>CAWUFW010000552.1:0-1359245 GCA_963921515.1 Calotriton arnoldi | reverse complement strand
CACCGAGGCACGCAGGTGACCCGACCAGCACCGAGGCACGCAGGTGACCCGACCAGCACCGAGGCACGCAGGTGACCCGTCCAGCACCGAGGCACGCAGGTAACCCGTCCAGCACCGAGGCACGCAGGTGACCCGACCAGCACCGAGGCACGCAGGTGACCCGACCAGCACCGAGGCACGCAGGTGACCCGTCCAGCACCGAGGCACGCAGGTAACCCGTCCAGCACCGAGGCACGCAGGTGACCCGACCAGCACCGAGGCACGCAGGTAACCCGTCCAGCACCGAGGCACGAAGGTGACCCGACCAGCACCGAGGCACGCAGGTGACCCGACCAGCACCGAGGCACGCAGGTGACCCGTCCAGCACCGAGGCACGCAGGTGACCCGTCCAGCACCGAGGCACGCAGGTGACCCGACCAGCACCGAGGCACGCAGGTGACCCGTCCAGCACCGAGGCACGCAGGTGACCCGTCCAGCACCGAGGCACGCAGGTAACCCGTCAGCGACGACCTTTGAGCAGCTGCACTCTGCTGACAATCAAAGGGTGAAACGAGACGCCTCGGTTCCTCAGCTCGGCCTCCCGCCCATGCGGTCTGCAGGTGACACCTGCACGGCTTCTCAGGTAATGATCAGTGCCTTACTCACTCTTAAATGCTCAGTGAAAGGCATGGCTAAGCTCGAGCTTTGTTCCCTTGTCAGTGGCATCATAAACGATTGGTCGAAGGGTGGGGCTGCGTGCGACAGATGGGATTAAAGCACTTTAGAGCGTGTCGTCGCACACCCAGAGCCGCCACAGGCACCTCTACATGCAGAGGTAATGCTCCTCTGCGAGTAGGAGCAGGTTCGGACTGGCCTGCCGGGCAAGCTGGTGCTCCCCAGATGGGCCATCTTGTGTGTGGGTTTTTCTTTTTTTTTGTGGTCCCCTCGCAGCCCACGGGACTAAAATAAAAGAGGCCCACACGGTGGTCCTTTCAAGCTGACCCACCTGGCAATGCCAGATTGCCCGGCAGGCCAACCCTATACTGAGAAAGAAATGACAATTGAAAGGTACCCACCCAACTCTAGGCCTCGCTGCAGGTGGAAGGTCAATGTGTGAAACAGTAAGGGGCTGAACTGCCACGGCCCTCGGCCTGCATTGTACAGGACGACTCAGGCATGGGACTGCTGGAAATACCCGAAATGAGGGATTGTGCTCCTAGCTTATCATTCAGTGGCAATGTCACCTGATTGTTGACACCTGTGAGTGGATGGGCATGTGCAGCGTGGAGACAGCCTTCAGGAAGATGCCCTCAGAACTCTACTATCTTTCCTCCCCTCAAAAAAAAGAAAAGTCAAAGAGTCCAACAGTGCAAAACTAAACAAAGAAAACAGGACCCCCGTGTGTCTACTGGCCTTTGAGTCAATCTGTAGAACAGAGGTGGACAAGTGATGTCAGCTGCCGCAATACATTGTTGTTCGAGTTCATACTTTAACCCGATGTAAGGACACTCACACAGGCGCGGAGAAGTCAGAGATCTTTTGATGCCATACACAATTGTATCATGTTCTGAGAGTACAAAGTTGTTCTGCCCTGCTGATTCTCGCGACAGTTTGTGGTCCAAAGTTCAAAAAGTGCATTAGGAGTATTGCTGGAGCAATGTAGAGTCAACTGTGAAGCTTGATTGTCCATTGGTTGTGTCACTTGTATCTACAAAGACAGTCTCTGAGGGGCTTTAAACTTGTCGATGAGCTTCTGAAGAGTTCCTCTGGGCCTCCTCCAACTTCGATGCCCTTAAATTGAGCTGTGCCATGTCCATCTCTTGCCTGAGGAAGCTCCTTGGGCGTGTTGCCATTCAGACTGTATTTGGGCTGTGTTGGGGTTACGTAAGTGCCACTGCAGGACCCCCGATGAGTTACTGCCCACACTTAGGGGCAAGTGGATCGTGGCCACGAGTTCTCAAGACGGGAACAGAACACTGGTGGGGCGAGCAGACTGTTGCCAATCTTCTATTGCTTTGGAGAGTCAAGGGTGCTTCTTGACGCTTGGTGTGATGCTGATGGTCTGACTAATGGTCTGACTTCAGTAACATTGTAAGATGCTCTACTGGTGGTAGTGATGAAGCGCTTTTAAAGGAACTGTTGTTACCAGTTGAGTGATGTAGCTTTCCAATGGTTGAGGACAGTTTGCCCACGGGCTCGCAGCGGTTCTACCCTGGTGCACGGGGGGTTGTTGAGATGGCGACGGGGGGACTTCGTATCCCAGTGAAGCTGATTTGCTGGTGCTGAACAAGGTATTGGTCATTCTTCAGTGTGTAGGCCATTGCTTAGCTGGAGGGGAATCAGTCGTTTTCTTCCCTAAATTGCAGGGAGGAGCAGATTGCATGATACTACAATGTTACTGAAGTTCCCACTTGTGTACAAGTGAAATGGATTCTTTTACATCCTTTCGTCTCTTGCACCCCCATCTCAGAATTCAGATTTACAATGTCTTCCCATTGCGGACCATGACCCTTAAGGAGACAGGGGCGACTATGCCACAAACAAACAGCACATTGTGAATATGAAATTCGGGGTTCCATGCTGTGGTCTGTGGGACCACCGTCTACGTCTCTCAATGGCTGCTTCCTGTGCAAGTGGGGTGTAAGCTGTCAAATCAAATTAAAGATGGTAGCAAAGCATTAGTGTATTCCATTCTGAGTAAGAAGGGGGTAGGAACATCCCTTAGCTGCCCTCCTCCCCTTGGGACTTGCGATAGTTCACGCTGACTGCAATGCAATGTTTTGTGCATCAAACAACTGTTTGTCAGACACTATTTTACATGCGTGAGACTGCTTTCATCTTTTCCTTCGGTTTCCTGTGAGTCTATGTTTGTACAAATATCTCACTTCTTCAGATGAACTCTTTATTTCCAATACCTAGAGGGTAATAAATACTTTGGTTCTGAAAAGTGTTTTTGTTGCCAAGCTATTGTGGCACTTCTATAAAAACGGGCTGGATTTTCCAGATCCATGGAGCTACTGGTACCAGAGGTACTCAATCAATCAATCAATCACGGCATTTATAGAGCGCGCTACTCACCCGGGAGGGTCTCAAGGCGCTGGGGGAGGGGGTAAGTTACTGCTCGAACAGCCAGGTCTTGAGCTGCTTCCTGAAGGCGAGATGGTCCTGGGTTCGCCGAAGGTGAGTGGGGAGGGAGTTCCAGGTCTTGGCCGCCAGGTAGGAGAAGGATCTTCCTCCGGCGGTGGTTCTGCGGATGCGTGGTACGGTGGCGAGGGCGTGGCTGGTTGATCGTACCTGGCGTGTGGGCGTGTAGAAGGACATGCGGTCGTTGAGGTACTTTGGGCCCAGGTCGTGGAGGGCCTTGTGTGCGTGGGTGAGGAGTCTGAACGTGATTCTCTTGCTGACGGGGAGCCAGTGCAGGTCTTTCAGGTGTACGGTGATGTGGCTGTGTCGGGGGATGTCCAGGATGAGTCGTGCGGAGGCGTTCTGGATGCGCTGGAGTCTCTTTTGAAGTTTGGCTGTGGTTCCGGCGTAGAGGGTGTTCCCATAGTCCAGTCGGCTGGTGACGAGTGCCTGGGTGACGGTCTTCCTGGTTTCAGTGGGGATCCATCTGAAGATCTTGCGGAGCATGCGCAGGGTGTTGAAGCATGAAGATGAGACGGCGTTGACTTGTTTGGTCATTGATAGGGAGGAGTCCAGGATGAAGCCCAGGTTGCGTGCGTGGTCCGTTGGCTTGGGTGCGGTGCCCAGGGCCGGGGGCCACCAGGAGTCGTCCCAGGCGGAGGGTGATGAGCCCAGGATGAGGACTTCCGTCTTGTCTGAGTTCAGTTTAAGGCGGCTGTTCCTCATCCAGTCGGCGACGTCTCTCATCCCGTCGTGCAGGTTGGCTCTGGCGGTAGTGGGGTCGTTGGTGAGGGAGAGGATCAGCTGGGTGTCGTCGGCGTAGGAGATGATGTTGAGGTTGTGTCGGCGTGCGATGGCTGCGAGGGGCTCATGTAGACGTTGAAGAGGGTCGGGCTGAGTGAGGATCCTTGTGGAACGCCGCAGATGACTTCGGTGGCTTCGGATCTGAACGGGGAGAGGCGGACTCTCTGGGTTCTTCCGGCGAGGAACGAGATGATCCATTCCAGTGCTTTCTCTCGGATTCCGATGTTGCTGAGGCGCTTCACTAGGGTGCGGTGGCAGACGGTGTCGAACGCCGCGGAGAGGTCCAGGAGGATGAGGGCAGCTGTTTCCCCGTTGTCGGTTAGGGTTCTGATGTCGTCGGTGGCTGCGATAAGGGCGGTCTCGGTGCTGTGGTTGGCCCGAAACCCGGACTGCGAGGGGTCGAGGGATCCATTCGTCTCGAGGAAGGCGGCAAGCTGTCTGTTGACGGTCTTCTCGATGACTTTGGCCGGAAACGGAAGGAGCGAGATGGGGCGGTAGTTCTTGAGGTCGGTGGGGTCCGCCGTTGGTTTCTTCAGGAGGGCGGTAAGCTCGGCGTGCTTCCAGCTCTCCGGGAAGGTGGCGGTGCGGAAGGAGGAGTTGATGATGTCCCGGAGATGGGGTGCGATGGTGGCGTCGGCTTTGTTGAAGACGTGGTGTGGGCAGGGGTCGGTTGGTGATCCGGAGTGGATGGAGTTCATCGTGCGGGTGGTGTCTTCGGTGTTGATCGGGGTCCAGTTGCAGAGGGTGGTGGTGGCGGGCATTGGTTCGGCGGTAGGGTGCGTTGTTTGTGCGTTGAAGCTGTTGTGTATGTCGGTGATCTTGCGGTGGAAGAACGCGGAGAGTGAGTTGCAGAGGTCTTGCGAGGGGTGATGTCGTTGTTTCCGGCGCTGGGGTTGGAGAACTCTTTGACGATGCTGAAAAGTTCCTTGCTGTCATGGGCGTTGTTGTCCAGTCGTTCTTTGAGTGCCGACTTCTTGGTGGCACGGATCAGCTGGTGGTGTTTGCGGGTGGCGTGCTTGAGGGCGGTCCTGTTGTCTGTGGTCTGGTCGAGTCGCCAGGTTTTCTCGAGAGTGCGGCAGTTCTTCTTGGATTCCTTGAGTTCGTTGGTGAACCAAGGGGTTTTCTTGCTTCCGGGTCTGCTGGGAGGGTTTTTTAGTGGTGCGAGGTCGTCGGCGCAGGCGGTCAGCCACTTGGCGAGGTTGCTGGCTGCTTCGTTTGGGTCCGTTGTGTCGGTGGGTGTGTTCTGGCTGAGGGAGGCGGTGAGCTGCTCGGCGGTGATCTTGCTCCAGCTCCGGCGGGGAGCCTGTTGCGGGTGGTGGTGGGTCGCAGTCTTTCTGAAGCTGAAGTGGACGCAGCTGTGGTCGGTCCAGTGGAGTCCGGTGGCGTGGCTGAAGGAGATGTGCTTGCTGGACGAGAGAGACGGGGTCAAGCGTGTGGCCGGCGTAGTGGGTGGGCGTGTTCACCAGTTGCTTGAGTCCGAGGTTGGCGAGGTTGTCCAGCAGGGCGGTGGTGTTTCTGTCGTTGTTGTTCTCCAGGTGGAAGTTGAGGTCCCCTAGGAGGATGTAGTCGGCGGAGGGCATGGCGTGCGGGCTGATGAAGTCTGCGATGTCTTCGCTGAATAGTGTGCGTGGTCCCGGGGGTCTGTAGATGAGGGTGCCTCGGAGGGTGGTCTTGGGGTCCGTGTGTATCTGGAAGTGTAGGTGTTCGGCGGCGGTGAAGGTCTCGTCGGAGTTAGTCGAGATGCGGATGGTGTTCTTGTGTACGATGGCGATGCCTCCTCCCGTCTGGTTGACGCGGTCCTTCCGGGTGATCTTGTATCCATCCGGGATGGCTATGGCGATGTCAGGCGCTGAGGAGGCGTTCATCCAGGTTTCGGTGAGGAAGGCGATGTCCGGTGCTGTTGCGTCGAGCAGGTCCCAGAGTTCCACGGCGTGCCTGTGGACGGAGCGGGTGTTCAGCAGGATGCATTTCAGGTGGTTGCTGCTGTTGCTCGACTTGGCGGAGGTGGTGCACGTCAGGGGGCAGGTGAATCGGCAGGTTTGGCAGGTGAAGGGTCCGTGGGTGCGTCTCGGTGAGGCTCGGTAGCAGGCAGGGTTCCGGCCGGCATTGAGTGCGGTGAGTGTGGCGGCGTCGTAGGTCCGTCGAGTAGTGTTGCGTTGGTGGGTTCCAGGGGTTCTGGCGCTGGGCGCGGTCCAGTCGCGGACGGGCGCAGACGGGCTTGCCTTAGGCGCGCCTTCGGCGCGCCAGCGGCGCGCCCGCTGCGCACGTCCGCTGCGCGGCCGTGCAGCGGCCGCCATTTATGGGGAGGTGGGAGGGAGGAGCAGCTGGGAGGCGGGAGGCAGGGGCAGCGAATGGGCAGTCAGGGGCGGGGCCGCAGGGGACGCAGCGGCGGGAATGGCGATAGGCAGCGAGGGGCACAGAAGGAAAAACGGGGGGAGAGCAGGCAAATCACGGGCACAACAACAGTGGGGCAGCGAGGGGCACAGAAGGAAAAACGGGGGGAAAGCAGGCAAATCACGGGCACAACAACAGTGGGGCAGCGAGGGGCACAGAAGGAAAAACGGGGGGAAAGCAGGCAAATCACGGGCACAACAACAGTGGGGCAGCGAGGGGCACAGAAGGAAAAACGGGGGGAAAGCAGGCAAATCACGGGCACAACAACAGTGGGGCAGCGAGGGGCACAGAAGGAAAAACGGGGGGAAAGCAGGCAAATCACGGGCACAACAACAGTGGGGCAGCGAGGGGCACAGAAGGAAAAACGGGGGGAAAGCAGGCAAATCACGGGCACAACAACAGTGGGGCAGCGAGGGGCACAGAAGGAAAAACGGGGGGAAAGCAGGCAAATCACGGGCACAACAACAGTGGGGCAGCGAGGGGCACAGAAGGAAAAACGGGGGGAAAGCAGGCAAATCACGGGCACAACAACAGTGGGGCAGCGAGGGGCACAGAAGGAAAAACGGGGGGAAAGCAGGCAAATCACGGGCACAGCAACAGTGGGGCAGCGAGGGGCACAGAAAGGAAAGGGGAGACAAGCAGACAAAACTGGCACCGGGGCCACAAGCGGAGGGCGATCTTACCTACAGGAGCAGCGGGCAGACAGCACAGGCGGAGCTGTGTGGTGGGGGAGCGACCTACCTGGCAAGGTCAAGGGTCGCTCTCCTCACCGTGCAGCGGCCGCCATTTATGGGGAGGTGGGAGGGAGGAGCAGCTGGGAGGCGGGAGGCAGGGGCAGCGAATGGGCAGTCAGGGGGCGGGGCCGCAGGGGACGCAGCGGCGGGGAATGGCGATAGGCAGCGAGGGGCACAGAAGGAAAAACGGGGGGAGAGCAGGCAAATCACGGGCACAACAACAGTGGGGCAGCGAGGGGCACAGAAGGAAAAACGGGGGGAGAGCAGGCAAATCACGGGCACAACAACAGTGGGGCAGCGAGGGGCACAGAAGGAAAAACGGGGGGAAAGCAGGCAAATCACGGGCACAACAACAGTGGGGCAGCGAGGGGCACAGAAGGAAAAACGGGGGGAAAGCAGGCAAATCACGGGCACAACAACAGTGGGGCAGCGAGGGGCACAGAAGGAAAAACGGGGGGAAAGCAGGCAAATCACGGGCACAACAACAGTGGGGCAGCGAGGGGCACAGAAGGAAAAACGGGGGGAAAGCAGGCAAATCACGGGCACAACAACAGTGGGGCAGCGAGGGGCACAGAAGGAAAAACGGGGGAAAGCAGGCAAATCACGGGCACAACAACAGTGGGGCAGCGAGGGGCACAGATGGAAAAACGGGGGGGAAAGCAGGCAAATCACGGGCACAACAACAGTGGGGCAGCGAGGGGCACAGAAGGAAAAACGGGGGGAAAGCAGGCAAATCACGGGCACAACAACAGTGGGGCAGCGAGGGGCACAGAAGGAAAAACGGGGGGAAAGCAGGCAAATCACGGGCACAACAACAGTGGGGCAGCGAGGGGCACAGAAGGAAAAACGGGGGGGAAAGCAGGCAAATCACGGGCACAACAACAGTGGGGCAGCGAGGGGCACAGAAGGAAAAACGGGGGGAAAGCAGGCAAATCACGGGCACAACAACAGTGGGGCAGCGAGGGGCACAGAAGGAAAAACGGGGGGAAAGCAGGCAAATCACGGGCACAACAACAGTGGGGCAGCGAGGGGCACAGAAGGAAAAACGGGGGGAAAGCAGGCAAATCACGGGCACAACAACAGTGGGGCAGCGAGGGGCACAGAAGGAAAAACGGGGGGAAAGCAGGCAAATCACGGGCACAGCAACAGTGGGGCAGCGAGGGGCACAGAAAGGAAAGGGGAGACAAGCAGACAAAACTGGCACCGGGGCCACAAGCGGAGGGCGATCTTACCTACAGGAGCAGCGGGCAGACAGCACAGGCGGAGCTGTGTGGTGGGGGAGCGACCTACCTGGCAAGGTCAAGGGTCGCTCTCCTCACCGTGCAGCGGCCGCCATTTATGGGGAGGTGGGAGGGAGGAGCAGCTGGGAGGCGGGAGGCAGGGGCAGCGAATGGGCAGTCAGGGGGCGGGGCCGCAGGGAGCGCAGCGGCGGGAATGGCGATAGGCAGCGAGGGGCACAGAAGGAAAAACGGGGGGAGAGCAGGCAAATCACGGGCACAACAACAGTGGGGCAGCGAGGGGCACAGAAGGAAAAACGGGGGGAAAGCAGGCAAATCACGGGCACAACAACAGTGGGGCAGCGAGGGGCACAGAAGGAAAAACGGGGGGAAAGCAGGCAAATCACGGGCACAACAACAGTGGGGCAGCGAGGGGCACAGAAGGAAAAACGGGGGGAAAGCAGGCAAATCACGGGCACAACAACAGTGGGGCAGCGAGGGGCACAGAAGGAAAAACGGGGGGAAAGCAGGCAAATCACGGGCACAACAACAGTGGGGCAGCGAGGGGCACAGAAGGAAAAACGGGGGGAAAGCAGGCAAATCACGGGCACAACAACAGTGGGGCAGCGAGGGGCACAGATGGAAAAACGGGGGGAAAGCAGGCAAATCACGGGCACAACAACAGTGGGGCAGCGAGGGGCACAGAAGGAAAAACGGGGGGAAAGCAGGCAAATCACGGGCACAACAACAGTGGGGCAGCGAGGGGCACAGAAGGAAAAACGGGGGGAAAGCAGGCAAATCACGGGCACAACAACAGTGGGGCAGCGAGGGGCACAGAAGGAAAAACGGGGGGAAAGCAGGCAAATCACGGGCACAACAACAGTGGGGCAGCGAGGGGCACAGAAGGAAAAACGGGGGGAAAGCAGGCAAATCACGGGCACAACAACAGTGGGGCAGCGAGGGCACAGAAGGAAAAACGGGGGGAAAGCAGGCAAATCACGGGCACAACAACAGTGGGGCAGCGAGGGGCACAGAAGGAAAAACGGGGGGAAAGCAGGCAAATCACGGGCACAACAACAGTGGGGCAGCGAGGGGCACAGAAGGAAAAACGGGGGGAAAGCAGGCAAATCACGGGCACAACAACAGTGGGGCAGCGAGGGGCACAGAAAGGAAAGGGGAGACAAGCAGACAAAACTGGCACCGGGGCCACAAGCGGAGGGCGATCTTACCTACAGGAGCAGCGGGCAGACAGCACAGGCGGAGCTGTGTGGTGGGGGAGCGACCAACCTGGCAAGGTCAAGGGTCGCTCCCCCACCACACAGGCAGTGTGTGGCAGTAGCGGCTGGTGTGCAGGTGGAGTGGCGAGGCAGGGAGGGGGGGGGACGGACGAAGAAAACATTAAATAAAAAGTTTAAAAAAAGAACTTACTTGCCCCTTCACCGCCCGAAACTCTGCTCTTCTTCCTCGCTGCAGAGCAGGCTCCCAGCCTCCCCTGCGGCCAATCCTGATGCTGCTCTCAGCGTCAGGGTTGTCCTGAGCGCTCTGGATTTGCGCTCCCAGGGAGACTGGAAGCCTGTGCCTGCTGTCTCCAACGCAGCAACGCAGCTTGGATTGGAGACAGCTCAGTGCGAATGTCGGTTTGGCCGTCCTGAGACGGCCGGTCAAACCCACATGCGCACTGAAGTCAGTGCCCAACTCTCCTCCTCATGACTACCCCGCGATTGCTCTGCCCCAAGACTCATTTAATGGAAGGAAAATAAAACGAGAATAAACACGTTTTATTATCGTTTTATTTTTCAAATTTTGAGGCTGGTAGTGGGGCCGACGCTCGTTCGCCATAGCGAAGGAGCCGCCGCTGGGTACTGGTAACTCTGAGAGTGAGGAAATCTGTCCTGTCATGAGCTAGCCCTGACCATCCAGTTAGAAATGAGGAATTACCACGAAAATTGGTAATTCCAAGCCTGATTCCCTGGTAATGCCTCAATTTCCTGTTTAGAGCAGCCGAAATCTCCATCTGAAAGTACAAAATATATATATTATTCCAATGGGGTCAGCATCTACTGTTACTGACCCCTCTGGAATTAAGAGACCACAAGTAGATAAGGCGAAAGTGCAGGTTCAGACTGGCCTATATGACAATCAGGCAGTGCCCAATGGGCTGGTCTGACAGATTAACGTGTGGGCCGGTTTTTGGGCTGTTTGAGGGCCTGTTTTATGGTCTGCTGGTCCAGTTTTTACTGTTGATTTTGCTGATATTAACATAAACATTGCGCTCAGCAAGCTCAAATCCATGTAGTCTTCCATACCGTACAAAACATTTATACAGCGTGTCTTTACAAGTTCAAAACTGCCCCAATTTACAAACATGAGGCACTTTTTTAGCTGTCTACTTCTCTAATAGAGTCCACTATTATTTTGATGCTCAAGCCTATTTTCTTCCCCAGTCCGACCCTGCCAAAGTGTGTTAATGTTATTAATACATGCGTGTCAGGCCATTCCACCAGGCGCCCCTCTCATTTTACATTATAGGTGTCCTGTACCCTCAACTCCGAAAGCACAGCCCTTGAGTGAAGCACATATACCTACCTCTATACCCTTTTCGATTCCATGTTTGGGGACCTGCCACACCTCTTCGAGGCACTATCTGCTTTTAGACCACCGACCCATTTTAGGCACTACGTCCTCTGCAGTGTCAGTGTGTGAGGTTTCCCTGTTAACTCCAAAATCTAATTAGAAATGAACCAAGAAAAAGCGCAGATAGACTAAACTAAATCTTAGAGCACTAGTCTCTTGCAAGAGTTACTAAGAGAGTAAAACAAGGCCAGGCCATATTTAATAACCCCTGTTAAAAATATTTTTGGTAAATTTATTGGTATATTACATCAGAGTATGAAAATATGCTTCAGGTTTATATGTGGACCTAAATTTAAGACTCAAGCTTCACAGTGAGGGTTCAATACTCTGTATCGTTTACTGCAAGCAAGGTGTAGAAGCGCAGTGCTACTTTGCAGGTGACTCAATATTTTAATGGAGCACACAAGTGGCCTGTTGTAGTTGGAGGGCAGGTGTCGCAGAATGGATGGAGACAACTCTGAAGTAAATGTGAGAGAAAGTCTTTATTTCACGTCCTCTCGCTCAAGTTAGCATCAGCAGAATCCCCTCAACCATTCCTCCTATGATCTCCAGAACCCAACATTCTAGGAGGAACCATAACAATACAAAACATGGGTAAGGAAAGGAGAATGGGAACAATACATTAACAAAATTCAAGATTTTAGTATTGTAAGTGCTAATTACAACAGCAGGGTATTCATACAAGAGTCTGGAGCCGTTCAATTAGAGGTATGATTTTTTTTTATTTATTGAGTTTTTATTAAAGCAGTACAACAAGGAATACAGAGCGTACTCATGCATATCAAAACCAATTTCCATGTTAATATATAATCACGCCCCAGTAAATGGTGAAGTGAAAAAGGACAACCCCAAATAAAAAAGAAAAACACACAACACCCAACAAGAAAAGGAGTGAACAGCACAGCATCATGAACGCATGTAGTAACTAAATAGAGCATTGTGACAGATACCACATTATTGACAAAATAGATTTCCAAGGTGGAATATCAGGCTAGGCAGCATCAAATGGCTACAGTTGACTATGAGTGGCCTCGCGACCCCAGACCACATCTCAACCTCCTGCCCCTCACTATACTACACCCCATCACATGTGCTGTGCCCCTAAGATTCAACTGCTTCTCCAGTCATGTACGTCTGAGTTTTAACCCAATCTTGAAAGGGACCCCAAATATCGCGGGGTCTGGATGCCGTCAGCATCAGCTCCCAGAACGTATTGAGCTGCTCCTGGCTATGTGTAATGTCACCAATCCAGGTCTTTGTCTGTGGAACTCCCGCACTCCCCCAAGACATGGCCACCCATCTCTTCGCCAGCAGAAGAAGCATCGCCAGTAGGCGGCGAGTCTCCACAGGGGTGTTATTCGTATATCCTAAGATGCCCAACAGGCGCGTCGGCTCCAACCTAAGGTCTAACATCTCATTAATTATTGCAAAAATATCCGTACTTTGCCAGTTTGGGACAGTGCCAAGCCATGTGTAAAAAAGGGGGCCTGTGGCGCATTACATCAAGGATTAATCGAAGCTTATAATTTGGGGGAAGCATTTCCAACTGCCCACAGCAAAACTTCCACTGGTCGTCAGTCAGCGGCGTAGGTAAGTCTTCATTCCAGCTCTCCACAGACTTTTGTATGGCTACGGGATAAGACAATTGCATGGCATTGTACAGGCGTATGATTAGTCTATGCTGAGAGGTATGTGTCAGTGTCCCCTCTAGCGCGGTTAGTGTAGGTGGAGGTGCAGGGAAGGAGCCATGCATCTTACGACAAGTAGCGTGTATCCTATAGTAGAGGAGCAGGTCAGAAAAATATGAGGCACCCGCCCCCTCCTTGTCTGGAGGGGAAATAAAAATGTCCCCAGGGTATAAATATGCAAAGGTCTTCCACCCCAACCTTTCAGCTTGCATTACCTCTCCTCGACTCGCCAGTGCCGGCATCTGAGGATTATACGCCAAGGGGGCGGAAATAGCAAACAACAGGTCATGTTTAGTCCGAATATGTAAATTGTCCCATGCCCATCGTAGCGTTTCGGTGGTATCTATTTCATTTTGTGGTCTTTTAAGTTTGGAAAACACTGCCACGTTTAGGGGCACCGGCGCAGATTTGTCCATTTCAATAGCTATGTGGGGTTGAAATGGGGTAGGAAATGTCCACTGATGCAGGAACTGAGCCTGCGCACAGTAGGCATACAGGGAAATATCCGGCGCACCAATTCCCCCTTGACTTAGAGGCATAGTAAGGAGCTCCCAGGAGTCTCGTGCCTGTTTACCGGCCCATACCAAATTAATCATCAGGGATCTAAGTTTTTGTAAGAATGCCTGGGTAAGAATTATGGGAAGATTGCCAAATAGATATAAAAATTTGGGCAACACAACCATCTTAGCTATGGCTATTCTGCCTGCTAAAGAGAGAGGCAACCGTGCCCAAACGTCTATTTTACCCTCAAGCCTGCTCAATGCGTGTCCAAAGTTCATCTCCCACAACTCCTGCACATCTCGACTCAGCCAAATTCCAAGATATTTAACCGGGCCTTCCGCCCATTTGAGTGGACAGTCCAGCTGGAACGGAATCGTACCCTCCGTCAGTGGTAAGATAGTAGATTTTGACCAGTTTATCTGGATACCCGAGAGACCCCCAAATCTGGTCAGTTCATGGAGCATGGAAAGGATATTATTTATGGGGTCCATGACGTGAAGAGTGATATCATCTGCATAGCGCGAAATAGTCAGGCCTCTAGTAGAAACCCCACCCCCCCCATTGGCTTGGTGTTGCCGGATTCTAGCCGCCAACGGCTCCATTGCAATGGCAAAGAGGAGCGGGGAGAGAGGGCAGCCCTGTCTTGTGCCCCATGTTATAGGAAAATTTTCTGAGATGAGACCGTTGACCTTAAGCCGGGCTGTAGGATTTGAATAGAGAAGCCTGATCTTAGCCATGAATGCCGGGCTAAGTCCCATACGAGTCAAGACACCGAAGAGATAAGGCCATTCTAGCGAGTCAAATGCCTTAGTTGCATCTAACAGAACCGCTGCTGCGGGGGCCTGGGGGTCCAGTTAATGAAGTAGCGCAAAGAAGATCCTTAAAGTATGTGCAGTTGACCTGCCTGGTATAAAACCAGATTGGTCTGGCCTCGCGATGAATGGGAGAAGTGGCTGTAGCCTCTGGGCGATTAATTTAGCCAAAATTTTATAATCTAAATTAATTAGGGATAACGGGCGATAGGAGTCCCGGCTTTTTAGATCCTTGTCAGGTTTCAGTAATGTCAGAATTACGGCCTCACACATTGAAGGCGGAAGGAGGCCAGTGTCCAATGACTCTTGATAGACCTCCAGCAGTCGCGGGGCCAATAGGTCACTGTATGCTTTGTAGAATGAGGCTGGTAGGCCATTCAGACCCGGCGCTTTGTTATTTGGGAGGCTATTTATTACTTGCTTGATATCCTCAACAGTGTAGGGTTCATCCAAATACTCCCTGTGTGCCCTGCTAAGCCAGAGCAGCTCTAATGAATCAAGGTAGGTATGCAGTCCCTCTTGTGAATTGGGGATTGTGGATGTGTATAACTTAGTGTAAAATTCAACTATATGGGTCTGTATGTGTTGTGATCCACGGATTGGGTGCCCCTCTTCGTCTTTGAGTTCAGTGATAATATTAACGGTTCTCGGAGGGCGGAGCATGCCCACCAGTGTTCTGCCTGGTCTATCACCCTCCCCGTATCTCCTAGCTGTGCTACATTTTCCCATAAATTTTACTTCTCTGTTTGCTTCATCTGTATATTCAGACAGCAGCTCTCTAAATAATGCCAGGTGTCCCCCATCGCCTGAATTGAAAAAGTCCTTCTCTGCGTCTTTAAGTTGAGACTCTAGAGTGTGGAGCCGCTGTCTGATGGACTTCAAAACACCGAATTGCTTAGCAATACAGCAGCCACGTATGACCACCTTAAATGCTTCCCAGAGTGTTCCAGCCGATTCAACTGATCCCTCATTGTCAGAGAAATAATCACTTATGTCCTGCCTAATCTCCTCTAAGAAGACTTGATCCAGTAAGGCCACAGTGGGAAGTATCCAAGTGAAGGAGCGCCGATAAGGCACTGGGAGGTCCAACTGTAATAAGCATGGGGCGTGATCTGAGAGCGTCGGTGGCAAAAGGGAAACCTCCGAGGTCCAAGCCGCCACGTCTCGAGAGACCACCCAGAAGTCCAGCCTCGACCAGGCGTTGTGTTGTGTTGTAACGCATGACCCCTCCTTCTTGTCTGGATAGCGGTGTCTCCATACATCTGCCAGGTCATTAATATGGAGAAGGGTATTCAGGGTGGCTCTGGCACGCAGGTGCAACCTGTGGGACGTTCCCCTTCTATCTAGAGCGTCATTCAGAATTGCATTAAAATCCCTCCCCCCCCAGATGACTGTGTCGCAGCACCAGCCTGCAATTTGCACCCATATTGTACGGAAAAACTCGTGGTCATCTGTATTGGGACCATATATTGCAGCAAGGACTACTTCCATCTCGCAAAGAGAACCTCTCAGGATAACATATCTCCCTTCGGTGTCGATGTGTGTATGCGTAGGCTTCCAGTTCAACCCTCTGCGCAGTAATATAGCCACCCCCGAGCATAGTTAGAATATACAGTGGAGTACACCACTCCCCAATGACCATGCGGCAACCTAGGGGCTGAGGAACTGGACAGGTGAGTCTCTTGTAAGAAGCAACAGTCAATCTTGTGACGAATTAGATATGCTTGGATTAGTCTGGCCTTCCTATGATCGCCCAGGCCTCTAACATTCCACGTTAAGAATTTCAAAGCTGCCATTTTACATCAGTGTGGTGCCACCAGAGTGTAATGAAGAATATGTATGTATCCCTTTCCGTCACTCCAAAATAGTCCTCCTAACTCTACATGTGTTTTACATGCAATGTGCCAGAACAAAGTTGTAACCTGCTGTGCTGTACCCGTGACCCCCACCCCCCCACCCACTCCAACCCCCAATTAGGTTGAGAAATAGTGACCCGCCCCCCCCCACTGCAAATAACCTCCCACCTCAAACATTCAAAACGGTCATGGGAGGTCTCCCTGGGGGCAAAGTATTTCCGGCGTACACCCTGGTCGGTGACTAGGTGGCTGGGCATGTTAATGAGAGTGCGATATGAACAGAATGAATCATTACTACATAGATAACAGACATATCAACTTAGGCTAAGCCCAATATTACTCTTCAGGTTTAACTCAGGTCTCATTGACAGCTCCGCCTTGAGCGCGCGCCTAGGTACGTGTGGGCCAAACCTGACATAGAGGTCACCAGATCAGTCATTGTCACTTAATGTTCCTTCAGTGTGCCCTGGAGTTTTAGTCTGACGTTTACTCCCAGCAGCCTGTTTGGCATATTTTAGGGCCGATTTAGCATCCGTGAAAAAATGAGAATTGCCTTCATGATGAACTTTAAGCTTTGCCGGGTACATCAAAGCATAAGTGATGCCAGCCTGTCGGAGGACGCACTTGACGGGGGCAGACTTTCTTCTCGCCACTTGAACTGCCGGTGTAAAGTCGGGGAAGAAAGAAATCTGGTTGCCCTGATGTGTTATCTGGCCCATTTCTCTTGCCGCTCTGAGGATTGCATCTCTGTCTCGGTAATTTAATATCCGAGCCAGAATAGGTCGCGGAGAGCCTCCTACTGGGGGTCTCGGAGCCAGTGACCTATGGGCCCTCTCCACAATAAACAAGTTAGAGAGGGATGCACTGAAAATCTCCCGGATAAGGGTCTCCACAAAGTCCTCCACCCTGCCCATGGCTGTGGTTTCCGGAATACCAGTTATTCGTATGTTGTTTCGGCGGGATCTGGCTTCCAGGTCTTCATTTTTGGCCTTGATTACCTCCAGAACTTTTTCCATGTTCAATAGCTGCTCTCTTGACTCTGTCTGGAATTCATGTGCATCAGAGACCCTGTTTTCCAATTTGTCAATGCGTATTTCGTGGGTGTCGACTTGTTTTTTTACCTGGTCCAGCCTATCCGTTAGTTTAACTATTTTGTTATCAATTGTTTTGAGGCTTGATTGCACCTCTAGCAGGATGGATCGTAGATCTTCATTGCTCCCCTTTGCACCCTCCCTATGTTCCATCTCAGGGTCTACCTCCGAGTCCGCCTGCCTGGTCTGCCTCTTATTTTCGAACGGCAGTTTAGTTTGTTTAGCATCTGTCTTCCCCATTTTCTCACTAAGCTGTCTTTTATTAAAAAGTGTAAATACAAAAGGGGGGGGGTCTCCCAAGGCCAACTGACGCTGTTATTGTGCTGGGTGACGGCAGATCCAAAACCTCCCCACAGTGCACTCTCTCCAGCCGGACTCTGTAAACAGCTCACCACGTGGGACCAGATCACTTCACTCTTATGCGGATCTTTTCCCACATATATTGTGTCCTCAGTAGTAAGAGGTTGCCTCCTGCCCCACTAAAGAGGCCAAGTTGTCTGCTCGCGGCTCCCGCCCGCTGCTACTCATCCAGGGGGGGATCCAGATGCCTTGCTCCGGGAGGTTGACACACCAGCATGGGGGATCACCGACCCATATAGTAATGTCCGGAGCAAATAGCTGACTTGTAAAGTGTAGTAGCCCTGCAAGAGAGGAGCCAGACTGTCAACTGCACTGCTTTTTTGCACCTCTCTCGAGTTAAATTCGGCGTTACTAGTGCATATTATAACATAGGGCTTCCTCACACAGGATGGAACACCGCGCCTCTCTCTGGAACTGGGGGCTTACCCAGTGCGTTGTGGTCTTTCACCTACCCGATTGAACCACTTTAGCCAGATTTGTGAGCCTCAGCGTTTGTCCAGGCCTGTGTGTGCGTCTTCCGTACCAACCCGTTTCAGGCCTCAGGCGCGCCGCCGTCTCCCGCCCCGATTGTCGCATGACCAGAGGCTCCTTCCGGCACAGCAGCCCAGGCCAGGTTCGCAGCAGCAGCAATGTATGGGGCCCCTCGGACAAGATGGACAGCACTCCCCACAGACTCTCAGGACAGGCCAGGTGGCAGGCCCCCAACTATGCAGCCGTACCCGGTCTGCATCCGCCGGTACCGCCCCTCTTACCTCTCGCGGGCCCGGGAGCTCTCCACAGTCCGAGGGCGGCCCCAACCAATAATCGCGGTGTCGGGCTGGTCAGTCCCCCGCTCCGGTCGCAGCCCAGACGGGTCGGCTCCCGGACGCCTCCACAGCGGCGCAGTCTCTGCGTGTCAAAGTACACGCCGAGCCGCTCCCTGCTCACGGCCTCCGCGCTCCGTCTCAGGCCCGTCCAATCAGCCTTCAGCAGTCGCGCCGCCCAGCTCTCGGTTTCCAAATGGGCCTCAATCGACTCCTAGCGCAATGGACAAACAGGTACGATTACTGTTTTACAACAACTTTCCCAGTTTTTATCGGATTTTGTACGGATATTTTCCCAGCCGGCGGAGCCTACTCAAAGAGCGGCCATGTCGCAGCTCGGCTAAGCCACGCCCCCCGGTTAGAGGTATGATCTTTATTTCATGTTAGGCCCTCGGGTTACATCATCAGTAGGGAGATCCTGTCAGGCTCTACTCCCTCCAACTGACCTGATCCCCTGGCTTCCACTGCACAGCACGGTAAACAGACATAATATTGAGTTGAAAATGTCGACTTGCACTAATATCGAGTGCAAAATATCGTAATACAAAAATATCGACTGTCAGAATATCGTTGTCAAGAATATCGAGTTGAATATAATATCGTTTTTAAAAATATCGAAGTCATTAATATCGTTTGCAAAAATATTGTTGTTAAAAATATCGTTGTTTTAGTTAGTGTTATGTATTTTAGTGTGTATTTTAAATGTATGTGTTCTATTTTTTATGTAAGTATTGCATTTGTTTTTTAATATATGTGTTACATTTTTAGAAGTTAGTATATTTTTTGTAAGTATATTTTGCGTTTTAGTTCCGTAGCGGGTTGTGGGTTTATAGGGGAATAGGGTTGGAAGTAATTTAAATATAATTAATTCATTAATATTTTTTATTAATGAATATTTATGTATTTAATATTTTATATTGTTAATTATGGAAAATAATGTATTGCTAATTATTAATTGGTTGTTAATAATTATTAATTAATTATGTTAATTGTGTCATTCTTTTAGGGGCGGGTTGTGGGTTTATAGGGGAATAGGGTGGGAAGTAATTTAATTATAATAAATTTATTAAATCATTTTTAGAAGTTATTAAATTTTTTAAATTACATTTTGCGTTTTAGTACCCTAGCGGGATGTGGGTTTATAGGGGAATAGGGTGGGAAGTAATTTAATGATAATTCATTAATTAATATTTTTTATTAATTAATATTTATGTATTTAATTTTTATATTGTTAATTGTGGTAATTAATTTATTATTAATTAGTTATTAATTTAGTTGTTAATTATTAATAATTAATTGTTAATTATGTTAATTGTGTCATTTTCTAAGGAGTGGGTTGTGGGTTGATAGGGGAGTAGGGTGGAGAGTAATTTAATTATAATAAAATAATTAATATTTTTTATTAATTAAAATGTATGTATTTAATATTTTATATTGTTAATTGTGGAAATTAATTTATTGTTAATTATGTATTAATTGGTTGGTAATAATTATTAATTAATTGTTAATTATGTTAATTGTGTCATTCTTTTAGGGGCGGGTTGTGGGTTTATAGGGGAGTAGGGTGGGAAGTAATTTCATTATAATTAATGAATTAATATTTTTTATTAATTAATGTTTATGTATTTAATATTTTATCATGTTAATTGTGGTAAATAATGTATTATTAATTATTTATTAATTGGTTATTAATATTTATTAATTAATTGTTAATTGTGTTCATTGTGTCATTTTTTTAGGAGTGATTGTGGGTTGATTGGTGGAGTAGGGTGGGAAGTAATTTAATTTTAATACATTTTTAAATATTTTTTATATAATTATTTAATGTTGTTTTATAGTGTTAATTGTGTGAATTAATTTAATAAAAATTGTTTTTATTTTGCTTGTTATTAATTGAGTAATTAATTGTTAATTAATGATGTCAATTGTGTCATGTATTATGACATTGGTGGTGTCATTTATAGGGGAACATGGTGGGAGGTAAATTATTTTTAATTAATTAATTCTTTGTTAATTAATGTTAATTAATTTGCTGGAGTGGGAATAGTAATTTTTACCCCTCCGCTATCCAACACTTTCCCTACTGTTGCACTCCCTGGAGTGGGAATAGTAATTTTTACCCCTACGCTATCCAACACTTTCCCTACTGTTGCACTCCCTGGAGTGGGAATAGTAATTTTTACCCCTACGCTATCCAACACTTTCCCTACTGTTGCTATCCCTTGAGTGGGAATAGTAATTTTTACCCCTACGCTATCCAACACTTTCCCTACTGTTGCACTCCCTGGAGTGGGAATAGTAAATGATTCCTCTCCGCTATCCAACACTTTCCCTACTGTTGTACTTGCTGGAGTGGGAATAGTAAATTATTCCCCTCTGCTATCCAACACTTTCCCTACTGTTGCACTCCCTGGAGTGGGAATAGTAAATTATTCCCCTCCGCTATACAACACTTTCCCTACTGTTGCACTTGTTGGAGTGGGAATAGTAAATTATTCCCCTCCGCTATCCAACACTTTCCCTACTGTTGCACTCCCTGGAGTGGGAATAGTAATTTTTACTCCTTCGCTATCCAACACTTTCCCTAATGTTGCACTCGCTGGAGTGGGAATAGTAATTTTTACCCATACGCTATCCAACACTTTCCCTACTGTTGCTATCCCTGGAGTGGGAATAGTAATTTTTACCCCTACGCTATCCAACACTTTCCCTACTGTTGCACTCCCTGGAGTGGGAATAGTAAATTATTCCTCTCCGCTGTCCAACACTTTACCTACTGTTGTACTTGCTGGAGTGGGAATAGTAAATTATTCCCCTCCGCTATCCAACACTTTCCCTACTGTTGCACTCCCTGGAGTGGGAATAGTAAATTATTCCCCTCCGCTATCCAACACTTTCCCTACTGTTGCACTCGTTGGAGTGGGAATAGTAAATTATTCCCTCCGCTATCCAACACTTTCCCTACTGTTGCACTCGTTGGAGTGGGAATAGTAAATTATTCCCCTCCGCTATCCAACACTTTCCCTACTGTTGCACTCCCTGGAGTGGGAATAGTAATTTTATCCCCTCCGCTATCCAACATTTTACCTACTGTTGCAGTTAATGTAGTGTAAAATGTAGTTTAAAAAAATAAAAATATTTTAATATTTTAATTTATTGTATATATATTTTATTTTTATTTTTAATTTACAGGTGTATATATATATATATATATATATATGTACAAACAGTCCTGCTCCCAAAGAAGAAGGCACGTACACAAAGCTGCTAGAATATGGCACCTTTATTTTCCTGGGTCTCCCTCGACCCCGAGCTCAAAGAGACGCGTTTCGGCTTCGCAGAAGCCTTTGTCAATCGAGATATTGTATTTATAATTGTTATATGTTTCTAACATTTTATAATTTATTAAAATAATTATTTATTAATATTATTAAGTAAATATATATATTATATGTTATATATGTATGTTTAATTTATTTTTACATTTTATTTATTACTTCTAATTTTAAACATTTTTTAATAATTCTAACTATGTTTTTTTAAAATTATATGTATTTAATTTATTTTACATTATTTTTTAAACATTTTTAAAAACGATATGTTTAACAACAATATTTTTAACAACAATATTTTTTTCTCGATATTTTTGTACTTACCATTATGTAGATAGGAGGTCGATATTTTTTACAGCGATATTTTTGTCACAATATTTTTGTAGGTCGACATTTCTGTTGTCGATATTCTGTCAGTGATCCCCACAGCTCACATCAACATTCCATTATATCATTCACACTCTGCATTCTCGACTTCAGCACAGACACACAGAAGAGTCATTTCCTTTTCATAGAAAGTGAAGAGGGAATCATTCACAATCACTCAGTCATATCTAGCTCACACATTCACCCAACAACAACCTGGTAAACTCTCCAGTACCCACACAGAAACACAAAGACAGCAAATAGCAATCACTGAAACTCTGCAACGGGTCAAAACTTGAGGCTTCCCACACCTCTTGTTTGACTCTTCGATGTTCAGCACAGAGCTGGATAGAAAGTCCTTCTGATGTAAAGTTGTAATGTAATGTAATGTAAGGTGGATTTGAAGAGCACTGCATGTCACTCTTCACTACTAGACAGGCCTTGTTAAAGGAAAAAGCTCTGGAAGAGCGGATTCCCTTACAGCTTAGTGATACGGGTGCAGCTCACACATGACTTCTTCCACACGAACTATTTACACAAGTTAACAGGAAGCTGTGCAGGTGGGGGTAACACTAAACGGTAGCAGAGCCCAGTGCTCCACACATGTATATATACATTGCATCACGCCCACTGAAATCTGTCCTTTGTGTGCCTTTAAAAACAAACCCGCTCAAAGAAAGAGAGGTGCAGGCCTGGTACTGTGTGTTTACCCTGCAATCTGAATGCTTGATAATGGTACTGTTTACTAAGATTTGTTACCATCTCGCCGAGTCATGCTTTATTTAACGAACCAGCATGAAATGACTTGAGTGAGCTCTCGTGAACCATAAGACACCCTAGACAATTCAGCACAAGCATTCATCTGAACATTTCTCAAGTATAGGTAAAGGCTGTGGTACACACAAGCCTTGGAGCTGGCGAGTTCCAGTGCTGTAAATAGAAATATAAAAGTGCAGTACTCCCTATCCAAGAGTACCAGTTTACTGCCCAAATATGCTGGTATTATCCGTTTAGAAGCATTGCACCAGTGCAGAGAAGAGCCGGTGCGCTCCCTTTCAAACTAAAGAAGGGTGGTACACCGTACCTGACAGCACCGTCCCATTTAAAGCACTGACTAACACCATAAACTTGTAGTTTATTCCTATACATGAACAAAATGTGCGCGTGTGTGCCTGATTCATAAACATTGTTAGATTGTTTGCAATTTACTCATGTCCTTATCTACGTGCGTGAGCTACTAAGTAGGCCACTCACGCCTGTTTCTCTGTTTTGTTTTTAAATCTTCTGTATACGGTGCATATATTGCAAATAATATGCATTTGTACGTTTAGAAAATTGCGCTTTTTTGATAAACTCGTATTACTGAAAGGTCTCTTGGTGTATGCCCACCCTTCCTACATCCACCCTGGGATGTGTTGCACTTCCCCACACCTACTGCAGAGATATGCCAGAGTTTTTTGTGTGTATGTTCTATGTCTGTGAGAAACGCATCACAGAATATTTGTGAATATTATTTTATATATACATTTTTAAAAGTCAGTTTAGTTTGCTATCACGGAAAGAAATGACACCATAAATGCAAGGCACATACTCCAGAATTACAGCCAAGAGGGTGTTCTCCTCATTTGCCTTGCATTCCCTGACTTCATGAATGACACTAACCAGAGACCGGCCACTGCACTACTTCGAAACCCTGTGTGTTTGATGCATTCATGTGCGCATCCACTACACACATGGGTAGATCCTATTTATGTGCATGCGCACTACAAGTCTATAACCTCAGTGTCTGTGAAGTATTTTGTTAGCAGAACACACCATTCCAGAGTCAGCTTTCCTGACTCTGTGCAGGCTGCAGTGCTCTGACCCAGGGGCCAGTGGGAGGGGCTTGTGGATGGGTAGCCTGACTTCATTGGTGCTCTTTGTGCTGGCTGCAGTGCTCTGACCCAGGGGCCAGTGGGAGGGGCTTGTGGATGTGTAGCCGGACTTCATTGGTGCTCTTTGTGCTGGCTGCAGTGCTCTGAACCAGGGGTCAGTGGGAGGGGCTTGTGGATGTGTAGCCTGGCTTCATTGGTGCTCTGGGAAGAGGAGGCTGCTTGTCTGTACCTTCATCAGGCGCATTAATTTCTGTTCATCCAACCACGTTCTAAGACCTATGATGCTGCAGACTCTTTAAGGGTTTCCAGGTGAAAAGAGCGGTAATATTCATAATAAGGCTCATATGTTTGTTGTGTCCAGCAGCAGCAGATTCGCCCTGTACCTTTGCTGGGTGCACTGCCCCCCTCCCTCCCCTCCTCCCCCGGCCTCGGAAGTTGAATCCATTGGATTATTTACCTTTCCTTCCAAATGCCACCCTCTCTGAGCATTTTTGTGGCCCACCATTATGGTGGTCTAAAATCCGAATTCCCCAGAGAAAGGGGGGATTCCCCTGTTAGCACAGAGAATATCAAGGTGCAAATGAGGGAACCCTGCCTGTAGTAAACTGGAGGAGGAACTTACCGGGTACATTCTGATTTCCAGGAAGTGGACCTCAGTCACTTTCATACTGTCATTGCGTGGTGTGAGCACACAGACCCAAGCAGACACTGGTGTGTGATGGTGTGATGGACATGCACACACTTTGGGGCCGATTCCGATCTCGGCCGGTAGGGCTCCGAATCGGATTCGGCTTAACCGGATCCGATTCGGAGCCCTATTTCCCGACCGATTCGTACGCGCGTCCGGGCGAGCGAGTACGATGCGTATTCGCCGACCGACTCGTCCGGGCATCCCGACCGCTCCGACCGACTCGATCCCGGGTCGAACCGCACCGACCGACTCGCAAGGACACGACTCGCACCGCGCAATGGAGACGTTCCCCGGCCGGGTAAGTACGATGCGCGCCGCGAGCAGTCCGACCGAGCCGCGCACTCCGGCTCGAAAGAGCTGTTGGAGCCGTACTTTGGGGGTCCGTGTCGGACCCCCCTGTATGCGTAGCTGCGCGAGTCGCACACAGGGGGGACCCATGGGTCCCCCCTACCTGTGCGTGTACGGCGCAAATCGCTTCGCCGCGTACACGCTGTAGGGGGCGCACTTGTCCGCATCGCACCCATTGAATTAATGGGAGCCCGCGTACGCGTTGTACGACAGGCTCCCATTGACTTCAATGGGAGTCCGACCGACTCGAGTCCGATGGCATACGTGCGCATCGTACTCGTTCGGTCGGGCTGCACGGGTCCGATTCGGTCGGAAATCTCTCCGGGTCCGGCTCGGTCGGAGAGATTTCCGATCGGAATCGGCCCCTAAATGTGGAAGATCCATGGAGCATGTTACTCAGCATTAAGTGCATAGAAACTGGGATACACCCTAAACACCAGAGTGTCTGTGTATAAGGAGTGAGTGTAAGCATCCCACAAAGTTTGCATTCAAGTCCCATGTCACCTTTTCTAAGCTAGCATGCCGAGGAGGTCTGTTGAGTCCCCTTCCAGCTTGCCCAGGAAAGGACAGCTCCTCCCTGCAGTGGTGCTTCCACACTGCACAGAATAATATATGTGAAAAGTGATCCGTTTTTCCTTTAATGGGTCACCAAAGGAAAACCCCACAAAGTGGAGAGAATCCCCTTTGAGAATCTTGCAATTCTTGATTGAAGATGAAAGTAACAGAGGAGAAATCAGCAAAGCCCCAAATTCATCCTGATGCCAGGAAAGAGAGAAGAGGCAGACCATGCCAAGAGAAGTCCCAAAAGAAAGCAACCCTTCAACGAATGACCACTTTCCTGGAAAGGGCTACTTATGATGTAATATAAAGAAGAAGCTGAAGTTTAACATTCTACATGCCATGTGGAATTCTGGAATCCCGATGGTACCTCTCACGCATCCCTCCACCTAAAGATGAGTGCAGAATGACAGGGTGACCAAGGTAGCGACAACACTTAGTATAGGTCTGAGTGCTGCGTCAGGCAACGTGCTGATGGAGAGAGGCCATGAAAAACGTCTACCTCATCTGGAGCCAGGCAGTCTCAGGTAAGCTCATGGTATTGTCCTTTGAACTGAGTCTAATACAAATGGAACAGGTGCTGTGCTTCAAGAAGCACTGTGGTGGCAGAGGTCGTTTCTCAGGTGACAGAACAAGTATAACTCAGAAACCATCCTGACTCTCCTGGACCGCAGGTGCCATTACCTTGGGCGCTTTTAAAAGGGAAAGTGTGCACATGTGCACCCTATAGGGAGTATAGGTTCAGACTCATTTTAAGCTCCTCGACCACGGCTAGCAGCACCGTCTCTGTGCTATGCCCAGATCGAAATCCAGTTTGTGTAGGGTGAAGCACACTATTGTGTTCCAAAAATGTGAAAGATGTTGATTAACATGTTTTTCCAGTAGCTTATCTATTATAGGTAACAAGGATATTGGACTATAGTTTCCACTAGTAGGGGATCAAGAGTGGGCTTTTTAACATGGGTTTTACCACCGCACGCTCCCAAATGTGTGGTACTATACCAGACTGTAGGGAGAAGTTAAGTACATTTTGCAGAAGAGGACACCCTATTTTCACCCTCTGCTAAAGGATGTTGGGAGGTACAGGGTCTAGAGGAGATCCCGATTTTACCTTCTTCATTAAGGTCAATAAGTCTTCTTCCTTAATCTCCTGAATGGAGGAAAATGGACCATTTTCCACTTTGGTTTGATTCTTTCCATCTAAAATATTCCTAGGAGCTTCATTGCTATTGAATAAGGCATACATTCCTATAATTTAATAGGCCCAAAAATTGACTCATTCGTTACAGTGTGCCTCTGAAGGTGTCAAAGCAGTCCCCTCACTTTCTAGGATAGTTCGAGATTTGACCACCATGAATAACTCTCTCGCAGACTGCGATGTCATATCTATTTTGTGAGCATAATAATCTGCCTGTGCTCTTTTGATAGCATAGTGGTAATTGTTTATTGCCTTTCTGTAATCCCTCTTGCTATTGGAATCATACTCTTTTCTCCAATGCATCTCTAATTTTTACACTCTCTTTTTAGTTCTTGCAGTTAAGAGCTGAACCATGGGGCTCGTTTTGGTTGCCGGGCAGGTTTATGGTTCTTGATCGCAATATTATTATCTAGGCAGCTGTGATCCACTCATTACATTTCTGTGCTGCATCTAAAATATAATCCTCTACCTTCAGTGTTGTGCCCAAGAGAGAACCCTCAAATTTAATTGGATCAAACTTAGACCAGCAGCGATCTAATCTGGTGAACGGTAAAACGGGATTGCTCTCTTTCTGTCCAGATACTAGTATTGGTGTCATGAAATGATCAGACCAAAGGGTGGGCGAAAGGTGTTTTACAGATAGATTGATAAGATTAGTAAGCACAGGGTCTAGTAGATTGCCCTTCTGATGACCAGGAGCTTTCACTCGTTGTTCAAGGTTGTACCGCTGCTTGATCTTGTTTTTGGATAACGGAAGTGGTGCACCTCATATCGTCTAGGTGAATATTTAAGATCCCCAAAAGGGGGAAATTTGATTTACATAGAGTTGTGCTGGTCAGAAGTTCTCAGAGGGCTTTTAAGAACTGCGCTGCTGGACCCGGTGGGGGATAAATTAATGCCTCTGACAAAGTAAAAGAAGGGGCCAGGTAAATAGAAAATAAAATGTCTTCAGAGTCCGGTACAGATATAGAGGAGATGGAACACACTAATGGTGATTTATAGATTATGGCCACTCCATCACTCTCCTTGAGTTGAAGATCTTGTCTTGCAATATTATATACCATTGGTAGCGCCCGAATAATATCGGGCATAGCTCCATCATCATGGAGCCATGTTTCTGTTACAAGCATAACCAACGACTGCTCATCACTCAAGAATGTGAACAGATCTAACTTATTACATGGCAATGATCTACAATTGATTAAAAACATCATCCAATTAAGAGGGCGTACATTATTTTTGTCATAGGTTGAGTTTCCTATAGTATCTGCATGTGCGAATCTCAGCACCTGAATCAATTGAATGGATGCCTCTATACTTACTACTTACTTCTAGTGCAAGTAGTTGTTCAGATGAGTCGATTCAGCCAGTTGGAGTAAAAGGTCCATGGTTCTTGGCCCCTGGCCAAGGTCAGATTCAGACAGGCACAGATGAGATTGCCTTTGGCATGCCTTCAATGCGCCCACTTAACGCATTTGCACACCGGTGTCCATTAAATAGTGTGATCGGAAAACAACTAGAGAGCCGAACAAAGATGGTAACTCGTGCTGGCCCAGTAATAGCAGTCGACCTAACACGGTCACTGGTGTCAGCACGAGAGGAAAAATCAAAGTGCAAGGTGCAAGATAAGTTCAGTACAAATTCAAATAGTTTTAGTCCTCCTTTAAAATTCCCCCCTCACTGAATACGTGCAGAAGAAACCTTCAGGCAAACATAGTTAAAAACAGTTAAAACACTTATGTTTCAGGCAAACATAGTTAAAAACAGTTAAAAAGCACAATTAAGAACAGAATAGGCATTGTCAGGTATATATCGTAATTATTGTAAAGAAATATTTAGGTTAGGTTTTTGGTAGTCCCCGTTTTTGGGGTGTATGGTTCAGCAAAATATATTTTTGTCATCTGTGTTTTTGTATGCTACAAATAGTGTCAGCCTTAGTATAATCTGTCAATAGAAACAACGAGGGGCATTCATATGTGATATCTCAGTCAAGTTACTCATGGGACATGTTGTCCACTTAAAAGTTTGCCAAAGAAAATTGGTGCCTTTCAAATCAGAAAGTGTTCAGGTGGCAGTACATATTTGTCTTAATTCCAGATGGAGCCACTGCATTAAAATTCATGTGACACTGTGGACAGGCAACCACATGCTAGATATGATATTTAAAGACATTCATACTATTCTATAGCAGAGATTATTTTAAGTCCGATATTTGTGTATATGATGGTAGGGGCTATACCACTCTACAAAAATTAAGAGCTCTGAGAACACTTTGGAATATAGTACATTACAAATGATGAGCTGCCCCCCTATATAAGTGTCAGTTTTCCCAAAACAGGTATGATTGACCTCATAATGAGTATCAGACTGGCCCCAAAGACCGGCCTAAAATCTCGATTTGTCCTTTCTCCACTCCAGTCCACATACTGTCCTACTCAATTCACTTCCACAGTATTCTCTGTAAGAGAGTGGTAGTGAGGTTTGACTAAGGCAGTGACAGTTGTTTTTCTTTTTTTTGTAGATTTATATAGCGCAAACTCGACCCGAAGGTAGTGGAGCGCTTTACATGAGCACCAGTTACGTTACACAAGGACACATTCATTTTTAGGTCGGGCCTCGATAGTGCTTGCGCTGTCTGCAAGACCTGTTGTATCCTCTTCTGTGGGCTTTTGGTACATCCATCGATTGCCATTGGTTGTTATGTGTGGCATTCAGAAATGCTGACTTGTTATTGGTGTTTGTCCGTGTTGGTCCCGCCTTTATGTGTATGTTCCCCTCCCATGGCAATTTCACTAATGGTTTCTTTTGGTTGGCCACAACGCTCCTTCAATGCGCCCGATGACCCCTCCTCCAATCTGTTTTTTACTCTACAAAAGGTAATACTGGTTTACTTAGGACTCAAGCTACAAGTCAAACCTTTGGCTTTGCCAAAGTTTGTTACTCAACATAGAAATTAAAAAAAAATGCTTTTGTTGACCCGCAACATAGGTGATTTTTGCTCACCCGTATAATGCAGTACTGATGCTTAATGTGCGCATGCACAGTGCTTTGGCGTACACATAAACTGTCAGTGTCTGTCACAACCTTTCAAAAGCCAACCGATGCGTTTCCTAAAGAAAATATTCGGGAACTATCCCCTCACCAAGGATATGAATTTTCATTCTCTTTTTTGACGCACTTTCACCAAGATTAAATAAAATAAGTGAGAAGACCGCTGCTATAAAACGTATATTTTCACACGAACAGCGCGTGGGGCGGGGCCAATCCTAAAGGATTCCAAGGAGGATGCAAGATGTCCGCCTCCACTGGTGCTGAAAAAGCAGTCACCATTCCACGATGGCCACACGCTTGCATCTCTCCTTTCACAAACGTCTTCCTGAAGAGATGGAGCAGCCTCAAAGAGATATGTCTGCCAAGGTCCGTGCATCCTGGAAGTGCTGCCATTCTGCGGTTCCTGAGGAAGGCACAGGCTCCTCCAGGTCTCCACTGTTGCATCCGCCTTGGCCAGGTTACCTGAATGTTAGTAGTTTGCTTGGTTAACAGCAATACTCTTTACATAGAGCACAAAGAGTAATGAGAACCCGGCCATGTGGTGTATTCCCATCTGTGCAGCAAAAATAATTATTCCGAAAGTCAGAACGACCATTAGGGTTAAAATGCAATTTCTACTATAATGGTAGTCCTTCTCATGTTTTTTTGCCTAAATACGCATAGTTGCAACATTTGTGCCCTAAAAGAGGTTGGTTTATGCTGGTTAGCAAATTAATTATGACATCCCCGAAATTGATACCACATGAACAGACGTGATTTAATAGATTATTAATATGTCATCACCAGGCCAACACGTAGCGATGTCACAGCTGGTGATGCCATCATTAATAGCCCCTATTAGTAGTTGGCAAGCATGAACAAAACCAGCCTCGTTGCAGTAATGTGCAATAATGTCCTGCATCGCTAAATAATTATAAGGTCCCAAAGGTGAGTCTGATTGCATTGCAATTGCTTGTTTTTGGTAGGCACGGGGATATTACGTGATTTGCCCAGCATCAGAGGATGTTGAGCTGAAGCCGAGGCTCGAACCTGGTTCCCCAGCACCAAAGTCGGCAGCTCTGGCCGTAAGGCCACATCCTCTCCCCTATGCAGGCAACAGAGCATAGTTAAAGGCCGTGGCACCAGATCTGATTTGTCTGCATCATGAGCTGCATGCTACCAAGTTCTCGTTTGGAGTGCGCATGTCTATAATGCACAAAGCGAGACCTGCAGAGTGCTCCTTTAAATTGAGCAGCATGAGAGATTCTCTTGATGCATGCCAGCACTAACGCTCCCCGAGAGGTCTTTGAGGAGTGTTGGGGCACTCGGGGACATGTCAGAGCAGAAGCAGGTGGACTTCGTACACGCCGCCTGCTCCCTAATTTATCTCACGGGAGAACTGCTGGAGGGTTTTGTGGAATAATTAAGCAGCTGACAGCAACTGCCCAGCCCAGAAGCTGCGCTGCTGGAGTCAAGAGCAGCCTATCCACGCACCATCCCCAGGACTGAAACGAGCACTTTGCTCCCATCACATACTTTTGTTGCTTAGGGTCTCTGCATGAACTGAACTCTCCCTTTAGGTTTGTCCTCTGAATTTTGAGAACGTGCACATGTCAAACAATGAAGGTTCCAACACTGATGAAAATTGCAGATGACACAGTGTAAATGCATTCCGGCGGCTTTTCAAGAAATGAGGCTGGTGTGAGTGTTCTCGGTGACGTAACTATCAATTGTGCAGCAGGTGCAGTGGCACCAGACCCAAGGGTAAACAATTCCCTTAAATTCTATATATGTTGCCTAATGTTTAAACAAAGCAAGAGTGGCATGTTACATATTTTGCTAGAGTGAATGCAGGCGCACCGCTTCTTACGCATTCTGTCTGATGACGAATCACGGTGCTGTGTAGCTATGTTCCTTCAAGCTGCTGTATCTTCCAGGAAAACAATGTTAAAGGATTGATTTTTCCTTTTCTCATTTTAATATTTAATGGCTTATGAAATATGATGTATTTTTATGTACAGTTTTTGCATTTTAATGTGTGCTTTTATGGCTATAATATAGCCGAATAAAGATGTATTTTGATTGATTGATAGAGGTAGTAAAGTATGTGAGTAATTCAATTGTGAATTTAGCAATTACTCTAGAAATATTCAGGTATTCTCCTATGTATTCCAATGTGCTTCGTCTGTATATTTGCGTCACATTATAGTAATGGTTGGTGCCGGATCTTCAGTTAATTTGTGCGCCCTGATAGACTGTACATGTTTATGTTTATTGTCAAACTGCTGATAGGAAGTGAAATGCTTTGTATATCAGATTCTTTTTATTCCATTCATTTGCCAGAGTGGCGCTGTATTTTAAAAAGGCGTGCTGCTCATTGTTAACATTGCCTCTGCTGCACCTTAAAAAATATTCTGTAAGAAAGACAGTGGGCCTGATTCTCAGAACTAACTTACGTCAAAAACGTAAAGTTAGTACTTTTTGGTATTCACAGAATACACTTACTCGTTTTGGTATTCACAGAATGAACTTACTCATTTTGGTATTCACAGAAGTTAGTAGTCCTAACTTTAGGACTCCTAAATGCCTTCTGTGAATACCGAAAGTCTTAAAGTTAGGATTTTCTCAGTTTAGGAGTAGTAAAGTTAGGACTCCTAACTTTAGGACTCCTAAATGCCTTCTGTGAATACCGAAAGTCTTAAAGTTAGGATTTTTCTCAGTTTAGGAGTCTCCTAAACTGAGAAAAATACTAACTTTAAGACTTTCGGTATTCACAGAAGGCATTTAGGAGTCCTAAAGTTAGGAGTCCTAACTTTACTACTCCTAAACTGAGAAAAATCCTAACTTTAAGACTTTCGGTATTCACAGAAGGCATTTATGAGTCCTAAAGTTAGGACTACTAACTTCTGTGAATACCGAAATGAGTAAGTTCATTCTGTGAATACCAAAACGAGTAAGTGTATTCTGTGAATACCAAAAAGTACTAACTTTACGTTTTTGACGTAAGTTAGTTCTGTGAATCAGGCCCAGTGTGTTTTAGACAAAGGAGTTTAAGCTAAGTGAGCAATTCCTTACACACCAGATACTGACAGCACTTATAAGTGTGAAACGCAGTATGAAGCACTATTTTATTCATGCTTCAATTAATTTAGCTGCTGAGTCTGGCGTGCCCCTTTCTTAGCAGCGCTCCTCTCCCAGGACACGTGCTAATTCCTCCTAATATGCCAGGCAGAAATCGTCATCTAAATGTGGGCCTTGTGTTTTAGCAGCGAAGTGCCCTGTCCACCCGTGCCTTCTCCAAAGCTGAAAAAAAGTAATTGTGTGATCCAGATAGTTGCATTTTCGACTCTGAGCTGCGACCTTGCTGAGCAATGTTTATATAAGGTAAAAGCACATAACTTAAATTCAGCAGAGGGGCTACAGGAAAAAGACATTTTCCACTTGTCCGTTTATCAGATGTCTCTTAATTGAGGGCAGCTGTACACTACAGCCCCTGCACCCACAGCTGTACATTTCTGACTGCACATCCAAACTGGCTTTGCTACGAAAAGAGCCCCAGGAGCTGAGCTTGGTTGATGGCAATGGTAGCTCACTGGATTAAGGAGCCTGCTACAAGGATCTATGTTTGATCCTATGGTCGTAGGTTTGAATCCTGGCAGGTCCACTTATACACTCGTCCTCCTACGGTCCAGTGCATGGAGTCCATTGCACCCCTATTACTGCTGTTTTTGTAACTTCTAAACTTGGTGGAGGGAGGCCCATTTTCCTTGCTTCTATCTGGGCCTGTTGCAGCCTCACTACCTCATTGAGTCACTGAGTACCGATGTAGTGCTAGGGAAGTGTCTGCTGCTGGCTACAGGGTGCCTCAAACTGACATTATTGCAACAAGCCAGCATGGTTTCAAACTTATAGGTGCAGCCCAGCGTTTAGTGTGAGGTACACTATGATGGTTCTTATTTGGTAATGTGCTTAGTCAGGCTCCAACACTCTCCAACGCTGAGCTTTCTGCTAATGTGCAGAAGTTGCTGCCTGAGTAACATGAGTGGTTTCTAATGTGTACTTATGTATTTTGCCTGTGCGGGTGGAACTGCATGCTGCAGTAACTTAACTGGCACGCTGTAAATACACCAAAGGTATCCATAGCTCTTTTGCCACTTTAGCGTTTGAATGAATTATTAAGCAGTGTCTACAACTAAAGAAAATCAAGGTGTGAAGACTGGAATCTGGCTAACGTGGGCAGTGCTGCACATGTTTAATGTCATTTAAGGATGTTAGTAGGGTCTGTTATGGAAAATATAACAGAGGTAGACTAGTAAAAGAAATAGCAAACAATAAATTTGCCAGTTCTGAAGTCAGTGCTGTGGTGTCCATAAAGCTCCTGTTCTTCAATGTGAGGCCTGCCTAACTCATCTCCTGCTGTTCTACATCAGGATAGCCTAGCTCGTCTCCTGCAGTCCAGTGTCAGGCATGGCTAGCTCATCTTGTGCTGTCCAATGTTTGGCATGACTAGCTCATCTTCTGCTGTCCAATGTCAGGCATGGCTCACTCATCTCCTGCGATCCATGACAGCCGTGCCTAGCTCATCTTGTGCTATCCAGTGTCAGCCAAGGCTGGCCCATCTTGTGCTGTCCAGTGTCAGACATAGCTAGCTCACCTGTTGTTGTCCAATGTCAGGCATTGTTAGCTCATCTGTTGCTGTCCAATGTCTAACTTATCTGGTGCTGTCCAACGTCAGGCATTGCAACCGCTTCTGTTGCTGTCCAATTACAAGTATGGCTAGCTCATTTGCTGCTGTCTAATGTCCAGCATGGGTGCATCATCTGTTGTTGTCCAATGTCGTGCATGGCTAGCTCATCCAATCCTTTTTTCACTTTGCACTCTAGCACCGGTAGTCTTGTTTTTATATTGTGGTGGAAATACTACAAGTTATGCAATGACAAATAAAAAAACATGACTGGGTCAACTACTCATGCCTGACATGGAAAAATTTGAGGTCTTTGTCGAATGCTCTCCCTCACTATTTGATGGAAATTTACTTAATGGTACAAACATTTCAGTTGTGCTATTTCTTTTCCTGTTGAGTGCAGGTTCCAGTGGAGTAAACGTCATGGGGTGCTGGTATGATCATTTTAGTGTTAAACACAAATATATTATTATGTTTGACTCACACATAATTATTACATGCAGCTAAAAGTGAGTCCAAATGCATATTTTACATTTAGTTTGAAGTGACAAAACCTATTGACTTTGGTAGCTCATGCACTGCGATCGCGATAGTGAGTAGTTGCTTGACTTTGGTGCACGCAGTTTTGGCTGCAGTGCTCAGAGACCCTTTATTGCCGCACACAAAATAAAAACAAATAGAGGGAACATTGCTCTGGACAAATGAGTAATTGTGGCAGTTATCCTACTGAACATAAGTGCCGCCTTCGATACAATCCCCCATGATATGTTACGGCAAAGATTACTAATCTCAGGAATATCAGGAGCTGCCCTTTGTCAGTTAACCTCCCGTTTGGAGGATAGAACCTTTCAGGCATTTGACAAACCTTTCTACTCAGATACATTCCCAATAAAATGTAGAGTGCCTCAGGGATCCTCACTGACTCCCACACTTTTTAATCTTTATGTAAGTCCTTTAGCTGAAATCATTCAAGCCTATGGTCTCTCAATCAAATCATAAGTAGATGATACCCAGATCCTTATAGATAGATAACGGAGATGATGATGATCTACAGTAATATCAACTGCTGGACCACAGTATGTTGACCTGAATCGCTAGGTACTCGGCCTCGGCTGAAGGTCATGATTTAGAATTTGGGCATTTGGCTGGATGATAATCTGACCTCTGAGACCCATGTCTGAAAATTAGCGTCCACCTGATATGGTATTATGAGACCACTTAGAAAGATATTAGAACTCCTTCCACCTCCAACTCGGAAGATAGTGGTGCAGTTATTGATTCTTCCCGTCTTGATTACAGAAACTTACTTTATCTCAGCTGTCTTCAACTTTTGGTGAAAAGGCTGCAGGTGATCCAGAATACAGCAGTGCACTTGCTGTCTAAGATACCGAAATATGAATCTGTGTCTGGTCACTGACCACCCTGCATTGGCTCCGATTTAAACAAATAATTCAATTTAAATCCCTATGTATTGCTCACAGAGCATATTACAAAAAGGCCCACAATTGCTGACACATTATGTAACCCTGCAGGACTTTGAGACCCCTGAGATCTTCCTCCCTAAACTTAGCTGAAATCCCAAGAGTGCAGAAAGTAAGAAGTGGAGGCAGGCCTTTCTCTTTCCTAGTAGCAAAATTGTGGAACAATCTGCCCATTAGATTATGGAAGACGGGAGAGGAAAGCAGTCTTAGAAAACTATTACAAACGTGTCTGTTTGCATAATTGGGACTGAATACTGAATTATATTTTTTCAGCACTGGGATGCCTTTGTGGGTTACTATGCACTGCATAAGCATGAATGAATTGAATTTGTTTAAAACTCCTCCTGCCTATTTGTAATGGCCCATATGCCTTAGTTGATTGGATACCTCATTAAAATTTCAGCTGCACTGGACATCGGAGGAATTTAATGATCAAAGAACTGCTATGTCTGATGGTATGTTGTATTGTGCACATGGGAAATGGTACAAATATAAGCTTCTTGACTGTTGCTATTATGATTTATGAAATAAAACAATAAAAAGTTGTATAACAAAAAACCTTTCAACATGCATCTTCCCCACCATTAAACACTTCACCCATATATGCCAGGGCTGGATTTAGAAAACAAAATCGACACAATGCTAAACTATGTAGGAATGAGTTTGCTCAAATCTGGTGATTGAATACAGAGTTACGTTCTTGTTGTGGGATATTAATATAAGGCCAAGATTGAGGCAGACTATTTTATGGAGTTCATGTTTGCAGCGTGTTGGCTCACATACAACGCTGCCATTTACTGTAAGATGACCCAAGTGCCAGCTGATTGATTTTGTTGTTTACACAGCTCTTTCTTCTGTCCTGGGATGGGATCGGAGCACTGGAAGTGCATTTTGTTGATTCTGTATTTTTTTTGCAGGCAGTCGGCTAAAACATGCAGATCATCGAGGAAAAGCGAAATAGCAAATTACCATTCAGTTAAGCAAATGTAGTCATACACATTAGGTAATTTGAACTCCTCCTTTAAGTCACCCATCAATGTAAAGCAAAGGGAAAATGAATCACTATTTATTAGAACAAATTTGCTGTGCCAAAGATAAAGCAAACCAACAGCAATAACAAATCTATTACCATCATCTCATCTCTTCCTGACCTCAATGTTGTCTCACTTTTTTGAAGCAATATCCCTCACACAGGAGCAAATTCTAAAGCATCCTTGAGGATTAGTGTTTGACTTGGCCCTCTCTGCAGGGTCACCCCAAAACTTTTAGCCTTCAGCCCTCCTGTTTGAGGCTTTAGAACTCTTAACATGTTCACACTGCTAACCAGTGCTAATCTGCTTGTGCTCTCTCCATTAAACATGGTAAAATTGGCTGACATCCATTTGGCGTATTTAATGTACTGGTAAGTCCCTATTAAAGTGGTATACCTTATACCCAGCGATGGTAAATTAAATGCTATAAGTGGGCCTACAGCACCTATTGTACCACCCACATAAGTAGCCCTTTAAAACCTGTCTCTGGTCTGCCATTGCAGCCTGTGTGTGTAGTTGTAAGCTGCCATTTCGACCTGGTAAAATAAACCTTTTGCCAAGCCTAAACCTTTCTTTTTAATCCATATATGCCATCCCTAGGGTAGTCCCTAAACAGTCCATTGGGAAGGGTGCATTGCATTTAAAATGTTAAACATGTATTTTTAAGTTTTACATGTCCTTGCAGTGAAAAACTCTCAAATGTGTTTTTCACTATTACGAAGCCTACCTCTCTCATAGGATAGCATTGAATTGCCTTATTGCATTTAATAAGTGGTAACTTTTGTTTGAGAGCAGATAAGAATGCCATGTTTGGTTTCTGGGGAATTGTAATGTAAAACCCTTTTTAATGGTAAAGATTTTAAGTCACAATTAAGAAAATGCCACTTTTAGAATGTTGGTATTTTATTGCCCTAACAATTATAGGGCCGATTCCGATTCGGGCAGGAAATCTCTCCGACCGAGACGGACCCGGAGAGATTTCCGACCGAATCGGACTCTAGCAGCCCGACCGAACGAGTACGATGCGTACGTATGCTATCGGACTCAATTCGGTCAGACTCCCATTGAAGTCAATGGGAGCCAGTCGTACAACGCGTACACGGGCTCCCATTGACTCAATGGGTACGACGCGAACAAGGGCGCCCCCTACAGCGGGTACGCGTCGATGCGGGTCGCGCCATACATGCACGTGTAGGGGGGACCAATGGGTCCCCCCTGTGTGCGACTCGCGCGGCTACGCGTGCAGCGGGGTCTGACACAGACCCCCGAAGTCTGGCTCCGACTGCTCTTTGGAGCCGGACGGCACGAGTCAGTCGGACTGTTCGAGGTGCGCATCGTACTGGCTCGGTCGGGGAACGTCTCCATTGCGCGGTGCGAGTCGTGTCCGTGCGAGTCGGTCGGAGCGGTTTGGACCCGCGAACGAGTCGGTCGGCGATTTCGTGAACGCTCGCATCGTACTCGCTCGCCCGGACGCATGCACGAATCGGTCGGAAAAGAGGCCTTTGAATCGGATCCGGTAAAGCCGAATCCGATTCGGTGCCCTACCGGCCGAGATCGGAATCGGCCCCTTAGTGTCTGCAGCCTGTTCCTGGGTCACATGACTAGGTGTAGTTGGGAGTTGGTCTTTTTATATTCCTCCCAGACAGCCACACAATGGAGGGTCTAGATGTTGGCAGGAAAGGCCATCCAGACTTGATGAAGGGGGCGGAGCTGTCACCTGTCACACTTGCACTTCAGAGACACTGCCACAGCTCACACACAAATGACTTTACACTGGTCTATTGTACATGCAGACAGACCGGGACCACAACAGGGAGGGAGAAAATTGCAGACACTTCTGTAGGCGGAAGACTCCAGAAGTATCTTCCATTTCAAAGTGAGCACCAGTACATTCCTGGACCTGTGGCTACTACAGAAGAGGGCTGCCCTTCTACCAGAAGACTACCCTGATGCTTGAGGCCTGCCCTGCTGTCTGAAAAGGACGACTGTACCTGCACCCTTCATCCTTGGATGTGTCCCTGTATCTCAGAACAGGAGATCGGTCAGCTGATACAGGGACACAACAAGCTCCAGAGGCCTCTCAGCAACTGCCCAGCTGACCTGCTGTACTGGACATGCCTGAACCTGCAACTCCTCCTACCTGACCCTTACTGGCCTCTGCTGGAGTGAGTTCCTGATTCCCAAGAGGTGCCCCTCCTGTCCTGGACCTTTGGTGGGGCATCAGTGGAGCTCCTCTTAGAAGAAAAGCAGAAATCCTGAAGTTTTGGACTCTTCGTGACATGAACAAGCCCGTTCGTGGCAAAATCTTGCCGCTCGCACCGACCACCAACGCAAAGCTCCAGTGAACCCGAACCTTCACGCTACAGTGACCTCCAGCGACGAATGCGAGATCTACACTTTGTGCTACAGCATCGACAGCCTGCGGTGACTGCCAACGCAAAGCTCCAGCAACAACCGTCCGTGACGCCCAACAGGATCTTTGCACTACAGCGATGACCGTCCGCAACACTCAGCCTGCTTTATGCGCTACTAAAGATACTTTTTCAGGGGGACTAACTTAGTGGCTGTATCTGGCCCATGCTCCTTTGCGGTTGGCCTTAACTTGTGACTCTCACCCAGTCTCACACATCTATATACCCGCGAGTGGTGCTTTGTTCTTTTAAGAGCTATACTTACCCTAAATCTTTTAAATTGCATATCTCCGGTTCAACTGATTGGGTTTTTGTCGTTTTGGTGTTAAATAATTTATTACATTTTACTCAATTTGTCTAAATTGGTGTGGAATTTTTCTTATGTTGTATTATCACTTTGTTACTGTTTGAGTGCTAGTTAAATACTTTACGCATTGCCTGAGTCCTTGGAAGACCCAAGCACTGTCTGTTGTAGTATAGCTTAGTTCCATGTTTGCCCCAAATTGTGTTATCACTTGTCTGTGCTTGCTATGCCCATTGCCTGTGTAAGAGTGCCTCTCAAAATCTCTATGGTCTGAGTCCTGGAACTTCCAACAACCAGGTTGTTGCAGCAGTCGGCACAGCATGATGGTATTGAAGTTTCAACTGTAAGGGTTTATATAGACATTGCTGTTGTGTGTGATACAGTCATGTAACACCCTAGAGAAGTGTGTAACCTATGCTGTCGTTTGGCCGGTCATGCAGAGGCCAAGTGTTAGTGCACATTACGTGCCATCTCCTGTTTGCCTGGATGCCACAGTTCCTTATTTCCATACGGTGTGTATTACAGCAACTTGGCTGGTATCTGTACACGAAGACCAATGCCAACATTGAACACAATAGCAAAGTTGATTCTTGTGGAAAACGTGACAAGTGCAGTCTCTCCGTTACTAAACATGTTTGCCCCAGTTCTTTTGTCGAAGCAGCATCTGACTTTTTGAGGTAGAGCCAATAGGAGTATTTTTAAAATAATATCCCTCAAAAACATAGGTATGAAAGACAGCCTTTTGGAACATTCCTGATTGGGAGGTATTGTCTGACTTCACAAAACATAAGATTTCCATAATCCCAAAACGCAATTTGATTCCCCGCTGGCACACCAGAGTGTCCAAGAAGAGACATTTGCATAGTCAGATCATTGATATGCGCCACAAAAGCTTATTTGAATATGCCTAGGCTAAAAATGGTCACAGCGAGTAGAAATAATACATAACAACCATTTGCGTGAAAAGGCACAATATATGGCCATCTAGTATAATTTATTTGATAAAGTGCACACCCACCTACTAGGATCGGAACAGATTTGCGTAAAATTAGTGGAGAGGGGCACAGAAGGTATGGTGAATAACATAAAATTGTATATGAGAATGTATCAGCAGGGAATGCTTGCCACCGCCGGTTTCTGACTTCTGTCACTTTGGATCCCTAAAGCGACAACATCTTTATTGCTTGATACTTAAATGTATGCTGTATAGTAGAAAGTGCCAACTGATTTGGATATAGACATTAATTTGAGTTTGGAATGTGAATTTAGTGCTTGTGAAAAAATGGGAGCTTGCGACAATGCAAGTTAGCTTTCTCCACCCCAGTGCAGGGTTCCACACAGGTACCAGTGCCATTAGCCTGGCTGAGGAGGGTGAGAGAATTGCTCTTCACTTATGCTCATTCAGTCTTTGCCCTCGCTGTTGAGACTGCCAACATATAAGTTGGTGGCGTTCTCAGTAAAATTGAGTGAATATTAAATCTCCTCTCCTCTTGGCTGCAGTCCTCAACTGATTTCCTCTGGTCTGCCTTGTCTAGCCTTTTGCCAAACCCTTAATCCAGCCAGGGTTAAGAAAACAAGGTTACAAGTATGAAAGGATTTACCCATTCTGTGCCTGTGGGAGTGTGTTGATACTTAAGAGCCACAGCGTGGTCCAGTCACTTGGCTACAACTACTGAGTGAAATTGTGTTAAAGTATATATACGCTGAACGTCTGTGGTTCTGTGCGTGTCGAGCATGGTAGTGGCATTGCATCCACGCTGCCTGCAGTGAAGGGGTCTGCTGGGCAAGTCCGTAGCAGCTCGCGCCAAGGCGTAGACCTTCACGCGCCAATCTTGGCCGACGCCTTGAGCGTCACTTTCACGAGCGCACCAAGGCTGCGGTTAACAGAGAAGTCTAGGCGATGCTGCCTCGGCCTTGTTCTCTGCACCCGTGTATTATCTACAGTGCCAAGATGAAAGTTGGCCGGCATGCATGTCAGAGTTTAAATGACGTGCCGACGTGTTCAAAGGCCTTTCTGAAAGAACGCGCCGCCACTGTGGAGATCTGTTTCTAAGTCAGCGGTTTAAACCTTCATCACCCTGTACTCTGAGTCATCGCGGGTTTTCAGCATCTGGCTCCGGCTCGGGGTTCGCAGTTCAGCAAGCATGAAACCTTTCTCGTTTCACTTGTTGTCAGCCATGGCAGCCGGGGCTCGCTTTGAGTTCTCGATGAAAGGAGATGTTTGTAGAAGAAAGGAGGTGAATCATTGGTAAATATGGAACGTCCCCTTTATGCGAACTTCTTTTATGTCTATGGACGAATACACAGTAACATGGACTTTCTCAGTAGGTGTGGCCCAAGAGACCGGTCATCTGTGCTCTTTCTTTGCTCTACCTACTCTCCCCACTAATCCTGTTTGGGTTCCGGAGTAGCGTGCTACCTGCCGAAAAGCGCTTTAGCACCGCATCCGTGGTAGCCAGCGCTCTATAAATGCAAACCCTTCCCTCTTCTATCCCGCCATTATCCTTTTTCAGTCCACATAAAAAACTCACATGTCCACTGCTCAAATTAATTACATATCTCCCTATACTAATTCACCACTAATAATTTTTGGGTTTCGGATTAGCGTGCTACTCGCCGAAAAAGTGCTTCGACACCTCATCAGGGGTAGTAAGTGCTATATAAATGCAATTACAATTGCAATTTAGAAACCGGCCCAGCATGGTCCCGCTCATACACAGTGACGTCTTAAGTCTAGCGAAGGGCGGAATTTGCAGCCCCTATGGAGCGACCCTTGACCTTGCCAGGTAGGTCGCTCCCCCGCCACACAGCTCCGCCTGTGGTGCCTTGCCCGCTGCTGGTAAGCTTGCACCTCTGCTTGTGGCCTCGGTGCCCGTTTTCCGTCTGTTTCCCCTCGCTGCCCCCATTTTCCCTGTGTCCATTTTTCCTTCTGTTTCCCTTGCTGCTCCCATTTTCACTGTGTCCATTTTTCCTTCTGTTTCCCTCGCTGCCCCCATTGAACTGTGTCCTTTTTTCCTTCTGTTTCCCTCGCTGCCCCCATTTTCCCTGTGTCCATTTTTCCTTCTGTTTCCCTCGCTGCCCCCATTTTCCCTGTGTCCATTTTTCCTTCTGTTTCCCTCGCTGCCCCCATTTTCCCTGTGTCCATTTTTCCTTCTGTTTCCCTCGCTGCCCCCATTGAACTGTGTCCTTTTTAGGTCTCGCGCCTAGCGTTGCAGTGCGCAGCACTGCTCGCGCAGCGCGAGTCCTTTAGAAAGGGCTTCTGAAAACGACCCACACGCTCGTGCGTGTGGTTTTGTTTTCAGAAGCCCTCATTGGCTGTAGCGTGCGTTTTTAAAAAAAAAAACGGCACGCGATTGGGCAAAGGCGGGCGCATGTCCCGCCTTCGCTCCTCCCATTCCCGACGGTGGCCAGAACGCGCAGCAGCGCGCGTTCGCCTCGCTGCCGCTGCCGCGCTCCCTGGCCCCCGCTCCTCTGTGGTGCGCGCGCACCACTGGTTTAATATAATTTATTAACGGGGTGTTTCCGCTTTTTTTCCTGATCCTGTTTTGACTTGAATTTGGGAAACGCACAGCCTCTGGAGAAAAACAACGTACTTTTTGAGAGGCAAGGGGGCGCCGGTGTTAGTCCCACTTTTAAAATATATATGTATTTATTGAGAAAAGGGTCGGGTTAAGGGTACGATGTTTGTCTTTGAGCAAACTCTGTATTTATTCACAACTTGGGCTGCAATAAACCAGCCTGCACCGTAGTTTTCTGTTCGTCATGTTGCTTTTGGCGTCTAGTTCAAGGGTAGCTAAATATATTTATTCGTGTTTTTTTATTTGGCACATCACACTCTCTGCACTTTCCCCTTGACGTTCTAGAGTGTGGTGAGGCTAGCCAGTATACCCTAACTCTTGATACCCTAACTCTTGCTTTTGCACTTTTTCCGGCAGAGTCGCTATGGCGCCCTGTGCCCCTCTGCACCGGGCCCTGGCGCGCGGCGGCTGTTTGGTGTTGACGTGTTTGCTTCTTTTGGTGTCAAACACCCAGGCAGGTCCCACTGGCCGTCTGCACGGGAAGGTGCAGGGTATTACCCGGGTGACCCACAGCAGCAGCAGTACACGGTACCAATCAGGATGCAGGGAGTCCGGAGCAGGTGTCCTTTCGCCTCTCTGCCTTTGGGAGGGTCTTCCTGCTGCGCCTGGCACCTGACGCCAGCTTCCTAGCGCCGGGTCTGCGGGTGGAGTACCTGCGGGACGGGGGCATGGCTGGCAGCAGTAAGGTCAGCGCCGGACTCAGGGGTGCTTCTACTCGGGCACGGTGAACGGGCGCAGAGAGTCGCTGGCCGCGGTAAGCTTGTGCCAAGGAGTCCGCGGATCCTTCGTTGTGGACGGCGAAGAGTACCTCATCCAACCGGCTGCCCACAGGAAGCACCATCTGAAACTGAAAGGGGCACGGTTGGGGAGGCGCCCTGGGCAGGGAGAGAGGGCGTGGGTGACGGGGAGAATGGAGAACCACCTGACGCCTCACCTTATCCGGCGGCGAGGGCGCCCCGGCCCTGGGGGGAACTTCGATTCAGACAGTGGCACCCTAAGAGCGGACATTCATGTGCCAGGTCCCGTAGACAGCGCCACCGAGGAGGACTGGACACCCACGGCGGGGACTCACCCAGAGCCGACCCGCCGTCGGAGGTTCGTGTCCGAAGCCCGCTTCGTGGAGACCCTGCTGGTGGCGGACGCCTCCATGGTCCGCTTCTACGGGAAGGAGCTACAGGTAAGGAGACCCTCCTGGCGTCCGGGAGAATGGGTTTTAAAGAGCTTTTGAATGTTTTTAAACACTTCTCTGTTGTACAGAACTGGCTTCATGCTGAGACGACCAAGTATGCAGGTCTGTAGGCCAGGGGTGTCCAATATAGTTCCAGGAAGGTCAGATATATATGCCAGATTTTCAGGATAAGCAGTTAAAATACATTTACAGTCTAGATTGAAACAATTGGCATTGTATTGACTGATTTCAGTACTTTTCATTGCAACACATTTTAGCACAGCATTAGCCCCATTGCAGATCGCCCGATTCCCTTAAGCCAACCTGCCTCTTACAGCACCGGTCTGATTGTGCCTGGGAACAAGCATGGCATGTTAAAATAGGTTCTCCACCCACTCGCTTAGACACTGCCAAACATGATCCAAATGTTGGGGTAATCCCACATCGTGGCTGACATTAAATTGATACATTTGCTTTGCCTTGAAGAAGAAAGAGTATGTAAACGTGTGCTGGATTTTCGAGAGCCGTTAATCCCGATCCTGTGCGGTTTGTTTCTAGGAGCTTTTTTTTTTTTTGCAGAAAAAGGAAATAGGGGCGCATGGAGGGAATGGAGCTTGCCGAGGATCACACCAGTTGGTTGAGTGATGTAGGCGGGCCAGAACTTAGATCGCAGCGCTCCACAGCCACAATGCATACACCCCATCCCCTGAATGAAAGATGCAAAACTAGGAAATAGAAAATCATTCATCGGCCATGGAAGCCACTGATTGAGGATGAAAGCAGCCGTATTTATTTCTGTTTTTGCAGTTTTATATAGCGCGAACTCGACCCGAAGGTATCAGGGCGCATTATGAGCACTCATTTTTAGGCACGGGGAGATTGAGTGATTTGCCCAGAGTAACCAGCTTCAGGGTCGGCCTTGGATCAGAAGGATGCAGAAACGTCCGCTATAACATACTACTTTTGACTGCTGTGTGCCCGGCCCTCCCCATTCTACCCTCCACCGAGCCCAAGGGAAGGCGCTATCTTTCAGTTATGTCATTCACTCCCAGGGTCGTGCCTCTGTGGCATGTTGTACTCCCGGAACGCCGTTCCCCTGCATGCTACACGAACTTACATGCACAGTTCCAGCCCCGCGAGCTGTCGCTGCCTCTGTGCAGACTGTCTTGCAATGCAACAGCGCTGCTTTGGTCAGACGCCGTTAACACAACAGACCGGCCTGTGTAGTCTCCGACCACCCACGGCAGACCGCGTTAAACAGGCTCTGCCACAATTCAGGACACCGATTTTCGGCGTCTCAAAGAGACTGGACAAGGAGTTTGTATTTAGTGTACTACTGGGGTGTAAATGTGAGTTAGTGGTTAAATCGTTAATTGTAGAGCTCGAGGCCTGGGCCTGTAATCCTGGGTTACCCAGGCTGTGACTGAAACATTATAATCACGTGACAAGCACTTCTCTCCGGGAAGCCCAGGTCCATTCTGTGCCGACCTAGGGGCGCTCAGTGCTATGCGCACCTCACGACAGTCGCTATGACCTCTAGGTGGGTCACTAAGCGGCTTTGTACCGCACACTTTACCAGCAAGAGGTCTCAAGGCGCTGCTTATCACCTTAGCTTCTGTAGACGCTTTAGCACGTGACACCTGCGTTCATTAATGGAACCAAGAATAGGGTCTTAAGTAGTTCACTCAGCCCTGAGTTTCCTGTATTTGCATTCCCCTGTCGTGTTGCAATTATAACGGGAGAAAGGGGAGTGTATGTACAAGCCTGTCACGGGATGTACAACTTCCATACATTTCACGGGGCAGCGTGAGACCTTCGGACCCACACAGCTGTGCATACGATTCCCGCCAGGCGTCTAAAGATAGGAGGAGACAGAAGAAAGGTGCTATTATGGGGCATAACACTGGATGTAGCCTGCAGAATATACGTTTGCACCCCAGCGGGGTCAACTCAGTCTTTCATCATTCAAGGGTCTCTAAAAATAATACCATTGATGTAGGTTTTATAAACATCTCCTATGGATAGCAAGGCTCCAAAACTGTGTCAGTAGGTGCGATATAAAATGACTGTATTACCTCCCCACCCCCTCCGAACCAGCTTGCCAGCGGTATGTAGCGTTTAAAGAAATACCAATAAAAAGAAGTAAAACAATGCTGGATACGGAGGAAGGATTTGATTCAAATATATAAAAATCAACTTCTTTTAGATACATCTTCATACGGCATAGTTTGCTCCTTCTAAGCGCTCTAAATGCATGTTCATTTAGTAGCCCAGTTTAATGATACTAAATTGAAATGTACGTAATTAGACGACCTGGGAAGGATGAAGGCTGAATTGCCCATGCAGGCTGTTAAAGACTTGATCTGCAGGTCAGAGCAGATATCACGTGTGATCGTTTAACTCGTGTTTATAACATTGAATCTTATAACATTTAACTGCCATATTCAGAAGGAATACATAGTTTAGTAACATATTGTCAATCAAGTATATTGCCATCTTACTGAATGAATTAAGTCAGGCACTTTCATGATTATCCAACTCGCCATGGTAGTCATTTTATGGACTTCGGTTGTTTAGGCGGGGGTTGAGTAGAAGGGCGCATAGCTACGGGGTGCTTGGTTTCACGGCCAGGTAGAGGCGATAAGAAGGCTGGCGGGTAGAGAGAGTCCAGTCGGGAGCAAGGTGGGAGCCCCTGGAGAGGACTTCTGGCCCGCCACCTCAGTTGGTGTAACCTTGAAGTCCAACGCCAGCCGGAGCTGTTTGAAGTGAAGGGGTGAAGGTTTCTCTGGGTTTCAAAGGCTTTCCAGAGTTAAAATCCGGGGTCTGCACCCACGTGCCTGTCGTTTTAAAGGGGCCCTCCAGTGCAGAGAAGGGAGCAGGTCTCTCCACCCAGTGCCGCATCTAGTCACATTTGTATGACATCGGTCACCACATGTCACCTCTAAGGCGTGTTAAGGGATCAGATGGAAGTTGACTGGCCTTAATTCCTGGCTGGAGAATGAAAGGCAGAGCTAGCCCTGCCCGGACTCATATCCGTGACTTACAACATACAGCTCTTTACAGTGGGCTCTGAGCTCACCGACCACCCAACAGACAGGGCTTTTGTTTTACATGCTGGCCCCACGTAAATCTGCCCACAAGTCTTTACTAAAGGCACCGCTTTCACTTTAAGCTTGCCTTTATTTGCTCAGAATCGTGCCACTTGCAGGGCTAAGCACCGCCCTTTAAAACACGCCCTTTACTTCAACACAGCACAATGCAACTACTCCCTTGTTGTTGGTTGCTTCCCGTTCCTGGGTTTGATAGCACGCTGCAGCAGGGCTCCGTATCTCTCCACGCTGGATGCTTGCAGAGAGGCAGGTGGCAAGGGACTGGTCAGGAATCCACTGCTGTTTTTAAAGAGCAAGGTTGGCATTTCACACACACCACCCGTCTGAGGTCGCAGCTCTTTCTTTATTTGGTTTAATTAAAATTGAATTAAGCTTTTTTTTTTTCTGGAGTGTTGACCCGAAGGTATCAGAGCGCCTTACATGAGCACCAGTTGTGTTACAGACGGACACATTAATTTTTTTATTTTCATTTCATCAGGTACGGGGAGATTAAGTGATTTGCCCAAAATCACAGGATGTTGAGCGTTACTGCCGAGACTCGAACCCAGTTACCCAGCATCTGTTACGTAATCTCCCTACGCTGTATTCTACCACACCCTCGCCCTTCCCACAATACTACTTACCCGACCGACCACCCCTCTGAGATCTTTGCTTTTAAATGTTCCCTTCTGCCACATAGTCTACTGCATGTTCTAATTATCACTGAAAATGTTCCAGATCCCTTTGCATGTCTCCTCCCGTCTCCTTGTGCTCATCCTCCCTTACTTTTAGCCCGTACATTCATGCTGCAGCGCCTCTACACTACCCCTCCCTAGGACGTCGGTGAAATTGCCGGAGGGGGGTTCATGTAGGCTGGTCCTTAGTCATGGAGGACTTTGTAGCCATGGGTCAGGAGCTTGAATTGGCATCTCTTCTGGAACAGGAGCTAGTGAAGACCCTTCAGGTGCTGGGTGATGTGGGTTCTCTTGGGGAGGTTGAGGTTCAGTCTGACTGATGCGTTCTAGATCATCTGGAGTCTTTGCATGAGTTCGGTGGTGGTACCTTCATAGAGTCTGTTGCTGTAGTCCAGTCTTCTGGTGATGAGGGCCTGCGACCGTCTTCCTGGTGCTGATCGGGAGCCATTTGAAAACTTTGTAGAGAGTGTGGAAGCAGGCTGAGGAGGCGGCGTTTGACCTGATGTTTCATGGAGAGTTCACTGTCGAGGATGATGGCGTGATTATACAGCATGGGGGTGGGTCAGAGCTCTGAAGGCCACCAGGAGTCATTCCAGAGGGCAGTGTGTCTGCCGAACATCATCCACTGGTAATTTGCTCGGGCTACATCGTTGTCCATCTTTGTTTGCACACCATGCTTCCTCAGTTTGGACCCAGCCATATGCAAATGAGTCCTGATCCCACTACAATAGAAACACTCCAACTCAAACTGGCAGGTCAGGTCCTTTCTGAACCAGAACACAGCAACCCAAGATCAGTTCACCCTGTTTGGAGCTCTTCAGTGAGGTGTAGCTTGGTTCCAGTGGCACAGTGAGTACAGGGCCCAGACTTTGGCATGCCAGTTGCAATTTAGGACATCACATTGAAGTATAGAAAAAAGTGATGGGTGGAATGCTTGAATTTATCTCAGCCACTGGTAATTAGTCAGGGCCGCAAAACAGGCCTTTATTATTTTCCACACCATGTCAACTCAACTTGGACCCAGCCATATGCAAATGATCCAACTCCAACAAGAGCAGTCTAGCTCAAACTAGCAAGCCAGGTCCTCATTTAACTGAAAAACAAACAAACCAAGATCGGCTTCATCCTTATTGGGGCTCTTCAGTCAAGTGTATTTTGGTTCCAGTGGTACAGTGAGCACAGGACACACATTCGGGCATAGTCGTAGCTCTCTGAGGGCATCATACTGAAGTAAACAAAAAAGTGATGGGTGGATGGTTGAATTAATTTCAGTCACTGGTAATACTCAGGCCACATTCCAGTCAGATTGGACTCAGCTATATGCAAATGGTCCTGACCCTGCTCCAATAGGAACAGAACAGCCCAAACTGCGAGGCCAAATCCTCCCTGTACCGGAGCACAAGCAACCCGGGACCGGTTTCACCCTGATTTGGGCTCACCAGTCAGGTGTAGTGCAGTTCCACCAAGACAAATGTGTTTACTAAATAGGTATACGAAATAACTCGATGATCTGTAGAAAATTCAGATCTACGTAACAGTTGATAGAATCAGTAAAACCTTACTTCATTTGTCTGCCTGACCTCACTAACAAACTGCCATTAACGTAATGAAAAATAGTTTTCATAAAAGCGTTTACCTTACCCTTAGATACTAGAGGTGCCCATGTCCCTGAGTCAATACAGGTTTCATGTTGCTTCACCTATAAGTAGGAACATATTTTCTTTGATTATGCTTCTTATGAGATCATAATCTTCTGCTGTGCAGCTTCTACTGAGGGACATGCACCTCCATATTTGCTATTTCTTATTGTAATATTTCCATTGTAAAACCCCATTCAATGTTGTTTAGTTTTTAAAGCACTATTAACATACTTAAAATACAGTACTTTGGTCTCAGACATACCTATTAAAGCATCAGTCGCGGCCGGCATGACTCACGGGTTATATCGTATACGTGGGGGTGGGTTAATTAAAAAAAATTAAAATAAACTTACCTTCCCGGGTCCCGCGCCGTCGCAGCTCCTGGCCGGGTCCCGCGGTAAGGAACAGGAAGCAAGCAGCCTCCCTCCCCTCCCCTAAGCCAATCACAATGCTGCAATGGCAGCGTTGTGATTGGTGGGGGTGGCACCCAGCCGGGCGCCTATGGGGAGGCCATTTTTCTATGTAGGCTGCATGCAGCCTACATAGAGAAAAGGGAGAGTGCGCATGACTGGTTTGGTCAGCCCCAGAGGGCCGACCAAACAGTCAGGGCCCACAGCATTGGGCTAGCCACACCTCCCCTGCTTTCCAGCAGACCCACACACCCGCCCCCAACCAAACACTTCTGCTTTCTCGCAGTGCGAGAAGCAGAAGCATAAAATGGTAATTTTACCATTTTATGTTTCTGCTTCTCACACTGCGAGAAAGCAGTGGGGTGACGCTCCTCCGCCCTAATGGAGGAGCCGCCCCTGTAAAGCATCCCAGTACCTTGCCATCTCACCCATTCCAAATTTGAAAGCGTGGTATCCCACTGTGGCAGCTAGGACAAATCCAATTATCTTTTCTGTTATCCACACCAAGGGATGTGCACCACCACTAGTCTCCAGTTCCTTAGTCAGCATCCCATTTTTACGTTTAACAATGTGCTCAAGAGTAGCTAAGCAGTTGTTAGCTGGTTGTTTAGAGACCAGTACTATGCAACAATACACTGTGATGCTAAGACTAAAAAGTTAATTTCTTTAAAGAATCAATCTGTGCTCTCAAGATGTCAGCTAAATAGAGATCTTGTATAGTCTCCTTCAATGTACTTTTCACTTGACATACATTTACTATATAACTTATCCTTTTGACAACGAGCGGTGTGATTCACATCTACAAGAAAATTGCCCCTCAGATTATGCACAGAATTTGAATTGCCCTAACCCAAGAGAATATGTGAAAGTAATATCCATGTTTTTATTTCCACTGTTAAAACTATGTCTCTTATGATTTCTCTTGATATCCTCCTTAGTAATTGTCCATCTATCTGGTTCATCCTTTTTCATATGTTGTACCTAGCCTGTGAAAACTTGATAAGTACTGTAGTAACACATGTGATGGTTGCTTCTGCAGTTGAAACAAGTATCTCTTGCTCCATTTATTCCATTTCCATTTCATATTTGCAAATCAATTCTAAATAATTTAATAATTCTGTCAAGTAGGAGGCCTGCTGCAATAAATGTGGTACCCTATGTTTAAGACTTTGTATTTTTTGTTTTTGCTATTTTTATACATATTAATACCAAAAGGAAACATCCGCTTCCATGTCTGTATTTATTTTTTTATAAGGCAATAATAGAAAATTGAGTGAAATAGGTTTTTATATTAGCTCCTCATTCTTGCACATCGCTGTACAGATTGACAGTGTATAGAGTTTAAAACATGCAATGTCAAAGCCAACAGGTCTGGCTGTAATGCGCAACTAATGTAAACACAGGCATCCAAAATTGCAGTTTGAGTGCCTAATATGCACAAATGTTGTTTTTCACATTAAAGCATGTACTACAGGCCTTGCCAGTGCTGAGAAAAAGTAGTAAAACACATTGCTTTCTGTGTAGACTCCATATAGGAGAAATAGAACTGAATGTGGCAAACATCATAGTTGAAACTATTTTTCAGATTTAGAATAATCTCTCATGCATACTAATGGAAGCACTTCTGGAAAAGACAATGATACCTCCACTGCTGACAGCATGAAGTTAGGCAGTAATAGTCCCCTTGGTGGAACCAAGTCAAAGCGCACTTTATGCATATTTTAAAGTATTGCTAAAATTTGTCATCCAAACAGTTGTTAACTTCACCTTTTCCTAATCCTAGGGGCTCATTAGGATGGCGTAACGATCGCCACCGCCGGGCCGGCGGTGGCGATCGTTACGCCATCCTCATGTGAAATACCCCCGCCATATTATGATGGCAGTGGGTATCGCGGCGGACGCAAAGTCCGTCCGCCGCTTTTCCGCCGGTCGGCAATCGTTACAATTGCCGGCCGGGCGGAGCTGGGCCACTAATATGGTGGCAGTGCCTCGCAGGCACCGCCAGCCATATTAGGATGTGGGTGTTCAAAGGCCTTTCAATGGCGGCGATGCCGCCATGGAAAGGGTGGCGGGGATTGCGTTCAGGGGCCCGTTGCGGGCCCCCCTTGTGTCTGGGGGAGGTGGGGTGCACTTGGGGGGTACCTATGGTACCCCCCTACATTTCGCTGCACCAAGTGGCAGGCACCGTGTGGTGCCTGCCATGTGGTGCAGTGAAATGCCAGGCATGCGATATTAACATCGCGGCGGTGCTGCTGTCAGCAGCACCCACCGCAATGTTAAATTGCAGAATGCGACCGCCATGGTGGCGGTCGCATCCTAATTCGCGGTGCGGGACCGCCGCATGTCTGGCGGCCGGTCCCAACTCCGCGGGGATGGCGGGCGGACTAAGGTCCACCCACCATCCTAATGAGCCTCCTAGATAGGTGATTATTCAGAAGAATTTAGAATAGTCATGCACTAAATGTTGGTCTGTTTTGTAATTCACGGACATACTAATTTGGGGAGTCATTTAGAATATGTGGGAATGTATGTATGTAATATGGTATTTCTATTGCACAATCATAGCCAAAAGGCAGCGGAGCACTGTACATTGTCAAAGAAAAGCTTAAAGTCAGAAAGTAATAGGAAAGGAAGCTGAGTTATGACCGGTTAATGCATTGTGAAGTACTGTTCTTCAAAGAGGTGATTCTTCAACTCTCCTAAATTGGAGCAGCACTGGGTCTGTCCTGATGGATGCAGGGATGGTGTTCCAAATCCTGGGTGCATAGATAGAAAAGGCCTATTGTCTTGCTTTTTCTTTTTACACATATTAGTCTTCAGTCTGTTGTGGTTAGGGTGTGCTGAGAACCAGCTTTTGAAGATGGTGTGGGCTGGCAAAGGGAGCCAATGGAGCTCCATAATGGTGTAGGTGATGTGATCATAATTCTTCAGGCCCTAGATGAGATGTGCTGCAGTGTGTAGGATGCCTGTAAAGGGTGCCAGTGTGGAACCTGGGAGGCCATGGATAGGGCATTACCACAATCCAGATACAAGAGTACAAGTACTTGAACAGCAGTTCTGAAGTCGTTTTCTGGAATGCACTGTTTGAGTTTCTTCAGTAGAAAGAGGTGGTACCAGACCGTCTTTGTTTTTTTGGCAATGTGTTCTTCAGTGAAGAGGTTGGTGTCCAGTATCCAGGTTGAATCCAAGTGATTTGGCATTTGGTGAGAGATGGGATTCGAAGCTGTCAAGGTTCATGTCATTGTGCCAGGTTGTACTGTATCTTGTTTGTAGTTCTTGGCAAATAATAGCAATTTTGTCTTTGTTTAGTTGAGCTTCAGATAGGTGCTGGACATCTAGGTCTGGATGATGGGCAAGTAGTGTTTGAGGCATTGACTGTCTGAAGCAGAGTAGACTTTTAAGTAGAGTTGTGTATCATCGGCATATTGGCGAATCTTGATGCTGTTAAGGTTCAGAGAAGGGTAGCATTAAAGGGTAGTAAATGAGTTTTTAGGGTTCAGGGATGGGTAGTATAGGGTAGTTGGGGTTTCTTGTTCAGGGAAGGGTAGCATTAAGGGGTATAAATGGGTTTTTAGGATTTAGGGAAGAGTAGATGTCAGTGATAGCAAGGGACTTTTAGGGTTTAAGGATGGATAACTTTAAGGGTTAGTTGGCGTATTTAGGTTTCAGGGAGGGTAGCGTTAACAGATGGGCAGGTTCTTTTAGGGGTTTTAGGAAACATGTAGTATTAAGGGGTAGTAAGGATTTTTAGGGTTCACAGTAGGGTAGCATTAAGGTGTAGTAAGGTTTTTAGGGTTCTGGAAAGAGTAGCCTTTATTGGTAGCAAGGGGGTTTGAGGGTTTAGAGAGGGTAGCATTAAGGGATAATAAGGATTTTTAGAGTTCTGGAATGTGTACTGTTAGGTGATAGTAAGGGTTTTTTAGGGTTCATGGAAGGTAGCGGGAAAGGGTAGTTAGGGTTTTCATGGTTCAACTGTAAGTATTTAGGGATAGTTAGGGGTGTTTAGGATTTAGGAACCAAGAGCGTTGAGTGTTTTTTAGGGTTCACGGAAGGGCGATATTAGGGTTCAGGCAAAGGTAGCATTATTGGATAATATTTGGTTTTTAGGGTACTGGGAAGGATAGCTTTGAGGGTAGTAAGGGTTTTTTTGGATTTAGGGAAGGGCAGCATTAGGGGTAGTATGGGGTTTTTAGTATTCTAGGAAGGAGTTATCAAGGAGTAGGGTTCAGGGAATGGTGATTTAAAGGACAGTAAGAGGTTTTCAGGATTTGGGGAAAGGTAATTTAAAATTACAGTATGTTAAATAAGTCAATGAATGACATTTAATATTTAAAGATTTTGAATTTGAAGTAAATTAAATATAATATTAGTAATGCATTTTTAAATTAAATAATAAATATAAAATTAATAACGAAATTAACTTTTGTGTGATATGCATCTTTCCACCCATAAATCTTTAAACTAGGAATTAGAACAAATAATGTTCTCTCAAGAAGTGCCTTGTTATGGTATCTCTGAAGTTGATGATGGAAGGGAAGTGGGGGAGGTGAACTGAAATACAGCAATACATTCCTCCTCACTGCCCTCCTCCCATCTCAGTGCTGCTGCCTGAGAAGAAGAACAAACACTGTAATTATCTAGGAGAGGTATAAGATTACAGTAGAATGTGTTTGACCTAAAGGTTAAGCTCTGTTGTAACAGAATAGCTAGACTTGAGAAAGAGCTCAGACTCACACAACTTGATAAACAAATGTTCTTAGCTATTGGAGAGGAAGCACTTTTTCTGTGGAAGCACACAATTTCTGCTGAATCAAGACGTACTCCTGTCACTGACATGTGGGCAGAGCCAAAGCCCCTCTCTGTAGGACTCATGAAAGCTCTTCTGTAGGTTGATCACATAGGGTCTGGCAACAGCAACACTGACAAGCCAGACCTAAAAATCAGGAGAATCTCTTACATGTTCCATGGTCTTTCACTCATTCCAAGCTCCTCTCCTCTCGCTTTACCCTTCAATCTGACTGACAACACCTCATTCATGACATGACATGTTTATGTTTGTAAACCTAAATCAAATATGAGAAATATTTTTAACAAAAAAGTCTAATCTTCTTAATTGAGTCAGCTTGTCATCGTATCGAGGAGTAGATGCATTAATGATTTGTGCAGAATTAACTATACTCACTTCTCCACTTCATGATCAGAGACCCTGCATACTGATTGGTGCTGTGGTGAAGCTCACACTATGATGGATGGCTTCAATTTTCTCTACTTTTCCTCTGACACTTTTCACAGGAACACTAATATTTGCAGTTATCAGATAACTCCATGTTTAAGCTCTCATTCAATAAATATTACAATGCGCCTCCCAAAACTGCATACAAATGGATTGGAGTGTGGTAGATTGGGGTAGAGTGGATTTGGGTAGAGTAGAGTGGGGTAGATTGGACTGTAGTCAAAATTAGAGTGGAGTGAGATAAATCGGGGTGGAGTGTAGTGGGGTAGATTTGGGTGAAGTGGGGTAGATTGGGTAGATTAGAGTAGGGTAGAATGGATTAGAGTGTGGTAGATTGGATTGGGGTGGAGTGGAGTGGGGCAGAGTGTAGTGGGGCAGAGTTGAGTGGGATAGAGTGGGGTGGGGTGCGGTAGAGTTGGGTAAATTGGGGTAGAGAGGGGTAGATTGGAGTTGAGTAGAGTGGAGTAGATAGGTGTATGGTAGATTTGGGTGGAGTGTGTTAGATTTTAGTGTGGTAGATTGGAGTGGGGTAGATTGTGGTGTAGTAGATTAGAGTGGAGAGGAGTTTGATGGATTGCACTGGAGTTTGGAGTGGGGTAAATTGGAATGGAGTGGGGTACATTGGACTGGAATAGATTGGAGTGGAGTCGAGTAGAGTGAAGGGGAGTGGGTTGGATTGGGGTAGATTAGAGTGGAGTGGATTATGGTAGTTTGAAGTGAGGTAGATTTGAGTGGATTGGAGTGGGTTAGACTGGAGAAATGTGGGGTATATTTGAATGGAGTGCGGTAAATTGGGGTGGTGTGGGGTAGATTGCAGTGGGGTAGATTTGAGTGGTTTGGAGTGGGTTAGACCGGAGAAGAGTGGGGTAGATTTGAGTGGAGTGCGGTAGATTGGGGTGGAGTGGGGTAGATTGGAGTGGAGGGGGTAGATTGGCGTGGGGTGGGGTAGATCATTCATTCTCAACACTCTTTGCTAGAAATCAGTTACTGTGCAGCTTAATAGAACCATCATCATGGCATGTGTCGAACACTGTACCATAACGTATGGTCTGTCAAGAAACCCACCCAGGTAATCCAACTCACCGCACTTTGCCTTAACATGAAAAGCAAGAACAAATAAAACACATTTGTAATAATTCCAATGGCTCTTGGTATACGCAAAGATCATATTTCAAAGATCTCTGTATTGTACACAATACCTTCCGAGGGAAGGGTCTAGGATCCCTATAGAAGCTGCCACCCACTATGCACTGATGAGGAATCTTGGCTCAAGCACCAGCCAAGTAGATAAACACAGAGACATTTCCCACTAAGTACATTGGATCCTTTGGAAAAATCTCACTCTGTCCTAAAGAAATCCAAATCATATGCTCTCAAGACAATCTCTAGTTATGGACCTGATTAAGCATGCCTTTTACAATCTCACTTTCTCAGCTTGTGTCCTGACAATTCTGGAATACTTATGAACTTTCCATCTGAACTTCCATCGATTGTTTGCTCCCTGCTGCTGTCTTGCTTCAATGCAGCGGTCCATTAAGCTCTGGTAACTGGTCTCCATTGTGGTATTAGATCCATTAGTCATGACCATACCATGAGTAGCTGTATGCCACGTGCAGCCTTTCCTTTAGATACTGACCCTGTTTAACCCAGTGGTAGTTCAAAAGCAATATATGTCTCTGTCAGATCGCACAGCACAGTCAAAAGTTGTTTGCTTTTTTTAATGGTAGAGTCACTTTACCAAAATGACTCTCCCAACATCACCAGTACAACATTTTTCTTAACTGTGAGCATGACCTTAAAAAATGACAAAAATATTCAAATGAAGCTATTTTATGCAAGTTCTTGATTATATATGACTGTACACAATGATAGCAGCCATTTTGTAGGAGTTACACTGGCACCTCAGTCAAACAATTTTTAATAACTTTAGGGCTTTTATCAAAGTGTCACGCAAAGGCGTAAAATAATATATTATATGGGGAAACCACAGATAGTAGGACGTGTTGCATTCTAGATATGTAGACTGGAAGTAGTAAAGAAGTGTATAAAAGAGTGGAAGTTATATCGATTCAACTAGGAAATAGATTTCTGCTTAAAATCCATTAGCAAGAGGTGGTAAATAAAGAATTACTGTTGACAAGTTGTGGCCTTTCTCTGGACTTCAGCAGACTAGATTTCTTTGCATGAACTGCGTTAAAAGAGCATATGGGCCACCATGTGAGATAAATAGCGGAGGGTCAAACAGGAATTCCGAAAACTGCTGTAAGTGCTGAGCAAATTTTGTTTAGGACGAGTTACTACACATACGATGCTAGAAATAAATTCACATTGTTCTGAGAAAGAATTTGGAATGAGAAAACCTTGGTGTATGTGAACTCTCTTTTGATTTTAGTTTGTCTTCCTAAACACAAGGGATAAAAATACCTCGTCCTTCCGGTCTGGTTGGTGGAACAATGGAGGAAGGGCTTACGAGCAGGTGGCCATGTTTGTGGAGCGTGCACTGAGTGACTGGAGGCGAGCTAAGGAGCAGAGGATACAGTCATTGTAGACAGATGACGAACTGCCACTGGGAGGCAGAACAATGGCTGGGAGATCCCTTTGCAGTATGAAATGAAAGATGACTAATCCCCTCCTGTAGTTAGACGTCCACCTTCTTCAAAGTATTTAACATCTGTCAGTGTCACATTACTCTCATGCAGGAATATAACCTCGTTGCATTATTGTTGAACTTTTAGTTCTCTGCAGTATTATTTTTATATGAAAATGTATTCCCTGCTCTAATTTTCAGGGGTGTTCATAAATGATGCAAATGTAAAAAAAAAAGTGACAGCATGTTTAGTTATCTATTGTGCTGGAGTATGTCCCAAAGCAGTAACTGGCAGGTTAGGAAGAAATAATGACTAAAAGTCAAAGTTTTAGGTAGCCTGGCTGGGCCTGCAATGCAGTACATGGTGTCATTCTATCGGCAGCCATCTTGGGTTGTTTTTGTCTAAGGAACCATTTCTTGTAAGTAAAGTAAGGAACCGTCCTTGTGTACTGTAACAGAAGCTCTGAGTATTCCACAGGATCCTTTTTTCTATGCCAGAACTACATTTCAGCCTCTCACTTGGCAGAAAGAAATGAGTCACTCTCAACCTATGACTTCTTTAACAATTTGTAACCCTAATCAAGATAATATTCATTGGATATTCATAGCTGAATATCCTGGCAGAACCAACTCTTGACTAAATACTTAAACTTTATACTCTCTGGAAGCTCCCATTCTCTTTGTAAGAGGTTGCTTTAAGAGTTCTGACCACTCTCTGACTTCTGCATTAGCTCTACACAGCAAATTGCCAGAGGGCATACAGGAAATTGTCATTTCAAGATTAAATAGCTGAAACTATTAAGAATAATTCGGATTCAATTGAGCAAAAATCAATTTATTTCAAAACACATCCTCTCTGACTTCACTGAAGAGCTTTTTATTGCTAAAACTCACGAGTTCCCTTCATACCCTTGAAAGATAGGAGTCATACCTCGAACCACCTTACTTTACTCCAGGACCACAGAAGTAAAGAGAAAAACTTGGTGAACTTAACTTAATCCAACTAAGATCTATAAAAGTCGACAATGACTATACCTTTACCATTTACCCAGATGTATGCTGTGACACATTGCCGCTGGGAGTTCAACCATTTGAAGGGAAAAATTCAGTTCACTTGGTGTAGAAAGTGAAACACAGTTGATTCAACCAGCCAAGTTAAAAGTTCTTTGATCTGGCCATTTATATGTCTTCTCAGAGTCCTCAGATGCCTCAGACTTCTTACCGATGAGTTAGAGATCTCAGAAATCTATGAATTTGTAGTGAATGAGTCACTGCATGAAATGTTTTATTTAAATTTGTTGTGGAAGGCATCTTTGTTAAACAGTTATAGTATGAAACACTCATTTTAGGCTTGATTGCTTGTTTTCTGTCTATTTTTTCTTTTTGCTGAGGGTGGCACTTAAAAAAACGAACAACACAGTGCTAAGTCAGGGCACAAACAAGCATTGCGATTCACCTGGACGCACCTGGTCCTCGGCAGCTGGGTGCCCCATCATGGGGTGAGGATGGTTGAGGAAGGGTTCACGGGTTCCTATGGCAAGTGAGGCTAAAAGAAAAAGGGTGTACAATCGAACCATAAAGAAGTAAAGGAATTGTTACTTCTTTATATATTGTATTTGTGGACAATGCATAAAATGTAGGTGAGTGATGAGTACTCCACTGGGCTGAGCTAAAATGCAAATGACATAGCCAATGGCTGAAAGAGGCTGCTCAAAGAAAGCCAGTGCTTGAAAGGGGCAGATGCAAAGTCCACTATATAAAGTCCCTATATACACATAGTTAGCAGTAGGTCTGTTGGACAGTTTTTCTGCAGTGTCAAAACCTAAACACAGCATCCAATTTTAGATGCCTCTTAACACCTGGTTACTTAGTCAACCTGAATCTTCTCTGTGGACCCCCTTTTCCAAAGTTTCTAATTATGTAATAACGCGAACAGTTCTATTAAAACTCTGGTTCTCATGTTCTCCTTCAAATCTGGCATTACGTAGGGACCACTCATCTTGATGAAGTCCATATAGACCTTTCTTGTGAAAGTGGGAAACACTCCGTCAGTCCCTTTTAATCTTGCCAAATAGGATTCTTCTTTTTCCAGAGTTCGAAAAATTCACCAGTCTGCCACCATTCTTGTTCCTTCGACTGGCCAGCCCCAGATACATCATAGCCTTCCATGGCTTCCTATTCCTCGGAATTATGATATATCTATGTAAATGTTTGTCCCAGTATGATTTGGAATGTATGATCTTTGTAATGACACCTCATCTCGTTCTACTGAAGTGAAAAATGCCACATCCAAATTACCGTGACCGTGCTTGGAAGGCGGAGTCGAAGCAAGAATGTGTGACAGATGGCAATATATAACCGATACAAGCAAAGCCTTACACAAGTTAGTCTCTTTGAACCTCATTACAAGGGTAAAGCTGATTGTCAAGCAAATTACACCTAAGCATAGTTATGTCTCAATGCACCTCACAATAGAGAGAGAAAACTGGGCACTGGCAAAATTCTGCTGCATATGTTTCAAATTTGTAGCGCTGCTAACCTTCAGAATATAATTTGGCTAACAGTTCCCTTTCAATGTTTTTAATAATACAGAACTCTCTTCTGAAAGTGTTTATTTCCAGTGTAATAAAAAAGGAAACTGTAACCCTGGGTTAAACTTGATCACTGTTTGAAACATTGAGTACTTTCTATAATATTTGTGGTGTTCAATAACAGTTACATTATTATAACTTGTTAGATGATATCACTACTGTAAAACATTTGGAGTAGTAGCAGTAGTAAAATCTCTTTATTTGGATAAATAAATAACCATAAAAGATGTAAAACAGATACAATCTCATGATACATACAAATCCATTCACAAATAAATAGAATACATTATACAAAGTCCAGAAAACATGAATGATGAAACAAGTTAAATTACTGCATGTATCAGTAGCAATAAGATACAGTCAAATAGTGCAAACATTTGACAATTAAGGCAAAGCCCCTCAGATCTTAACGATACTACTTAAAAAGTGACCCATGATTACAATGGGGTGAGCTTATCACCCAACATGAAGAGGAACACCATTGCTGGCCTTACATGTTGAAACTGGGCCTCTCTCAGAATGGGAACCAAAATCTTTTTCCTTGGAAGAGTGTATAAGCGACAGAACATTACAGCATGTATCATGAACTGAGTTGACATTTTATTACACTCACAAGGACCTGAAAAGCCATCTGCAGCCCAACCTCTGGAAAAACTGACCAATGGGAGGAAGGAATTCAACCTAAACCTGGATAGAAGCTGACGATGGTAAACACTATTAACCCAAGTCAGGTATGGTTCGAGAAAACTGACCATTTTTATCAAACAGTGAGCTCGTAAAGCTGGTTTTCACAATTTCTGATCCTCCCTGAGAACAGAGAGCCGAGGTAGGAAATTCAGTTTTACCCTCAGGTAGTCCGCCTTGACATTTCCCTCATGCTGCATGAAAAAACTGGGGCAGCCCAGAGTTGTCAGTGCAGACTGGCGGTAACATAACCAGGAAATTGCTTTAGAATTGGCTAAAGAGAGACAATTCCGGATAATCAGCCTGTTAAGAGTTGGCTCATTCTTATACCATATTGATAGCCAACATAATATGGGCCTACGTTTAACAACATCCAAGATATATCTGAGGCCAAGTTTTTCATGTACTGCAAATGTTGGTGCACTTTGGGGCACTCCCAGCAACCGTTAAAAACGTATTTTCCTCTAACTGGAGGCGACTACTGTAAAACGTTTGGAGTAGATAGTCCCTCAAGTGATGTAATACAAAGTGTATTACTTTATCAATGACAAAGAGACACATATTGCTTGTGTTATTCTGTGTACTGGCAGTTTCAGCAAAGACAGGAGCCACATTATCACACACTTGCCAATGTAGGATGAATTAAAAGTTGTAGAGATATTCCAGCCAATCAGTCTGCTCCTCTGTCCATTCCAGCCAATCATAAACACCTGCTCTGTCTTATGACAGGTGTCAGCAGTAAGGTACACAGAATGTTGCTTCTAAATGGGTAACTTTAGAAATGTAGAATTGCAAAGAAGTCCTTGTATTGCAATAATGTAACATCTGAAGCTGCACAAGAAAATACGGATAATGTTATGTTAAGTGCATTTGCAAAGTGCACTATCACCGTGAGGGTATCCTTGCGCTGAGCAGGTATGTGTGCCTAGCTTGTCTATGGAAGGTTGACTAGTTGAATATACACACCAAAGAATGTAATGTGCCGTTCCGCTATGAGACGATTGGATACATTCCAGCTCTGGTCTGGTAATATTTCACAGATCTAGGGGATCCTTATTACAAGGATGCAATACTCACCACTATTGCACCATTTGGGACTTGGTTTTACACTGTTAAAATGACTGATGGTATGCCACTTGTGATGTCTTTCTTGTAAATTATGGGAAGTTCCTTCTGAATTTATTGAAGTTTTGCTGATTATTTTAACAAATTGACAAAGTGTTGGAAATTACCCTATGTTTCAGCTCATGTTCCAAATAATGACTAATCCCATAACCTGCTGTCTCCTTAGATTCTGTTCTTCTTTACTTCTCACACCAGCTGTTTGTGAGATCCTCGATTATTAACTGGGGTAAGAGGAGAATGTTGGTAAACCAGTGCTTTGGTAGGGAAATACCGTTTCAATGAGAAAACCCAGGATTACTGGTGGTAGCTATGGTGCAAACCCATAGGCTTTTCCTGAGAAAAATTGGAATATATATTAAAGCAGTTCCAAAACAACTTTAAAGTCAAGAAACTAGTCAGTAAAAATTCCCAAATTAATTTAGTTAGAAGGAGAAAATGTTAATAAGTAAAATAGGACCCACAAAGAAAATTAGATAAGTTAATCAGGAGATATTATTTTCTAGGAAAATTTAAAAACACCAACAAGAAAATAGGGGTGTAAAAGCCAATGTTTGTCGATGCTAATTAAATGAAATGCCAATCTGCTGAGGTATGCTGATCAAATACCATAATGCTGTACCACGGCAGACACTCCAGACATAAATACTACAAAAGTATGAAAAATATTTGTTGCATGTTGTACCAAAGAAGACAACCACTCATAAGCAAATAGTGTAGTGTATGTGAAAGAGCGGCCACCGAAACTTCTCTTGCACCAAAAATAAGAAGCAGTTTCTTGCAAACTGTCCCACCTCATAAAGACTGATGACAGATTCAGTCACTTAAAAAGGCTGGTATACTCAAATACTTCTAATCTTACGGACATCCTCCTAGCGGTACTGCAGGCATAGACCCTATTTGGAACTTCTCCACCCCTGCTTCCTTAGACCCTCATCGAAAGTCCTGGCCATCTGAGCTGCTGAGATTTCTACAAAGGTGCCATTCTTTTCCCAGGGGTAAACCGATTTCTTCTCTCTTACTGCCTTACGTCCACAGTCAAAGGGGCCTACTTCCAGATTTTAGATGTAAGGGAAAACAGGCCAATCCTCAATCGTTTCCCACTCCCGCTCTTGTACGTTCCAGGTACAGTGGTGATCTAAAGTCTTTGGTGTGACCTTTTCATATTATAGGTACTTTTTAGTAATTGGTAATAATACACCAATCTATCCTCAAGCTGTTGCCAGACTTCACTTGAACCCTATTATCTATTATTTGCTGTCTTTTAATTGAAAATAATCAAGACCGGCCTATTTTGAGTGTCTTTCAACATAGTGGAACCCCAGGATCAATGTGTGGAGCTCCCATGTGCTCTTGCAGGGGCTGGTCTATACAAATGTGATCCTTCCCTTCCAGATAGTGATCCACTCAAACTGGTTCTAGACCTAGGCTGCCTGCTTCACGGCCTGGCATCATTCTGGCTAGTAGGAAGACAAACTTCAAAAGGTGGCTTGATCGCACCAGACATGCTTAGAGTAAACGAGTGACTATTAGAGTCATATCTGTTTCCTTGTGGCCATCTGTGGCTTCACCTCCTCTCACGTTCCTAGCTTACTAGAGGAGGATGTCCTGTAATTAATACCCCCTGTTTTTCTGCCAATAGGCCATAAACTCCCAAAGGTCCTTTGTTCTCCCCATGGAGATATTTTTTGTGAAATCAGCGGAGGAGGAAGATTTTTTTTACTGTACAGGAAAGGAAGAAATCTATCAGAACCAGATTGGTGATAGTGCAGGCTTAGTCAGAAATTAACAACTTTTTCATAAACCAAATTTATTGCATATGTTACAAATGCCCTAGTCTACTAACAAGTAAAATGCTTTTTCTACCCTTTTCAAAATCGAACGTCTGGAAAATATTCTCTATTACAGTTCAGGCAATTTAATGGGAAAGGGCTACACAGCCCTTTCCCATTATGAATAAGTTTTGAGTGTTTTCATTGTGGCGGCATCCTAATTTTACACTTAGCTTGCTTCAACTTTACAATTCCAAGGTACCGCTAAAGTACTACTTTTATGGGTGGCTTAGATAATGTAAAATGTAGGCTTTTCCACCTGTCAAAAATGGTTTATTTTGACATATGGTGCCGAAGGGTGTGCCTCCTGGATTTTGAAAAATTAATATTGTTGTGAAACAACATCGAGGACAGAATATTGAATATAAAATATAGACAAGTCTAGATTTTCTATACCTAACTCTACATATACCTTCCTACGTGGTATAGCTCTCTTCAAGGTATGTAAATGTGGAGTTAGGAATATTAAATCTATATTTCTATATATGCACGTACTATTCAATATTTTGTCCCTCGATAGTCTGTCCTCGATATTCTTGTTCCACAATATTGTTGGTGTCGATATTCACTAGTACAGTCGTGCAGCAGTTGAGCCAAAAACTGAGTTTCTTTACAAGTTTATGGAACTCCGAGGTGATTTTGCAATATCCTTATCATGTACGCAATCGGATACTTTAACTCATATTATACATGGTCACACAATCGCCTTTCGCACAAACCACTTAAAACATTGGTCCGTAGTTCTTTCATATGAAAGAGCGAGCATGTTTGCAAACATGAAGAATAAAAAAAAAACCTCTAGTGCAAAATAAAAAACATCAAAACTCTGCTAGGTATTTGTTGCAGATATTAGAAACAGTACAATACAAGTCAGTTTTTAAAAAACAAATAAAAGCTGCAGTAGCTCTGAATGTGTAGAAACATGCAGAAAGATTCGAGCTTTTCCCTAACTATCTAATGAGTGCAAAAACGAACATTTTCTCTGCTTGTCCTTGTAAAGTAAAAAATATAGCAGAAGAAAGAAAAGCAACGTTCTGTTTTCATTGCTTTAAACAGCTGCTTTGATTATACTCCGTGACCTGACCTACATTTCATCTCCGCTGCTAGTTCTAGCAGTAGGCATTGTGACGTCAAAACTCAACTTTAATAACTTATAATTGTTGAGTACGAATGTCTTTTCTTTATAATCAGCAACTGGGTGCATCACAAGTTGCCAGTTATAAAGAAATTTGAGACAGATTACAGAATGCCATGTATTAAAATACAATTATTATCAATTTGGAAGGTCTCTGTAATGCAGCTGAAATATCGACCTATAAAAATATCACATACACAATATCGACTACAATTCGATTTTTCAGGTAAGTAGATGTGAAGTTAAGAATAGTAAATCTATACATCACTGTGCTTACTTCGAAGATATAGTGGTATTTGATGTTATGGATGCAATATTTTTGTAGGTTGTATTTCTACTGTGATGTGATGGAGAACTGGTATCAATGCTAATTACACTAGTTATAATTGTTGACAAATAATGTTGCCATTTCTACCTATTTTCGTCAGTGTTTCATTGCCAATCCTTCCCCATTCCTTGGATATTCTCTGCATTCGCAAATGAGATGACATTTCCTGTTTATTGGCCTATCTTTTTGCACTTAGTCACATTTTGCACTTGTTATTTTATGCATATAAGGTGCATTTTTACATTTCTGGGGCTAATTTATCATGCTCATCTTTCATGTTGTAGTCAGACACAACAGCCCTGATTTTCAAACCTTTTTCTATGAGTAGTTGTGCTTTACTCCTACCCTCTATGTGAATAAAAGCTAGGGGGCAGATTTACAACCCCCTTATGTACTTTTGCCCCGCCGTTGTGTCACTTTATGTGACGCAGCGGCGGCATAAACAATGCGTCACATTGCAGCTCATTTACAACGTGATGCATCTAGGGAGATGCATCACCTTGTAAAGCCCTGCGCCACATTATACCTGTGTAAGGTACAATGTATGCAGGGTGGGCATTCCCACGCAGGAAAGCCTCGTAGAAGTGACGCAGTGAAATCTACAAGATTTCACTGCGCCACTTCTAGTGTGTCACTGCGCCAAAACCCTGCGCCTCCTTGGAGCATGCGTAAGGACTGACGCAGTGTATTGGGAATAGGCCTCCCCATGCATTGCTGGAGTTGCGTCGTGCTTGCGACACGACTCTAGCAATGCGTGACTTTTGCGCCAAAATTTCCGATGCATCTGTCAATCCTTGCGCCATAGTGCGCTGTATTGTAAATACAGCTCGTCCATGGTGGCACAAGGGTTTCACATGGAGGCACAGGGAAACTGACGCATCTGTCAGATGCGTCAGTTTCTTGTAAATCTGCCCCTTTATATTTAGGCCCGATTAACAAAGCATTTTCGATGAATTGGTGTGACTTACACCAGACTTGTGTGTTGCTTAGGTGTGACTTACAAAAACCTTTTTTGTGCTTATTTCTGTATCCTATTACATCTGGGACAGGAGTAAGATAAAACCACTAACAGGAAAGTCTATATGAACTTGGCTACCTAATGTGAATCCAAATTAAGCTTTTCTTTGGGTGTAAGTCTATTAGAGAGAAACATATCATTCCAAAAAGACAGACTGTTTTGTGAAAACAAAATTGTTTCCATTAAGTTTGTTGTTATTTCTCTCCCCCTTTCTATGGCTTGTTTTCGTTGTTTTTTTTCTTTTTAGAGAGAATCGGTTTTTGTTTTCATATTGCTTTATTGGTCTTGCTTTTAATTGGGCATAGTTATTGTTTCTCCTGCTGTGACAGGGCCCAGTCTTGCCTTTCTCTTCCCCTGAACGAGTAGGGTAGGCTGGTATCTGATTCGATCAGGGGTGTGTCCATTGTCACAGTCCTGGGCAGGGCTAAAGACAGCATGTGCGTAGCTCTGGGCAATTCAGCTAATGTTTTAAGCTTAGCAGGCATGTTTTTCTTTCGCCCAACTCAAGGCATCTCTGCAAGATAATGATACGTCTATATGTACAAAGAAGCCTGTGGGCTAGGAGGACTGTTATCTTTAAGATAACGCTTTTCCCATTAAGTTATGTCACTGAAAACACTCAGCAATATAGTTACAAAACCACCTGTTCAGACCCACGCTGAGAGCCTCGGGCAAAGGCAATGTCTGTAAATCAAAGCCATTCAAGTCATATTTTTATCACCAGTGAAAGGACGGGACTGGACAGTCTGGCTTGTTCTTGTCCTCGCAGCCTCATAAACTGTGCTGTTCAAGTAAAGTGCTGCACGCTTTCCCCACGATACACTTTCCCAGGTACCCTTTATCGTCACAGGCAGCGACAGCCGAGGTAATGTCATAGAACCCACAATCCCACAGAGAACATCATGCAAGATAACAACTGTACGCTCACATTACAGTGTCTCTTCTCCCCGACATGGTGGGCAGAACTACACCTAATGTTGGGGTATCCAGTTCCTTTACTAGATTCCACCTTGGACAAATTCATACTGGTCTCCCCCTCAATTGGGAAAAGTGCTAATACATCTGAGACGTCAAATATTGCGAGAGAATATAGAAAACAAACTAGCTTCCTGGAAGACTGAGGGAGGAGTCTCCAAATATGTAGGCAATGTTGAAGATCAGCTGTGTTTTTACTTTTTCAAATTATATGTACAGTAGTACACAATATTTCAAGTGTGTGAGTTAGGTAAATGTCTATGTAGCTTAGAATTGGGCAAAAAGGAGATATCCCTTAAGAAAAAAAGTTACAAATTATTTTCATCAGAGCATTTTCTCACAATGAATGTGTGAAATTTAAAACATTGTGTGCAAGGGGTACAACAAGATGGGACACAATATGTCTAGAGTGGCTGGGTGGTGGAAATCTAGGTAATGTTTTCCAGGAAGTTATTACAAAAACATTTCTGTCATCTCTTTTTTATTATTACTGAAATAGTATAATCATGTTCAACTGGTGCTTAAAAAAACACACATTTTACCGCATACACTGTCACAGTGCTACTGATTTCAAGACAATTGTGACCCCGTTGACACATCCACAGTACAAAACCCAGAGACAGTTTTCTAGGTCTCAACTACAGACAGCTTTAGCTGCCTGTTCCGAAGACCTATTGTCTACAATGCAATACACAGAGTGGGCTTTGGGTTAACCCTTGTATAGGATTGGGTGCGTTTCTCGTCTACCTCAGTTACCGGCTCCTTATTTGGTGGCTTTCCTCCCTGTTCCTGGGTTTGTTCCGCCTCTGGAGCAAAGCTTCTTTACAGCAGTTCTGATTCGAAGACTTGTAACTTTGCACTGCTGATGCACATCCACATGTGCCGGTTTTGGAGCGAGGGCCAAGTAACCTTTTACACTAGTCAAATCATTGTGCATGGTCTCGTTTCCACTGGCCCTTTTTTATTACATCACTCTGTGGCCAGAATTCAGTTGCTATATAGACTGGACCGCTGCACTGCCTAGCCTCATTCGCGCGGCACAGCAGATCTGAATTAGCATCTGAGGAGACCCTTTCTATTTGTACTTATTGTGTTTGAGTATTCCATGAATATTTCCATTTTATTTCTATTTTAGATGTTTTAGGGCCAATTCACAAAGTCATGTTAGAGTACGTAAAAGAGTACTACAGGAATGACAGGTGCTGTCATAGTCCTTATATGTCCATACTAGGTGCCAACATTTAGTTGCTTCTGTGTCTGGGGAGTGTCCCAGTTTTTGATTTTAAAAAATATAGTCACCCTATTTGAATATGTATCGCAGGAACCTCTAAGGCCACTGATGTTAAGCTAATTTTATCCGTCCCTGGTTGTATGCCCACGTGTTGGAACAAACAGGAGGAAGTTGAAGCCAGTAGCAGGCATGCCAAAATCTTTGTTCCTTGAAAAAGGATTCAAGGAAATACAGGGTTGCAAAATATGTTTGAAAGGCACTGCTGATAAAACTATCTTTTATGCATTTACTCAAACATTCTGCAATACATTTAACTCGGTGCTGCCCCAAGGCTTCGTTATTGACACTTACATCCGGTTCCGGCGTGTAAACCAAATGCACTTGCGTTATTTGAATTGCACTTTCATTTTACCCCCTCCAGGCGTGAGCTGAAAAGTAACTTCTTGCAGAGCATTGTGGGTTAAAGAGTCAGGTCTGGCCAAAGGAGGCACACGAGATATGGTCAACTCATCTGGCAGCCATGTTTGAAATGATAAAAATGGTAGCGAATGGTTAATACTGTGTGCTTATCCTTTTGTCCTGAGGGCTAACTGCATCTTCCATGTTAGTGGAAGGACAGAAAGTATGGGAGTTCAAGTTCGAGGATCCCAGCTGAGGAACCTTCTTTTAGTGATTCAATGTAGTTAATTCTGACCTGCATCCCATAGCAGGTTAGCAGTACAGCTTCACCCATTTGATGTCACTGAACGCTGTGAGACATTGCCGCACACCATGTAACTGAAAGCAGATGGTTGATGGTAACTACAGACTGGTTGGTGTAAATCTATGGTTGGGAAACTGACGAAAAGGCTTCTGGGAAGAAGGATTGGGATTTATCTTAAATGAGAACCCTAGAGGAAAATTCATTTTCTAGCATGAAAACGTATATCCTCAATCAGGTTTGATCTCTAAACCAATATCCAATCATAACAATCTCAGTCCCGCTCTCTGCATCCTACCAATGTCCTTTGGTGCAGGATGGCATACCTTCATATCTGGAATACTTTCTGCTCCAAGAGAGGGGGGGAGGTGGGGGTGGGGAGCGGGGCTTTGGGGGGCGGAGTGGGTAGGGGGTAGGGATAACCAAAGGAAGGCCCTGTCAAACAGATAGTTTAGTTAGTACAACAGTTATTGAATTTTCTACATCCTTAAAATAAAAAGGTGTTACTCTCTCCCAGTTTAATATATTCATTTTGTTGACTACACACCACAGAATGTGGCCCTTGTTGAAATTCAGATTCCTGAACTACACACCCAACCGATGTCAGCAGCTGCCGCTTAACTCACAAGCCATTTTGACAGCAACGTGTGTGTTTTCTTTCTGGTCTTGATGCTCAGTACCATTGATCAGGGAACAGGCAGACGTTGTAGCTATACATTACTGCTTGAGTGACACCTTAAACACCAATGTATTTGGATGATGCTTTGGAAATAGCTTTACAGCCCTGTGTAAGCACCATCATCTTCAAATGCAGGAGCCTGACGTGTGAGCGGCCTTTGAGTTGGAGGTGAGCTTCCCCTGTTACACCCAACTTGCTGTGAAGGATCAGCTGATCCATAGCTTGATGCAATGCTAGATAGCCACCTCTCGCTCGGTCAATGGAAGGGTCTCACATTGCCCCCACTAGCAGCCAAGGAAACTCATGTACACTACCAGCAAAGGGGACCTTTACCTAGGGCCTCTTGAAGCTTTACACTGCTTCTCAGAATTACGCCGGATGTGCGAGGGCATCACGTGAGCTGCAAGAAGTGTGGAGCTCAGGCAGTAAGATCCATGTTTTCAATATGGCAGCAGCCAGAAGCAGGACAATCCATTTTGCAGAGTTCTTATAAAACCTTTAAATAGGTGGTGGATCAAAGTAAAATGTATAAGGAGTAGTATTTACACCAAAAATTGGGGTTTGTGTGTTTTGTTAAAAAAACCTTATTTAAAGAGTGAACTCCGATGTCAGAAAGCTGGTGACCAGCAGTAGAGATAATGTTTAGAAAATAGGTTATTGACCCTTACTAAAAAACTATTTTTTAAGTGAACAGCACTGCAGTCGATAGCTATGGTTACAAGCAAATCTGTCTATCTGTCTTCAACTTAAGTTTGGTCCTTACTGACATCTCTATTGAAAACCTTCCAAACGTTTTAAAACTGCTCTCATTTTCATTTACAACTTTGGCAATGGCTGCTGAAAGGATGCAAAAGCAGGTTAGGGGGGCAGGAATTCAAAAATATTGGCTTTGTTTTGCTTTGTCACTCAAACGTGCGATGGCCATTATTGGGATTGGATAATTTAAAATGTTTGAATAGAATGTCAGCAACTTTGGCATGCTGCGACAGTGCTGCCAGAACTTACTAGGAAATATGTAATTATGGCAGAATGGTAAATTATACTCACAAGTTTTCAAAATACTCTCCAGAATCTGTGTCTCGACTGAGGACGTGCGATATTGTGAGATTTGGACACTTTTATTTTATTTATTTTTATTTTAAAAGTTTTATATAGCGCTAGCTTGACCCGTGGGTATCAGAGCTCTTTACATACACACAGGAGAAAAAAAAGAAAAGCATTACATAGCAGGACCTAAGGAAGCAGAGAATATATAAGTAAAACATAATAATTAGGCAAACAGTAAAGGGAGGTTAAAAAACACATTCAAGAAACCACCTATCCTTAATGGTCAAGTGAGAGGGAGTCCGCTAGGATATTGAAGTCTAGGTTAGTTGACGTTGGTCGGTAAAGTATTTGTTGAGGAGATGGAGTTTCAGTTCCCTTTGAAGCAGGAGAAGGAGGGTTGCATCTGAGATCTCTAGGGAGTGCGTTCCACATCCTGGGTACGTTACCAGAGAAGGATCGGCACTGAGTGGTTTTCTTTTTCATTTTCGGAGGGATGAGAAGAAGTGAGTTGGAGCTTCTCAGAGTTCTGGATTTTCCTGCTTTAACCAGTTTGCTGTTTAGGTAGTTGGGGGAAGGTGAGTGAAGGGTTTTGTGTGTGATGCAGGCCAGTTTGTAAATACATCTCTCTTTGATCTTTGACACTTTGATCTTTAAAACCAAATCTCAGCAAAGTATTTTTTTTAAAAGAATTTAGTTTAAAAAAAAAATAATAATCTTAAATATATGGCTCCCTGACTGTGTTTACAACTCCAGGAAAGACTTCGCTAATAATGTTTTTAGCACAAAGTTAATGTGCGTTGCCACCTGTGACTCTGCTGAACACTTTAATAAATGCTTTCATCATGAATACTGCCACATTAACTCTACATACATTTTGAGATCGCATCTAGCATCTTGCCCTTAACATACACATTAGGAGAAAAAAGCCTCAAAGAGCAGAATGAAATCTCCATGGCATTCTTGTTAGTTCTTGATTGAATAAGATTAATTAATGCAGACATTGGGAAGTAAGGCACCAAAACAACCATGAACCAGGGTCGTGAAAGAGCCAAGCATACATCTTCCAGAGTAAGAATTCCAGACAGAAATCCAGCTACAAGTAGAGAAAAAATCAGAGATGGCACCTAGGGACCTAGCTTGCCACCAGCCAGTGGCCTCCAGCTCCTGCTTGTACTAGCCTGATCCAGTTGCCACCTTTTGACCAAGTGACACCGCCTCTGCTGGGTTTAACCACCTAGGTTCTTCCTACTCACCATTATTCCCGCCAACAGAAGCCTCACTCATCCTACGACTTACTCAATGCTGGCCGCAGCGCGACCGCGCAGGGCACCGTGCAGCTCGCGGGCTGCTGGCTCACCAAAGGCAAGCCCATCTGCACCCATCTGCACCTGGACCACGCCCAGTATCAGGAACCCTGGCCCCATGACCATCCAAAGCAACACCGCAACCAAAGGAGCTACTGGAGCAAACGAATGCCGCCACTACTCCTCCGCCATCCTCCACGACCTCAACAACACACACCAGCAAACACGCTGCTGCTAATCCCCCAGCACCACTGTAAGAACTTTCTCCTGCAACCATTGCGATTTCACATGTGACACCTCAGACGCCAACACCACCACCTCTAAACAACCGATGCACACCACCACCACCCCGCACCAACTGTCCACCATTCTCCTCAACTTCTGATCACTCGGGAAACACTTCACCGAAATCTGGGACCTCCTCAACAGCAGCACACCGACCTTCTCTTCCTAACTGAAACATAACTCAATGCAGCCTCCAAGAGGGACATCGCCCCAGCCCTTCTGCCCACCTACAAAGTCATACACCATGACTGACCCCACAAACCAGGTGAAGGACTCATGATCATCTACAAAAACACGATTGACTGCACCATCTCCATGGACTCAGAAACCAACCTCATGGAACACCTCCACTTCAAAATCCGAACAGACTACCATGCCACCCTTAAGGAAACCCTCACCTACCATCCCCCCGAATTCTGCCACCACATTGCAGACTTCATTGCTCCCCTCTCCATCAGATCAACCAACTATATCCTCCTTGGGGACCTAAATTTCCACCTGGAAGACACCACAGACCAGCTGCGGCGCGTGCAGGTATGAGCGGTGGGGCTGGTGAGGAGGGAATTTTGAAGGCGATGACGAGGGAAAATTGAATAAATAATTATTTTTCCCTCGTCATCATCCGTCTAAATCCCCCCTCACCTGGCCCCAACGCTCTTACCTGCACAGGCCGCGGCTGCCACAGACCCTAACGCCACGGCTCTCCTCGACAGCCACAGCAACCTCAGACTCACCCAGCTCGTCCAAGAACCAACCCACAGAGCAGGCCACACCCTCAACCCTATTTTCTTTTCCAACAATAGGATCAACACCCCTCACACGATCCGAGCAGTACATCGTACATTACAAAATACCCGCCCACCAAGCCACCCACCAGAAAAACTCAAGCACTGGGGCAAAATATCTGGAGAACACTAGACCAAGACCCTACAGAAACCCACACAACCACACCGCAAACCTCAATGTCGATATCAAGCTCTTCAATAAACGGCTCGTCGACTGCACCATTCCCACCAGAAACAAGACCAACAAAAACAACAAACAATCCAGCTGGTACACAAATTACCTTAGGGAGTCCAAGTGCCACTGCAAACAACTTACGAGAAAATGGAAACTTGACAAAAGACCACAGCAAGATCCACATACAAAACCACCCTCAACCTCTACCACCAACAACTATGAAACGCAAAGAAAAACACCCTAACTCTCAGACTCAAAGCCAGCTCCAACAGCGGCAAAGAACTCTTCACAATCGTCAAGGAGTTCTCCAAACCCGCACCTGCCAACAACATCATCCCATCCCAAGCACTCTGTAACGACCTCTCAAACTTCTTCGAACATAATATTGCCAAGATCTACAACACATTCGAGCCACATCATACCAATACAAACTCCCCTGACCAGCCGGGCACCTTCTTCATCGCCAAACATCAGCTAAGCAACTGGAAGCCCCTCTCAAATGAGGAAACCACCACCCTGACAAATACCATGCACTCAGGAGCCCCCTCAGACCCCTGCCCCCACTTCATATACAACCTTGGAAGAACCATCATCTCTCCTGTGCTCAACTCTATCATCAACACCTCCATAACCACTGCCACCTTCCTGTCCTGCTGGAAAAATGCAGAAGTCAAAGCCCTGTTGAAAAAACCAACAGCGGACTCCAACACCCTCAGTAGCAACAGACCCATCTCGCTCCTGCCTTTTCCAGCTAAGGTCATTGAGAAAGCCATCAATACTGAACTCACAGACCACCTAGAACTCCATCAACTCCTAGACAGCTCCCAACTGCTAAACGCACTAACCACAGCTCAGAGACAGCCCTCATTGCAGCTACCGATAACATCAGAAGCATACTCGGCTTAGGAGATATGGCCACACTCATCCTCCTCAGTCTCTCCGCAGCTTTCGATATGGTCTACCACAAGTTACTCATCAGAAAGCTTCAGCACTTGGGTATCTGCAGACCAGCCTTCAAGTGGATAACCCCCTTCCTCAAAGACAGAACTCAATGAGTTAGACTTTCCCCTACACCTCAGTACCCAATAAACTCATCTGCAGAGTCCCTCAAGGATTGTTGCTCGCCACAACACTCTTCAACGTTTACATGACAGCCCTCGCAGACATCGCCAGAGTCATAAGCATCAAAATAGTATCCTACTCTGATGACACACTGCTCATCCATTCCCTTACCGACTCAACCAGAACCACCAAAGCAAACTTCGCCAACTGCATGAGAAATGTTGCTGTGTGGATGAAACACTACTGCCTCCAGCTCAAAACAGATAAAACCGAAGTCCTAACCTTCGTGAAGCAGCAAGCAACTCCAGTGCCCTGAGACCCTCATGGGTGATTTGCAGCCCTTTTATAAATCCTGATCGATTGATTATGAATCTTTGGAAACAACCACTCCCTCGCTCCACGCCTCTTTGTGGTCCTCCGAATTTGACCCCTCACCCAACCCTGTGGACCATGCAAGACCCTCAGGATCATCCTTGACGCCAACCTCTCCATGAGCAGACAGATCAACGCCATCTCCTCATCATGCTTCCACATCCTGAGAATGCTATGCAAGATTTTCAGGTGGATCCCGCTGAACACCAGACGAACAGTCACCAAGGCTCTTATCATAAGTAGACTTAATTACGGAAACGCCCTCTACATCGGAGTCCCAACCCATGTCCTATGCAAACTCCAAACCACCCAGAATGCTGCCGCCAGAGTCATCCTGAACATCCCGGGAAATAATCGCATCTCTCCGCACCTCAACAACCTCTACTGGCTCCCAGTCCAGGAAAGATGTAAGTCAAGCTACTCACCCACGCCTACAAAGCTCTCCACACCAATGGTCCAGCTTAGCTCATCCACCGCCTTGACTTTTATCAACCCACCAGACACCTTCGACCTGCATCCCAGGCAAGAGTACCCCTTCCTCGCATCAAGAAGACCAGAAGCGGAGGATGCATAAAGAAGACCAGAAGCGAAGGGTGCCAGAAATCCCGCCATGCTGGTCCTGCTTTACCTGTTGGCGGCATTTGATACCATATCTTATTCCATCTTAATGCAACATCTCTACCAGATAGGTATCCAGGGCTCCGCCGTCAACTGGTTCAAAGATTTTATTAAAGATAGTGTCCAAACAGTTTCCATGGGCACGTACCATTCCAAAACCGTTTCCTTGGACAACGGGGTCCCTCCGGGTTCCTTCTTGAGCCCTACACTTTTCAACATATAAGTAGCCCCCTTAGCCTAGTTAGTTTAGTCCTGTGGGTTTGAAATACTTTCTTATGCAGACAACACCCAGCTGGTCATCTCATTTAGGCAGGACATTGTGAAAGTCAAACAGCGATTTGTCGCCTGCATGAGAAAAATTGCTATCTCGATGTCCCTCAACTGTCTCCAATTAAATGGGGACAAAACAGAGATCCTTCTGTTTGGCAGAGCTCAGCTCTACTGGACGGATGACTGGTAGCCCGCTTAGCTTGGCTCTGCCCCTTTGCACAGCAGAACAGCCAGGAATCTGGGTATACTTTTACATGACAACATATCAATGAAAGACCAGATCACCTCCAACTGTGGCACCTGCTTAGGGCATACTGTGCCTTCTTAGGAGAATCTTTCGGTGGCTTCCTTTGAACTCCCGGAAGACACTCACCCAGGCATTAATCATTAGCCTCCTGGATTATGGCACTGCCCTAATCCTCACATAACATGAATCCCTTTTATCCAAAATGCAGGCGGTTCAAAACACTGCTGCCCACCTGGTCAAAAGCTTTCCTCCATGGACACCGTCAGCCCCCACGCTCAGAGCTCTTCATTGGCTCCCCATTACAAAGAGAGCATTGTTCAAATTGCTCTGCCTGGCCTACAAATCTTTTACAGACTTAGGCTCAAAATATCTACAGGACAGACTCGCTCTATACCACCCTGACAGGAATCTAAGATCTAAAAATCAAATTCCTTTATGTCCTCAGCGTATACGAATGTCAAAATTTGGTGGATGGAACAGGCTCCCTCTGTTAATCCTTGCATGCTGCAGTTTATCTGGCTTAAAAGAACATCTTTAAAAACCTGGTTGTTCTAATGAGCTGCCTCTTGCCCTACCTGCCAGTCACAACGTTCAGATGTCCCTTCGGAGCCGAGTCGTTGCGCTATACCAAGAACCAAATAACATGACATGACATACCAAGACCAGGAACAACTTCCTAGAAGCACCTCAGAACCTCTCACTCCCTCATTTACTTCCAAAGAAACCTCAAGGCATGGCAATTCCAGATGAAGCAGTCATGATCTCCTCTTTCCCCCTCAGGACTGCCCTACTCAGCACCTGGATACCCTCACATGTGATTAAACAAGCTCTGCTCAACAAATTCACATAACATAGAGAAAGAAATGCTAGCAAGAAAGCCATGAATGTGGCAAAAATAGGGAATGAAATGCTTTGTGACAAATCCTCTCTTATCAGTGCCACTGATATATATATCTTAAAAGGGAATTACATCACAAGAAAGAAATAGCTTAATCCGGGTTTGGATAATTTAGGCAAATCAATGGTAAAGCCACCATCTTGAGAAGGGTTATATATAAGGCCAGCAACGCCTATATCTCCAGAAATATGGTGTCTTGCAGGTACTAGAAGAAGCTTCCATTCCTTAAGGCTTCCATGGCCTGACCACCATCCTTCAAGGATGGCACTCAGCCCTATACACTCTTCTGGACAGTGAATTGAGAGGCTCCTTACCATGTGCTGAGCCCAGTGACCAAAGATGCTCTGCTTTTCCTCATGATGAGCGTGGATACCAGGAACGTGCCACTTTCCTAGAACTGCATGCCGCTGCCTCTGGTAAGTTTCTTGCACTGATGGAATTAAGACGAAAATAACTGGTTGAACCAGCCAGTATGGTCTCTTGCTCAATCCACTTAATAAATTATAAATGGAGAACAACCCCTCTCCTCTCAGCAGGGGCTCACCAAGATCCAGCCTGCATCGGTGTATGGCAGCTGACATTGGTTTGGCATAGGGTCTCAAGATCTGAAACCTCACTGCACACCACCATGCAGAGGCAAACCACTACAGACTCCCTATTCACACTATTTGGGTTAGAAGGTTGCAAGACTTCTTCCTTCGAGAACACCTCTACATGGATAACCCAGTCCTACAAGCTACACACCCTCACACATGTGTTTGAGGAATGAAATACCCCATTGGAGACTCTCCAATGGATGAATCACATTGCTGGCCAAGACCAAATAATTGTCACTCTACAAATTCCGTATAACATGGCATGCCATCACATGACCACTTTTCACACTCTAGTGACACACAAATGGCACTCATCTCAGTACAGTAATGAACGACAAGATTTCCCGACGGTTTGTGAAAATGGTATACATCATGAGTGAGCCACAGGAAAACAGGTGGTGAATTCCTGTCTGAGGGAGAGACTCCCAACAACAGTGGTACTCAGCAAGAATTTTCAACAGGCAGAGTCTGCAGCAATACAAGCTTTTGTTCTGGGAATTATAGTGTAAATGGCAACTCAGGAAGTGCGGTGATGTACCCTATGTGCACTTATGGATTGTGAAGAGGATTAAGAAGTACATTCTTGCTTGTCTAGGAAACCAATGAATCTTCCTGAGGGAAGGAGAGTTGTGGCATGGCTGAATCTAGGTACTCCAACCATCAATCTGGGTGTGTTATTTGTAATAACCTTGGGGTGTACTATTGAAGTTTTGGGAAGCTCTAAATAAAAATGTCCTTAGTCTATGGTAATAGAGATAGCAAAGATTTTAGCCTCTTAAGTGAAGCAGGGAATCACTTCAAGCACTCTTCAAAGATATGAAGACTGCTATTTAGTAGGACTAGGAAAGATCTCTGTTGAATTTTAAGCTAAGGTGCCTTACCATCTACTCAGGGTAGCGACTTTGGCTCATCATTGTAGAACTAGGGTCTTTGAGAACTTTGACTTTGTAAGTAGACTACAATTTACATTTAATCAAAAAACTTACAATTTGATTAAACAGACAGGCCAACCAAATGCATAAACATAGTATTATTATCCAAGATCTACTGATATTAATCTAATGACAGAGTGAACAATGGTGGCTGTAAAGTTAAAGTTTGCAACCTGGCCCCTTTAACAGAATGTGAAAATACATTAGTCTTAGGTTGCAATTTTATATATGAAAGTAAATTGGGGGCTAAAGTCAACATTCAATGTAGCAAAATGGAATTATGTGCCCCTGTATGGCAAAGAGCAAAGCGTAAGGGATGCCTATTCAGAACCAATATTACAAGGAGCGAAGAGGTGCATTAAATGAAGTATGGAATGATGTACCAGTACAAAATGAGTTAAGTTGTGTGAGTTATTACTGTGTCAAAAACATCAACAACTGACTTGTAAGTTATAAAATCTCCCACTCACATAATGTAACACCTCAGCCTTACATGAACTGACACTAGCTTCATTGAACACCGGGAGATGCCTTCGTTCTCACAAAGTAGCACATGAGGGCTCTAGATCCTTCAGCTGGGGCCACCTCCTTTCTTGGAGAATCTCAGTAGATTTCCCAGTTAGATGGTATCCTTTCTCCTGAACTTCCTTTATTGCTATTGATAGGCCAACTGTGTCATTAATGAAAAAGTGTGAGTGTTTTCTTTGAGGTGGGTTTGTCTCTTTTCTTAACGCACCTGAGGAAGCTAGTTCAGAAGCGGTCTTGAGATCTCTTCTGTGTGTGTCTCCACTTCCAGAAGTGTTTTGACATCACACATGGCGTCACATCCTTTGAGGAGATTCTCATGAGCCAAAAGGTGGAAACAAATCTGCCCTTGGCCCGGGTGCTCCCTAGACCTTGCCTCTGCGCTCCCACATATTTTGGAAAATGTCCTCAATTTGCCATCAGCCGCGCTGAAGAAGGAACACTTGCTAATTCCAAATGATCATCAGTGGACAGCTGTACCAAGCCATTTACACCTGCAGTCATGATTCTGATTAGTTTCTTTTGTAACATGGCACAGCCTCCTGTGCCAAGGGCCCCGTGAGCAAGTGGGTCAATACCAGACTGAAACACTAAAACGCCACCTGCTGTGGCGGAGCAAGACAGACTAATCACTTTTGCTGATCTAGTTGTACGTTTGTACCTGTTTTTCCAGCTGGTTTCAATTGGAAATCGTTTCAATAATTGGTTTTAGGTCATCTCCACCTCTTACACAACAGCGTAATTGTGTCACCTGAATGGTTTGCATCAGATGAAGCATTACAAAAGTGTCTGTGTAGGACCCATGTTCACCCCTTTTCTGAAATAAAAGTGTTACAGTTTTTCTGTCAAAGGAGCCTGCTTAGAAGACACAATACTGAGTCATGTTCTGTGGGAAAACATTAGTTGAAAATCTCAGACGACATCAGCAGGTTTTGTCGTTGTACATTAATACTTTTGTAGTTTCATCCACTGTGCAAAGCACTGGCTTGTCCTCATTAACTATGTGGTGTACTGTCCTTTTGGTGACTTTATATAGAGGAGACCTTCTGTACACTGTAAAGTATTCTCGAGTTGTGTTCGGAAAAGACCTTTCGATACCGAGGATTTGTCTTCATACAACTTTCCGTGCGTAAAGATGTACACACTCAGAAATACAACAGGTGCACTTTCCAGAATAGGGAAACGATGCATACCTGCTAACTTTTTCCTTTTCTTCTTTCGCCACATTGAAATATTTCCCCCATTGGGAAGCCCTTCTACTACACCGCCACCTGTTTTATGAGTGCCCTTTGCAATTTCCCAACTGAAAACAAATTTACTCCTGACGTTAATAGCAGTAAATCTCTGACAGTTTCAAAAGTAGAACAATATCTGTCATTGTTTTGCGAATAATCATAAACCTGGGGGTTTGCAGGTCTTCAGGTGTCCCCACCTGAGAACGACAACCCACCCAAGTGCGAGGTCTTAACACATTGGGGCCATGTTCCCTGTGAGTAAAAAGGTTTAAGAATGCAGATTCATGCTTTTGAATAATAAACTTTCATTTATATTAATAAATGCTGCTAGTTGCACTCTGAAGTGTCACGTGGGCTAGGACTATTATGTTATGCACCATATCTAATTGTGAGTATGAATTATCGCTGCTCAGTTTGTTTAATATGTGTGTTTTGTTGGAGTCTTTTATATTAACTATAATTGAATGAATGTGGCGTATTTTGACCTTGGTGTCCTAAAACAACACTCGTATATTTCTCCCCTAAAGGATACTTGTACAAATATTAATGGTCTATATTGTTTGTTGTGTTTATATTCACATATTATCCCTGCAGGCCACAGCAAGCTGCACTTATGGGTAGATTTCGGAGCTGGGACTGAATTATATTCTGTACTGGGGCAGTAAATTGCACTAAAGTACCACATCCCAGCGCGGACTGTCAGTAGTGTCTGGTGTTAGGCAAAGATGTCTGTGCTCCAGTAACATTGTGGTCCTTTAACGTTTTCTTAGCACTTAAAGGAAACATAAGACAGTATACATACACACAAGAACAACGTGTCCTGTTATTCCACCGTATCCTGGGTAGGAGATGTGGCATAACGGCCACAGCTGCCGACTTTGGATCTGGGGAACCATGTTTGAGTCGAGCGCCACCTCAAAATTCTGTGATTCTGGGCAAATTTTCGTATACCTAAAAAAATAGATCTGACTGTAATGTAATATAATCTGGTGCTCAAGAAAAGCGCTCTAAAGATTTTGGGCCAACTTCGCACTATAAAGAACTGCAAAACCCCTTCAAAACATATGACATCATGAATTCTACCCACTGATACAAATACCATTGATGGTTGTGCTTGCAAAGCTCCTGCTGCATAAATGCTTTTGAAAGAAAATCATTGCTGTGCCTTTTTGTTTCAAACAAATTCTTGTGTTAAAGCCTTTGTCAAGAATGTGTTACTCATTGAACAGGAAGTTGAGTTTTTTATTTTATTGGTCTAAGATAGTGTTTCTCAAACTGGTGGTCTGTCCAAGCAATAAATAAAGTGCCTTTTTATTCTGTGTTTATCTTGTCACATTTTGCTTCAAAGACAGAGGTCAAATGTCAGGCTATGTCTTCTTAGAAGTTGCTGCTAATGTTTTTTAAAGTGGGGATTGGTGTTTACAAACTCCTCTCACTTTGCAGTCAGAGAAAGAAAAGTAAAGTGAATTATGTGATAATCTTTCTGGGGTCCAAGGAGTGTGAAAGGAAAGGTTGTAGGATGTCGATTCAATTCTTAATCTTTATTAAAAATACACATATCATCCTAAAAGAAAACAAATTTATGCAATTACATAAGTAGCATCATAAAAGCATTAAATCTATGTTCAAACACTCATCTAATAAAAAAAAAACTCATTGTGACAAGCACTAACATTACTATACATATTAAGATCAAATTGCTATGAGGTTCATAAGAAAAGCAGAGATGAGTGAAGAACACATCTCGAAAAGTCTCATCCCTACAGTTACTACAACAGCCCCGCATGTAAATAAATTAACAGGTAACTTTGTCGCAAGGAAATAAATCACCCTTCCACATGGATACAGACTAAAAGTCAACAGACTTTCTACAACGAACAGCATTTTTTAGAAATCCTCCCACATAATAACATACAAATCGGTCAGATAACATACAAAGGTAATACAATGCTGGATTGTATTGAAAAAAAACCCTACAAAATTGAAGAACAGGCACTAAATATTTGTACCTAAGAGACTGATAACATTGGCAGAAAACGAAAAAATGAACCAGTTTTTGGGGAGGGGGGGGGTGGGGGATTTGTCACCTGGGCAGAGCAAAATAGACTCAGAATCGTATTGGCCCAAGGGAAAGCATAGGTAGCTTATGTTGGTGCCTAAGCAAAACCTTGTCACAAGACCCCTTCCCCACACATTATTTACCACTGCTAGGCATGGTTCCATACCCATGCTGGTTTGAATAATAACCAGATGCCGCACAGCTGCCTTGCTTGACTCCCTGTTTTCTCTATTGGCAGCTGCAAGCCTCATGTAGAGCTCCTTCACTCTAGTGCCCTCTCCTCTGCTAATGGACTGTGGTGAGGTAAATAGATTGGGTCTTGCCAAGGCTTCAGCCCTTTTCTTGATGCAATTTAGCCATGGGATCCTAAGCCCAGAGTTGCAAGCAAGACAGCCGGCTGCAACTTTGCGATTGAATCCACCTTCTCATTACTCCACACAGAAATCCAGAGGAGGAGTGGGGCAAGCTCCACCTGATCTATCACATACGTCAAGCCCAGCTCCTCATAAAGAAAATATTATCTGCTGCTGGGTCCTAATCCCTGTAGGCACCTGTAGAAATGGGTATCCTCCTGCTGTAGCTTGGTGCAATCACAAAAACCACATATTCCAGCCCGTAAGTCAAAACCGGTAGACATTTCAGTTTGTAAATTTCAAAGAGGGGTAGTAAAGGTTTGCCACCGACTTTTCGAGACACATCAAATAAGGACCCTACAGATTGATTAAAACGAATGCATTGGTTGGTGGTAGAGGGCAAAAAACTGCTGCTGTAATTAAAGTCACCCCGAGATAGGGAAATTCAGAAACCCTTGAGATATTTGTACCCTTTATGGAAATAGGTCTCATTTTGTCTTTTTCCTCCCACACACCATGTAGTGGGTTTTAGATATAATAACTTCAAGGTCCAAAGTATCCATAAAGAGCACAGAGTTCACGATAAGGCCCCGTAAGCCACTAGGCATACGGGCTAGCAAAACTGCATCATAGAGCAGTGCTGAGACTGTCATTGAGTTTACCTTGGGTAAATCCTTCCCTGTTAATGAAATAAATGACTTCAGGCAATTTATATATGAGAACCAAGATTGGTGCCAAAACACACCCCTGACATACACCTCTTGGCAACCTAAAAGCATCTGTGCTTTCCCCCTCCATACCGTACCTGACCATAGCTGAGACCCCCACAGTATAATGCACATAAGAAATCAACCAAGGGCAGAGGTAAGTTAATCTCGATAAGGATGTGCCAAAGTTTGGAGCATGTGTTACAGCAAACAAATGATGGACGGAATGCTGACAATGCAAACATTCTCCCCCAGTCAAAAGATCTGGGTTAAATCCATCGTTCTTTTGCCCACTACGCCACCCCAGTTTGGACCCAGCCACATGCAAATCAGTCTTGACCCTGTGCCCCATGGGAACAGTCCAGACCGAACTGCCAGGCCAGGTCCTCCCTGGACCGGAAACAAGCATCCTGGGACCGGTTTCAGGGTATATTACCCTTCTTCAGCCAGGCTAGCTTGAATCCAGTGGCACAGTGAGCAAGGGACCCACGTCTGGGCATACCCATCCCACTTAGGGCGAAAAGTGTTACAGCAAACAAATGATGGACGGAATGCTGACAATGCAAACATTCTCCCCCAGTCAAAAGATCTGGGTTAAATCCATCGTTCTTTTGCCCACTACGCCACCCCAGTTTGGACCCAGCCACATGCAAATCAGTCTTGACCCTGTGCCCCATGGGAACAGTCCAGACCGAACTGCCAGGCCAGGTCCTCCCTGGACCGGAAACAAGCATCCTGGGACCGGGTTCAGGGTATGTCACCCTTCTTCAGCCAGGCTAGCTTGAATCCAGTGGCACAGTGAGCAAGGGACCCACGTCTGGGCATACCCATCCCACTTAGGGCGAAAAGTGTTACAGCAAACAAATGATGGACGGAATGCTGACAATGCAAACATTCTCCCCCAGTCAAAAGATCTGGGTTAAATTTGGAGCATGTCATGCGATCAAACACACTACTTAAGTCCATAAAGGCAAGAAAGAGAGAGTCCTTTTCGGAAATTGCATTTTTGTCAATCAATAAGCTGAGATTTAGACACTGGTTCTTTGTCCCAAGCACTTCTCTAAATCCATGCTGGCTCTTACTGATAGCCCCAGTCTGCTACAACCAGGTGAAAAGAAGACACATCCTTTGTGGTAAGAGTTGTGTTTATTCGGTCCGACGTCCTCCAGGTCCCGGCAGCAACTGCCAGCCAAGGACTACACATTCCAAGGTGGAACCAAACAGTGGAACCCCACAACTCTGCACGAGCTCACGCACGAGCAGATGGCAGAACCCAACACACCCCCCTTCCTTCACAATAATAAACAGAAATGCAAAGATATGAAAAAAAAAAACACAAAACTGGCAGGAGCAAAATAACAGAGAAGGAACAAATTACAGAAGCAATATAGCGAGAGAAGAAACAAATTATAGCATTTTGTAATCTCGAAATTTAGCAGGAACAAACTTCAATCTGGAGAATGCACTCCTCAAAGGAACCTGGTCGGAATGTACAACACTCCCCCTCCCGTGAACACTGGTGGGCACAACAACAGGGGGAATGAATGCCGAACTTTTTGTTGACACGGTCTAACATGGGTTTAGGTACTATGGAGATGGTACACTTGTTCCAAACTTTCCCGTCCTCCAACACCACCACATGGTCCCTTACAGCAAACACTCTCTTGGGAGACGAGAACCGAGACTCCCCTGCGAAGAAATCCCGGTTTCTTGATTCTCACCCAATCACCCACCTTAACGTCCAGCGAATGACGAACAGCAGGCCTGGTGTCATATCTAGACTGAACAGCAGCTCTGACATCAGTTACAACAGACAATTTCTTTGCATCCACCACTCTCCTGGACATCCATTCCTTGTTTAGTTTGGAGCCCGCCACCCTCCCCCGAAGTAAGGTAAACGGGGCAATTCCAGTACTGACATGCGGAGTGGTCCTCACGGCCCACAGCATGTCGCTGACGGCCCGCCGCCAATGCAACCCATTCACTGATGCGAGTTGGAGGTGTTCCTTGACGACATGGTTGAAACGCTCAACCAAGCCGTTGCTGCGGGGGTGATAAAGGGATGTAAGGATGTGTTTAATCCCAGTATCCTTGAGAAAATTCTGCATTTCAGAGGAAGTTAGCTGGGTACCGTTGTCCGACACCAACTCTTCCGGAAAACCCTCCCTGAGAAAAATGTCTTGAAAAAAATTGATGATAGAAGAGGAGTTAACATTATCTACAAATCTAACTTCAGGCCATTTGGACATATAGTCGATTAGCACAAGGGCATATTTGGGGGAACTACCAATGAGCCCAAACGGACCAGCAATATCAAAAGCTAATTTGGTCCAAGGAGTATTCTTCACAACCACAGGTTCAACAGGAGAGGGATGAGTCACTTGAGATTTGTCGCTTGTGACACATGCACAGCAGTCCCGTACAAAATGCTCGACGTCCCTATCCAGGGCTGGCCACCAAAAATCTTGCCTCACTCTGCGCTTCATGGCTCGAGTTCCAGGATGGCCTTCGTGAGCCAAATTTAAAATTCTACTACGAATGGGGGAGGGAACTACTAATAAGCCACCTCTTCTTAGTACACCCTCCACCACAGACAACTCATCCTTGACTCTTTTATAGGGCACCAACTCGGAAGGGCAATCTTTGTCGCTCGGCCATACACCGGCCAAGAGGTCAATGACCTACATGACATCAGCATCCTCAGACACACCCTCCAACCACTCACGTTCAGTAAGGGCACAACCCACAGTACTTTCCAACGAGCATACCACACAAACAATTTCCAAATCATCACGCTCTAGGGCATTGTCTTCACCTGAGAGGGGTAATCTGGACAGACAATCGGCAACGTGGTTTTTCGCCCCAGCTACATACTCAAGTCGATAGCGAAATTCCTGCAGCCTGAATTGCCATTTCGAAATACGTGGCGTGGCCCTCCCGCCACCTTTGGTAGTGAATAAGTCGACCAAAGGTTTATGATCAGTCCTTAAAATGAACTCATTCCCCACAAGAAATTCCTGAAGTGTTGAACACCCCACCACAAACCCAGGGCTTCTTTTTCAATGGTTGAGTAGTGCCTTCGGCACCCTCAAGGTTCTTGAAGCAAAGGCTATAGTTTCTTCCCGACCATCACTCCTCCTTTGGAGAAGGACGGCACCTAAACCAACATTACTGGCATCAGTAGATATGATGCATAAATCATTGATGTTGAAAAGTTTAAGGGGACAGGCATGTACAATTTCCTGTTTGATAGATTCAAAGTTGTTACGACAATCATCATCCCATACAAATTTAACATTTTTCTTAAGCAAATTTCACATGGAAGCAGTTTTGGTGGAAAAATTCCAAACGAACTTGGCGTAATATTCCACCAACCCTAAATAGGAACGAAGCTGGTCTTTGTTCAAAGGTGTGGGTGCATTTTGAATAGCATCTATGGTTTTAAGTTTAGGCTCTATTCCCTTGTAAGAGATATGATGCCCTAGGTAATCGACACCTTCTTGAAGGAACTTGCATTTGTCGCCCCTCAATGTCAAACCACTGGCTCGAATGATGCTAAGTACATGCTTGACTCTTTCATCATGTTCAGATACAGTCTTTCCATAAATAAGGATATCATCTTGAAAAAAAACAACCCCAGGAATGTCCCTGAATAGATTATTCATTAACCTCTGAAACACAGCTGAAGCTGAGGCAAGGCCGAAGGGCATACGGATGTAACGATAGGCGCCCTCCGGAGTGACGAAAGACGTTAGATGTCTAGACTCCTTGCACAGCTCGATTTGATGATATGCAGAAGAAATGTCTAGGGAGGTAAAAAACTTGGCACCTTCTAGAGTGCCTAGCATCTCGTTGATGTTAGGAAGTGGTTGACGATCAACCCAGATGTTAGCATTGAGATCTCTTAAGTCAACACACATCCTAAGACATTTGTCAGATTTTCGCGCTAAAACGATAGGGGCGAGCCATTCGGAACCTTCAATGGGTTCGATGACCCCAGCTGTACATAGTCGTTCCAACTCTTTCTTGAGTTCAGGGCGAAGACTCAAAGGCACTTTGCGTACCTTATGAGCTACCGCTTTAGCACCATCTTTGAGTATGATTCGATGCTGGAAGCCAATGAGCTTCCCGAGTTCACCATTGAAAACTTCAGGAAACATTTGTCCCCACTTGACATTGGATAATTGGGTAATGGTGTGAGCTGAGGATGCGTCGAGAGAAGAGGATTTGTAAAATTGACTGAGAACACTTCGGGATACCACCATGTCAGGATGGTTCGGGTCTAGGATGATATTTAGGGCTCCCTGTTCATCCCAGCCTAACAAGTTCGCACCTTTTTGACCACAAATACAGTCCCAGTGGCTTGATCGGTATTGAAAATCAGATTGGCGGCAAATTTTCCCAAGACCTCAACTCTCTTGCCTTCATATGCAAAGATTTTGATGTTGGATTGTTCTAATTGGGCATTGGCTATTTTACCAAAATCCGTGACGTTAACAAGAGTAAAAGGCGAACCAGAATCAGCCAGAAAGCTAAGGCATGTGCCATTTACAGTAATGTTGCAAGAAGATTTCCTTCTGTGGGATCCACCCAAGGAAGATAGTTCTACCACCCCTTCAGTGTGAGACGATGAAGGGGACAACATTAGTAGGTCATAGTTCTCCTCATCCGAATCATCGGCAATGGCTCTCACCACTTGAGTTGGACTTTTCTTAGAGGGAACGGCTTTGCACATTCTAGAGTAGTGGCCTTTTTTTCCACACTTTTAACAAGTCTGATTCAGGGCAAAGCAAAATTTGGCATTTCCTAAATGAAACTTGCTCCCACAGCGGAAACACATAGTATCATTCTGTTCTGACTTGACCTTGGTAGGATTCGATGAAGTGGGTCGTGGAACGCTGACAGCGGGAGTCTTCGGAGATTTAGAAACAGGTTTGGTGTTTAGCAGTTTTACTTCAGCTGTCGAGGAAGTATTGCCCATTTCTTTTACACAGAACTGGGAGTGCTCTATACTCCTAGCCATCGTGAGTGCCGTTTCTAAATCTGGATCATCAGAGGACAGTAGTTTTTCTTGTATTTTTTTGTTGGAGGTCCTCTCGATTAACTGATCGCGTATGATCTCGTCTCTGAATTCCCTGTAATTGCAGGTGACTGCTAGGATCCTAAGGGCAGCAACAAAATCATCAATAGACTCTCCGGGAGTTTGAGCGCGTTGAAGGAACTTGTGACGTTCCAGAACGACATTCCTTTTAGGACTAAATCTCTTGTCTAAGGTTTTAACAGTAGAGGCATATTCATCAACAAGTAGAGAATCTGCATTGTCGCCACCACTCACAAGGGTGCTTACTACTTCTTAAGGTAAGGTTTTTAAAATGTTCCTACCCTCAGAACCAAGGTTGTAGATTAAGAGAGCTTTCTTCTTTTTGGAAGTGAAAGTTTCGCCATCGATGGCCTCTAAATACGCATCAAAAGTATCTTTCCACTGCTCCCATTGGACAGGTGGTGTACCTGCAGACTGTAGAAAAGGTGGAGGTGCCGAAACACGATCCATAACCGAGCGTGGGTGAGTTGCTGCCCAATGCTGATATGAATTGTACTGCAAAGGAAAATAAAACAAGAGCAAAAGTAGAATGAATAGTGTAGAGAATAGAGAAATGGTGTGCGCATCACCGAATGCACGAATAGTGAAGGAAAATAATGATGCGCAAATGCTCAACAAGGATAGGAAGTGTGCGCATCACTGAGTAGAATGAAGTGAGGAGACAGTAGGGTGTGCGCATCACTGGATGCACAAAATCAAGGTAATGGTGTGCGTGTCACCGTTTGGCAAGCACAACAATAATGACTGAGACAGTGGTGAAGATAAAACTAGTCAAGAAGGTGTGCGCATCACCGCATCGGTAATGCGCGTATCCGAGGGAACCAGACGCTTTGGCGATATGCAGATACTGATCCAAAATTAAGAAGGTGTGCGCATCACCGCGTCGGTAATGCGCGTATCCATGGAAACTAGACGCTTTGGCATCCGACAAATTAAAGATGGCCGCCACGTTGCGTGATGACATAATCACGTTGCGTGGGGAATCAGCAGGAGGCGAGAAGGCATCAATGCAAGGGCGCGCTGTCACTAGGGAAGTCTGTTGCGTAGCAACGTTTGCACGTGTAGCGATGATGCAGGCTGAAAGGGGTGCGCATGCCAAGTAACTGACTCACGGTTGGAGGTGACGTCAGCGCTGCTCCAATAGCTTGAATTTCGGGATTTTGACCAGGAAGCAGGTGATTGAAGACGGATTCCAGGAACGGTGTGCCAGAGAGTGGTGCCAACACTAGGGGACAGCAGGAGGCAGGCGGATTACAGAAGCAGGCTGGCTTGGAGAGAACAGCAGATCCAGGATACCAGGAAACGATGAGGGACACTAGGGAGGCACAGCAGGAGGGAACTGAAGGCGTTAGACCAGCTCGTCGCCACTGAAAAGAAGACACATCCTTTGTGGTAAGAGTTGTGTTTATTCGGTCCGACGTCCTCCAGGTCCCGGCAGCAACTGACAGCCAAGGACTACACATTCCAAGGTGGAACCAAACAGTGGAACCCCACAACTCTGCACGACCTCACGCACGAGCAGATGGCAGAACCCAACACCAGGCCTCTATCCTACTTAAGATGATTCGACCCACCAGTTATACCACAGAGTCAAGCAATGATATTGGGATGGTAGCAGCAAGAATCGTGCCAGTTACCTTTCTTGAATATAGGGACAGTAACGGCTGTCAGCCAGGTAGAAGGGATCCTACATATTGCCGCAACATTCACATTTTTACTGATAATCAGTGCCCATCTGGCAATGCTTTCCTTATAAAGATCCATAGAGATACTGTCAGGGCCAGATGTCTTTTTTGACAGACTGATGGATATGGCTGTGTTCACCTCATCAAGGTCATTATCCTTGAAGGTAATTAGGTTTTCCCATGCTTCCTTCTTCAGTACCTCCTTTCTATTTTTGATAGTGCTTATAGGATATTATTTTTTGTAACAAGCAACAAAATGTAAATACCTGTAAATGAACTGTACACATTCAGTAGTTAGTAAAGCAAAAATGAAGCACATTTTTGGTAATTCTGAAGTGTGATGGAAACAAAGATTTTATTCAAGGCACTTTACTTGGTGATGCACAAATGATAAATATTCACTGAAACCTGATTTCCACGCATTTTCTTTAGCATGCAATATAGTTTTATCAGTAAAACCGTATATTTGTGCATATTTTGTGGCCATTTCAATTAAAAATGTCCCCTTTGTAAAAGAAAGTGCACTTTCACTCGATGCTTTAGTTACATTAGAAAATTGCCAATTTTATGTCCATAAAAGCTAGGTGGGTTGCGAAAGTTCTCATTCTAAAAAATGGGTTTTGGTTCAAAAAAGTCTGGGAGGCACTGGTCTAAGAAAATGATCAAAAGCTGATGTATCCCCTGGAAAGCACTCAATAATTTCAGAAGCTCTGTTTTTAAGCATCACATCTACTCAAATTAACAAAACATAATGCTTCCTTTGTTTGGAAATACTTTGTACAGCGCTTAAGGTCTCTCCAGTGTGCAACGGAACATAGGGTCAAAAGGTCCATGTTGGCCATTTCACACTTCCAGTGCATTGTTCCTCAGCAATTGTCTAAATTGTAATCCTTACTTGCGGAAATGATGGCTAATTATGTACTGAGGAACTCTGTGTGCCCCAGCTACTTCAACAGTGTAGAGTAAATAGGATACCTTGTGTTTTCTTGTTCCGGAGAAGTGAAGATGTAGAATATGGGCGAGCCCCTTGATAATTCTATAATGAAATGTAATAAAAAATATTGTATTTGGCCGAGCAGTGATCTAACTCTATGGGCAGCTCCTGCTGCCACACCTGTATCTTCTTTTAGTATTTCCATTTTTATCAGGGATGCTTTGGTAATAATTGCAGAATGTATTAACATTAAAAAGGGACAACTAAATATACTTGTGAAAAGAATCGAAACAGTGCAATTATATATTATATAATCTATTATAAATATTCATCATCACTAGTTTTTCATTGCCTATTAAGGTATTTCTTTGCTGTAAAAACAATATTTATGGCTACAATTAAGAGAATTCACTGGAAAATACTGAACAGACGAAGGGCATGTAGTAGAAAAGCTAGATGCGGTAAACCTACATTTAATCAAAATATTAAGGGCCTTATTATGATGTCGGTCGGAGTTGCCTCCGACCGACATCTCTGCGGTTTCGGAGCTGACCGACATCGGGTTGACGGTCTGAAATTGCAATTACGATGCAACCACACCAAACTCCCATTTCCCTATGGGAGATTGTGCGGCGGTCGGAAACCGGCCGCAGCACTAGCTCCCATAGAGAAATAGGAGTTACTCTAAATCCCTGCACCGTGTGGCAGGCACCGTGTGGCAGGCACCGTGAGGCCATGAGCCCGACATGGAAAGCCTGTCGGAAACCAACATCATAATCCCGATGGTGGAAACACCATCCGTAAGGGATTATGTGGCGGTTCCGACTGGCGGATGGGCTCCTTGAGCCCATCGGAAGCCAGTCGAATTGACTGGCCGGTTTGGACTCCGACCACCATCATTGTAATATGGTGGTCGGACGTCAAAGCAAGGATGTCGGTCGGTAAGCCTCCGACGAGCGGTCGGAGGCTTAGCGACCAACATCCTAATCAGATCTTAATTACTGAGTTACCATACAACTCATAGAACTCCGCCAAGCAAAAAAACACAATCTGGTATTATTGTGAATTCTTTATTATGTCTTTTCAAGGCTAGCTAGTGAAACAAGTTCCTCTACTGATGCATCCTTCAACGGTTTCCTATTTGACGTCTTAGTCATCTGATTTTCCTTTTAGTACAAGAAAGCAATTTCAGAATCTACAAGAAAGTATTAGATCTGATTACAGTAAGATTACTAGTGAACAGTGGCGGCTCCTCCATAAGGGCGTGGGGGCGTCGCCCCACTGCTTTCTCGCAGTGCGAGAAGGCAGAAACATAAAATGGTAAAACTACCATTTTATGTTTCTGCTTCTCGCACTGCGAGAAATCAGAAGTGCCTGGAGTGCCTGGTTGGGGGCGGGCGGGTGGGCGGTCCTGCTCGAGGGCAGGGGGGGAGTGGTTTTGCCCACTGTTGTGGGTACAGACTGTTTGGTCGGCCACAGGGCCGATCAACTCAGTCATGCGCACTCTCCCTTTTTCTCTATGTAGGCTGCTGCATGCAGCCTACATAGAGAAAATGGCCCGGCTGGTGCGCTCTCCGCTGCGCCTCACCAATCACGCTGCCATTGCAGCGTTGTGATTGGCTAGGGTAAGGGAGGGAGGCTGCCTGGTCTGCTGGCTGCTTCGGTGCTTCCTGTAGGAACATGTGGACCCGGCTGCAGCATTACACACCGTCCAGGAGTGGAGGCGGCGCAGTACCCGGGAGTAAGGTAGGTATAAAGTTTTATTTTTATTCCCCACCCGGCACCTGCGAACACCCGCCCCCTCCCCCCTCTCCCGCGAGCATGCCGGCTGCGGCTGGACAGAGTTTCGTATTTGCAGTCAGTCACCCTGGTTTATGAGCGCTCCTGCTAGCATCTTTGGGGGAGATTCCTGCTTTATGGGAATGTGCGGTGTTTGCATTCTTTACCGCAGTCCCTGATTTATGGGTGCTCTTCTAGCTTTGGGAGAGATTCTCGGTTTATGAGAGTGTTTGTCAGGGCATCCTCGGCACGGATATCTGGTGTACAAGAGTCTTTTACGTTTGCATTCCTTGGCAGGAAAACTGCTATGCAAAAGCTCTGTGATGCGATTCCATCTTTCAGACAGTGATGATCTAAATGTGCTTCTGTGGGGTATCCCTTATCTGTAAAAATAACATTTCATGCCTGCAAAACATTACGTTAATTATTATTTTCAGAGAACCCCGGGTATAACCGTTTTAAAAATAAGACGTGGTCCCTTTTTCATACATCTCCCATTTTCCATGTTTGACTGTTCTTTATTCTTTTAGGTAATTTTTAATTTATTTGAGTTACGCCACGTGGACATTTAACGTTTTATGCATGTAGGTGTCGTCTTCCATTTTCCATGCTTTTCTGCTCTACATTTCATTTCTGGACTTTATAATTCATATGACTTGTGTCGCGTAGACTTTTTGTGCCTACTTGCAATGAGGTCCTGAGTGTACATTTGTTTGTGTTCGTAGAGCTTCGATTTTCATCTCGGTGCATGTATGACTTCAACAGATCCGGTTATGTAAGAAGTATATGTTCGTGTATGCTTGCATAGTGCATTTCTTGACGTTTAATTGGCATTGCTGCACTCTCAGCAGTGGCGATCCTCTCTACACATTCTGCGATTTCTCAACGACAAGAGCCAAGGCAGGTATCTGTTTGTCGAGTAGTGCTATCTCACAGTTAATATGGTTTTAATGAAGGAGGTCTTCGTGGCCAGTTTGTGTGCGTGTTTACGCAGTCTTTGCCTTGTGCGTTTTATGTCTCAATGAGTTGTGAATGTGATTATCTAGATTTGTCTGTTCCTTTGTTTTAGTGTGCATGAATTAATTCCTTTATTTAAATATGAGTCTATACATATTTCTACAGAAGCTTCATCACATGGAGCAGTTAAAACCTGCAGACTCACTCCTTGTTTATGGCACTATACCTGTATTTATTATATATATATGCAGAACTTTCTGTTGCACAGAGGCTACTTTGCAGTGCTTTGCATGGGTGCGGCGAAGGAAAGTTTAGTTAGGACTCCAGAAGTCCCTAGGAACAGGTGCATTTCCATATTTTTCCTGATTCTCATAGTTTGCTTCTAAGTGAAGGGGCAGAGGAAGCATGTTCCAGAGTGCGAGGCCTGGTACCATGGCTTTCTGCCCACAAACCGTTTGCGTCTTGTCCAGTGGATGTCTCTGTTTTAGGAGGCCAACCTTTGGCATCTGGTCTACGGCGTGGCATCAGCAGGTTGGGGAGGTACGAGGCCGCTTCCTCGTGATCTGTGTGGTGCATTAAGGCCTAGGGTCTCCAGCTCAGTTTAGTACAAACCATCACTTGTGAAAGAATAGCACACAGTGGCACAGATGGACAGAGCATGTGGTAGGCCGGCGTCTGATATGCATCCGATTAGACTGACAGTTTTGCCATTCACTGTCTTTGTTAGAACAGATTCACAGTTGCTTTATTAACCTTCCTGCTATTTCAAATTTGCTTGAAAATGCACCATTTGCCCACTCTTTTTTCAAAATTTTCTCAGGGGGAGTATCCCCCCAACCCCCCGTAGGTGGTTCGGGCTCGCTGGCTACACTCGCTCGCAACATTGCAGTACGGCTATTGTTTTACGCCACACCACTTTCGAATGTCACCAGCCGCCACTGCAAGTGAAGAGTAGAGTGGGCACACACAAGTCATGTCTTACTCCTGTGGTAATACCATCTTAATTCTTTCAATGATTTAAATACTAAAAAGTGTTTTCAGAACAGGTAGAACATGTGGGTCAGTGTGAATTATTGGCACCAGGGTATTAAATCATGCCTTGAATCACGAAATAGGCACACAGACGAGATGCTCCTCTAAAACCCATGATGGTCTCCCACCTCCCTCCCTTTTACCTTCTCCTATGGCCTGATGTCAGTCATGGTTTCGACACATGAAGAATTCCCTTCTTCTAAAGTATATTATCACCATACTGGGAGATCACTTCTCCCTTTATGAACCTCCATGTTTCAATCACACTGAAGTAAAAACTGTCCTAGCCATCATGAGCTCCACATTCCTGGTCTTCTAGGATCTATTGCAAGGTATAATACCGACTCTAAATCCAAAAACATCAGCAGTGGCTCAATTTTGCTTCTCCATAGCCTTACATAAGCCAGTCATATAAATTAAAATCGATGACTGCTTAGAAGACAGAAACCTGCCCATGTGGTCCTGTTCTGCCGCCAGATGGTCCTGATCATATATCATCTTTTTACAAAGTTTGAAGAGGAGGGTTGAGTGTAGGGTAGAAAAGTGCTCCTGGAAGCTAAATATGGGATCAAAGGAAACATATTGATAAATGAACCACAATAGCTATAGAGTGATGGGTGTGTGACTCACGTTGGATGGTAGCAGATGTGTGCGTACAGAAGCTGAAATCGTCGGATTCACAAACGTGTCCACCATCATCTTCACTTTACTTAACTGCCCATAGAGAAAGGCTACCAAAATTACCTCTTGTGTGCCGCTAAGCTTCTTTTTACAATAGTTTTTCTCCAAGAAGTGTTTCCTCTAGCAATGCCCCATACATCAATCATAAAACGCTTAGGAGCCCTTTCTGATTCGTAGGTTATACTCATCCTATATACGGTATTGTTGCTGAGGGGCTGGTAACTATCCAAAAGAAGCCAAGCCTGAAAGTGTCCTCTTGGCCAAAAGCTCCTGCCAGCTTAGGATACAGGTGAAAGTGTTGTCACACACCAATTCTTCGAGCTAACCTTCAGAGATGATTTTAGTAATTGTATCCCAAAAGCACCAGCGTTACTATCTGCTTCATGATTAGTACTTATTCACACTCCTTCCGGATGATGGCCATTAATGCCAGAAGATGGCCATTCATATGCTGACTTCGCAGACCCATAGGTTAAGATCTTTAAACAACCTTGACATGGGAGGGGAGGCATAGAGATGACATCTTAGACCTGACAAAGGAAGAGAGACATCAACAGTCTCATAGCATCGACAGGGGTCGGAAGACATCAAAACTGTCTGGTAATATTGACTTTGAAGGGCTGTGAACGGGCTGGCTGGTTTAACCATTTTTAAAGGGGTTTTTGTTTCTGCAACCTCATTTTTTGACTCATTTATACTTTAAGGCACTTCACGAGATTCATTTGTATGCCTTGCTTTCAGGTTTAATCGGGTCAGATATGTCAGTACTTCTTTGTCTCGTGTGCCCCTGGTTAGTTGTCTCTGTGCCCCAGGCTGGTTGTATCGCGTGCCCCAGGTTAGTTGTCTCTGTGCCCTAGGTTGGTTGTCTTGGTACACCACGATAGTTGATTCTGTGCCCCAGGTTAGTTGTTTCGTGTGCCCCCAGATGAGTTGTTTTTGTGCCCCAGGTTGGTTGTCTCTGTACACCAGGTTAGTTGATTCTGTGCCCCAGGCAAACTACTTACCTTGCGCTCGCCGCATTGCTGAGTCAGCGATGCTGCGAGCGCAAGGTAAGTGGTTATATTTATTTTTTGATTTAATTTTACTTCTCCCGTCGTATGTCGACTTACCAACCCCCACCCCGCTGCCCCACAGCTCTTACCTGTGCCGGCCGCTACTGGGCAGTGGTGCACCAGAAAAAGCTGGTCTTCCTGCTTTGGCTGGAATATGTGCTGCCCTGGAAAGGAGTGAGGTGTAGGTTTTGTAGTGGCCCATTAAGTGATTTTGTAGTTTTTCCTGAATTAAAAGAGCAGCTCTCCTTGAAGACTGCTTGTAAGCACTGACAAGCAAGCACATCAGAATAGTGGCATAGGCAGTCGTGGCTTTCCTCCCATTAGTGGCTTTACCAGGATGTCTGACACCAAGCATGATCGGATGGCTGCAGTATTTATCACTGTCAAACCATCGTGTGACATGCTGTGCATCATGTCGAGCAGCAGTTTGAATCACTGGCAGTAACATCGCTTTCTGTCCACAAAACTTTTTCAGATTGTGTATCTTGGCACCGGGCAGTGTGTTCATATTGTTGATTGTTATTTAAAATAAATGTGTTGGCAACAGTGCCTTCTGGGAAGAACAATAAGCTTGTTCAAAAGATTGGTTTTGTTTTGAACGTATTTGGTGTGAAAGCTTCTAATTAGTTAGAAAAACGCCCTGTCTAGTAAAATACGAGGCGATCCCTCCGTCCTCGGAGCGCAAACACTAGCAAACCACAGAAGATCTCGTTGCAAGCTGCCGTTGCTTTCCGTTGAAACTCTTAACTGAAATGCTTCACAGAGCGGCGCCAGCGGTACTGGTCTGTATGCTGCGCTGCCTGGTGCATCCGTCTGATCTAGGCGCTGTGCTCCATGACAGGTAAGGCCTCATTCACAAAGAAATGAGTAACTGTGGGAGTCCTAGGTGTACGCCTATCATTTTCACGAAGTTGCACATTTTGGAGGGGATTCCCAAAAATCCTTAGACTTCTCCCCAAAATATATGAAAATCATTGATTTCCGTGCACATGTCCCTTGAAACCTGAGAACTTTCTGGAGGTGGAAAACTCGCTTGTTAACAGTTGGGTTTAAGGCGCAAATGAACCTTTCTGCTTTTTCTCCACCGAGAACTAGTTTTCCCAGGAGGAGAAATCTGATAATTGAGCAAGACGTCATCCTTTAATTTTAGAACTAGCAGTGCCTACCCTAAAACTAAACTGACTGTGTGTTTCCTACAACATTTGACACCGAGGGCTGACACCCATATAGGTAGGTCTGCCACCAGCCTGGCTGGAAGAAGGCGGAAGTAAATTGTGATTAAAAAAGATACAGTTCAGGATGAATGGATACATTTCCATTCTATAAGAAAACACACAGGGCCTGATTCACAAAGGGAATGTTATACTTTTGTGTAAGTTTACAATTTTTTTAGTATTCACAAACTACGATTTAAATTTTGCAAATAGTAATTTTATGACTGCGTGAGACTCTGCAGTCGTGGCAGAGAACTACACTCACAAAAAGATTGGAAAGGCCTATCTTTTTATGTGCAAAGTCTCCACCATGAGTGCGGAGGATTCGCAGTCATAAATTTACTATTAGTAAAATTAAACTTGTAATTTGTAAATACCAGAAAATGATTAAACATTTACACAAAAGTGCAATTTTACCTTTGTGAATCAGGCCCAGAAGGTTTCCAGAAATGGCCTTAAAATGAGCATCTCTATGTAAAGGAATTTTAGCGAGGTACTTGAAATAATCACCATCCAAAGATCCAGGCTTTTTTATCTTTAATAGTCCGTACCGTTTTAGATCCCCTCTTTCAATGCTATTGCCTCATTCAGATAATCTCACTAAAATCTACAAAAATGCTTTTATGAAACTGAGCAGCCTATAGCATTGTAAGATTATCCTAACTCTGAGGCAGGTGCCAGCTCACAATTTCTACAATCTTCTTCACCTACAGGCTGTCTTTCATTGGTGTTTGGGCCAGCCTGCATTAGGATCTTTGTCTCCGCTCATAAGATGCCACCATGATCACTTTACCTTGAGTCCCTCCACTTTGTACCTCCCCTCTATGGTACCACAAACTCCAGCCATATTTTGCTATTGCTGGATACCTGGAGGGTGACCGGCGGAGATGCAATTCGCAAGGTCCTGACGTGTGTACCCCAATGAAAAATCACCTTTAATGCAGCTAAGCACACCCCACATATTAAGGGCAGAAATGTGTACTCTTTATAAAATATGAGCAATGCCGACGTGGCCTTTTCATGCTGTAATGTCCTGTATTTCATTTATTTTCTGAAATGACCATTAATGTTACCTGAAATGAAAGCAGTTGTTTCAAATGCACCTTCCTCTAAGTGTGTTAGTCCTGCTGAGTGTTTCCTCCCATGATCTTGTACCAGTTCTGTATACAGGCTCGTTCGGTTCATGTTTGGGTCCTGTCGGCATAAAACATTTGCCTTTGATCATAGGTTGACACAATGGTCATTTGACCTGGAGCCCCTTCCCATCAGTCATACCCTTATAACCCTATCCCAAGGTATTCAGGTAAAGAGCGGAAAGGTTAAGGGCATCTTCCCACTTTCGGCCTTTTAGGGTCAGATCGGGCCTGGAGTGAACACCTACGCTTCCCCAAAAAAGCTAGCCCTTTTCCTTCCTGCCTTCCTTCCATTTTCCCTAAATCTAGCCTCTTTCCTGACATAAATGCTCTCACTCTGCAGAAATGCTCTCACTCTGGTAGGCATGTTCCTGCTTTTGGGGCAGCTTCTCTACATGTCTGTCTAAGCCACAGACCCAAACTGGTGTCTGCTTTTCCTGCCTGGTCCGTCCCACCACAGCTTCCTTGTTGACACTACACCTATTCCAGTTGTCCTATTTTAAATGCTCTGGGTGGGTTTCTATCACTTTCGGATTGGCGCCTTTGGTATGCTACTACCAACTATGTTACCCTGAGAGTGCCAAAGAGACTCCATAGTTTTGCCACAATGCCACTAGCAGGCAGACACCATGGAGCACCCATCCACGTCTATCCAGAGCATGTCTGTAGGTTGCTTTTTCTCTCTTGGGTGATCTCTACAGACATTTACCATGGCTGTCTGGCTCCTGCACATACTTCTGCATTGCTTCTCTGTCATTTGTAGCTGCACTGTATAAAGCATTAGTCCAGGTTGCCTGTTACCCTTTCCTTCCTACAGGCACCTACTCGGTTGGCAGGCTGAACCTAGAAAATAAGATCTGAAATATGCCTGGCAGTGCTAATTTGTTACTGATATAGAGCTGAATGTTATTTGTAAGAGCTATTGTTAGACCTGACAGCCTTAGGGTGGTCCTCCCGCAAACCTTGTGCTTTCCTCCTCCATTTTTTTCTGATCTCTCTTTTGTTGGCCTAAGCACTCTGTGCACATTACTACTGCTAACCAGTGCTAAGCTGCATGTGCTCTCTCCTTTGAATAGGGTAAAATGGCTTTACACCTAATTGCCACATTTAATTTACTTGTACGTCCCTAGTTGGCACTACATGTACTCGAGGGCTGTAAATTAAATTCTTCTACTGGGCCTGCAGCACTTATTTGCCATCCCCTTAACTAGCCTTTCAACATGTCTCAGGCCTGTCATTGCTGCCTGTGTGTTTAGTTTTAAACTGACATTTCGACGTGGCAAAATAAACTTTTTTCCAGGCTTAAACCTTCCTTTTCAGGTCTCGGCTAGACAGCGCATGTGCTGTCTCGAAGAGACATGTTGTGTGGCTTCCCATTTGCTTGCTCCATTGTCTGTCTCATATTCTTTGTCACCATTTGTCCCTGGCATGCATAGTCATGCCTCATCTTGTGTTTAGCCCTTCCCCCAGAGCATGGATCAAGTACTTATAAACCTCCACTGCTCTCGTTTTTACGACCATTTTAGGACCTCATTTTTTCTTTCTTTTTCAGCACTCTACATAGTTCTTGTGCTTTCACCAGATCCGTCTCCTCCCACCAGCCCTCATGCCCCATCCACAGATCACCCTCTCCCCCATCACTGCTTTTCCCTTAATTGCTGCTTTTCGTTTCCCCACCTCCTCCATCGTATCTCTGCTTCCTCCCCTCCACCCTCCCGGTGCTTGCCCCATCTGCAAACCACCCCCTCCCTGACCCCGTCACTGCTTTAAACCCCCAATGTAGTCTGTTTCGTTCTAGGTAGTGGTGGTGTTCTGCCTTTTAATGTCCTGTTAGTGTCTATCTGATGTGCTGATTGGAGCATGTGTGCGTGACTGCTATTATTTAGCACATGTGTAGTCTCTGTTTATTTTCTACACCTTTGGGTACTAGGTGTGTGTGCGTGTTTACACCATATGTGGCCATTCGGCAATAGTGTTTATAGGTGGAAAATAATACCTCAAGTGAATCAGGTATGTATTATCACAGGACATGTCAGAGCTTCTAAAGTACCTGTGTCTTCTAGCCACTTTTCTCCTGTGCAAAATGATTGAATTGTTCGTATTTCACCTTGTTGCTTCTCATTTCATAGGGTGGGACTCTATTTCTTCAAATTTCTCTTGTCGGGGCACTTTCTTTTTCCGCATTCACCAGTGAAGTGTTTCTGTGCGCCATTGTTGCTTAAATTGAATTCTCTTCAAAGGAGCCAGGCAGAGCCTTGATTCTTCAAGGTCTGCGTGCCTCTCAGTGTCTATGGAAAAAGTAGTCCTTTTAATGTGGTTATGCGATGTATTTCCTCATGTTCACTATTGTAAACCAGCCTAACACTGTGATTCTTTCTGGTTTTTTTGTGCAGTTTTATATAATGCCAACACCACCCGAGGGTAGGGGAGTGGTTTACATTAGCACCAGTTGCTTTTTTGGTGCATTTTTATATAGTGCCAACACCACCCAAAGGTATTGGAGTGCTTTACATTAGCACCGGTTCCTTTACACAAGAACACATTCATTTTTGTAGCAACTGGGAGATTACGTCATCTGCCCAGAATCAAGGATGTTAAGCCGATGCTGAAACTCAAACTCGGTTTCCCAGCTGTGGTCCTTACACCGCATCCTCTACCAAGAGGATGCCACATAGTCTCCCTAGCCTCGGCCTCAGTTCTAAATTTTGTGATTACAGCCAAATCGTTTAATCTCCCTGTGGCAGCCCGCATTCACTGTTGGTTGCTCGTCCACCTCCCGTCCGTCGCTGCTTGCCCCGCTGAACTCCGTTGCACAGATCCCCTACCCCCCTGACTCTGCTTTTCACATTTTTTTGGTGCTCTTTTATATAGCTCCAACACCACCCAATGGTATTGGAGAGCTTTACATAAGCACCAGTTCGTTTTTTTGTGTGCAATTTTATTTAGTGCCAATACCACCTGAAGGTATTGGAGCGCTTTATATTAGCACCAGTTACTTTTTTTGTGCAGGTTTATATAGCGCCAACACCACGCAAAAGTGTTGGAGCACTTTACATTAGCACCAGGTGCTTTTTTTGGTGCAGTTTTATATAACGCCAACACCACCTGAAGGTATTGGAGCGCTATACATTAGCACCATTTACTTTACACAAGATCGCATTCATTTTTGTAGGCAAGGTGAGATGAAGTGATTTTCCCAAAATCAAGGATGTTAAGCCGACGCCGAAACTCAAACCCGGTTTACCAGCTCCATAGTCGGCAACTCTGGCCCTTGCGCCGCATCCTCTCCCAAAAGGATGCCATATCATCTCCCTAGCCTCGGGCTCAGTTCCACATTTTATGATTATGGATAAATCACTTAATCTCCCTGTTTCTAAACACAACAAGCCTTGGCAAAGCCAGTAGGTTTTGCCTTTGTGAAATCTATTGTTTTTAGATCTCAGCTATCTTGTCCTTTTCTTTAGATATAACCTCAACTGTTCGCCTCGTATTGACATTCAGGAGGGGCGGGTTAAGGCCACTGTAGGTGCTTTATATATGATGGACTCAGTATTGGGCCATAAGTCCATAATATGCTAAAATCATTAGTCTGTTGTTTTATGGGTGTGAGGCGCTGCCTGTAAAATATTTGAAGAGGGTGCCGACCATAGAAATGAATGTCTGGAAGAAACGGCTTGGCCTACACAGAGGATCTGTAAATAGGGCCCAGAGGCTAGAACTGGGCCTCACTAGTGTACTATTTAAGTACAAACAGCGGCTCCTTAATTACTGGTTTGGTCTGCTTAGAGCTGATGAGGGCTCCTTAAGGCAAATCATAGATTCTTGTCTGCAAGAGCAGGATGCTGACAGATGGGCTGCTAATCTCCCCGATATTAAGGTATCCCTAAATGTTACAATAGGGGTTGAACTTCAAGGGTTGTCTGTTGTACAGCAGAAACAAAGCTTTTAGTAAAAGAGAGCTTTAGGAGGAGTGACATAGAAGATGTGTGTAAGAGAGATCATTTGTATCATTTAAAGGAATCAAGTTTTGGGGGACATATTCAGCCTTACCTGCGGGATATACAAAGCGCTTATATAAGGAGGTGGGCCTTGAAAGGTTAGCCTAAGGCAGGTTCCAGCCTTTATACGATAAAAGCTGGCTAGACAGACAGGGCAGATATAGTTAAGTGTTCCTTTTGTCAAAATGGATCATTAACCTTTTTGCACTCACTCATAGCCAGTTCATGTTTTGATAATAGTAGAAGAAAATTGCTGTTACCGGCTTTTAGAATGGCACAGGTATGCTGTACAAATGATTTAATGATATTAATTATAAGATGTGGTAATATATTATTGTGCTATGCGGTAGGGAAATTCCTGTCCATTGTTTACGAACAGTTAATTGAGCAGAGTGGTCAGCCACATTAGTGATATGGAAGGGGTACATTGAGGTCCCCTAGTTTTAATTGCTCTTTTGCACAAATACAAGTATGTATGACGTTTTGTCACAGTTTTACCCTTAATAAAAGAGAGGGTATTTTGTATAAAGTTAATACCTATCTTGCCTAATAGCACTCTCTATAATTATAACAGCATTTTGCACTACCTTTTGCTCTACTTTGGACAAAAGAAATAGTATTTTGAACTATGATAATTGTTTACCCAGTACGTACAATCCCAATGCCTATCTTGCCCAATTGCCTACGGTATAAAATAATTATATAAGTATAACTGTAGTTTGTATTACTGTCACTTTATTTTGTACAAAAGAAATTGTATCTTGCACAATGTCAATTGTCTACCCTGTACGTACAATCCCAGTGCCTATCTTGCCCAATCGTGTATGGTATAAAAATAACTGTATTTTGCAATACTGCCGCTCTTTTTTGCACACAAGTGAATTGCATTTTGCACGATGACAATGTTTACCCTATTTAGAGACACGGGGCCAGATGTACGACCAGTTTTTGTGTGCGCAAACAGGTTTGCGACCCATTTGCGCACGCAAAAACCTACATGGCCATGTGCACACACTATTTTGCGAGTCGCAAAAAATGGCGACTCGCAAAATAGTCTTTTGTGACTCTCTATTAGGAAGGGGCGTTCCCTTCCTAATAGCGACTCTGCAGCCACGTATGAATGTTTTGCAACCGCAATTGCGGTCGCAAAACACTCGCAATTTAACGCCCTCTTCAAGAGGGTGGTAATGGAGTTGCAAATGGGAAGGGGTCCCCAGGAGACCTCTTCCCCTTTGTGACTGGCTCTAAAAATATTTTTTAAGGGCAGGCAGTGGTGCCAGGGACCACTACCTGCCCTTAAAAAATGAAACGAAAATGTTTCATTTTTTTTTTTTAAATGCATCCCGTTTTCCTTTGAGGAAAACGGGCTGCATTTAAAAAAAAAAAATGCTTTATTGACAAGCAGTCCAGACATGGAGGTCTGCTGAGCCCAGCAGGCCACCATCCCTAGGAGGGCCAGCCATTCCCAATGGGGTAGCAAATTGCGAGTGGCTCATTATTATTCATGAGCCTCGCATTTTGCGACCCCATTGGGAATCGCAATCAGTGTCTCTGACACTGTTGTACATTCCAAATTGTGACTCGCAATTTGCGACTCGCGATTGATCGCAAATTGCGACTCGCAATTTGGAATGGTCGTACAACTGGCCCATGATGATTAAAATATCTTCGCAAAAATGGGTCTTCCAGCTTCGATGGAAAGCAGTATAGATTTTAGTGTTTTAAATACTGATCAGATAGCAGGTAAAAACTAGTCCTTGTAGATTTTAAATATCTTTTACGGGGGTGGGTAGGGTTCGATAGTAATGGATTTATTTAGTGTAGAATGTATACATTTTAAGATGAGTGGAGTTTCTTTTTTGTGGTATGTTTATTTTGTGTTATGTGTGTATACAAGCTGTTTGTATTGTCTTGTTTGGCATGACATCAGACTGTTAATAAAAATTCAAATCAGGTCTCGGCTAGACACTGCATTCGCTGATCAGCTAGACAGCGCATGCGCTATCTAGAAGAGACGTGTTCTATCTGTGGGCTTACAGGCCGCCCATCTACTACCATTGGTAAACTTCAGCATTGCTCTCATTTTCTTTGATGCCATTTGTCATGGCATGCGGGCGTCATGCCCTCTTCTTGTGTTTGGCCCTCCCATAGCGCATGGACCAAGTACATGTCTCCTTACACTGCTCCCAGTTTGCGCAGCAATTTTTTCTTTGTTTTCAAGCACTCCATAGGAGTACTTGTGTTTTCAGGCTGTCTCCCTTGTTCACATACACACATACCACAAAAATGCATGTACATAAACAAATGCATTTATTAAAAAGTTGTTAGAGTATGAACAGCACATGTTTAATTTTTTTGCACGATCAGATGGTATTGGAGTGCTCACTCCATCCTCCTTCTTGCCGTAGTGCGAACACGAGCCAATGGTACTGGAACACTTTAAGTGCTCACCAGTTGCATTCCACAATGACACATTCATTTTTGTCACTGATCCTGCTTCACTTAAGGTATTTTTTCCCCCTTCATTGTTACTTCCTCCGCTCTTTCCCGTTGTGGCTTGCCCATCTCCCAATCCCTTCGTGCTTCCCTGCTTGACCCGTCCCCCCCACCACCTCCTTCGTCGCTGCTGCTTTCATTTATTTAATTTTTTTGCATGATCCGATGGTGTTGGAGTGCTTGTTCAGTCATCCATCTTACTGTAGTACTAACACCAGTCAATGGTATTCGAGCACTTTAAATGCTCACCAGTTACATTATACAATAACACATTCATTGTTGTACGCAGGGGGAAGCGTAAATGATCTGCTCAGAATCACAAACTGTTCAGCCAACCCTGAGATTCGAACCTGATTCCCAAGTTCCCCTGTCGGACGCTCTGGCTGTTACACCACATCCTCGCTTCACTTCGAAGCTCCTCAACCGAACTGCTAAGCCAGGTCCCAGGATGCTTGTTTCCGGTTCAGGGAAGACCTGTCTTGGCAGTTCAGACTGGACTGTTCCCATGAGGCACAGGGTCAAGACTGATTTGCATATAGCTGGGTCTGAACTGAGGTGGTTAAGTGAGCTAAAGAACGATGATGGATTCAACCCAGATATGTGACTGGGGGTGAGTGTCTGAAAAGTTTCAGCGCTTCGTCCATCATCTCCTTGTGTTTGCTTTGTTCGCCCTAAGTTGGCAGGGTATGCCCAGGCATGGGTCCCTTGCTCACTTTGCCACTGGTTTCAAGCTAGCCTGGCTGATGAAGGGTGTTACCCAGAAACCGGTCCCAGGATGCTTGTTTGCGGTTCAGGGAAGTCCTGGCTTGGCAGTTCAGGCTGGACTGTTCCCATGAGGCACAGGGTCAAGACGGATTTGCATATAGCTGGGTCTGAACTGAGGTGGCGAAGTGAGCTAAAGAACGATGATGGATTCAACCCAGATCTGTGACTGGGGGTGAGTGTCTTAAAAGTTTCAGCGCTTCATCCATCATCTCCTTGTGTTTGCTTTGTTCGCCCTAAGTTGGCAGGGTATGCCCAGCCATGGGTCCCTTGCTCACTTTGCCACTGGTTTCAAGCTAGCCTGGCTGATGGAGGGTGTTACCCAGAAACCGGTCCCAGGATGCTTGTTTCCGGTTCAGGGAAGACCAGGCTTGGCAGTTTGTGCTGGACTGTTCCCATGAGGCACAGGGTCAAGACTGATTTGCATATAGCTGGGTCTGAACTGAGGTGGTGAAGTGAGCTAAAGAACGATGATGGATTCAACCCAGATCTGTGACTGGGGGTGAGTGTCTGAAAAGTTTCAGCGCTTCATCCATCATCTCCTTGTGTTTACTTTTAGAAAGTTTGCATTTTCTTGTCGTAACCATTTGGTGTCTGCAGCCTGTATCCTAGGTTACTTGACAAGGTGTAGCTGGCAGTTGGTCTTTGTGTATTGCTCCCAAAGAGTGAAACAAAAGGCAATAAGTGTTGGCAGGATGCACCATCTCTGACTTGTAGAGGGGGAGTATCTGTCACCTACCACACTTGCACATCACAAAGGCTCTGTCTGGGCACACTCACGAAAGGTTTGACACTAGTCTTTTGTGACCCCAGACAAGCTGGGGCCGGAGTAGGGGGTCAAAAAATTCTAAATATCTCAAGGGAACCTCCAGACCCTTCTCCTAGTTCAAACCTGGCACCAGGTATAAATATGGACTTTCAGACCCGACTCTTCAGTACACCTCCAGACCAGTGGAAGACTCAGAAGGACTGCTGTGCTGCTCTGCAAAAAGGACTGCTACTGTGTTCCCCTGCTGCCTGCTGCCTTAGTAAAAGGACTGAACCTGCATCTTGATCCCGAGACCACCAGAGTGACTTCAAGGGCTATTTGGCTGGCTGGGGCAGGGACAGAAAAAGCTCCTACCACTTTGAACCAAGCACCTGAACTCTACTTACTGTGAGTCTTGCCACCCAAGTGGTGTCACCCCGATCCTAGTCCCTTGGAAGTGGGACTGAATGTGCTCTGCCAAGCCAGCTCTGATCCTGTGAGCAGAACCGACACAGTGAGACGCATCTCTTGGCAGCCGCTTTGGAACCGCCACAATGTGACGCATCCTCTATGCTGGCTTCGCATCGCAGCCTGCAGTCTCATCGGTATTACCCCTTGCTCGATGAATCCTCGATGCAGGCCTTCGCATAACAAGTCTCTCATCGACGGCATCCTCAACGACGATGCAGGACTCCACATCACAGCCTCGCAGCTCCTCCGGTACTGTCGGTGTATGACGCATCTTCGACACAGGCCTTCACATCGCAAGCCCCTCGTCAACCGCATCCTTGACAAGGATGCAGGACTCCGCATCACAGCTCTGAAGCTCCTCGGAGCCGCCGTTGTGTAATGCATCTTCATAGCGGGATCTAGCAACACTCCGCAATCAGGATTTAATGTACTTTATTCAGAGGACCTAACTTGATCCCCATATTTCGCCCGCACTCCATCACAGTCAGCCTGAACATGTGACTCTGTACAGGTCCAGTGCAAACAGATAACCAGAGTTGGCGCTTTGTGCTTTTAGATACTATTTTCACTTACATCTTTAAAATTGCATATCTCCGGTTCTAGTAATTGGATTTTTGTCATTTTGGTCTCAAATAATTTATTAAATATCACTCTATTTTTATTAAATAGGTGTGGAATTTTCCTTTTGTTGTTTTTTCACTTTACTACTGCTTGAAGTGCTGCATAAATACTTTACACATTGCCTCTAAGTTAAAACTGACTGCTTGTGCCAGGCTACCAGAGGGTTAAGCACAGGTTAATTTGGGGTTTGTTTGTGCTTCAACCTGACAAGAATTGTGGTTGCTACTTGAGCAGGGACTCGCTCACCTCAACCAGTGACCCAGTTTCCAGCAGCTATGCAATATATCTGTGATTTACAACATTTGAATACCTCGTTTAGTCTAGTGTCTTTGTTTGTGGGGCTGCACACCTACTTGTAACCATAGGACCCTTGCTACCTTTAACCATTGCAGGCCTGCAGATTGTCACTCTTTTTACAGCTAGATAGCCTGTAAAGAACATTAACTATGTTTGCATCTCTCCTGTGCATGGCCATAGGTTGCTCTTTGCCACTCCTGACCTGACTATTGAAACCATTTACTATGACCTGTGCTTTGATCATTTGCAACAGCTGCCTGTATACAGTGTATGGCGTGGGCTGCTCCTTTGTCCCCACGTCACTCTGAGGGATCCTTTAGAGATTTAACTCTGCCTTCTGATAATCAGTGCCCCCTCCAGGTCATCCCTCGCCCATAGTCCCTACAGGTCATTCACAATGGCTGTGTTCTCCTGTGCATTCATGTGGGTCACTCCTCATCGCTCCTGGGTGGCATCTTTATCATCAGTCATTGGGGATTGTAGTCAGTACATGCTAGACAATCACTCAACTGCTGCTTCACGGGATTATAATGGACCTCTGCCATGACTGACACTACCCAGTGCATGCAATGGGCTGCTCCTCTGTCACCCCTTGGTGGGTTCTACTAAGACTCACTCAAGTCATTCAACACAAACAAAAAATGTGTTTTATCTCACTCATCCTCTCACCATGAAATGCTTAGATGAGAAGATAAATGCACCACTCTGGTCCCTTATGCACAACACCGAAATGTTTCCCACACAGTTTACATTGCACCTCAATACACTTTCAACCCAGTACTTCTCGATAGTGTAGAGCACTACCCAAATGCTAATGTGTTTTGGTGTCTTGTAAGGGGTATAAAGCAATATATAAATGCAATTACACAATACAATGTCTTTCAATACAGCCAAATAATCTCAGTCTCAAAATATATTACAAGTAACTCTGACAATCCCGATGGGACTGGTAACCAGAGGTAACAGCTGTGGTGGGATTACAAGCTCGAGAAACATGGGAGACTGAGCAGAACACAAATTCCCATCTAGTCCACATCTTGGCTAGCATCTTGCTCCCCATAATCTCAAAATAGGGAGTATTTTCTCCATCGCACCCCAATTTACCATGCCTCCTGCTATTGGTAACGTTTAATAGGGGCAGGGAAAAATCAGGGCCAATTCTGTCCTACTTGGAATCCTGAACTTGCAATGAGAATAAAGTTGATATTTATAATTTGCATTATAAAAACGCTTTATGTGTTAAAATGGATGGGGTTGTTATTTAACTGCTTTACCTATATTTACAGATTGAAACAAACTGTGGTGTTAGTGAAAAATATTGGGAAACACTTTATTTTAAAAATAGATTGCTTTTAACATATGTTCTTACACATTTTGGAAAAGAATTGTCAATAATAATGAAAAAGCATGATAATGTTGAAATGTTAGATCATTTTAAAAAATCTAATGAAATTGGTACTGTTACAAAGTTGCAGACTCGGAACAAAGTTGCAGACTGGGATATGATTTATACACAAATGTAAGTAAGCTATGAACATTTTGAAAAGTTAACCTCTTCCGTGTGTCGGACGGCCCCCGGGGGCCGTCCGAACCGCGCACGCGTCAAATTCCTCAGCACCGCGGGGGAATTCCGCCCGCAGAGAAGCAGTTAATTCAAAGTATTCAAATTACTCACGAGGTTAAACAACAGTAGTTGTTAGATGAAAGTAAGAAATATTTTATGAAAATCATTAATTAATTTGAAATTAAAGTAAATTAGAAGTTTAAGAAAGTTGTGACTAAATTGAAAATTGACAAATGCTCCTAAGAGTGTCTATGGAAATGTGGTTGTTATGAAAGTTATCTAAGCATTTATTATAAACTGAGATGGTTCAATATTCGGCTACTTGGGAGTTTATAAAATATTGCTAAATATGTTATCTCAAACTTGGGAAGTGTTGGGATTGTTATTTAAATTACCCTAGTTGAGTTATTTAAATTATTTCTGAGTTTAATATATAATTTGATGTTTTACAATAAAATATTAAAGATTATGGAAGTTCAGAATTTTTGACTTGGGGTGAAAAAATTACACAGATGTTTTAAAATGTTCAAAAATTTTAAAAGTAGGTATTAGCAAGTAGTAAAAGAATCAACATTATTGATATGGTTCCCAATGGTATGGTATTTATGCATTTGTGAATGAGGGTGCTTAATTATTTTAGCTGCCTTATTGTTTGTTGCTTTCCTTTTTCCCCACTTTGGTAATTCCCTTGTAGGTGGTCTTTCAGACAGCTTTAGCTGTCTCGCTAGGCTACTGCTTTTCCAAGAACATCATGCATAATATACGTACATGGGTTTTTGGTCAGACGGCTTCATCCATTAGTCTCTCAAATTGTCATACACAGTGTGCTTCCTCCCACCATACTGCATAAGGCAATGTGTCAGCCCACTTTGCTCATTGGATCCCTTAAATCTGAGTGATTGCCAAACTCTATGCACATTGTTTACATCCTCTTAAAAAGTTATTTTCTCTTCAGTGATAAAGCTCGTTGAAAGTGTGCTTTTAATTTTTTTATTTATTTTTTATATTTACTTTAAATACTAGCTACTTATCTTGTTTGCACTTTGGGTGCCCAGTTAGATTATGATTTATTTTTTGTCTCCTTTCTAAAGTTATAAAGCATTTAGATAACATTGCAGCTGTCTGTAATTTTAATGCTTGGTTAGTTGGTGATTTATGCTTGTCTCCTTCAATCATCCATTTGAACCATTCATTATTTATTCTTTTAAATGTATTGCTTGATTGAGTTTCTGGTATTTGCACCCCACCACCTCAGTAATACTTGAGCTCTTTCCACTTTAGTACTGAGACAAGGATCCTTTTAAAGGTGTCTTCGATTTCCCACTGGTGATCCCACTCTCCTGTCTCTAGGGGAGATTCTCAGTAGCAAATGCAAAAGCCTTAAGTAACTCTCTACTCTCAACCTGACAGGAGTATTTGCTTGCAGCTGCTCTTGCCTTGAGCGCTTTCTGAATTTGTTCGGTGCCAGAGAGTATACATCTAGAAAGGGAGACGCTGTCCCGGGATTACTTCTTAAATACTGATACATCCGGCCAGAGTGCTGTATATTTGAAGTAATCCCTGTGAGGGTTAAGATAGACTCATTCTTGCAGAAATAAAGAAAAACATGCTTCTTGTTTCCTGTTTCTCGTTGAACTAGAGATCCTGTGCTGAAAAGTTTAATAATTTTTCTATGTACGGATTAGGACAGAGTTAATGCAAGCCTTTCTAAAACACATTTTACACTTCCATCTGTAAAGCGCAGGGACACACTGAATGCACGGCTTTGTGGTGCTTTGCACGACTGCCATTATTCCCTGCTTTTCCACCAAATTGTTATGATGAAATTCTCTCCTTTCCAGTTCAGGCTTTGCTTTGGTGTTTGTGTACATTCCCTGGAGGCCATTTGCCCACTTTTTGTGGTTTCCTTATCTCGAGTGAGCAAATTTTATGAAAATGTTGAAGTATGCTAGAGAACCACATAGCCTATTTTTATATACTTTGGGGCATATTTACAAGGGCTTTATCTTCGCTTTTTTGGCTTTTAAAGCCAAAAAAGCGGAGATAAAACTATCGCCCTATTAACAAGAGGGTGCTAACATGCATTAGCGCATGTTAGCACCCTTACCCGACGCTCGCTTTGCATCTGTAATGAGATGCAAAGTGGGCGTCACTGGCAGTATCAACCTTGTAAATATCGCTGATGTGCACATCGCGATATTTACAACAGCTGTTAACGCATTTTAGCACACGTTAGTTTTGGGCGAAAACCGCTGTTTTCGCCGAAAACTAACGTCTGCTAAAATGCAGATTTAGGCATACCTAATATGAGGGTGGATTGTGCTGATACGACCACAGGGTCGTATCAGCAGGTTATCGCCGTTTGTAGGGAACATCGCTGGAAAACCAGCGATGTTCCCTGCAAAACGGCGATTTCCTCGCTATCGCTGGTAATTATATCGCCCTGGGGAAATGCGTTGTAAATAACACGCTAACAGGGCGATATAATCCAGCGATAGACGGCGATAAATAGAAAAGCGCTAAGCGCGCTTTGCGTTTATTTATCGCCGTCCTTGTAAATATGCCCCTTAGTGCTTTAAGTCATGAAGGCTCTTGCTCTATTCCTGGTCATTTCTATATGTGCCGCCCAACACTTCCTTTTTATTTCTCACTGGTTTGAGAAAACTGATGCCTGCACATTTGATCTTTTATTTTATTCTGCCTGTCATATTCTCTTTGTGTCATTTTTGACCCTGTGAAAGATGTTCTGTTATTGTTTTTACATTGTCTTTGTGAGAAATTGGGTTGTTGGGTGTGTGGAATGTGAGTCCTGACCAAACAGCAACCACAATCTTTGTCAGGGTGAGGCACAAGCCAACCCTAAATTGACTAGTGCCCAACCCTCTGGTAGCTTGTCACAGAGCAGTCAGGCTTAATTCAGAGGCATTGTGTAAAGTATTTGTTCAACACTTCAAACAGTATTAAAGTGAAAACACCACACAAAAATAATCCCACACCAGATTAAAAAACAGAATAAATTGCAATAAATAAAGCAAGACCAAAATGGCAAAAATCTAATCAGTAGAACCGGAGATATGCAAGTTCAAAGATTTCAGTGAAAATAGTGCCAAAAAGCACAAAGCGGCAACTGTGGATATTTGGTCTCACCAGACCTTGACATAGCCACAAGTTTAGGCCGACCACAATGTAGCACGAGCAGGCTACAGGGATCCAGTTAGGCCCACTGAAAAAAGTACCTTAAATCCCGGTTTGTGGAGTGTTGCGAGGGTCCCCGTCGAAGTTGCACCACACAGTAGAAGCAATATGTCGGTTCCAAGATGCGGTGAGGCTGCAATGTGAGGTCCTGCATCATTGTAGAGGTCATCGTCGAGGACCCGTCGACAAAGGCTTGCTATGCGAAATCCGGCATCGAGGAAGCGTTGAGCAGTCGGGGCAATGCATTGGTTCTGAGAAGCTGCAAGGTTGCGATGTGGTGTCCGGCACAGTCGTCGAGGCTGCTGTCGGTGAGGGATGTGAGCCCTGCACTAAGGAGGCTTCGAGCAGCGGTTGTTCTGAAGAGGCAGTGGGCTGTGATGTGGGTCTTTGCGACAGGGAAGATCCACACAGCGGTGATGATGCATCGGTCCTGCTTGGGTTTGTGCCGCACAGCAGAGAAGATGCATCGGCTTTGCTGGATCCACAGAGGCTGGTAGAAGAACTTAGACCCACTTCCAGGGGTGTAGGATTGGGGTGGCATAACTTGGCAGGATACACTCACAGATGGCAGAATCCAAGTGCTGGGGTCAAGGTTGTTGGAGCCTTCTGTCCCTGAGGCTCAAGTCAGGAGGCCAGCAACTAGCCCTTGGAGTACTCTGGGGTCCTGGGTTCAACAGATTCAGGTCCAGTCCTTCTCACTCAGGCATGAGGGCAGCAGGCTGCAGTCCTTTCAGCAGCACAGCAGTCCTTCTTCCTGGCAGAGTATCCACAGGTCCAGAACTGTACTCAGGACCTGGTGTCTCAGGTCTAATATTTATAGCCATTTGTGACCATGCAGTGGGAGAAGCTTCTAGAGGCTTGCCATTTGAGTGCACAGGTACCCTGCCTTCTTTGCCTTGGCTCCAGACTAACTACAGGGGGTATGCAGTTCTTTGTGTTTAGGCAGGACTCAGCCTATTCAAGTGTAAGTGGGGCTGTGCCCAGCTCCTCGCTTCCATCCTGCCAGTGATGGCCAATCCAGGCACACCTAAGCTCCCTATTTTGTGTGGCTGTTGAGGAGAAACACACAAACCCAGCTGGCAACTACACCCAGTCATGTGACAGAGACAGGCTTCAGGCACCAAATGGCTAAGGCAGGAAAATGCCAGCTTTCTAAATGTGCCATTTTCAAAATTGTAAGTTAGAATGCGACTTCACCATAAGTTAGTATTTGTCATTACAAAAAAGACACCAAACATGAGTGAGTTACCTGTTCCCATTTAGAAGTTACAGCTTATTAAATGTAATATGGTAACTCCAATGTTATCCTGGGAGAGGTAGGCCTTGCAGTAGTAAAAAACAAATTTAGTAGTTTTTCACTACCAGGATATGTAAAACTGAAAGGTGCATGTCCTACATTTTAAATACATTACACCCTGCCCTCTGGGCTGTCCAGAGCCTACCCTAGGGGTGACTTATATGTTTTAAAAAGGAAGGTTTGGGCCTGGCAAGGGGATTATTTTGCCAGGTCGAAATGCCAGTTTCGGACTGCACACACAGGCTGCAATGTCAGGCCTGAGACATGTTTAAAGTGCTACTTAAGTGGATGGCGCAATCAGTGCTACAGGCCTACTAGTAGAATTTAATTTACAGGCCATGGGCACAAGTAGTGCCACTTTATTAGGGACGTACAAGTAAACTAAGTATTCCAATTGGGTGTAAGCCAATTCCACCATGTTTTAATGAGAGAGAACAAGCACTTTTGCCCTGGTAAAGTGCTCAGAGTCCTAAAGCAAGCACAAATTAAGTCACCAAACAGGAGGGTTGAAGGCAAAAAGTTAAGGGAAGCCACACCAAGGATGCCAGGTACAACAGTCATGTTTTGTTCTGCACCTACAGGTTTTTGTCATAAGTTGATGCTCTCAGGTTTTAGTTTTTTTGCTTTGTGAGAGACAGCTCCACACTCTCTCTGAATTGTAATTGCCTGAATCAAAATAAATGGTCCATAACTTTCAAAGCAACTGTTCTCTTCTTGATTTTTAGGCCACTAGTGGAATATTTGAATCAATTACCATCTGAAACAAAACATCTATAGCCTGATTGAAATCTAAAATAATGCCATGCAAATTATATTAGTGATTGTGATAAATTGGGTTGTTGGTTGACTGGGGTGTGATCCCTGGTCAAGCAACAGCCACAATCCCTTGCAGGGTGAATCACAGAAAGTCACTAAATTAACCTGTGCTTAACCCTGGGTACCTTGGCACATATAGCAGTCAGGCTTAACTTAGAGACAGTGTGTAAAGTATTTATGCAACACACAAACAGTAACAAAGTGAAAACACAACACAAGAAAAATCCAAAACCAACTTAGAAAAATAGAGTAAATGTTAACAAATTTGACACCAAAACAAAAACAATTCAATCAGTAGAACTGGAGTTATGCATTTGTAAAGATTTTAATGAAAATAGCACTAAAAAGCACAAAGCATCAACTATTGATATCTCGTCATGCAAGACTGGGTCAAAGTCACAAGTTCAGGCTGACTGCGGTGGAGCACAGGTCAGCTACAGTCACCAGATAAGCCCGTCTGAAAGTTTACCTTCTCAAATCCGTGCCAAGCGTCCTGTTCATGGTGGAGAGGGCCAGGAGGAGAGGGGAAAGCATTGAGGGCGGCTGCTGGAGTATCGCGAAGAGCAGGCAGGTGTCACAGACGGCTGTTGCTGAAACTTCACGCTGGTGGTCCCAACGAGCGGCCGATACTGTCACACGAAGAGGCAGCTGCCGGAGCTTTGCATTGATTGGCGGCGTGGGAGTGATGAGGTCTTGGTGTGAACTGGACCGTTCTCGGTCACGAGGAGCCCAAAAACTTCAATACAACTCTTTGAGGCCACGCTAAGGGTCCAGGATCTGAGGGGCCCCAATTGGTGGTCAGGAATTCACTTCAACTTCGTCCTGGTGCAGGATGTTCGGGAGCCATTTATGTCTCAGATCAGGAGGCCAGAAGACTAGCCATTGGACTCACTCTGGTAGCCCTGGGTTAAAGATGAAGTTGCAGGTCCAGTTCTTCTTCCCCAGGCAAGAGGGCAGCAGGGCAGAAAGGCAGCAGCAGGTCAGCAGTCCAACAGAGTGGCAGTCCTTTCAGTAGCACAGCAGTCCTTCTTCCTAGTAGAGTATCCACAGGTCCGGAAGTGTACTGCAGAGTTGGTGTCTGAGGTCCTCTTTGTATACCTGGTGCCCTCCTTCTGGAAGGTGGGAGAAGGTTTTTGCCAGTGGCTTTGAAGTGCATAAAATGTCCTTTACTTCCCTGCCGTGGTTCCAAGCTGGTTGCAGTGGCAATGTGGAGATGATAGATCCTTTGTGTGAGGACAGGACATTCCCTATTCAGTTGCAAGTGGGGCTGTGGTCAGCTCTGCCCCCTCATCCTGTCAGCAGATGGCTCATTAAGGAACACCTAATCCCTCTATTGTGTGACTGTCTAGGAGAAATTCACAAAGTCTGTCAGTTATACACAGTCATGTGACTCAAGAAAGGCTACAGGCACAAAAGGGCTAAGGGCAGAAAAATGCCAACTTTCTAAAAGTGATACAAAAGGGGATGATGGACGGAACGTTTGAGCCAATCAAACACTCACCCCCAGTCAACTGATCTGGGTTTAATCCATCATCATTCTTTAGCTCACTCCACCACCCCAGTTCAGACATGGCCATATGCAAATCAGTCTGACCCTGTGCCTCATGGGAACAGTCCAGCCCGAACTGCCAAGCCATGTCTTCCCTGGACCGGAAACAAGCATCCTAGGACCGGTTTCTGGCATTCCAGCCGTCATCAGCCAGGCTTGCTTGAATCCAGTGGCAAAGTGAGCAAGGGACCCACGTCTGGGCATACCCCCGCCAACTTAGGGCGAACAAAGCGATACAAAAGGGGATGATGGACGGAACGTTTGAGCCAATCAAACACTCACCCCCAGTCAACTGATCTGGGTTTAATCCATCATCATTCTTTAGCTCACTCCACCACCCCAGTTCAGACATGGCCATATGCAAATCAGTCTGACCCTGTGCCTCATGGGAACAGTCCAGCCCGAACTGCCAAGCCATGTCTTCCCTGGACCGGAAACAAGCATCCTAGGACCGGTTTCTGGCATTCCAGCCGTCATCAGCCAGGCTTGCTTGAATCCAGTGGCAAAGTGAGCAAGGGACCCACGTCTGGGCATACCCCCGCCAACTTAGGGCGAACAAAGCGATACAAAAGGGGATGATGGACGGAACGTTTGAGCCAATCAAACACTCACCCCCAGTCAACTGATCTGGGTTTAATCCATCATCATTCTTTAGCTCACTCCACCACCCCAGTTCAGACATGGCCATATGCAAATCAGTCTGACCCTGTGCCTCATGGGAACAGTCCAGCCCGAACTGCCAAGCCATGTCTTCCCTGGACCGGAAACAAGCATCCTAGGACCGGTTTCTGGCATTCCAGCCGTCATCAGCCAGGCTTGCTTGAATCCAGTGGCAAAGTGAGCAAGGGACCCACGTCTGGGCATACCCCCGCCAACTTAGGGCGAACAAAGCGATACAAAAGGGGATGATGGACGGAACGTTTGAGCCAATCAAACACTCACCCCCAGTCAACTGATCTGGGTTTAATCCATCATCATTCTTTAGCTCACTCCACCACCCCAGTTCAGACATGGCCATATGCAAATCAGTCTGACCCTGTGCCTCATGGGAACAGTCCAGCCCGAACTGCCAAGCCATGTCTTCCCTGGACCGGAAACAAGCATCCTAGGACCGGTTTCTGGCATTCCAGCCGTCATCAGCCAGGCTTGCTTGAATCCAGTGGCAAAGTGAGCAAGGGACCCACGTCTGGGCATACCCCCGCCAACTTAGGGCGAACAAAGCGATACAAAAGGGGATGATGGACGGAACGCTTGAGCCAATCAAACACTCACCCCCAGTCAACTGATCTGGGTTTAATCCATCATCATTCTTTAGCTCACTCCACCACCCCAGTTCAGACATGGCCATATGCAAATCAGTCTGACCCTGTGCCTCATGGGAACAGTCCAGCCCGAACTGCCAAGCCATGTCTTCCCTGGACCGGAAACAAGCATCCTAGGACCGGTTTCTGGCATTCCAGCCGTCATCAGCCAGGCTTGCTTGAATCCAGTGGCAAAGTGAGCAAGGGACCCACGTCTGGGCATACCCCCGCCAACTTAGGGCGAACAAAGCGATACAAAAGGGGATTCAAGCAAGCCTGGCTGATGACGGCTGGAATGCCAGAAACCGGTCCTAGGATGCTTGTTTCCGGTCCAGGGAAGACATGGCTTGGCAGTTCGGGCTGGACTGTTCCCATGAGGCACAGGGTCAGACTGATTTGCATATGGCCATGTCTGAACTGGGGTGGTGGAGTGAGCTAAAGAATGATGATGGATTAAACCCAGATCAGTTGACTGGGGGTGAGTGTTTGATTGGCTCAAACGTTCCGTCCATCATCCCCTTTTGTATCGCTTTGTTCGCCCTAAGTTGGCGGGGTATGCCCAGACGTGGGTCCCTTGCTCACTTTGCCACTGGATTCAAGCAAGCCTGGCTGATGACGGCTGGAATGCCAGAAACCGGTCCTAGGATGCTTGTTTCCGGTCCAGGGAAGACATGGCTTGGCAGTTCGGGCTGACTGTTCCCATGAGGCACAGGGTCAGACTGATTTGCATATGGCCATGTCTGAACTGGGGTGGTGGAGTGAGCTAAAGAATGATGATGGATTAAACCCAGATCAGTTGACTGGGGGTGAGTGTTTGATTGGCTCAAACGTTCCGTCCATCATCCCCTTTTGTATAACTTTCTAAAAGTGGCGTTTTCAAAACTGTAATCTTAAAACCCGACTTCACCATTAAATAGGGCTTTCCGTTACAGTTCCAAAGACACCAAACATGACATACGTACTTGCTCCCAATTGGAAATTACAGCTTATTAAATGTAATAAGGAATCTCAAATCCCATTAAGAAGTAGGCCTCACAGTAGACAAAAATGAATTTAGGAGTTTTTCACTACCAGGGCATGTGAAACTTAAAAGTATATGTCCAAACTTTCAATTACACAGCACCCTGCCCTATGGACTACCTAGGGCCTACCTTAGGGGTGACTTATATGTACCAAAAGGGGAGTTTAAGGCTTGGCAAGGGGGGGTTTAATGCCAAAACAACACAGCAGTTTAAAATTCATTCAGACTGCAGACGCAGGCCTGGGGCGTGTTTTAAGGGGTCTACTTAAGTGGGTGGCACAATAAGTGCTACATGCCCACTAGTAGTATTTAACTTGCAGGACCTGGGTATATGGTATACTACTTTACAAGGGACTTACAAGAAAATTAAATATGCCAATCGGGTATAAACCAATGTAACCAAGTTGTAGGGGAGAGAGAACAAGTACTTTAGCACTGGTTACCAATGGCAAAGTGCACAGAGTTCTATGGCCAACAAAAGCGAATTCAGCAAAAAAGTGAAGGGAAAAAGGCAACATGTTTGTGGGTGACTCTGCAGAGAGGACCAGGTCCAACAGTAATATACAGAGCTGCAGGTTGCGCATCTAAACGAGCTCGACTCACCAAGGTTACCTCAAACTGAGATCATGTAGGAACAAAATGTAGGTACTTTGCATTCCACATGAAATGCTGTTTAACTTGCTGATAAGTTATTCCAAATAAATAAATTGGTCATTTTTTATAAACGTTTTTGCAGTGGCAAATTATCACAATTTCCAAATAATGACTCACAGATTTAGAGTTGACGTTTATCCAATCCTGAATCAGACTAACTACAATGGACATGTAAGTGGTCATCCAGCAGCCCAGATGAGAGAGGGCAGTAGTATGCAGATTAATAAAGCTGTGAACATGTTATCATATGTCAGGGCTTTACTGGAGTTGGCATACTAGACATCATTTAAAGGCACCTGTTTCCATTTTAAAGGTTGTGGTGCACATCCAAGCTGTGCAGTTTCCAAGTGCTCGTGTCACTGGCTTAACTCAAAGTCAGCGCACGTAGACATGTTTGTGCTACAAAAATATCAATGTAGCCTTCAAGGACGCTACAATCCTGTCATGTTTATAAACCGTGAATTGGGTAACCTGAGCATGTGATCCCTTTTTAGCACTTTTATTGTTTGTACTTCAGAAAACCTAAACTCTCCTCCTTTTAGCAGCACGTAATTGTGCTGAGTCTGGATTCAAGGCTCAGCTGAAAGGAGGTGTGGTAAGGCAGTAAGAGGCGGATTCTAAGTTCAAAGGAAAAACAGGCTTGTTAGCATTGCTCCGCGTGCACGCAGGCCTTGCAATCCTTGCAGTATTTTGCTGACTCGGGAGCACGACGGCTTCAGAATAATAATAGGTTGTTTTGCTACAAATACATCTGAGTAAAGATCTACCTCAAGCTATGAGATATAGGGGCATATTATTAAGGGCTCTATCGCCGCTTTAGCGGGACTTTTTCCCGCTAAAGCGGCGATAATTCTAACGCCCTATTAGCAAGCTGTCGCTAACTGCTGTTAGCGACAGCTTCTAGGCGATAGCGACCGGGTTGGGTGCCGCTTTGCATGCCAGCGATATTTATCGCTAATGGCATGCAAAGTAGGCGTTCCCAACCTAAAAGCGACTGGAAACAGTCGCTAAGCTCGCTAGCGCCTATTAGCGAGGCAGGGGAGGTGATTAACGAACCCGCGCTAAACACGTTTAGCGCTGGTTTGTTAACGCCTGGTCCAGACCTGACTTAGCCATGTAATCCAATGGGAAGTGGATTACATGGCTAAATCCCCTCGTCCTATCACCTAGCTAACACTGAGTCACAGTGTGAATATCGCTTGTTTTCAAGCGATATTCACACTAGTTCTTCAGGGTTTCTATCGCTTAGGAGATAAGCGTTGCTGATAGCACGCTATCTCCGCGATAGAAACCTGCGATAGCCGGCGATAATTATCCAAGCGCTAACTGCGCTTAGCGATAATTATCGCCGGTTATTGCTAATAGGCCCCATATTTTCTTTCCAGCTACCGACAAAGACCATACCCCTTGTTCATTAGTTGGAGATGTTTACACCATCTGAGAAATGTTTCACTTTTCAAGTTACTTAAATACAGCATCAACAAGTGGGAAAAAAAAGACAGAAAAAAAGCAAGTGAAAAAGTGAAAGTGACAGCGTCTGGCGTTATTTTCCACCATTTGCGAAGAAATCTTAATAAGCTATCATTTGTTTTTATTACACACGCAGCAGTTGGTGGTTACTTCCGCCGTATTACAAGTTCCATTGGATATAACGCACTTGTAATATGGCGGATGGAATATCCCTCACGTTTGTAACAGATCTGCCAAACTTTATAGTTATTCTGATTGATACTTCTAACCGCAGCTTCCTCACCTTTAGAATAGATACCAAAGTTGTACCTCCCAAAATGGTGGGTCTGTGGAATGGTTCGGAGTAAAAAGTCCTGTGGGACCAAACAGGGGAAGTACCCTTTTAATCGGACTTGGCTGTCAAGGAAGTAGTGCTTCATGAACGTGTGCACTGATGCACATGTCATGACCTGATAGATATCAAAAACAGGCCCTCTGTGTGCCAATGTCATGGCAGCAGCCTTGGCCCAGGTGGAATGGGTTGTCAGTCCTTCAGAAGGCTTCTTGTTGGCAATTGCATAGGAGATCCTAATGCAGAGGACTATACACCTTGACAAAGTCCTTTTCTGCCCTGCATGGTCTTTATTTGCCTCAGAGAACCCCACAAAAAGCTAATCGTCCACCCAGTGGTCTTTGGTGCATTTGTAGTAAAAGATAAAGGTTCTCTTGGGGTCCAGCCAATAGAGTCTCTTCTCTTTCGAGGGGTGAGGTGGAGCAAAGCAGGAGAGTGATGGATTGCCCAATTTTGAAAGGAGTCAAGACATTTGGCAAAAAGGCCACATTGGTCCTGAACACCTCTTTATCTAAGAAAAAGTTGATATAAGGTGGCTGCAAAGAGAGAGCTTGGAGTTCACTCATGAGGTGAGCTAAAGTTATTAGACCAATAATTCAGTCTTCACTATGTCTGCTCACTCTGAACAGCTATACATCTACCTGTATGTTAAACAGTGCACCCCAGCCGTCATTTTGTGTTAAGCCAGTGAAACCAGCCCCCCTGCCTTCCTTCCCTCCTCAGCAACAGGGATATTCTACATCAGAGGGTGCTTCTGTGAGCTGCTTAAACTGTGTTTAATAGGGACTGTGCACTTCGTTTTTTGGCCAGGAGAGGGAGTAAAGTTTTATTCAAACAGTAATGTTAGATTTCAAGTTTGTGAGGCCTTTACCTGCAGTAGTCCAAAGTGTGGATTGAGCCTGTCTGTCTCCTAGGAGATTCTGAACCGGAGAAGCAGCTCCCCAGGCCAGCAGGCCTAGGAATGGGGATTGGCTATTCAGCTACCAGGCAACTCTGAGCCCTCCCCTCACACCTGCCCAGGCCCCTTAAGGCTTTGCTGGGTGCACCCCAAATCATTCTCCTCCATCTTGTGAGTTGCAGCCTACCTGTGCCCCAGATTGCAGTGAGCAGAGTCCAGGAAGTGGTAAGGAGGCAGACTAGTGCTGTCTCCCCCCCCCAAAGTGTTTAAAAACGATTTTCCCTTTCTGTGACTACTGTCTGCCTGTGGTTGTTACAGTTTAAAATTGTAGTTTTAACCTGCCTGTGATTGCATATTTTATCACCTGTTTTGTGTTTTAAACTTGTGGTTTTCCTGCCCATGATTGCTTCCATTTAACGTGTTGAATCGTGGGATTTGCAGTCCAAAATCTGTAGTTTTTCCCTCCCATTCCTGGTGACTATTCAGTTTTCCCTCCAAATTTCTCCTTTGCTCTGTGCTAAGACCTGTATGTTAAACAGTGCACCCCCAGCCACCATTTTGTGTTAACAAGCCAGTGAAACCAGCCCCCCCACAGCAACAGGGATATTCTACATCAGAGGGTGCTTCTGTGAGCTGCTTAAACTGTGTTTAATAGGGACTGTGCACTTCGTTTTTTGGCCAGGAGAGGGAGTAAAGTTTTATTCAAACAGTAATGTTAGATTTCAAGTTTGTGAGGCCTTTACCTGCAGTAGTCCAAAGTGTGGATTGAGCCTGTCTGTCTCCTAGGAGATTCTGAACCGGAGAAGCAGCTTCCAACTCCCTGGCCAGCAAACCATGTCTGAGGTTGCTGGGACCTTATATAGTCTGCTAGTGGTTGGTACATGTATACACTGATTGGTGGTTGTATCTGATGTTTCTACTGGATTGGGTTAGTGTCCTCATTGGTTGGGTATTTGAGGGTTTTGATTGGTTTCTGGGTCTGTGATTCAATCAATCTAGGGTTGGGACTAGGGCTAGGGTTATGATGTCTATTGGAAGTAGGGACTAGGGCGTCCTGTGTTATTTGTTGTTGGGACTAGGGTGAAACTAGGGCTAGGGTTTAGCCTTTAATTGGAAGTAGCGATTAGGGCTTCTGGTGTGATTTGTTGCTGGACTAGGTGTGGGATTAAGAGTAGGGTTAGGCTTTCTATTGGAAGTAGGGACTAGGGCTTCCTGTCCCATTGGTTGCTTGGACTAGGGTTGGGACTACTGGTAGGGCTAGGGCCTCTATTGGACGTAGAGATGAGGGTTTTTTTAACTGATTGGGTGCTTGGAATAGGGATAAGATTGGCTGTACGGTCCTGATCTCCTATTGGTTCTAGCTTTTAGGGCTAGTGTTGTGATTGGATAGTATTAGGGCTAGGGTTCCCATTGGCTGACGGGGTCACCTGATTAATAGGGCTATAAAAGGCCAGGGTTAGGGCATCTCAGCCCGGGCGTCGAGGCTAAGGGCAGTTGCCTGTTTGAGCCTGTTAAGGGCGGAGAGGACAAGGGCAGTTGCCTGTTGGGCCTGTTAAGGGCGGAGAGGACAAGGGCAGTTGCCTGTTGAGCCTGTTCGAGACTGGCTAGGGCCAGAAATGCTGCACATCTTCCCATTAATTATTGTGTCTGTTACTTTTCTCCTGAAAAAGCATATCCAATTCACTACCCTATTTCTCATCCGCTACCTCTATCAATATCTTTAATCTATATATACACTTACCTCCTTTATGCATCTATATACTTTCAATGTACTTATGGATCTATATATTTATCACTTTCTTCTAATTTAGCATTTCCAATGCACTACCCTATTTCTCAGCCTATACTTCCCTCAATATATCTCCTAGGCCAACTTTCTGTCTCATCTCAAACTTCTTTCTACTACTCTTTCCAATTCACTACCCTATCTCACCCTATACATCTATCCCTATATCCTCTACACCCACTCTCTCATTTATCCCAAACGCCATACCACTACTATGTTCCCCAAAATAACCCTTTCTTGACTCTCTCCTACTCTACCCCTCCTTGCATCTTCTGACACCTCCTTTACTGTACCGATCCCCAAAACAAACCTTTCTAAACTCTTCCCTCTGACTCTTCCACTCCAAAACCCTTTTTTACTCATCCAAAAGCCTCCTCCTACTGCTATAACCTAAAAAAAGAAATCCTTCACTCTTCTATCCCTCCACTATCCTTTTCAATCAAAATAACAGACTAGCATGTTCACTTCTCTAATTCCATATTCCACTATACTAATTCACCACTAATCCTTTATGGGTTCCAGAGTAGCGTGCTACTCGCCAACAAAGCGCTTCAACACCCATCAGGGGTAACAGGCGCTATATGAATGCAAACCTTTCTTTCCCTTCTATCCCTCCACTATCCTTCTCACTCCAAATAACTGACTAATATCCACCACTCAAATTACTTTCATATTTCACCATACTAATTCACCACTAATCCTTTATGGGTTCCAGAGTAGCGTGCTACTCGCCAAAAAAAGCAATTCAACACCCCATCAGGGGTTAGAAGCGCTATATATAAATACAAACCGTCTTTCCTCTTCTATCCTTCTGCTATCCTTCCGAATCCAAATAACTGACTAACCTATCCACCACTTAAAATTTACTTGCATGTTTCACTATACTAATTCAACACTAATCCTCTATGGGTCCCGGAGTAGCGTGCTACTCGCCGAAAAAGCGCTTCGACGCCTCGTCAGGGTAGTAAGCGCTATACAAATGCAATTACAATACAATACAATACAATACAATATCAGACCCTAAATGGATATTTTTAGGGAGAAGCTGTGTTGCCTGTCAGTTGTACATCTGTTTTGTAGGAGTAAGGGATATCATTGGATAGCATTAAAATGGTACCTCTGACTGATGTAAATACTGGACCATCCAATCCTCGTGTGCGGAGGCAGTCAATCCACGCTGCAATATGATTCAATACAATAATGTTTTATCGGCACAGATTAACACAAATATACAATAATGTTTTATTGTCACAGCTAAACACAAATATATAGTGTACAGTATTATATCCATTTGTTCCTGATTTAATTTTGAGTCCGGAAAGGCAAGTCATCTTATGTGTGAGGGACTGATCCTATACTAAAGCTTCAATGTCTCTGGGCTTTTGGGTGTCTTATACTCAGGGCCACTGGAATTCTGCAATTGTGTGGCCATGGCGATTTTTGCATAATAATAGATTAGCCGCATTTGCCATATAATCCATCACCTGACATACAATCTGCCGATTTTAACAAAAAAAATTGTTTCTAGCTCAAACAGTTCAAAATTTACTAAAAACGCAGCGACACTGTTTGCCGCGCAGTGGAAGGCAGTTTGAAAAGGTTCAAAGGTTGTTTTTTGCTGTATGTGGGTGCTTATATGAGCTGCAACCAATGCCCAGACAGGGGTAGCAAGTGTAAAAATGACAAAAATAATGATGAAATACTGTTACAAAATGTGCCGTATTACGCCACATAATTGATCTTTTCTAGCCGCAACCCTGCCGCATAATTTGGCCCTCCTCTGTCGCATAATTCCAGTGACCCTGCATATACTGCCACGTGTGCTAGGGAGGCGGCAGCTTCTCTGCTGAAATTCGAATGTAATCTATAACTGGGTGGATGCTTCTTTACAGTAAATAGACAGAGCATACCAAACCAGAAGTACTACAATCTTTCATGACACGGCCAACTGAAAGCAGAAGCATATTAATACATTTAGAAGTGACTCATCTTGTTCAAGGCAAATGAAGTAAACTTTTGCCTTAGGATGAAAAGGCTGCTAGGTGGTTCCTGGGTTATATAAGACAACCCACGTAGCCAAGAAATATTTTTCCTGTCCTTCAAACCTCATTTTTGCATTTAAAGTATTTTAGCAAACTTTTGAGAGGAAGAGTATCAGAACTAACCTGAAATCTTACAAAGGCTATATTCATCCCCAAAAAAGCAAAGAATTGGTATCCTAATTAGGCTATAGAACTTATTTATTTGCAAGCTTTTATGATGATCTTGTCTTCTTTGTTTGGACCCTGCTGAAGAAGTGGCAGTCATCAGATTAGCTTGCAAATAAATGATTTAATTAAGGTATGAATCGCTGCTTTCTAGGGGTAATTGACACACACACACGCTGTTAATTACCATTTTTCACTGTAGGGAGGATCAATGACTCAAGAGAACCTTGAGTGGGTCAAGCTGCCCCTCGTCTACCTTAACGATGGCAATAAAATACCTATTACTCTCTGCACAACTGCATATATATTCTTCCATGTGCAGGTACATATAAGGTATACATTCATATCCACAGCACACGTGGTTACATTGATGCAGTGAGATAAAATCACAATAACTAAGCTTTGTGTTTATGGCTACAATTGTTCTCTTCTGTCGGCTAATTATAGAATGGAATGTTTCAGACAATAAACATAGTTTTGTCAACTCCATTACACTGCATTGTGGTAATAAAGGAAATTTGACCTTTCCAATGAAATAATGAATGAGTAAAAGCAATAAAAAGCAGCAGCTAAATTAGTCAATTATATATTACTCGGGCCCTCACAGGCACTGTTTATGATTTCACAACTTTTCTTGAAAACGACTTAACAGATTTACACCAAACAATGAAAACAACGCTTTCTGAGTAAAGTTCTAACTTTCTACAAAATTTGGTGCTATTTCGATCAGTTATGTTTTCTGTATTTAAAAGCAAACTTTCCAATGGAAATTAAACTGAGAAATCAACAAATTTTGCCCCCCTCCTTTTTATTGGCCGCCACTTGTTGGATCAGTGCAAAAGGATCATGAACAAGCTAAAGTGTAGAGACTTTTTTCCCAAAGATTTGTGCAGATTTGTCAAAAGCGCTTAAGCTTTTAACCACCTGACTGCTAGGGCTCTCCCCCCTCTCCGCCACTTGGTGCTGAGCTCTTTTTGGATGCTTAGGGAAGGTTGCACTTAACAATTCTTAACTTTATTTCCACTAATGGTATCCACACCAAATTTGCTTCCCTTTTCCCCAATATCCTGGGAATCCTTAATGTTCCCAGAGAATAGTTCCCAGAGACTTTGGATTCCCTGTACCTAAAATGTATCCATTTTTGTGTTTTGTGGGGAGGAAAAGTGCTGTGCAACAATGGCATCAACAAAAGGTTTTCAAAGGTTTGATGCACTAGGATCACCATCTTCGCAGCTTTCAGGAACAAACAGAGGTGTTATCTCAGTTTTTGCATTTTTCTAAAAGGTAGTCCATTTTTTCCTATTTTTTGTGGTTTCAACCTATTTGCAATTTGAGGTGGAAACAGGTGTGGTGCCCATGGGTGAGCCCGGAAAGATATACATTCCCAAAAAGAAGACAAAATTCAGAATACAGCAAGGGGTAATTTATGTAGGTTCCTCAACGTTTTTCTGAGGAAACTAAGAGACATCACATTTCACCCAGTAAAATCAATGCTTTTTACAGTGTCTGTAGCTGCAACAGGAAAGGGCCAAAAACACAGCAATAAAGAAATGAAATTTTTCCTATCAAAACGATCCCTTTTTTTGCAACGTGGCTAGCTGTGGATTTTGGGCTGTGTTCTTTAATGTGTTATTTCTGGTTGTGATGTTGGTGTAGCCTGTAGGGGTACACGCCTTTGTTATGTCAAAATGTGTAATTAAATAAAGTTCATGTCCTTTCCAGCTTGTTTAAATCATTAAATTAGATAATCCTGATGTTAAGCTCCTATATAAAACCCATAAAAGACAGTTTAGAAAAAAATGAAATAATTTTGGCAATGAAAGAAGCAGGCAAAATTATCTTTCTTCAGATACTGAATTGCATGAGCTTGGACAACAAGGCAAGCTAGACTGTCAGGCTTGCAAAAAGGACATATTAATGTGCATTTATAAAACACATTTCACCTGGCAGGTAACTAAAAACTAAATAGCAGATGCTTATTGTTACTCAACAGTATTCATTTTATTGTATCGCGACAATGAGGGGCTGAGCGATCCACTCGTATCAGTAGCTATGACCCTGGGGTCAAACACAAAGCCCTGGGGTGGATGCATTGGTCCACCACACTCAAATGGACAATGCTTTAGCCATCAAACCCAAATGGACAATGCATTAGCCATCAAACCCAAATGGTAATGCAGGCCCTCGGATTTATAAATCACTCTGAGGAGGAGGAACACTCACACACACATACACACACATCCGCACATACTCTCTCTCTCTCTCTCTTTCTTACACCAAATTGGCTATGGTTTCTGTTTTCACTGTCTTTAGCAATATGGGAGCAGAAGATTACCCATGTAAATGAAATGAGTTATATGGATCCATGTAATCTTTTTATGGGAATTTGATTGTTCGCTACTTAGTGTACTCCAGTAGATATGTGGATGGTCCACCCATTGGGGGGTTTGACAATGTCCTGTGATTGGTTGTCCTGTGTTTACTCAATTCTCATTGATTAGAACTGATCAATATAAGTGCTACAGACTCCTGAAATACAATGCGAAATATACTGTGAACACAGAAATATAAAGTGATTGGAACAAGATATTTAGCTGTAATTACAGGAAGGATTCTTGTCAACAAGTATGATTGTGCTGCTTTGTTGTGAAGCTAACAGATTTGCACGCTGTCTTTCTCTCTCCTTTGTAAGTCTGGTTTGACAGCTTTAGCTATCTACAAGACATGTTGTATCCAACAAGAAAGTGGACTTTGGCTCCTCCTCCTTCACCCATTGGTGTTTTTTTAGGGTCAGCCCTCTTCCGCCATTGCTCAGAGACATTGTTAATCACATCTGGATTCAGCTCAGGGGAGTGCTCCTCTCTCACTGTTATGCTATTGGACACTGGGCAAATTATCCAACCTGGAAGGGAGTGCTTTCATTGCTGTGTATGGGGTGCATTGTTGGCAGACGCAGAGACTATTTGCTTCAGTGACCAACGCCATCTTGAAAATACTTCCACCACTAAAACTTACACATCTCATGTCATAAACAGTGGCTTTAATATTTCCCAGCTGTTATATTTTAAGTGAAATTGTGCTTTTGTGTATGAAAGAACGAAGAAGACTAGATGAAAAATATGAAACATATGATTTTATTGAAATGTAAGACCTGAAAATACGTGTGTTTTCACTAGAAGCTGCGACCTGAGCCAAAGCATCTCAAATATCTTGGATTGCTTGTTTTGTTTTCTTGTAAGAGCGCAGAGCTCTTAAATGCCTGGGCAGTCGAGTTATCGACCTGGGAGTGAAAACAGCCACTCTTTTGATGATCGCTGTTAGCCTTTTCTTCCAGTCTGTCTTGTTCCTACCTTGATTACTGAGTCCTTTTTTCTTTTATGTCGTTTTTCAACCCAAATAAAGGAAAATTTCAGCGTGAATGCAGCAGTTGACATACAGAGCCATCATAATCAAGTTAATCACAACATTATCATTTTGAGTGAACTGCGTGCTCTACTGACATCAAAAGTAAGACAGTGTTATACAAATTATATTAATACTGTCCCTTGGATTGACAACAGGCTGCACTCGCATCACTCCCACGCTTTACTCACATCACACCACAGCTGCAGGAGCTCCACTGACACCCCTTTCACAAATGAACCAATTCAAACTCCTCACCAACACTTTCAAGGCACTACATAAAACTGGGCCAGCATACCTCAACAATCGCATCTGCTTTTACAAACCTTCCGGACACCTCTGCTCAACTGGACTCATCCCACTTGAACAAATACCACACACACAAAAACCAGATCTTGCGGTTGAGCCTTCTCCTACGTCGCTCTAAAAGCATGGAACAACCTGCCTCTGCATCTAACAGCCTCCTCCTTACTTCCTGAATTCCACAAGACACTGAAGACTTGGCTTTTCAAGTAGTATAACTACGCACTATATGTACCTAGACTTACACCTGCTCAGCGCCAGGATACATAGCATAACATAACGTAACATGACATAACACACAATTGTAACCTTCACAGAAGTAGCCAATAATGGTGATTCAGGTATAGTCAAGGCAGGGCATGTGAGTTCAGCAAGAAGTGGGAAAGCTGCTCCCAAATGTCTCGAGACAGGTGGCGTGCAAGAGCAGTGTGACATAGATCTAGGAATTATGAGAGCAAGTGGTCCAGTCTTGCTGCCAATAGGCATACCAGGGGAGATGACTATGCCCCCAATTGATAGCTGCTCTACTTGTTCCACCAGAAGAGGCAGTGCCACAAATCTTCGGAGGGGGAATAGGGACATCTTTATTATAGCCTAGAAGAGCAACTCGTAGTGCCAGCCTTACCTCAGCAGATATCATCTGGTTAAGTTCTTGATTCAGTTCAGACCAGTCCGCTTCTATCAACTAACATCCCCATGTCATGTGCAAGAAGCCTGTATCGGAGGCCTTGTCTCTCCAACAGTTGGAGTCCAATGCTAAGCCAATTCTGACCATGGACTTTGGAGTATAATGCGCTCTATGGAGAAACTTAAGCTGGGGGAGGTGGCATTGGCCATTCGATGATACTTTCTTTGTCTGTCCGCAACAGTAAGTCAAGTGTGTATCTGGGATTTCATAGCTCAGCTCGAGGTCCCAGCTCTCTTTGGTCCTGGAGTTGGGGGCCTGTGTGATTGAATGGTACTATTGTACATTCTTGTTATCATTTTATGGGGACTGGTATGAGTTAATATCATTGTCAGACGTGGCCGTCAGGGGGTTCCGCTGAAAAGGAAGGATAGATGGCTCTAAGGAAACTACGTGTCTGTTGAACAATAGTATATAAAGAGAACTGGGCTGATCGGGTCCCACAAATTCATCGAAGATAAGAAAACTGTAGTTTAGGAACAAGGCACCCATAGTGAGCAGGTCTTTAGTTTGTAGATGTCAGATTGTTCACTGGTTCAGTGGTCAGCGCTAGGCCCGGGTTATGCAGAAGTGGAATGTGTCGGGAATACATATCGACTTGATCTGTTTCTGCAGCAAGCCTAGTCCAAACCCAGTTAGTAAGCTGTATCGTGTGAATTCAGTGCAGGAGTGCGAGCTTTGTAACAGTATTGCTTAGCGAAGTGGAGCAGCCAGTCAAACTTCGATGTTACGGTGAGGGGATTGACACGCATTTGTGTGCCCAAATTGCACCTGTGCCACCAGATAATCCCATTCAGTGTTGGGGCCAGCAAACCCCTCATGCCCATATGGAAGTTGCAGCTTGGCCCATGCTGCTCTAGGCTGGTGGCCCGCACATGCCAGTTGTATCTTAATAGTCGTGAGATGTGTGAGAAAATCTTAAGAACGGGGAGTGGGAGATTCTGGAACAGATACAGTAGTCTAGGCAGGACCACCATCTTCATGTGGGCCACCCTTCTTCCTAACGTCAAAGGAAGATTTATCCATCCCTCCACCTGTTGTTCTAGTTTTGAGATGAATTTCCCATAAATTTCACAATACATTACCTCACAGTCCTGAAGAAACCAAATACCCAAATAGCGGATCGGATAGGTTCCGTCTGCCATTGCAGGGGGATCTTAAGGGTTGCTTGAGTGCAGGCTGCCACCAGTGGCATAATGAGCAATTTGTTCCAGTTGATTTGTAAGTCTGTTATGATTTCTGCGACAACAGGGGTCAGGTATATATATGGGTCTCTAATTATTTACAGGATGTCATCTATGTAGAGAAAGATTAGAAGCTAAGCCTACATGTGAAGAACTGAATTACCTTTTGGTAATGATGTTATCTGATGATGCATGAGAGGGGCTCTAACACTAGAGCAAACAAGCATTGGCATAGCCAATAGGTCTCGCTTTTGGGACCTTATAAGTATTTAGTTATGCAGCACAATATCCTTGGTGCAACAACATCAACCGTTGCATGGCTAAACACTTATAAGGTCCCAAAGGCGAGACCTATTGGCTATGCCAATGCTTGTTAGACATTGTCAGGCTCTTGAACAACTCTGGAGGCATGATTATCAAGCTACAAGTAAAAACTTTCATACAAAACTTACAAAATATTTAAAAAACTATCAGAACTTCCAGATACTTATAATATACCTCCCACAGCTCGGCCAAAGCAATCTTTAAAACTGCCAATTCCTTCCTCCCGCCCATTTGCTATTCCAATTTGATTGTACCATTCAAGACCTACGTAATTACCTTTTATATTTTTCCATGATAAAATCTGTGCTATTTGCGGTTTCATTTTAACTGATGCCTCTGTTGATTGCTTCCACTATTAAATCTGGTTCTTCTCGTGACCAATGTCCAGCAAACATTCTGCATCTTATTTTTTGATTCAAAGCGCCAACTCTCACTGATCTGGGTAATACCCCTTTTCTAGTCAATTTTTTCCTTCATGCAGATGATTTGCTAATTTTAGACAGTACTATTACTGCCCTTCGGAGTCACTGATCTCTTGAAACTTATTTAATACAAACATAACATTCTCATAATCAGTACAACAAAAACACAAATCTTACAGATTGGGGGCAAAAGAATTTCATTTAATTGGGCTCTAATTAAAGTACGGCTTGAGCCTGTAGACACCTATAATATCTGGTAGTGATATTTAATAAAGAAAATTACATTATAGAAAGCCTGTAGAGTACACCTTGGCTCACAGCAGATTATGTTCTAAAGCCTTATATGTACTAAGGCAGACAGGTGGTTAAACCCTTTCCAAAAGCTCACTCTGCTACTGAGTCAATTGTAAATTATGGCATGGCCGGGTGACTAATATGAGATTTTTTTCATTTTAGAAAAACTGAAGAAAATGTGCTTCATAAAACTATAATCTTACCATCATGGGTCAGGCTTGAAGGCAGTATTATTTCACTGTGTTGCATTTTTTTAGATGTTAATAATGTCTAGGCAATGGTTGACCTCAAGTTAACACTTAAATGCAGCAATCTGTAACTGAAAGGTGACCTACCGCTGTGAAGCTAAGGGCCAGCCACCGCAGGGCAACAGAAGTTGCTACGTTTTCAGTAACTTTCGATACGTTTGAACTAGAGATTCTTTTTGTGTTAAAATATGCAAACTCTGCAGAAGCTAGAATATGTGGCAAATGTGGTAAATACATAATTGTGTGGTAAATGCTGTGACATCACAATCGTAAAAATCAGCAAATAAATTATTTTCAGGTGTAGCACCTACACTCTGGAGCGGTCTCCCAGTTGATGCGAGGCCTTCAGAACACTAACTCAATTTTGGTTAAAAAATAACTGAAAAAAAGTTCTTGTTCAAACTATATCCGGAGTAGTGGATGTTCTCTCTAGCAATAGGTATTCTCTTTTTTGCTCTCCTCTTCACTATCGTTAGGCTAATCATACTCTTGTGTGTAATTTTTTACTGCCTAATACAGTTTATTTCCCACCTCCTGATTTCTTGTGTCTTGTATCCCTCTCCCTCCTCGTGTGTCGAGCTGTGGTTTTAATGCTTAGTCTTAGATGCACATAATTGATTCCAGTTACATTGCTCCTTACGTTGATGATGTATAACAACGCTATGCTTTGTGTTGTCTATTGCACAGCACGCTGATGCCTTTTGAGTTGAGTGTACTCTGTAGGAATGCGTAAATAAATGTACGATCACATCATTTCAGCGGCCCTGCTTATTTGGGGTGTAAATGCTGATTTCTTAGAGTTCTCAAACACGACAGACACGCAAATACAGCGCGATGCAGTCGTGTGACCAGGATCACACAATTTAGTTGACGGGGAAAGCCGGGATCCGTGCTCAGATTAAGACTCTGGTTTAATAGCAATTTGCCATGAGACTACAACTTCATGTTCTCCCTCCTTCACCCGGTGACGTTAACTCCGACAACCCTCTTAAATTAATCACCCAACACAAAAGTGTTAATCTCGATAATTGATATTAAAGGGTTCACCCTTCAAAAAGAAAAAACCCGTATTTCACCCGATTTGGTGACTTTAAGTGTTTAAGATTATGCAGTTTCTCTAATATGTTTTCACCAGTAACAGGCCATTTGTTCATGCACAGAGCCCAACAAACAAGACAGAATGCAACACTCCGGGTTTAGGTGTCGGTGGGGTGAAGCAGAGGGCAGTGCTTTGGGGTATCCTTCACCACCACCACATCAGGCCTCCACCGTTTACCTGCCGGCTCGTGCCTACATGTGTACTAGGCGCGTGCCCCTGTTCCCCACACAAGCAGAGGAGACTCTGTGACATGCATGTCTTACCTGTTGAATCAATGGTGGCTCCGCACAACTGCCCTGCCACCAGGCGCGCGCTCTCGGCCGCTGGGGGGCTCAGGTCCAGAGCAGGGGCGCCATCTCAAGTGCACCTTCCTACTGCACTTCTGTGTGTGCATGTTGCACACTGATGAGTGCGTGCCCTAATGCACAACACAGTGTGCAATTTGATATGGTGCACCTTCCTATTGCACTTCGGTGTGTGCGTGTTGCACATTGGTGCGTCCGTGTTCTGATGCACAACAAAGTGTGCACTCTTGACATTGGTGACTGTGTGTCCTAATGCACAGCACAGTGCACACTTTGACGTGGTGCACCTTCCTGTTGCACTTCGGTGTGCGTGTGTTGCACATTGGTGTGTCCGTGTTATGATGCACAACAGGGTGTGCACTCTTGACACAGTGCACCTTAATACTGCACATTAGATATGGTTGTGCACTACAGATCACCATGCGTGCTTTTCTACCGCACAACATATGTGCGCCTCAGGATTGGAGTGGTGACGTTGAACTGTGAGTGTGGGTGTGAGTTAAAGATGGGAGAGACAACTTCTTCTTTTAGGGGGGGGCAGCTGGGGCGGGGTCGTTCCAGCCAGTCACGGGCTATCCAACTATCTAGTGCAGTCAACTTCACCATCTACACCAGCGGAAAGGGTGATGGGGAGATATAGAGGTCAAAGGGCAAACAGCGAACTCAAAACAGCCTCACCCCAAAGCAGATCTCGCGCCCCGCAATAACCCAGAATGAAAGCCCCGGCATGGCTATGAGTGTTCAGTGACTGCTAAGAAGGGGGGGCTGTAACCAACAACACCCACACTCCTCCACTACCCCAACCAGACTGTTTGGTGCATTTCATTTACCGGAACTGTAGCTGGTTAGTGCACACATAAATCAGAGAGAGACAGAAAGAGAAAGATCGAAAGAGAGAGAGAGAAATAGGGAACGCAAGAAAGAGAGAGAGGTATTAAGAGAGAAAGAGAGTGAGTAAGAAAGAGAGAGGGTGAAAGAGAGCGCAGCACTGTTTGCAGCTGTTTTTTTTACCCCTTCTCTCGCTAGTTCGTTACAACTTTCATTCACGCCTTCAATCAGATTAAAGATACCTATTGTTTTTATTAACTTGGCTCCTCTGCCGAAGTTATTGATTGGTACCTCTCGGATCATACATTTAAAAATAATCCTTGCATTCTGGTGTTTGACAGGTTGTTCTGCTCTCGCTTCTTTCTAAAAGACTTCACATCCGAGCGAACTATGTCGGCGCTATAGAAAACAAAAACAAAAAAAGAAGGCAGTGTACAAAAAGAGGGGAGGCGGGGGGCAGAGTAAGAGACAGTGAAAGGCGGAAGAAGCGCCACCCCTCGCTCGAAAAATACTGTTCCTCTTTTTCAACAGAAACAGCCAGGTAGTCACTTCAAGATCAGAAATGACAAAACACAGTGATTAAATACTTCAATGAGGACTGCTTTCACAACCACTAGCAATAAAAAGGTTATTTCAATTGTGAATGCCCCCCCCCCCTCCAAAACATCTCCTCATTGAAAATTTAGGAAAGTAAACGTGGGGCAGTGGGGCCCTCATCCCGGTGCCACTGCACCCGCTGCATTGGTGATAGTGCATCCCGTGCTCGTGTGCCGAACAAGTGCACCCCAACACCCCCTCTCCCGCGAGCTGCACCCCACCGTTCTCCTCTGAGACAATGGCTCACGAGGTGCTTCTGTTAGCAGCGCCTCAAAGCGCCAGCAAGCGCTTTATTTTTCGGTTCAAATGCAATCAGTGAACAGGACTTGGATACTCTCGAATAGTTTATAAAGTAATCCTTCAAAGACAGCGGAGCAAGAACTGCCGTTCCATATTAGCAACAACAACAAAAAAAAAGAATAAAAGAAGAACATTACAAAAAGTGAATCAACAAAAAAAGCTGCCTTTAAGGTCACCTTTTGATCTCGCGAACACAGCCCGGTTTTTGCGGGTCATCCAGGCAGGACGGGCACTTCAAAGGACAGACCTGCTTTAAATGCACCAATTACCTAGGCATATTGCCTGCCTTCCAAAGTGAAATTTATAAAGGAGACCTGCGCCCGAGGATTAGAGAGGCGTAAATCACCCAGATAGGACAGCTGACTCCGGCAATTTCCAATTTAAGGGGCGGGGATGTGCCTGGGCCTCAGAAGTGCCATTTTCTGCCCCAACCTCGCTTTTTTAATCTTCCGAAGGACAAATTGGGCCGAGATTCAGGCGGCAAAAGCTGAGAGTGAGATCTGAATAAACAAGTGCGGCCGCGAAAGTAACAAGCGGCCGTGAAGGTGAAAGCGATCGCAAAAGCGATCGCGATTATAAAACAAGTGGGGTGAGTGCGGCCGAGAGCAGGGACGCGCAGCGTTTCCCTTGCAGGAGCGAGCACGATAATTGCTACCAGATGGCGCCGCTCGCTCCCGCAAGGGAATCGCCAAACGTGCACGCGTTGCCATTCAAAGCAATGCAACGCGTGCACGTTTTTGCCTGAAAAAGACAATCGATGGCTAAAGGTCTTTTTCCTAAGCAGCGCATGCGCGCTGCGTAGGCGAGACCTAAAAAGATTAGTGAAAGAGGGCAGCCCTTTCATGTTCCCCGGCCTTTTGAGATAGGGGGTGACAGTTGATTATTGACTCTAATCCTGGCGGTTGGGTTTGTCAATATCAGAGTTATACATTTCACCATATCCCGGCCAAACACCATCCTCTCCAGCACTGTTATAAGGTACAGCCATCCCACAGAATCAAAGGATTTGGAGGTGTCTAAAAAGACAGCCTGATGGGATAACACTGTGGGAAATGCACTGGGCAAGTGCGTCTCTTGGATGAGTGCGATGTCTATATTATGTCTCGAGAGGTATGAGAGAATTAGACAGGCTTTATGTGGATTATTAACTCCTTGGGCATTCCAAGCCTAGAATTTGAGAATATGTGTGGTCGGGGCAGGCCCTGAGAATATGGTGGCTGGCAGTGTACAGTGTATATTCATGATGTGTAACAATGCACCAAATAATTTAGCCAGGGAACACCAGTGTCTCCTAACTCCCAGGGTACAACCAGATTCCTTTTCAAAGTCACTCCACTTTCTCTATTTGTTGGCTCGAGAGAAAGAGCTGGCCGGTGTGCTCCTGGCAGAATCTTTAGCCTTCACTAGTTTTTTTCAGTCATAAACACATGTGGCCTGCTTTTGCAGATACCTCACAAACTGGCTCGGTATAACATGGCACACTGGATACCAAGGTCACAGACTTTTTTCTTGGTGGGGATGAACTTACGTCTGGCATATTGGACTGGCTGGGGAAGTCATGGTAGGTTGATAAGGTTGATCCTTCATGTTGTAAGACATCTCTCTTGTGGGCTAATCAAAGAATTTTTATCTCTGCCTCTGTAGTTAAGTAGTTTGGCTATGAACGGACGTGTGGGTGCTCCCAGCACTGGCCTCAGGCCAAGCGAGCGGTGGGCCCTCTAGACCACGAACACCTGCGAGAAGTGTGTGCATCCTAAAACAGTGATCAGCATGTTTTTGATGTATTTCCCTAGTCGCAACATGTCAGTGGATTCTGGGATGCCCACCATGCACAAGTTGCTCCTTCCTGAGTGGGCCTCCAAATCCTCATTTTTGGCTTTAATCAATTTCAGTTCCATTTTTAGTTTGCTTTGCACCTTTGCCTGATGAGTACTGTTGTCTTTTAATTTAGGAGAACTGTTGGACTTGGCCCTTTTTGCAGGGTTATCCCCAAACTTTTTGCTTCTTCCTCCTATTTTTTCCTGACCTGTTGTTGTTGGTTTTAGGACTCTGGGCACTTTACCACAGCTGATCAGTGCTAAAGTGCATATGCTCTCTGAGTAAATTGTTATTATGATTGGTTCTCCCTGATTAGCATATTTGATTTACGGGTCAGTCCCTAGTAGAGTGCACTAAGTGTGCCAAGGCTGGTAAATCAAATGCTACTAGTCCATCAATTGTGTGTCTTTTGCTTTCTCACCCTAAGTGCGCCAGGTATGCCCAGACGTGGGTCCTGGGCTCACTGTGCCACTGGAATCAAGCTATCCTGGCTGAGGAGGGGTGAAACCCCGAAACCGGTCCTAGGATGCTTGTTTCCGGTCCAGGGAGGACCTGGCTTGGCAGTTCGAACTGGACTGTTCCCATGAGGCACAGGGTCAAGACTGATTTGCATATGGCCAGGTCTATACTGGGGTGGCATGGTGAGCAAAAGAATGATGGATTTAACCCAGATCTCTTGACTGGGGGTGAATGTTTTGATTTGTTCTGCATTCCGTCCATCAATTGTGTGTCTTTTACTAGTGGGCCTGCAGCACTGATTGTGCCATCCACATGAGTAGCTCTGAAAAGGTAGCTCAGACCTGCCACTGCAGTGTCTGTGCGCAGTTGTTAACTGCCATGTCGACTTGGCAAGTGCACCCACTTGCCAGGCCCTAACCTTCCCTTTTATTACATGTTAGTCACCCCTAAGGTAGGCCCAAGGTGCCCCTGTGGGCAGGGTGCAGTGTATGTGAAAGGTAGGACATGCCCTGATGTGTGTGGCATGTCCTGATAGTGAATTACTGCCAATTTCGTTTTTCACTATTGCAAGGCTACCTGTTCCCATAGGACGGAATGGGGAGTTTGTTTATGACATCTTATAAACATAACTGCCACTGGGAACAAGGTAGGAAAATAAAGTTTAGTATGCCTGAACTCAGAATGTTAAAATGCATCTTTTAGTGAGGGTGATTTTTACATTCTGTGTTTGAAAATACCACTTTTAGAAAGTAGGTATTTTCTTGTTTAACCATTCTGTGTGCCTCTGCCTTTTTGTGTATTGACTGTCTGGCTTTGGAGTGACAGGGGCTGGGGAGGTGCAGTGGCTCCAGGAGTCTGGATGAGTCAGCACTGGGTTGAATAGGCCTGATCTGCATTTGGAGTGGTGGGAGGAGTAGCACCTGTACCTGAATAGAACTGTGCCTGCCTTCCACAATGCTGGATCCGCCCCCCTGTGGTGTGTCTGGAGCCAAGGCTCACACTGACAATGGATGTTGTTGTGCACTTGCAGAGTGCCCCCCAGAACTGGTTTGAACTGGGCTCAGAGCCCCTTGCACAAAGAAAACAAAGACATTTTGGGGTATAAGTATCAGACCCAAAACCCCAGACTTTTAGACTACATCTGGAATCAAGAGAAACCTTTGCCAAGGAGAAGAGCTGGAGAAACTGAGGAGAAGTACTACCCTTGCCATGTGTCTGGGGATGGCCTGCGGTTGCTGTTTCTGCCTAGGAAAGGAGAAGGACTATGCTTTGTGCTGTGTCCCCTGCCTGAGGAAAGTCTCCAAGGGCTTGAGTAGAGCTTGCCTCCTGTTTTGAAGTCTCAGGAAAACAAAGACTTCACCCCCAGCTCCCCTGAACTTCCTTGCTGGGAGCTCTGACCTGCCAAGAAGTGCCTGTGACTGTGTGGGGCCTCTGGAGTTTGTTTCTGCTGTTGGGAGCTGGAAACGCAACGACAAGGAAATCGACGCATCGCTCTTCTTGCAACAGTTTTCTGTCGCAACGCCATGGTGCGAGAAGAATCTCCCCGCATTGCCGCTGCCGAAACCGACGCAGCGCCTGTCGCCGCGGCAAGAATCGACACATTGAGGGATCCCGGCAAAAAAGGTTGACACAGCGCCGCTCGCCACCGCCACATCGTTCACCGACGCATCCCGGATTTCCACGCATTGTCCCTGTGCTGCAAGTTTTCCCCAATGCATCACCCGAGGATCGAAGTTGTCCCAAAATCTACGCATTGCTTCCCCCTACAGACCGGACCCGGCGCACCACTCCCCTGTGTCCAGCGGAAGTGTCCCATCGCATCCACGAAGGTCTCAGAAATCGACGCATCTCTTTGTTTCTCGACGCTTCCCATCGCTGCGGCTGTTTGGCTTGGTGAATTTTGTTGCAACAACAGGTACTTTGCAAGAAGTCACGCATCCATAGTTTTCTATGGACTCAGTTGCTAAAACCTTTTGAAAGTCATTCGTCTTAATACTTGTATGTTGGATTTTTGTCGTTTTGGTCTTGTTAAGTTTAGATAAAGATACTTTATTTTTCTAAACCGGTGTGTTCATTTGTGGTGTTATCACTGTGTTACTGCGAGTGTTGGTACAAATACTCTACACATTGCCTTTGGGATAAGCCTGTCTGCTCGTGCCAAGCTACCAAGGGGGTGAGCAGGGGTTATCTAAAGTGTGTATCCCCCTTACCCTGACTAGAAGCAAGGGTCCCTATTTGGACAAAGGTACCTATCTCTGCCAACTAGAGACCCCCATTTCTAACAAGAACCGACGTTCGGCCATGTCAAGCTGAAATTGTGCTGGTGGACCAGACACTCTTGCATGGCATCCATGCATTGTGTAAGAGAGTTTATTGTGCTGTTAATTGAAACCATGCTTCCTTTCATCTTCAGCATTAGGCACTTGACATCAAGATCGTCCGTGGCATCAGGCGGTCAGTGCCCCCTGTGTACTGCCCTCTGGGTCCGGTTAGTGTGATTGTCCTTTGGGCAGTTTCTTGCCACCATCAAATGTCAATCAATCAAGTCATTTGTACCATTCACTATTCGCCTCAGGGGGTATCCAGGCGCCATGCTGCAGGTATCATTCAAAGAGTCAGGTCTTGAGTCCCTTCCTGAAGTGGTTCAGCAAGGGGGATGTGCTTAAGTGGAGGGGGAGGGAGTTCCAAGGTTTGGCCGCTAGGTGGGAGAAGAAGTGTCCTCCCAAGCGGTTGCGGTGGATCTGCGGTGGCTGGGCGAGAGCGAGGTGTGAGGAGTGGAGGTTTCTGGAGGGTTGGTGGAAGTTGAGACTTCATGTAGTAATGATGCGGGACTGCCGGCCATTGGATTTTCCCATACTCACTGGTGTGGTTACCTCATTGGCAGCAGGCCCAGAATCCCAGCCGAGTCTCCAGTGCTCTCCTTGCCGACCAGGCTGAATGGCTCACCACCTCACACCATACCCTCGGTGGACATCACCCGGGCCCAGGCTGCGCATGTTCACTGGCCTTCAGGGGTGCCCAGCACAGTTAAAGCAATTCTCTTCAGTGGGCGGTGCCAGGCTCCTCAATGGATCATCCACCTTGCCTTCAAGCCCTGCATTCCCGGGCCACCCATCGCAGTCATTACCACTCAGTCTGTCAGCTGCCAGCAGCCAGCAGCCTCCATACGGCTCAGGGGCCCACAACCTAAGCCGCTATGTAGGTCGCTGCGCGAGGGCAGCCTTGTGTCCCAACTTGCTTAGGGAATGTTCTGGCCACTGGGCCAAATTGCCGGGCCCTGCCGGCCAACTCTGATCTCTCATCTCTAGGAAACAGCCTCCAGCTTCAGGGGCTTGTGGTGCAAGAGGAGGAGGATCAAGGGGCAGGGGCGATCACTCACTAGCCATCACAGCCCCTGGTTCATTCAGGCCTGCTTCACCAGGACCGATGTGAAGCCACGCAGGACGCAGCATTGCCCACTCGTTCAGCTCTGGGCCTCTGCAGGTGATGAGGTAGACCACTCTCTTGTTCTGGTGTCGTCCGCTGCTGACGTACCCCCTCCCCTCCCGCCAATGGCACCGCTCCTCTCTGACCATCTTCTAGCACACACCTGTGTGTTGATTGTATATTAGTAGTGTCATCTTCCGGATATTGATATGGATCTTGGCTCCGGCCTCGAGAGCCACTTCAATGTGCGCCCTCGAGCGCTCCTCACGTCTCCCTTGTTTATTGATGCATCCTATTGGAAACAAAGTGTCAGTACTCTACATTCCCATCATGCAACTCTTCACATCCAGATTGTGTTTCTTTGGTGTACGATGTCCCTGTAGGTGTGCACAATTCTTGTTTCCTTTTGCACTACTGTTATAAAATATGTCTGCGAGTGCAAGTCGGCTCTCTTAATAACTCCTTTTGTAAGCAGTAATTATCCGTGACCGAACATTCATGTCATGCCGTTATTGAAAGGCAACCACTTTTGTTCTCTTTCACTTTAATGACCAACCACTATACCCCTTTCTAGGCTAGGCTTTGCACTGCTTGTCTGTTTTCATTTTCATAACGGAATGCAGAGACACTGTCACTTTCTGGTGTTCTTCACATTTGCAACCCTTCTGTTTCATTGTGTATGTCATTCTTGTTGTGGTGCTGTTTCTAAAGCAGTTGTATTATTTCACCCCAAGAAGAAAGGGGGGGGGGCGGCGGAGGGCATGTAAAACTGATCCTTGCCATCTTTCCTCAATGCTCCCTAAAGTGTACCACAGAGACTCAGTCCTAACTGAGCACGGCTGCAAGATCAGTGGAGAGAGTAGAACATTGACCAGAAGCTAGCAACTCGGCGAGTGCAAGGTAAGTGTTTTTCATTTTTAAAAATTTAATTTTCCCTCATCGTCGTCTGTCAACTCCCTCCCCACCCCGCACCACTGCTCTTCCCTGCACGAGCCACTCCTGCAGTAGATGTGTGCAGGAGTTACCCCAAGAGACAGTTACAGCAGTTGGACGGGGGACATACATACACAGTTAAAGCATTGATTTAGATGGTAGGGGCCTTTTGACGAAGGTATTTTAGATTGCGGAGGAGAGAGTACTTGTGTCTGGTCGAAGGTGATTAAGCAAGATGTCTGTCAAATAGAAGGAGCTTGAGGTCCTTTTTGAAGGTGACTAGGCAGGCGGTTAGGTGGTGTCAGGAGGCAGAGAGTTCCATATTCTAGTGGCACTCCAGAGAAAGACTGGTTCATGTATCATTCTCGACTGAAGGTGCCGGGAGCAGGGATTGGGCATTTCTGGAACGCCCTTTTGCTCCGGAGACTGTCATTTTCTGGTGTTTATTTTTTCACATTTGCAACCATTCTCTTTCATTGTGTATGCCATTCTTGTTGTGGTCTTGTTTCTAAAGGAGTTGCATTATTTCATGCCCTGTTCCACTCGTGTCTGTAGTTCAGGGAGTTTTTTTGTCCTTTTCAAATTGGGATGGGCTTTTTCTTTAAAGGCCTTTTGCCTGGTTCAACTGTATAAATATAATGCTGCTTTTCTCACAACAGAGCAGCAATGTGAAGCGCTGTGTTCCATGTCATGCGTCTGAACTTAGTCACCCTCACTATGAGAATGTAGCTTTCATTTTCCTCCCAGACACAAACAAGGCCAATGTTCAGGGGCAGATACTCCGCTGACGTGGAAGAGCGTCGCCCCACTGCTTTAAAGCAGTGCAAAGTAAAAAATAAATTATATTAACGGCCCTCAGTTATTATCATTTTATTTTTACTATAGCAGTGGCACTGCAGAGCAGCCCAGTTGACAGGACGGGGCAAGCCGGCCTCCCCGGACGTCGAAGCCAGAGGAGGAGTGGTATCTGCACTTAAAGTGCACTTGAAGGTTTGGCTTGCTGTCTCGGGCCGACCAAACCGCCATGCACACTGTGCATGTTCTCCACAGGCTGTATTATACAGCCTTAGTGGAGAACATGCCCAGCCTCCAAGCCCATGTCTGAGTGCCGAAACATGGCGCTCAGACCAATCACATCACTGCTAAAGGCAATGTTGTGATTGTTCAGGGGATTCTGGGAGGCTGGGTGCTTCCTGTTGGAGAAGACGTGGCGGCTGCGACCTCCAGGTAAGTTTTCTTTTTTATCATTTATTATTTTTAATTCCCTCCCCCCTCCACTCCACGGCCCCTTCCTCGCCCCCCATTCCCATTTGGTAGCAGCCGCTACTGCCAATGTTTCCAGAAATGTCAATGGGGCATTCACCTGGAAATCTCACCCAGCCATCTAAAACGTGTTCTCCTCAATTAACTTGACCTACCCACACCAAATGGTACTGGCAAAACCAATAGAGCTGGCTTAAAAACAGAAGCAATGCACACCAGATGTTTGCGTGCAATATCAAGCCAAAGCTACTGGCTTTGCCAGTGCCTGTTTTCCACTGTTCCAGTGTCCCGGTTGACTTGAACTAACATTCTGCCACTCCACTTTCACCTCCTAAGTGTATACCCATTAAACCTCTGTCGCACATTCCACATCATAGTGCGAGTTTCACATGTCCACCTCATTCCACCCCTTCAGCACCGAATTCTAAACATGGCCAGCAGTATGCACTGTCAGAATGAATGTGAGGCTCAATCAGAAAAGGTCTAGGTTCTGGGTGGAATGGCTATTCGGGGCCTACTGCCTGTGTGATTACTGGCCTATTACATTTCTAGAACGATATCATGATGGCAATCAAGGACTTGGTGAGGAGGAAAACTCCTTCTGATTACATTATGCTGTGGAAACTTGATCCTTAAATAAATCTACTGAAACCAGGAAGAAGCGTGCTCTCTATGCGCACACTGGCTGCAGCCAAACTCCTCATCGCCTCATTATGTGGCACATGTGCAGTTATACTCTGACACTGTCAGAAATCACCCTCACTCTTGAATATCTGAACAACAGCTGCACTTACACACTCACTGACACTCTTGGTAGGTATTCCAAGACCTGGCACCCCTGTGATGCCATAGAGGCCGGCAGGCCCAGCTACCGACCAGCCCAAAGCCCAACATTTACATTTCTAGGTTTTCACCTCTATTTGGAGCAGGTGTCCAACTTTTGAAACCACACAGAATTCCGGAAGCATTCCTGCGAGGCTGTGGCTTCACTGCTCCCCAGGAGCACTCCGTGCATAAACATTTACATGTTCAGAAATGGAACTGGTGTGCCTTTCCAGATTAAAACAGGCAGTGGCGGCCAGCATGGATAGGAGGTAGGGGGGCGGCGGAAGGGGCAGAGGGAAGGATGTGGGGTAAGAGGGTATTCAAAAATAAAAAATGTACCTTCTCGCTGCTTCCTCGCCCCGTCTCTCCTCCGCAGTCCTCCCTCGCTGGCCTAAACAGGAAGCACACCCAGGCTCCCTGTCAGCCAATCACAACGCTGCCTTAAAAGCGCTGTGATTGGTCTGAGCGCTGTCTTTTGGCACTCAGACGCTGACTCGGAGCCTGGGCATGTTCTCCATGCAGGCTGGAGAATATGCGAAGTGCGCAAGACTGTTTGGCTGGCCCAAGAGGGCCGGCCGAGCAGTCATTGCACACTTAGGAGGGTGAACCACTCCTCCTCTGCCCCCACCTCCTCGCGCAAAGCTGCAGAAGTAGGAGAAAATACAATGATTATAACGCAAGTTATTATCATTTTATTTTCCCTTTATTTCACTGCTAAAAAGCAGTGGGGCGACGCTCCTCCGCCTTAGCGGAGGAGCCGCCACTGAAAACAGGGAGTGCATAAGCACATTTTCTCTTGCTAGCTTCCTTCGGTTCCATGGGGAAAACATGTTTCATTGTAGAGAAACATATTTTCCTACAGTGCTATTAATTATGGGGAGTTCCCTCCTCTTTTCCATCATGAAAGCGGGTTTACTCCTGCCTTTCAAAGGAGTAAATAATCAACCCTTTTCAGGGTGAGAAAGTACCTGGAAATGTTTTATGAATATCCACAAACGTGAAAGAGTGTAGATTGTTCACCAACTTTTACAGTTGTCCACACCCTGGCATCCCAACAACCTGCCACGAGGGGACATTTTCTAATTTGCAAAAGTACACTACACGGACGTAATTTTACAAGTAAATAATACACGTTTATGAATAAAAATGAATCTGTTAGTGCACATTAGTGTTTTTAAGTGCACAAATAGCTTTGTGAATAAGTCAAAAACTTTTGCATGATTCACTGAACAGGAATAGTCGAGCTAATATGACATCACCAAGTATGAGAGATGTTATGCTTCTAGAACACGTGAACTCTTCACTGAGCTGTAGTGTGAGTACGAAGATGAACTGCCAACGGATCACATTTATTCAGAGACAGAAGCGCCCCTTACAAGGCGTGAGGCTTCTGCAGCGACACTTTGACGCTGATGTGTTCTGTTTAAACACAGGAAATGATTGATATCGAAATGACGGTCAGAAATCCAGAGAGGAATATCAACAAAAAAGAGAGTTATTATGGATTGAACATAATACCTTGAAGTGGAGACAGGGCCTTTCAATGTAGTTCTGACTCAATCCTCTAAATTCGAAAGCTAAAATACTAAATAAAGTCAGGACAATATCAAACAAATAAAAGGAATCAGAAAAATAAATAAAATTGCCTCAGAAATTAATTCCTTAATAACGCAAGCGAACAGTGCTTATGCAGCTAGGTAAACATGGAGACAAGCAAGAGGAACTGAGAAACGGCGAGGCCTAAAGTGTAAAATTACTACTGGTCCGTATAATAAAAAAATAGCTTGACTAGATACTTGTGCGTTTGTGTTATTCTATTTTCGAGTAATACACCACTAATGAAGAGATGCTACAGATTGCAAAATCTCTTCCCCCTTTGGGTAGCATTGTAGTGTCCAAGTCACAGCACCGTTCTTGTAAATGTAGGATGACCCACCCCAAGAAGTATGGGGGGCCGAAGGACACGAAAAACTGATCCTTGACTCAATGCTCCCTAAAGTGCACCACAGTGACTCAGTCCTAACTGAGCACGGCTGCAAGGTCAGCGGAGAGAGAGTAGAACCTTGTCCAGAAGCTAGCAACGAAATATTAACAAACTGGCTTATTGGCATGTTCCTGTAGCCACAGCTCTACTTTCTGTTTGCAAGTGCGTCCATGATGAAGTCCTCTTTAGGAAGGTTACCAGTGTCTTGTGCCAGAAAGAAGCTGCATCTGTCACGCACACCAGCACTTGCTACGGGCAGATGAAGAGGCTTGATGGAGGTCAAAGCTTAATTTGTGCTGGTTGTTGTAGGTTGTGGGCCCCAGCACTTTGTGACTAGGACTTATTTTTCATCATCAGACTATGACCCAGAGCAAGAGAGAAAGGCAGAAAAGTGAGAAAGAAAGAGAAAGCGACATATGAAAAAATGACAAAGGTGAAAGGGGATGAAAATCAACCAGGAGGCGTGAGCGTATGGTGGTGGAACAAAGATGCAGGACGTGGACTCAAAAGGCTTGTTTGTGTAAGTGGGTAGTGAAAAGCAGAAATAAAACAAGTACTGAACGCTGATAAAGCCTTACAACCTGCTGAGAGAAGGTGAAAAATGTTCCACAACAGGACATTCAATGAGAGAAGAACAAATCTGAGAGATGCAAGTTTGCACGGTTGGCATATCTTTATTTTGTTATGGAACATCAATTAGTGGCTGATGTTGCACAAAGATATCAATAAGCTGTTACACTAGGCTGAAGCATCTTTCCCCTGTGTAGACAAAATGGGTCACAACCAATAACCATTGATTGGTAGTACACAAAACACATCCAGGTGCTGTACTACAGAAAGAGTACTGAAGTGAAGCAACAGGTGTGTGTACCTGTTTTCTTTGTTCTCGGGGCAGTTTGGATTTACTGGAGGAGGACAATTGTTGTTTTCGGACTGTCCTGTAATATGGATTGCTTGGGTGTGCATGGTAAACCAGCATGATTTCAAGGGAGCATTCCCTCATTTGCACGAGGACATAGCCCCGTGCAAATGAGGAACACCTTTTCACCTTTACTTCCAGATATAGGCTCGGGGAACAAAGGCCTTCAGGAGACGCAGTAATTGTGCACCACTTATTAAGCTGCACACACAGGGCCTGCTTTAGGGTGGTGAGACCGGTGCGGCCGCACTGGGAGCTGACCTGGAAGGGGGGGCACTGACCTCATTGGGGGTGCTGTGTTTAGCAATATCTTTAGATTTAAAAGCAGCTGCTGCAGAGTTCCCTGTGTGTCCAGCTTCCAGGCAGTAATAAAAATGTCAAGATAACTCTTGTGATTAATGTTCCTGCTACTGAGAGAAATCAGAGTTTTGTCTAGTGGCAGTTTGTACTCGCCATAAAGTGGTGCAGACAGTCAATATGCCTGCTGTAAGAAACAGATGTGTATTTAGGTTGATCGCTGAGTGGAATAGTAAAGCCAGACTTTACCAGTTCTTGAAAACAAATGAAAAGTATGTGAGAGAGGGGCTATGGAGAGATGAGGGGCACTTTTGCTGGGTGGTAGTGAGGGACTCCAAGGAGGAGGTCATGGACTGGGAGGTGCCAAAAGCGATTGTCGCACTGGGTGCCACCAGCACTAAAGCCGGCCCTGTGTGCACAGTCAATACCCACACCATGGGTACCCCTGGGGAAGGAAACGTGTGTCCCAGGGACCCACCAGACATCTCCCTGCAAGCAGGTGCGGGTGCAATCACACACTGCACTCACCTGCGGGGATCCCTGCTACTCCTCAGTGTGCTGCCAAACCCTCTGAAGTGAAAGGCAGGACTGTGGATGTGGGATGAAATAGATTGATCCATCAGCAACAAAGAGCTGTAGAATCTGGCGCATTGGCACCTAGTGAGGGACTCTCGGCAAGGAGGATATATGCCCAGATTTACTCGCTCTCAAGCAGAGACTGGCACCTGCATTCTGTCATCAGATGTGTCCGACTTCATAATTTTCGGGTAGGCCTTGATAAAAGCTACTGCTATAGTCAAGCCTTGGGTCCTTCAGTGCCAGTACAGTGAGACTCAATAATGCAAGGTAAGATTGACAAGATTAAAGTTTAGAAAATGGACATCTATACAGTCCCAAATTTCTGCCACACCTAGGTGAAACTCAGTAGCCCCAACACACGTGTTTCTATAAAGTTTTAGTGGGACATTTGCATTATCTACACATACGTAAAAGCGGGAGCCCTGTGGTGGGACAAAGAGATCTAATAAGCTGTTGGTAGAATCGACCCATAACGGAAAGCACAGCAGGCTCCTGAAAAGTGAAATGTGTTGTGGGGCAGAGGAACTCTCTGTACCTTCTGGAAAAGGAGATATGTCAAACAGTTCAACACAATACAAGCCACTTACATCTCTCACAGGCAGCTGACTGCGTCAAGTGCCAATGACAAGTCAAGGGAAGCTAGTTCTGTGACCACACTGCCATGGCCTCCATTCCACAGGCCATCAGGCCCTGGAACAAGTACTTCTGTAGTACCTAGGTCATGGCAATAAAACCCATTGATACACCATGTCCCCGCTCTCCAGCAAGTTAAAGCTTCATGAAAAGAGGGGAAAAGGCCTGACACTCACATGCTCAGAAAGGTTCAAGGAGGGATTCATCAAAAAGAGTGGAGGAAACTCCTGGCTCCATTTTTATGGGACCAAACTCTAAGAAGAGAGCAGCCATATACCTTCAAGAGATCCCGCTCTGGCACAGACTGAAGGGATGGCGAACGCTGGCTGTCCTGGGGTTTGATAATTATTTTCTAATTCACTAACAAAATGAAATAAATTAAGAGGTAAAAATGCCTATTGTGTTTTCCAAGAGTTCAACATCAGTATTTGATAGGACTTTCTAATAATATGAAGACATAAAATGAATACGGTTTATGTGTGGGCAAGAGTCCTTATAAAACAAGATCCGTCTGAGCCAACTTAGGCGGCGCAAAGATTTGAACGAAGATAATTCTTTCTGTAAACATATGCGTGCGACGCTCTGTTTACATGGTGTTGAGACATCAGAAATGGAGAAAGTTGTTAGCACTTCAAGGTCACCTTTTATAAACGGTATTGCTCAACCTTTTCCTTTCCATCTACCCTTATCTAAAATTACTTGTGTATTCAAAACAAAATTCTCACAAGAACAATTTTGTAATCACTTTGAGATAAATTTAGAATTCATTTGTAAAAGTACAGCAGATGAGTTTTCGGTCTAGTTTATTTCTAATGCGTGTAGTACCAGGTACGCAAAGTTTCACCTTTGTTGGGGTAGGTTATTATTTTCAGAACTATCTAGTGAGTTGAAGAAGATACATGGTCAGATGGCTATCTCCGCTTGCAGGGATGGGCACATTGTAAACATTTTGCCAAACCTGTTCATTGGTTCACAAATCAACACTTATGTGTACATTATTTAGAAATGTCCCTGGGACCCTCCAGACACCCCCCTGCAGGCAGATACAGGTGCAATCAGACACTGCACTTACCTGCAGGGATCCCTACTACGCCTCAATGTGCTGTGAAACCCTCTTCATTGAAAGGCCGGGCTGTGGATATGGGTCGAAGAAGATTGGTCCATCAGCAATGCAGAGAGCATTTGGAAGCAACATATAATATGCTATTAAGTTGCCAGTATCTACGAGCATCACTTTTTAAATTCTTTGTTAGGATAGCTGAAGATTTATTGTTATGCCTTCATGCTAATGAAAAGTGAATTAACCTTAATAATAATAAGATTGTACTTTGTAAATTTAAAATGATTTATTATTATGTTTCAGAAACATCAGATTTTAAACAAAAAAACTTTAAATCCATTTTAAATTTTACATTTTAACAACCTAATCTAAGTATCAATATTAATTTTGTTGAGATTTCTTTTAAACCATACATTCATGCACACACTAGCACACCAGCAACGTGCCGAAAGCCATCAAGAGTCTCAACAGCTGGATCACAGCAGGCACTGACACCCTGGATCATCTCAAGTGCAACCCAGTGGCAAGACACTGACCACAGGCCAGTTGATACACAGAGGAACTCAGGCTGACGAAACGCTATTGCAAGCAACTGGACTGCAAATGTAGATCAAGTCAAGACACCACAGGTAAAGACATATTCAAATCAGCCCTAAGAGGCTACCACCAGCAGATATGAAACACCAAGAACACAGCTCCTGCAGATCGCATCAATACCGGCGCTAACATCAGCAAGAAAATCTTTGCATCATCAAAGAATTCACCATGCTTCCTTCCGCCTCCAGCACCCTCTCACAAGACTTTTGCAACAAGCTCTTGGAATTCTTCTGTAACAAAATCACCTCCATATACAGCAACTACGACCCTCAACTGGACCACCTCACCATCAAAACTCAACTTCCCATCACGGTCACTGCTATAACGAATACCATCGGGTCAGATCCTTGTCTGCACCACGCCTTCACCAAAGGACTCCTAACGATCAGCGAAGCACTAACACCCATACTCACTGACTCCATTGAGTCAGCCACATTCCCGGATACCTGGAAACATGCTACCATCATGCCCCTGCTCAAAAACCATCCGCAGACCGAGCCATGCTTTCTAACTATAGACCCATCTCCCTCCTACCATACCCAGGAAAGGTCTTAAAGAGTTATTCAACTGACACCTCACTGACCACCTCAGCACCCACCAGCTCCTCGACACCACGCAGTCCAAATTCAGGCCCAACCACACTACAAAAACAGCACTCATCGCTGCCACAGACAACATCCTCATGATCCTTGACAGAGGAGACACAGCAGCCTTCATTCTCATGGATCTCTCTGCAGCATTTGACATGGTCTCACATCTCATCCTCATCAGGCACCTGCACAAGATTGGCATCCAAGGACCCACTCGCCGCTGGATCTGCTCCTTCTTTACCGATAGACCACAAGCTGGCAGCCTGACACCTTACTCCTTGAAAGCCTGCAAACTCATCTGTGGAATGCATCAATGTTCATCGCTCAGCCCCACCTTCTTCAACACATACATGATTCCTCTGGCCAACATCATTCACACACATAATGTCAACATTCTATCCTATCCTGATAAGCAACTCATACTCTTCAACTCAGACAAGACCCCCAACACAAGAAACAAGTTCACCGTCTGCATGACAAAGTTGCTAACTGAATGTAAGCCAACTGTATCAAGCTGAACACTGACAAAGCAGAAGTAGTGATCTTTTGCAAGAACACCTCACCATGGGACTCCAACTGGTGGCTGATTGAACTCGGACCCACACCCAGCACCCATGTCTGGAACCTCGGAATAATCATTGACAGCAAACTGGACAAGATATCACTCACATCCTAGTCACCAGCAAGTTGGACTATGGGAACACCCTCTATGCTGGGATCACAAAGCAACTCACTGACAGACTGCAAACCATCCAGAACACAGCAGCCAGACTCATCCTCAACCTCCCTCACAGAACTCACATCACACTACATCTCAGAGAGCTCCACTAGCTTATGAGACACAAATGTGCTCATTTCAACCTCCTCACACACACATTCAAGGCACAACACAACTTCTACCTGAACAGTTGCATCCCCTTCCACCAACCACTCAGATACCTCTGCTACGCAGGACTCTTACTCACACACATCCAAAGTATACACAGAACCTGATCATGAGGATGGCATTCTCTTACATTGCTCCTAAAGCTTTGAACAGCCTCCCACTCCACATCACAGCCTCCTTCTCTGTTCTTAAATTCCTCAAGAAGATGAAGACCTAGCTTTTCAATTAACCAACCTATCATAGGCAGGGCTAGGTGCACACACCTGCTCAGTGCCAGGATGTACTTACGAGTGATAGTGCTCTTTACAAATACACATAACATAACGGAACAATACTGAAGAATTTCTTAACAGTGAAAGAGGAAAATGTGAACCTTTTCAGATCATGCGAATGGCTAAGTTATACAGAGAGGGTATATTGTATCTATCAGTTATGGGCATATTTAAAGTTTGTCCATCACCATGTTTGTCCTGTATATTCAAAACGTTGTTGCACACTATCTCAATAATTTTGCAACTGTCATCTAGCTTATACACAGACGATTGGACGGGATTCTGTTCATTAAGCAGCAGCCCGCCTAAAGAAATGTGCAGTGCAGACTTTTTGACAATGGTTCACTGTCTTCTATTTAAGAGAAGGAATACTATTAAACTTAAACATGTATAATCTATCATTTCACATTGGAAGATGTTTGACAAACGTGGAAGATGTCATGGTCTCTTATGGCTTTACCTTTATTTACCTTTGAGTAAATGAATTTTTAGTGTAAGTATAAACATAATATTTTAAGTTTAGAAATCCTAAGAATCCTTCAAAAAAACATCTCCTCCAGAAGCCGAGGAGTGGCCTGTACGGTGATGGCTCTTCTTCGTGGTATGGGTACCATAGAACTGAGTGGTAGATACTTGCTTTACTCAGCCACTTATTCTAACATTACTTCACTTTGTTGCCATGCCCAAACCTAGGTGTAAAGAGACGGAAAAAAGTCCAGACTGCTAGACTTTCTGTAGTGGAAGTCTCAATACTAGTGATGCAACTAATAATGTCACTTCCACCGTCAGATGTGTTCCTCTCTTTGCCTTTTAATCACCAGATACAGATGTATCTGTTGGGTCGAGATTTTTTAACACATTATTTTGTTTATATCTTATTATTTTCTCGCCTGAATAATTTAAGAGTAAGATCGCAGAACTTACATAAGTCTTATGAAAGTTATTGCAGAAATAATAAAACTCCATGCCAAATGCAGAATATGAATAGCCAGACTTTACTTGTTTGAAACGTCTTTGACATACATAACTATTGACATGACACCAACGGCTTAGGTTACAACTACACTCGCTATTATTTACATCAACACAAAGACGCACACCAGTAGAACCAAGCACATTATGATACAGATTGTTGCTTGTGGCTTCCATAGGAAGCTGATAGTTCAAATACTGGATTCAGAACCTGCTTATTCACTCGTTGAAACACAGCAGTGATATACCATGTTTCTACTGCTGATATCTCACATGATCTAGGCTTCCAGGGACCCTACAGAAGTGGTGGAATGGTAGACACTGATCCACTGTCTCCCCGGGTCACCAGAGTGTGTAGGAGTGGGCGTCTTGGTGGATTGTGAATCACTGTCACATGGGTCGCAACTTCCAAAGGAGGTCTATCTTGCATGGCATGGGACAGTGCAGACTGGTGACAGATAGTCTGTCTGTACTCAGTAATGGCACCTACTGAGTGCTACAAGCACTACACCTACTCTCATAGAGAGTTGGGAGCATGGGGCTCAATGAGAGTGGGAGATTGTAGGGAGAGAAGTGGGTTGATACAAGGGAGGGAGGTGGGAAATGATCGCAGGACACCAGCTCCTGTTTGTGGTATTTGGGTTAGGCGGAGTGGGATACTGGTGGAGGTGGGAAAGAGGGACCATACAATGTAAAGAGAAAGGTCCCCCTGCGGGTAGGTGAGAGTTCCTCTAGGCATGGAAAAGTAGAAAGCGTACAGAACCTAGGGCAACTCACAATGGTTAATCTAAAGCATGATCAAACTTACACAAACATATGAGGGCAACAACGCAATTGTGAAGGCTAATACGTAAATTTATTCAAATCATTGATAAAATCTGGACAATACAAAAAGGGCTACATACAAATTCACATCCACTCTCCAATCCTATCTACATTCACACTCAGTTCAACCACATAATAAAAGCAAGGTACACAAACAAGAACATAAACAAATATGTAAGGGAAAGCACTACAGTTGGTGCATAATGCTTGTAATACAATAATGTTCCATAAGGACTGATGATATATAACAAATAGAATTATTTAATCAAAGAAACAGTCGGTGGCTTGACAATAGAATTTCTTTCGTCTTCTACACGCGTTTCGGCACTGAGTACCTTCTTCAGGAAAGCCACTAGGAGCACTTGTATGGTACCTGTACCAATGTGTAACCTCCAAAGGGCTTTGGAGTGAAGTCCTAAATCTGATAGTTTGGAATATGAAGATGCCTCTGTGGGCTCAACCTGCAGTCACAAGATGGCTAGATGGATCTGTGTCCAAAGATGGATAAGACAAACGTCTGCAAAAAGACCAACCAAGCCGTGAAAGTATATGTGGCAGCCAAGTGTTCATGCACACAAATAAAGTAGCACACGCGCCTTCTGGATACCGATCGGGCATAAGTCAGCGGATGCAAGTGCTGATGTCACAAGTGATAAACAGTAGCCAACGGTAAAGATCGATATCGACGGTGATGACTAGCGGGAGAGAGGATCATGTGAACTGGGCAGCCGGCTGCCGTCTTGCATAGGAAACAGAGAGTGACCGTACATCAGGTATTTGTCTTTCCCAAGACATTAAAAGGCGGGAGGAAAGCGCCAGGGTGAGGTGGCCGATTTACAAAATGGTTGGTGTGTATCTGTAAAAAGAAAATCTGGGAAGGAGGAGAGATCCTGAAGGCGATGGGGGAGGTTGAGAAATTTATGTTTTTTTATGACTGACACATGACTCCTCTCCCCATTTCCCAGCGGATCCATTGGGTCAGCTCTCCTGGAAGTTCTCATGAGGATGGGCGTACTCACCTCAAAACTCGAGATAGAGTAAGTGTCAATAAAGACACTTGTTCCACTTCTTCATTCCAAGGGACTTTTTAGAAAAGCTGCTCCTCATTCTCTTTCGAATTAAAATATGCGGAGGCTTAAAATAACTGTGTAAAACCTGAGTTCTTTACTGAAGTGTAATCACCGGCAAGAAGAAAATGTTATCACTCCTCCATTGATTACAGCGGAATTGTAATATCATAATGCCAGCTGTCCTAGCCAACATAGAATGTGAAAAGAAGGCCACTGAGCAAAATTACAAATGCAACTTAAACATCCACAGGAATAACCAGCTTCTCAGCTTCCTTCTGAACGTTTCCTCCCTGAAAATGCGTTGTTAGCAGGCCTTCATCGTGCGATCTTTGTTAATTACCCTCCAGGAGTTTATTTCGGGAAAGCAGGCCTTTGATCATACACATTCTAACGAAGAGATGGATTTGTAAGGGACAGCTGGTAAAGGTATGTGCTTACAACTAGTTATTAGCTGCAGTGCAGGGTGTACAGAGAGGATTGAGAAAGTTCATAGTGTGCACTCATTTTATAAGGAATAAAAAAACATTTGTCTAACACTTGAATTGTATCACAAAAGCACCCGGGTTTTTAGGTCTCACCTGAGCCAGCGCAAGCTGGTCTGGCGAGACATTTTGTGAGTGGGGGCTTTAGAAATGCGACCACAAGCTTTTGCTTGTGGCCTAAGGCTTGCTGTTACGCGCGCGTGCACGCGCTCAGCAGCCATCTGCCTTTCCTATCTCTTCCTCATTTCCTCGACATGGCTCATTAACTCTCTCGTCATGGCATATGCAGCTCTGCCTGGCATCTGTCACGACTCTGATGTTTCGATCGCAGCAGCAGCTCACATTACCAACTGACGGCCCTGGACTACAGTCACATGAAAAACAACAGCGTTCTGCTGTTCTGCTTCCCTGTAAACCTCAGTCAGGTTTTTGAAGTGATGTAGTCTCCCAATTCTCCTCTCTGCCCCATCTCCAGACTGATGTCCCCTCTGGAACCGGACAGAAAAGTCAACTCTTTTCTACAGGCGCATCTGCAAGTTTATTCTTTTTATTTTTTAGTGTGACTGTGTTCAAAATATTCTGACTTCATGTTTAGCACTGTTGAAAAAACATTGAAACCTATATCACCGAAATGCTTGCTTATTTAGTGCATACTTATGTATATATTTATATTTAACATGATTGACTAGTATTCGCCTCCATTGTGTGCGGTGCAGGCGTTTCTCCATACCATTTGTGAGAAAGCACTTCTGTGAAGTACCTGGGCCGTGTGCTCAGCTGAATGCACTTAAGCAGAATTGGGAACTGTGCATTGTAATAAAATGGCTTTAGGACTCTCAGCAGAAATGAAGTAGCCATAATTTCCGAAGCATGATATATATCTTCACTCTCTCTCTCACTCGGCAATACCACAGCATCACTCAGCATCACCACAGCATCACTCAGCGCAACCACTGCATCAATCAGAGTGGAGAGGTGTGGTGCAGCGGCCAGGGCAGCTGACTTCGGAGCACAGGGTTCACGGTTCGATCCCCGGCTCCGGCGGCAGCTCAGCTCAGCACCATGTGACTCTGGGCAATAGCTCACTTAATTTCCACTCCGGCCCCCAGCGCCTTAAGACCCGTAAGGGTGAGTAGCTGCGCTATATAAAAACGGACTTACTTACTTACAATCAGAGCCAGCACAGCATCACTCAGCGCCACCACAGCATCACTCAGCACCAGCACAACATCACTCAATGCCATCACAGCATCACTCAGCGCAACCACAGCATCACTTAGCGCCACAACAGCATCACTCAGCGCCACCACAGCATCACTCGGCACCACCACAGCATCACTCAGGGCCACCACAGCATCACTCGGCACCACCACAGCATCACTCAGGGCCACCACAGCATCACTCAGCGCCACAGCAACATATCACTCAGCACCACGACAGCATCACTCAGCGCCACCACAGCATCACTCAGCACCACCACAGCATCACTCGGCACCACCACAGCATCACTCAGGGCCACCACAGCATCACTCGGCACCACCACAGCATCACTCAGGGCCACCACAGCATCACTCAGCGCCACAGCAACATATCACTCAGCACCACGACAGCATCACTCAGCGCCACCACAGCATCACTCAGCACCACCACAGCATCACTCAGCACCACAGCAGTATCACTCAGCATTGCCTTTGCACTAGTACACCACCACATCATCACTCAGCAAGACCTGAGTATCATTCAGCATCACCTCAGCATCGTCTCCGCACCAGTCACCACCACCACCACTACCACCTCAGCATCACTCAGCACCACCTCAGCCTGCTCTCGGAATCTGGCATCTGTTAATTCTCCCCTAGCGTCTGGCCGCTGCTAGTGTTATAATACAGGTACTAGTTCCCAACCTTCACCCTCCGATTGTTTATGCCCCCTCAAAAAAAAAGCTTTAACAAACAACCATTGGAATAGGCAGAAACAAGTTGCCAGCATTGCAAGAACAAAAGAAAACTGAGGAAATTTTTTATTGTAAATACTTTTTTTAATATGGTCGTTCAGTTTTACATAATGCCTTCTTGGTCATATATAAAGTAACAAAAATGCTTCTGACACTTTTTTATTATAACTTTTCAGCATGCTGCACAGCAGCCACACTTCTCTACAGCACAGCTTGAAGACATTGGCAAAGTCAATAGCTCTGGCTAAACACTTATAACGCCCCAAAGGCGAGACCTATTGGCTATGCCAATGCTTGTTATGACATGAGCCTTGCTCCTTTGTTTGGGCCGGAACTCCTCGATGACTTAAAATATGGATACAGTCTAAGATAATGGATACTTTATCCAGATGTTATTATTAATATATGAATAAAGCCAAGTCCCACATGAATGCCCATCCATCTTCAATGAGCTCCTTCTTTCCAGATAGAAGAGGGCTCTTGACCACCGATGGCACCGCACAGCCATAGACCATTGTATATTTTGTGATATTTATTTAAAATGTATTGGATCAGGTTGCAGCATTTAAAATACTTAATAGCATGAACAAATCCAAGGGGTTGTGCGCAGAAACATTGACGTAGCAATTACCAGTGTCTTAGTTACTCTTAATGACATCCCTGGGGCGTGTAATTTTTTTTTACATATAGCAATACTTTATTGTGTGTGATCTCCAACTAGCTGGTGGTTTTCTTTGAACTAGAAATCATTGCTAGAATCTCCGGTCCGTCTGCCTGCTGTACGTTTCCAGCACAGGGCAGTCATAGATTTATTCGTCACACAATGTTCCGCACTGGCTGCTCAAACCGCAGATGCACCCCAGGGCCCCACACCTCGTTTTCAAAGACATTCGAGTTAATTGTTGCCTGCATGGCACAGTTTGTTGTGCCATGGGCCTTCTGCCTTAAAGTGCTAGTGTTACCTAGATTTTCCATCATGCGTGTTAATATATTTTAAAACTTTATTCTTTCTTTGCGACTTATATTCCAGAGCCACATAATAATTGTGCCCCAAGTGACTGCATTAAGATAAGATGGAACCGTATGTTAAAGTGCCTTTTGCAGAGTTTCCTATGGGCAGGGCTTTGAGTGGGATGAAAAAACTGGGGGGTCTCTCAAAGGGGCGTGGCTGATGTAATTGAGGGCGTGGCTTAAAGATACATAAGCTAAAAATCTGTGCTTAGCATAGTGTGCCGCCGGATTGGAAATTTTGCTGTTTCTGTCATTGCATTCAGATATATAATACAGCAAGTAACATTATACCTACAACAAGCCAGGACTATTGGTTTTGTCAATGGTTATTAGTTGCCTATCATAAATGAGCAACAGCCATGGCTTCGTTGTATATTATTTATTTATTTTATTTATTTGAACATTTATTGAGTGCACTGCTACCTCCAAGGGAGGTGTCCCGGCGCTAAGGTGGCAGATTAACACAGCGACACAGGACAAAAGGGTTAAGTGCGGTCGAATAGCCAGGTCTTCAAAGCTTTCCTAAAGGCTGATTCTGGTTCCATTTTGCAGAGATAGAAAGGCATGTTATTCCAGAGCTTTGTGGTTCTGACGGCAAAGGCTCTGCCGCCTATCCTGGCCTTACGAAAGCGAGGGGTAGTGAGCAAGTTCAAGTAGTTGGATCTCAGGACCCAGACATGTTGGTAGCTTTGCAATCTGAGTCTCAGATATGTCAGGCCCTGACCCATGGTGGCTCTGTATGCCATAGTGAGTTCCTTAAATTCAATTCTTCTACTGACGGGCAGCCAGTGGAGATTTCGCAAGTGGGGAGAAATGGAATGACAGAAAGGCACCTTGCAGATCAGTCTAGCCGCATCATTTTGAACTATTTGTAATCTGCGGATCAAATATGCTGGGAGACCTAAGTAGAGGCTGTTAGAGTAATCCAGGCAAGATGTAACCAAGGCATGAACTACAGTCCTCCTCCAATCCAGCGGGAGGAAGTGGAGGAATTTCCTCAAGGTTCGCAGCTTCCAAAAGCATACGGTGGAGACCTGACTAATCTGGGCCTTACAGGAGAGAGCGTTGTCGAATTTGAACCCCAGATTCCTTGCTGACTCCACTGGAACAGGAGGGGGGTTCAGTTCTGGAGGCCACCAAAGCAGGAAGGATGTGCAACCGGTTGGTTAAAGGAGAGCACCTTTGTTTTCTCTGTGTTCAACTTTATGCATTTTTGAGTCATCCAAGCCGAGATGTTGCTCAGGCACCGTCTGAAGTTGACAAAAGCAGCCTCCGTATGTTCTTTAAAAGAGAACACCAGCTGGATGTCATCAGTGTATTATATTGAAAATGCTTCAGTTCTAAATGCTGACACTATGAAAGAACTACAAGAGTCTCTTTGAAGTTACATCACAGGCAGTGAAGGGTGATACTGCTGCAGAATTAAGATTGTTTTTTTCACCCTGAGGGTGAGGGCAAAAATGTAGAGCCTGATAAAGACCCGTCTCAGCACCTGCTTTTTAGAACTGCCGGTGCTCAGCACGGGCAGGACCCAGCCCACTTAAAGCCCTGCGCATGGGTAATCAGCCCCTCACAGGTTAGATGAGAGGGTGCGCGAAGATGCTAGGTGCATCGACCTCGCATCTTTTTGATTTTTGAATCTGAAACTGTGCCAGTTTGGCGAACCCTACAGTTTTCGAAGTTCCAAATTCAAAATAAATAGGATGTTGTTTTTGGGGGGGCGGAGGGGGGTGCTTCCTGACTACCACAGAGGATCAAAGCCCACGGCACAGCAGCTGCTTGCCTTTCTTTTCCAGTTCTCTCGCCCTGACTCCTGCAGCCGGAAATCCCAAGGCGGGACTTCCGGCACTCAGTAACAGCGGTGAAACACGTGTGCCCACAGCCTGGTGTCCAGTCCATGTTAGGAAGAACATTCAGCTGCAGGGAATGTCAGGTGGGTGAAGTGAAACCACACCAGTCTCAAGAGAATGTGGGACACTCTACTTTTTTACGAAGTGTGAAGTTTCTCGGACTCGTACAACTATGTGGACATATGAAATCTTTTTGCACAGCCCTGGTTTAGATTTCAGTTGGTGGACTTGGCATTTCATCAGTTCTAGGTTGAGTGTTGCTGATTTCGGACAACAACACCTGCTATTTATGGCACTGCAAAAAGGCGGTAGCAAGCTCTCTATAAAAACATATGCATGCTTATTTTATTGATAACCTACAGTGCATGGTCTTGACAACTATTAGTGGTAGCCAGGTGTGATGACATGCAGTATGCCCTATAAAGTAACTGTTCTGCACAATAATACAGCCCTCCCTTCAACTTTATTTATAAAAAATGTGACATATTTAATAGCTGCATTTTTGGTATATTTTGCCGGCAGCTAATTTGTTAACGAGAATGAGGTCTTCTAGAATATAGATGTTCTGTTATTCTGAGTTTACATTTGTTTAACAAAATCGAATGATAGCAAAAAAAATATATTTAACTTGTGTGGGGAAGAAATTTCAGGGCTGATATTACCAGTTCTCCCACTTTCTGATCTTCTCCTTGTACGTTCCTCTATTTGGTCAGCCCCATGGCTCTTAATCTGAGGGACTGCCCGGAAAACAAATACCCCCTTCTTCCACACACCCCGCCCCAGCAGAGTTTAGATTACTTCTGAAACAGGAGGACCCCCAAATGATACCCCTAAGTAATCCCTGAAGAGGTGGTGTATCCTCAACCTCCTCAAGAAGAGGTTACTGATTGGTGGCAGTGATGTATGGTCTTGGAGCCGTAACCAGGGGAAAGTTCTATATGCCGCCCAATGTGTGATCTACAAATTATTTTCATTACCTGATTCCTTGCATCCAAAGTGTATGGGTAGAGTGTGTGCACTGTGTATATATGTATAGTTTAGCTTCGAAGATTGAGTGGGATTAATGCCTGCTGGCCCCGCTAACTGGCAGCACCATACCTCCAGCTCACGCCTTTCCCTACTTTTCTGTCCCACTGAATTTCACACACCTTCCTGCCCAGCCACTCTGACTGACAGTGGACCCATACCAAACTGTCCAAAAATTAATATTATAAGTTAAGTACTGACTTTGGCGAAATGTAGACTCCTGGTGGCTTGACCTCCATGGACCCGCAGCACTTTCTGGATACCCGTATAAAAGATAAATTCCCCATGAATTTTCTGTCTATCAATGGACCATTTCTGTAGTGACCTCTAGTGCTCATTAGGACGTTGTTTTTGTTGTTGTGCTTCATTATCCTTTGAACATCACAACATTTTGTGAATGGCATTTGCGATTTACATTGCATCCTTTCCAGCAATCAGCTTCTTGAGACTCAGTTGTACGAGCAAGTAAAGCCGCCTACTTCCAGCAGTGTCGGCTTTGAGCAGTGCCACATCTGTGCGCTCACTGTCCTCCACTTACACTTCAATTCCAAGTATACATTGTGAGGAAGCGGCAGAGGACAATGCTTGTTTCTTCCTAGAAAGACCACAGCATCATGATTTGGACCAATGAAGGAAGAAAGAATGGAAGTAATAAAACCATAGTTACACAGTTACAAGTGGACCTAAGACGAGAGTCATTTTGTTTGTGGTCATTACTGACGAGGCTTTAATGAGGATTTGTGGGATGATACCTCATAGCTTTAAACTAACCCCGTGTCATGAGTGTCACTTCCGTTCAACAGCATTAAGGGCTCTATCATGAATTCTGAGGAACACCGCAGGAGTATTCCCGCACCTGAAATTAATAATACCGTGTGTATTGTGTGTTGGTACATTTTGCTTGTTGGAATACAAGTCTTTTTACATGAGGCCATCTGAGAAATAGGGAATTAATGCCGGGTCGAGAATACCACCTCGATTCCCAAGGTAATTCCACGTTTGTCATCCCATTCACACCTGGTAATTACATCAGCTTTTAGCTGGTGAAATGTCCAGATGGATGACTGCCTGGAAAGCAGTATTTCTGAATTCCTTGTAATTGCCGATTTGACCAGAAACACTGTTTCTGGCAAAATAAAGAATAAAATGGGCCCGGAATGGGACCGGAGTACACTGAGATTTATTGGTCAATATATATAATGGAAATAGTAGACCTCAGAGTTCCAGCATGCTCACTGCATGTCCCCATGTCGAGAAAACCATTATGGATCTATATCTGGCAACCCATGTGTGCTGCTTTGCAACCCATCTTGTTTAACCAACCTAACTATTGCACTTTTAAAAGTAACGATGCCTTTAGCTTCTACTTGTATTCGTGACTGGATGTTTGTATCTCTTATCAATAGCAGTCTATTAACATGACGCAGTTTCCGGTCTTCACTGAAGACTGTTTAATAAAAGCACCATACGGAGGACTGCCACCAAGGTTAGAAGGTATGTGGTCTCACTTGCTGTGTGGTCATTGTGACCACAGTGTGTGTGAAGCCAATATCTGGTATCCTTCTCAATTAGAGGAATCGTCTCTATTGTCCTGGACACATTGTTTATTTTTTTTCGCATAGTATTTGTTATTAAAGTCTAATTAGTGTTTTTTGAGAACCTTCTGGCTGCAGTGATGGTGACAGGGAAAGAGAAATTATAAAAACTTGGAAGAAAAGAGAGAAGGCAAATAGAGTAAGGGAGAAAGAAAAAGTAAGGTTGGAGAAAAAAAGAGAAACAGTTCGCTTTGGGAAAAATCTTTAAAATATTGTGCTATAAAGTGCACATGTTCCCCCTTTAAAAAATATGTTCTCCGTCACCCTGCACTCCGGCCCAGATCACTCTGAGGATAGTGTTAGTCACTTGTTCTTTCTTTCCCTTCTCTCGCTCGGTGCTTTAGTGGTATGGTTCAAAGTGTGGAGTATTTCTCTGCTCACTCCCTTGTTGCACTCGTTGTCTGGCCTGCCCTTGTTGCACTCGTCGTCTGGCCTGCCCTTGTTGCATTCGTGGTCTGGCCTGCCCTTGTTGCACTCGTGGTCTGGCCTGCCCTTGTTGCACTCGTGGTCTGGCCTGCCCTTGTTGCACTCGTCGTCTGGCCTGCCCTTGTTGCACTCGTCGTCTGGCCTGCCCTTGTTGCAGTCGTGGTCTGGCCTGCCCTTGTTGCACTCGTGGTCTGGCCTGCCCTTGTTGCACTCGTCGTCTGGCCTGCCCTTGTTGCACTCGTCGTCTGGCCTGCCCTTGTTGCACTCGTCGTCTGGCCTGCCCTTGTTGCACTCGTCGTCTGGCCTGCCCTTGTTGCACTCGTGGTCTGGCCTGCCCTTGTTGCACTCGTGGTCTGGCCTGCCCTTGTTGCACTCGTGGTCTGGCCTGCCCTTGTTGCACTCGTCGTCTGGCCTGCCCTTGTTGCACTCGTCGTCTGGCCTGCCCTTGGGTGCCGCTTTGCTGGGCAGCGCTGCTAGTGATTTCAATGGACGCTGTGTTTGTTTGCTTCCCGAGCGGCCTCCTCTGGGTACCGGCACAGTGTGTTTTGTTGATGTTAACGAGTTCCTCTGCAGGAAGCTGGCAAGGGTCAATTAGGAGCTCCTATGTTTCCAGGAAGTACGTGGACGAATACTACGAGGTTTGTTTATAGGAAAATGCGAGCTTGTCAGCCAGTGGCAGGGCCCTCTCGCCAGGGACTGACGTTTGGCCAGGGTCAAGGCCATGTCTGCTCGCGAGGGTCAGGAACACGGTCAACTTTTATGTGTAACGGGCTCAGGAAATCAGATACACCGGGGAGGTACAATGTGTGGGAAGTGGTCCTCTTGAATGGTGTTGGCAAGCATGTACACACCTAGCATATGGTGTGAGGAAGTAAAAGCAAACTATCTGCTACCCATCAAGAAAATCCCCCTTTGCCTTCATTGTGCGCACTTACTGGTCTTTTTGGCATGGATCCTGTGAGCTGACATCACTGGGATCAACCTCTCCTCTCCTCCCCTCTCCTCTCCTGTCTTCTCCTCTCCTCTCCACTCCTCTCCTCTCCGCTCCTCTCCTCCCCTCACCTCCTCTCCCCTCACCTCACCTTACCTTAAAATCGAGATCTCAGACTCAAAGTGCTGATGCAGGTGCAGGATTCAAGAGCACAAACCTATTCCACTCTTATTTTTACCCATTTTCAGACTCACTTCTTTTTGTCTCCATCTGCGAGACCTATGGTAGAGATAAATTTGATGAGCGATATTTACCAGCCTAATAATTAAAAGCCAGAATTCAGCCTCTTTCGTTTCATGGGCAAACATTTGATAAAACCCCCTTGGCTTGGATTTTGAAGGGCTAAATGATGGTGGAATTTGGGTGCGAGTTCCTTCTATGGCAAGAACGTGAGGCTTAGTGTTTTGCACCAAATCACACCGAGCAATGTGCACTTGTCTCTACATGTGGGTATGCACGAGACCCTTCATAGAGTCTGTGAGTTTGAGTGGTCACTTAGTGGAAAGGTGCTTTTTATAAGGTGGCATTTCCAGGATGACAAATGTTTAGGTACTGGAGCGGACAGGTGTGGCACTGACCACAGGTAACAAGGTCACACCATCTGACAATTGCCATACATATAGGACAGTTCATTTCTGAACTCCAGATAAAACCTTTCAGCTAGTTTATATCTCAGCTTCGTGCCCAAGAACAGATGTGGGGATGAACCACAGTCTACTGTTGGCTTACCCACTGGTTAAAATGCTGAGCAGCATTACCAAGAAATGTGATGAAAAGGAGGAGTCAAGCCTAAATCTCTTATGGACACATCCATCTGTTCCTCGAAGGAGAAATGCTTTCAAGAGACTTGGTGTTTGCACGTGAGACTACAGCTCAGAAGATGTTCTGGAAAAGGATGCGGAGAGAGAGGAGGTCCGCTTGACTTTACCATGAAGAATGAAGGCGCTGTAGGGAGCAGGCACTGGCATTGGTTTTTGGCCAGAAATAAGTGTGCAGCAATCCTCAGATGGTAGTGGTGCAAGCTGCGTGGTCTTGGTTGAAGTTCCAGGGCTCGAGGTCTGACGGTATCATTTTGTTCTCTTGTTGAGCATTTCTCTGGCCAGATCCGGCTCTGTAACACTGCACATTGTATACCAGAGCCTCTACCAGATGGTGCACTGCCCAACATGTCATAAAGAGCGCACGGTAACATTTAGCAATAACAACAAGCACTGGACCTTCTGCCCTAAGGCGTCTACTGTGAGAGGTAGGTTCACTGAGAGGATAAGTGCATCCTACCAGCCTCACATAAGTGGACGATTGCTGTGTAACTTGAGCTAAGAGCAACAGCCTGGGGCTAGTAAGACCAGTATACATACTATACTGAAGTATCCCATTACAGTGGTAAATGACCGCCGGGAGGTCATCTCATTGCAGAATCCCAAGCCTTGAACAGCCAAGGGCAAAAGTAGCTCCTAATGAGACGTATACCATACATTTGATTCCCATGTTTACCTACAGTTCCACGGCTTAGCTACCAACAGAGGGGTTACTACATTAGACATGATAGAAGCACCATCTCCATTTGCTAAAGCCTTCCACTGTCGATTTACTTAAATGTGAGTTTGGATTTTAGGCGCCATTGTGCGTATATCAATGGACTTGTTCTTTTTAAGAACCTTATGCTGGAAGCATATGTTGTTATACTTAATCTTTGCTGAACTAAATGCTCAAAGACAACTAGATTATGACCAATGTAATATATTTGCTTTGATCTTGTTAAAGATTCAGAATTATGATGCACTGTGTCGAGCTGACAGCCATTTTAATATGTAGGAATACATAAAGATGTCCGCTGTTGGAATTAGTGTCCAAGGCTGATCATAGTGCAATGGAGAAAAACATTTTTCTTTAGCTTTAATACTAAATATATAAGTATTACACTTTATCCAAGTGTAAGACAACAATTCATGCAACTCTGCCTAGGTCATGTCAAAACATTAAAGTATACCAGTGGCAGGAAGGATATTCGTTGAATATACAAGATAATGTATATTTTATAATTTAAAAGTGCATGTAGAACATATGCACATTATGTTCTTGAGTTTTGTAAGGAAAAGCGTATTAGTAAATTTGGTCTATACTTGCAGCAGAAGAATTTATGTCCAATTACGTCCATATTTGAATTGTTGCTGGAGGTTGTATGACGTTACCACGCATTCCGTTGCAACGTATGCCTTTACCACGCATGCGTTACAACGCGAATGCCATTACCACTCATAACTTTTACCACGAAAATGTCTTTAACACGCATATCTTTACAACGTTTTTCGTTCTAAAATCATGCATGTTAATGGCATTTTCTTGGTAAAGGTTATCTCCGATCCCTTCCCCATTACCATAATTCCCCGTCCCTGTACCACTGTGCGACCCCATCCCTTAAATTATTATTTACATAATCTAAAATCCCCCTTACCTCTCCACGTCCTCTCCTCTCCTTTCTCTTCCGAAGTTCCGATCTACGTTGCACGTCGTTAAGAGGAAGCGGAAGTGTCTTTCCGTTTCCTCTAACGACGCCGATTGCCTCCACATCTCGACTGAAACAGGTGCGTTTTTTTGGGGGGGGGAGACCCCCCCAACCCCCCTTTTTTAATCGGACGCTTTTTTGGGGGGGGGGGGAACCCCCTCCCCCCCTTTTTTAATTTTTCCTTTAACACACATGCCTTTACTACGTATCTCGTAGTAAAGGTATGCGTGGTAAAGGCATTTCGTGGTAACCACGCATGCGTTGTAATGCATGCGTTGTTATGGTAATGCGTGGAACCGGCCGCGTTGTAGTGGCTGTTTCCCGTTGCTGGATACATGTGCTAAGACCGTTATCAAACAAATATCTGTATTTTGGGAGTCTTCTAATCTATTATTGAATAAGAAGTTTTAAGATATCCATAGCCAAATTAAATTTCATATTTTCATGTTTGAAAAGTGTGTAACTTAAAACTGATTATGGATAATTTGACTAATAAAGAAATGACTTCCTTCTGGATGATGAAGTGGCCAATGTTTGTCGGGTAGGGTTTCCAGTATCATATCCAGGCAAATACAAATCAGAAAAATATATTTCCTTTAAATGATGGTAATCCAGTGAAGCATAAGGCCAATACCATGGTTAAATGGGGAGGGGGGTAGGTTTAAAGATAAGGTAACGTTTATGATCAAGTTTACAGCCTCTGACTCAAACTCTTCAAAGTAGCAAACAGTCCTGCAGAACACAATAGTAGATTTTATTGTAATAAAATAGGTTTTTCACTAGAAGATAGAGATGCAATATGAATACTTCCAAAGTCTGAGTACTTCCATGAAATATCTGCGTCTTTGAGACATAATCATGAATTTGTGTGAATGCTGAAACAAACGTTTTCTTGACAACGAAGGAATTTTTCTTCCATCAGTGTTTGGATTACATTCAAAGATTTATGATTTTGTTTCTTTTGCAGACCAAAGCCGTCGACATTAGTCAATTAACTAAACATGTTTTATACGATTAGGGCAAAATTGACACTTTTTAATGCCTGTTTAGATCCCCCCCCCATGGCTAAAAGGTGGCCATTTAACTTTTGCAATATGCCTGGTGTGACATTGCACCCAGTGTGCAATGGTTTTAATAACTTTTAATCTGTTGGAGCAAACATTTTTTGTTAAAATCTGCAGGGGTCAGCAGCAGCTGAAATATAGAAATGGAGGCAGCAGAGCTAAGAATGGCCTGAGGTGCATCATTGAAGCCTACCGTGAGCTTACTCAGTTGGGTTATCGGGGAGTAATAGGATTTGTTACTAGATGCGGTTTGACCCTAGAGGGGTCCAAAGGGTTCTGGTCCCCATGTAAAGACCCTTTCCATGCTCGTATGTGTGCCATAGAGTGTAGGCACTTCTATTCAAGAGTAAGAACTATGCACTTTATCCTCTAATTCTACCCATTTCTCACATGGCCAAACTGCTGCATTCAATGCAGTGTCCTAAACGCTACTGCTGTTGGTAGGTCCTGAAAACATGCAACAGCAAACACAATCTACTGCAAAACTAGAAATAATTTGTCATCACAGAGGGCCGCGTGCATTGCTGTACTCTTTGCATCGCATGATTAACTACTCTTATTCCCCAATCCACGCCTTTCCAAAGCGGTTTTCCTAGTCATACAGGAGTATGAATGTTGCTCTCTCTCAGACTGAAGAGTGCCTCAAATGCTGACCCATATGTTCACCAATGGAAGCCCAAATTAGCACATGATGTATAGTGAATTTACCTAGAAACAAACCACTCCCTCGCATAACTTATATTGCTATTAATTTTATGTTAAGTCTCATGTTTCCGCTAAGACAACAATGCATTTCTTGGCTGCTCTTTTATTTGCAATGCATACCTAGTTGTACCACACAGTAAGACCACTAGTTTGAAATGCAGTGTTTTATAAGAATGAACAAAAAACATATCTGAATACAAGAATGTTTCCTTTATATTCCTTGCCTCTGTGATTCGCACCATTTGATACCAACATAGTTCTATAGCCTTCTTTTTTTCAGAAAGGTGTACATTGCGGGGTTGATAATGTAGGAATAGAAGAAACTCCTCTGGTGGATTACACAAATCTTACACAGCATCAGTAGATTTATCAGATTTCAGTTGTATAAACATGCCAAAGCCCTCTTTGTGCAAATAACAAACTGAACGAAAGTTCCTACAAAGAAACCCTGTGACCAGTTTGACGGTGTGACCACGCCCAGGCGAGAGTTTCGTGAGCCCATCACACTCCATGAGTTCTTGGAAAGATTAACTTTGTTGCATATGAGTGAATGGACCTCCATCATTTTCTGCAGGCTCCTCCACACACCTGCAGCTGGAGCTCTACATGACTCTCTACTTCAATTACTTTTCTGGTAGTCCCAGCCAAATCGCTCTTGGCTAATAAAGTTGTTGCTTTCATAGCCAGCACCACAATTTTTCAAGACTGTGAGTTCTGCCTTCACAGCAATGGCGGATTAGTTTAAAATAGGAGCCCAGTAAGAGTTTGCTTGGTAGGCCCAAGGTCACGTTTAGGTACTGTCAGTCATGTTTGAGCGACCCCTGGCATGTTCAGATTGTAATAAGCATCATTGCGAGGTCAATAGTCTGCAAAATATTGCACAGTACACAATCCTTTGATGTCACCTATGAACACTTTTGTTCTTAAATCAGAAATGTGCCAAAGGTCCCCTACAATTACATCTATTCGTTGCATAGTGAGGGAGGAACGGTGAGTGACTGTAGATTCAATATTTTTCAGCTATTTCCAAGCCAGGAAATATGATGCAGCAAAAATAAAGGACGATTCAAAGGGGGATCGCTGTAAAATGGGGACTACTTACTGCTAAATGGGAGGGGTTTAGGGAAATTTTAAGGGATGTTTTAGGGAGTGACAGGCTAACAAACACCCGCCCACCCACGTAAGAGTAAGATTCAAGCTCATCCTTGTAGTAAGTCAACCATACATGGCCACTTATAGAAACTAATGGAGACTGGGATTTATAATAACAAACAATAGAACTTAAAGTTAAATGAATACATTATATATATATATGTGACCAAGACCACGGACGTGGTCGAAACACGTCGTCCTTGTTTGCTGTATCACGAATAAACCTGCTGTACTGACCGAGCGGGCTCGTGTGGATTCTTTCGTTGGATTCGCTTTTTCTTTGGGATATATATATATATATATATATATATATATATATATATATATATATATATATATATATATATAAATACTATTATTTCAACTTACAAAACATAAAGTATCATGTGATCAATGGCATTCTACTGCCCGAAACGCGTCATACGGCTACTCGCAAAATAAAGAACTTTTATTGCCACGCAACCTGGGTCCGTGACTCTGTTTTCCTCCGACGTGAGCAGGAAGGAGTCTACAGCTTGTTTATATATATATATATATATATATATATATATATATATATATATATATATATATATATATATATATATATATATATAGTATATTAAGTGTATTATTTGTAAAGCACACAATCCCTCATGTGGGTATCCTGGCACTGAGCTGGAGTGGGAGCCTGGTCTTGTGGAAGGGCGGGGCTGGTCAAAGAGCCAGGTTTTCAGCTTCTTGCTGAATTCAAGAACTTAGGAGAAGGTTCTGATATGGTGTGGGAGGTCATTCCAGGCTTTAGGAGCAATGAAAGATGTGAAGGATGTGTGCAAGTAGGAGTCTGGCTGATCAGATGAGCCTGAATGGTTGGCGGAAGGAGAAGTAGCTGTTCAGGTAAGCTGGGCCCGCATTGTGTAGTGCTTTGAAAGTGTGGGTGAGGAGCTTGGATTGTGTGTGCTTCTGCATGAGGAGCCAGTGGGGCTCTCTTAGGAGGGGAATGATATTTGTCCTGAGTGGGAGGTTGAAGATGAGTCTGGCCACTGCATTCTGGATGGTTTCCAATCATCTGGTGAGATGTTTGGCGATCCCATCATAGAGGGGTTTTCCATTGTCCAGCATGCTTATGATGACAGTGTGGGTGGCAATTCTTCTGGTGTTGTTTGGAGCCATTTGAACATCATCCTCAGCATCGTCAGGGTGATGAAGCAAGATGAGGCAACGGCACTGGCCTAGGTGGACATGCTAAGCTTGTTATCAATGATGATCCAGAGGTTTCTGGCATGAGGGCTGGGGTCCGAGGTTGGCTGGCCACTAGGTGGAATCCCATTGGAAGGTGTTCTTACAAAAGATCACTATTTCAGTCATGTCAGTGTTAAGTTTGAGGCAGTTGGACTTCGTCTAGGTGGCTACTTCAGACATGAATAGGTTGAACTTGTTTTTCCTGTTGGAGGATCATGTCCGAGAGGGATATTATGAGTTGATTGTCATCTGCATATGATAGGATCATGATATAGTTTCATGACATTGGCCATATCGGCCATGTACGCGTTGAAGAGGGTGGGGCTGAGTGATGAGCCTTGGGGTACACCGCATTTGAGGTCACGAGTATTGGAGTATAATGGAGCCAGCCTGACTGTCTGTGTTCTTCCTGTAATAACTGAGCAGATCCAGCAGAGGGCAAGTCCTTGGATGGTAATCTCATGACATCATTTGATGTGGATGGGGTGTGATTCCATGTCAAATGCTGCAGAGAGGTCCAGGACAATGAGGGCTGCAGTTTCTCCTTTGTCCATGATCATGCAGATGGCTTCAATGAGAGCTGGCGGCTTACTGCGATTAGGGCTGAATTTAAACTGCATAGGCTCATGGAGCTGGCAGTTGACAAGGTGTTTGGTGAGGTGACTTTTAAATGATTTTTCTAGGACCTTTACTGGGTACTGTAGAAGGGCAATAGGTTGGTTGTTTCAGAACTTGGCTGAGTCCTCTTAAGAAGCACTTTAAACATGTCTCAGGTCTGCTATTGTAGCCTGTGGATGTAGTTTTACACTGCCATTTTGACCTGGAAAAATAAACCTTTATCCATATCGAAACCTTTCTTTTTAATACATGCAAGTCACCACTAGGGTAGGCCCTGGACAGCCCAGAGGGCAGGGTGCAATCTACTTAAAAAGTTGGACATGTACTTTTTAATTTTACATGTCCTGGTAGTTAAAAAAATTCTTAAATTCATTTTTTCTACTGCAAGGCCTACCTCTCCCATAGGGTAACATTGGAGTACCTTAATACATTTAATACGCAGCAAATTCCAAATGGGAACAGGCAACCAGATCATGTTAGGTGTCTTTGGAATTGTAAAGAAAAATCCTATCTTATGGTGAAGTTTGATTTTAAAAAACAATTTTGAAAATGCCACTTTGAGAAAGTTGGCATTTTCCTACCATATCTAGTCATTTAGCACCTGCAGCCTGCCTCTGGGTCACATGACTGGGTATAGCTGACAGTTGGGCTTTGTGTAGTCCTCCTAGACAGCCACACACAACAGAGAACTTAGGTGTGCCTGGATGGGCCCTCACTAGCAGGATGGACAGGCGGAGTTGGGCACAGCCCCACCAACACTTGAATAGGCTGTGTCCTGCCTCCACACAAAATTCTGCATACCCCCTGTAGTTAGTCTGAGGCCAAGGCAGGGAAGGTAGGGAATTTCTAGAAGCTTCTCCCAACTTCCAGAGGAAGGGCAGCAGGTGTAAATAATGGACCTCAGACATCACCTCTTCAGTACACTTCTGGACCTGTGAATACTCTGCCAGGAGGAAGGACTGCTGTGCTGCTGAAAGGACTGCCACTCTTCTGAACTACTGCTCTGAAGGAATGCTGCCCTGCTGTGCTGACCTGCTGCCTTCTGCCCTCTTGCCTGGGTACGAAGGACTGGACCTACATCTGTTGAACCCATGGCCCCGGAGTGACTCCAAGGGCTAGTTTGCTGGTCTTCTGACTTGAGCCTCAGGGACAGAAGGATCCACCAACCTTGACCCCAGCACCGGGACTCTGCCATCCGTAAGTCTACCCTGCCAAGTGGTGCCACCCCAGTCCCAGACCCTTGGAAGTGGGCCTAAGGTGCTCTGCCAGCCTCTGTAGATCCAGCGGAACTGACGCATCTCCTGTGCTGCGCGGTGCAACCCCGAGCCACACCGCCCCTATTGTGGAGATTGAACCCATTGCAAAGACCTGCATTGTCTCTGCCACCCGCAGGATCTTCAGAACCGCCTCTGTGCGAGGCATCCTTGGCGCAGGCCCTCGAATCCGTTGTCGACGGAAGCCTCAACAATGACACCGGACTCCACATCGTGGCCTCGCAGCTCCTCTGAACTGACATTTTGCCCTGACTGTTCAACGCATCTGCAATGCTGGACTTCATATCGCAAACCCTATCGGTGGGATCTTCGACAACGATGCAGGCCCTCGCATCACAGGCTCGCTGCATCTCAGAACCAATGCATTGCTTCAGCTGCGTGAGGCATCTTCGACGCGTATCTTCGCAACACGCCTAGCTGGGTCCCTGTACCCGGCCAGCGCTCCATAGACTTTGTCCCGGTCTAGTGTGACCAGATATCCACAATGGTGCTTTGTGCTTTCTTGGAGCTATTTTAACTGAAATCTTAAAACCTGCATATCTCTGGTTCTACTGATTGGATCTTTGTTGTTTTGGTCATGTTTGATTTATTAAAAATAATTCTATTGTTTTAACTTGCCATGGGCCCCTTTTTGTGGGGTTTTGCACAAAAACTTTACATATTGCCTCCAGATTAAGCGTGATTGCTCTGTGCCAAACTAGGGGAGGGTTGAGCACAGGTTAATTTAGGGTTAGCTTGTGCCTCACACTGACAAGGATTATGGTTGCTGCTTGACCAGGGCTCACAACCCAGTCAGACAGTCAGTCAACCAACAACCCAATTTCTTACAACAGTCATCAGCAAATGAACAATCATGGAATAACTAAAGAGAACTGTTACACACTGCTGGACAGTTTTGAGGACTTTAATATAGTCCACCACTACAGGTCCCAAATATCTGTATAATCTGACCACCTTTTCATATCTCACAAAGACACTCAGATATTGAATGATAATGACATTTCAAATCCCAACATCTCTCCACTTCCCTCTCCCTGCAACCATGACAGCTCAGGACAACATCTATATAGAAAATCTCGAATTGGACTAGCCAGTGCAGCAACCAGCTAAGCAGACCATATCATATAAAAGGGCCCTTCAGAGCAGTTCAAAGCTACAAGCATACTGAAAACCATAAAACTGCACATCTGTCTCTCGGACATCGTCATCAAACACACTGCTACACTCTATGTCCCATAACACAATACCTGCTCCTCGGTGGCCTTCACATACGACATAGAAACTTCCCACATTGGATCAAAACAAGGACAACATCCTTTCATCCACACACCCTACATGGTGTAGTGTGCTACTCATGTAGGCAAATGCTTGAGGTCTCCACAAAGTGTAGTAAGCGCAATTTAAGTCTTGCAGTGCAATACAATACAACTGTAATCACCAACACACCTGACAACTAGCGAATGGGCTACACTCCTCTGAAGGGAAACAAAATTGAGGTGTTTGATAGTGGTCAGGTGTATACAGTTTACTACATTTACCCTCCAATAATTGCCTCCACTCAGACAGAGACAATAAATCCTAGTTGCTTCACGGTACTTTTTCTGTACCATTTGCCCCTTGTATGCCATGCTCTGTTTGGTAATTTCCATCTGTGTGCAGCATGTGAAATGTTGCCTTTTCTTTTTTGTACCTACTAAATCATTGGGCTTTAGCCAGTGCTTCCTTCTGTAAGGACTTGAGCTTTGATAGTGAGGTACACTCTTGTAATGCATGTAGCACTAGACACCTAAAGGCACAATTTTTCTGTTCATTTACCCCGACTCAGTAAGGCTATCTTATGCTGGGCGCAAGCTGTTCCTAGGTGGGCAGTGTGGCAGAGAATTCAGTTTGCTCCTGAAGAACCAGAATTCTGTCAAATCCTACTAAAGTTTCTAATTAGCTCACTTCTTAAAAGTTGGCATATCTGATTAGCACAGATCATTGTATTTCCCACCAAATCCGGACAAGCATTGGCAAAGACAGTAGGTCTGGCATTGGCTGTAAGCTTTTTGGCTTTGTCAATGCAAGTTTTGTCATGGAGTTTGTAAAACCTTATTGTTAGGGAAGCTGCTGGGTCCTCACCAGCATAAAAAAAGAAAACTTTGGCTAAACACAAAAACACTTTTTGTCTAAAAAAACAACACATTTCCATACTGGTCCCTCGCACAGAAGGGAACTACTTTGTGTGTGAAGATCTATATAGCGCTAACTAGACCCGAAGGTATCAGAGTGCTTTACATGAGCACCGGTTACGTTACAGACAGACACATTCATTTTTGTTAGGCACAGGAAGATTAAGTGATTTGCCCAGAATCACAGAATGTTGAGTGTCCCTGCTGAGACTTGAACCTGGTTCCCCGGCTCCCAGGCCGACTGCCCTAGCCGTTAGGCCACATTCTCTCCCCTGCGTGGATGTACTTCCGGTGAAATGGCAGAATGCTGTCACACACCATGAAGTTCGCCAATGGCTAAAGTGGGCTGACCCGCTGCCCCATGCTATAGTGGGTTGATGGCAAACGTGAATGACTCAACAACAGGCCAATGGATGTAAAGGGCTGGCTAAAAGCCCTTATAAGTAAGTATTATATATAACTTTATTAAAAATCAAAAGGTCTTGGCTAATTTCATCCCTAAAAATGTTCTTCATGTATAAACAGTTGGATGTAATCCGTATGGCTCGCAGCTCCTTGTGTAGCCAGCACTTGTGAAGATGATGCCCAAGCTGTTACAGACCATTCTTTTACTTTAATCCCCAGAAAAATGACACTTCTCAAGGCCCTTATTGTTTGGAGTACATATGAAATGAAATAATAAATGAAATACCAGCATTTGTAAAGCACACAGCTACCTCCGGGGAGAGGTGTCCCGGCGCTGGGGGCCCCTTGGGAAGATTAAGCGAGCTATTGCCCAGAGTCACATGGTGCTGGGCTAACCTGCCGCCGGCACCGGGGATCGAACCATGAACCCAGTGGCCAGGAGTCAGACACTCTGGCCGCTGCGCCACACCTCTTCCATATAGCTTAGCTGCTTTTGGCCTACGGCTGATGTGATTCAGAATGGTGTCCAATGCACATGATGACCTTTGTGTTTCACCCGCTTAAAAAATTAAAACTATAAATCGATTTATCTTATGCTGCAGAATTCTTTATTTTAATTCATTGTCACGAGCTCAGAAGATAGGTTAGTCTGATAAAAATCAGCTAAAAAACATACAATGTGTTGAATATCATCCGAACACATTTTACCCATTTACAGTTGATTTAACTACGTCTCAATAGGCTTGCGAGTTACATGGGACAAAGATAACCTGGCCATTGGAAGAAATCTATTTTTGCAGGGCCTTAAACAAAAAGAAACATACATCACTGTTTTAAAAAAACAAAAAAAACAAACACGAGATCTGTGTTCAGTCACAAATTCAATAAAGATGCTGTACATTATCCAAAGTGACCTGCCTCTCCCCCATAAAGTGTGCATAGTGCACCCCAGAGTCACAGGACTCATTTAAAGCCCATTTTGTGGAGATTCTAAGGTACTGTGACACCAGTGGCATAGCAGAGGGAGCGGTCCTCCTCGGGCAGCACAAGTTTTGGGGGTGGCAGCATCCCTCCCCCCCCCACTCGCTCTTACCTGCGGCATCCCCAGCACACACACCCGTTCTTACACACGGCCGCGGGGTGGCCGCCATAGGTATTGCCAGCACCCCCCTCCAGCCGCAGGGCGGCCGTTGCAGAGACCGCCATGGGCGCCAACTAGTCTAGCTACGCCACTGTGTGAATCCCCGTTCAGAAGAAGTACTGTGTAGAGCCATGCCACAATTGTGTACAACCTTAGTGTGGAATATACAGAGAGCATCCGGCGAATGGCGTCAAAAAGATCTCTAACCCCAAGCAAATGGCATCAAATAATCTAGAATGCTCGTTGTTGGTGACTGTTAGAGATACAGGAATGGGCAAAGTGATTTGATTTTTGTTTGCTACACTGGATGTCCCATTTTAAAGTCTTGATATAAGGTGACTAATGAATTTGAAATTGTTCCTCAACAGGGCTCAGCCTGTCATGGCACTGTGACTCATTTAGGAGCTTTACATACCCATCAGCACAGGATTTCCCTTCCAGTAAGAATGAGTGTGATGTGCATATTCGGGTATACTCTGAGATATGGGCACATTTTCTTGATTAGTCGCAGGACGCTCTCCGGTAAGTGCATCTCCCTGGCCCTCTGGAGCCTTGGTTCAGGCACATCGAACCTTCTGTGCCACCTCAGAATGTCTTGGCCAGCTCACATGGATTCAAATTAAATGCAGACCCTTTGTTCCGAGCTAGCACTCACTTCGCTCTACACTTACGCGATATACTGTCCAACTCAAGTGCTGACATCTCAGCTGGAGGACAACACTTTCTGTCAATCTCGACTTTCAAGAAGGCCGGCCCTGATAGTGAGTGGGACGTTAAATTGAAACCCCCGCTACTGCGAGTTTTGTGGTCATAACGCCTGCAATTTCCCCCAGGAAAATTAAGCAGGTCAGACCTGCCGAAGTTTACTGAGGGAAAATTCATTGTAAGCACCAATACATGTGAACGTTGGTGTGATTAGCACAGAATGCCACAAGTTAGACGCCTCGTTTTAAGAGCATCTTGGAATATGATTTAATGACTGCATCCGGCAAATAGGACATCCTGCAATGTCATGTTTAACAGGTTCAGTGAATACCTCCTCCCCAGCTATACCACTTGTTTTCGGAGGGGGGGAGGGCTGACAGGATGTAAGAATTTGTCATTTAAGGAATCCCTATTCTACTATGCCAAAGGTATGTTCTAGCAACTGTTTGGATGTTAGGACTTTCTGAAGATCAGGGTCGATATTTTAGGAATAGTCGCAAAATGTGTTCCTTTTTTGCTGCTCATCAAGCTTAGACTGAAGCAGATAGGCAAAGCCTCAGACTTCCTTCCATCATTAAGGCATTATTGGTTTCTTTTTATTTTTTAATCACTGGGTGTCATCATACCATGACTTACGACACTGAGATATGCAGAAATATACAAATATTGAACAGCAAAACAACGGTACACAAAATAAACAAACACATTAGAGTACAGAAAGGTAAGGGGACACACTGATCGCAGTTTTCAATCATAGGTCTTAAAGAAATACTAATTCTGCTAATATGTGAAATAAAAAAATTGACATACTAAATTTAGAATGAAGTAAACTGAGTATGCAATGCCTTTTCCCAGATCCCGAAGTTGTAGGGCACACATAGAAATACATAAGGTGTGACTGAATGTCTTCCCTACTATTTGGGGTAATAGGCATTTAGTCTGACACAGATAACCATGCCCTTAAAGCTTCCTTGATCCTGTTTGGCAAGATGGTCAAACAAAGGAAAGAGGTTTGAAAGCTGAGTCATAGTATAAGATAATGTATAACACACATACAAAATGTCAAAGTAATAGTTCTTACTTTTGAAGGAAATATTAATTAAGAACCTTGCAAATTATAATACTGTCAAAAATATGATGAACAGTGAGAATCCCAAGTCTTTTGCTCTTGATCCTATAAAGAGGTATTAAGAAAAATATCTGTAGGATGTTTCTCGATTCATGAACCGGTGTGGATTCTGTTCCATGGTTTAACTTGGTGATACAGTTCTCAGAGGAAACAAGGGACCAAAATTGTTAGAAATTAGCACGATTAAAATTGTCTGTCTGAGTAGGTTCTCCAGGAGTGCAGTAGCCTGAAGCTACAAGCAAGAAGTTCCGAAAACACTCCGTGAGTGTATATTACTGAGCCTCTCCAGTGCTCTAAACTCCTCATTAGAGTTTTTCATGAAACAAGGCAAGCGATAAATATTGGATAAGAATCAATTTTACGAACAGGCCGACATCTAAATATTTTAATCTTCCTGGTATGTTAGATCTTCGGAAACCACACAAATGGGGTTAGGCTTCACTGTAGACTACCACAACCAGTACCCCGGATTCTAATGATCACAGTGAAAATTTCTATTGCTCTCACACTCACACCTTCCGTTCTAAAAATAGCAACAACTGTCATCGTAAGAAGGTCCTCATCAGTCTCAGCTCTACCAGCTTTCAATCCCATAACAAGAATCTTTCCATCCCCCTGCTGTGCCATCTTCCCTTTATGCCTGTCCATTATCGTGATGTGTTCCGTTATCTCTGGGATCCTGCATCTTGACCATATTCCAAAGAACTCCACTGCTCTCTTGCAAAGTTCTCCTCATATGAACAAATGCACATTCATGCCTGGTTGTCTTGGCCACTTGTAGGTTAGCAACTTCCGCCACCTTTCGAGGTAGTCAATGCTTTTTCCCAACTTGTTGCCACTTTCATTCATTTTGCAAATGGAAATTTCATTTGACTGTTTAAAAAGGATTTCTACTGGATTTAACGAGGTATTTATCCTTCAGAATTTATGTGGCCTGCAGAAAGAGGAACCAAGGGGATTTCTAATTGTTGAAGAAAAATTTCAAATATAACCAATACTGGTTAATTCTATATTCAAAAAATATATATGACAGCAACAGTAGTTAGCAGAAACTATTTGTAACTGGTTAGCTGGACTTTCCACAAACTGCCCGCTTATGTTTTTTTTCATTTCTATCAATAAAGAATGCTAAGCCTGGCCTGTTTTTTTTTTAGTTTATGTTTCATTTTGTATTGTACATCACTAAAAAAGGTCTTCATGCTTAACTGATATTAATTCCAATAGTTAATTTTCAATTTAAAATAGTTACATATCTGCACAGTTGTCCTTGTTCATGTTTTGGTCCTTTAAAAGTTTGTGTTTAAATATTTTTATTTATATGCTATAAGAAGAGAATCATAGTGTATTTTAATTTTTCGCTCCCATGTCCATGGCTTGACTGGCCATTTATCCCATCGGTGATTTTCCCAGGAGGCTTAAGCAATTGGAGGTCGGTTTTTGAAGGTTCATGGTGGCTGCTGGTGGCACTGTCACTCTCTCCAGTGCCCAGTGCTAATTGCAGCAGGCACAGCAGGGGCTTCAGGTCAAGAGAGCAGGAGAGAGAGTGGGGTGAGATCAGACAGGGAGAGAGAGAGGAGGAGAGAGATGGGAAGACATGGAGATGGGGGGGGGGGGAGGGGGAAGGGAGCAGCCTAGTTTGAACATTTGTTTTACCAGGGCTGCTTTGGGTTCCCAATCCAGCCTTGCCCCTGGTCCATTGCCATGTAGCACACAAGCTCGACATTTGTAAAACCATAAAATGCTGCTCTGCCCACTCCCGCCATGTGCAGTAAAGTAAATACCTCTGCTGCTTGGTATCAGAACACTGCACTAGGGCTACTCTGATGCTTAAACCATTTTCCATCAGAATTCTGTGAATGATTACTGGTGGGACTTCTGATTTTGTTGCTTTATTACACCCGTTTTGAGGAAGTTTTTCCTTGTATTACTTTTTATTGAATATTTACAAGAGCGTGCTGCCCTGCCAGTGGGAAGGAAATACCCCCAGCAAAGTTTCTCAGAATTCGGACTGAAATTAACTCTTTCTAGCGGGGCGCTCAGTTTACCAACATTTCATATTTATTAAAATAGAATTCTGTTAACATTTTCATGGCCCCAGGCCTCCACTAAGAGGAGCTGGATTGGTACAACACATTTTTGTGCATCTAGGCCCTGATTGTACCTTAGGTGCAAATTTAGTGCAGTAATTGTGCACCTTCAAATTGCTATACCCTGAGGTGTGGTATTTACTGTGTGAGCTACTACTGCTCCATTCCCAGTTTGGGAACGCGGAAACCGGCATAACGAGCCTATTGCATGAGGAGTATTTTCCCTCACAATTTGTTCCAGGTTTGTTTGACCTCCCACAAATTATATGGGGAACCGCAAGCAGGTGCACAAGTTCTGCTCTACTAAGAAAATGAGGAATACTATGTCGAAGGCTTGTGCTGAAGCCACATATCAGCTGCCCCTGTGCACAGGATGGAAAAAAGACATTTGATTCAAGTGTGAGTACGTAAAAGCAGTCCCTGCTGCTTAAAGCTTATGATGGGTACACAACTTGCACAGTTTTGCTCACTAAATAAAGCATATTGGGCTGCAGCACACTTGTTGCTACTTGCGTAGGCTGGCGCAGGGCAGGGCGGGAATGGCAGTGAAGGTTGTCCTCTGTTTGTGTTTTACGAATACGGTCTACGCGTAAAATCACACGCAGTGTTGGTTGTAACATTTATTGTATAGTTAATTAAAACCATAACAAATAGACATAAAATTATTAAAATCAGACAATATGAATCACTTCATCATCTAAGACTCATTAAATGATGTAATCACGATATTCCATTTTTTAAATAACCTATAAAGTACCCTTATTAAAATACCAAATGCCTCGTTCTACCCCAGTCCAACAGGGTCAACTCCATCAGTGAGTTGAGGGTATTGTACGTGCGGCAATAGGGCCAATTTACATCATACAAACGGTTACAAATCATGGAGCAGCTGTGCAAGCATCACTGCTTCACATATTATTATTATTATTAAATTAAATTAGCACAGTTAACTAAACACCATTGCAATAAAATGTCGTCGTAGCACTGTTACCACATTAAAAACAAAGCAAAGGAAACCATCAAATTTCAATTCATACACATGTTACTGACGAGGCAGACTTGTAGTTACTGTTGTAATCACGTGACAGGCTTCAAAAACCAAGGATAAAGTGATTTGGTGCAGAGACACTAGGGTAAAGTGCAAAAATAGTCTGTGATAAGTTTTTGGGAAGGAGGAGCTGGTAGGGCAGGGACAGGAGAGGGAAAAAGCAGATTGTCCAAGAGTCTCACATATTTTCCGAACCTTGCAAGCACTTGAATATCTGGGGAAGTAAAGCAGAGAGCAGATGCCTCCCAACATGTACTGTTGCCCCTTTTTAGATATAAGGGTTTTAAGAGAAGTCTTCTGGGAAGGTCAAGGGCGGGACAGCAGCACAGAAGATGCAACCATGATTCAGACCTGTAATTACACAGTTTGCAAGCCCCCTCCTCACTGGTTGGAGCCCATCGGTTGAAGGCAGTGGAGCGAAGACCTAGGAGACGCATGAACATTATATTTTTGCGGGCCACTGCGTTTAAACTATCAAGAAGGTAAGGTTGAGGTACCCCAGGGAGGTATGAGACGTTCAAGGGGAGCAGGATAATTGATGTTTTTAGGACCCAAATGTCCGTCTGGTAAGAAATTTGTCTAACTTGCTTGTTGATAACCCTTTTCCAGACTGTGTATGGAATAGAGTCTGCAGTTAATGATGTTTCGTCAATATGTAGCGTTCTTAAGGCTTTTACAATTTGACGGTTCCAAAGATTCCCGGAGCTGGCAAGAGTTTCTTTTAACCGGGCTTTAAGCGTGTTATTTGCGGCTTTTAGTGCCCTTATATAGTACTTCAGGGTATCGGCCTCACAGAAAATCGATTGTCTTTGAAGGCCCAGCTCCAGTAGTAGTCTTGCCCTGTGGATGTAATTCGGGAGACGGAAGATTTTTTTGTAGATGGTTATCTAGGCTGGGTCGAGACTGGCCGAGCATGCGCTAGGAAAGGCCTGGTGCCCGTAACTTAAGGCAGGAAGAAGGGTAGCTTTGATCACCTTCAGAATGGGTTCGGCAGAAGGACTACTCAGGGACTGGCTAAGTCGAGTCAGGCTGTATGTTGATGCTCCAGCTCTCTTTTTCAAGGCAGCCAAGTGGGCTGATGGTCTGGAAGACTCGCTAAACCAGACCCCCAGGTAGTTGTATTTTGATGTTGTTTTAATCTTTGCGGGCCCAATGTTCCACGTTAGACTTTTCTTTTTCTTGCAACGGCCGATAATCAAGACCTTGGTCTTATCCTGGTTAATTTTAAGAGCGTTGGCTGTGTTGTATTTGTGGAGCGTGCACAAGGCTCTTTGGAGGCCAGACTTTGCCTGGTCCATTATAACAATATCATCAGCGTATTGCAGAATGTGCAAGTTCGTTTTTGCGAGGCCCAGTTTTGGCGGAAGGAGACTACTTTTCTCCAGGAATGTCCCCAGGTCAGCAGTGTAAAGATTGAACAAGAGGGGAGCAAGAACACAAGAGGGGAGCAAGCACACGCAGTGGAGCGCTGCACCGCGCGACTCATGCGGCACTGCACTTAGAATCTGGGCCTTAATGTCTTACTGGTTCTAAGCTTTGAAATGCTGAGGCTCCCACTAGAAGAAACTTACCGTAGGACACACTGGGGTCTTCTACTGAACAGAGAGCATTGTACGTAGCCCATTTGTGTCCGCACACCTTTGCCAAACTACTGATAGTGAGGATACAGAAAAGGCATATCAAATCACACTGCTGACAGAGAGGGGAGTATACAGTCATCGTGCTGGTATAAGAGAGTATATAGAGTCACTGTGCCGATGTAGAGAGGCTATACAGAGTCACCGTGCTAGTGTGGAGAGGGTATACAGAGTCACCGTGCCAGTGTAGAGAGGGTATACAGAGTCACTGTGTCGATGTAGAGAGGGTATAGAGTCACTGTGCTGGTGTAGAGAGGCTATACAGAGTCACACTGCTGGTTAAGAGGGTATTGTTGTAATGTCCTTGCTGATGTCACATGGCGATGGTTGCCATCTGACATCAGATAGAATGTACATTGTAGGTTCTGGGAGTGGCAGTTAGGGGTTATCTTGCCAGGGGTTGATGGCGTTTACATGCTTACAATAAAATCTCCTCGTTACATCACTCGAAGCGTCGTCTTCTTTAACAGTGGCGACAGAGGATAGGATGCGACGACGCGCATTAAAGCGAGTGGAGCTCTCAGGACTGTTTTGGGCCGTTTGAGATCAACCCCTAAGTGACTGGCAAGCAGGGATTTGGCCGGGCAAGCGAAGATCCTTGGATCGGGTAAACCGGCAATGTGACCGGTACGTGGATGTATTCAAAACAAGGAGTAGGGGCGCTGTAATTTTTTGTTTTGTGCGGTGACCTGTGACGAGCACGCCTGCCTATTTAGCGAGTCTCAGTTGTGTCACGGAGCCGTAGTGCGTGTAAGGTGACTGACGTTTGTGGAAGCTGTGCGGCACGTTAGCTGTCATTAGAGCAGCGCACTCAGCATACAGGTTGGAGAAACGTAGCGTGGTCTGCAGGCGGTAGGAAACGCGTGCTTACAGTCGCTTCCGTGTCAAGTAAAATAAGCTTACCGCCTTGGGAGTCGGCTGGGACACGATACTGGAAGGTACGCGGGTCTCTGTGTTTGTGCTGCATTAAGGTGATCACAAGGGAAAAAAAAGAAGGAGGAGTTCACTGGCGTTGGTTTGAGCGTCTTTTCCCAGTGCTGGTATTGGCTCAAGTGTGAGTCACATGTTCTTCTGCATGTTTTCTCATTGGTGGATGGGCGTATTCTTCAGAGAAGCTGATTGATGGTGAGTGCTATCCACAGTCAAGACCTGCAACTCAGCATTTGTGGAAAAGCAGGAGGTGACAACAGTGACCACTTTCTTTCTTTTAATTTTTTTTTTTTGTTCTTACATGTTATTTGGCTTAATTCTAGACTGTGGTGACTACTTTTATTATTTTTCCTTTATGTGGATTTTGCTTCTACGCAGACTACAGTGTCTACTTTTATTATTTTATACAAGGGAAGTTTTTGTCTTTGACTATTACAATGGCATTGCATAATACTGTACCTCCTCCACTGTTTTTACAAAACCCAGGAATACCTAGCATTGTATGGGAAGATTGGAAGGAGTCTTTTGAGACCTATTTGGAAGCTATTGGGTGCGATGTTTATGTTGCAAAAAGAAAATTAGCCATATTAAGACACAATCTAGGGTTGGAGGGGAGGAGGATTTTGAAGACTTTACCAGTACCAGAAGAAGTTCTAGAAGAGGAGAATGAGGAAGGGGACGAGTGTGAAGAAGATGTGTACTCTTTAGCAATTAAGGCTCTTGAAGAGAATTTTGGTAGGAAAACAAGCATAGTTGTTAAAAGACATAAGTTCTTTTCTCAGGCACAATTTCAAGGGGAATCCATAGAACAATTTGTGTCTGCGTAAAGAACATTAGCTGTGTTGTGTACGTTTAAAGATTTACATGAAGAGATAATTAGAGACCAAATGATAAATAGGACTTGCAACACCAACATTCAAGAAAAGCTTTTGGGTTTGAAAGATCCATCTCTTGAAAAGGCCGTATTAATTGCTCATAGAATTGAGAACACATCTCGTTATGTTAAAGAATTGAGCCAGGATGTGAGGAAAAGGGAAACTGAATGTAGTGAAAAAGCGGTTAATGCAGTACGTTATTCTGGAAAAGATTCCAAAAGTTTGTGGCTCAAGGAAAGAGAGGTTAATGATGAGCGTCAAGGAACAGGTAGTAAACAATGTTTCCAATGTGGAAGTTTTAGGCATCTGGGCGAGTCCAATGTTTGTTCTGCCTTTAGGTCCAGGTGTTTCAAATGCAAAAGATTTGGTCATTTTTCAAGAATGTGTAAAGATGGAATGATTCACAGGAAACCAAATGTGAGTGTAGTGGAATATCGAGGTACCAGGAATGGATATTCAAGTTTGGGTACTGATGAGGAGGTTGAAGTGTTGGTGGTCAGTGAAGTGGAGGATATCATTGAGGATGGTAATTCTGCAGTAAGACAATATAAACCACCCGAGTGTGTGGTAGTTATGAATGGAATTCAGATACACATGTGGGCTGATTCGTGTTCTCCTTACACTTTGATTGACAAAACTGTGTGGAAAGGCATTGGGGCACCTGCATTGATTCCTACAAAGGTTGAACCAGAGGGGTATTGTGGAATCAAATTGCCAATTTTAGGGTGTTTTAGTACTGAATTGAGATACAAGGGTAGATGCTCCAGTTGTAGGGTGTACGTTGTTGAAAAAGGCAAAACACTTCTAGGATGGAGAGAACAGAAATCACTGGGTATTGTATTGGATCCCAATCATCCTGACCAGGTGTTGTTGATGACTCATAAAGAGGAGGAAAAGTGGAGTAGGCAGTTTCCCGGTTTATTCAGTGAAGAACTGGGATGTTTTAAAAAATTTGAACACCGAATTGTTTTAAAGCAAGGATCTGTACATAAGGTTCACAAAGTGCGCAATGTTCCCTTAGCGCTACGTGGTCAACTCAAAGATGAACTAGAACGTTTATGTAAAGCCGGTGTCATTGAGCCCATTGAGGCATCAGAATGGCTTGGTCCCATTGTTCTGGTGAGGAAAGCTAATGGAAAACTACCCATGTGTGTGGACTTAAGGGACCTAAATAGCTGCCTCTCATAAGCGAAATGTTAATGCATGTAAGAGGAGCAAAATATTTTTCAACATTACACCTCTCCAGTGCATATCATCAGATATAGTTGCATGAGGAGTCTAAACATCTAACATCATTCATTACTCCTGAAGGGGCTTACCAATTTGTACGCATGCCTTTTGGCTTGGAATCGGCATCGTCAGTTTTCCAGAGAGTCATGCAGTGTACACTGAAAGGGTTATCTAAAGTATTATGTTTTCAAGATGACATATTGGTGTGGGGTAAAAACAAAGAAGAGCATGATATGAGATTAAAGGATGTTTTGTCAAGACTGGAGAGAGCTGGTTTGACAATTGCTTTGGAAAAGTGCAAGTTTGAAGTGAATGAGGTTGAATACCTGGGGCATACTTTGACGTGTGAAGGAATCAAACCAAAATTGAAGCTGGTGGAAGTTATTGAAAATGCGCCTTCTCCACAAAACAAGGTACAATTGAGATCATTTCTTGGTCTAGCTTAATTCTATGCTAAATTTGTCATGAATTTTGCTGAGAAAGCGTATGTGCTACGAGAGTTGTTGAAAAAGGGTGTGCAGTTCATGTGGAGTGAGATGTGTCAGGCTGCATTTGTAAACATCAAAAAATCCATCAGTGAAGCTTTGATATTAAAACCGTTTGATCCCAATGATAAAACAATAATTGTTACAGATGCTAGTGCATATGGTTTGGGTGCTGTTTTGAGGCAAGAGTGCAAGGGGCATAAAAGGGCCGTAGCATTTGCGTCCCGCACTCTGAATGGTGCAGAGCCCACGTATTCCACCATTGAGAAAGAAGCTCTTGCGTGTTGGTGGGGTGTACAACATTTTCGCACATATGTTTTGGGAAACCAATTTGAATTACGGACTGACCCCAAACCGATGATAGACTTGTTTACCACTAAAGGTGCTGGTAGAGCCACACCTCGCATAGCCAAGTGGTTATACAGGCTGCAAGAATATACATTCAACATGTGCTAGGTGTCTGGAAGTAAGAATTTAAGTGCAGACTGTTTATCACGGCTACCTCTGGATTGTAAGGAGGAGGTGGAAGATGAAGAGTGGGTTGTGGCGGATGTTAATGAAACATGTAAAGGAGCCATTTGGGAGAATGAGTGGAAACAAAAGTTGTTGGAAGATCAACGGTTGAGTTTAGTTGCGGAGTTAATTCAAAGTGGGACTGAAATAAGTGGAAAAGAAAAAGAGAATATTAGAGAATATGCTACTGTATGGAGTGAGCTATCTGTGTTGAAGGGGATTGTGAGAAGGAATGACAGGTTAGTGGTTCCTGAAGGCTTACAATATCGATTGTTAGAACTGTTACAAGTGGGTCATGGTGGAATTTCTGCAATGAAACGTAAGGCACGTGTTGACTTTTGGTGGCCAGGGATGGATGGGGAGATCGACAGATTTGTGAGGAATTGTGTACCTTGTACCTGTAGTGACAAGTCTCATATTGTTATGGAATCTCCGATTGTTTCATCTACATTTCCCAAGCGGGCGTGGGAAAAACTGGCAATCGATATTTGTGGGCCTTTTGATTGTCTTGGACAGGAGAGCAGATACGCTTTGGTATTAATTGATTCTTTTTCAAAATGGCCGGAGGTGGCTTTCATGAGGGAGGTCAAAGGCTGTCATGTTATTTCATTTTGTGAAGAGATTTTCAGGAGAGAAGGATGTCCGAGAATTTTGGTGTCAGATAATGCCCGCAATTTACATCTGGGGAATTCACAGAGTTTTTTAAAATGGAGGGGATTGAGCAACATCGCACTGCTGTGTATCATCCCAGGGAAAATGGATTAGTTGAAAGGTTTAATCGTGTCCTTGTGGAGTGTGTACAGTTGGCGTTGTGTGCTGGGTTGGATTGGAAAAGAGAGATAAAAAATATGTTGTGGAACTACAGAAATACTCCACATTCGGTCACTGGTGAAACTCCATTCTTTCTCTTAAAAGGGAGAGTAGCTTGTACAACAGCTGTCCCGGCGTGGATGGAAAGAACGGCAAGGGAGAAATTGGATTTGGAGCAGTTGGAGAAGAAAGTTTGTAAATATCAAGATCGTTATGTGCACAGGCACAATGATAGGATATCTAAATCAAGAGTTTTTAAGGAGGGAGAGTGGGTCAGAACTCTAAGGGAGAACCATAAAAAGGGTTCTTACAGATTGTCCTGTCCTAAGGTGGTCAATGATGTGAAAGGGGAAAAAGTGTTGGTGGATGACAAGTGGTGGAATGAAAGGAAGTTGGTCAAGTGTCATGATGTGGAAGCTGCGGTGAGTGGAAAGGTTTGTCATAATAAGAATGGAACCAATCTACATAGCATGGATCCACTGGTCAAAGATCAATCTAAGGACGGAGATTGGTCGACAACCGGTGTGCACAGTAACAAGGATTTTCCTGTGCATAATAGAAAGATGCCCAAATATTTGAAGGATTATGTCGTTACTGAACACCTTTATTTATTATGTACACAATGCTGTAGGGTTTGTAACGTTCCTTCTGTTGTGAGGATCTCATGTGCATTAGTATGATCTTGTATTTATTTCTCGTGCATTTAAAAAAAAATTATTTCTTTCTTTTAATTCTGTATAAAAAAGGAGATATGTTGTAATGTCCTTGCTGATGTCACATGGCGATGGTTGGCATCTGACATCAGATAGAATGTACATTGTAGGTTCTGTGAGTGCCAGTTAGCGGTTATCTTGCCAGGGGTTGATGGCGTTTACATGCTTACAATAAAGTCTCCTCGTTACATCACTCAAAGCGTTGTCTTCTTTAACAGGTATATACAGAGTCACACTGCTGGTAAAGAGAGTATATACAGGGTCACAGTGCAGGTAAAGAGAGTGTATACAGAGTCACAGTGCAGGTAAAGAATGTGTATACAGAGTCACAGTGCAGGTAAAGAGAGGGTATACAGAGTCACAGTGCAGGTAAAGAGAGTGTATATAGAGTCACTGTGCAGGTAAAGAGAGGGTATACAGAGGCATAGTGCTGGTAAGGAGAATGTATACAGAGTCACAGTGCTGGTAAAGAGAGTGTATACAGAGGCATAGTGCTGGTAAAGAGAATGTATACAGAGTCAAAGTGCTGGTCAAGAGAGTGTATACAGAGGCATAGTGCTGGTAAAGAGAGGGTATACAGAGGCATAGTGCTGGTCAAGAGAGTGTATACAAAGTTGCAGTGCTGACATAGAAGTGGATTACAGAGTCACAGTGCTGGTAACGAGGGGTATACAGAGTCGCAGTGCCGGTAAAGAGGGGTATACAAAGACAAAGTGCTGGCACAGAGGGGTATACAGAGTCAGTTCTGATCCAGAGGCGACATACAGAGTCACAGGGCTGGTACCGATGTGAAATACTGAGCCACAGTGCAGGTAAATTATAAATATACTAAGCATCCACCTCACAATGCAGATACAGAGTTGGAATATAGTAACTGTGCTAATACAGAGGAACACAGAGTCATGGTGTGGATACATATGGACCTAAAGTATCTTAGTAGAGATACTGAGGTGGATAAAAAGCCACTGTTAACACAGGGGGAATATATATTCACACTACTGATAGTCACTGTATTGATACCAAAGTGAAATACAGAGTTCCAAAGCTAATATAGAGAGGGGATACAGAGTTTCAGGACTGCTACAATTTGAAAATCTCTATTCCTAAGTTTTGTACATATGGCCCCTAGAGTGAGCCACTGAAAGACCTAGAACACAAGGTCACCCACTGACATAGAGGCAGATTACAAATTGGCACCACTGATACAGAGGTGGGATGCAGGGTGTCACTACTGATACTATGGTGGAGTTTAGAGTCACACTACTGACCGACTTAAAATACAGGGTGACCTAGCTGATCTAGAGTTCAAATTGACACTATTAATACAAAGGTGGAATCGAGAGCCACAGTATTAATGCAGAGTTGGCATACAGGGTCAGTCTGCTGATAGTAAGGGGGAGACAAGGGCCCGCTACTGATACGAGTGGTGGAGTACTGTCACAGAGTTGGAATACAGAGCCCTTGATACACAAGCAGTGTACAGGCTACACTAATGATACAGAGGTGGCTACAGGGTCAGTCTCCTGATACTTAAGGGGATACAAGGGCCCGCTACTGATATGAGTGATGGAGTATTGTCACAGAGTTGGAAAACAGAGCCACACCCCTGATACAGAAGCAGTGTACAAGCTACACTGATGATACAGAGGTGGATACAGGGTCAGTCTCCTGATACTTAGGGGGCTACAAGGGCCCGCTACTGATACGAGTGGTGAAGTACTGTCACAGAATTAGAATACAGAGCCACGGCCTTGATACAGAAGCAGCGTACAGGCTGACACTAATAATACAGAGGTGGATACAGGGTCAGTCTCCTGATACTTAGGGGGATACAAGGGCCCGCTACTGATACGAGTGGTGGAGTACTGTCACAGAGTTAGAAAACAGAGCCACACCCCTGATACAGAAGCAGCGTACAGGCTACACTGATGATACAGAGGTGGATACAGGGTCAGTCTGCTGAAACTAAGCGGGATACAGCGACCCGCTACTGTTAAGAGTGGTGAAGTACTGTCACAAAGTTAGAATTCAGAGCCACGGCCTTGATACAGAAGCAGCGTACAGGCTGACACTAATAATACAGAGGTGGATACAGGGTCAACTATAATCCACACAAAGTAGACCTGTCCGCATTGATAATAAACAGCGCTATTCAATAGTCGCTATAATGTCAGTAGGCCTTGCAGAGTTATGTGTCCCACACATTCGCATTAATTGTACAATAATCATACAAAAAAACAAATAAATGTTTTGATACTTTTTTATTCATTTAATGATAAGTTTATATCAAAAAGGGATTCATCCTAATATAAGACAACAAGACATAATTTAAATACATATCAAATACATATATACATCAAGTCCCACATTCATATACTCATTCATACCGCACATCGTACAATACCATACAGACCCATGCAGTCAATCCACACATATGTCATCACACCAATTCACACATCAAAAGAATATAATTTACTATGTAGATATACAAAAATGATTGGTATACACGCAAGTGCCTCCTACAGGGGATTGATTAGATACAGGTTGGTATGGGGCACAGGTCCATTCAGCGCCAACGCGCGTTTCGGTGTCTGACCCCAATTTGGGTCACACCTTCATCAGGGCAGCCAGTATATACGTAGGACTTTGGGATATACCTATAAGAAAACAAAAAGTAATATAAACTCAACTATTCATCCTATATATGTGTTGGGACAAAAACCAAGCAAGCCAAATACGTAGATAAATTCATTCAAGGTGATGTCCATTCAATAAAACGAAAAAAGGTGTGCAACAAGAGGAAATAGGGGGAATAAGAAATAGATCAAAAAAAGACGTTGTCCACATAGATGTGTGTAAGAACGGACAGCAAGTGCAATCCCCATGGAATATGCCCAGTGAGTATAGTCAAAGTCCGACTTTAGAATGAAAAAACAGGAAATAGTTCTCATACCAATATATTAAAAACTCCAAACAAAGGAGCCGGAACACGGATGGATTTAGCGATGAATTCCGATAAATTTCAAGGTTCTGAATCTGAGAAAAATGCAAAGAGGACCATCAAACTAGATGTATCAAGGATCCCTCTTGGGGCAGTCTGGGTCAAAAGAATAACAGGCAATATGGCCATAAAAATATGCCAAATACAAAATGTCTGGAAATACCACAGATGCTTACCCTGTAGTTATAAACAAAACGGGATAATCAGATTTCAGGCATAGCCATTGCAGCCAGACATAGAAGGTTCAGGTCCAGTCTGGGTTCAAAGGATATAAGTGGAGAGATACACTCCTACAGGTCCATATACGTTCTAAAAAGGGTTAAATATAGGTACAGATAAGGAAAAATCAGGACAGCAATCCATAGAAAAAAATTTCTTTTTATATATATGGAATGGGCGCAAACTACTAATCTGGGTAACAACGGAGATGACATGTCGCAAAAGAAATGTTAGTGAGCCCAGTTGTCAGACCGATAATATATTCAATGATAATCCCAGTTCTAAGTGGCAAGGGTATCATAACCTGATCCAAATAGAGTTAAACGGACCAAAAATGTCAAGCAAACACGTTTATCAAAGCACGGTGAAATGCGTGAGGAAAGCGGGCCACAAGTCAGGCGACAATGATTTAAAACGCACCTCCAAGCGCCCGGCAGATAGAGGGTTCTATGACACACATGGCAGAAAGACTCACCGAGGATCCTGAAGATGCGGGTTCGTACGGAGAGTCGGTCTCGCGGCCGCAGGTCCGATATGTGGCAAAGTGAAACTACAAGGATTCCACACGGGAGCACATCTTATATAAACATGGCAGGTATGATGAAGCGGGGACACCGAGCGGACGTCTGCATTCAATTTCCGGGATAACGGTAAGGACGTCACGGGAAGTAAAAAGTGAGAAAGGACTAATCAGTCAAGTGTGTAGGAAGAAATAATCTAAGTGGCCATGATGGAAAGGGGCAGATTAACGGACTGCTAAATCCCAACATAACAAACTCACTTGGAAAAAACACATCAGTACAGAGAAGATCATAGATGACAAAAAAAATAATATCAAAAAAACAGTCAAGAATAATATAAGACCTAGTATACACACCTGACTCAACCAATATGAGAAATCAGCAGTGTGTTTAAGTGGTTCATTTTATAAAATCAGAGTACATGTAGCCAGCAAAGTGGCTTACATTAAAACAATCAATAGGCCACATCGTCCGTCCCCACAGCAGAGCAAGGAGGCATACTGCTCTGCACGACAATTACGGTCAACGCAGGGGAAAAAAGAACAAATGCAAAAGAACAACCAAACTAGATGCATAAGGGGCATCAGGAGCAGTTCAGGGGATGATGGCATTTTCCCAAGGGCATATCTCGTTAAGCCCGCTTTCAACCACTTTAAGGAAAAAAATCCAAAAGACCTCCCTCTTTTTCCTAAGGGATGTGGTGTCACTACCTGGTTGTGTACGTATTTTTTCTAAAATAGACCACCTAAGATCACTTTCCTGGTGGCCGGCTTCGTTCCAATGGCTCACCAGGGGGGCAGTATGCTTCTTGAGTCTAATGTTGGACTTATGTTCCCCAATTTGTTTCCTGCACTCCCTACCAGTTTCTCCTACATAGGGAAGATTACATGGGCACAGGATGACATAGATTAAATTGGATGTGCGGCAGTTGGTCATGTCATGTAAAGATATAGTGAGTTTATTCACTTTGATACTGTCCCCAACGATGGCATTGGGGCACGCCTGGCAACTGCCACATCGATGGTTACCTTTAATGGCTTTGGTGCCTGTAATGGATTTTTGGACAAAAGGTCTACTCTCAGGGACTCTGCCTTTTACAAGATAGTTCTTCAGATTTTTGTTTCTTTTAAAGGCGAACAATGGTTTTGATATTTTATGTCCGTCATTGTTGATATTTAAGAGGTGCCACTGAGAGTTAATGACTTGACGGATCTTGTGGTTAATGTTGGAATGTTTCGTGACACAAACCAACTTCTCCGTCCATTTAGGGGCTCTGGGTGCGAACATTGCATCACGGTTGTAGTACCTGGCCCTTTTTAACGAGTCCTTGATCAGTTTAGCAGGGTAACCGCGGTTGAGGAGTTTCTCCTTCAGAATCTCAGCTTGTTTTAGGAACTCACTCATTTCAGAACAGTTTCTCCACAGTCGGAGAAACTGGCTAAATGGAATGCCCTCCTTATGGCAGCATGGGTGATAGCTGCTGAATTGAAGAAGGGTATTTCTCGCCGTCGGTTTGATATACAGCGAGACCTGGAGTTCGGAATCTCTGTGTTCAACCCATACGTCCAGGAACTCAACTTTATGGGGGCTAGATCGAGCAATGAACTTCAAGTAAGGATCAGCTAAGTTGATCCACTCAGTAAATTCATCAAGTGATTCCTGGTCTCCGCTCCAGATGAAAAGAATATCATCAATGAAGCGGGACCAGGCACGGATGTTTTCAAAAAAAGGGGCCAGTTCGTTATAGATGTTTTTAGCCTCAAAGTGTCCCATGTACAGGCACGCAATGCTGGGAGCGCAAGTTGCCCCCATACTAACCCCCTGTATCTGCTGATAGTAACAGTCATTAAACTCAAAGAAATTCTCACCTAGAACAACCTCCAAACATTGGAGGATGAAGGGAGAGTTGGTAATATTAGGGTCCAAAAGCAATACCTCCCGGAGAACTTCCATAGCTCCTTCCTGAGGGATATTTGTGTATAGGGACTCCAGGTCCATGGTGACAAGGAGTTCCCTATCACAATTATAGGGGGTCTTCTCAATTAGAGAGATAAAGTGGCCGGTATCCTTGATGTATGATTGTAGGTTTTGCACCAATGGTTTTAGGAACCGGTCCACATATTTAGAAAGGGGCTCCGTGGCTGCCCCTATGGTGGACACAATCGGTCTCAAGGGGGGGTCAAGTTCGTTTTTGTGAGTTTTCGGCACTCCATAGATGATTGGGACACGAGTATGTGCGGGGGTCAAAAATTCCGCTTCCTTCGTACAAATATATCCGTCCTCTACGGCGGATTCCACCATGGTCAGGATCCTTCGTTTCAGGCCTGGTTCAGGGTTAAGGTACACCTTTTTGTAGTGTCTGGTAACCCCCAAGAGTTCATTCATTTTCTTAATGTATTGATCCGTATCAAAAATGACAATGCCCCCTCCCTTGTCACAGGGTTTGATAGTTAAATCTTTGTTGTTTTTCAAGGATGACAGTATGGCGTTCTCCTCTAGGGAGATATTGTGAGCAGGTTTAGGAACATATTTGATGATTTGCTGTACTTTATTGATAACTGCCTTCTCAAAGATCTCAACCTCCGGTCCCAGGGAATCAAGGTTGGGGGTAAACTCTGAAGGAGGTTTGAGGCCAGATGAATTGTCCATCGTGTCGACAGGAGGTCGTGTCTCAAAGAATTTCTTCAATCTAATTTTTCTAAAGAACTGATGGAGGTCCTTTATCAATTCAAATGTATTCAACTGAGATGAAGGGACACAGGGTCAGTCTGCAGGTACTAAGGGGGATGCAGGGGCCTGCTACAGATACGAGTGGTGGAGTACTGTCACAGAGTTAGAATACAGAGCCACGCCCTTGATACAGAAGCAGTGTACAGGCTGACACTAATGATACTGATGTGGATACAGGGTCCGTCTGCTGATACTAAGGGGGGCATAGTGGGCCGCTACTGATACGAGTGGTGGAGTACTGTCACAGAGTTGGAATACAGAGCCACGACCCTGATACACAAGCAGTGTACAGGCTACACTAATGATACAGAGGTTGATACAAGGTCAGTCTGCTGATACTAAGGGGGATACAGGGGGCCGCTACTGATACGAGTGGTGGAGTTCTGCCACAACGTTTGAATACAGAGCCACGCCCCTGATACACAAGCAGTGTACAGGCTGACACTAATGATACAGAGGTGGATACAGGGTCAGTCTCCTGATACTAAGGGGGATACAGGGGTCCGCTACTGATAAGCATGGTGGAGTACTTTCACAGAAACAGATTACAGAGCCGCACCCCTGGTACAGAAGCAGTGTACAGGCTGGCACTAATGATACAGAGGTGGATACAGGGTCAGTCTCCTGATACTAAGGGGGATACAGGGGTCCGCTACTGTTAAGAGTGGTGGAGTACTGTCACAGACTTAGAATACAGAGCCACGCCCCTGGTACAGAAGCAGTGTACAGGCTACACTAATGATACAGAGGTGGATACAGGGTCCGTCTGCTGATACTAAGGGAGGTATAGGGGGCCGCTACTGATAGGAGTAGTGGAGTACTGTCACAGACTTAGAATACAGAGCCACGCCCCTGGTACAGAAGTAGTGTACAGGCTGGCACTAATGATACTGAGGTGGATACAGGGACATACCACAGATGCAGAGAGAGCATGAAAAGCCATGTTTCTAACGCAGAGGACAGCTTAAGGAGGTGATAAAAAACGTGGAGAGATCCCAACAGCCACCATGGAATAGTGAACACTGCACGTGTGATACCGGCCTTATCTATGGACCCTGTAGGCGGGCGCACTGTTGACGTCATGTTTGATTTACAATCGGAAAGTGTTTTCCTATCTGACCCGACGCAACACACAACTCTTTACAAAGTGAATCTCACAAGTTGTCCCCGTGTGAACAATACACCGTTGTCACTCTAGCATGAGGGCCCGCACTTCAACAACAGACCGTGGAGCGCCGGACTCAGGGCGTGTTTACACCCACCTGAAGCTGACAAGGGGAAAGTGTGCGGTTTGAGGAGTATACACGTGTATGGATAAGGATTTTTCCCACAGTCGAGCGGTGGGAAACAAGCATCCGAACAAGCAGTGATCTTTGCTTTTTAGCTCTGGAGGGTGGAAACTTCGAAGAAGGAAAACATCTCTCATTAGTCATTATGTTAGCTTCGTGCAGTTTTCAAGTATGCTGTGTCCGAGCGACTGATTGTATATCAATATGAAGAGATGAACTGGGCATAAGCAACGCCGACAGTTTGCTATACAAATGAGAGTTTTTCTCAAATCCTAAAGGAACTCCATTTATTTTTATTGCAGTGCTCCTCGGCACAGTGGTATTCGGTACATCACCCCTCCGCACGCTGCCCATCGGTGTAGGGGGCGCAGTAAAAAGAGAGGGACCTTCTGGGTAAAGAGGCCTTGTGGCAGTAAAGCCTGTGTCTGTCAGTCCTTCATTGCAGTGCCCTCAACACTAGTGGAAAGAGACGTAATTAGCACAGATTCACTAAAAAGGCCCACAAAGCTAAGAGATTAATACAGTATCTTTCAGATTTACTTTTTTGGGCGGGGAGAGAGAGATGGGGAAGGTTGAAACTGTTAAAGCTTTGAAGCCCTGGCAACCATAGGTTTTTGAGCTAGTTCAACCGGTTCTTTATATTGACGAGAGGAAGTCAATCTCCTAATTTCTTTATTCCAGACCATCTATTGCGTCCTTTCCTTGAAGTGCGAGGACAGCCCTCCCTCCAGCATGCTGCTAGCGGGCGGTGGTCTCAGCCCCTGCTGTCGCTCTGCTTTTGAAGCACAGTGAGGAGGAGCAGGAGGAAGAGCTTGGCCGTAGGGTACTGTTTTATTTCTGCCCCCAAGCCAGCCTCAAGCAGAAGACGTGAAAACCACCAACTATTGCTGCCACTAAGCACCACGGCCGGTGATGGGCAAACTTAAACCAGCACTTCCCAGGAAGACGGTGCGACCTCTCGTTATACACGCTCCCACATCGCCCGGGATATCTTCCTGGCTTCTGTCCCACATTACACTGCTTTCTCACACTTAGTTTAACTTTTAACAGTGCCAGGGCGTTTTAAAAAACAAGCATTGGCATAGCCAATAGGTCTCGCCTTTGGGGCGTTATAAGTGTTTAGCCAGAGCTATTGACTTTGCCAATGTCTTCAAGCTGTGCTGTAGAGAAGTGTGGCTGCTGTGCAGCATGCTGAAAAGTTATAATAAAAAAGTGTCAGAAGCATTTTTGTTACTTTATATATGACCAAGAAGGCATTATGTAAAACTGAACGACCATATTAAAAAAAGTATTTACAATAAAAATTTTCCTCAGTTTTCTTTTGTTCTTGCAATGCTGGCAACTTGTTTCTGCCTATTCCAATGGTTGTTTGTTAAAGCTTTTTTTTGAGGGGGCATAAACAATCGGAGGGTGAAGGTTGGGAACTAGTACCTGTATTATAACACTAGCAGCGGCCAGACGCTAGGGAGAATCAACAGATGCCAGATTCCGAGAGCAGGCTGAGGTGGTGCTGAGTGATGCTGAGGTGGTAGTGGTGGTGGTGGTGGTGACTGGTGCGGAGATGATGCTGAGGTGATGCTGAATGATACTCAGGTCTTGCTGAGTGATGATGTGGTGGTGTACTAGTGCAAAGGCGATGCTGAGTGATACTGCTGTGGTGCTGAGTGATGCTGTGGTGGTGCTGAGTGATATTGTCTTTGCGCTGAGTGATGCTGTGGTTGTGCTGAGTGATGCTGTGGTGGTGCTGAGTGATGCTGTGGTGACGCTGAGTGATGCTGTGGTGGCGCTGAGTGATGCTGTGGTGGTGCTGAGTGATGCTGTGGTAGCGCTGAGTGATGCTGTGGTGGTGCTGAGTGATATTGTGGCGCTGAGTGATGCTGTGGTGGCCCTGAGTGATGCTGTGGTGGTGCTGAGTGATGCTGTGGTGGTGCTGAGTGATGCTGTGGTGGTGCAGAGTGATGCTGTGGTGGTGCAGAGTGATGCTGTGGTGGTGCTGAGTGATGCTGTGGTGGTGCTGAGTGATGCTGTCGTGGCGCTGAGTGATGCTGTGGTGGTGCTGAGTGATGCTGTGGTGGTGCCGAGTGATATTGTTGTGGCGCTGAGTGATGCTGTGGTGGCCCTGAGTGATGCTGTGGTGGTGTTGAGTGATGCTGTGGTGGTGCTGAGTGATGCTGTGGTGGCGCTGAGTGATGCTGTGGAGTCCCTGAGTGATGCTGTGGTGGTGTTGAGTGATGCTGTGGTGGCCCTGAGTGATGCTGTGGTGGTGTTGAGTGATGCTGTGGTGGCGCTGAGTGATGATGTGGTGGCGCTGAGTGATGCTGTGGTGGCCCTGAGTGATGCTGTGGTGGTGTTGAGTGATGCTGTGGTGGCGCTGAGTGATGATGTGGTGGCGCTGAGTGATGCTGTGGTGGTGCCGAGTGATATTGTTGTGGCGCTGAGTGATGCTGTGGTGGCCCTGAGTGATGCTGTGGTGGTGTTGAGTGATGCTGTGGTGGTGCTGAGTGATGCTGTGGTGGCGCTGAGTGATGCTGTGGAGTCCCTGAGTGATGCTGTGGTGGTGTTGAGTGATGCTGTGGTGGCCCTGAGTGATGCTGTGGTGGTGTTGAGTGATGCTGTGGTGGCGCTGAGTGATGCTGTGGTGGCGCTGAGTGATGCTGTGGAGGCCCTGAGTGATGCTGTGGTGGTGCTGAGTGATGCTTTGTTGGCGCTGAGTGATGCTGTGGTGGCGCTGAGTGATGCTGTGGTGACGCTGAGTGATGCTGTGGTGGCGCTGAGTGATGCTGTCGTGGTGCTGAGTGATATTGCTGTGCCGATGAGTGATGCTGTGGTGGCCCTGAGTGATGCTGTGGTGGCCCTGAGTGATGCTGTGGTGGTGCTGAGTGATGCTGTGGTGGTGCAGAGTGATGCTGTGGTGGTGCAGAGTGATGCTGTGGTGGCGCTGAGTGATGCTGTGGTGGTGCTGAGTGATGCTGTGGTGGCGCTGAGTGATGCTGTGGTGGTGCTGAGTGATGCTGTGGTGATGCCGAGTGATGCTGTGGTGGTGCCGAGTGATATTGTTGTGGCGCTGATTGATGCTGTGGTGGCCCTGAGTGATGCTGTGGTAGCGTTGAGTGATGCTGTGGTGGCGCTGAGTGATGCTGTGGTGGTGCTGAGTGATGCTGTGGTGGCCCTGAGTGATGCTGTGGTGGCGCTGAGTGATGCTGTGGTGGCGCTGAGTGATGCTGTGGTAGCGGTGAGTGATGCTGTGGTGGCGGTGAGTGATGCTGTGGTGGCCCTGAGTGGTGGTGTGGTGGCGCTGAGTGATGCTGTGGTGGCACTGAGTGATGCTGTGTTGGCGCTGAGTGATGCTGTGGTGGCGCTGAGTGATGCTGTGGTGGCGCTAAGTGATGCTGTGGTGGCTGTGGTGGTGCTGAGCAATGCTGTGGTGGTGCGGAGCGATGCTGTGGTGGTGCTGAGTGATGCTGTGGTGGCACGGAGTGATGTTGTGGTGCTGCTGAGTAATGCTGTGGTGGCACTGAGTGATGCTGTTATGGCGCTAAGTGATGCTGTGGTTGTGCTGAGTAATGCTGTGGTTGCGCTGAGTGATGCTGTGATGGTGTTGAGTGATGCTGTGATGGCGTTGAGTGATGTTGTGCTGGTGCTGAGTGATGCTGTGGTGGCGCTGAGTGATGCTGTGCTGGCTCTGATTGATGCTGTGGTTACGCTGAGTATGCTGTGGTGATGCTGAGTGATGCTGTGGTATTGCCGAGTGAGAGAGAGAGTGAAGATATATATCATGCTTCGGAAATTATGGCTACTTCATTTCTGCTGAGAGTCCTAAAGCCATTTTATTACAATGCACAGTTCCCAATTCTGCTTAAGTGCATTCAGCTGAGCACACGGCCCAGGTACTTCACAGAAGTGCTTTCTCACAAATGGTATGGAGAAACGCCTGCACCGCACACAATGGAAGCGAATACTAGTCAATCATGTTAAATATAAATATATACATAAGTATGCACTAAATAAGCAAGCATTTCGGTGATATAGGTTTCAATGTTTTTTCAACAGTGCTAAACATGAAGTCAGAATATTTTGAACACAGTCACACTAAAAATAAAAAGAATAAACTTGCAGATGCGCCTGTAGAAAAGAGTTGACTTTTCTGTCCGGTTCCAGAGGGGACATCAGTCTGGAGTTGGGGCAGAGAGGAGAATTGGGAGACTACATCACTTCAAAAACCTGACTGAGGTTTACAGGGAAGCAGAACAGCAGAACGCTGTTGTTTTTCATGTGACTGTAGTCCAGGGCCGTCAGTTGGTAATGTGAGCTGCTGCTGCGATCCAAACATCAGAGTCGTGACAGATGCCAGGCAGAGCTGCATATGCCATGACGAGAGAGTTAATGAGCCATGACGAGGAAATGAGGAAGAGATAGGAAAGGCAGATGGCTGCTGAGCGCGTGCACGCGCGCGTAACAGCACGCCTTAGGCCACAAGCAAAAACTTGTGGTCGCATTTCTAAAGCCCCCACTCACTAAATGTCTCGCCAGACCAGCTTGCGCTGGCTCAGGCGAGACCTAAACAAGCCTGAAAAGGAGCAGGGGTGCGGGGGGTGACGGGGGTTGCTGTAGGACGGAGCGCGAGCAGAGGCAAACAAGCAGTTGCAATGCACAAATGGAACAAACAGGGACTGTTCTCACGCATTCAAAACATTTCAAGGGTCCGAAGAAGAGCGCCTCAGTGAAGTTCGTTTTGCATTCTGGTAATTGTAGTACTGTATTTAATGTTACACATGGAGGAACACAAGTCCTAAAATGAGAAGGAAAAAAGTAAACTAAATATACTATCGCACTTCACGAGGGACAACTTTTGTTCTCTGCACATGATGATTTATTTATACATCGGAACCCAATATTTGGATGTATTTTGTCTATTTCTATTGCAGCTTTTACAGATTTGAATGAACTTCCATATTTTGCCTATTGATTTTTCCCTAACTAGCCGCCAAATGGCCATGCAAGGCAAATACTGTGAAAATTAAATCGACGCTGAGAGGGGCCATGCTGGCTGGCTCGAGGCGCTGCATTGTATTGCCATGGGATAAATCACGGGACTCAATCGCCATGTTGCCGAAAATAAAATAGAAAAGTCACAAGCAGCAGAGAGAGATTACTCCGCAGATGAGAAGCCTGGGGGCTGGGCTGCCCTCCTGCAGGGAGAGGCTACACAGGCAGAAAGGCACTATTAACAAGTAACCGAGACAATGAAGGAACTTCAAAAGAAAGGCCCTTCCGGGCAAACAAGATGGAATCCAGTAAACGGCCAACAATAGCGCACCGAGGCTGTGGCCACATTTTGCCTGCTTTCAATGGACAGTGCAGTTACAGAGCTTGTTTGTGTATGACAAATGTCACACTATTTTTATAAAGCACCATAGTGTTGAATTATACCACGTAGCACTGTATCACATAACACAACATAGCTTAGTGCAGCCTTTCACAGCAGAGCAAGCGCGCTCCGAGGATGGGGGTGGGGGGCTGAAGCGAGGAGAGGCACCGGTCCCGAGGGGGTATTAGGAGTCTGCTAATAACAAAAGTACGATAATAAAAAAGCCTAACATACGTCTCCCTAGCTCCGTTGCGTTCCTATCGGGCCGCACAAATAAACATGCTTAGTTTTAACAAACATATGCTTACTAACTAGTATACGGCTACACATTATACAAAGGCACATTTACACAATAATAAAAAAAAAAATTACCGCTCCGTTCCCCTAGCTTCACTGCTCTGCTATCAGGCCGGGCCGTCAGAAAAACATGTATATCTTGCTGTTCCGGACGGTGAAACCTTTGGACATAAGGTGAGAGTCTGGCGTGAATCCAGCGGTGTGAGACCACCGGCGCCGCATTGGTTCGGCGCACTTGCTAGAGACGAGCAGTTCCAGGCTGGCGCTAAAGTGCGTTTGGCTCTAATTAACCCGATTAACCTTCTTGCCTCAGTGTGAGCCTCGAACTCATTATCCTGCCCGCAGACTGTGAACACACTCCCAAAAACAAAAAAAAAGAAAGACGCTACAATGATATTTTAAGAGCGCACGTGATGAATATTTGAGAGGCCGTAGAAGCAGCACGGCGTCCGCGGGTAAACAAAGTAACGCGGCCGACATTACGTGAAAGCGCACAACGTCGCGCTTGTTAAAATAAAAAATAAAAAGTATTCCCTGGCTGCTATGACGTGAAAGCGCACAACACAATGTAACACGGCCGACATTACATAAGAGCGCACAATGGAGGGCTCCTCTGCAGGGCGTTGCTATTGTGCTAATACAAGAAAAAAGTGCTTAGCGGCTAATTAAAAGACACCGTGTCACGCCGCGAGTAAAAGATCCAGTCCGGGTGGGCGGGGCCAAAAGGAGACAAGGCGGTAACAAGGAGGGACTAAAAAGCCTCACTGACAATGGAAAGCCAAGGTTTAGCATGCACGATGACGCAAGCCTATGTAAAGAAGGGGCGGAGCCTAGACTCCACTTCTGAAATTGGCTTGATTACAAGAAGCCTCGCAGAGCGTTGCAGCGCATGCGCGCTGCAACGCTAGGCGAGACCTAAAAATGGCAAGCAGCCATGGTACGAGGCCATTGAAAGAAGACTAACACAGCTCCTTAAAAAGTGACAGAAGGCATGAACCAAGGATCCTAGTCCTGAGGAAGACCTCTTAATATTCAAGTCCGCTCCCTCGGTGAAGTCGAAACGCACAGCATCGACGTGTTAGCTGAGTAATACTCCACAGAACTGGCTTAAAAACCTCTGGACTTTATGTTATGTTATGTTATGTTATATACACTTATAGCGCGCACAGATACTCAAAGAGTGTCCCGGCGCGTACTTGAGAAAAGAAACCGAGGCCAGAGCGTCAACTAGAAGAGAAGAGTTTTTAGCTTTTTCTTAAAGATCGCCGGGTCCTGGATACCACGCAGTTCAAGGGGCAGAGCATTCCATGCTAAGGCAGCTTTCCGTACAAAAGAGCTCCCTCCGAGCCTTTGGCGGTTAAACCTAGGGGTCTGCATTAAAAGTTGGGAGGAGGAACGCAACTGTCTTGCTGGAGTATAAAAAGCAAATCTCTTCTGTAGATAGATAGGGCCCAGGCCATAGAGAGCTCTATGGGCAATGGTCAGAGTTTTAAATTTTATTCGGGACTCAACAGGGAGCCAGTGTAAAGAGCGTAAATGAGCGCGTACACTGCACCGGCCAGACAGACCCAGCAATAGTCTGGCAGCAGAGTTTTGAACTACCTGCATTTTATTCAAGAGGTAGCCAGGGATGCCCACATAAAGTGCGTTGGCATAGTCTAGACGGGACAGAATCAAAGCACGAACAACAGTTTCTTTGGCTGGTCTAGGAAGGAGAGGGAGAAACTTCCTCAGAGCTTTCAGGGTGCCAAAACAAGACCCAGCCAGCTTTTTAACCTGAGAAGAAAAGGTCAGGTTCTCATTAAACCAGACCCCCAGATTTTTAGCGGCATTACCCCTCCACTAGGTAGGGGGAAGCCAGGGGGCCATAACCTCTCTCTGAAATTGGCAGGAAATGTGCCATACAAGAGGACCTCCGACTTCTCTTCATTGCACTTCAGCTGTGCCTGAGCAAGCCAATGAAAAACAGAAGCCAGACAGTGCTGAACGGAGAGGACTGAATCATCGTCCCTTCCCCATGAAAACAGGAGCTGAGTGTCATCCGCGTAGGCCAATACCTTAGCCCCTAATGACTCCGCTAAATACACCAGCGGAGTAACATAGATGTTAAAAAGAAGGGGACTAAGGGATGATCCCTGCGGGACACCCGTGACCACCCGCTGGGGCACGGAGGCACATGGGGGAAGCCAGACCTGCTGGGTGCGGCCTTCCAGAAAAGACTTAATCCAGCCCCAGACAGACCCGGAGATACCAATCTCCCGGAGGCGGTCCAGAAGCAAGGAGTGAGGCACTGTATCAAATGCCGCCGAGAGATCCAGCATAACCAGTGCGGCTCTCCCGCCGGCATCCAGACACTCACGAATCGCCTCTGACACCTCTAACAGTACTGATTCCGTGCTGTAAGAAGCGAAAGCCGGATTGGGCCGGGTGTAGCAAACCTGATGCCTCGACGAACTTAGTAAGCTGGGTAGTGACCACCTTTTCACAAACCTTAGTCAGGCTAGGCAGAAGCGAGATAGGACGGTAATTTCCAGGGATCAGCGGGTCAAGGGATGGCTTCTTAAGGAGAGGAAGGATCTGAGCCTGCTTCCAGGACGCCGGGACTGAAGCCTCCCACAAAGACATGTTAACAATTGAGTTAACTTCGGGGTTGATGGTATCAGCCGCAGCGGCCAGAAGTCTTGCAGCACAGGGGTCTGTTGGAGAGCCTGACTTCAAAGCCTTAAGAATTTTGAGGGAGCAGGACAGATCTATAGGCTCAAAGGTTGACAGCGTGTTAACAGGGCCAGCTACATTCTGGCCGAATGGAGAGGCCATAAGTACCGTGGCACCGGAGGAAAAAGTAGCTTGTATCAAACTGATTTTGTCCAAGAAGAATTTAGCCAGAGTATTACACCATGATTCCGAGACTGGCGCAGCGTGCGCCTGAGCAATGGGAGACATAAAGCTTTCAACAATAGAAAAAATTTCTTTAGAATTATTGTTGGCCTGGTCGATACGTGAAGCAAAATAATTGCTTTTAGCGACCGCTATGGTGGCATAGTAGCTTTTTTGTTTTGTTCTCAGTGAATGTTTCGCCATAGGACAATAGCCGCTAAAGCGCCATATTCGCTCCAATTTTTTACATTCATGCTTCAGGGCTTTCAGCTCTGAGGAAAACCAGGGTTTGGAGGGGGAGTCTCTTGCCAATTTAGGCCGACACGGTGCCGAAAGAGCAGACACCGAGTCGGAAATCCAATCAGTGAACTGAGACACGTTCCCCTCCAAGTCTTGCTGAAGAGAAGGCCGAGATACAGCCAAAGTTCTAATGAACTGGATAGGGTCAATTATGACAATTTATGACAATGTTTGTTTGGCCCTACACCCTCAGTATGGATCATTAGGTGAACGTATGCCATTGACCGTAGAGAAATAAGGGTTTACTTTCTTGATCCTTTAGGCTCTTTCATTAATTACCAGGGTAAGGTGGATTTAGGCCCTTTTCAGTGACGGTTTCAACATTCTGTTTTTTAACATTACTGATAGTGGTGGGATCTTCATGAAGAAAATATATGACTTGAAATATATTTAAATGTTTTTTTTTCCAATAAATTGTATGTGTGCGTCAAGGCAACCTGGGAAGTAATCACTTTGAAAATGGTGGAGTTTAAAAACTACCTATCACTCTGGATTGAAGCCCATTTGTTTTATCCATTAATAGAGAATATTTAAATTGAGGGCTGACTCAAAGTGTCTTGTACCTTTTTTTTGTAGTCACACCCTACCTCTTGCTGGTGGGTTAATGTCCTTACAAAACAAGGTTCAGTTCAAAGTAACTCCTCGTACTCCTTCCTTCTCATCTCCTATTGGGCTTCTATTTCAGCAGACAGGATTCTACAGATGAAGGGCCTCCATCTCCAGGCAGAGCCCCATTTCTATCCACCACATTGATCTACCATACCAGGCAAGACTCCATCATGACCTTCAGCCTCTCACACCACAGACGCTGCACAGCCAGTTTACACTAACGACAAGGAAAGCACCCACAGGACAAATGGAGCAAGGCAGACCACCAATTTCAATTGACATATATGGGATAGAAAAAGTAAACATGCCCTGTAGTCACTGGCGTTGGCTCTTTTTTTGTTTATAAACCTGCTTAAATATTCTTCTGTTTGCTGAAAAGCTTAACCAGACTCTGTCCTCCGCTAATTCCAGTGCCTGTTAACTAAAGTCTTCAGTCATTACCTGTTCAACTGAAGAAATAGACTGAGCTCAGGGGCGTAGCTTGGTCATTAAGATTGGGGGGATGTGAGCTTCCGGTTTTCTAGCAATCACGCTGGATTATAATGAAAAAAATACATTATAAGGGGGCAGGGCGCATGAGAGGGGCGTAAAGGGCAGTGGAAAGGGAGAGGAATGCAGATTGGTAGGGGTACTAAGTGAGGGAAAACATATTATTTTGTAAACTTACCAACATTTGTTAGCTCTTTCAAAACAGAGAAAGGGAGAACGTGTGTGTGTGGGATTTGTCTGTCTGTATGTAAGAATTCCTAGTAAATTCCAACAGACACCTCATCATATCCAACTGAAAGCACAAGTACCCAACTATGTACCAGAAAATACATAAATTAGGGGGTTTAACACCCCAAACACCCTCCTGAAGATACACCAGTGACTGAGCTGAATATGAATACGGACTCCAATATCTGACGGTGGTAGGAATATCAGGAAGCCGCTCACACTTCTTATGATGCTGGGAAGCCAATGTGCTTCTCTGAATGTTACTTGGGGTTTGACTTGCAGGACCACGTGCTCTCTGAGGATCATGCTATCGTTCAGTGGGCTGTGCAGGGGTCCTCGTGACTAGGTTGTTATTTCCTAGTTTAGTTTTAAACAAGGACAATATCTGGTTAGAGAAACTATTGAAATAATTTTGGGTGGAGGTCTGCTTACTGCATTGGAGCAAAACTTGTTGGTGTTGTCTTCCTATTTGCATTGCTATGGTCTGCAGTCCCTAATCTGACCATATCTGCAGCAGCCATGTTGTTGCAAAGTCATCCTGTGCCCTGGGCACCCCCCAACATTTTGTTGACTGGTACTAGTGGTAACTGACTCTGACTTTCCCTGGGCTCTGACTAACCAGGCCCAGGGCCAGTGCTATGCTGAAGACACACTTAGTATACAGTGAAAACACCTACATACACTAGGGTGCACTATGGGTTAGAGTACCCCTAGGATTGGAATGACCTCACCTTTAAGTCCCTAGTATATAATAGAGCACAGTAGTTTAGAGGCCAGCAGCTTTTTCTGCACTTGCATGTGTGCACTGCTGGAGCCTGAGGTCAGTTTAAAAGCAGCCCTGTGTTGCAGGACTGCTTTTAAAATGCAAATGGTGCCCAAACTCGACTTTGGTGTTTGGGACACTTAAAAATTAATAAACTACAATGCTTGGGTATATTAGGTACCCCAGAGTCCCCCCTAGGTGTCCCAGGGATGAGGGGTCAGGTATTTATAAGGCGGACCCTTATAAAAAGAGGTTTATATGCCGTGGGTTAAGTGACATTGCACCTTTCACTCCCCACATTGCGATAAAGTGCTTCACCAAATCGACTTTTGTGCTAGGAGCACTGTGGAGGGAGGATCTGCAATATTTTTACATATTCAGAACCCATTAAAGTCTCCCCTAGGTGTTCCAGGGTGGGGGGCGTCTAGATATAGGCAGGGTTCTTATAAAAGATTTTTGATAAGCCCTGGTGTTGGAAAAATGGCCCAAGTCCTTTTTCCCTTTGCAAATTCCCTGCCACATAGGTTAACATGGCAAGAAGATATTAACTAATAATTCTCACTGGGAGAATCATTAAAATGGATTAAGGACTTCCTAAAATGGTATTCATAAATCCAACAATTAGGTATTGTTGAATTTCTCCTAAAATGTACAGACAAGAAGTTATAAGACTTTCTTGACTGTAAGCCAAAATTCAGCCTCCCAGTGGTTTGTCCTGATTGGTCAGAGTTAAGTGGATTAGCCAAGCTCCTATGATGAGGTGATAAAGAGCCCCTGGGGTTAGCCAGCTCTTCTGGGAGGACAGGGTTCTGCTACACAGGAATGCTAGAGCGGGGGGGCGTAAACAATATCCTTCAATGGAAGGAGGAGACATGCAGAAGACACCAATTTAATTTACAATTCTCCTCTTTGAAACCAGATGCTAGGCTTAAGGAAGGAACAGATGCAAGGGGGATAGACTATGGAGATTAGCCATCCTGGAGGTGGGTTTAGCCAGCTCTTCTCTCCCTGCTGAAAATTCTGGCACATTGAATTTTGGAGAAATAGTGCTTTCCTGGGAGATCATTGTGCCACACTTTGGAGGAAGTGGTCATGCTATGGGGTGTTACCCTGCACCTCATTGGACAGGAGTGCCCCCCTGATTGACCCTGGAGAACACTGTATAAGTATCTGAGAGGGGCAGTGGCTCTCAGATCTGCTGCTTGAACCTTAAGAAAGAAGAAGGGTCCATGCTGGAAGTTTGATTTTTGCACCAACCAGGCCCTGCACTCTGACTGACTGTGCCTGCTGAAACTACAGCCCTGTGGATCAAACCTGATTCTAAAGGATTAAAGAGTGAACTCCCTGCAAGCTACAGGTTAAGAGAGCTCACATGGACTATCCCACAAAGAATCCTCAACCTGGAGTATTACCAGTGGATTTGTAAGGGTTTTGTCCAAGTGGATTGTGGGAACTGAAATCCCAAACTTCAAGGACCATCTTGGAGATTGCAGACCCTTGGATTGTGTTTTAGACACTTTTGACCCGCAAGAGGAACTTCAGGAAGGAGTTCCTCACTGAATCCAGCCTGCTGGAGGAGACTGCATGACGTCTGTGAGAAATCTTCCAGAAAAGTTTTTAAGTGTGAAGGTAAAATCTTGACCCGGCCTCCTGTTTAGTGTATCCGACCAGGGCTCCATCGTAGTCAGCCTCAAACTTTGACTTTGTCCCGGTCAGAGGCAACAGTTCCCTACAGTGGATTCTTTTAGTTTTGGTGTCATCTTAAAGATAAAAATATTTCCTATTTTTATACATTGTGTTGGATTTTTATTGTGTGTTGTGTCTTAATTATTTACTGAATTGGTGTTTTTTAATGCTTTACATACCTGTCTTTGAAGTTAAGCCTGCCTGCTCGCAGCCAAGCTACCAAGGGTTGAGCATGGGAATAATTTTCTAAGACCCATTCTGAGCCGTATATTTTATGTTAGTGGTATTTTTGCCAGTGGTAAATGCATATCTGCCACTACTAATAATCCGCTTTCCAACACATGTTGAAGGTAGGTTTTATGAAGGGACTATCTAGACCATAAGCCTGCCTGCTGCTGCCAGCTTTGAAAGAGCAGATGATATGCAAAGGGACATAAGTAGACAGTTCACTGACAGAATATCGGTAACCAAAATATTGTGTGGACAAAATATTGTGTCAAAAATATTGGTAACCAAAATATCGAGAAGGTAAGTGCAAATGGGTAAGTATAGATTTGCTATTCTTAACTCCACATATACGTAAGTTGAAGATATATATATCATCATGGTACATATATGTGTAGTTATAGATAGTAAAACTTTGCTTACCCATAGAAACTTACCTTCACAATATTTTTGTTCTTGAGATTGTTGACACAATATTTGGTACACACTATATTATTTTGCCGATATTTTGTCTAAACACCAAGTAGACATTCTTCTGGTAGCTAGTGTGGATCACCCTGATTTCAGAAATATATATATATTTACATTTTAAAGATCAGTGTAATGACACAATTTCGAACCATGAGAAGATGGTATGAAATGTTCTCCTGGAGACCTGCATCCACATGAGTGGCATAACCTACACTTAAGGTGATCAGAGCACATAACACATCCATCCTCAATCACAAAGGTAAAGGCTGTTCATTTTAGTGCACAGTTGAATGCTAGGTATACCTATGAGAGGTGTGTAGACCTACACACTGCAGCATTAGTGTCTGCTGCCTGCAGATTCAGAGTGCTGCCAGTAATGGAGTGCCCCTGTTCAGGTGAGAAGTTATTTGTAAAGGCAAGAGTGCCAAGATAAGATTTTTGCTGATGTTCATGATATAAAGATAGTTTCCTGCACGGTAGTGTCAATACTCTCTATTCTCATAACTAGCTATGTCCCTTCTTCGGTTTCAGTTCATCCCCGTAATCAAAACTTCTTTATTTTTACTTCCATTCCCATGGGCCCTGTCTACAATGCATTACACTACCTACACCTTCATGATCCTGCCTACAATGCATGACCTTAACAGCATTTCCATGCCCATATCCATACCACTGAGAATGATTACTCTATTGTTTATGCTTCTTGTCTTCTACAGAGATGTCCAATACACACACGAGGAGTAAGTTCAAGGGATATGGTATATGCCAATATAATGTGTTTTCTTTAAATGGATGTCAAAATGTTACCCATAAGGAACTATACATTATAGTATGTATTTCCTGAAAAGCTCCTGCAATGTTCTTGTTCTGGACTTTGGTACATTACCCAAGATTTCTTTTTTCTGAACCTTTGTGCAATGCCCTTTATTAACTTGAATCATGCTTTAGAAAGAGTAAAAAATAAATGAAAGACAAGCAAAAATGATCCACCAAAAGCAGAGTCAGTTACACTATCCACGGGGCCTCATTTCCATTTGGTTCACAGTGCTCAATTGTCTCCTCATTTTACCTTGCCCAAAGGGTGTGGCTGGTATCATCACCAAAGCTGGCAGCCAGATCTGGTATGGGTACGGATGCTATTGCCCTTTCTTTGTTTGTTTTGTCGCAGTACAAATATACCACTTATTTGAATCGTCACTACACAACTTCCCAGATTTATTTTTTGGGCGAAGCCTACCAGAAAGAGCAGTTGGCTGGTTTGCTAAAGACATCTTGGGGACTTTCAGAAAGTTGACCTAGGAATGCATTCCACCCATTGCTTACCATTGGCTTTGTGGTTTGAAACTCACATTTTCTAGCTATCTATTTGCTGGCTTTATTTGCTTTAGGCTGTCCAGCTTGAGTTTGTCCCTCCCGTTGCAGAAACATTGTTTACTGTATTCTTCCACAATCTCGCTTTCTGTAAACAGGCCTTTAAATCGTGTTCTTATCTTGCCACATTTGCTGTGCATTTAAAGGCAGAGGTCAAATGTCAAGCTCTCTCTTTCTGGGAGCTTGGTGTTTATTTTTCTTTCTCTGACTTCAAAGTGAGAACATGTATGTGACAATCCTGCTGAATGCCTATTTAAGAGAAGAGGGTGTAGTATGTTTTATTTCCAGCATGCACAAAAATAAATAAACTGTGCTGATGTTTCAGAATACTTCAGAATTAGTACAAATGAAGCACATTTTTTTTTGTAATTCTGAAGTGTGGTCTAAACAAATATTTGAATACGATGAAAACATGTCAATACACTAGGTGATGACATTTACACACATTATCGTTTGTGTGCAGTAAAACAGTTTTTCGGTGTAAATGTAATGGCCATTTCAATCTAAAATGTGTTGTCAGTAATGGCATGCTCCACACTGCGCCACTCCACTCTATGCCCTTCCACTCTATGCCACACCACTCCATTCTGACATGCCACTTCACTCTACACCATTCCAATCTACGCCACTCACTCCATGACACAACACGCCACTCCACTTCATGCCCCTACACTCCACCTACCCCACTCCACTCCACATTTATCTCACTCCACTCCAATGTACCCCAATCTACCCCACCCCACAACACTTCCCTATAATCTACTCTAATATAATTAATTTTAATCTTCTCCACTCCACCCAATCAACCCCACTCCACTCCAGTCTACCCCACTCCAATCTACCCCATCCCAATTCACCCACTCCACTCCACCCCAGTCTACCTCAGTCCAATCTACCCTACTTCAATCTACCCCGCTCTATCCCAAGCTACCCCACTCCACTCCTATCTACCCCAATACACTCCACTACAATCCAGTCTACCCTACTCCACTCCACTACTCTAACCCCTACTCTAACCCAATCTTCCCCACTCTAACCCAATCTACCCACTCCACTCTAATCTACCCTACTCCAATCTACTCCACTTTAATTTACCCCACTTCACTCAATTTAACCCAGTCAACTCCACGCCACTCCAATATAATTAATTCCAATCTTCTCCACTCCACCCAATCAACCCCACTCCAGTCTACCCCACTCCAATCTACCCCATCCCAATTCACCCACTCCACCCCAGTCTACCTCACTCCAATCTACCCTACTTCAATCTACCCTGCTCTATCCCAAGCTATCCCACTCCACTCCCATCTACCCCAATACACTCCACTACAATCTAGTCTACCGCACTCCACTCCACTACTCTAACCCCTACTCTAACCCAATCTACCCCACTCTAACCCAATCTACCCACTCCACTCTAATCTACCCCACTCCAATCTACTCCACCTTAATTTACCCCACTTCACTTAATTTAACCCAGTCAACACCACGCCACTCCAATCTACGCTACTCCAATCTACTGCACTCCAACCCAATCTACCGCACTTCACTCAAATTTACCCCACTCTGCTACAAACTACCCCAGTCTACCTCACTCCACTCCAATTTACCCCACTCCAATCTACCCAGTCCAATTTCCCCCCACTCTATTCCAATTTACCCAACTTCACTCCAAACTCCAGTGCAATCTATCCAACTCCTCTCCAATCTAATCTACCCCACCCCACCACAATCTACCCCACTCCAATCTACCCCCTTCAATCTACCACAGTCTACCCCACTCCAGTCCACTCTAGCTACCCCACTCGACTCCAATCTACCCCACTTCACTCTACCACAATATATCCCACTCCACTCTACCCCAATCTACCCCACTCTACCCTTCTCTAATCTACCCCACTTCAATCTACCCCAATCTACCCTACTCCAATCTACACTACTCCACCCCAATCTTTCCCAATTCAATCTACCCCACTCCAATCTACCACGCTAATCTACCCAACTCCAATCTACCCCACTCCATCGCACTCACTGTCTGGGGACTAAACTCTCTACTCATAGACGCCAGGGCAGGATAACTCATTCCTACATATGCGCCCATGCCCTGCAGCTACAAAGAGAAATTTAAATTAGCAACTTCTATCAACATCACTAAAGTGGGCATGATGCGTGTGTGCAGGGGCAACAGAATGCAATGACAAACTCATTCACAGACACCACGCTGGCACTACTAACCTATGCTTAGTGCCCAATGTGCTTGCCCAGCCAACCCATGCCACAGGGTCTCACTACCAACATCAATAGAATGTACCTGCAGGCAATCAGGGCAGTCAGCTCAAAAAAGAAATTGATCGGCCAAACTGAGCAACAACCAGATATGGTTGTATGACAGAGGCAGACATCGCTGAACCACACGTGCCTCTACAACGCCGTCCTAACCACAAATGCGTCAAGCCCACGCATTCCTTTACCATGCATGCCTTTACCACGCATGCCTTTGTCATGCAATTTTGTGGTAAAGGTATGATTGGCAAAGGGATGTGCGTGGTAAAGATTACCACTACCCGACCCCCCTCCCCGCCCTAAGGCCTAAAATCCTTTCCCCCTACTTCACCATCCCCCAACATAAGTCCTAAAACCTACCCCGCCCTGGCCTTAAAACTCCCCCTTCCCTCCCCCCGCCCTTCGGCCTAAAACCCTGCCCCCTACCAAAATCTACCCTATCCCAGCCCCACTGCCCTGACACCCAAAAAATACGCCATGCTGTCTTTAAAACGACCCCTTCCACTGCCCAGAGGCCTAAAACCAAATAAATAAACTACCTCGACCACCCCTGTGCCCTAAAAACTGGCCCCTGCCCCAACATCTGCATGCTCCCCCCTGCTCTGAGCCCTAAAACTCAGCCCCCTGCCCTAAAACCTACCCCATCCCCCGCCCTGAGCCCTAAAACTGGCTCCCTCCCCGAAAACCTACACCCTCCCCAGCCCCAACCCCAGCCCAACTTACTTCGCGAAGTTCCAGTCCTTCCAGCAGCGATCCTTCTGGTTCCTCTCCCCAACCTGCTTAGACAGCTAGAACGCTGACTGCCTTAACCACGCATATGCGTGTTTACGGCAAGCATTGTTCAGCTTGCGAGGAAAAGGCACGCGTGCTTAAGGCTGCGTTGTAAAGACCATTTCCCTCAAACGCAGATGAGCAACACTAAAGAAACTGTAGGAGTCATTCTGCTGTACACAAGACATACTAATACAAAAATGCCCCCTCATGAAAAACACACACACCATACAAACACACACACTGTACCCCTAGCCCACACACACAGCCACACCTACAGCCCACACACTGCAACATGTCTGAAGCACATGCCAAAACCTCACACGCCTCACCCAAGTCCTTCCACATAAGTCATTCTGCAACCACAGCACTGCACATGCCTGCACCCGGAAGGGGCGTAAGGATCTCGATGCAAATCGGAGTGCTTCACTGCTTTTTCTGGGCTACGAAGCACTGTACACATGCTACAGTACTATACAATACAAAAGAGAAACACATAGACACACAGGCGTGCAGACAGGTACACCTGCCCCAAATATAGACAACAGGTAAATGCATCGACTAGCTCATTCAAGCACTTTCCTTCATTTTGAGGATAAGGCAGATTTCTTAAAGTAGCTACATAGACTCCACTGCAGGGATTTTAGAACTGCTGGTTCAGAAGAGCTCTCTCCACCTTGGAGGACATTGAACTGTGTAATAAGTTGTATGCATCCTGAATATTTCGTAAATCTTTGGCTTGGAACAATTTCTCAAAAATCACAGGCCTTGATCTCTTTTGTCGTCTTTGTGCTGTGTGCAGTATGGCAGCTAGTAGCATTTCTAGAAAACTTTAGATTCTCCACCAAGAATACCTATAAGGCCGTCCTTACAAGTTGCTCAGAGATGGATCCTTGTAAGGGATACTGCTCCGGGCAACTATAACTTGGGCCAGGAGTTATCAGCTTGCTAAACTCCAGACCCAATCATTCTTGTCCCAAAGACACCCTCACCCAGTGCTTAATTTGAGCTGGTGGGGCCCACTGGCACTCAATTTTGGGGGCTGGCACTTATTTTTCCTCATAAGACATTTACTGAGCGTAAGAAAGGGAAAGACACAAAGGGGAAAAGACATACAAAAAACCATCACCAAGGGAGAAAGTGGGGACCGATACTAATGAGACAAAGGGGCAGGGAGTGTCTGGCAGAGGATTAAAGAAGTCTGAGGTGGATTCTGGACTCCCCAGCCTTATTATTCACTCCCCAGCCTTATTATTCGGGGCGCTGACACTTAATAGCACACTCTGGCTTCTAGGCAGAGCTTTGGGCACCGGCGCTCATTCTATTGCAAAGCAGGCAGAGCCTGGAGTGGACCAGACTCCAAAGTGGAAGTGAAGGAACTGCGGCTGTCCGTGGCCCCCGCAGGGGGCCAATTCAGCAGGGCGGCCCTTTAGTGCCATTTTTGGGCACCGCCCACCCGCTCTAGTCGTTGGGGGGTTCTGTAGGAGCCCTATAGCCAGGTCGCCACTGTGGCGTCCTTCCGGTGCGCCAGGTGGGGGGAAGGCATATAAGCCTCCCCCGCCCCTCCTGGCGGTCTCTGTTTGCCAGCCACGCCGTCTGATCTGGTCATCTTGTCGCCGCTGCAGACTGCCCGGGAGCTGACGACGTTGACCGGCCACGCTACCTTTGGTCTGCCCCTGTCTCCGCTTCGGCTAAGTTGCGGTGAGTTGATCATCCCCCCATCCCACTTCCCGTTGGTTAGAGGGTCGACCGGCTCTGGCTTGGTCAGCCCGCCAGTGGGAGGGGGGGGTGGGCAGCTCCGCGAGGGCACGGCTGCGGCGCCCTTCCCTGACCGGGGCCAGCGTTGTGCTGACCGGGGAGGAGGCTCACAGCGGAAGGCAAGCGAATGCCCCTTGGGGGCAGTGCAGGGCTGTCTTGTGCCGGTAGCGGGGCTCAGGGGTAGTGCCGGGATGTGTTCCCCGCGGGCTACCCCTGGTGGTCATATCAGGGGTGGAGGGGGCGACCTCGGGCGCGAGCCGGGAGAGCTGGCCGTGCTGCGGTAGGCCCCCCCTCCCCGCCTCTACTCCTTACTTTCGCTTCCTGCCGCCCGGCCCTTTTTCCGGCTGGGGTGGCGGAAGGTTTCAGTCCCCAGAGCCACGGTTGCTGCGGTCAACATGGCTCTGGGCGGGGGGGGGGCTTTGAATTTCCCAGCCGCATTGTGGCCGTATGGTGGAGAAGCGCCGAAATGGTGGCGGGCTTTCTGGCTGACTCCGGAGGTGCCGTTAGCGGTGCTGTCGGCCCTTATCGCGTGCTTGCGGTCCCGTTGGGCCTTTCCCCCCCCCCCGGTTTTCGGCGGGGGGGGTACAAACAGCGTGGTGGGCATCGGGGCAATAGTGATCCCTGCCCCCCTCCCATACTTCATACAGCGCAGGGCAGAGGCACTTCATCTCCAGGTGATCGCGGGGTCCAGGCTGGCCCACCTAACCACAGAGAATGAATCAGTGGGGTGTCTTAGGCGGGCACACCATCGGGAGCATACAGCGGGTGGGAAGGAGCCACCGCCGATGCGAAAAATTTTACAAATGACCGCTATAATGAGTTGGCGATAATGTGTTAGCGCGCATCGCCTGGAAGCCACCGGGGGCGCCAGTGGGGTGCGGGGGGGCGCAGCTCGGAGGCTTAAGGTCCGGACTGCGTTCGATCTTCCCGGGTGACGGGCGGCGCTCCGCACAGGGCTTTGAAGCTGAGTTAGAGATTGAATTGCAATGTGCACAGGTTCTACATTGCCACGAACTGGGAAGTGATTTATGCAATGTGCATGCCCTGCTATTGTCCGCAGATTGGTAGATTGAATTGCAACGTGCACAGGTTATACATTGCCGCGAACTGTGAAGTGATTGACGCGATGTTCATGCCCTGCTATTGTCCACAATTTTGGAGCGATGCGTGACGCCATTACGGGCGCTACTTTGTTACAGGTTGTGAATGTAAATGACGGTACATTTAAGATGATCAGCATTGTGCAAATTATGACAAATGGCCACGGAGTTGTAGTGCCTATCAAAATTTACACGCAGCTATTGTGCATATGGCAGCACGGGTGTCTTTTACGCGCACATCTTTGGGACAGGTGGCCATATTGAGCAAGATTGAGTTGTAGGAGTAGGCCAAAGCACCTCTCCTATGAAGGCACGCCACTGGGGGGACCCTGACGCCACCGAGGGCACATTGGCCAGTGAACTGTATACTGTCTAATGTTTTCCGGTTGCTAAGTTACATATTAAACAATGAAGCTAGCAGAACTGTCAGACGTGGTGTGGCTATCCTCAGTGCCACCATCTCTCAAAGCTAAAACCTGGAAGTACAAGTACCCGGTGCATGGCAGGTGCCCCCGCGGTGCCATTCCTCGTGTCCGCTAATGTTTATGTTTGTATTACAGGGTCCCTCAGGCGGATTGGTCATCGTGAGGCTCCTGTAGTTTGGGAGCAGTCAGGGTAAGCGATGTTACTGTACGCTGGCCACCGGGCAAGTCCCGCGTCCGCGGGGGTCCACAATGGGAGCACAGGGCCTACCGCTCTTAAGCTGGTGCTGGGGTCACGCTGAAGGGTGAGGGCCACGCTTGTATGCTAACTATGAAATTTGGGTCTTCACAGTGAGGGACATCCCGGGATCTCTTCCTAGAAGCCGGTCGCTCGGGACCAATGAGGAGAGGCATGTCACAAGGACAAGCAGGTACTGGTGCAGTGATTATTGTAACAGGAGGGCGACCCTACGCCCCAAAGGGCGACCACCGCTTCTGACAAAGCGTGGGCAACATCGTTGGGGCGGGGGGTCAGCGGGGCAGATGAACCTGAAAGGAGGGGCTTGGATTGTGGTGAAGTGTCTTATTCTACAATTTGAATTGCAGCTACCACATAACCCCTGTTTCCATTGTGTGACGCTTCGCCCCCACAAGTGCGCCGACCTCCCACCGCATCGATCCGTTCTCCTACGCGACCGTGAAAGAAGTTAGGTTGTCGGGAACCGAGAAGTGAAGTAAGTACCGGGGAACGAGTGGGTTGGACACGCGCCGGGGATTGGGAAACTGGGACCCCTGCGGCCCAACAGTGTGGCAGCACCCTCAGGGCAGGGCAGGGCGGGACACGTATTCACAATTTTCTCTCCCCCCAGGGCACGCCTAGGCATTCGGCTAGATAATCCGGAGCCATGGATAGCCAGGGAACTCACGCCCCACTGTTCTCACAAGTCAGCTGTGTAGACGAGTCTCAGCCCAGCACGTCGCAGGAGGCATTGTGGGAGAACTTCATGGCCATGGCCAAGGCTAAAGGACCGGAATGGGCACAAGGATTCCTCGATGCCCGAGGGCAGGAGGATTCCGGGGTGGTGGCTGACATCCCACAGGCGACACAGGCAGGGCTCGTGGATCAGGGACCAACCAGATCCAAGCGCGTGCGCAAGCCCACCAACAAGGACTTTCCTGTGGACATGCCCCCAGCGAAGACCAGGGTGGTGATCACCCCGCGAGAACCAGAACCCACAGGGGTACCGGCGGCCGTACCGAACACTATCGCAGCAGGCGCCGAGAACTTTGAGAAAATGGGTAAGGTGATGGACAATATGCTGATGTTGATGGGGCAATTTCAGGTGCAGCTAGACGCCATGGCATCAACGCCTCCGTTGCTGGCTGCAGTGCCCGCGGCCCCGGGGGCACCCACAGTATTGCAGGTTTGGGGGGCCATGCTAGTTGCGCGAACACAACCGCCAGGGTGGTGGGGACTGGGACCACTATGGGGTCAGGGCCAGGGTCCGACACAACGGTGGTCTCCGACCCCGCAGCACCAGCCATTTCTGCCACCGGTCAAGGGGGCAGCCAACTGGCGACACCACCAGCAAATGCTAACCAAGCGCCCGCGACGAGTTCCCCGCTGACCAGCGGCCCGGGGGCTGTCACGACCACCCCACCTCGGGCCAGCACCATCCCCGAGCCCCCCAAATCACCTGCGGGGGCGGCACCCCGGCCACCCGTCACTGTGGCACCCTTGGCCTCAGGGCGTTGCTCACTGTCTTGGCAAGTGCCCCAGGCGGCCAAAGAGGGGATATGGAGACGGGAATTCATTGATATCCTGACCTTACTCATGCACAGGGCAGCAGGGGCAGATACTAGGAAAATGGGTGGAAAAGAGGAGGAGAAGAAGGTGAGGTACCAACGCTGGCCCGAGAAAACGATTGAGAACTGGGTTGAGGCGTTCACCATACTGTCGGCAGTAATTATGGAGAAGTATCCGGAGCAGGGGGAGGCGTTAATGCAATAGTCCCACACCATACAGCAGGAGGCTAAAGTGACAGGAGGGGTCGGGTGGTTCAACTACGATCAGGATTTCCGCAAGCGTATGGCCATATGCCCGGAGTTAGGGTGGGACCAAAAAGAGATCCAGCTCTGGGTGCAACACATGTGTAAATTCACCGCTGAACACAAGGAAGGGGCTGGCAAGAACCAGAAGGAGTGGGATGATCAGAAGGGGACTAAGCAGACAGGGAAGCGACCCTTCAAACAGCCTTTTCGAGGGAGCCAGGGAGGGGGGTCGGAAACAAGGGAGCAGGAAATTCAATTCCGGAACTTGCAGGCTGTACAATGCGCGGTCCTGTTCCTGGGGCAAGGCCTGCAAGTTTACACACAACTGCAGCAAGTTTGGGGCCACACACCCAGCCGTGTCATGCAATGTCAAGCGAGAGGGTTCACCACCTCACAAGGGCAGACAAGATAGCTAGTAACACAGAGGAGACAGAACCGCGCGCGGCCGCTCACCCCACCCATCCCCCAAGGCCAGCGGGCGCCATCCTACCAACCTCCAACGTCAAAGGGCCCTCCCCCATCATCATACACAACCTCCTCCCCCTGCTCAAGTCCTATCCCAATGCCAAAGACAGATTGCTCTTAGCTAGCGGCTTCATCAAAGGGTTTAAGATTCCATACCAGGGCCCCCTGGGTTGCAGGGATGCAGAGAATCTCAAGTCAGCCAGGGACCTGCCAGGGGTAGTAAGGGAAAAGGTCCAGAAAGAAGTGGCCCTGGGCAGAGTGGCGGGTCCCCTCTATCACCGCCCCCTGGAGCACTTTCTAATCTCCCCGCTGGGTGTGGTCCCCAAGAAGGAGCCTGGGGCTTACCGATTGATCCACCACCTGTCCTACACCGAGGGTGCTTCAGTGAACCACTGGTTGGAAGAGGGGTCATGTTTGGTCTCCTACTGCTCCTTAGACATGGCAGTGGACATGGTTAGGAGAACAGGCAAGGGGGCGTGGCTGGCCAAGGCTGACATTGAGTCTGCCTTCCGCCTGCTCCCGGTTCACCCGGACAGCCAGCACCTCTTGGGGTTCAAATTGCAGGGCGAAGTGTTCTTTGATCGTTGCATGCCCATGGGCTGCGCGGTGTCCTGCGCTTACTTTGAGGCCTTCAGCTCTTTCCTCCAGTGGGCACTCACCTGGACGTATGGCACAGAGGGTGTGACACACTACCTGGATGACTTCCTGTTCATAGGGGGCTTAGGGACCCAGGAGTGTAGTGAGGGATTGCGGTGTTTCCAGGATTTAGCGGGGCACTTGGGGGTCCCCCTGGCAACGGGTAAAACCGAGGGTCCGGCCCAGGTTCTCACGTTTCTGGGCATCGAGCTGGATACCATCAAGGGTGAGTCCAGGCTCCCTGCCGAGAAGGTTGAGGACCTGCGGCAGGATATCCAGGCGCTACTGGGCAAGGACAAGGCCACCCTGGGCGCGGTCCAGGGTCTCCTAGGAAAATTGAATTTCGCAGCGAGAGTCATCCCAGCAGGGAGAGTTTTTTCCAGAAGGCTAGCCAGGGCGACGGCCAAGGTTCACAAGAAACATCACCTGGTGAGACCAGGCGGTGGACTGAAGGAGGACCTATCAATGTGGTTTGAGTTCTTACTTGACTTCAATGGGACAGTCATATGGAGAGCACCCTGGGCAGGTAGCCCGGAACTATTCCTTTTCACAGATGCTTCAGGGAGAGAGGGTTTCGGTGCCATAATGGGGGAGGAATGGTGTGCACAAAAGTGGCCTAATGCATGGCGACAGCGTAAGATAACCTTGAACATAATGGTACTCGAGCTGTTCCCCATTGTGATTGCCCTGCACTTGTGGCCCAAACCGTTGGCGGGCAGGAAGGTAATTTTCTGGTCCGACAACAAGGCGGTGGTGCAGGCAATCAATGGCCAGACAGCAAGGTGCCCCCTAGTGCTGTGTTTATTGAGAGAATTGGTCAGGGCCGGCTTGCGCAGCAACATCGAGTTTAGGGCTAGGCACATCGAGGGGGTAAAAAATGTGGCAGCTGAAGCTCTCTCTCGTTTTCAGTGGCTCCGTTTCCGGGAGGCCTGGCCGCGAGCGAGAGCGGAGATGACACCCTTCCCAGCACACCTATGGCGCATCCTGCAGTGGAGCAGCGGCTGAGATCGCTGGGGGAACGCTCCTTGGCACCAGGGACCAGGAAGAAATACAAGGCCCAGATTGACACATTCCTAAGCATTTCAGAGACCCTGAGCACAGGCTCGCTGGTTTTGGACCAGCAGGTTCAAGCATTTGTTTTATGGGCCAAGGATCAGGGGAAGAGCCACTCGTGGGTCTGTGGCCACCTGGCGGCGGTGAGCCACGATACCAAGCTGAGGGGGGGGCAGGACCCAACTATGGGGCATATTACCAACGGACGGCGATCAATATCGCCAAGCGCGCTTAGCGCGCTTTTAATTATCGCCGTCTATCGCTGGGTGTTATCGCCGGGATAGCGCGTTATTAACAACGCCTATCACCAGGGCGATAATATTTCCAGCGATAGCGGCGTTGTGTGGGTAATATCGCTGGGAATCCAGCGATACAACCACAGAGATGGCGCAAACCTTGTAAATAGGCGAAGGTGCACTCAGCCGCACGATCCACCTGCCATAGGACAAAGAGGGTTAGTCAGTATTTTACCAGACGTTAGTTTTTGGAGAAAAGCACGGTTAGCGCGGTTTTTGAATCGCTAACCGTGTTGTGGGTCGCATTGTAAATATCGCGATGTACTCATGGCGATAATTTACATGTAATTCAGTGACGATACGCCCAGTGACGCCCACTTTGCATCTCATTAGAGATGCAAAGCGAGGCATCGGGAAAAGGCTGCTAACATGCGCTAATGCATGTTAGCACTGCCTTGTAAATAGGGCGAACAAATTATCTCCGCTTTTTGGGATTTTAAAGCCAAAAAAGCGGAGATGAGGCCCTTGATAATATGCCCCCAAGTCCTTCTTGATCAGAGCGGCCCTCAAGGGATGGGCCAGAGATGAGGTTAGGACCCCGGACTCTAGGGGCCCCATCGACTTCCCCACCCTACAGGGGATGCTAGATGTAGTACACCAGGTCACCCACTCGCAATTTGAGGCCAAGCTATTCTCGGCAGCCTTCAGCCTGGCATTCTTTGGGGCATTCAGGATGGGCGAATTGGTAGCGAGGTCAAAAACAGACGCGTCTGGGGCTGCCTTGAGCAGCCAGGATGTCAAACTAACGGACAAGCTAGTGATACGTATCAGGAGGTCCAAAACAGATCAGGCAGGGCGTGGGGCGGATGTAGTTCTGGAACCGCTGGGAGATCCCAGGTATTGCCCAGTGGCCATAGTTAGGGATTACATGTCCGTGCGTCCTGCGGCACAAGGGTACTTCCTGATACATGCAGACTTGGGTCCCCTGACTAATTTCAGATCGACCGGATCATGTGCGCCTGCCTTGCTCGCACAGGCCTTGCCCGCCCCGACAAAAAGTATTCCAGCCACTCATTTAGAATTGGGTTGGCGACAGCTGCATTCAAGGCGGGCATGGAGCCGGAAGGCGTAAAGAGGGTTGGGCGCTGGCAATCGCGCTGTTTTGAGCGTTACATTCGCCCATGAAGGCTCAGCATGTAAATATAATGAGTGCCGTGGTTTGTAGTGATCTTGATAAAGTGTGATTAAATAGATATGAAACAAGTTTGTAAAAGGTGGCGTCCGTTTATTCACCAGGTTCCCGAGTGTGGGTGATCGGCCATTCATACGTGGCCAGGATGGCTCAGTGGGCTGCACGCAGGAATTGGATGCGGGGGTTTACACAAACGCAGTTTGTCTGGATGGGCTTCCCTGGAATGAGATGGAGCAGCATCAGGAACAGACTTGAGCAACAGTTGGCTCTAAGGGGCGACCTCCCCAGCATCTTGGTGATCCACTTGGGGGCAACGACCTTATTCCCATGGGGAGGAGGGCACTATTACAAACCATGAAGTATGACTTGGGTGAAATCAGCAAACGTATGGGTCAATGCGAACTCTGGTGGTCGGAAATCATCCCTCGCAGAAACTGGCGCTGGGCCAGGTCTAGCGGGGCGGTGGAACATTCGCGTAAAAGGGTCAATGGTGCCATGCGTAAGTTCACAGACCAGAGGGGCCTGGGTTTCATCAGGCACGAGCTGATTCAGTCCAGAGTAGAGGGATACTTTGAGAATGATGGGGTCCACTTATCTCCGGTGGGGATGGACCTGTTCCTGCTTGACCTGCAGGAGGCACTGGAAATAGCAGGCTGTAGGTGACAGTATAGCTCGCATGTGGGGGGGCTCTGGCGACGACGGGAGCCGCCTCCAGAGCTGTGGCGGAGTTACAGGGCGATCTGGAAGCAGACGGGTACAGTAAGGGTACCTCTGCGGCAGACCGGTACAGTAAGGGTACCTCTGCGCGGCACAGTAGGGGTGCCAGAGCCAAAGACCAGGAGCCTCAGGGCAGGTTCCTGGAAAACCGCGACGGCGCCCCGTTAGTCCTTCGGGCGGTTGGGGGCCTGACCAACCGGGGTTTGCCCTGATACGCTCTGCCCTGAAAAGGGCGTGAGTAGAAGAGACCAACGTGTCACGTGATCCGGAAGAGGATCATCAAAGGTAGCACTGACGGCGTGTCCCACAGTGCTGGCTCACCAGGCGGGCGGAGGCAGCATAGGTTGGCACAGCTGCCCGCCCTTGGATCGCCCGTAAGATAACCCACATATTGCATACTCTTGTATGGAATAAACCTGCAGCAATATTTTCCCATAACAAAAGTTGTCTTGTGTATTTATTCATTCTTGCATGCTCTGACTGGGGGTGGGAGAAGTTGCCGATAATGGCACTATGCAGTCAGCTGCTGGGCCTGACACTCGCCCACTCACATACTCCATCACTTTGGGAGCAGAAAAAGCTCCCCCAGCTGAAGTTAAAGAACATCCCCGGGGAGTTAACGAGGAACTTGTAATGAGGCCTTAGATGAAAAAGTCCATTCACTGTGGTAAACACGAATGGCTTAAATGTAATACTGATTCTCTTAGAGGTCTGTCTACCATACACGATAATCTGCAATCTTTCTCCTTTCATCTTGCCAAATTTCTGAAATGTGTTGATGTGAAAAGAATACTGCTGTCTAGCAAGTAGAATCCGTAATTGGTGAAGTGGCCATTTAACTCATGCAATTTGTGGTACAATTTGAGTGATGAGGAGGCGGGGTGTGATCAGAAATAATAATTAAAACTTAAGCGGCCCCATTAACCGCAGTGTGAGGGGGTGCGCAGGGGTCAAGCCAGACACAAACACATGAAAACAATGTCCTATCTTTTGTCCCCCTGATGTGGTGTTTACACAAAATAGATTGTGTGACCTCACAATCTCCGCAAGACCTGTACTCTGTCCACAGAAGTTTGTTTGCACACAAACATGAGCACATTAAGTTCGTGGTCAACAAAGTGTGATTTTCAAGTTGCTCCCCTCCGTGACCGATAAAAGTCATCACGTTAACCAAAACCCCAGTAGACTGGCAATAGAATTTGGTGTCCACTTCGTCACTGCTGAGCTCAATCTAAATGTGTGCTCCTCTGTTCTAAACATGTACTTTGAGAATCATTGTATTGTATTGTATTGCAACATTAACATAGTGCTTACTACCGCTATGTGGGGCGTTGAAGCGCTTGCCTATATGGATAGCACGTTACACAGTGTAGAGTATGTGGTTTAAAGAGTGTTGTCTTTGCTTTAAATCCTATGTGGGAAGTGTTTCCATGCTGTGCGTGATGACCACTGAAGTGCAGTCATCATGTCATGGTACACCACACTAAGTAGTGTGAAGGATAAAGAAATGTTAGAGATAGGTGCACAGTTCATGGGTTTCAGTAAGCTGGCAGCTGTGAGCAGGTCTGCAGGTCCCTTTTTGGAATTTCTTAGGGACATAGCCCACCCAGCTGGTAATGTACTGGGTTGTCTATTCGGAGAAGTTGTGTGTAAAGTTTATGGTCCTGCGCAGGTGTAGGTTGAAGGGAGAAGTGGTGGAGAGATCTGCTGGGATGAACTTGGCTAATATCGTTCCAAATCTAGTTGTCATTATGAGATGCCAAGAAGTGGCCGTAGTATGTTGCTAGTCGGGTCCTGCAGTATTGGACTAAATTAGAGTTCTCCATTGACCAGCGGTATATGGCAGATCTCTTCAGTTGTTCTGTGCCTGTTTAATTAGTGATGGGTGGTTTATTGCTGTGGTCTGGTATAGTTCTGGGCGATGGATATGACCACTAGCAGTTTTGTCTTATGTGAGTATTAGAGTGTCAGGCAGTAAAAGGTAGTATTCGTCTTAATGTGAAGGCAGAATATTTATCTGTTTGCAAAGCCGTAGGTTGTTATTGCCATGACTCTTCTGCGTGGGTGCCTTCAGTACAATGGGTCACTTGTGATGATAGTTTGTGCTCCACGACATGGCATAAATAGGGAATGTAGGATCTGCCTAAGTCCTGAGCATGGCAAGCAACCTCTTTGTGGAGGTGGGAGAGTCAACAAATTAACAGGGAGAACCGAGCCAGAGCCGAGCCACGGGTCACACCTAGCAACGACTAGTTGAACTGCAGCTTGATGTAATAATTTCAATGCTTTTGCATTTGACTCGTGAGGGACACCTAGTAACGACTAGTTGAACTGCAGCTCTTTGTAGAATTATTTTGATATTGGCTACTATAATATTCACTGCCCACTGCTAATCTCATCCCATAATGCTTTGCAGGGCCTTTGATTGGGATTGTATTTTTGCCCATAACTGTGCTTGGGGTAGTCCTAAGAGGATGGGACCACCACTGAATCGTTCAGCATGATATGCTCTTTGTGTTCAAGGCATCTGCTTGTTCCACCCCCTAGGTTAGGGGGGACCCCAAAATCATCACCTCTCTCATTGCCTGCTATTTGTTATTTTCAGAGTTCACTTTTGTGAATTGGTTTTATGTTTATTAGCTTATAAAGATGCTTTATCAAAGCATTTATGGGTGCAGTTTAGTAGCTGACTACGTGGAGGAACGGAGTTTTTGCCTGAATTCTGTGTTTTTCACGAGTTCATTGCCCAGGCTTGTCAACAGTTCTATTCCTTATCTCTTCCACAGAGAAACTAGAACAATTGTTCTGAATTAGCCATTCAGGGTTACATTTGGTCCTTGCATTTCTATCATGCATTACTTCAAAAGGAGTAATTCCTAAAGCATCATGGACAGTAGTTCTATAAATCCAGACGGATTTATAAAGTTGATACTTCCAGTCTAGACCATTTTTAATTGCCATCTGAATACTACCTTTAAGCACTCTATTAAATCTCTCGATCATTCCATTCCCACTGGCATTATAAAGTGCGGTATAATAATCTGTGCCGGTAAACCCTCATTAATGAAAACGTTGTCCATAAATTTTAGTACCTCTGTGGAGTTGATGCTATCCACAACTTTAATGATGGGCCACCTAGAAAAAATATCTATCATGGCAATGACATACTTGGAAGGTGATCCAATCGGTCCCATAATATATTTAGCTACAGTATGCCAAGGTTTTTTTGGAACGATGGGATCACACATGATAGGTCTTAGAGTTTTGAGAGATTTGTCTGAATTGGCACAAATGATGCAATTCCTTACCAACCTCTCTACATCAACGTCAATACCTGGCCACCACTACCACTTCTTGACCCTCTGTTTAGTTTTAACTACCCCAAAATGACCGTCATGACAGAGAGCCAATATTTTGTTTCTGAGAGACAAAGGAGGAACGGCTCTATCGCCTCTGAAAATAGTGTCATTGTTAATAGATAACTCTTCCCTGATTTCCCAGAAACTTCTCATTTGATTTTTAAGGGTGGATTTGTTAGGCCAACCCTGTCTGATCCAGGTGATGATTTGTTGTACTTCTTTATCGTGAGAAATTTCTTTTTCCAAATTTCTTCAGACACTCTGGGAACACCTTGGTCATGAACTAAAGCTACGCTGAGATCATCCCATTCATTATCCTCACATTCTTGCAAATCAAGAGGCATTCGTGAAAGAAAATCAGCTAATACATTACTCTTTCCAGGAACATAAACCATGATGTAAATGAAATCTTGTAGTCGCATAGACATTCTTGCGATTCTGACAGAGGCATTAAACAATCCTTCCGTCGTCAACAATCTTACTAAAGGTTTGTGATCAGTCCGGGCAGTACAGTGTCTGCCCCAGACAAAAGTACGAAAATGCTCTAGACCCCACACACAAGCCAAAGTTTCTTTTTCTATCACAGAAACGTTTTCTTCTGCAGGGGATAAAGCACGTGAAGCATACGCAATAATATATTCTTTCCCTTTCTGTTCGATCTGGTATAAAACACTGCCCAGTCCTTTGTTACTTGCATCCACAGTGATAACATTTTCAAGGTCGGGGTCAAACCCTGAAAGTATAGGAGCTTCAGCAATGGCTTTTTTTAACATCAATGAATTCATCTTTGCATTTATCACACCACACAAATTTGACCTTATTTTTTAACAATTGTCTAATGTTGAACACTCTACTTGAAAACCCTTTCACAAATTTATTGTAAAATTCAACAAGACCCAAAAAGAATCTGAGCTCATCCTTATTAGAAGGGTGAGGTGCATTAAGAATTGCTTCAACAAGTTTTGGTTTTGTAGCTACACCTTCACCGCACAAAACATGTCCTAAGTAGGTTACAGACTTGACAGCAAACTTACATTTAGAATGTTCCACTGTAAGACCATTCTCTTGCAAAATTCTAAAAACCTCTTCTAATGCTTCATCATGTTCAGATTTATCCTTTCCAAAGACTAAGATGTCGTCCTGAAAACAACGTACTTTAGAATGTTTTCCAAAGAGTTGGTACATTACTCTTTGAAAAATTGCTGCAGCCGAAGCTAACCCAAAAGGTAAGCGTTTATATTGGAAACAACCGATTGGTGTTATGAAAGCAGTGATGTGTTTACTCTCCTCTTTGAGACAGATCTGATGGTATGCAGCTGATAGGTCAATCGTTGAGAACCAGTTGGCACCTTTCACTAGACTGAGCATTTAAGAAATCTTTGGTAATGGAAATTTATCAACAACAATATTGGCGCAAATCAATGCAAATTCTGATTTTGCCATTGCTGCGTCTCGCTATGACAACCGGAGAAATCCATTCCGAAGACTCTATTGGCTCAATAACATCAGCCTCAACTAATTTTCCTAATTCTTTTTCCACCTCTTCTCTTAGTACAATTGGAATATTCCTTACTTTATGGGTTTTGGGAGTAAATTCTTTTTTTTAAATAATTTTGTGTTCAAAACTTTTCAACATTCCAATCTTTCCATTAAAAACTTCAGGAAATTTGTTAAGCATTTTGGTACTTGTATCATTCCCTTCATCAATAACTAAAACAGGCTCAGGGCTGTTCGGATTAAGAATAATGTGTAAATCTCGTTGGTCCTTCCAACCTAAAACAGAAGGACCCTTTTTTGCAATATAAAGTTTCCCTATAGATTCTCTGTTCTTAAATTTAAATACAAGTGTCCTGAAACCAATAAGATCAATTTTCTCTCCAGAATACCCTTCTGGAGTAATATCTGGTTCACAAATATGACTGCCAATTTTTTTAACAAATTTAGAATTCCAAACATTTTTATCCACAATTGTGAACGGTGAACCAGAGTCGGCATACATCTGTACGTCAACACCACTTATATTCATAGTACAAACAGGTTTCATTTTCTCCTCAAAATTGTTGTCATTGATATTAAGAATGTAAGAATTATGTTCAGGTGTGTTGTTTATGTCACAGTGCATGATTTGTTTTACCAAACCGTCCTCATTACTGGAACTGCCTTCTTCGACACATTTAACTTTAAAATCTTTTCTTTTCCTCCAAACCTTACTAAAATGTCCAACCATCTTACATACTGAGCATCGTTGTTTAAGAGCAGGACAACATTTGTAGGAGGCTAAATGTGTAGGACTATCACACCGATAACACCTAAAAGTTTCTTTCTTTTTGAAATCAGTAGTGTTACTTTGAACTTTCTTTTTATAATCATGGGTTTTTAAACTTTCTTTTTTATAATTCTCTTGACTTTTGTTTTTAACTTTGCAGATGACTTCCTCATTCAAAATTTTACTTTCAGCTTTTAAAACTTTCGCACTGCGACAAGAGAGTTCTGCTTTTCTTACTAATGCTAAAACATCGTCTAAACAAGCATCTCCATTAATCCACAATCTATCCTGAATAGCAGGATCACAAGCATGCATGACAATTTGATCACGTATAAATTGTTCTTGCAGATGATCAAACTTACAATTGTCAGCTAACTTTCTGAGTGCTGCAACGTATTCATCAATGTTTTCGTTAGGTTCTTGTTTTCTCTGAAAAAATTTAAATCTAACAATACCTATACACACTTTAGGAGAAAAGTGATTATCAAAGTCACATAAAATATCTTGGAAAACATTAGAATCCCCTGTTCTTACAGATTTTTTCATTTGTTCGTAAGTTTTTAATCCTTGTGGTCCAATAGAATGAAGGAAAAGCTTTCTTTTTCTTTCAGGTTTCATTTTCCCATCTTCATCGATAGTGTCAATGAAATTCAGAAAATATGATTTCCATTCACTCCACTTCATGCAAGAATTTGCTCCTGCGGGCCAAAAAGCTTGGGGAGGTTGTATTGTGAAGTTTTGAGTAGCCATAATTATTGAATTAACAGTGTCCTTTGTTCACCCAAGTAAGGGACTAGTTCACTGTATGGCAAAACTGAGATTGTATGTGACAAACAAAGGTGAAATAATATGTTAAGCAGAAAATGATGTAAATGGAAAATCACAACAGATGCAACAAGAATTAAGTCACAGAAATGCTGCTAAAAGTCAATGAAAAAGGAAGTAAATAAGGTGAAATACCAAATTACTTGAAATATTGTATCCGAAATGGAAGAAAATCCCATGAAAATTCCTCGCGTTGAAACTGACACGTAGTAAAATCACTCAGTGATTTCCGTAATTAAAATAAATGCAAATGCGAGTGAGATGAAAATTAAAGATGGCGCCAATGCGGCGCGTAATGACGCAGGGGCGTAGCTCGTCAAAACAAGACTGCTGAACTTGATGAATGTGTAGAAACTTAAGATGGCGCACGTACGGCGCGTAGTGACGTAGGATCGTAAGCTTGTAAAGTGCAGGAATGCTGGGAAGCAAAACGGTGTTCTGTAGATGCAAACACTGTATCATGCGCATTCGGAGATCGGAGCTCCGTGTAAAGAATTATGAGCGCGCACTCAGGTAAGCGTTGGAGTTAGAATTTGAAATTCGCGCTAAGTAGAAAATGCCAATGCGTCATAAAATCCAGTGAAAATGGAAGAAATAAGGATAAAAGTCTTACCCGATGTAGGAAAGATGTAACCAAACTTTTCAACGTTGCGAAGTCCTTGACAGAGAGAAAAAAAAAGTACGACTTTGTTCTTTTCCAATGGTTTTGCGAGGGGGGAAAAATTTCTAAAATAAGGTTGCCGCAGGATCCAGGTGCTCCTTGGAACTCGTCGCCAAATTTGTAATGATGAATCCTCAACGTAGTTGAAATAAAAGTTCTTTATTCAAGGAAGAAAGGAGCACCACAGCTTACAATAAGGTTATCCTTCCTCTCACTCCAACCGCTCCAGCTGCACTGTCTTAAGACTCCAGAATGTGCAGAGAAGAAGATGGAATGAGACGAAGGTCACAGATAGTATGAGGGCACGTGGAAGCATGTGTATAACAAATTCAAAGCTAAACATAAATAAAAGAACACAACAGTATGTCATTAGAATGTTATCATTGTAGGGCTCTGGAATGTATTGCCTCACTCTGAGGTCGCCCTGCTACAGTGCTGTATGCACCTTATTACCTGTGTACGTCAATAAAGGAAGATTAACTCCAACAGCTTCTAAGTGTGGTTACTACACTTATTTTTGGCGATGAGCTGTTTACGGAAAGAATCCACGGACAAGGACACTTCACTTCATCTAACACTGGCCCTGTCGCAAGAAGGAAAGAGACTCGCGAGTGGAGGTCTCGGAGAATATCGCCGGTTTTTGCTTTCTGCGACTGTATGCTGTTTTTTGGAAATCGTGTGGCTCATCGGCTTTGCGGTTTGGACTTACATTGTTAAAATCCAAGTAAGTGTAACCCCATCCTGTTACAACTTACCAACGGGCGTCTTTAACGGTACGCCATAGATTCAAATCCTGCATTGCCGCGTGCCACCGCAATCCTTTCTGCATCGTCATTACCAGCACGCGTCTCTCGTTCTGCGCGTTCCTCTGTTTCTAGGGCGGTGTGTCCTATGAACGCGTCCAACAACAGAGGAGAAGGACTACTGTACTCGACGTCATTGCGTTAGAGGGCACGCACGGTGGCCATCTTTGATTGCTGTCAGTGTTTTGGATGCGAAAGGAGTGTTTGTTTCTTCATCGGAGTTCTTTGGTGCCAGTGGTCATTTCATTCTACTGTACAAAAGTTACGGTATCGGATTTCTATTATTTACATTTTTGTTCACAGGAAAGGTGTGTGCAGAGCTATGTTTGCTTTATCCAGTCCAGTGCTTATGTGAAGCTTTGCTTCTCTCCTGTTCATTGCGTTTTTGAAGGAGAAAAAAATATATATACTTTACCTTTTGGCTGACTTGGTCTACATTTCCAGTGAAAGTTCAAATGCTATACCTTTTATAATTACACCACTTCTTTTCTTGGAGGTACTTTCTTCATTTTTTTTTTTCGCCTGGATATATATATATTTTTTTCTTTCTCTACTGCACAAGTCATGTCTACTAGTGGAACCAGCAAAGCAGTGGGTGATTCCAATCCCTCTTCAATGCACATTAATTCCCCGAAGGAATTTTTACCCACACCTGGAGAGCCTTTGGTTGCCTGGAATGACTGGAAAGAGTATTTTCTTAATTATATTGCCAACTTGGAAGACATCACTGGAAACTTCTCTCCAGAAAGGAAAAAAAGGATTCTTATGTATTCTTTAGGTCCTGAAGGTTTGCAGGTTTACAATGAATTACAAAAGCAGGAAAGAGTTGGGGGTGATATTGATGTTTAAAGCTGCTATGTTGGATCTTGATGATCACTTCTCTCCTTCAGTGTGCATTGCTGTTACCAGACACAGTTTCTTTCAGAGAAAACAAGAAAAACATGAGAACATTGAAGAATATGTTTCAGCCTTAAAAAAGTTAGCGAGTAAATGTAGATTTGCACAACTGCATGATGAGTTCATCCGTGACCAAGTGGTCATGTACACAAAAAATAAAACCATGCAAAATAGATTATGGGTAGAGGGTGAAGGTTGTCTGAAGGATATTGTGGCTATGGTAAAAAAGGGATCACTGACAGAATATCGACAACAGAAATGGCGACCTACAAAAATATCGTGACAAAAATATTGTTGTCAAAAATATCGACCTCCTATCTACATAATGGTAAGTACAAAAATATCGTTGTTAAAAATATCGTTGTTGAAAATATCGTTGTTAAAAATATCGTTTTTTTTTTTTAAATGTTTAAAAAGTATTGTAAAATAAATGAAATAATACATATAATTTAAAAAAATCATAGTTAGAATTATTTAAAAATGTTTAAAATTATAAGTAATAAATATAATGTAAAAATAAATTCAACATGAATATATATATATAACATAATATATATATTTACTTAATAATATTAATAAATAACTATTTTAATAAATTATAAAATGTTAGAAACATATTAAAAATTATAAATACATATATATAGGGAGTGCAACAGTAGGGAAAGTGTTGGATAGCGTAGGGGTAAAAATGACTATTCCCACTCCAGGGATAGCAACGGTAGGGAAAGTGTTGGATAGCGTAGGGGTAAAAATGACTATTCCCACTCCAGGGAGTGCAACAGTAGGGAAAGTGTTGGATAGCGTAGGGGTAGAAATTCCTATTCCCACTCCAGGGAGTGCAACAGTAGGGAAAGTGTTGGATAGCGTAGGGGTAAAATTTACTATTCCCACTCCAGCGAGTGCAACAGTAGGGAAAGTGTTGGATAGCGGAGGGGATAAAATTACTATTCCCACTCCAGCGAGTGCAACAGTAGGGAAAGTGTTGGATAGCGAAGGAGTAAAAATTACTATTCCCACTCCAGGGACTGCAACAGTAGGGAAAGTGTTGTATAGCGGAGGGGAATAATTTACTATTCCCACTCCAACGAGTGCAACAGTAGGGAAAGTGTTGGATAGCGGAGGGGAATAATTTACTATTCCCACTCCAGGGAGTGCAACAGTAGGGAAAGTGTTGGATAGCGGAGGGGAATAATTTACTATTCCCACTCCAGCAAGTACAACAGTAGGGAAAGTGTTGGATAGCAGAGAGGAATAATTTTATATTCCCACTCCAGGGATAGCAACAGTAGGGAAAGTGTTGGATAGCGTAGGGTTAAAAATTACTATTCCCACTCCAGGGAGTGCAACAGTAGGGAAAGTGTTGGATAGCGTAGGGGTAAAAATTACTATTCCTACTCCAGGAAGTGCAACAGTAGGGAAAGTGTTGGATAGCGGAGGGGTAAAAATTACTATTCCCACTCCAGCAAATTAATTAACATTAATTAACAAACAATTAAATAATTAAAAATAATTTATCTCCCACTATAATCCCCTATAAATGACACCACCAATGTCGTAAAACATGACAATTAACATCATTAATTAACAATTAATTACTCAATTAATAACAATTAACAAGCAAAATAAAAATAACTTTTTATAAATTAATTCACACAATTAACACTATAAAACAACATTAAATAAATATTATATAAAAAATATTTTAAAATGTATTAAAATTAAATTAATTCCCACCCTACTCCCCTATCAACCCACAACCCACTCCTAAAAAAATGACACAATTAACACAATCAACAATACATTAATAATTATTAATAACCAATTAATAACGAATTAATAATAAATTATTTACCACTATTAACATTATAAAATATTAAATACATAAATATGAATTAATAAAAAATATTAATTAATTAATTATAATGAAATTACTTCGCACCCTACTCCCTATAAACCCACAACACGCCCCTAAAATAATGACACAATTAACATAATTAACAATTAATTAATAATTATTACCAACCAATTAATAGATAATTAACAATAAATTAATTTCCACAATTAACAATATAAAATATTAAATCCATAAATATTAATTAATAAAAAATATTAATTCATTAATTATAATTAAATTACTTCCCACCCTATTCCTCTATAAACCCACAACCCGCTACGGAACTAAAACGCAAAATGTAATAAAAAAAAAATTAATAACTTCTAAAAATTATTAATACATTTATTATAATTAAATTACTTCCCACCCTATTCCCCTATAAACCCACAACCCGCCCCTAAAAGAATGACACAATTAACATAATTAACAATTAATTAATAATTATTAACAACCAATTAATAAATAATTAACAATAAATTAATTTCCACAATTAACAATATAAAATATTAAATACATAAATATTAATTATTAAAAAATATTAATTAATTTATTATAATGAAATTACTTCTCACCCTACTCCCCTATAAACCCACAACCTGCTCCTAAAAAATTACACAATTAACATAATTAACAATTAATTATTAATAATTAACAACCAATTAGTAACTAATTAATAATACATTAATTACCACAATTAACAATATAAAATATTAAATACATAAATATTAATTAATTAAAAATATTAATTAATTATATTTAAATTAATTCCCACCCTATTCCCCTATAAACCCACAACCCGCTACGGAACTAAAATGCAAAATGTAATTTAAAAAAAATTAATAACTTCTAAAAATGATTAATACATTTATTATAATTAAATTACTTCCCACCCTATTCCCCTATAAACCCACAACCCACTACGGAACTAAAACGCAAAATATACTTACAAAAAATATAATAACTTCTAAAAATTGTACAGATATATTAAAAACAAATGCAATACTTACATAAAAAAATAGAACATATACATTTAAAATACACACTAAAATACATAACACTAACTAAAACAACGATATTTTTAACACAATATTTTTGCAAACGATATTAATGACTTCGATATTTTTAAAAACGATATTACTTACCTTCAACTCGATATTCTTGAAAAGGATATTCTGACAGTCGATATTTTTGTATTACGATATTTTGCACTCGATATTAGTGCAAGTCGACATTTCCAACTCGATATTATGTCTGTTTACCGTAAAAAGGCTGAACTTTCTGAGCATTGTGCAAAAGCCACTCTTTCTCATGACAAGAAGGACTCAGAAGTGGTGGGAAAGATTTTGGAAAGTAAGTAAGGGCATAAGGTTAACCGTGATTTTAAATATGACAGAAAGAAAGGAGAAAATGTTGAGCAAAAAATAATTGGTAATTTGATATGTTACAGATGTGGTAGTTTCTCACACTCTGCTAGATATGAGAAATGTCCTGCAAAAACGGCACAGTGCCTAGAATGTGGGATCATTGGGCATTTTGCCAGGGTGTGCAAAAGAAAATCAAAGAAAAAAGCTAAAGGTAAAGTTACTTGTATACAAGAAGTGGAAGAGGATAGTTACTCTAGTTCCAGTGAGGAAGACGTATAAGTCATATTCATTCAAAAGAAAAAAGTGGTACTGAGCATTACTGATGGTTCCTCCTCTAAGCCTCTATGCCTAGTTTCCCTTGGTGGTATTACTGTACAACTCGCGGTAGGCTCAGGGTCCCCATTCACCATTGTTTCTCAAAACATTTGGGAGAAGCATTTCACAAGCTGTATTGGTGAATGGTTAGAACCTAATGATATTTCTCCTGAGAGTTATACGGGAGAAAAAATTGATATTTTGGGATACAGAACACTGATTTTTCGTTTCAAAGAAAGACATGCAACTGGGAAGTTGTATATTGCTAAAGAGGGGCCATCAGTTTTAGGGTGGAAAGACCAGAAAAGTTTGAACATAATTCTTGATCCAAACAGTAAGGAGCAAGTTTTGGTTTCATGTGATGGGGAGGACACCAGAAAGTGGGTTTTACAAGAATTCCCTGAGGTTTTTGCGGGTGGTATGGGAAAACTCAAAGGTTTTACTCACCAAATTCGATTGAAAGAGGGTGCGGTTCCTAAGAAAAACAATGCTCGGAATATTCCTTTTATAGTCAGAGATGAGGTAAAGTCTGAATTAGAGAAATTATTAAAATCTAATGTTATTGAACCCGTGGAAGCATCCGAATGGGTTTCTCCATTGGTCGTTGCTCGAAAATACAATGGAAAGGCTTGTTTGTTTGTGGACTTAAGGTATCTCAACAACAATATACTGGTGGATCAGTTTCCACTTCCCAGAATTGATGAAATGTTATCTTTAACTAACCCTGGGCATAATACTTTGCTACGCTCACGGAGCATGCAAAGTTTGTGTTACTACGCAAATTGCACGTAGCAGAGTAAAAAACTGTGCTAATCAACATAGCAGCAGTATATTAAACACATACAAATGCTTTGTTAAAGCAATTTTCTATGCTAAAAAGCATATAACAAATTCACAAAAGTGAACTTTGACAATGAAAATATCAAGCAATGAGAGAGGTGATGATTTTGGGTTCCCCTAACCTAGGGGAGGACCAAGCAGATGCCTTGAACACAAAAAGCATATCATGTGAACGATTCAGTGGTGGTCCCTTCCTCCTAGGACCACCCCAAGCACAGTTATGGGCAAAAATACAATCCCAACCAAAGGCCCTGCAAAGCATTATGGGACGAGATTAGCAGTGGGCAGTGAATATTATAGTGTCCAATATCAAAATAATTCTACAAAGAGCTGCAGTTCAACTAGTCGTTACTAGATGTCCCTCACGAGTCAAATGCAAAAGCATTGAAATTATTAATACATCAAGCTGCAGTTCCACTAGTCGTTACTAGATGTCCTCACGAGTCAAATGCAAAAGCATTGAAACCCTTTCATGAAGCTTTTGTATTTGACTCGTGAGGGACATCTAGTAACGACTAGTGGAACTGCAGCTCTTTGTAGAATTATTTTGATATTGGATACTATAATATTCACTGCCCACTGCTAATCTCGTCCCATAATGCTTTGCAGGGCCTTTGGTTGGGATTGTATTTTTGCCAATAACTGTGCTTGGGGTGGTCCTAAGAGGATGGGACCACCACTGAATCGTTCAAAAGATGTGCTTTTTGTTTTCAAGGCATCTGCTTGGTTCTCTCCCTAGGTTAGGGAGGATACCAAAATCATCACCTCTCTCACTGCTTGTTAATTTATTGATTTCACCTTTGTGAAATGCTATATGCATTTTAGTATATAAAGATAGAGATACTTATTTTATCCTAATTTGTACTGTGCAAGATGCCTTTGGCAATTATTGTACAGTGCAGTCAAACACACAGCTACGCAATTTGCATAGCTATGTGTACGCCCAGGGTTATCTTTAACACGAAATGCTAAGTGGTTCTCCACTTTGGACCTTTCAGCTGCTTACCACCAGGTTGTGTTGGATACCGATAGCAGACATTTGACTACTTTTTGTACACCGTTTGGGTGTTATAGATAAACGCATGCCTTTTGGGTTGGCATCAGCCGCTGCAGTTTTTCAGAGGTTGATGTCGAAATTATTTGGTCATATTTCTGACGTAGTGTTCTTTCAGGATGACATCTTAGTGATGGGGAAGAACAAAACCCATCATGATGCCATTCTCAGGGAGGTTCTTACTATTTTCAGGGACAATGGGTTGGCGGCTGAGGGTAGTAAGTGCAAGTTTGCTGAAAAGTCTGTTACATATCTAGGGCATGAAATCTGTGACACAGGTATTAAACCTAAGAACAAACTGGTTGATGCCATTATCAATGCTCCGGCACCTAAATCAAAAGATGAACTTAGGGGCTCATGATGATGGCGGGCGGATCAGTCCGCCCGCCATCATAGCGGTAATGGTACCGCCCGCCAGACGTATGGCGGTCCCACCAGCCCAATTAGGATGCGCCCGCCAGTAAGGCGGGCGCATCCTGGCCTTTTAACATTGCGGGCGGTGCTGCTGGCTGCAGCACCGTTCGCAATGCCAAAATGCCACGATGTGCATTCCCATGCACAATGTGGCAGGCACCACGCGGTGCCTGCCACCTTGTGCATGGGAATGCCCCCCAGTGCACCTACACCCTCCCCCCACACTGAGGGGACCCGCAGCGGGCCCCCAAACCCAATCCCCGCCAGCCTTTCCAAGGCGGCAGCGACACCATGGAAAGGCCTCTTCCAGGGCACATCATAATATGGCGGACGGTGCCTGCTAGGCACTGCTACCATATTAGTGGCCCGTTTCCGTCCGCCAGGCAATCGGTTCGATTGCCTCCGGCGGAAAAGCGGTGGACGGAATATGCGTCCGCCGCGATATCCACCCCCATCCTAATTTGGTGGTGGGTAAAATGCTCAGTGATGGCGGAAGGACCACCACCGCCGCCCTGGCACACACATCATTGACTCTGCGAAATCCTTGGGAGTCATCATAGACAAACACCTGAACATGCAGGCGCAAATCAATATTGCCACCAAGGGAGCTAATCATCAGATGAGCATACTAAGGAAACTCAAGCCCTTCCTCCCACATAACGACTTACAAATGGCGGTTCAAGCCCTAGTGCTACCAAGATTGGACTATGGAAGCACCACCCTATGCGGTCTTCCCAAATACAAGCTTGCCCCTCTGAGGGCTTCGCTTAACGCTGCGGCCAGATTGGTCTCAGGAACTAAAAGAAATAATCACATTTCTCCAACCTTGAAAGCTTTGAACTGGCTACCCTACGAGGCTAGAATACACCTAAAGATCGCCTGCATGACCCACAAAGCCCTGCATAGCAATACCCCCAGCTACTTAGCACGAAAGCTTGAGCGCTCAGGAGGATGCAGAGTATTGCGTAGTGCGAGTTCATTACTACTGAAACCACAATCCTTCCACAAAAAGAGAACTGATTGCAGAGCATTCTCAGGGATCGCTCCAAAGATTTGGAACTCCCTACCACCAGTGGTTCGCGGGATCACTTCCTTTACCTCATTCAAAAAGAAGTAAAACAGCTCCTAATGAACAAATTCATATCCTAAGACTGTAATTGTATGATGTCTACCATTATCCTATGCTACCCTTATACCACGGTCTACCTCTTTTGTACCGAATGACTTATATCGAATGTATGCATACTACCTCAACCACCTAATATGCAATAACTTGTGTATTGTAAAGCGCTCTGATTCCCTCTTGGATCATTCCTTAATACTACTACTCTCCTATGCCACCCATATACTCCTATATACCTCTTTTGTACTGTATGGCGCAACAACTGTATTCTGTAAAGCGCTCTGATACCCCCGTGGGTCATGTTCGCGCTATATAAAACTTTATAAATAAATAAATAAAATAAAATCATAATCAGCCCCTTAGATCTTTCCTCGGTTTAGCCGAATTTTATTCGAAATTTGTTAATCACTTTTCACATAAAACGTATGAGATGCGTTTGCTAATGAAGAACAAAGCTACTTTTTCATGGAGTGATGTTTGTCAAAAATCTTTTGTGGACATCAAGATGGCCATTTCTAAGGCTCCTACACTACAAGGATTTAGGGGCATATTAGCAAGACCGGCGATAAAATTATCGCCGCTTTAGCGGCAGGAAACTGCCGCTAAAACGGCGATAATGGGCTTGCTAATATGCGTTATAGAATTCCAATAGAAGCCCAGGTTAGATGTGCAGGACATCTAACCTGGGCTTCTATTGAATTCTATAACGCATATTAGCAAGCCCATTATCGCCGTTTTAGCGGCAGTTTCCTGCCGCTAAAACGGCGATAATTTTATCGCCGGTCTTGCTAATATGCCCCAGAATCCTTTTGCTAACACATTTGTCAATACTGAAGCCAGTGGTAGTGGTTTGGGGGGCGTATTGTCACAGATGTCGGAGCATGGTAATGAAGTTGTTGTGGCCTTTGCGTCACGTTCATTGTCTCCTACGGAGGAGAAGTACTCCGTTATAGAGCGAGAAACGTTGGCGTGTGTATGGGCCATGGAACATTTCAGGAAATTCATTTGGGGGAAGAAATGTATTTTACGCTCTGACCAAGTTACTTACTACAGAGGGCCTTTCAAGGGCTTCAGCGAGAATTGCTAGATTATCAATGAGACTCCAAGACTATGGGGTCGATTCCGATCTCGGCCGGTAGGGCTCCGAATCGGACTCGGCATTACCGGATCCGATTCGGAGCCCTGATTCCCGACCGAGTCGGACGTGCGTCCGGGTGAGCGAGTACGATGCAAACGTACGCGAAATCGCCGACCGACTCGTTCGCGGGACCCAACCGCTCCGACCGACTCGCACCGCGCAATGGAGACGTTCCCCGGCCGGGTAAGTACGATGCGCGCCGCGAGCAATCCGACCGACTCGCGCCGTCCGGCTCGAAAGAGCAGTCGGAGCCGCACTTTGGGGGTCTGTGTCGGACCCCCCTGTATGCCTAGCCGCGCGAGTCGCACACAGGGGGGACCCATGGGTCCCCCCTACCTGTGCGTGTACGGCACGACCCGCTTCGACGCGTACCCGCTATAGGGGCGCCCTTGTTCGCCTCGCACCCATTGAGTCAATGGGAGCCCGTGTACGCGTTGTACGACCGGCTCCCATTGACTTCAATGGGAGTCCGACCGAATCGAGTCCGATAGCATGCGAACGCATCGTACTCGTTCGGTCGGACTGCTAGGGTCTGATTCGGTCGGAAATCTCTCCGGGTCCGGCTCGGTCAGAGAGATTTCCTGCCCGAATCGGAATCGGCCCCTTTGTCTATGAGGTACAATATGTTCCAGGGGTTAAAAATGTAATCGCCGATTTCCTTAGTAGACTTTTTTTTACCTCTAAAGGAAATTGATCATGACCCCTGGAGTGATTTTTGTGTGGCTAGTGTGTTTTCTGACACTTCTGGTTTGCGTAAGAGTGAGTGGGAAGATGAGTACAAAAAAGATGAAATTTTACTTACCGTGAAAAATAAGATTACTGATGGCTGGTCTAGACTGCAAATGCAAACCGTAGTTGAGAGCTTTTTGGGAAGTACGAGATGAATTGAGTGTGGATGGTGAGTTTGTCTGCAGAGGTGAATAAATTATCCCTCCTAAAGGAATGCGGCAAAGGATTGTATCTATTGTATGGTCATGAAGGACATCCTGGTGTGTCTCGCACCAAAAGGAACATTAAGGCGTTGTACTGGGGGCCCAGAGTGGATTTGGAAATTGAAAGATTTGTACATTCCTGTGTTAATTGTGAATGTGCGGACAAAACTCAATAAACCCTCAATCCCCCTATGTCGTCTCTTGGGTGTCCTAAACTGCCTTGGGAAGATGTTGCTTTAGATATTATGGGACCTGTTTTGTGGCAAGATGGTGTTACCAAGTACGTTTTGGTTGACCTTTTTTCTAGGTGGATCGAAGTGGAGGTGGTCAAGAAAGTTGACACTAAAACTGTTATTAACTTTCTTGAAAAATGCTTCATAAGAGAGGGCTTTCCTGCGTCCATTCTAACGGACAATGATGTCCAATTTAAATCTGACATGATGAAAAAAGGTATGGATTTCACTGGTATTGAACAGAGATTTACAGCCTTATATCATCCCAGAGGTAACTCTGTTGTGGAGAGGGTGAACAGAGTATTGAAGGGTGTTTTACAATTGGCTAGCAAGGGAAATAAAAATTGGAACGATGAACTGGATAAATTGATTTGGTCTTACAGAGTGACTGTCCATGACACAGTGGGTGAAAGTCCTTTTGGATTGATGCGTGGCAGATTCCCGCATTGTAGAATTAATCCAGGGTGGTTGGGAGGAGTAAAAAGTATGAATGGGACTGTGATCAAGTAAGGTAGTGTATTGCCAACTCTCAAAGTAAGAACAAAAATTATTTTGATGCCAAGCATGGTACCAAAGAAGTTTGCATTAAGGTTGGACAACTTGTCAGGGTTGTGTGGTAAGAAAGTTGGCAAATTGAACCTAGGAAAGTGACTAAAGTCATGCGCAACACTGTTGAACTGGATGATGGTAGTGTTCACCACATGAGTCGTATTTCTATTTCTTGTGGTCCTGTTTCTGTGAATGAAAGTGGTGTGAAGGTGAAAGGAACCAGTAATTGGTGGATGGATGCTTTACCAATTGCTGAAAGGGGGAAAGACTTGGATAAGGATCTACATTCTCATTTTCTTGAGACTGTACCACAAGACGTTTCGTGTGTACCTGAACCTGGGTCTGAACGTGAAGGTGAACGTGAAGGTGAACTTGATCCTGGGACTGAGGGTGAAGGTCGTCTGGAAGGTGCTGCACCTCTTGGTTGTGATTCTGGCTCGTTTGTAGAGACCAGTCTGGCTGAGTGATCCAGTAAATTTGGCAGACGTATTAAAACTCCTAAGACTCTAGAGGAGTTTGTTCGTTATTAGATGCACTTACTTTCTTGTATATTCCCTGTTTGTTTTTTTGTATAAAGAAAGGGGATGTGTAGTAACTTAGGGGCATATCAACAATAGACGGCGATAAATATCGCAAAGCGCGCTTAGCGCTTTTGTATTTATCGCCGTCTATCGCTGAAATTTATCACCCGGTGAGCGCGTTATTTACAACGCGTTTCTCCAGGGCGATAAATTTCCAGCGATGGGGGGGAAATGGCAACAACATCGCCTGAAAACAAGCGTTGAACTCACGAATACGGCGATAATCTTGCTGATACGACCATGTGGTCGTATCAGCAAGATCCACCACCAATGTAAAACATACACAACACCTGTTTTTTGCAGACGTCTGGAAGCAGCGTTAAGGGCGAGTTAGCGCTGAAATGAATATCGCTATGCCGGACGGGGCTTCATTGTAAATATCGCGAAACCCCGTTAGCGATATTCCACAATGAAGTTTCACGAGGCACGCCCACCTTGCATCTCATTAGGGATGCGAGGCGAGGCGGCATGAAACCGGGCTCTAATGCAAGGAAACACGCGCTAGCGTGTCCTTGTAGATAGAGCGATAATATTATCGCCGCTTTTCGTCCGAAAACGGACGCTAAAGCGGCGATAATATTATCGCAAGCCCTTGCTAATATGCCCCATGGTTTCTTTATTATTGTTTGGTGGGTTGGAATGTAGAACTAAGGTATGTAATTAGAATGTTATCATTGTTTGGCTCTGGAATGTATTGCCTCACTCTGAGGTCGCCCTGCTACAGTGCTGCATGCACCTTATTACCTGTGTACTTCAATAAAGGAAGATTAACTCCAACAGCTTCTAAGTGTGGTTACTACAGGGCCACTCACGTCTGGATGTCCCTGCACTGCCCACGGTTGAATAGTGAAATGATTGGGGTTCAGTGGGCACATCGCGCTCCTGTGTCACTGTACTGCACCTTTGATATTTGTGGCCTTGCGTGAAACCAATGTGAGCCCCCTGGATGCGTGCACGTGGATGTGTGTGTGTGGGGGGCTGGATCTTTTGAGGCATCTAGGTTGAACGTCTGTTCCCCTGCTAGGCTGAAACTGTGTCCACAATGCGGCCGGCACCCTGTTAAAGAGGGATTAATCCTGCCCCGTATGTCGGACATGCACTCACAATAAACGAAGCATTCACTGAGCGGGGCTCGCGCCTCACCAAGCGCTCGCGGCTTTGCTGCCATTGCTGGGGCGGGCTCTTCCCGCGCTGGCTGGCCCCGCTGCGCGTGCTTCAGACGGCATCAATGGCCGAGTCTCAATGCGCAGTAACCGTATTCATTTCTTGTCTGTCTAGATGCCGAAGCGATGGAGCTGAGCTGCACTGAAGTACCTCTTTACGTAAGTACCGCGCCAATGGGCGCTGCGTAATGCTTCCATCAAAGGGGGAGTCGATGAAGCACAGCTTTGTTTTGAGACCGCTTGGTTGAGAATGTTGGACCAGAGCAAGCAATGGACCGATTCAAACTCTTGTGCGAATAATGCCCTCTTTAAACCATTTAATCATTTGTGGGCTTGGAGATTAGCAGGCATTTTCCACCGATTGCTTCTGGAGATATTATACTCACAGACCACTCTCTCTGAACCGAGGATAATTTGTGGCTGTCTGGTTTCCTGGACAGAGGTGGCTACATTCTCAACGGCTATTGTAATTAAAGGCTTTGGTGTGTCCTTTTACACACTCTGTTTTGTTTTGCTAGTTTGTATAAAGACCTTAATTCGGTTTGCACTTATTAGCTGTCTAATTGAAAACACGCATGTGAAAAACATATCCGTTGTGGTGCATCAACAAAGCGATTCTTCCATCCCGTTGGTTTAATTTTGTTTGAGGCAATGTTTATTCACTCACCCAGGTTCTTGAGATGACAGGGCTTTGTTGCTGCCGGAATCAATGTTGTAGGAAAGGAAAACGTGACCGACTTCACTAAATTATAGTCCCATTATTGGCAACACACCCCACCCACACCACAACAGAGTATGCATGCATAAATAAATACACAACACAACTTTTGTTTGGGAAAATTAGTGCTGCAGGTTTATTCCATACACAAGTATGCAATATGGTGGGTTATCTTACGGGCGATCCAAGGGCAGGCAGCTGTACCAACCTATGCTGCCCTGCCCGCCTGATGAGCCAAGCACTGTGGAGTAACCAATCAGCGCTACCCTTATGGGGGTGATCCCCTTACTGGATCACGTGACACATTGGTCCCTATTACTCACGCCCCTTTCAGGGCGGAGCGTAGCAAGGCAAGCCCCCGGTTGTTCAGGCCCACAACCGCCCGAAGGACTAACGGGGCGCCGACGTAATTGTTCCAGGACCCTCCCATGAGGCTCCTGGGATTTGGCTCTGGCACCCCTATTGTGCTCTTGCAGAGGTACTCTTCTGTACCCATTTGCTTCCAGATCGCCCTGTAACTCCTCCTGCAACGAGAAAGAAAACATTACAACGTTCTATGTATTTCGCCTGCCAACCCCACGCCGGGTAAGCGGTAGGGTGGGAGACGGCGTGTCCGGCGCAAAGAGGACGCCAAGATGGCCGGGGGGAGGCATAAATACCTCCCCACCTCCTCTGCGTGCCGGAAGTGACGCGTCTGGTAGGGGGACTCCTCCTTGAGTCCCGCACATCATTGGGGGGTGGGGAAGTGCCCAAATGGCACTAAAGGGGCCGCCCGTTTAGGGTGGCCCCCTGCGGGGGCCGCGGGCAGCCGTATAGTCATATTATTGGCAACACACCCCACCCACACCACAACAGAGTATGCATGCATAAATAAATACACAACACAACTTTTGTTTGGGAAAATTAGTGCTGCAGGTTTATTCCATACACAAGTATGCAATATGGTGGGTTATCTTACGGGCGATCCAAGGGCAGGCAGCTGTACCAACCTATGCTGCCCTGCCCGCCTGATGAGCCAAGCACTGTGGAGTAACCAATCAGCGCTACCCTTATGGGGGTGATCCCCTTACTGGATCACGTGACACATTGGTCCCTATTACTCACGCCCCTTTCAGGGCGGAGCGTAGCAAGGCAAGCCCCCGGTTGTTCAGGCCCACAACCGCCCGAAGGACTAACGGGCGCCGACGTAATTGTTCCAGGACCCTCCCATGAGGCTCCTGGGATTTGGCTCTGGCACCCCTATTGTGCTCTTGCAGAGGTACTCTTCTGTACCCATTTGCTTCCAGATCGCCCTGTAACTCCTCCACAGCTCTGGAGGCGGCCCCCGTCGCCTAAAGAGCCCCCCACCAAAACAGCTCCTTTCTCACTGCAACCTGAAATTTCCCGGGCCTCATTCATGTCCAAGGAACAGATCCAAGCCCACCTGTGCAAGTGCACCCCAACATTGTCAAATTAACCTTTGGTGTTCGCCCGGCATAGCTCATGCCTGATGAAGCCAAAGCCCCTTGTTCTGCAAACTTGCGCATGGAGCGGTTTATCCTTCTCTGGGAATGTACCAGTGCCTCACATGCGCTGCAAGAATGTGATGGCCTCCCAGGAGGGAGCTCTACCCTTAAACATCGCTGTATTACCCTTCAAGCTGATGTGGCTCCCACCTCCTGCAACCTGAAGTTGCAGGCCTTCTAGCAGTTCGTGCTCCCTAACACCTGTTTCCCCAATACCTGGAACAGCAGCACACATGCTTGAAGACCGCTTCCACAACCAGGCTATATACTCTGGCTATGCGGGCGGGGCATTTCCTGCTCAACTGAAGCAACCCGTAACCCGCCCAGGGAGCAGGGTGCACCTACTATGTTGAGGTTGACCAGACATGTGCACCGACCTTTGTGATTAATAAACCATGGCGAACAGGACTGATCGCCTAGCGCACACTACTGCAGTACATCAACCATTTGGAGTGACAACTTCGCCACCTGCCAGGCTTGCTTAACTAAAGCTCGATGACAGATACACACATACCTGCTAACCAGCTGTGACCCTTGATGTTCAACCCAGCTAATGACCTAGTACCTTGATATTCCAGGGAATATTGCCCTCCACAAGATCAAGCCGCACATGAGCCTATGGCCTACACCTACTGGGCCGAGGTGCATAGTGTGCTCTGGAATTGTCAGTGATGGTGCTCCAAACACATTTCAAACCGCTATTGGAGCCACAGCACACATTCTGGCCTAACCAGCTGGCGCATGCCACCTGAGCTACCTTGCCGCTGCGAGATTTTGCTCTTAACGCCAACCTCTTGCGGCTACTGGTGCACATAGTCGTAGGTCTTGCCTCCACTCTATTTATGCCGATACCTGCAATGTACCCCTCTGCCCCTGTATGGGCGGGAAAATACCAGTAACATTGCAAATCCCCTGCACTCACAGTCTCGGGCAGTCAGGAGGGGGAAGAGAGGTCCATAGAATTGGTTCTGCTATCTTGCTTGGCCACCTAGCCCGCAAGCACCCTCGTCTGACAGCACCCTATCTGCTGTGTCGCCCGTGCAATGTCCGCGCCCTGGTGCAGGACGTCCCGATCGACACCTCTTCTAACAGACTGCCTTCAGGAAGCTGGAGTGAACGGTTGTATGTTGTGCACTGACCATAAAACCTAGGTTTGCTTTGAGAGGGATCAATTTGTTGCACTCAAACTAGTGGCAACGCGCAGTTCTATAGCATTCTACCCTGCAGGGTGTGCCTGGACGATCCTAGACACCCCCTGTGAGCCAACCTGCTTTGACCCAAGATGCAAGGCACTACACCCGGTACACTTGGTTATCCCGAACTTAATTGCCCTCCCCCGGAATCGTGTGTAAAGGTACCCGGTCCCTGAATTACTCCCTAATAGTCTATGTGTCACGCCATGCTCCTTTTTATTCCTTGTTCAAAGCAGTGAACTCGCTCACCCACGAGACCTGCTAGAAGCAAGTTTAGTATAGCCTGTACATGGAATTAAATTCCCCGCCAACTGCACAGAGGGCAAGCCACACTCACTGCTGATGTCTGACTAATTGGCCCTTGGAGGCCGTGGCAGTACTGCCCGGTCGGCAAGTACGCCCACGGTACAGTTGTAATTTAATACCTCCTGCCGCTGACAACTGCAGGTGCCTAATACCGGGCTGTGTGTATGCGGCCCAGGAAGCCTAAAAATAGGCTTGGTGTGGATGGGTAGTTAGCAATGCCTGGCAATAAGTGTAATGCCTTTGACAAACCTCTCCTGACTGGCATCTATGCCATTCTTAAACATTCACGCTTTTGCCACATGTCACCCTTCTGGTTGGTGATATGGAACCTCCTACCCAGCATAAGCGGACAGTCTCGCGTTGCCGTCACACCACCTGTGTATCTTGAATCACCCTCCTGTGTCACCTAACCTCGGTTCTAGAGTGCACTTAATCCACGCCGTTGACCAGAATTTCACAGGCCTCTTTGATTGCTAGACCCCGGAGAACACATAGATGGAGTCAATTCTGGTTTGAAACAATATATATGCATTGTGCCCTCAATTGGAGACAACTCACCCCTCATGTGTCGTTGTGGAGTGACAATTACACCAGTGCCTACACAAGTCACCCAACAGACAAGTAGACCCTGACTACTTTGTGTTCTGGTGCTAGATTTGGGAAGAGTCTTGCCTTCACTTGCTGCTCCCTGGGAAACACACAATGCCCGTGCTCTGGCTACAACTCAGCGATGCCCTCGTGTGGCAATGAACCCCTGGTCAAATAAGAGTGCCACTCCAACTAATAAAACTTACACCTTGACCATGGGTGGGTGGAGTCTAGCTCTCCCCAAACTTCTGTTGTTGAAACCCACGGACACGCCTCCTGTCAGTTCAAATTAGAAATTCCTGTCACTGACCACCACAAGGGGCTCCTACTGGGCTGTGTAAGTGAGGCCCAGGGTGACCTTGACGATCGGCTTGGTGTGGATGGGTGCTAACATTACCTGGCTGAAGTGCAATCCCTTTGACAAACACTCCTGCCAAGATGTGCCACTCAGGTAGAAGCAAGAGTTATCCAGCCCACCTTACTTCCTGTCCCAGTTATCTGAGTAAATTGTGAAAGATGCACATTTGAAATGGTAGCGGATACTGTAACTTACGCCTGCAAATGCTCTGCACAGAGCAGCCCGCTAGACAATGGCTTCCCTTAAAAGGCGGTGCCAACAGACCTCCTAGCTCTAAAGGCGGTACCTCTGAGGATGCACTTACTGCGGATGCACTTACTGCGCCCAGATGGCCAGTTTGCACCAACCTTCTTGATTGCTAAACCTACCTCCTAATGGTGTCACATCTGGATTGGAAGGGTAATGTTTGTGCCCACTATTAGCACCACCGCACCCCATCGTGGAGTGACCACTGACAGTCCGCCCCGCAGGTTACCCTGTTGCTAAATATGGCCCATTGATGCCCTTGCCTGTCCTTCAACGACCCTGGCGGCATAATGCCCAGTAGCTTGGTGAAGGGGTGTTTTTGGTCCCAGCGTACGACCCAGCTCATACTAGTTTGCACAGTCCCGGTTGGCCTAGGTGAGGGTCCCTCTGAGCTCTGCGTGGGGCCTGTTTCACACTTAAACAAATGCCTATTCTCCAGAACTTAGAGTGATTCAAGATTGGACTGGCGGCTACCATTCTCACTCACGCCTGCATATACTAGGCTCAGAACACGGAACACTTGCTCTAAGATCCCTTGGATTCCAGCCTGGCATTCCTATGTCCAGCTACGCCAATTGATAATTGGCTCTACTTGATCATACTGACCGGAGACACATCAACCCTGCGGAAACCAGGTGGGGATGCTAACCTGCCCCCAAACTGCGGAAACCGCAGCAAGTGCAAGCTTGCGACAAACGTGGAAAGCTGCCAACCAGCAAGCCATCCCCAGCACCCGGGGGGCATGCCACCATTCCTAGGCTTGTACCCTGACTAGCTTAAGAATAATGAGGGTATCGAAGGACCCATCTCTGAGCGCATGCTGGGAATGCCAACTGTTCCTTAATACATTGTAGCCTGTTTGTGCTTTGGCTTTAACTTTACTGCTCCAACCCAGTTTGACCCCAAAACTTTGAAACATCCTTCGCAGTAACCTGCCCTTGCGTAGAACATGCCCTTAATGGTACATGACGTTCTACAAGCACTGCACAGAAATCCCCCTCTGAACAGCGGCCCTTCTGCTGAAAGCCCTGTGTGCCTGGGGGAGGGAGTGCTACAAACCCTCAAGTCCTCAGGAAGCTCCCTCACTGCTGCAAGTGCCCCAGAGCATTTATTATAAAACATTTACTGGGTAACAACCCGGTTTGCGCCCACCTTAATGTGCCATGCTGTGAGCAATTAGATACCCCACATATCTCTTCCTTATGAAAAGATTAAACAAACCGGTCAAAGCACAATGCACGGCCAGTGAGTGTGCCCACTGAGACACCCCCAGCTCTGTGTGGTACAAACCCTAACGCACCGCGTGCCAGTTTGTACATATTCTGGGGTGACTAAGCCCTAATGTGCCCCTTTCCCTGGATGATCTCCAGTACAAGGGTACAGGCTGATGACCAAGTGCTGCGCCAGCCAATAAACAGGGCAAGGCAGACACCGCGACGCCAACTGAAGGCAGATCCGATCCGCCATTCATAGCGTTAATCTAACGCGCATTAATAAATACATATTAATTACACCAATGTAACGTGTATGTAAATGCCAAGGTATTGAAACGCTATACATGAGCGCCAGTTACATTACATAGTCAGCACAACTATCCTAATGTGCCAGCTGACCGCTTAAAGGTACTTAGTACCGCCACACAATTACTCGGGCCTGCATCACGGACCAAGGTTTACTCGCTCAGTCCCACTACCCTTATTGCCCCCTTGTAAGGGTTACCAATCTGACTGCATCCGGGAACCCACCCTTGGTGCTGCATAATTATTAGTCAATAATTTTTAAAGGTGCCATGACAGAGCCGTTTTCCTTGCACGGTGATGTGCACAAGCCCCCCTCGCGTAGATCGAGTTCCCAACCAGGACTCCAACCAATGTACCCCCTCAAGGTAGAGGCACAGCCATGCAAGCAGGCCGACCACCCCACAACGTGGTGGCGGCCGTGAATCCACGAATCTCAGCCGCCGTCAAACAACATGATTCATGTTTTGCATTTGCCATTCAATGAACTGGTTACGAATCAGAGCCACGGCCGTGCTCGTCACGACACGACACCAACCGGGGGAAAACCTGTGTGATTATGGCAGCGTCACTGACAATAAACCTTGAAGCCATAAGTCTTAGCTTGAGTTGCCGCCAAGCGCCGCCTTTGATTCCCATAACTGCAATCACTTGCCGGTTGAGTGAAATTATTGCGAACGAACACATCCATTGAAGGCTAACCAATGTGCACACCACCGGTGAAAGAGTACAAGGCGCGGCTTTGAAAAACCGGAGCAGCGATGCCCCCAACAGACAAATGTGATTTCCACAATACAACGCGGCTGAGCGGGAAGGAATGCGCTCCACAACCGTTCTAAGGAGAATGCTCGCCTAAAACATGAGGCATTGCCTGCTTCTAGATCTTACCAGAGCTGCTCAGAAATGACGCCACAGACACAAACAGATACTAGCACTATCGTCTGCAGCAACAGCATATTATAGATTCGATTTGGGAGTTTTACCAAGACACAGTTAGCGGTGCAGGGAGAGGGGAGCAGAGTGTCTGACAGAAATTTAGCTGAAAAGTAAAGACATAAAAAGAGCAGGAAAAACAATCTGAGTTACCCGTTTGGACCACAGAACCAAGGGCGGGCCCATCCATGTTCAAGCCACAGCATCCGCACCACGCTCCCCACCTCTAGGGGCCCTACGTGCAGTACCGGGGTGCGCGCAACCCGCTACGCCACATACACACAACACCATGTATTGCACCCCCTAGGATGCGCCTCCAGCCCCGCCCGAGGATCAAACCCTGGACCGCCGGTTCCCACCGCTGCATAACCACACACGCGTAAGGACACCACGCCTCCCACTCCGCAGCACCCTCTGCCCCGCCAGGAGGGGGACATAACCTGCAAAGCGTGATCGTTATCATCCTCCAGTGATGTTCGAATGACCACACCGTGGGCGCCTTGTGCTGAAGACTACCTAGCCGCATGCTGGGACCGGCAAGAGGCGTCCCGAGAGAGGAGCCTCACGTTTGGGTGCTCAACCCTGTTCGACCTTTGCTCTAGCAAACAACTCAATTGATGGACAATGGATAGTGCTTGTGCCGTTAATCTATGCGTTGTCCTTATTATCCTGGACGAGGTAACTTTACCTGCCCCGGCTGAACGCGCCCGGCGTGCCGCTGCTTTAAATTTCAATGGAAAGCTTCGACCCCGCATATGCACAAAAGTTGCCCAGTTGTCCCCCCACCAAGCATACAATTACTAGCCCCGGCTACGTGTCAATCGGGCAATGCTAAACCAGCAAATGAGCGAAGCCGGAGGCTAACGTTGCATTTGCATAACAGACCCCCTTAATACCTCTAATAATGCTCCAGTGACTCCGTCGTCTACAATCCCCTCTCAACAAGATGACTTCACCAAAGTACCCCTTCAAGGTAAAGGAAGGTAGTCCGTCCTCCCACTGAGGGAAACAGGCCCTTGCTGCTGGATCGGCAATATCGACGATTCCGACGCCCGGTTCGCAGCCCCAAGCAGGCCAGAATGCACCGCCTGCCCGCCACTGGCAAGGGCACGGGTAGGCCCTCTGCCCCTCATAAGAGCCAGCCTGTGCTCCGTGCCCCACAGGCAAGACGAGGGCCCCTGCATCGGTATATTCACAGCCTCGAGGCGCTGCCGTCCGTTCGCACTGCCCCGTTCTGTCCAGTCAGCAAGCCCCCGGTATAGACGGCATTGCGGGACAGTGGAAACGCGCACGGGCCCCTGGCGCAAGCCGCACGTCCCGTGACCCGCAACGGCCACCCGGTGCGCCGCTGCCACCAAGACGAGCTGGAGAAGGCAGGGGGAGGGAAGATGCACAAGGAGTCACCCACGGCGACTCACCATCACGACCTGTGCGGTAGTGCACAGTCCACCACGTGGTGCCCGCATAGCAGGAAGCACGGCAGGCTACCTTTTGTATTATGCTCACGTATAATTTTCTCTTCATGTAATGTTACCGTTCCTATTGTGATGCGCTCTGACACCTTCCGGTAAAGTCCGCGCTATATAAAACGCATAAAATAAGATAAACAAGCTACCAGCTACACATGATCCTAGGCCAACGGGCATCACAATCTCACCCTCGGGTGTAATACGTGATCTCTAGTCATAGTCCCCGGCATGTGAAAGCCCTCCTCCCAACACCGCATCTTGCTTTAGCAAGCACGTTGATCCTGCACTGCACTCGTGCATGGGCTCTCGCCTCAACTCCTGCCCAATCCAATGCTCAACCTCGGAGCATACAAACACAGAACCTCCAGCGTAGGAGTCCGAGCCCTTAATCATGGGCAATGGTTCTCCCAGAGATGCGACCTCAGCCCAGACCGCCTGTGCGCCGATCCTAAGTCGCTACGCCGGAAAACACTCACACCACGTGTGCCAGAATAACACACACCGGCACTAGCACCCCCAGGCACACACGCGCAGCACACCGCCCGGCTGAGGACCCCCGCCCGTCATGCCGCGTCCCCCACACTCGCACCCACTCGACGGGAGCCGCACGCCGGGTGGCCCAGGGGAGCCGGCTGTGCCACATCGAGCGACCGGCACCAGAAAACAGAGCTCCCGGCGACCTCAGCAGTGCGGCGGAGGCCAGACACGCCAACCAGGCAACCGGCCCTCCACTGACACCCTCAGCAAACCAAGCCACGGCGCCCAACCCCGTAGCCCACTCCACGCGGAGCCCAGATAAATGCAACTCGAGGGGGAGCACGCAAACCCAGAGCACCCAATGAGGGGATCGCTGACCTCCAGCACCGTGCGCGCGCCCCCCATCCCCGTGAGCGAAGCCCGACCCATAAACGAGGGGGTGCCGGGGGCGATGGAGGGAGAGAAACCATTGGCACTGCTGGGGACCAATTCTTTACACACTCGAGCACACACCTCCGTGACTAGAGCACCCCCACCCCACGATCACGGTGAGCGGGAGGACCGCATGCCACGACCCCTTCCCAAACACCTGGCATCCATGGGGCTGTCCCCCACCACGAGGAGGCAGGGGTCCCGATTCACCGCCAATAAAGAGGCCGATCACGACGCAAATCAACCGACACCTCACCCACGACAGGGGGAAGCACATAGGATGCCGACGCCAGACCAAGGCCTGTGGACCGCGGCCAGGAGGAACCAGACGACGTGGAACCTCGACGGCGTGTCCGGCGCAAAGAGGACGCCAAGATGGCCGGGGGGAGGAATAAATACCTCCCCACCTCCTCTGCGTGCCGGAAGTGACGCGTCTGGTAGGGGGACTCCTCCTTGAGTCCCGCACATCATTGGGGGGTGTGGAAGTGCCCAAATGGCACTAAAGGGGCCGCCCGTTTAGGGTGGCCCCCTGCGGGGGCCGCGGGCAGCCGTAGATCTCTGATTTAGGCTACGAAAGTACAGCTGGGTTGTGAGAGTTCAGCTTCAGAACGAGGCTGTGCGGTCACTGGTGGGATTTGTTTGTGGTTATTAGTTTTATGTAATTAGTGGAGAATAACCACAACCACAGAACATTGAGCCTGGCCTGCCCGAGTGATAATTTAGGTACCCTATGAAAACGTCTTGCAGGAGACAAGTTGAGGGAGGAAGATTTACACTTTATTGAGTTACACTTTTCAATATGACAAAACAGCTGTATCTAAATACCCGTCATTTTTCCAGTTCTCCACCTATGTTGACTGTCCTATTTTAGGACAGAAGATAAATGTTATGGTAAAATGTATAACGGTAGATAATTGCTGAATACAATACTACCCATAACAACAGATGAAATTACACTTAATTTCAGAATTATAAAGAATTCGTATAGAAAAAGCTAGATTGAAGCCTATCTTATTTAATGCAATACAGCATGGCAGCAAAACATTGACAAAGCCAATAGCTCTCGTAGGTGAATGCACCCTACAAACTGCAAGGATTGAAACCACAAGTGGCCCATGTCCTCTGAGCAATGGAGCATGGAAAGTGCCATGCTGTACTGTGCTTCGTGCCTCCGGAGAGAGAGAGTACTTTCATACAACACTTTTCTTTTTTATTTCAAAAGAAGTGTCTTCAGTGTTAAATCCGGTCATGCCTCATTTATTTCACTGCTCTTTAAACATTCTGGGCTTCATAAAAATAATGTAATTGTTAAGAAAAATGTAACATTATCTCACACACAAATACGGATACACATGCACTAAAACAGACTGGTGCTCACTGACACATATATCAGCTGACACACACACATGCGCGCGCGCACACACACACACACACATATATTGGCAATTCCCATCTGGGCACTACATACTCCAATACGTTACACTGTCACTTTGGACCATAACACTTCTCACCTCTTAGTGAACACCGACCTTGCCCGTTGTAAAACCTTTAAACTACACACTCAAAAACTGCAACACCTGACACTGCTTTCACTCACTTTACCTACCCTAGGACTGCGTACTCTAACACTATAGCACCTGGCATTGACAAATGGTACAACAGATCCTGACTTTGCGGATCTTAATACTGAACACTGAAATGCCACCCGTTGACAGTGCCTACCCTTACACATAATCCCCTTACCCTGTATTCCTTGACAAAGTGCCCTCTGACACAGCTGATGCTGGCACTGTTGCTGCCCACCAGTCATTGTTCTCTTCAGTATTGCAGAACATTTCACTATACACCCGCTTGCTGGACAGCCTGACACTTCAGACCGTGACACTGCTGAACCTGACACTGCCAATTGACACAGTAGACCCAGGCACTTCCCACCATGACGCTACATACCTTGTTACTTTAGAAGCTCAAACAGCTGAGGCTCACACAGCTAACACTGGCACTACCCACTACCCACTGACAATGCACTCTCTGATGCTGAACATTTTAACTTTGATGCTGCCTACCAATATTGTCTACTGTGACACTACTCACTCAGAAACCAACACTGCATACTGACACACACTACAGAGCCTGTCAGTGGCCACCGTGGCACTGGGCATTGACAATCGTCATCGCAACCCTGCCGAATGATACTTCAATACTGCTCTGCACCTGCGCTGAACCTAGAAATTGCCTCCCCTGATAATTCCCACCCTCACATTGGAATCTATGTAAAGCTGTCCACTGAACTTGCACACTTGTTGACTTTATAGACTCTGACGTTGCCCACTCAGACTCTTGAAATTGTACACCCGAACTACACATACCACAGCAGCAAGAACTGGCGCTGTCACTTGCTGCACACCCTGATACCACACAGTCTGATATCACATTTTATTTGATTTCAATTGAACCACCAGAATGTACACCACTGCCACAAATGATATTTCCTCAAGATACCTGCAGAGGTGTTTCCAGGTTGTATAACATGTTAATAACTTCCTGTGCAATTGCTCTGCACCATGCTCACAGAATATGGGAGAATGGTTTAGATATAACTATAGGCAAGCCGAAAATTGCTGGCAGCATTATTGTGCACAGACAGACAGGCTTTCGATGAATTTTAGACAAAAGTTCCTAGATTTAAAAGTTGTGAATTGAATGTATGTTACTCCGGTACACTTACACAGGCTTGATCCAATGATAAGCCCTCCATGATGTACTCGTGCACACCGGCAGACTTTATTCACTTTATATGGCATTTCCCAGACACTCAAGATTATTGGAAGACGATAATTAATAGTACACAGAATGTAGGTTACAATTGATCTTTCACCACAGGTTTTGTTTCTTGGTTATGATGTTGACCTTCTGATATCAGTCTGAGAGCTGGCAGGTTCGCTTTGTCTATTGGCTAAACTCCAAGTGGTGATGACTTGGCTGAAAGATCCGCTCCCACGGACACAAGATTGACCAAAAGAGGTCGCTTTCTGTAATGACACTGCTAGAATACATTCAACCCTACAGCCGTTATCAGTATACCCACATGATATATGGTACCCTTTCAAGGATTACCTTACCATGATACAATAAACAGGTGGATATCTTTGATATAGTCCAAGTCATGTTAAGGTTGTATAATACAATGGTAAATGCTTTTGATAGGTGCATGACCATAGTCTTTGAACCTTACTAGATCATTAGGACATAAATGACCAAGGACATGATAGCCTTCTTGGAGTCTTGTCCACCTGTTGTTGGTATTACTGACAAAACTAAAGTAAAAAAAGGTTATCAGCTGAAGAAATAGAAGAGTTTGCAGCACAAAGGGACCGGAGCTGGCACAGCAGTGGCAGCTCGCAGAGGGAGTGCTGTGGGGTGGTGAGGCGGGGTGGGGGAGGGGCTGGTTGGGGGGTAGTGGAGTCGGACATACGACGGGCAGGAGCAAGGTAAGTAAATAAATAAATAAAACTATTTACCTTGCGCTCGCTGCATCGCCGAGTTGGCGATGCAGCGAGCGCAAGGTAAATAGATTTATTTATTTATTTACTTACTTTACTCCTTGCCGTCGTATGTTCGACTCCACTACCCCCCCACCCAGCCCCTCCCCTGCCCCGCAGCACTCCCTCTGCGAGCCACCACTGTGGCACAGCCCAGCTTTGCATTCACAAGGTTGTACACAGTGACTGCTTTGGGATCTGGAGCACTGATGGATGTGCTGGAGTTACCTTTGTTAAAAAAGGTTCCCTTTGTTACCACCCTGAGCCGTGTGAACAGACTGAGATTATGGTGTAGGTAGTCACCTGGGTTTTTACAGGCTTGACATGAGATACTGGCTGACCAAGGAAGATAGGATACATACAGAAGAATGACATTTGGACATATGTAAGACAGGAAGGTGTGAGGATTGTCGGTGCACCAGGCAGAATAACATGCTGTCCTCTGTCCTGCAGAAGAAAGGCCTGCAGTACTCATGTTTCAAGCCCACATCTGCAGATCATTCAGTACATACTGACTGTTTAATTATTTTTTTATTTGACTTTCTTGGTTTCGATAGCTTCTATTGTTCTACACATTTGGAATTGTAGCCACTTTGGAGCCCACTGCAGGGAGCATCCGACTTTGAATTTATTCTATTCATTTTTGTTCCCCAAGCATTATAGTATTGCGCACACACAACGGCAAACACGTTTTTCTATAGTTTTGTTAGGCCAAGCGCTGTACAACGTACCCTTGTGGTAAACATTGATAAGTATTTGTGTAATTTTAAGCTTGAAGGAATAGTGAAACAGCAAACAAATGACGTACAACAGCCAATATTCTTACCATCAACAGACCATTTCCCATTTCACACACTTCCTACCCATTACCACGATTTAGCTTTTTTGTATGATCATGCTTAAGTTGTTTTTGTATTGTGTTAATGTATTTAATCAAGCAATCATTGTACCCCAGTTGGAGTTAGAGGAAGAATAATGGTGCCATCTGAGCACACTAGACTATTAATTCTGCTACCTGCGAGTCCTGATCCAAAATGTGAGGCATATTTGCAGGGTACAGGGAGAAGATAGATCGTGCTAATCTTCACCATTGTCTGCGTTCTCACCAGGTTGATATTTTGAGGAAAAGTCCGCTGCCTTCCTCAACTTTCATTTGAACTTGCATATCCGAATCGAACGTGATTAAAATGTTCAATAAAGACGAGGCGTTGTAGCACTGGTACAGTTTAGTCACAATTTATTTCTATTCATTGTATCTTGCGCAGATGCATATATTGGCTATAAAAGACAGAGGGGATCATTCTTACACCTTACATACTCGTTGTCCAGTGCCGCGCATGCAATGATATCTTGACGCGTTGAGTGATTTTTGGATGTGGTTTGGATGTTGGATACACTTCGAACACACCCATCTACTGATAGCAAGATTGGTTACACAACCTCCCTTTTCCATTTGTGATACCTCTTGCTGTGTCCCACACCATTTGTCTTTCTAATCGTATGCACTTGCTATATGAGTCATCCACTCCATTTACATGTTTTGTGTGCTTTGAGACTTTAGGATTCTAATTCCCAAAATATTTTGCACAGATATGTTCAACTAAAGTGCACCAAGGTTTCCTAAGGGCGAGGGGATAAGGGTTCAATTTTATATTGTACAATAACAATATAAAATACCTGTATGCTTCTAAAAGATCCTACTTTGAAGACCAATGGGCTAAAATGTGGGAAACGGTGAAATCTAAAACCAACACAAAATGGTTCCTGGTAAATGACGTAATAGACATGAGTCATTGAATAACATGTATTTATATATAATGCTGCAAGGCAAGTATAATAACGAAGGACCACAAAAGCTGATTAATTGCAGTTTGATAGGATGGATCATATGAGCCGTACGCCAGTCCAAAAAGAATCACAAACAATAATAAATACGAACATTAGGGCCTTAGAGTCATTTCAAAGTCACTGATTAAAATCAAGAAGTTAATAAGCTATGAAAGAACATTACGGCCGTTGGAGCCAAATAGTGTGTGGATGCCCTAAACTGTAGACTGGACTATTAAAACTGGTGTTTCATTTCAAGTCTGACCTGAGATTCATAAAGAAGTGTTCTGTTGGCAAGTTCTTAAAAATATTATAAGCCAAAAATCACAGATTTATTCCACTGTTGGACAGGAAATGTAAATGATTTTAAAACAATCTACTTGAACATGGGACTCAGTTCTAGAGACTAATAATGTATTATGTCCTACAGTCAGGAGCCCTGGTACCTCCACCTTGTACAGTGTGCTTGCTCTTTGCCTTATGACTGAACCTACTCTGTTGAATAACAGTCAGTCACAGCACTGGTGCTTTGTTGACTGGGTGGAGACAGCTCCTTTGAAAAGACTTGACTCTGTGAGGATATTTTCATCTCTGCTATCCAAGATTGTTATATGCTTCCCATTAGAAAAGGTAGGAATGTGTATTAGGACAACAGGACTTTAGAATGCAGGGACTGAGTCCATCTACACCATCGGAATATTTTGACCCAATTCCTAGCTAGCTCACAGTGCCTCACCCAAACCCCTAACCTTTCTGGGGTGGAAGATGATTTTGGCAACCTCGAACATGACGCTGATTCCCAAGGGAATCGTGGAAACATATTTTACCCCTTTTGTTGCTTACTCATGCATGCCCTGGGTAAACATAAGAAAGATACAAAGGAAGTTTTCAGTACATTTATTGAAACATTTGTAGTCTTGCATAGAGAGAATGTGCTGTGATTAATAGCCAGATAAAACAAAGCAAAGTAACCAGCATTGTGAACATGGTGAAAAGAATGAACAGTCCAACTATGGCAGTCTGATTTCTATATATCTATATATCCCCATCTAGCACTACCCCAACTCTGAGAGCATTGTAGGTGTACCCACTGCCCGATCTCTTTGGTTAGCCTGAGAACCCATACTTGCATTACTTGATCTAGAGTTGGATTGGCAGTCCCTCTCGGCCAGATGGGAAATCAGCATCAGTCAAAGCTGCATGTCGAACACATCCGTCATGGCTGGAGTGCCCCCTCTGCCCCACAAAGGGACAGTCCACTGTTTATATAATAAAACCACTGTGTTAGAGGTGCAGCACTGATGCAATGACATGTCTAGATGTTAGAAGCTGTCTCCAAGTGAGCAACACAAGTACTAGGATATCTCATTCTGTGTTCCTAGCCCTGAACGAAGAATATAGATTATGTATCAGGAAAGGCGGCAATTGAGGTGTTGAACAAGGTAGTGAGTACCTGGTTGATTCTGGCTTTGCCAAGGTTGAAGATGTGGTGAGGCCATTGATCGGTAGGGGCCCCTGAGTGGACCTATTTCATGATGGAGGCAGTGTCCTGTGGGGCGAGCTAGCTCCATTCGATTAGTCGAATTCTGTGGTGGTAGCAGGGTTGTTGTTTTGCTTGAAGAAGTTGGAGGGCTTGGGTTTGAAGTTTCTGTAGATGTTGGCGATCTTGTCGTTTGCAAGGTTGTCACAGAGTTCCTTTTAAGGGGTTACTGGGAGAGGATGTGGCATAACGGCCAGAGCTGCCAACTTTGGAGCTCGGGAACAAGGTTCCAATCTCGGCCTCGGCTCAACATCCTGTGATTCTGTGCAAATCACTTAGGGCCATATGTATCAACAAAAAAAAATGTACTTGAGGTAATGATATCGCTCAATGATATTTTAAATAGATGAGGAATTCTTAAAATTTCGGTCGGACCAAATATATCGAAATCAACCTTGTCCCAAACGATACCATCCGGTATAGGAACTGCTGTAATGTTCACTGATGACAAGTCTCTTTGTTCTCGATGAGATGATAGGTGTGGTTCTAAAAGTAAGTTCACCTTTTGGGCTGCAGAGCTTTGTCGAAGGTATCTTCCATTAACAAGCATGCTAAAAACTATTACTAAGCCTACCCAGAAAAGAAAGAAAAATACCCCGGTAATTATCCATAGTTTTACCCACGGTGATACCAGGTAAGTTCTTTTAAGAAAGTTCAGAAAGTCTTTTACTTGCTGTTTGCGTGATTTTTTGGCTGGAATCGTTTCCGGTTTGCTTGGATCCAAAGAAACATATCAAAGTTTATGAAGTAGCCAGAAGCAGTTCGATCAATTGTTGGTATTGCATCAGGATTTGTTGAAATCCTGGCTTGCTCTTGTCGAGGCATGTTGACGTAGACATCTGTATTTGGTCGAATAGTGAGTTGTCTTTAATTTTGAGTTTGATTTTGAACTTCAGGTTCAAGAGGAACAAGTTCCATAGCATTGTTGCATAGTCCTTCATTCCGTGCCGGGGACTCTTCGAACGTGATGAGTCTTTCCGTCTGAACTTCTTGGATTGTAGCGAGAGGAGGGCGTCTGCTACTTTGGAGTCCACGTGGCCTACTACTCAGTATCGGCCACATAATGTGGTTTGATTAGGTCGATTGAGACAAATCTTTTCTCCTTTTTTCCGGCAAGAGGCGGTAGAAGTACAGTTCTTGTTCCTTCAACTGCTAGAACCTGTACTGGCTTTCTGTATGATGGCCCAAATTCTTTCTTGTCCGCTATTTTCTCTCTGACCAGATCCCCGACTTTTGGGATCCAGACAGGTCTTGCCGTGACTGATTTGACTTCCCCAGTGGCGGTCTGCTTCATATGGACATTACTTTGTTGTGTCCTGGATTCATTTAGTTCCTGTAAAACAGCCAAACGATCATGGATGTCAAAAGGTTTTTCATCCGCCACTGCGCCTTCACAATCAAGATCAGGTACCCACATTCTTGTCCCAAATAGGACCTCATATGGAGTGTCCCCCCCTAGAGAACTTCTTGGCATATTGTTCAAAGCTCGCTGGACTCCATACAGATGTTTTACCCAACTTTCACCCATGCCTAATACTCTAGCTGTTAAAGATTGCTTTAAGTCCCGTTTTTTTCTCTCCACAACCGAATTTCCCTCTGGATGGTACGGAGATGAGTACCGCAATGGTACACCCAATCCTCGCATGGCCTCCTTGTAAGCTCGAGAGCTAAACGCAGGGCCCTGGTCAGAATGTAATGTGCCAATTGCGTATGTCCCTATGAAGACTCGCAAATCTTTTATAATAGTTCGAGCGTCAGCCGAGCGCTGGGGCCACACCCATAGGAATCTCGAGCAGGAATCCACTGCAACTATGATATACCTGTAAGCCCCATCTCTTTGTAAGGGGCCGCAGTGGTCCAAGTAAACACATGCTAGTGGTTTATCAGATATTAATAATTGTGTCTGTGCTGGACGTGTTACGGTGGAACCTTTCATCTGCTGGCAGATGTGGCATTTCAAGACATAGGGGCCGATTCCGATTCGGGTCGGAAAACATACCGACTGACTCGGTACGGGAATTTAGTCCGACCGACACGTACCGGCGCTGCCCGACCCGCGTAGTACGATGAAATGCATGTGAATCACGACCGACTCGTACGGAACACAAGCCGAACGACCGAACCGCACGGAAACAAGCTATCCGGCCGGGAAACCACGCGAATCGAACCGACCGACACACACCAGGAATGAACCCGACCGAAACGTACCCGCGAAATCCGACCCGCGCAGTACGATGCAATGCGTGGAAAACCAGACCGAGTCGCACGGAGCCCAAGCCGTACGACCGACACGCATACAAAACCCAGCCGAAGCAACCCAATACTCCGCGACCGACGCGTACGCCGCACATGAAACCTAGCAGAAACATAGCGTGAACGACTCGGAGAAGCTCGCACGAGACAACTGCAGCGTCCTACTCGGTCAGAAGAACGTCTCCTACATGCACAAAAAGTACAAAGGGAAAAATACAAAAAAAAAGGGCCAAACAAGCAAATACAAAGCCAATAAATACGGGGGGGGGAACATGGAACAAAGACACACCCACAACTCCACCCATATAAAGGCCACAAATCCCTACCATGATCCTTTGCAAATTCAACTGACCTGCCAGCACAGAACACCATCAGACAGCAACCACAGACACACTCACAGCTCATCCATCACACAAGCCACACACCATTAGCACCTCAACAAATAGCACCCTCACATACACCCAGCAAAACCTACACTCTCACACCCTCACTTGCACACACACACACATCAATCACCACCACCACCCATCACCATGCCCCCAAAGAAGAATCCAAAGTTCCTAGACAGTGAATTGGAAGTCCTGGTAGATGAGATCCTCAGGGTAGAGCCACAGTTGTTTGGTACATTGGTCCAACAGACCCCCATGTCGCAGAAAACCAAGATGTGGGAGAGGATCATCGACAAGGTGAACGCACAATCACCATGTTTGCGCGCAAAGGAAGACATCCAGAACAGGTGGTATGACGTGCGCAGGAGGGTCAAGGACCTACTAAAGAAGGATTACATCTTGAGTCAGCGCACCGGCAGTGGCCCTCCTGCCAAACCACTATACCTCAGGCCCTGGGAGGAGAAGATGCGGGCCATCCTACCACCAGTGAGCGTATATGGACTATCAAACATCCCAGAGCCTGGTGAGTACACAACCAATATACACAATATTGTGTGACAATACACACACATCACTGTCAAGGGGATAGTCAAACCATGCACCCTTAGCAAATCCACAGCAACCAAAAGATAATCATACCAAGATGTGTATGTTAGTCAGAGAAACACAATACCTGCCATCTCATAGTGATATGTAACAGTGTCATGACATGTACAAACCTAACAATAAATAGAGCAAGCCAGTGGCACAAATATAACAAACAAACACAGTCAGATATGTTGCCACCACCAGAACACCACCTCACAGGGAAGCTCACTGAAAGGAAGGAATTCTGGGTATGCTGGTGAAGTCAGTGTAGCCAATAGCATGATGAGAGTTGTAGTCACAGATATTGGTCACCCTCACAATTGGCCCATCAACACCACTCTGAACCATGCTCACATCACAGGGAGTGGAAAACAACTGACAAGATGGCTGAAACTGGGTACTGCTGTGTGGAGCACAAGGCCCTGCTGGGAACTGGGCACCAACAAACAACAGGATCACACTGTCAGCCATCTTGCCATTGCTGTCACACTCACACACAGTGAAGTCCACTCAAAAGGAAGGAAGTATGGGCATGCTGGGAAGGGGGGTGTAGGCAATAGCATGATGGGAGTGGTAGTCACAGATATTGGTCACCCTCACAATTGGCCCATCAACACCACTCTGAACCATGCTCACATCACAGGGAGTTGAAAAGAAGTGACAAGATGGCTGACACTGGATACTGCTGTGAGGAGTACAAGGCCCTGCTGGGAACTGTGCACCAACCAACAGCAGGACACCACTGACTGACATCCTAAAAGCAAACTTGCACTCCCTGCAATGGAAGCACGTTCCATGGTGGGATATCTGGCCGGGTGGGAAGGAGGACTGACAGCTCTGACCATAGTTACCAGCAGCTTCACTCACACACCCCCTTAACACAAACTCCACACAACTCACCTGGGAGAATGCATTGCCTCACACTCTAATTAAATATCCCACAAAGAACTACCACACTGGGTTATGCTGTGTGAAGCACAGGGACACTTTTGGGACTTGTAGCCAAACAAACGCCAGGACAACACTGTCAGCCATCCTGTCAGCACAGGCACACTACCCCACAGGGAAGCAGAGTCAAAAGGAAGGAAGTATGGGCATGCTGGGAAGGGGGTGTAGGCAATAGCATGATGGGAGTGGTAGTCACAGCTCAACATCCACCACCCACATGGCCCAGCAAGCTCACACTGAAGCATGCACACCTCACAGGGAGTGGAAAAGAACTGACAAGATGGCTGACACTGGGTACTGCTGTGGGGAGCACAAGGCCCTGCTGGGAACTGGGCACCAACAAACAACAGGATCACACTGTCAGCCATCTTGCCATTGCTGTCACACTCACACACAGTGAAGTCCACTCAAACGGAAGGAAGTATGGGCATGCTGGGAAGGGGGGTGTAGGCAATAGCATGATGGGAGTTGTAGTCACAGACATTGGTCACCCTCACAATTGGCCCATCAACACCACTCTGAACCATGCTCACATCACAGGGAGTGGAAAACAACTGACAAGATGGCTGAAACTGGGTACTGCTGTGTGGAGCACAAGGCCCTGCTGGGAACTGGACACCAACAAACAACAGGATCACACTGTCAGCCATCTTGCCATTGCTGTCACACTCACACACAGTGAAGTCCACTCAAAAGGAAGGAAGTATGGGCATGCTGGGAAGGGGGGTGTAGGCAATAGCATGATGGGAGTTGTAGTCACAGACATTGGTCACCCTCACAATTGGCCCATCAACACCACTCTGAACCATGCTCACATCACAGGGAGTGGAAAACAACTGACAAGATGGCTGAAACTGGGTACTGCTGTGTGGAGCACAAGGCCCTGCTGGGAACTGGGCATCAACAAACAACAGGATCACACTGTCAGCCATCTTGCCATTGCTGTCACACTCACACACAGTGAAGTCCACTCAAAAGGAAGGAAGTATGGGCATGCTGGGAAGGGGGGTGTAGGCAATAGCATGAGGGGAGTGGTAGTCACAGATATTGGTCACCCTCACAATTGGTCCATCAACAACACTCTCAACCATGCTCACATCACAGGGAGTTGAAAAGAAGTGACAAGATGGCTGACACTGGGTACTGCTGTGGGGAGCACAAGGCCCTGCTGGGAACTGTGCACCAACCAACAGCAGGACACCACTGACTGACATCCTGAAAGCAAACTTGCACTCCCTGCAATGGAAGCACGTTCCATGGTGGGATATCTGGCTGGGTGGGAAGGAGGACTGACAGCTCTGACCATAGTTACCAGCAGCTTCACTCACACACCCCTTAACACAAACTCCACACAACTCACCTGGGAGAATGCATTGCCTCACACTCTAATTAAATATCCCACAAAGAACTACCACACTGGGTTATGCTGTGTGAAGCACAGGGACACTTTTGGGACTTGAAGCCAAACAAACGCCAGGACAACACTGTCAGCCATCCTGTCAGCACAGGCACACTACCCCACAGGGAAGCAGAGTCAAAAGGAAGGAAGTATGGGCATGCTGGGAAGGGGGGTGTAGGCAATAGCATGATGGGAGTGGTAGTCACAGCTCAACATCCACCACCCACATGGCCCAGGAAGCTCACACTGAAGCTTGCTCACATCACAGGGAGTGGAAAAGAACTGACAAGATGGCTGACACTGGGTACTGCTGTGGGGAGCACAAGGCCCTGCTGGGAACTGGACACCAACAAACAACAGGATCACACTGTCAGCCATCTTGCCATTGCTGTCACACTCACACACAGTGAATTCCACTCAAAAGGAAGGAAGTATGGGCATGCTGGGAAGGGGGGTGTAGGCAATAGCATGATGGGAGTGGTAGTCACAGCTCAACATCCCCCACCCACATGGCCCAGCAAGCTCACACTGAAGCATGCACACCTCACAGGGAGTGAAAAGCCACTTCTAAGATGTCTGACAATGGTCCTCTGTCGTGGGGAGTACCAGGCCCTGCTGGGAACTGGGCACCAACCAACAGCAGGACACCACTGCCTAACATCCTCTAAGCCAACTTGCACTCCCTGCAATGGAAGCACGTTCCATGGTGGGATATCTGGCTGGGTGGGAAGGAGGACTGACAGCTCTGACCATAGTTACCAGCAGCTTTTCTCACACACCCCTTAACACAAACTCCACACAACTCACCTGGGAGAATGCAATGCCTCACACTCTAATTAAATATCCCACAAAGAACTACCACACTGGGTTATGCTGTGTGAAGCACAGGGACACTTTTGGGACTTGTAGCCAAACAAACGCCAGGACAACACTGTCAGCCATCCTGTCAGCACAGGCACACTACCCCACAGGGAAGCAGAGTCAAAAGGAAGGAAGTATGGGCATGCTGGGAAGGGGGGTGTAGGCAATAGCATGATGGGAGTGGTAGTCACAGCTCAACATCCACCACCCACATGGCCCAGCAAGCTCACACTGAAGCATGCACACCTCACAGGGAGTGAAAAGCCACTTCTAAGATGTCTGACAATGGTGCTCTGTTGTGGGGAGTACCAGGCCCTGCTGGGAACTGGGCACCAACCAACAGCAGGACACCACTGACTGACATCCTGAGAGTCAACCTGAACCCACTGCAAGGGTGGCATGCTTCATGGTGGGATAACTGGGCTGGGTGGAGAAGGAGGGCCGGATGTCCACCAAATACAACCAATGCTGGCCATGCACACACCTCAACATTCACATTGAAATGCCTCAGGTTTGCAGGACAATGTGCTACACCAATATCAACCTCTTACTGTGACAACTTAGGACAATGCAATGTACAGGCCCGCATCCAGAGGTACAGTCACAACTGTCAGGTGTGTGAACCATTGATGCCTGTAGAAACATAACATACATTGTGTGTCTCTTCCAAAAACAGGTGATGATGGGGACACAGCAGCAGACGATGAGGAGTCCCTGTCCCAGGCTCTGGGGGACACTGAGCGCACTGGTGTGGAACAGCCTCTGCCCTCCTCGGATGGCGAAGACCTACCTGGCCCCTCTGGTGTGAGTCATCATGCAGCACCAGCAGGACCAACATCTGCACCCCCTACACCCACCCCTCCAACAACTGCCAACACACAGACCACCCCCGCCGACACGGTCAGACCAAGGACCACCGATGACAGCACAGGGACCCTGGCCCAACGTCGAGCTACGGACAACGACCCCAGTAACAACCCCCAAGGGGGCCTAGGGTCACCTGTGCGTGCCACCGCAGGTCCCGCACGTGTCGCCAGGGGTGGTGGGAGGGGTGGTAGACATAGGTCGCTGTTTGCAGAGGGGTCTGGACTGCATGATGACCCACAACTGGTACGCATTGCTGATGCGTACCAGAATAGCACCGGAGAGGTCAGCCAGGTAGTGGGGATCCTCAAGGACATTCAACAGCAGCAGGCTGCCCATCATGCCCGCTTGGACTCACACATGTGAGACACACATGTCCCGTGTGGAGACACACATGTCTGGCATGGAGTCCAAGTGGGACACATTGGAAGAACTGACAGCGGTGCATAGGGACATATTGACATGCCTCCACCAGATTAGCACCAACATGGCCACACCTCCCTGTGTGCCCACAACATCTGGTGCTGCAACAACTGCAGCTGCCACAGGGAGGGAGGAGGACTCTGGCGGAGAGTCCCCTGCACCGCAGCAGCCTGCACGTGAGGGTCCCCCCCAAAGAAGAGGGGTCGTCCGAGGAAGGAAAACTGAGAGGTCGATGGCCATGTACATCCCCAGGAACCCAACACCTGTTCTGGAAATTCTCCTTTGTGTGCAAACTGTTCACCCTGTCGTATGCAACCCAACTCTCCCACATGACATGGGGGAGACCAATGTATCAGATGACTGTTGACTTTACTCAGGACATTTCTGCTACCAAGACTTCCAACTCATCTGGGAACTTTGGATCACAATCCCAATGTACAGCACCCACCATCCTGTGCACTATACTCACACATGTATGTAAATAAACTCACTAATACACCATACTTGCCTCTTTTGTGATTCCAACGTGGTTTCTGTCATGGGGATGATGATCTGCTAAATGACACTGTGCATGCTAACTGCTACAGCAAGTACAACACCGTCATGTGAGTCATGGCGACGTGACACATATGAGGGAGATACACCACTAGGGCTACACAACACATACACACCAGGGCCATCGGACTCATCGCCTACACTGATGTTGCCAGGAAATACAGTGGAATGCACAGACAACACACCTATTCAGAGTTTGTGTTAACTAGCCCACAGGTGCAGTAAGCAAATGTCAGTCAGATGTGTGACCACAGACAACGCACATCCCAAAGTGAAGCACAGGTTTATTACACATTTGCAACATGTTGTTTGCACTACAGATGCAAGGTAATCCCACGTGGCAGTGGCCACACAGTCAACAAGTGTAGAAGAAAGAAAGTCCAGGGGTGTGTGGCACATCACCTGTAGGGAAACGACTGCTGCCACCCTGAGAGCTGAATCATGGTGTCGGGGGATCCAAGTTGAACAAACAACTCTGAAAGCACCCTGTGATGGACAGACATGACACACAGTCAAAAGCACTGAAGAACAGGACAGAACTGCAATACTCATGCCCAATACATGTCACAAGATACCTACACAAAACCAAGTTAGCATGTCAACACTGTTGGGGAGTACAGACTACCTGTAAGGAAACATCGCTGCACGCATCCAGTCAAGTAGCACATGGCCACACTCAAACAGCACCAGAGCACCACCCACACATATCATGCAAACTCACATCGTTGACATGACATCTCTGGATACTCACATTCAGCTGAAGAAGTTGGTGATGAGCTGTGTGCGGGCATCACCCTCATCATCATCATCATCATCACTGGCATCGTGGCCCAGGCCAGGATCCTCCACAGGTGGCGGATGTTGGTCATCGTCATCCAGGATGAGAGGCAACTCCTTCCGCACTGCCAGGTTGTGTAGCATGCAGCAGACGATGACAATCTTGCACACCTTTGCTGGGGCATATGGGAGGGCCCCTCCTGTCTTGTCTAGGCAGCGGAAGCGGCTCTTCAGGAGACCAAATGTCCGCTCAATCACTCTCCTGGTCTGACCATGTGCCTCATTGTAGCGCATCTGGGCTGGTGTCACAGGGTTCCTGAGGGGTGTCAGCAACCACGGCATGTTGGGGTTTCCGGAGTCACCTACAGACAGACAATTGCACATTAGCTGAGTTGGAAAAGAGGGCGGAATACAACATAGCAGAACACACACAATGGTACAAAGTCTGTACACACCGACAAGCCAGGCACGCTGGTTCTGCATCTGTGACATCATCCTCGGGATGCGACTACTCCTCATCACGTAGGCATCGTGTGCCGAACCGGGGAAACGGGCACACACATGTGAGATGCTCATATCTACAAGACATACCACCAGAGCATTGATAGAATGATAATGTTTCCTGTTCCTGTATGCCTGCTCATGTGCCTGTGGTGGTACCAAAGCCACATGTGTCCAATCAATGGAGCCAATGACATGTGGCATCATCCCCAGGGCATAGAAGTCACTCTTGACGTCAGTGAGTTGTTGACGTTTAGGGAAATAGATGTACTGGTTCAGGTATCTCAACATTGCCTCCAAAAAATCGCGTAGCACACGGCTGAACATGGTCTGTGACATCCCACCAGCAGACGCCACAGTGTGTTGAAAGGTACCGGTGGCAAAGAAGTGTAGGGCTGCCATCACCTTGGGGGTCAGCACTGTAGGGTATGGCCGGCCAGGTTGCAAATGTGGGGCCAACCGCACCGCCAATTCCTCAATCAGCGGCCTGTTAAAGCGGTACCGTCGGATGCAGTCACGTTCCACCATCGTTGCAAGGTCAGGGAATGGTCTATGGACAGCTGGTGCCCTGCAGTGCATAGGTGAAGAAAGAAAGATTGTCAGTCACCCCACATATGTGCCATTGACCATACTCAATATCACATGATACATCATTACGAGACACAAGTACCTGATGTGTGTGCCGTTCTGTATGGACATATATGGCACCTACATGGCCAACATCTAACATCACAGTTCAACATGTGTTGACAACAAGTTCCAGGTTGTGCTATGGGAAATCATTAGGCTGTGTCACAGTACCCATTTACTGCTGTCACGTTCCAAACACACACCACAGTGACATGTCAGGACAGATGTGCCCCAGGCATCACAGCTCATTGACAGGTAGATTCCCAGGGACCCTGTATTGCCACATGGACACTGGCATGACATGGCGTACCATGTACACGTCAGCAAAACAACCATGACTCCCACAGGTAGTGGCCCCTGTTGCCTCTGCAGGACAGACATGGACGTCTGTGACACACACACGCACAACATCAAAGTCCATGCACAAACAACGTGGATGTGGAGACTGTCTCCCATTGTGCACATGGAATCAGAGACATCGGAAACACAACATGCACACAGACTGTGGAGGGCCATCACTATTGTGGCAATGGGTCACCCTGTGATGTACATACCTTCCCACATGGGACTCAGGGGGTATGTGACATGACATACACATACACAACCTGGAAATGTGACCATGCCACATGCTCGGAAATGAACAGTTGCACATCACAGTGGTCATGTGCACAACACACAAAGGATTCTGTCCCCATGAACACGTGCACAGCCTGGGAGTGGCTGCCCCCAAGTGCCACCCAAACAAGCATTGGCATAGCCAATAGGTCTCGCTTTTGGGACCTTATAAGTATTTAGTTACGCAGCACAATATCCTTGGGGCAACAACATTAACTGTTGCATGGTTAAACACTTATAAGGTCCCAAAGGCGAGACCTATTGGCTATGCCAATGCTTGTTTATTTTTACTTGGAGCAGGGCCCAAACAAAGGCCAAATTTAAAGGGCCATCAGCCCTTCTTTGTTTAAATTATTATCTGGCCGTGAGCCATCTGGAGCCTTTTCACCTAGATGCCATTGTAATGAAAGTAAATAAAGACGCACAGCGTATTATCACTTCACAAGTGTTTAGGAGAAACTATGATTTGGAGGCAGGTTTTTCACTTTATTCAACTCCCAATGTAAGAGATGTGCTTGCATTGTAAGAATGCAAGATTTATCTAGCGCCCAGATACCCTTGCGGGTGATTAGCCACACTCTACAAATACGGATTGATCTGTCTGTATGAGTAATTACACATATGTTGATGTAAATGGCACCTGTTTTTTTAATTTAATTCATTTATAGCGCTACTCATCCCAGTGTAGGGTTTCAGAGCGTTTTAAATTACACGCAAAGGCACAATAAATCATACAAGTGTGTAAATCAATGTACAAGAAATGTTACATAAGACAATATGGGTTATAAGGTGTAGAAATCACATATCATCCATACTTGTAGACATATGTTAATAGTGCATTGTCGGGAGATAAACAAAGTCAAGATATAAAACGTAACAGTGATTGTGGTTGTCTGTACTAATAAGACTTTATTACTTCCCAAAGGAACCATTCTTTACAATCTTAGAGATTGAGAGAAAAACAATAAGAATCTAAACCCATGATGTAGCCCACTCACCTATCCAAATAAAATGCAAATCTGTGATCTGCGTATTATATGATGTGCTTTGCAGCAGACACATTAACTCTCTATGCTACTTTATGAGTCAAAACTGTGACTGGACACAACACAGAACTCTCCCAGAACTGTGTTAACCACTAAAGTTATTTTACCGCTATTATAATCCCCTCTCAATTGCTGGGCACACAATGATCTCTGCAATAGGTGTCTTAACCCTGTAAGATATTTTAAAATGCAGCGTCTTTGAGACCAATTAAATGATCTAGAACAGATTTACTGTCACATATGTCCTTGTTGCCAATTTCTATGCAGCACAATATTTTTATAAGTGTATAGGTTGACTGACTCTTCTTTTCAAGCTCCGTACCTCGTGACTCCAACCTCTTTCCTCTGCCTCATTTTGAACCTTCATTTACGGTTTCCAGGAGTATTTTCTAGCTTTTACTTTAACATATTTTATATGATGTTTGTTGCACTATTTGCAAGCCAAACATTTTCAAAGGTCGGGTGGTGCATATGCTCTTAGAGCCAAGCCAGATCCTTTGCAAGCCAAACATTTTCAAAGGTCGGGTGGTGCATATGCTCTTAGAGCCAAGCCAGATCCATGGTTCATCTCTGGCTCGGCTCTCCGTATGAATTTATTGATTGCACCCCTGCAGCGATAAAAGGTTTGGAACACAAATACAGTGTAACACAGTAATCAGACTCGATACGCGCAATAAACGGCGAATTGATATCTTTTAGAAGGGCCTAATTTAGAAGAGGCCAGGGGGTTATGGAAGTAAACATTAAAGAAGTGCTTCGCGGCTCATAATTGCCCCCGCACCCCATCAAACGTATTTTGATGTGTCCGCCTGCACAGAGTGTTCAGCGACCTGATAAGTGAAACATGACCACTACACGTACGTCAATACCTGATCTGGCCCGAGAGAAAGAACGAGACCGGCGGTCATGGGAGTAGCGACGCCGGGAGCCAGGTGGACCATCGGGGGAGTGGGGCCGGGAGACATGGGAACGAGGCGGCGAGCGACGGAAATCATTTGGGGAGCGGGGCCGGGAACCATAGTGACTATGAGGGGATCGAGACCGTGAACCATAAGGGGAGCGGGGCCGCGAGCGGTGAGCCGCAGAAGGGGAGCGAAGCCGGAAACTACGGGGCGCATCGGGGGACAGGGAGCGGGGGCGAGCGAGCGTGGCAGCCTGCAGAGCTGACCAAACGCTCGTGCATCGTGTCTGGCCTTTGGATGGGTACGCGCGGCAGACATGTGTTTCCTATTATCGCGCCCGCGTCTGGGCACGATAATTGGAAACACATGTTTGCCGCGCGTACCCATCCCAAAAAGGCCAGCCACGACGCACGAGCGTTTTTGGGACTGCTTTTCAAACTCGCTTACTAAAAGTCTTCGCCTCTAAGCAGCGCTTGCGCGCTACTCGAGGCTCGACCTGAAAACCACATGTTTCCCCCCATACACAGAAAAGGTAATGCAGCCTTACATGCCTTAGGATACAGTGTGGACAGGATGTGGTGTCGTAGGTGTGCCCCTGAGTCCCTGGCAAGTAAATGTGGCTGGCATACGTTCACCAGTGACAAGCATGGTGACATATGCGAGTGACTTGTACAGGGACGCGTCGTACAGCAATGGACCGATCCGTGTGCATGCATTGGCCATTGCATATGATGTGAGCGAATACGCGTTGTACAGCAATGGACCGATCGGTGCGCACGCATTGGCCATTGCATATGATGTGAGCGGGTACGCGTTGTACAGCAATGGACCGATCAGTGCGCACGCATTGGCCATTGCATATGATGTGAACGGGTACGCGTTGTACAGCAATGGACCGATTGGTGCGCACGCATTGGCCATTGCATTTGATGTGAATGGGTACGCGTTGTTATTTGAAATACGCGTTGTACAGCAATGGACCGATCGGTGCGCACGCATTGGCCATTGCATATGATGTGAGCGGGTACGCGTTGTACAGCAATGGACCGATCGGTGCGCACGCATTGGCCATTGCATATGATGTGAGCGGGTACGCGTTGTACAGCAATGGACCGATCGGTGCGCACGCATTGGCCATTGCATATGATGTGAGCGGGTATGCGTTGTACAGCAATGGACCGATCGGTGCGCACGCATTGGCCAATACATATGATGTGAGCGGGCATGCGTTGTTATTTGAAATACGCGTTGTACAGCAATGGACCGATCGGTGCGCACGCATTGGCCATTGCATATGATGTGAGCGGGTACGCGTTGTACAGCAATGGACCGATTGGTGCGCATGCATTGGCCATTACATATGATGTGAGCGGGTACGCGTTGTTATTTGAAATACGCGTTGTACAGCAATGGACCGATCGGTGCGCATGCATTGGCCATTGCATATGATGTGAGCGGTACGCGTTGTACAGCAATGGACCGATCGGTGCGCACGCATTGGCCATTACATATGATGTGGCGGTACGCGTTGTACAGCAATGGACCGATCGGTGCGCACGCATTGGCCATTGCATATGATGTGAGCGGGTACGCGTTGTACAGCAATGGACCGATCGGTGCGCACGCATTGGCCATTACATATGATGTGAGCGGGTACAGCGTTGTTATTTGAAATACGCGTTGTACAGCAATGGGCGATCGGTGCGCACGCATTGGCCATTGCATATGATGTGAGCGGGTACGCGTTGTACAGCAATGGACCGATCAGTGTGCACGCATTGGCCATTACATATGATGTGAGCGGGTACGCGTTGTACAGCAATGGACCGATCGGTGCGCACGCATTGGCCATTGCATATGATGTGAGCGGGTACGCGTTGTACAGCAATGGACCGATCGGTGCGCACGCATTGGCCATTACATATGATGTGAGCGGGTACGCGTTGTTATTTGAAATACGCGTTGTACAGCAATGGACCGATCGGTGCGCACGCATTGGCCATTGCATATGATGTGAGCGGGTACGCGTTGTACAGCAATGGACCGATCAGTGCGCACGCATTGGCCATTGCATTTGATGTCAACGGGTACGTGTTGTTATTTGAAATACGCGTTGTACAGCAATGGTCCGATCGGTGCACACGCATTGGCTAGGGCCTGGCATTGCAACGGACGCGTTTTCGAATCTGTAACGAGTCTGATGCAGTGAATTCAGTTGGCCAGCCACAACAATGTTGCAAATTCATGGGCGTCATGAAGTTTAACTTTTGAAGGATGCTGTGGGCGTGTATAAGTGGTGCAATTACATGTATTGGCCAGATTCAGAAGATGCAAACGAGTTGGACCTATCACTTTGGACACATGGGACAGTATCTGCCTCTGCAGCACACATATAATGCTGGCTGTTCCCCTGAGAGCTCACTTGCCTGCACTACATGCTCCAGGACGACATCTGCCACCAACACTGCTGCTGTCTCTGCATCCTCTGGCTACTGCAATGGCACGTACTGTGGAGAGAGCCCCAGCCTTCACCACTGAGGAGAACCAGGCCCTGCTGGACAGCCTCCTTCCACAGTACAGCAAGCTGTTTGGGAAACCAGGGGAGCAGGTGAGTGTGCTGTCCACTGCCTTACTAAATGTGCATGTTGTCTGACTAGCAAGACTTCGAGTGTGCACACCACTGGCTAGCATGCTCACTGAGTAGTTCTCACCCCCCAAAGTGTGTAGTTACATACACTGAACAGGTATAGTGCAGTAACAGTGAATTCCAACAAGGTTTTACTTCCCAGGCAATTATACCATTTAGTAACTGCTGGTAAACTGTTCATAGCCATAGTTGCACTGCCTGTGTATGTGCCCCTGTGATTGAGACATGTATATCCAACTGTGTGATGCACGGATATGTTGCATGTGTAGTAATGGCCTTTTTCACTTTGTCATCCTCACAGGTTGATGCCCACCAGAAGCAGGAGATCTGGCTGACCATCGTCCGGGCAGTACGATCCGTGGGGGACTACAAGCGCCGGATCCGCAACTGTCAGAAGAGGTGGCAGGACCTTCGGGGCTGGACCCGGTGGATCGCAAGGGTCCAGCTGAAGCTGTCGCCTCCTCACAGGAGGGGCGGACACCGGACCCTGACCCCCACATGCTCCGGATCCTGGCGGTGGTCTTCCCTGACCTGGATGGGCAGCTGAAGGCCAGACAGCAGCAAGGAGGGGGTGAGTCCATGACTGCACTGTGAACTTTGTCTGACATGCTATGTGCCCTCCTCTGGCCTGGTTAAACCTCCACAGTACATCAGTCTTGTGGTCCAGGACCCATGTCCCTCAATTGTGACATGCCCACTCCTCATCTGATACCCAGGTGTGGCCCTTACAGTCTGGAAATTGTGTCACTGGGGTACCGTGTCCTTGCATTTTGCTTAGCTCAGGGTGGGGGCCAGCATTTGTTACCGTACCTTTGTGGTGGGCTTCATGGGTGGGTCAATTGCTTACACAATGCCTGAGTTCTGACATGTAATCTGCGTGTAACTTTGATATGTGTTCCAATTGCTGATCTGACTCACCACATGTGCCTGGGGTATTTGGCACACCCTCATGCTGCGGGTGGGAACAATGTTTGGGCCTCAGGAGTATGTATATCAAGTGTGTCACACATGCTTAGCCACATGCCTACTGTCCAGGGCTCATCCCTCTTTCACGTGGAGCAGGACAGTCATGCCTACTCCAGGGCATACAATACACTCTGTACTCCCACTCCCGTGTATCAGCTGACACGTTGTGCTCAGTGAAATGTTCCCTCAGGTGTCTGCCTCTGTGTCATTGTGCTGTGGCTTCGTTGTCAGGACTACTGGGGTGTTTATCGGTTATGGCTCAGCATGCCATCTGAGATGTGACCATGAGAGACGATACTTGGGTGACATATAGGTGTTTGATCACTTGACTGTGCAGACTGGTGCATGCGACTGAGAAGTTCAGGCAGCTGTTTTTCATTCACAGCAGACTGGGAGGTGCTCAGGTTCAGAGAGTTGTGTTTTATGTCTCCCATATGTCCAATTGGTATGACGTGGACAAATAAGAGTTCGGGGGATGGAAATGTGCACTTGTCAGCTACAGAACTTGCATTCACCATGACCTAGGATTGTGACACAGTGCAGACTGTTGTTGGCTGGCTGCCCTGCCCATGTGACTGGAGACAGTGATGTATGACTTTGCAGGCATGCATGTGCCATGGCATTAAACTTCCTAAGAGTGATCCTGCAGGGACTATGAGGACACAGTGCATCATGGTGTCTGGTGCTGGTATGCATCACATGCATTTCAAATTAGACTCTGGCCATCCCTTCATCCGGACACCTGTACTGACTCAGGGGCAAGAGATGTGATGTGTGCATGTTCACATACTTCACCGTGTTCCATGCAATGTCCAACAACTGGGTAGGTGGTGCATGTGTCCACACTGGGGTATTACCATCCGGCAGGCACCAGACAGATGGGTGCAAGCTGTTTGAGGGTAAATGGGTGGTCACACCCTTCTGCTTACCGGCTCATGAGAGCACGACCCGCACTCTGCTCGTTCACTTGAAAAGAAGGAACAACGGTGTGAAATACAGTGGCACTTTGTTAAGCAATTCAGTAACACCGAGAACTGTTCATTTGATGCTGCTCGTCAACACATGAGCAGGATGAAAATGAAAGCATCAACAATATTACAAATCATATTTTAAGTGAAGCACAAAGATCTATGTAACTATCTATCAGTGAGCTACAGCCTATGGGGCAAGTCTTAAAAGAGGGATCATGAATAGGCAAGCGCCTAGAAGGCAAATCTTAAATAAGAGAGCAAGAACCATCCAAGGCTACACCGTTTAAGCTAGGATAAATGCAATGAATTGGGTGTGGATGAGCTAAATTAGAGAGGCTGACAAAGGCAAAAGGCTAGCAATCAGAAAAGAGCATTACCACCTTGAGAGTAGAATTTCGAGGCCCAAGACTAGGAGAACGGCCGACCGGGAACCCTCCCCATGCAATGCACTGGTATGAAGAGTTCAGGGCGTGGACATGGGTGCAAACCTTTTATATGGCTTAATGCAGAACTCCTACCCACAGTTGACGTGGGCCCTGACCTGGGTCCTTGACCACACGCTTACAGTAACTTTGGAAAGTTTTTTGAAGAACAGAGAAGTGGTATCATGGTGAAAACAGGGGCTTTTAGCAGGTGGTCGGTGCTCTTGACCGCAGACATAAGAAAAAGATAACTTTTACCGTAAGATGCTCAGAAATTGAGAATTTTATATATTATTTCTCTGTCACGTAGCCGCCTTTTCAGTTTCATTGGAGCAAGCGTTGAAAGTTTCATAAGTTAAAATTTTGCAAACATTGCTTGTGAAAGAGCAAGATGTACCAGCAGAGTGTCACATACGTGTGGGCTAACCTTATTCTTGTGACTGTGGATATTTACAAGGGGGGGCTGGTGCCGCGGTGGATGGCACAGGTCCCTGCTGTCAGGTCAGAAAGGCCTACAAGATTTGTTGTATTAGAAAAATGATAGCATGAGGCAGTGGCCTCTTGGGCCTACATGTGTGTGTGCATCTAAGGAGGTGGGTTTGGGCCTAAGTGTATGTATCTAAGGGGGGGTGGACCACTGTGACAGGTACTAAAAGGCTAAAAGAAAAATAGACAGCTTAGGTCATCTATCAGGGCCTGATTGGTGGGGCCTATATGGGAGTGCCATGTTTCATGGGCAGAGCAGAAAGGTACATAGGTCTGTGTTATATGGTAGAACAGAACCCTACTACAAAGGCCAGGAGGGGTGTGAGTGCCATGGTTGACCATCAGACTGACAATTGGCTTCTCCTAATCTGTCTGAGCACTTTTGGCAATGTTCAACTAAGGATGCCAGGGCTTGCTCTGTAATGTGCTGTACTTACTGTGGTGTGTGCGGTCAGTGCAGGTGACTGATGTTTGTCTGTTTCCCTAATTGTTTGCAGATACATCCACGGCCACAGGAGGGGACAGCTCCACGGACCAGGAGGAGCTGCAGAGCCAGGCTGGGTCAGCAGCCGATGAGTGGTCGGAGGGACCCAGTGGCACGGAGGGCGAGGGGAGCCACACCGAGGAGTCCTCAGCACCATCCACCTCAGCTGAGGACCACAGCAGCTCGGAGGATGACTACTTGTGGAGGCGGGTGTCAGCAGCCACCACACCCCAGCTAGTATGGCTGGCCCTGCCACCACCACCACCACCGCCCTCCCATCAGCTCCCATTCCAGAGGTCCGTGGAGGCTCCCATGTTCGGGAGCGTGTCTCCTTCGTGCCAGGCACCGCACCCCCTGCCCCTGTGTCCCCTTCTGCCCAGAGTGAGGAGTCTGTGTACTTACTTCGCCAGCTCCATGTAGGGCAGACAGCTATGCTGAGTGTCCTCCATGCACACACCACTCTGTTGACACAGCTGGTGTCGTTCATGGAGGGCATCTCATCTGGCATGTCTGCCCTACAGAGGAGCAATAAGTCCATGGACTCCTCCCTGACGGCAGCAGTGTCCCTCCTCCAACAGTCCCTCACCCCTCCTACCTCTGCCCCATCCACACTTCCTGGCACCCTACCTGTCCCAAGCACATGCACACCTGCACAATCACCCAAACACACAGACACAAGCAGCACAGAAACACCCAAAACAAAGGCAAAACGTGCACGCAAGCATCCTCAGGGGACTGATACCACAGCCACAGGGGATGGGGAACAGACACACACACAGGCATCCACAGTCACGCCGCAGTTCTCCAAATCCTCTCCCTCCAAGACCCCTTCCCTTGCCTCACCTGCAACCCCACCTAAACAGCAGCTCTTCCTCTGTGACCTCGGCCTCTTCCCCTCCGATCCAGCTGATCCAGCATACAGGGGGAAGAAGAAGTCCACCCACACAGAGGGGAGTGCCCCTCACGCCCCGGAAACCCTCCCCCAGGCACGGATAGACTAATGCCCCCACACGCAAGTCCCACCGGTCCCGGAAGAGCAAGACCCCGCCACCGCCCTGCAGCTCAACCACACAGTCTCCTTCCTCCATCCCTCAGGCCCCCACAACACTGGTTCCCCCACCACACCCTGCCCCAGGTTCCCCCACCCACAGATACACCATCCCCAAAATGATCCGGCCTTCTCCACCTACCACTTGCTCTTCCAGCCTCACACCCCCCGCTGCACATGTTTGTGCCACTGGTGTGGAGACCGTGTCCTCCCCCTCTGTCCTGCCCACCTTACCTGAACCCCATTCTACTCCCCTGGAGATAGGCACTGCAGTGGAGTCCACTACCACCCCGTCTGACTTGGGCACTGCAGTGGGGAACCTGTCCACTCCATCTGGCCAGACCACTGCAGTCGTGCCGGCACCCACACCATCTGACTCATGCCCCCCAGTTGTGCCAGCACACACCATGTCAGACACCTCCACTGCAGTTGTCAGTGACTCTCCAGCACCAGCCACCCCTTCCCTGCCTCCTTCTGGTGAGCCCTGATCCTGTCCCTGCGGTGCCTGGCCTGCCCCCCGTATGCCCCTCCGAGGGGAATGTCCCTGCTCCGTATCAGTGCAGGCAAGCAGAGGGTGACATCTGCCACTGTCACCCTGTTCGGACTGAACTGTTGGACTGGCCATTGGCCTTTGTATTTTTGCAGGACTTTCATATTTCACACATATATGCTGAATAAAGCTCCTTTCTGTTCTCTGGTGGTTTAGTTTCAGATGTACATGATGTTGATGATGCTAACCATGCCCTTGCTGCAGTGATGGTGATTTTTGATATCATGAAAATGAAGTGTTACTGTGCAGGACCCCATGTGGTCCAGGGGGAATGTGTCCTATCCTGGTGTGTAGCCATGTCATCCTTTGCAGCAATATGAGGGTGTCATGTTTTCAATATTTGCCAATGTGATTTCCTACATTTATTTGCAATATCACATCTGTGGCTTACACCCCTGCACATCAGTTGTGCTTGCCATTGTTCAATTTGTCTGTTTCCCTGACCGTGTGACCATCTCCACTGGACATGCAAGTTTGGGCATCAATGGGGAAGGACTCATCTGTGTTATCAGTGCAACTTGCTACACATGTGTGTTGGATCTGTGCAGATGATTTCGGTGACACTCCCATGACCAGGCTGATGTGACGAGAGCCTTCATATGGTGCTAATTGTTGACTGAGTGACCAAGTGTACTGCTGACATGATAGAGCCCTGCAGAGACAACGTATGGCACAGCTTTCCTTACACAGGAGTGGAGTCCCCTCATGGCAGTGTGTAATTCCGTGACATTGCCTGAGCCCAAGGTGTGTGTTGTGTGAGCATGTCTGTGTGTGTTCACTTCCATTTTGCAACACAGGCTGGGATCCCTAGTGATGTTCCTGTTTGTGATGCTTGCTGAGTTGACCTATGTTCCCCCCAAATCTTCGCACTGGGTTCTCTGTGATGTGGGTGCATGGCACATTACTGGTCATCAGGGTGTCATCCATAGGTGTGTTTGCTGTCAGGGCTGAGTTTGTGGGCAAACGCAGATGAGACACAGTCAGGATTCCCCTTGGCACGTGTTGGTTACACAAGTCATGTAATTTACAGTTTGTGTTAGCTTTCAGTGATTGTGACACATTGGGGCCGATTCCGATTCGGGCCGGAAATCTCTCCGACCGAGCCGGACCCGGAGAGATTTCCGACCGAATCGGACTCTGGCAGTCCGACCGAACGAGTACGATGCGCACGTATGCCATCGGACTCGAGTCAGTCGGACTCCCATTGAAGTCAATGGGAGCCAGTCGTACAACGCGTACGCGGGCTCCCATTGACTCAATGGGTGCAAGGCGGACAAGGGCGCCCCCTACAGCAGGTACGCACCGATGCGCATCGCGGCGTACATGCACAGGTAGGGGGGACCCATGGGTCCCCCCTGTGTGCGACTCGCGCGCCTACACGTACAGGGGGTCCGACGCGGACCCCCAAAGTCCGGCTCCAACAGCTTTTTCGAGCCGGACGGCGCGAGTCGATCGGACTGCTCGCGGCGCGCATCGTACTTACCCGGCCGGGAAACGTCTCCATAGCGCGGTGCGAGTCGTGTCCATGCGAGTCGGTCGGAGCGTGTTGAAGCCGCGTTCGAGTCGGTCGGTGATTTCGCGGGTGCCTGCATCGTACTCGCTCGGCCGGACCCGCGTACGATTCGGTCGGGAAACAGGGCTCCGAATCGGATCCGGTAAATCCGAATCCGATTCGGAGCCCTACCGGCCGAGATCGGAATCGGCCCCATTGTGTGTGTGACTGCTGCCACTCCTCAGGGTCAGAGCTGCAATGTTGGAAGTTGTCTAAGTGTGTTCTTTGTGGGTGACCTTGACTTCTTCATTGGTGTGTGACTGTGTCCGGGATCACATTGATTGTGGTGGATTTCACGTCATGCCCATGTACGGCATACTGTGCAGTGTGTCTGACATTCACGAGTCTTGTTGACTGGCCATGTGTGATGGGTTTCTGCACCTTAGTTCCCAACACCACCCCTGGGATTGTCATGGGTGCATGTGCAATGTCACCAGTCCATGTGAGCTTCACAGCTGCACATTGGTGTAGATCAAGGTGTGTGGTGTTGAGTGTGTACAAATGAGAGTTGTTGCACGGCTAGACCCCTACCTCCATGTTGGCCTTGGCTGACAGGCCGTGCTGATTGATTTGTGCTTGTGTAGGTGTGATGGTAGTTTGTAGCTCAGGACACATGACTGTGGTTCACAGTGTGAACGACATCTATCTTTGTCATCACAGTGGGATTATCATGCAGGCCAGGGTCACCACAATGTGGGGTCCCTGGGGGTAGTGCTGTGGTGGGTCTGTCTATTGCTGTGTTATTTGCTGTTCCTACAAGCTTGTGTGACATGTGTAATTTGGGCTCCCTCTCATCTAACAATGCCTGATTGCCCACATAGGGGAATCCGATCCATGAGTTACTTTTGTGTGGCACTGTATACACATCTGTGTAATTGTGATTCAGGCCTCCTCATGTGTTGTGTGGTTGCCTGGGGACACTGGCACACCCCCATCACCTGTTGTGTTTGATATGCAGTGTGAGGCTGCCTGTTTGTGTTTGTGCATCTGCACCACTGCATTGGCATATCTTTGTGTGCCATTGGCTGTATGTTGTTTGGTGGGTTTCCCCTGCTGTCCCTGGGACTCCTAGGTCATCAGTCAGCACAATGATCATGGTTCGTATGTCCCATTGCTGCCATGGTATGGTATTTGTTCACCTGACATCTACAGTCTCCACAGGATATCTACATTTGTGTGTCCATTGGTGCAGATATGTGGGGCTGCATTATGATGGTCACTTCTGTCATTGTGTTATTGACGAATGTTGACAATGTCAGCCCCCATGGGTGATGTTTGTCTGCACATGGCCAAAGGTATATCTTATTTGCACTGCACTGTTTGCCTCACCCAATGTATGTTGCTATGGGACACAAGCACTACTATGCCACAGATGTGTTTGTTGTTCTGTGACCAGGAATCATCCATGCTGTTTGGCATTTGCAGCTTTTCCCATGACAACACTTACCTTTTGGTCACTGTGGTGATGGGGGTTTAAACCCCATTGCCACAATGTTCAAAATGTGCTTCAGCTATGGACCCCACACTTACCTTTTGGTCAATGTGGTGATGGGGGTTTAGACCCCATTGCCACAATGTTCAAAATGTGCTTCAGCTATGGACCCCACACTTACATTTTGGTCACTGTGATGATGGGGGTTTAGACCCCATTGCCACAATGTACAAAATGTGCTTCAGCTATGGACCCCACACTTCCCTTTTGGTCACTGTGGTGATGGGTGTTTAGACCCCATTGCTACAATGTTCAATTGGGCTTCAGCTATGGACCCCACACTTACCTTTTGGTCACTGTGATGATGGGGTGTTATACCCCATTGCCACAGTGGTCATGGTCTGCTTGCATTGTGGAGGCCACACACATTTATGTGTGACACGTGATAGGGGGTCACATTGTATGCTCAATGTCATGTTCAGTGTTGTAGGCATTTGACACAGACTACACACGCTTGTCATGGTGTTGGTGGGATGTATTTTCAGACATTCCTTATGTTGGAGTATGCTGGTTGTGTCATGCATTTCCCGTCCTATGTGTAGGGGTGGTGTGGGTGGTAGGCATTCATCCCCCTATGAGTGGGGATGGTGGTAGTGGTAGGCATCCATCCGCTATGAGTGGGGATGGTAGTAGTGACAGGCATCCAGGCCCCCCTGAGTAGGGGTGGTGGTAGTGGTAGGCACCACATAGGAGTAGTAGTGTAAAGAAAAAAGTATTAGTCATCCAGGTGTGGATGCACACAGCGTTTGTTTAAATACCCCTCACACACCAAAAGGACCCTTGGTGTCATGCTTCATCATAGGGGTCTTCCCGTCCCGCTGCGGGACGGGGCGTGCTACGACCTACGACTACGCGGGAGCACTGTAGTTGACAATACTATGTGTGGTGATGGGGTAGTGAAAAGAGGGGTCGGGAGAGAATATAGGTAAGTGATTTAAAAAGGACCTGGCCTCATGGACATAAAGAAACTTTAATAGGTCATTGAGGCTGGACCTGTTAAAAAAGTGATACGGAGAAATCCTGCCAATAATGTGCGGATGCTCCTATACAGTCAACATGTTTCGAAGCAAGGCTTCTTCATCAGGACTAAGAAGATCCCCTCAGTATCCACTATGTTGAGTTTCCCAAATGGGTGTGCTATATACAAAAAGTGAAAAATAAATATAAAAATGCATGAATTATATGCACTCTATACGATACCCAGTGGTACCATGTAAATGTCAATCTGAAAGAGAAAGTATAATTAATAGCGCTTTCCCATACGCAAACGCTCGAGATCTGAAAAAGAAGTAAAGTTGAAAAGGTGAAAGAAACAACATGGTGACTGTAGCGTGATCTTAGTGCTATCGATATCGTGGTCTATCAATGTGAAGACCTGTGGCCGAAGAGAGAGAACACACAGGACACACACATAGAACAGAAAACACACACTCTATTTGTGTGGCTAGGGTAATTGCTTTAAGGTTCGTGGATAATGTCATCAATCACTCAATAATACATACTATGTAATGTAGGAGATAATGCTCCTTGAGCCTCTTGTAACGGGTGGGGAGAGAAGCCGCCAAACGTAGTTCTGTCAGTGAAATAAGGAAGAGAGATTTGGTTTATCTCCCAAGCATGAGAACACACTCTCCAGCTGCTGTACCTTACAGTGCTGGCGGTATTTAAATGCCTGTAAACACAAATAGATTCCCCAACGGCTATGCCGTTCTTACGTTGCGGTCGACCTAGTCTCGCCTAGAAATAACGCCAACCCGCGGCCCCGTGATGTGAAAGGAACCGCGGGAAGGTACTATTTATACTGCCATTAAGTGGCCTGAATTATCTGCACCTGCAAGCAAAGTACGCCCTATCTACCCTGGAAGTAAAGCGTAAGCGTGAGGTCAGGTCGTCATAGTGACACGTATCTGTAGGCGGAAGAGGATACAAATGTTACTACCTGCGCCAGAAGCTAGAGCGCGGTATTGTCACGTAGGTTTAGAAGCTGAGGAACGTGTTTCAAGTCAATGCGTAAAAGCAGGTTGTCATGGTGACACAAATCTGTACGTGGAAGAGGATGGAAAAATATAAAAATAAAAGAATAATTGATAGAGCGCGGCATAGTTACGCTGGTTATGTTAATTTTAGAGGCGCCGTAATATGCAAAAAAGCTTAATACATGAGTTTGTGTATAAAGGCGATCAGGTTATAATTCAAACAAATAAAGTCGGGGAAGTATTGTAGAAAAAAATAATAAAAAAAAAAAATAATAATAAAATAAAGTAGGGGAAGTATTGGAGAAAAAAGAGAGAGGGAGGTTCAAATCGCCAGAGAAAAATGAAATTTATGTTTGTTGATTTCCTCTAGAAATAACCTTATATAGATTGTAAGGGAAATTCAAAAAAATAAAAGATTCAACAGAATTTTTATGAGAGATGAATCTCATAAGTATTGAGGAAAAGATCATTAGGGTTCAACGAAATATATTCAAAGATTCTATAGAGTCACTAATTATACTTATCAAAGACAGTCATTTCAGGAGGAGTCTGACAAATTCATCATTGAAAAACATGAGAATTGTAGACTAATGGAACATGAACGGTGCTTTTCGTTTGAGGGGATTCTTTTACAAAAGGTGGGCCAAGGAATATCGTCATTAAGGCCACTGATGTTAGTCCCCAAACGGAACACCCATCTTTGTTCTTTTTCAAGTAGATCTCTCTCATGTCGGATTTGTTCAATAATGGTCCATTTCAAATCCTCCACAGTATGGGTCATAGTCAGATAGTGATTCGCCATCTTAGTCGTGCTTTTCTTGCAGCGTACATTGCTCTTATGTTCGCTAATACGGACTTTCACTGGTCTTGAGGTCATGCCGATATATTCCAGTTTACATGGTCATGTAATGATGTATATCACATTTTTGCTATTGCAGTTTGTGAATTTTCTTTGCTCCCAGACCTCTCCATTAGTGAACGTGATATTTCTGCTTGTCTTGGTAAGATTACATGTGCTGCAATTCCCGCAAGGGTGATGTCCCTGTAAGGGTGCGAGGTTCAGATAAGGCGGACCCCTCTCCTGAATTGATCGTGGTCTTGTATGAACCAGGATGTCTCTTAGATTTTTACCTCTTTTATGGGAGAACATTGGTTTAGGGAAATTAAGTTTGCCACAATTTAGTATTCTCCAATGTTTGTTAATTATTTTAGATACTTGGTTTGAGTGGCTACTAAAGGTGGTTACACAGATAGGTCTTGTTTCCTGTTCTTTTGGGGGATGGTTATCCAGAAGGGCTTCCCTATTGTTGTTCCTTGCTCGTTTTAGCCCTTTCTTCACAATACGTTCTGGATAGTTTCGTTTCAGCAGTTTGTCTTTCAGATCAGTTGCCTGTATCTTAAAGTCAACGATTTCAGAGCAGTTGCGTCGTAGGCGAAGAAATTGTCCATACGGAAGATTGTCCCGCAGGTGTCTGGGGGAAAACTATTATATAATAGCAAACAATTTTTCGCCGTAGGTTTTGAAATGAGTCGTTGTTTTCAAACCACCACTAGCAGGATAGATATTGAGGTCGAGAAATACCAGATTATTGCTGGAGGCTGTGGAGGTAAAATTCAGAAAAGGGTTTTGCTGATTAAGCCATATCATGAAGTCCTTTACAGAATCAGTATCACCTTTCCATATCACTAGAACATCGTCAATGTACCGTTTCCAGACAATGATTTGGTCCTGGAATGGGTTATCTTGATGTAATATTCTGGTAGTCTCCAAATGGTAAACATATAGTCTGGCCAGACTTGGGGCGAAGGTGCTGCCCATGCTGGTCCCGTGCTTTTGTAGATAATGTACCCCTTCATATAGGAAAAAGTTCTTAGTCAGTGCTAGCGAAATACACTCCATAACTACACTGCGTGGTGTCTGGTAACTCCATGTAGTGGTGTACAGAACTTCCTCTATGATTCCAAGAGTTTCGCCATGAGGTAAGCTTGTGTAAAGGCTCTCGACATCGAGACCGAGTAAGAGATGTTGATCTGGGTCGAAGTCAAGGTCTTGTATTAATTGTAATACCGCTTTAGTGTCTCTCAGGTAGGTGGCTGTTTTCTGAACTAGGGGACGGAGGAAAGCGTCAGCAAATTTGGAGAGGGGTTCAAGTATGGAGCCAATCCAGACACAATCGGTCTCCCCGGAGGATATTCTAGGTTCTTATGAATTTTTGGGATGGTATAAAAGTATGGTGTTCTAGGTGATTTTTGTATAAGAAAATCAGCTTCCTTCCTGGATATCCAGTTATGTGTTATTGCTTCTTCGACCATTCCTGCAATCCGTATTCTTATTGCCTCAGTTGGGTCATCAAGCATGATTTCATAGTTCCTTGGATCATCCAGTAATTTCCTACATTCAGTGTCGTAGTTGTGTGTCGTCTGAATTACGGTTGCACCTCCTTTGTCGGCAGGTTTTATTACCAGGTCGATGTTATTCGCAAGTTCCTGCAACGCTTGTTTCTCTCGTCTTGTAGTATTCTGGAAGACATTCTTGTCTTCAATTGACAGACCCGTTACCTCCTCCATCACCGCTTTTTCAAAGGTGAGTAATTCAATTGGTAGTGTGGAGTCCAAAGGTGTAAAGGTGGATTTGGGTCGTAAACCCGTGTCTGATGTCTGGTCCTCTGATGTTACAGTCGTCTCTTTTAAGAAAAAGGCACGGAGTTTTAATTTCCTCAGAAACTCCTTTATTTCGAGACAAAGTTTAAATTTGTCAATCCTGTTTGTGGGGACAAAACCCAGGCCCTTCTCCAGGACACTCAGTTGTGGTTCCGTGAGTGTATAATCGGTCAGGTTCACCACTAATTGTCCCTTCTGCTGGTTGTTGGTTGGTTCAGTGATGCCATCATGCTCCTCATTGCCATCCTGGCTGCCTCTTCGGACTCGTTGTACCAGTGGACCTGGTTGCCTCTCCGGTTCCTTCCTCTCGGGGGGCCAGGGCGTGGTCCTAAAAAATGAGGCGGAGGTGGTCCATAATAATTGTATTCCGGTGGTATTGGGTTCCAATGCTGGTAGGGTCCCCCCATCGGTGGTGGTCCATATGGATATTGTGCATAGATCGGAGGACCTTGATACTGGCTCCACCCCCTTCCTCTGGGTCTGAATGTTTTCTGATGTTGTGTTCCTCCTCTCTGGTTCCTCTGATTACTCCCACGGCTAGAAAAGGAGTCACTGGAACCTGTATCTGAAAGGTCACTGTCCGATCCCTGTTCGCTGTTGGATCTCTTTGCTATATAATCATCACGTATATAAGGGTATACACGTTCATGGCTAAAGGCTGCTGTGTCTTTTTTTAATTTCTTAAATTTGCTTTGCTTCAGAGTGATCTCATATTCATTCATTTGTTGATTGAGTTCATCCAACCTTTTCTTCAATGCTGAATGCGATTGGTAGCTTTTAAGTTGGATTTCTAGTTTCTGAATGTCAACTTTTAGTTCTTGTGCCAATCTCGTGGCGGTCTTGATGATAAGGACCAGCCAATCTCTGGTGCAATGCCATGAAATAAGGGACCAATCCTTTTTAAAGGATTTATCATTCTGAAAAATGAAAGGTTCGTTCCGAACTATAAGCCCTTGGGGTGCTGCCTTAGCTCTGAGGTATTCGGTCATCAGTAGACCATGCAGTGCTGTTTTGATCTGCGTTCTTCTAAGATTCGCCAACTCATCCCAGTCTGTGTTGCTAGGACCAGGATCAGTGCTGCTTAAACCTTCAAAAGGGTTCAAAGCAGCTAGGATTCTATCAATTTCCTCCTCATCAAATGTGAGGCCTGCTGCCTCCGCCATGGTGATTGAATGTGATTGAGTGTGTTGAATCTGATACAGTAGTGTGTGTCTCTGAAAAATATATATATATATGTACGCTCTTGTTGAGAATGAAAAATAGATAAATGGAATAAAGAGGATATGCGGTACATTGGCCGTTATCACTCAGATCCCAGAGTTTCTGGGTTGCTCCCACAGCTGTACGCTGTCGAAATAGCTTTATATAACAAAACAAGGGAGTGAAGAGGTAGTGTCTCACACGGACACTATGGCGGATGTATCCTCCTCTAGTACTTAGTAAATAAATCAAAGGAATCCACCACATAGGACTAGTAGTGTAAAGAAAAAAGTATTAGTCATCCAGGTGTGGATGCACACAGCGTTTGTTTAAATACCCCTCACACACCAAAAGGACCCTTGGTGTCATGCTTCATCATAGGGGTCTTCCCGTCCCGCTGCGGGACGGGGCGTGCTACGACCTACGACTACGCGGGAGCACTGTAGTTGACAATACTATGTGTGGTGATGGGGTAGTGAAAAGAGGGGTCGGGAGAGAATATAGGTAAGTGATTTAAAAAGGACCTGGCCTCATGGACATAAAGAAACTTTAATAGGTCGTTGAGGCTGGACCTGTTAAAAAAGTGATACGGAGAAATCCTGCCAATAATGTGCGGATGCTCCTATACAGTCAACATGTTTCGAAGCAAGGCTTCTTCATCAGGACTAAGAAGATCCCCTCAGTATCCACTATGTTGAGTTTCCCAAATGGGTGTGCTATATACAAAAAGTGAAAAATAAACATAAATATAAAAATGCATGAATTATATGCACTCTATACGATACCCAGTGGTACCATGTAAATGTCAATCTGAAAGAGAAAGTATAGTTAATAGCGCTTTCCCATACGCAAACGCTCGAGATCTGAAAAAAGAAGTAAAATTGAAAAGGTGAAAGAAACCACATGGTGACTGTAGCGTGATCTTAGTGCTATCGATATCGTGGTCTATCAATGTGAAGACCTGTGGACGAAGAGAGAGAACACACAGGACACACACATAGAACAGAAAACACACACTCTATTTGTGTGGCTAGGGTAATTGCTTTAAGGTTCGTGGATAATGTCATCAATCACTCAATAATACATACTATGTAATGTAGGAGATAATGCTCCTTGAGCCTCTTGTAACGGGTGGGGGAGAGAAGCCGCCAAACGTAGTTCTGTCAGTGAAATAAGGAAGAGAGATTTGGTTTATCTCCCAAGCATGAGAACACACTCTCCAGCTGCTGTACCTTACAGTGCTGGCGGTATTTAAATGCCTGTAAACACAAATAGATTCCCCAACGGCTATGCCGTACTTACGTTGCGGTCGACCTAGTCTCGCCTAGAAATAACGCCAACCCGCGGCTCCGTGATGTGAAAGGAACCGCGGGAAGGTACTATTTATACTGCCATTAAGTGGCCTGAATTATCTGCACCTGCAAGCAAAGTACGCCCTATCTACCCTGGAAGTAAAGCGTAAGCGTGAGGTCAGGTCGTCATAGTGACACGTATCTGTCGGCGGAAGAGGATACAAATGTTACTACCTGCGCCAGAAGCTAGAGCGCAGTATTGTCACGTAGGTTTAGAAGCTGAGGAACACGTTTCAAGTCAATGCGTAAAAGCAGGTTGTCATGGTGACACAAATCTGTACGTGGAAGAGGATGGAAAAATATAAAAATAAAAGAATAATTGATAGAGCGCGGCATAGTCACGCTGGTTATGTTAATTTTAGAGGCGCCGTAATATGCAAAAAAGCTTAATACATGAGTTTGTGTATAAAGGCGATCAGGTTATAATTCAAACAAATAAAGTCGGGGAAGTATTGTAGAAAAAAAATAATAATAATAAAGTAGGGGAAGTATTGTAGAAAAAAGAGAGAGGGAGGTTCAAATCGCCAGAGAAAAATGAAATTTATGTTTGTTGATTTCCTCTAGAAATAACCTCATATAGATTGTAAGGGAAATTCAAAAAAATTAAAGATTCAACAGAATTTTTATGAGAGATGAATCTCATAAGTATTGAGGAAAAGATCATTAGGGTTCAACGAAATATATTCAAAGATTCTATAGAGTCACTAATTATACTTATCAAAGACAGTCATTTCAGGAGGAGTCTGACAAATTCATCATTGAAAAACATGAGAATTGTAGACTAATGGAACATGAACGGTGCTTTTCGTTTGAGGGGATTCTTTTACGAAAGGTGGGCCCAAGGAATATCGTCATTAAGGCCACTGATGTTAATCCCCAAACGGAACACCCATCTTTGTTCTTTTTCAAGTAGATCTCTCTCATGTCGGATTTGTTCAATAATGGTCCATTTCAAATCCTCCACAGTATGGGTCATAGTCAGATAGTGATTCGCCATCTTAGTCGTGCTTTTCTTGCAGCGTACATTGCTCTTATGTTCGCTAATACGGACTTTCACTGGTCTTGAGGTCATGCCGATATATTCCAGTTTACATGGGCATGTAATGATGTATATCACATTTTTGCTATTGCAGTTTGTGAATTTTCTTTGCTCCCAGACCTCTCCATTAGTGAACGTGATATTTCTGCTTGTCTTGGTAAGATTACATGTGCTGCATCTATTTGTGTTTACAGGCATTTAAATACCGCCAGCACTGTAAGGTACAGCAGCTGGAGAGTGTGTTCTCATGCTTGGGAGATAAACCAAATCTCTCTTCCTTATTTCACTGACAGAACTACGTTTGGCGGCTTCTCTCCCCCACCCGTTACAAGAGGCTCAAGGAGCATTATCTCCTACATTACATAGTATGTATTATTGAGTGATTGATGACATTATCCACGAACCTTAAAGCAATAACCCTAGCCACACAAATAGAGTGTGTGTTTTCTGTTCTATGTGTGTGTCCTGTGTGTTCTCTCTCTTCGTCCACAGGTCTTCACATTGATAGACCACGATATCGATAGCACTAAGATCACGCTACAGTCACCATGTGGTTTCTTTCACCTTTTCAACTTTACTTCTTTTTCAGATCTCGAGCGTTTGCGTATGGGAAAGCGCTATTAATTATACTTTCTCTTTCAGATTGACATTTACATGGTACCACTGGGTATCGTATAGAGTGCATATAATTCATGCATTTTTATATTTATGTTTATTTTTCACTTTTTGTATATAGCACACCCATTTGGGAAACTGAACATAGTGGATACTCAGGGGATCTTCTTAGTCCTGATGAAGAAGCCTTGCTTCGAAACATGTTGACTGTATAGGAGCATCCGCACATTATTGGCAGGATTTCTCCGTATCACTTTTTAACAGGTCCAGCCTCAACGACCTATTAAAGTTTCTTTATGTCCATGAGGCCAGGTCCTTTTTAAATCACTTACCTATATTCTCTCCCGACCCCTCTTTTCACTACCCCATCACCACACATAGTATTGTCAACTACAGTGCTCCCGCGTAGTCGTAGGTCGTAGCACGCCCCGTCCCGCAGCGGGACGGGAAGACCCCTATGATGAAGCATGACACCAAGGGTCCTTTTGGTGTGTGAGGGGTATTTAAACAAACGCTGTGTGCATCCACACCTGGATGACTAATACTTTTTTCTTTACACTACTAATCCTTTGTGGTGGATTCCTTTGATTTATTTACTAAGTACTAGAGGAGGATACATCCGCCATAGTGTCCGTGTGAGACACTACCTCTTCACTCCCTTGTTTTGTTATATAAAGCCATTTCGACAGCGTACAGCTGTGGGAGCAACCCAGAAACTCTGGGATCTGAGTGATAACGGCCAATGTACCGCATATCCTCTTTATTCCATTTATCTATTTTTCATTCTCAACAAGAGCGTACATATATATATATATTTTTCAGAGACACACACTACTGTATCAGATTCAACACACTCAATCACATTCAATCACCATGGCGGAGGCAGCAGGCCTCACATTTGATGAGGAGGAAATTGATAGAATCCTAGCTGCTTTGAACCCTTTTGAAGGTTTAAGCAGCACTGATCCTGGTCCTAGCAACACAGACTGGGATGAGTTGGCGAATCTTAGAAGAACGCAGATCAAAACAGCACTGCATGGTCTACTGATGACCGAATACCTCAGAGCTAAGGCAGCACCCCAAGGGCTTATAGTTCGGAACGAACCTTTCATTTTTCAGAATGATAAATCCTTTAAAAAGGATTGGTCCCTTATTTCATGGCATTGCACCAGAGATTGGCTGGTCCTTATCATCAAGACCGCCACGAGATTGGCACAAGAACTAAAAGTTGACATTCAGAAACTAGAAATCCAACTTAAAAGCTACCAATCGCATTCAGCATTGAAGAAAAGGTTGGATGAACTCAATCAACAAATGAATGAATATGAGATCACTCTGAAGCAAAGCAAATTTAAGAAATTAAAAAGACACAGCAGCCTTTAGCCATGAACGTGTATACCCTTATATACGTGATGATTATATAGCAAAGAGATCCAACAGCGAACAGGGATCGGACAGTGACCTTTCAGATACAGGTTCCAGTGACTCCTTTTCTAGCCCCGGGAGTAATCAGAGGAACCAGAGAGGAGGAACACAACATCAGAAAACATTCAGACCCAGAGGAAGGGGGTGGAGCCAGTATCAAGGTCCTCCGATCTATGCACAATATCCATATGGACCACCACCGATGGGGGGACCCTACCAGCATTGGAACCCAATACCACCGGAATACAATTATTATGGACCACCTCCGCCTCATTTTTTAGGACCACGCCCTGGCCCCCCGAGAGGAAGGAACCGGAGAGGCAACCAGGTCCACTGGTACAACGAGTCCGAAGAGGCAGCCAGGATGGCAACGAGGAGCATGACGGCATTACTGAACCAACCAACAACCAGCAGAAGGGACAATTAGTGGTGAACCTGACCGATTATACACTCACGGAACCATAACTGAGTGTCCTGGAGAAGGGCCTGGGTTTTGTCCCCACAAACAGGATTGACAAATTTAAACTTTGTCTCGAAATAAAGGAGTTTCTGAGGAAATTAAAACTCCGTGCCTTTTTCTTAAAAGAGACGACTGTAACATCAGAGGACCAGACATCAGACATGGGGTTACGACCCAAATCCACCTTTACACCTCCGGACTCCACACTACCAATTGAATTACTCACCTTTGAAAAAGCGGTGATGGAGGAGGTAACAGGTCTGTCAATTGAAGACAAGAATGTCTTCCAGAATACTACAAGACGAGAGAAACAAGCGTTGCAGGAACTTGCGAATAACATCGACCTGGTAATAAAACCTGCCGACAAAGGAGGTGCAATCGTAATTCAGACGACACACAACTACGACACTGAATGTAGGAAATTACTGGATGATCCAAGGAACTATGAAATCATGCTTGATGACCCAACTGAGGCAATAAGAATACGGATTTCAGGAATGGTCGAAGAAGCAATAACACATAACTGGATATCCAGGAAGGAAGCTGATTTTCTTATACAAAAATCACCTAGAACACCATACTTTTATACCATCCCAAAAATTCATAAGAACCTAGAATATCCTCCGGGGAGACCGATTGTGTCTGGGATTGGCTCCATACTTGAACCCCTCTCCAAATTTGCTGACGCTTTCCTCCGTCCCCTAGTTCAGAAAACAGCCACCTACCTGAGAGACACTAAAGCGGTATTACAATTAATACAAGACCTTGACTTCGACCCAGATCAACATCTCTTACTCGGTCTCAACGTCGAGAGCCTTTACACAAGCTCACCTCATGGTGAAACTCTTGGAATCATAGAGGAAGTTCTGTACACCACTACATGGAGTTACCAGACACCACGCAGTGTAGTTATGGAGTGTATTTCGCTAGCACTGACTAAGAACTTTTTCCTATATGAAGGGGTACATTATCTACAAAAGCACGGGACCAGCATGGGCAGCACCTTCGCCCCAAGTCTGGCCGGACTATATGTTTACCATTTGGAGACTACCAGAATATTACATCAAGATAACCCATTCCAGGACCGCATCATTGTCTGGAAACGGTACATTGACGATGTTCTAGTGATATGGAAAGGTGATACTGATTCTGTAAAGGACTTCATGATATGGCTTAATCAGCAAAACCCTTTTCTGAATTTTACCTCCACAGCCTCCAGCAATAATCTGGTATTTCTCGACCTCAATATCTATCCTGCTAGTGGTGGTTTGAAAACAACGACTCATTTCAAACCTACGGCGAAAATGTTTTGCTATTATATAATACTTTTCACCCCAGACACCTGCGGGACAATCTTCCGTATGGACAATTTCTTCGCCTACGACGCAACTGCTCTGAAATCGTTGACTTTAAGATACAGGCAACTGATCTGAAAGACAAACTGCTGAAACGAAACTATCCAGAACGTATTGTGAAGAAAGGGCTAAAACGAGCAAGGAACAACAATAGGGAAGCCCTTCTGGATAACCATCCCCCAAAAGAACAGGAAACGAGACCTATCTGTGTAACCACCTTTAGTAGCCACTCAAACCAAGTATCTAAAATAATTAACAAACATTGGAGAATACTAAATTGTGGCAAACTTAATTTCCCTAAACCAATGTTCTCCCATAAAAGAGGTAAAAATCTAAGAGACATCCTGGTTCATACAAGACCACGTTCAATTCAGGAGAGGGGTCCGCCTTATCTGAACCTCGCACCCTTACAGGGACATCACCCTTGCGGGAATTGCAGCACATGTAATCTTACCAAGACAAGCAGAAATATCACGTTCACTAATGGAGAGGTCTGGGAGCAAAGAAAATTCACAAACTGCAATAGCAAAAATGTGATATACATCATTACATGCCCATGTAAACTGGAATATATCGGCATGACCTCAAGACCAGTGAAAGTCCGTATTAGCGAACATAAGAGCAATGTACGCTGCAAGAAAAGCACGACTAAGATGGCGAATCACTATCTGACTATGACCCATACTGTGGAGGATTTGAAATGGACCATTATTGAACAAATCCGACATGAGAGAGATCTACTTGAAAAAGAACAAAGATGGGTGTTCCGTTTGGGGACTAACATCAGTGGCCTTAATGACGATATTCCTTGGGCCCACCTTTCGTAAAAGAATCCCCTCAAACGAAAAGCACCGTTCATGTTCCATTAGTCTACAATTCTCATGTTTTTCAATGATGAATTTGTCAGACTCCTCCTGAAATGACTGTCTTTGATAAGTATAATTAGTGACTCTATAGAATCTTTGAATATATTTCGTTGAACCCTAATGATCTTTTCCTCAATACTTATGAGATTCATCTCTCATAAAAATTCTGTTGAATCTTTTATTTTTTTGAATTTCCCTTACAATCTATATGAGGTTATTTCTAGAGGAAATCAACAAACATAAATTTCATTTTTCTCTGGCGATTTGAACCTCCCTCTCTCTTTTTTCTACAATACTTCCTCTACTTTTTTTTTTTCTTTTCTACAATACTTCCCCGACTTTATTTGTTTGAATTATAACCTGATCGCCTTTATACACAAACTCATGTATTAAGCTTTTTTGCATATTACGGCGCCTCTAAAATTAACATAACCAGCGTGACTATGCCGCGCTCTATCAATTATTCTTTTATTTTTATATTTTTCCATCCTCTTCCACGTACAGATTTGTGTCACCATGACAACCTGCTTTTACGCATTGACTTGAAACACGTTCCTCAGCTTCTAAACCTACGTGACAATACCGCGCTCTAGCTTCTGGCGCAGGTAGTAACATTTGTATCCTCTTCCGCCTACAGATACGTGTCACTATGACGACCTGACCTCACGCTTACGCTTTACTTCCAGGGTAGATAGGGCGTACTTTGCTTGCAGGTGCAGATAATTCAGGCCACTTAATGGCAGTATAAATAGTACCTTCCCGCGGTTCCTTTCACATCACGGTGCCGCGGGTTGGCGTTATTTCTAGGCGAGACTAGGTCGACCGCAACGTAAGTACGGCATAGCCGTTGGGGAATCTATTTGTGTTTACAGGCATTTAAATACCGCCAGCACTGTAAGGTACAGCAGCTGGAGAGTGTGTTCTCATGCTTGGGAGATAAACCAAATCTCTCTTTCTTATTTCACTGACAGAACTACGTTTGGCGGCTTCTCTCCCCCACCCGTTACAAGAGGCTCAAGGAGCATTATCTCCCACATTACATAGTATGTATTATTGAGTGATTGATGACATTATGCACGAACCTTAAAGCAATTACCCTAGCCACACAAATAGAGTGTGTGTTTTCTGTTCTATCTGTGTGTCCTGTGTGTTCTCTCTCTTCGTCCACAGGTCTTCACATTGATAGACCACGATATCGATAGCACTAAGATCACGCTACAGTCCCCATGTGGTTTCTTTCACCTTTTCAACTTTACTTCTTTTTCAGATCTCGAGCGTTTGCGTATGGGAAAGCGCTATTAATTATACTTTCTCTTTCAGATTGACATTTACATGGTACCACTGGGTATCGTATAGAGTGCATATAATTCATGCATTTTTATATTTATGTTTATTTTTCACTTTTTGTATATAGCACACCCATTTGGGAAACTGAACATAGTGGATACTGAGGGGATCTTCTTAGTCCTGATGAAGAAGCCTTGGTTTGAAACATGTTGACTGTATAGGAGCATCCGCACATTATTGGCAGGATTTCTCCGTATCACTTTTTTAACAGGTCCAGCCTCAACGACCTATTAAAGTTTCTTTATGTCCATGAGGCCAGGTCCTTTTTAAATCACTTACCTATATTCTCTCCCGACCCCTCTTTTCACTACCCCATCACCACACATAGTATTGTCAACTACAGTGCTCCCGCGTAGTCGTAGGTCGTAGCACGCCCCGTCCCGCAGCGGGACGGGAAGACCCCTATGATGAAGCATGACACCAAGGGTCCTTTTGGTGTGTGAGGGGTATTTAAACAAACGCTGTGTGCATCCACACCTGGATGACTAATACTTTTTTCTTTACACTACTAGTCCTATGTGGTGGATTCCTTTGATTTATTTACTAAGTACTAGAGGAGGATACATCCGCCATAGTGTCCGTGTGAGACACTACCTCTTCACTCCCTTGTTTTGTTATATAAGGGTAGTGGTAGGCATCCTTCCCCCTATGAGTGGGGATGGTGGTAGTGGTAGGCATCCATCCCCCTATGAGTGGGGATGGTAGTAGTGACAGGCATCCAGGCCCCCTGAGTAGGGGTGGTGGTAGTGGTAGGCATCCATCCCCCTATGAGTGGGGATGGTAGTAGTGACAGGCATCCAGGCCCCCTGAGTAGGGGTGGTGGTAGTGGTAGGCATCCATCCCCCTATGAGTGGGGATGGTGGTAGTGGTAGGCATCCATCCCCCTATGAGTGGGGATGGTAGTAGTGGTAGGCATCCATCCCCCTATGAGTGGGGATGGTAGTAGTGACAGGCATCCAGGCCCCCTGAGTAGGGGTGGTGGTAGTGGTAGGCATCCATCCCCCTATGAGTGGGGATGGTAGTAGTGACAGGCATCCAGGCCCCCTGAGTAGGGGTGGTGGTAGTGGTAGGCATCCATCCCCCTATGAGTGGGGATGGTGGTAGTGGTAGGCATCCATCCCCCTATGAGTGGGGATGGTAGTAGTGGTAGGCATCCATCCCCCTATGAGTGGGGATGGTAGTAGTGACAGGCATCCAGGCCCCCTGAGTAGGGGTGGTGGTAGTGGTAGGCATCCATCCCCCTATGAGTGGGGATGGTAGTAGTGACAGGCATCCAGGCCCCCATGAGTAGGGGTGGTGTTAGTGGTAGGCATCCATCCCCCTATGAGTGGGGATGGTGGTAGTGGTAGGCATCCATCCCCCTATGAGTGGGGATGGTTGTAGTGACAGGAATCCAGGCCCCCCTGAGTAGGGGTGGTGGTAGTGGTAGGCATCCATCCCCCTATGAGTGGGGATGGTAGTAGTGGTAGGCATCCATCCCCCTATGAGTGGGGATGGTAGTAGTGACAGGCATCCATCCCCTATGGGTGGGGATGGTAGTAGTGACAGGCATCCAGGCCCCCTGAGTAGGGGTGGTGGTAGTGGTAGGCATCCATCCCCCTATGAGTGGGGATGGTGGTAGTGGTAGGCATCCATCCCCTATGAGTGGGGATGGTAGTAGTGGTAGGCATCCATCCCCCTATGAGTGGGGATGGTAGTAGTGACAGGCATCCAGGCCCCCTGAGTAGGGGTGGTGGTAGTGGTAGGCATCCATCCCCCTATGAGTGGGGATGGTGGTAGTGGTAGGCATCCATCCCCCTATGAGTGGGGATGGTAGTAGTGACAGGCATCCAGGCCCCCTGAGTAGGGGTGGTGGTAGTGGTAGGCATCCCTCCCCCTATGAGTGGGGATGGTAGTAGTGACAGGCATCCAGGCCCCCATGAGTAGGGGTGGTGGTAGTGGTAGGCATCCATCCCCCTATGAGTGGGGATGGTAGTAGTGACAGGCATCCAGGCCCCCCTGAGTAGGGGTGGTGGTAGTGGTAGGCATCCATCCCCCTATGAGTGGGGATGGTAGTAGTGGTAGGCATCCATCCCCCTATGAGTGGGGATGGTAGTAGTGACAGGCATCCATCCCCCTATGGGTGGGGATGGTAGTAGTGACAGGCATCCAGGCCCCCCTGAGTAGGGGTGGTGGTAGTGGTAAGCATCCATCCCCCTATGAGTGGGGATGGTGGTAGTGGTAGGCATCCATCCCCCTATGAGTGGGGATGGTAGTAGTGGTAGGCATCCATCCCCCTATGAGTGGGGATGGTAGTAGTGACAGGCATCCAGGCCCCCCTGAGTAGGGGTGGTGGTAGTGGTAGGCATCCATCCCCCTATGAGTGGGGATGGTGTTAGTGGTAGGCATCCATCCCCCTATGAGTGGGGATGGTAGTAGTGACAGGCATCCAGGCCCCCCAGAGTAGGGGTGGTGGTAGTGGTAGGCATCCAGGCCCCCCTGAGTAGGGGGGGTGGTAGTCATCCATCCCCCTATGAGTGGGGATGGTAGTAGTGACAGGCATCCAGGCCCCCCTGAGTAGGGGTGGTGGTAGTGGTAGGCATCCATCCCCCTATGAGTGGGGATGGTGGTAGTGGTAGGCATCCATCCCCCTATGAGTGGGGATGGTAGTAGTGACAGGCATCCAGGCCCCCCTGAGTAGGGGTGGTGGTAGTGGTAGGCATCCATCCCCCTATGAGTGGGGATGGTAGTAGTGACAGGCATCCAGGCCCCCCTGAGTAGGGGTGGTGGTAGTGGTAGGCATCCAGCCCCCTATGGGTGTGTATGGCATTGGTGGTAGCCATCCCGCCCCTATGGTTCTGCTGTTGCTAGTGTACGTCATTTCTGCATCCCTATGTGTGTGTGACATATGTTGGGTACGTGTCGTTTCTTTGTGTAGTGGGTGTTTGACTTACCGTCTTCGCCGTACGCGTCCGTACCGGTCCCGGTAATAGATGTAGAGTATTGGTAGGACCTGCGCGATGGGATTCATGGTTTGTTTGTCTCGTTCGAGTTTCTCGTGGCTTGGACTCGTACTCGTCGCTGGCTTGTTCGTCTCGTAGCCGTGGATCGTCTTGTGGCGCGAATCGGAGCTTATGTTCAGCTCTCCCGGATGCTCTGAAGTGCCGGACGTAGCGACGGGTTCGGCGCGTACGGAGTGCGCATCGTACTAGTCCGGCCGGAAGGTGCTGTGTATTTGGTTCCGTGCGACTCGATTCGGCGTTTACGGATCCGGCTCGGGCGGGGAACAGGAGCTGAAATGGGTGAGTACGGCTCGCTCGGAATCTGGGCTGTTATGCGCATCGTACTTGCTCGATCGGACGACTGTTCGAATCGGTCGGGAAACACGCATTCGGCTGGGTTTTTTTCCGGACGAATAGTGTTAGGTGCGCTTCCGGCCCGAATCGGAATCGACCCCATAGTCTTTAGTCTGCTTTGTTAATCCAGGCCACCAATAGCGTTGTTTCAATAAAGAAACAGTCGCCGTAACTCCTGCATGTGCAGAACCTATCCCTTCGTGTGCTGCTAGAATTAAACCTAACCTACCTCCATGTTTGGAATTACTCTGTCCCCCACTCCAGGAATCTGAGCAAATGGAATATTATTGGCATCTAACTTGTAGGAGTACTTGAGTGGAAACCTTTTTGGTACTGCTCCGCTGTTTTTGCGACAAGCATTGATAGCTACCATAATCTCACCGTCTATTCTCGTTTTAGAACGAGTGATTGCAGCTACGGAAGCCGTGCGTACAGCCTCCACTGTGGCTTCATCAGCCAATGAATTCCCTTCAACGTGAACGCCATCACGCGGATGACTCAGTGTAGGTATCACGTGAGCCCTCGGTAGTTCGTTTTTTAACTCCACTACCTGTTCCCATAGCATTTTATGCTTAATTGTGCCACCTTTTGCGTCTTTGAACCCGTTTTGAACCCAGTGTTGCAAATATTCATTATATGACTGTACACAGTAAAATGAATCGCACACAATTAGTGTGGGGAATTCTCGATCCGTATTTACCAGTGCCAGTATCAGCGCTTTTAACTCTGCCAGCTGTGCCGTGCAGTCTCCTAGAGACTGCGTTTTTGTGCAACTTGGGTGGAATTTTGCATCCCGCATGCGACCTTTAATGATTGCACATGCTGCGCTATATTGTTGCTTACTCCCTATGGCCGGTTGAGCAGATCCGTCAGTGTAAATAATATATTCATACTGATCTAGAGGCATTATTTTGTTTGGTAGAGGATATTCTTGTTCGTATTGCAGGAATGCTTGTGTCTTTAAATTTGGGTCGTACCTGTATTCTACATCTGTGGCAATGAGAGAATTAGCCCATTGTATCCATCTCGGATGTAAAGCTTTAGCATTAGGAACGCTTGCCTTTGTTGCAGCCTCTAAGGCTGAAACCGGAGTTACTACTATTATTCGTTTCCCCTGAGCCAGTGCTCTTTCTCTCACTACAGCAGTCTGTACTGCTGTCAGAATCTTTTCTGTAGATGGGAAGCGCATCTCAGCATTTGTGTACAAATGTGATTTGTATGCAATTGGTACTGTCTCACCCTCATTATATGTTAGATAGGTGTACCCAGATTGACCCGCAACTATACGGATCACCAGGTTGCGCACGTTTACGCGTGTCTGTAAGTGTTTGGAAGCTATCATGTCAGCTTGTAAGGAACGAAGTGTATCTGTATGTTCCTGTGTCCATTGTTTTACTGAAAAATCAGGTTTTATTAAATCGTAGAAAGGTTTCACTCTTTCTGCGTAATCTAAAATGTATGTTCTACCAAAATTTAGGAAACCCAGAATTGACTAAGCTTTTTAGTGATTTTGAAGGTTGGAGCAGCGCGCATTTTTCTAAAAAAATTGGCTGCCAGGCTTTTTTCTTCACTTGAAAGCTCATATCCTAAAAACAGGACGCTGAGGTGGGCAATTTTTGATTTTTTAAAGTTGAATTTGTAGCCCTCAGATGCAAATCCCAAAATTATGGTATTCACTCTGTTCAAGTGTTCCTCTAGGTCATCCTCCGTCAGATAAATATCATCCACATAAGACAATGCCTCTTCATCCAAATTTTGAAGTAACTCAGTTACTCTGGCCCAAAACAACCCCGGGCTGTTCTTATACCCTTGGGGGAGTCAACAAAATTGCAGCTGGGTCCCTAGCGCTGAGAAGGCTGTCAGATACCTGCTTTCAGGCGCTATATTTTGGCAGAACAATCCATTTGAGATATCAAGTGTTGTTTTATATTTTTTTCGCACAATGTTATTCATTAATGCCACACTGTGTGCATTTTGGACTGCAAATGTCTTAGTGCAAGTGTTCAAATGTCTGTAATCTAAAACTAAACGATATGAATTGTCAGGTTTCATGACAGGAAACAAAGGATTGTTCATTGGTGAGGTGCAATTTTCGATCACCCCTTGGTATTTAAGTTGATCTAAGGTCTCCCTGACCTGTGTTTTAGCCTCTTGCTTTATTGGATACTGCCTCTCTGCAGTCGGAGTATTTTTCAAAGGAATTATGTGGTGGGTTGAATCCTCATCCCATCCAACATGGTTTTTGTATAATACTGGAGCCTGGGCTACCGCCCACTCCTGCGCATATGTGTGTTGTAAGTGCCTGGGAATATGGTCTGAGAATGCCGGAAGAATTACTGTTTCTCCTTTAGGGCAATCCATGACGAATGCTGGCGGCCAATCTTGTTCAGCTAATAAGATATCATAGCCAAACGTCAGGTTCTCCCAAAAGAGACCTCTCACTGTTATACATTTGTCCCCCTCCATTTGGAGCGTTATTTCATATACTTTATGTGGAACACTTACCCTAGTATCGGGTGTTTCTACCGTGATATAATCATTCAAGTCCGCTGTCACCAGAAATTCCTTCAGATTCTGGCGAGCTATTGTTACTTCTGCTGCACTGTCTAGCATCGTCAGAGCCCATTCCCTGTTCAGTAGTCGAGTCCTCAGAATTCCGGGCATGTCTGATCTTTAGACCTGCAACTTTCTTCTTTTTGAACTGTGGCTTTTGCTTTGGTTTCTCTTCTTTTTTAGAAGTGTAATCCTGAGCGTGCTGCTTGACTCTGGACTTTGTACATTCTTCTTGTCTGTCTGACCGTCCTTCCCTCTCGGATTTTTTCGATGAACCCTGAAAGGAACGAGAGGAACGTGTATCAGTATCCTGATACCTGTCAGGTTTCCAAATATTATCCCTATTCCTAAGGTTATACCTCTTTTCGGAGGGCTCCTGTGGCGGAGATCTACCTCAGGATTGAGATCTGTTTCCTTTAAAGTTTTGTTGTTTTTTATTGTCCCACTTCTTTTTTGTTGAAGCAGGTGTCTGCTTAGAAGTGTCCTTTTCAGGACCACCCATCAGTTGTGGTTTTAAAGCTTTCCCACCCAAACTGTCTCTGCCTAATTCTGCATATGCAGTTTCAATTATTTTCGGTAGTTCGTGTTCTTGTTCTAAAGGACTGAACTCCCTTAGGCGTTGGCGGATAGCCACTGAAGCTGCTTCCCCCTTAATGTTAGCTAGTATTATGGCTGATACCTGGGTATAGTTACCTAGTAACTTCATCCCTAAGTTTAGGGCAGGTTCTGCTCCATACTCATTTTGTATTTGTCTCAATACATCAGGTACTACTGCTAATGACGGGATACCATGTGTTCTGGTATAAATGGCAACAAAGACTGTACCCCAAGTGGTACAATCCTCTAATTGTGGTGTTATCCCCATGGGCAAGCAGATTGTTAGCATTCTGTGTTTTTCATACGGGGTAGTATTCGGGAATACTGCCTCTAGCTGTGTTATTTTCTGAGCTACCCAGAATGGTATTTGTTCATGTTTTGTGGGCATTTTACCCATTACTGCGTGTAGTGTTTGTGGTGTAATTTTAATTGCTGTACCCTGAATTTGAGTTCCATTTGTTACAACTATTGCTGGTTGGACTGTAAGTGTCCTCATGATGAATTGCGTCAAGTTTCTATAGATTTTTATTAAATATTTATGTTGTATGAGTAAGTCTCCTGGTGGCATTGTTTCAATGTCAGGATGTGGTGTGTAGGCCGCTAATATTGGCCATGTTGCCCCTTCTCTCCCGAGCGGGCCGAGTCTTACTCTTCTTCTTGTATGGGGAGGGCGCCTTTAAACCAGTATAAGTGTTCCTGGTACGTGAGCGGAACCTCAAAGTCCTCGAACGGACAATATTCTGCTGGTGCATCTCCTTCCGTGCAGGAGTGAAATGTTTTCGTTCTTGCATTTGCTGCCTGGAATGTAACCCACGAATAAAATACCTCTGTTCTGTTTGATTCGTGTGCCTCAATCACGAAAACTACTATGCCACCCCTAGATGATAAACCATGCTCTAGCAGTCTCAGGGTGACTGTATTTCTAAAGTTTGGTGCAATTTGTATTGTGTCTGCATCTTCCTCGTCTGTGAGGGGCAGTTCTTGTTGCAGTGGGTCTAAGACCTGGTTAGTCATTGTTTTTAGTACACTAAATAACTTTTCAAGGGAACCAAGATACGGTGTTTATGCACAATTTTTGGAACACTGTGTCCTTCAAGCTTGATTAACCAACAGCCAATAAATAGGATTTTTAGCCTACTCAGCTGTGGCAGAGTTTGTACCCTCTCACTCCAGACGTCTCTGGTGTTTTGTGAGTAGGGATCTCTGAGAATAGCACGACTGAACTACTCAAATTCTACTGTTAAATAAGTGCCCAACAAACGTTGGCGGCGCCATGTTGTGTAGTTCCTATATACCCTATACAGGATCTGCGTGTTTGGATAACATAAACTGTGGGTTTGGTGGCAGACTGATTCTGTGCACCCCCACCGGATACGTTAGCCTATCTGTATTAGCTAGCCCACAGTGCCACTATAATCTCCTTTTACCAAGAAGAGAATAGATTCTGGCAACCTCAGAACATGACAACCCTGATCCCTCAGAATCGTGGAAACAATATACTACCTTTCGCTCAGTCACTCGTGCTTACTTAGTTTGTCTCAGATAGATACACAGAATAAACAGTCTGGTCGTTTTCAATAAGAATTTATTGAACAGTTGTTATTCTAGTGTAGAATATATGAGCTGCAACAACCATTAGACAGTAGCAGAGATCTATTATTAGCAATACTATGAAAGTAAAGGGATGGTATAGTTCTACCATCTTGCAGAAATCATGAATTTATACATGTACATAAAACACATGATAAAAAGTGCGTACTCCTACGATGCCTCCCTAACTAGATGTACCTAAATGTACCTAGCATCTGTGTAGGTGTTATGCCAAGAATCCCTCTAGGATCTAGTCCACCCCATTACCTGAGAATTTAGAGAATGTGGGACCCCGTCCTGGTCTCGAGTTGGATACCCCGCGAGGGATGTTAGACCACTGCTAGCTGGAGCGTCTGCATGCAGGAACATCAGCGTCTCTGGTCAGTGTGTCAGCCGGGAAGTCACGGTCTCCTCTCTCTTCCGAAGCAAGATGTGCTGTATATATACCCAGAGGTCTCCCCAGGGGTCCTACCTTGCTGTGTTACTGTGTCGGCCTAAAGGATGACGTTGGGCCTGAACTTTATACAGAGATATTATACAGGAGATGGTAATCCTACTGTTAGTCCTGCTGTGCTTCCAAGAAGCCTCATGCATAATGTATGAGAATCAAACCAGGGAAAAACCCGCGTTCTGAATGCAGTGTCATATCTAGGTAAAAGGTCAGTGCCTAAGAACCGTTATGTATGTAATGTAGGGAAGAATATAGGTGAAAGGTTGCAATGTTACCTGCGCCTATATAGGGTACCAATATGGAATATAACAGTAACGGCTATCGGTGACTCCCATCTGGAGACCACGGACGGCGACGCGCCCTGGGCCCGGCCTGCTGCACGAGAGACCCTGGGGCCTGTGGACCATCTGCAATCCAAGGTACGTGGCGAGCTGTCCTGCGCTGCCCCCTCCATAGGATTCAAGTGCCTACATCGTAACTACTCACCCTATCGGCCGCCCCAATGGCCCCGCAGCCCAGCGCAGGAGAGACGGGCGGAGACGTGGTGGCGGTTGCTGTGAAGAGGTGCTGAGGGATCGCCTGGGTGCCTGAAAGCGGACATCCTAGGAGAGCGGAGAGACGGCACGGGCCGAAGTGTAGATCCGGCGTGGAGAACTGACGTGCTCTGTTAAGTCGTTGCCCCACCATAGCTTGGAGGCGGCCGCCCGGGCGACACCTACTGTCCTTCTGGAGACCACCCGGACACGGGGACAAGCAGCGTAGAGGGCTGGTGGTTCCTCCTCTGGGCCATACTGCGCTAATTGGGCTGCGAAAGCCTTCAAAATATAAAGTCAGAATCGGGCAGCATTGTTGCCGCTGGTGTGCGTTGGTGTGGTGAAAGCCCCCACAGATGTATTCTTGAGGCCATATAGAGGACGGGGAAAAAAGAGGGAGTCCCCTGCAGGCAAAGCTTGCTTGCTCAGAGCCAAAGGCTGTTGGGGGGCCGTAATCCACATCCAGGGACAGTGGGTCAGTCATTGATCACCACGCAAATGTGCTGACTATCCAGGAGGGCGCATAAACGATTACCTGTACTGCACACCATCAAATTGGAGGATCAAAACCCTCCCATCCAGCAGAAACACAACCGAAGGTGAGTGGATCGAACTCTTGTGTCGCACTTGCTGGACTGGGTAGCTCACACCAAACAACATGGGAAAGCACGATCCCAAGCAACCCAGATTAACATTTGACAGCAAACGAGCCACTAGACATAAGGAAGCTGAGAATGACCCAGAGACGGAACAGGCATCTGGAGAAGAGACAGAAGGTCAGAACGAAGATCTAAGGAACCTGTTATTAGAGATGAAGTCAAGTCTCAAAACGATAAACAACAAATTAGATAAACTTACTGCTCAGCTAGACCTGGTCAAGAAGAAAGTCGACCTCAATGAGACCAGATTAGACCAGCTTGAGAACCGCACTTCAGAGGCACATGCTTCCAAGTTGAAACTAAAGAGCAGCTACTACAAATGGACAAAGTGCTAAATATTATCAGGGCCAAGAATGATGACCTCGAAGCCAGGTCACGCCGCAATAACCTCCGTATCACGAGCATACCGGAGACTACTGCAATAACTAAAATGGAGACATATGTGGAAGAGCTAATACAAGAAATTTTGGGATCTGACCTATCCGCCATGTTTGTTGTAGAGAGAGTTCATCGCACTCTGGGCCACAGGCCGCCAGTGGGCTCGACGCCCAGACCGATACTCGCCCGCATACTAAACTATCGGGACAGGGATATTAATCTTAGACGATCCAGGGAACGGAACACTATCACTCACAAAGATAATAACATATCGTTTGATCCTGATTTTACCCCGGTGGTACAGGCGACCAGACGCGAGTTTCTGCCAGCTAAAATACTCCTCCTACAGGCAGAGATTCCATATTCGCTGCTCTACCCGGCCAAGCTGAAAGTGACATTCGAAGGAACATCACATCACTTCACGAATGCAAAATCAGCCATAAAATTCGCCAAACACGTAGGAAGCACGAAGCGCTCGCCAACCACAAATGGAGACCGTTCCTCAGAGGCCAGGTTAAGCGATAACGACTGAGTCCGATGACTGGGGGGAGGATGCAGGGTACTGTTGTTGTTCTTATTGTGGTCAGACAAAATCACAGCAAACTGAAACTAGACGTTAGCAAACCCTAAGACAAGATCGCCTGCACATATCAGCCCAAGCACCAAGATAGCACATGGAACCAACTTCAAAAACGCTGCAGAAGCGAGACACACTAAATCTGGTTACACGAGATACCTATCACTACCAGAAACACAATGAATACTTATACATTTATTACGTGGAATATCCGTGGATTGAATGATTATAGAAAAAACAGATTAATACAGGCCTATCTAACCAGACATAACATAGACATATGTTTTTTACAGGAAATGCACATGAATAGCTCTTCCACACTTAAACTACAACACAAAAGGTGGGGTAACATATATTCCTCCATATTCTCCAACTATGCCCGTGGGGTTGCTATCTTGATTCAGAAGGGGCTGGACTGGACATTATCAGGCTCGCACACGGATTCAGAAGGCAGATACGTCATTCTGTCAGGCGAGTTAGGACACTTGCGCATAACTATGGCTGCAATATATGGACCAAATGTCGATTGCCCCGACTTCTTCCAAAATATCTGGGCTAAGATCATGACGCTGGGGGAGCACAGTGATATGGGGAGGAGACTTCAATGCCATTCTCAGCGATGACACAGACAGAATGGGAGCCTCTCGTAGACTACACCCTAGGGCTGGGGCTGCCCTGAACAGTATCATTATGGAAGGAAAGCTGGTGGACATATGGCGGGCTAGACACACCAGGACACTTGAAAGAACATGCATCACAACCCATCATGGAGCCTGGTCCAGGATAGATTACTGGCTAGTCTCAGAAGATCTAGCAACCTGGACAACTGCCGTTGAACATCTCCCAAGAACATTATCTGATCATGCACCTTGCTGCATACAAATAGAGGTCCAGGCTGGGCAAAAACAGATATTTAGTTGGAAACTTCCCCCGAACGCTCTGCTGGACACAGCTTTCCGGGAAGAGATTAGGAAGGACATCGAGGAATACTTTTAAATAAATCTGGGCTCGGTATCTTCGCACACTTCACTCTGGGAGGCGTTCAAGGTGGTTATCAGAGGGAAATGTATAGCCAGGCAGGCAGGAGTTCTAAAATCCATACGACACTCCCTAGCCATGCTTGAAGCCGAAATAGGATACCTCGAGCATCAGTTTTATGTCACCGAACTTCTAGATGAAGAGCACAACCCAATCAGAGGTCCACAAAATATACTTGACGCATTCATCCAGTTTTATTCTAGTCTGTATTCCTCCTCCCACTCACAGGGCTCGCTGGAGGACCTACAGGCCTACCTCGACTCTATCGAGCTGCTGTGGCTGGGCAGAGCCCACAGAGCATTTTTAGATGTACCCTTTACGATGTCTGACATTGTTCAGGTAATAAACAGCCTGTTGGCTGATAAAGCACCCGGCTCAGATTGCCTAACCGCCGCTTTCTATAAATGCTACGCGGAAGTATTGGCCCCCCATCTGTTAATGGTTTACGAAGAAGCTCTTGAGATTGGATCGCTACCCCAACTATGCGAGAGGCGACCATACTGTCCTTACTAAAACCAAACAAGCCCACTAATGAGAGATACTCCTACAGACCCCTATTGTTAATAAATTTAGACGTAAAAATGTATGCGAAATTATTAGCTAATAGACTTTAACCTCTGCTCCTGATAATTGCACGCCCGGACAAATCGGGATTTATTCCTGGAAGATCTACTGCATATAATCTACTAACATTCTTTGCTGTCCTACACTATCTGAATCCGCAAACACAAACTTCTGCGGTGTTCCATGATGCACTAAGGCCTTTGACTCCTTAGAGTGGTCATATTTATTTACTGTATTAACTAGGTTGGGACTAAGTCCGACTTTTATTAAACAAATTCAAGTTCTGTACGCCGAGCCGTCAGCCAGAATCCGTCTAAATGGACAAACTTCTTCCCCTTTTCGGATCACGAGAGGCACACGACAGGGCAGCCCCCTCTCGCCCCTGCTCTTTGCTATTGCAATGGAGCCACTGGCGGCCAGGATCAGACAACACCATGCGGCTAGGGGAATAGGATTTTCCTCGAGAGGCTTGATCATCTCGCTTTATGCAGATGACATAACCCTTTAACTTAAATAACCCGCGTAAACATTTACACCCAGTATTACGCGAGATCCTACAATTTGGGGGGCTATCTGGAGTACATATTAATTGGGCCAAGTCAGTGCTATTTCCCCTCACAGAGAACACGATACCGTTTACTATAGAGTTCCCCCTCAAATGGGCAGATGGGCTGGTACCTTACCTAATGATTTGGCTAAGCTGTAATATACAGGAGATCTGGAGGATGAATTATGGGCAGGCGGTGGAGTGGTTGGAAGGGAAAATAGGACTATGGTCTAAACTACCGCTTTCCCTTGCAGGCAGAATCGCCATAGCTAAAATGATAATATTACCAAAATTCCTATATATGTTTATCAATATCCCATTGCCCCTTACACAATCTTTTTTTTAAAAAATGCGATCACTCATGATCTCGCTGGTCTAGGCGGGGAGACAACCTCGAGTGGCATGGGAGCTATTGACGCTCCCGCAGAATCAGTGGGGGCCGGGAGCTCCTGATATCACACTGTACGCTTATTGTGCTCAAGCTCAGTTTGCTCACTACTGGCTGCACCCTACACCTTTTCAGTCTCACGTGGCGGTGGAGATGGACCAGGCATCGCCCTCCCCCCTCTCAGTGGCTCTATACCAGCCTTATAAACGCCCCATCGAGGAAATAAATACCAATGAAACATTACACTGGGCTTGGAAGGGGTTGACTCAAAGGGCGAAGCTGAAGATCCTAAACGCCCCCTCGATACCCCTAGCATATAATTCCCAGATGCCCATACTGGAAGACAAGGGCGTGGTGGAGCTGTTGAGACAGATGGGCACCAATACATTTGCAGACCTTTACCCGGAGGACAGCTTTAGGGCCCCGCCTGATTGACCTGAAAGAACGACAGGGCGATTCTCTGAATTGTTCACGTACTATTGCATCAGAGCCGCATGTCGCCAACTACACGACACCTTCCCCAGTCCTCCACCCACACTACAAGCCCTCGAACACACAATAACGGGCTCATCACCACGTAAACTAATCACTAGACTCTATAACATAATGCAGACCTCTGCGCCGATAATTAAGCCAAAAGCGTTGATGGACTGGAACACAGAGCTACACCCACAGCTCACAGAGGAACAATGGACATTCTGTTGTGGGCAGCTGCAATTACTATCCCCCAACTACAAATTGTGCTTAATTCATTTTACATTTTTACATAGATTTTACAGGACACCAATCCAACTACATCGCATGGGGCGAAGACCCGATGACAAATGCTGGAGATGCAATGCTGACTCATCGTTGTTTCTTCATATGGCCTGGCATTGCCCCCCCCATAACAAAATACTTTATTAGAAACTCGCGTAACATTATCACCCACAGTAGGCATAATGGGATACGTCAAAGACACACCAGCTGAGATAAGAAAACTGCATGCTATACTGCTCCTTTTGGCTAAGCGCAGGGTTGCAATAAACTGGGGAGATAAACGTGCACCCACAATTAAGACATGGATACGAGACATTAGTTTTTGCCAAAACCAGCTGTCCACATATTGGGAATTAATGCCAACCCAGTCCAGGCCGAAAGACATATGGGAAACAGTCCTAACTTGGCAATGCACATTCCAGTCAAATAGCAACACTCTCACAAGAGGAGACGAAGTCAACACATAGTTGAGACACCCCTCCTGCAGACAAGCACCTCCTTGTGTCCTACTCAGAGAAGCCCACCTACTGTAACAGCCCTAGCTATAACAAAGACCATCATAACATTTAGTGTACAGACTAGATTGAGAGCCTCTACTCGGTTGGGCCAGGCCCAGCAAGGCATAGTTGGAGAGCAACGTAACAATTTAGACACAGTGGTTCAACTATTGTCTCTTTTGGTATCTCTTAAAAGGATATGGGTGTTGTTAAGTGCTGATAATATCATAAAGCTGTGTCCTGTATTCTTGGGTGCAATCACATTAGATGTTATTACACTGCTGTGATTTAAATCTAGGTAATCATGATCCTACCATGCTGACCAGTTTCGGTTGTTAGTTAGAATCGCATTATGTTTAATGTACGATTGATCTACATCTATAACCCAATCTGTACATCTCAGTATGTAACCATGTATAAATTGTTAAATGCCAATAAAAAATAAAAATATTCTGTCATATGCTGATGTCCTTATTAACTAGTCCAAATGGAAGGAGGCTTTCAGAGAGCACAACATTGTTTAGTTGCTATAACAATTCTAAATATCTGCTTCTGAATGTGGCTAAAATTGTGGCCTTTTGATGGAAGAAATAAAAGCAGGCATAATTTGTGAACAGACAGAGTTGCAATTGCAAAATTCTACATATTTTTAGGTGTCAAGTTTAGCTCTAACCTCAAATGGAGACCTCACATTCCGGAATTAGAGAGGAAGACCTGCCGCACAGTGTGGGTCCTTATACATTTGACAAGTGCAGATCAGCAATTGTGATCAAGGCACTTACTTCTAAAGTGCACTCCTCCTTGAGTGTTGTTTGTCAACTTTTGTGTTAAAGACAAGCAGGAATCTTCACAGAATTAGAGTGGGAGAGCCGGGTGAGATTGGAAGAAATGGGTATTAGTGAGGCTGGGTGAATGTTGATTCGAGTAACTGGGGGCGAGTGGTGGGGAACGAGGGAAAGTGTTGGCATTTGCATGAGCGTGCGCAGGTGAATGAAGTACAAATGTGGGAATTATGCATGAAGTTTGACAGGAAGAGTGGGTTGATCAGTGAGGCGTGAGTTGAAAGTGTGCAGTGCGGGTAATATGTTGGGATGGACGAGAGTATTATGGGGCAGAGGAGGGATGTGATTAGATTAGTTTAACATTTGGGTGATGCAATTTGCTTTGGGTGGTAAAAAAATTAAGATAATGAACAATAGAATACAGGTTTTATGTCATTTCAGTATGGGTTGTGGGTATAATTAATATCGTAGCACAATGAATTGGGTATATGTATTGCAAAGGACAGTGCAGTAATGGTGATTTTTTAATAGTTAATTGCAGTTACCCCTGATGAAGGGCTCTGGGAAGCCCGAAATGCATTGGGTTCAAATAAAGATTACTGCTATGGACGAATCATGCGTTTCGATCGTGTTCTTGAAAGAGGACCGGATGGGCACATCGTGAACATTAGAAGCTGATGAAATTGTATGATACCTTGCATGGGGATTCAAGATGGTCAAGCACACACACATACTGGATTAAAGCATTGAGTACATGAAGCAAAAGCAATGATAAAATTGGAGTAGATTTGCAAATGCGCTATTTTGGCTGTGCGACTGGGCTTGGAGTGAAAATGTCGCTCCTCACCGTATGTTGTAGTACCAGTGTGCCACCGGGGCAAGGCACTCACCCAGTGAGCACACACTCTTGGATTATTTTTCGGATGAATATGGATGAATTGGACAATATTGGTGTGCATCCCATCGCTTCTGTTGTATTTTTCATGAATTAAATGCATTCTTTTGCCAGACCCAAACCTTTCCTTTTACTTCATGTAAGTCACCCCTGAGGTAGGCCTAAGGCATCCCCAGGTGCAGTGTATGCAAAAGGTAGGACATTTGCTGTTGTGTTTTACATGTCCTAATATTGATATACTGCTAATTTCATTTTTCACTATTACAAGGACTATCTCTCCCATAGGGTAACATGGGGATTGCCGTGAAATATCTTTTAAGTGTAATTTCCAATTGGGAGCTGAAAAAGATTTGGAGTTTGGGGTCTCTGAACTAACAATTTAAAAGTACATCTTTAGTGAAGTTGGTTTTTAAATTGCATGTTTGAAAATACCACTTTTAGAAAGTGGGCATTTTCCTGCTTAACTATTCTATGCCTCTGCCTGTCTGTAGAATCCCAGTCTGGGTTATGATGACAGTTGGGCTCTTGTGCATTCACTCTAAACAGTCACACAAAGGAAGCTGAAGGTGTGACTTGCATATCCTGATGGGCCATCACCAGGCTGATGGGCCTTCTTGAGCTAGAATGGTGGGAGGGGTTGTCACTGACACTTGAATAGGGCTGTGCCTGTCCTCACCACTGCTGCCTCCACCCCCATGTAGTGTGTCAGGAGTCAGGCCAGGCAAAGGCAGGGTCTTGTGGACTACAAAGATGTTCCTTTGAAGTTTGCCTCATTCAAAGGCAGAAAGGCGTATAAGGATTGGACCTCTGACAGCCGAGGAAGATATTCTGGCATGGTCCTCTATGTTGATAGCAATGCAGGGGAATCAAGCACTTGTATCTCAGACACCCACAATAACACTGACCCCTAACGACAATGACTAAACGTGGAAGGGAAATTAGATCATAAGCAAGAACTGCCAGGTGAAACTGTACTTTTAAAAGAGCTGGCAAGAGGGAAGGGACAGGAGGGGGGGCGGAGAGGGAGAAGGGGCGGGTTAACTTTTAAAGCTGTTGGGTATGTTTATTGATAACAGATATGTATAAGTCATGGAAAACGTAAATGTAACCAACATGATGTCATTTACAGTTATGGATGTAAAATTGCTATTAGAAATGTCAATAAAATATATTTAAAAAAATAGTATTGGGCCTCTGACACTCTCAAATCAGAACACTTCTGTACTAAAGTACATTCTGCCAGGAAGAAGAGCTGGATGCTGTAGGAGGGACTGCTACTCTGCCTGCTGCTTTGTTGTGCTGGCCTGCTGCTTGCTGCTTCTGTCCTGGAAGTGAAAGGACTGGACTTTGCTTTCTGTATCCTTCTCCCAATGTTCTCCAAGGGCTTTTCCATGTTTGCTCCCTGTTAAGAAGTCTCAGGACCATCAAAGACTTCATCTACCAGTACCTGGGCCCCTCTGCGGAGTGCACTGGCTTGCCAATTGGTGCCAAATCCAGTTCCTGGGCCCTTGGAAGTAGAATCTGGTGATCTGAAGAGAAAATCCACATATCGACTCTCAGCGCCTGTTTTCTTGACGCAGCACCGCCGGGCAGCTAAAGAATCGACACATTGCCTACTTTGCACCTGAAAAATCACCACAGCCCGAGTCTCGAGCACTATGTCTCTGACATCCGTGGCACCCGTTCCAACTCCGATGCAGCCCCTGCTTCGCCGCTGAAGAATCAACATCACTTGCTCATGGCTGTGAAATCGACGCAGCGCCCGCTTTGCTGCATCGACACATCACGTCTGGATTTTTGATACATCGTCTCTCGACGCTGCATCTTCATCAACGTCGACCAGCAGTAAGGCACTGAGGCCGCGTGTCCAGAGATCGACGCATCACCTCCCCTTCCTGTAAGGAACCGGAGCATCACCTCCTCTGATAGTGAGGAACCAACACATCACCGCCTCTGCCTAGGAGTTAGGAACCAACGCATCACCTCGCCTGGCAGTAAGGAACCAACGCATCACCTCTCCTGAGAGTAAAGAACCGACGCATCGCTTTGTTTTTCCGGCACCTTACCTCCCCCTGCACCTGTTTCGTCTTTGAATTTTGATGCATCGAAGGTACTTTGTGCTAAAAGAAATTCATCCATAGATTCCTAAGGGCTGAACTTATTTAACCTTTGAAAAGTGATACCTTTACTTGTGTATGTTGTATTTTTGTCGTTTTGGTCTTGATTTATTCAGATACATTTTGGCTATTTTTCTAAACTGTTGTGTGCTCATTTTGTGGTGTTTTCACTGTGTTACTGTGTGTGTACAAATGCTTTACACATTGCCTCTGAGATAAGCCTGACTGCTCATGCCAATCTACCAAGGGGATGAGCAGGGGTTATCTTAGCTGTATGACTCCCTTACCCTGACTAAAGTGAGGGTCCCTGCTTGGACAGGGTGCAAACTACTGCCAACTAGAGGCCCCATTTCTAACATTTACTTAAACAGCAAATATTACAAATAGTAAAAGAACAAGTAAGTTCAATAGCATTTATGTTTTTCATACATAAATCTCAGAACCTGTTTTCAAAGCTTTCCAAAAGTAATCGAAGTTGTTTCTGTAAAGAAATGGGTAATCAGTTACATTAAACAGTAGCCTATTTTGTCATTCTACATTAGAATGCTCCTTTTTTTAGAAATTGCATATGAGGTTAGGCTATGGGAAGGACAAAATAAGCACTGAAATTGGGGAGCAGGAAGGAGAACAAGAAAGCAGTATAAAGTACACCCAACATGTATGTACAGCAGACTGTGAAAAGTAATATTGGGATCCCACTGCTCAAGAGCTCTCATTAGTTACTCTTTGAAGAATTAGAACCCCACCTTTGAATTTGTAAAATAACTATATGCACACCTCGAGGCTCATTATTAAGCGTATAATCCAGAACTGAGCATGACATTTAAAATATTTTATTAAAAGTTTTGCGGAGCAAATTTAAGACTTTGGCATCATGGTCCTGGCGCTGTGGCAATGGAGACACTTCATCAACAGCTGTGAGAAGCAAGAATGGGAGCACTCCTTGTGACAAAGCCTAGCCAGAAGGACATCATAATACATCTAAAATCAATAAAGAGAAAATCCCTATCCATAAATGTATGTGCCCTGTACCATGAGATTTCTTTGATGCTACACACATTAGGATGGGATACTGGTTAATATGAAGCAATTCAAGTGCCATCCCTTAGAGATCAATAGTCTGTGATTTGAAAGCTTTCCTCTTTAAGGTGAATGAGGTTTAGAATTAGGAGGAATCTTGGACAACAGGGACATGATACAATAAGAGAATTAAATTAAGACCTGGGTAGATTAAACTGATGCTTTTGGTGAATGTTTTGTGATATTACATTCTGTAAAATTAACTAACATATTAAAGTCTGTAAAAAGTAAAAGAGAACTGTTAGAACTTAAAGCATAAGATCTGCCAATTGAAGATATCTGAAGCACAGAATCCCTCAGTATCCTATCACCGCAGCATTAAGAACAGACGGCAGGAAACTGTTCTATAGAACTGTTTTCTATCTGATGTCCCCATGTTACCATTTCCACTTTTGTATAAATGTGATGTCACAGAGAAAGGTGCTAAAACACAGGCAGATCATTATATGTGCTTAACATCATTCGTGCACAGGTGTAGAAGTTGGAGCATCATATGTCCTATAAAATGTAACAGCTTCTCATGCCACACCAACTTCCAGCTTTTCGTCATTTTTCTTGCCCTATTGCCATCTCACATCTTGCTGATGCTCTGCACTACGTTTATCACTTCACTGTCCCAAAGGAGTGATCTTGCCTCCCCATAAACCACCCCCTAGACATAATTTCTGCAATCTGTACAATTAGGATGAGAGTAAATGTGGCTTCATTTGACATGATGAAACGTCCGTATAGACTGAGGGAGCCTGTGGGGCCTGCAAGACCCATTACTTTTCCAGGTCGAAACGTGTCGACACCGCTACACTGGGGCCAGACACCATTTGACTTACCACTGGGACAGACAATACATATCAAATTAAATGGTCTACCCCTGAGGATAATGTGCCCTGAACCACATTCAGATGTCAAGAAATTTATTCAGGAACCAATGAATTTGTGAAATAATTGCTGTTCCCACATGAGATTCAAAGATTATGGACCTATGGATTTGTAATATAAATAATAATGCTGTACTGGATTTCAGATCTTTTGTGTTCAACCCACCTCCCATAACAAAAACCATGCAGCACACTTATTGGTGATGGTTTTTTCATGCACATATATTGATGACAAAAATATAGGCAAATTGCATGTTGAATGGTATGCAATGGTAATATACTATGCCTTGTGAAAATACAGATAAAGAAATGGTACAGTCTCTTGAAAAAAATCCCTTTTGATTCATTTCTTGATTGTAATAAATGTCAGCATGAATATTAAGGTGGTACCATTTTCAGTATACTATGTAATGAGGCCCAACCTCACATTAGTTTTACACACACCCAACCCTCAGATGAAAATACCTGCAATGCAAGGACCAAACTTAGCAGGCAATAATGGTTATGGACTTCCACTACTTTTAAGCTGGCCCTAAATAGTTCCACTACTCACCGCAATAACTTTTGGTTGCTGTTCTTTTGGCGCATAGAGCATCTCTCTCTCTCTTTTTTTTTCTTTACATTTGTACCTGATGCACTCTTTGAAGCGAATTAATTGACTTGTGCCCCTACTGATAAGGGAGCTATCTTTACTATGATCTAAAAAATCTAGGAGGAGCCATTGTTCAGTCCCTCTTCCTGCACTCACCCATGCGTGGCTAGGCTTGTGGCCGTCCACCAGCCCCTCGATAAACGACCATTGGTATGTGATCCCTTCCACCTCCCAGCATCCCAGCATCCCCCAGGCCCTGACCCCTCACCTCCTTTTATCAGTCAGTTACACTACTTTCTCCTGTTATACTTCCGCCTTTTCTGCAAGAGAAGGGCTCTGAGCGGCAGGAAGGGGGGCCGTTTCCACTACTGCACCCCAGACCTTTTGAAAACGAAGCTCATAATACATTTCTTTGGTCTCGATGCGAGGAAGGGCAAGATATACACCGCTGCCGGAAATACTTTTCTGGGCTTGCGTTCTTTTTCATTTTGGAACTAATCATTATACTTTTTAGGGTCATAACTGTACAAATCATTTTCTGCTTAGATTATGTCCGTCCCCCAGAGAAAAACACCACGACTGATTTGATTTGGCCCTTGAATAATCTTGGTTTAGTAATTGCAGTTGACTCATAAGAGCCCTAAGTGCAATTACGACTGGAAGTGAGCGGTCACTTGCATAAGACCAGCTATCAGCGAAGATTACTGGTGTGTCAATCAGAAAATAGAATTTACCAATTTACAGCAAAAACATGTGAAAACGGCTCAGACCTCAGGAAGTCTCGCGCGTCGATAGGGCTATTAATTTGAACACTAGAAAATCTCTCCTCAGAGACTTGAAGGAATTGCCTTTTGCTCATGATAATAATGATAGAAACGCCGAATTTGTCAGTATTAATAATTCCAAACCCAGGCAATCCGCGCGTGTTCGTGCCTGATTGGTTGTTTAATAGGTTTGCTTTCTTGTGTCTCTCCCAGAACTTTTTTCAATTCATTTAGCATTTATATCTCCAAGTATTGTACTGGACGACTGTTTAATAAATTGATTACAATATATGCTATCGAAAATATTATAGCTGCTATTCCTAAAAGCCCCTACTTACACTCAGTCACAGAGACACAAGGACCTATTTCAGTTTGCTTTGGGAACGATTCTACACCTGTTGTTTCGCTGCAGGTACTTGTCTGTACTGTGTTAATTCCAATTTGAAATGTGTTTCTCTAAACATATATCAGCATCTTTCATTTACATCCTTTACTCTAATCGTGTCCATGCATTAGTAGCCACAGATGGGCATGCATTTCACCTCCTGATCCTGTGCTGTCTTACTTTTAGAACATTAGAAATCTCCACATTTTCCTTACGCTGTACAGATAACATTTTCTCCTCTGGTGGGATTAGCCTGTATACAGTTTCCTGTAAGGTGTATGTGAGGAATTGTTCTCCTAAAGTGTATTTGACATCCATGTTGATGGCTGACCACAGAGGCCTGTGTGATTTTTAGAACTCAGTGCCATGTTTCAGAGGTAGAGGGAAATCATAGTGCACTGATTTGCAGAAAACTGTCATTATTCGGAAGGAGTTCCTCGCTTATTTTAATGTTATTTTTAAAACATTTCCATCACACTGAGTGGTGGCAGAGCGCTATGTGCACACCAATACCACATGCAAAATAGTAGCACATTTCAGACAAAAAGACAAGAACAGAGGAATGAAAATAAGACAAAATACAAATGAACTGACAGAGCCAACCAAGACTGTTCTACTCAATCGCATAATCAGAATATTCTTGTCCGAGATTGTGTGTTTTTAGAACATGGGTGTCCAACGTCGGTTCACGAAGCCTATAGCCATGCTAGCTTTTCAAGATAAGTAGTGATGGTGTAAATGTTCCATATTTAGTGTAATTGCACGTTAGAGTATCTCGTGTCAATATAATGAAACAGTGGAATACAGGAATAGCTTCAGTTTATGCAAGCCAATATTGTACACCCTGTTTTGGTCCTCTAAGGGCGCAGATCTGCTACTGAACAATTCTAGAGTGAGAATTGAGCGTGGTGGAAACAAGGAAAATTGAAACAGTAAACTCCTCTCCTGGTCACCGTAAACACCACAAGAAATGCTAGGAGTTTTTTCTGGTGTTCTGTAAGCCTTATTTTCTTTGACAAAAAACCTTGGTCTAGTGTTCTGGCTGTATAGTAAGTAGCCTAGTATTTGGCTTTATGGATGTTCCAATTTAGTATATCGTTGTATTTGACCAAGGCACATTCATTGGTGATAAGGTGTTTTTATTTGAGCTATTATTTGGAATCTATCCACTGGATTAACATAGCGTTGACTGTATGGTTCAGCCTGGTTTATTAGGTTTTAAAGGACACAGGCAGAGTGGAAGCAAGTGTGAGGAATGATGTTTGCCCAGAAGGCCCGCCTTCCAGTTTTTCAGTGTAGTTCATTGGAGGCATTTTCCCGATTAAGGGGTCGATTCCGATCTCGGTCGGTAGGGCTCCGAATCGGATTCGGCTTTACCGGATCCGAGTCGGAGGCTGAGTTTCCGACCGATTCGTACAGTCGTCCGAGCGAGCAAGTACGATGCGAGTGAACGCGAAATCGCCGACCGACTCGTTTCCGGGTCCGAACCGCTCCGTCCGACTCGTTCGCACTCGATTCGTGGTGCGCAATGGAGACGTTTTACGACCGAGCCAGTACGATGCACGATCCGGACAGCCGGATCGAGTCGGAGCCTCCGACACAAAAAAGCACCCGGACGCGGACTTCGGGGGTCCATGCCGGACCCCCCTTCACCCGTAGCCGTACTAGTCGGACACAGGGGGGACCCATGGGTCCCCCCTATACATGCGTGTACGGTGTGGATGGCACCAACGCGTACCCACTACAGGGGGCCCCCTTGTGCGCAACGTACCCATCGAGTCAATGGGAGCCCATGTACACGTCGTACGACCGGCTCCCATTGACTTCAATGGGAGTCCGACCGAACCGAGTCCGGCAGCATACGGCAGCATCGTACTCGTTCGGTCGGACTGCAGGGGTCTGGCTCGGTCGGAAAACAATCCGGATCCGGATCGGTCGGAGAGCTTTCCGGCCCAGATCGGAATCGGCCCCTATGTGTTTAGTTTGAGCAACTGTGGCTCAATTCTGACCTTTTTGGGGCTTGGCTAATTTGACTCCACCCATGGCCTGACCATCTGGAAGATGTAGTTGTCTTTTTCATTGTACCATTGTGAGGTTTTTTTTTTTTAATAATCTTTATTTGTTTTCTATTCAACACATCATACAGCTGTATATACGTCATATTGAAGTACAAAGCATAATACATCTCCATTTGCATGTTTGTGCCCTCTAGGTGGGGGGGCAAATTGCCACATTCAACTTTTTTTTCTCCCAAACATTGGAAGCATTAAGTCACTTCAAAAATTAGCAACCAATATTACTGTACGTAACTATATAGACACTCAATGCCAAAGAGAAAAAGAAAACAAAGAAAACCTTCAAACTTGATACCACTGTGCTGGTGTGCCTATTCTATAAGTATTGTATGTATATATCCGCTTGATATGCCATCAGTGCAGAGTGCTGGCGGCGGGGTCCTGTTGTATTGGGTGCAATTATGTGAGCAGAGTAAGGAGGAGAGTACGCTGCCCGGGTGCTGTATTATATGTAGGTGCGATCCGGTCCTGCCAGAGGCGTGAGACAGTCATACCCAAGTGTCGTGCCCGCGTGTGTGTGCGTATGTCCCCGCTTCCCTGTCACGGGCATACCCAAATGTGGGTGCTCGGGGTATCGTAGTTACATAAGTCAGGGACTGCAGCAGTGTTCATGGCTTATCACCCATGGTCGTTCGTGTCCCTAAGTCTTGTTTCTATAATAGTCACATAATGTTGCCAGTCCACAGGTTGGGTCCTGGCCAATGGGCATGGGGGTTGCGCTGTCGAAGTGTCATGTTCGGCCACTAGTGCGCGCTGAAGGGCCAGCAGCCAGTGTCTAATGGAAGGGCCAGTCGGAGACTTCCAGGCCATGGCTAAAGAGCGTTTGGCCAGCACCAGTGCCAAGTCAATAAATTTGTTAAGGTTCTTGCGTCGCACGTTTCTCTTGGTGATGCCTAGCAGATAGTGTGCCCCCTGGATTGGAGATATGGTTCCCGTTGCCGCCCCTAGAATGTCGAAGATCCTCCCCCAATATGCTATAATACTGGAGCACGTCCAGACCATATGCAAGAAGTCAGCGTTCGTGTCATGGCATCTGGGGCAAATATCTATAGATGTCGGGTACATTCGCGCCAGCCTGTGCGGAGATAAGTATGTGTGGTGCAAATAGTTGAATTGCGTGAATTTCAAATGGGCATTCTTTGAAATTGTGTTGGGGCTTCCGATGCATTGTTGCCATTGCTTATCGGTGATATCAGTGGAGAGCGCTGCTGTCCAGTATTCGCGCAGTGGGGACAGAGAGGGGGCCTCGTCCGTTCTGAGTGAAGTGTATATGGCTGTGATGGCCTTCCTACCTGACCCGTGCTTCAGCAGTGTCTGTAAAGCTTCGGAAGTCGGCAGCACCGAACTTATGTCCCCCCAGATATGTGCTGCCTGTTGTGTCAGTGTCGCATATAGAAGGAATGTTCCGGTAGCCACCCCGTAGTCGTCCCTCAGATTGTCAAAGTCAGATAAAGCAGAGTCTACAAATAAATCTCCCCACGTTGTCAATCCAGCTGCTTGCCAGTCAGCCAATTCCGGAAGCTTGAGGTGGGTGTATGATCCTGGAAGCGTTTCGATGGGGAGGTCTGGGGCATACGGGAGAGGGCGGCGTTTACGCTTTACGTAGTGTAACCAGGCGCTACGGGCTGCCCGTAGCAAAGCGCAACCCTCCGTCTTTTGGAGCCGAGTTCTGGTGCCTGATAGCCACTCAAGCAAGTCAGGTCGCCCTAACGATATTGCCCAGGTGTCTAGTTCAGCTAGGTTCTGCTTTGCAAACCAGCGCATGGGCCACTGGAGCTGGACGGCTGCATAATATAACTCATAATTGAGCGCCCCCAGTCCCCCCTCGGATATAGGGAGTTGGAGCTTTGAAAGTGCTACCCTCGCCCTGGAATTACCCCAGATCAGGGACACTAAGAGTGAGCGTAGGTCATGGAACATTTTTTGAGGCAGTCTGTAGGGGAGAACGGTGAAAAAATAGAGTAGCCTAGGAAGAAGGAGCATATGGCTATCCGACCCATAGGGGACAAGGGGTGAGCAATCCAAAACAGGAGTCTCGCCCTAGCCCTGGCAATCGCCTTCCCCAGATTGCCGTCTATCAGATCAGGCGTAGAATGGTAGACCTGGACCCCCAAGTATTTAAATGAGTCGTACGCTCTAGTAAGTAGTGCATGAGGCTGCCTATGCTCGACTTGGATGGGCGACATCGGGAACAAAACAGATTTATCCCAATTCACTTTCAGGCCCGACAAGTGTATATGGATGTCTAAGAGTTCCACTAGTCCTCGGAGCGCCCCGTCCTGGTTACCGAGATAGATCAGTGCATCGTCCGCGTAAAGGGACACTATATGTCACTGCGTGTGCACTTGGATGCCCCAGTCTATGACATGGCTGCGTAGCATACAGGCCAGAGGTTCCATGGCCAGGGCAAACAGCAGAGGTGAGAGTGGACACCCCTGCCTGGTTCCGCGCTCAATATTAAAGGGAGGCGAAATAGCTAGACCTGTTTTCACCCGGGCCCGCGGGTTAGTGTATAGTATTTTCACCCAGCGTAGAAACTTAGGGCCTATACCATATCGGGCCAGCACCGCCTGCAGGTAATCCCACCCCAGGGTGTCGAAGGCCTTTTCTATGTCTAGGACTGCTATCCAGTGTTGCTCTGGAGCCGATTGGGCCCACTCTAATATTTTAAACAGGCAGCGAAGGTTCAGTCCAGTGCTTCTGCCTGGGACAAATCCATTCTGGTCCGCATGGACCACCAGGGGGACGACCTCCAGTAGTCTGTTGGCAAGTAGCTTACCCAAAATTTTATAGTCCGATGTTAGTAAGGACAACGGGCAGTACGAGCTCATGAGAAGAGGGTCGCGCCCAGGTTTAGGGAGGACTACAAGCACGGCCTTACGGAGGGAAGGGGGCAATATGCCTCTATCAAAGGATTCTTGGTATACGGTGAGTAGTCGTGGTGCCAGCTGGGTAGAATAAGTCGCGTAAAATTCTGCGGGCCAACCCTCCATACCGGGGGATTTGTCCCTTGCTCGCTGCTTGATCGTATCTGAGATTTCCGTTGCTGAGAGCGGCTCCTTTAATTCTGAGTATTGGTCCTTCGTTATTTGTGGGAGGGCCACCTGTTCTAGGAACTGGTGTATTGCCAGTGGGTCACCTACGTCCGGGGCCTTATATAAGGACACATAGTAGTTATAGAACGAGTTGTTGATTCGCTCCTGAGTATTGACCAGGGTACCATCTGGAGCGTATATTGCAGTGATAGGTGGTTGCGTTAAGTTACTCCTTAATAGCCATGCAAGCGTCCTGCTTGCTTTGTCACCCTCCGCGTGCTGTCTAGCCAGATATTGCTTGTAATCAAGAGCGCACAATTTGTCCGATACTTCCTTATGTGCTAAAGGGGTTTTGGAGAGTGTTGGTAGTACGTGCGGATCCAGTGGCGCCTCACCGAGGGAGTGCTGCGGGGCGGCGGGGCGGGGGAGGGGCAGGGTGTGGGGGTAGTGGAGTCCGACATACGACGGGCAGGAGTAAGGTAAGTAATTAAGTAAATAAAACAATTTACCTTGCGCGCGCTGCATCGCCAAGTTGGTGATGCAGCGCGCGCAAGGTAAATTGTTTTATTTACTTAATTACTTACCTTACTCCTGTCCGTCGTATGTTGGACTCCACTACCCCCACCCTGCCCCTCCCCCGCCCCACCCCACCGCCCCGCAGCACTCCCTCGTTGAGCCACCACTGTGCGGATCCGTGGGGGCAGCGCGTTCCTGATGTAATATGTCGGCCTCTAGTCCTTGCATTTCCTTGGTTAATGTCATGCGGGTGCGTACACTGCCTGTATAACCTGCCCTCGTAGGACGACCTTCAGGGCATCCCATTCAATACCGGCATGCGTGGCAGTCCCTTCATTAGTCTGGAAGTATGTGGTTATAGACTGTGAGATGGTAGCATTCAGAGCCTGGTCGCGGAGTGCTTCTAGGGGGAGTCGCCAGGTTGGTATGCTGGGTCTGGACGTGCCCCAAGTCAATTGGACCTGCAGAGGGCTATGGTCCGACACCGTGCGGGCCAGGTATTCAGCGTGGGTTACATGTGTCAGCGCTGTTTCCGTGCAATAGATGGTGTCAATACGCGTGTACAAGTCATGAAGGGTGGAGTAATGTGAGTATACCCGATTCGTAGGATGTTTCGCGTGCCAGCTAGCCGTCAGTCGCATCTGTGCGGCCCAAGTCGTCATAGTATGTGCGAGTCCGACAGCCTGTGCTCCCGAAAGGGGAGGGCGAGAGCAGTCGAATGTTAAGTCAGGGACGCCATTATAGTCGCCCCCCCAGTAAGTAGGAGCTGATGGATCCCTGAGGAGTGCCGGAGTTAGAGACTGAAGGAAAGTGGATTGTCCTGAGTTAGGGGCATAGAGGGAGCCTTCCAGAACCGCATAGCGGCCTTGAGGGTCAATGCGCGTGTGAGTTATCTGCATTGGGACACCCAGTGCCACCCAGATCAGGGCCCCTCTGGCGTACCCCGAGTAAGTTGTGCCTATAACTGTGCCCCTCCATCATTTATTCAGCGACTGCAATGTTTGTTGTGTTAAATGAGTCTCCTGGAGCAAAGCAATAGCAATCTTGTGCCTTCGCAAATACTGGTACACTTTGTGTCTCTTCGCACACCCAGCCATGCCTCGCACATTCCAGGTTACCAATAAATACTTATTCCCATGCATTTACACAAATGTGTGTTTCCCGCGTGCAGCAAGCAGCCCAATAACCCACCCACAGTGGCTCTACAGTTTTGCAAGGCACACAGGTATATACAGTTAACTGACATTTTGTGTTATACTAGAAACCAATCCCCCCCACCCCAGCCCGAATTGCCAATGGGCAAAAGGCCATATGCACTTATATGCAAATATGATAAATCAAGAAAGCAAAGAGAAAAAGAAGAACAGTAAATTATACAACACAAGAGAGGTCTGTAACAGTCACTTATCGTGTGTGGGACGTGTGGATACTTGCACGGTCTCGCCGTCGTCTTCTCCAGACCGCCATGGTAGTATGTTCGTGGATCAGCCACTCAAGTAATGACAGCTTCTTGCAGTTAGCAGTCACCTCCTGCGAGTATGTAGTGGTCCTTTAGGCTATTTGTCGAAGTCTGAGGCGTCACGTTGGGGCCGTCGCCCAGCATCAGCTGTTGTTGAGAGTCCGACAAGTAGTATTCCTGTTCCAGAGAGGTCCCTGTTTCCGAGGCTGGGGGGGAAGGTGACGTAGCGGCTCCGTGCTTTTCAGCGTGTTTGAGAGTTTTTCCCTTTCCTGCGCTGCTTGGGCCTTGGTAGGACGGGGCCCGCGAGGCTGGCCACGGCACCCACGGTGCATGACCTTCTTCCATTGTTGTCGTGGCCCCTCCGTGGATTTCGGGGCCATCGCCACTCCGTTCTCTTCTGCCCAAGTCCATGCATCCTCTGGAGATTGGCAGAAAAACGCGCTACCTTTATGTTGTATGCGCAGCGTGGCCGGGTATTGTAGAGCGTATTTTATCTCGTGCTCACGGAGGCAGCGTTTAACTTCCATAAAGGATGCCCTGCGTTGCTGTACTGCTACAGTGTAATCCGGGTATATGTGCACTTCCGTGTTCTCAATCACCCACGTACCGCGGGCCCGTTTAACCTGTAGGATGTGGTCTCTGTCACGGTAATTGAAGAGGCGTGCGACTACCAGCCTGGGGGGAGCGCCCGGTCGGTGTTGGCCCCCCGGGACTCTATGCGCTAGCTCCACGGAGAAGAACCTGGAGTGCTTGCCCTGCAGTACGATATCCGAGAACCAGGTTTCCAGGTATAGCTCCATGCTCTGCCCCTCAACGTGTTCCGGCAGTCCCACCAGGCGCACATTGTTCCGGCACGATCTGCCCTCCTGGTCGTCAACACGATCTCGGAGATAATTCACTTCTTCTTGCAGTGTCTTAATTTGGGCTTCCGTGGAGGATACAGAGGGCTTCACTACAGTAATTGTGGATTCCATCACCGACATCCTGTCCTTCAGCTTCTTATGGTCATCGCGCAGGAAACTGAACTCTGCGCATAACGTGTCTGCTTTTGGGACCAGGGTGGATTTGATGTCCATTACCGCCGCCATGAGTTCATCGAGGCGGTGCGAAATATCTCCCTGTGGCATTGATTGGGTCGTTGACGGTTGGTCGGCCTCCGCATGCCCCTGTGGTGGGCCCTTCGGATCCATGGTCAGCGACAGCTGCTTCTTCGGCTTTGTCTTGCCCATCCCGGCGGCGGCAATGTTCCTGTGATTCCAGGAGAAGGAGAGATATGTGGGGCGCGTTGAAGTCAGCGCCCGCACTCCGCTGCTGGGTGCACCCCTAGGCAATGGGGGGCAATCGTCGGTCCTCGCCTCACTTGCGGTTATCGCCCCCAGGCCAGTATGCAGATTGATGGGGAGAGTGATGTGGTGGAGCCAGGTTAAGAGGCCATGCGCTCCGATGTGCCAGGGGAACGCCCACGCTAAAACGACTTGCAACTGTGCAGCCCCCAATATGGGTCCTGGGGAGCCGGCCGAAGCAGGGCCAGAGAGCGCCCAATTATGCGCAGGCCTCTTGAACTACGCTTTGCCCACGATGTGCACAATATCGTCTCCGGCGCGCCAACCGCCGAATACGCGTATACGGCGAAGGGGGAAGCCCACTGGTGAGCTTCAGGGCCCCGTGCACCGGTGTGTGTGCAGGGTGTGTCCACTGAATGCGCAGCTCGGGCGGCCCACCAGGGTCCCCGGCCCGGCCTGGCTCCAATATGGTGTGGTGGTGCCCCCTCGGTGAACAGAAACACACTGGGCGAGACTCAGTGGCTTACTTGGTCTCAGGTGGGGGGGAGCCCGCCTGGAAGTACGTAGCCCCCAGCCATCCTTACTATGGCAGGCCACGAGTTTCGAGGCAGTTCCAGTGAAAATGGAGTGCGGGCAGCCTATCTATGTCCACGGCCAGGTCCGTCTCCAACACGATGCAGCAATGCCCCCTGATGATGTCCGGCACACGGGGAGGGGCTTAATTAGGTCGTGGCTCGTCTCGACGTGCCCCCGCCCCAGCAACACGACTTGCAAGTAGCACACGCCGCCAACGGAGAGCCCGCCGGGGGCAAGGCTGGCCTCTGCGGTCGGGCACGTTGTCAGCGAGGGTCCGATGGGGGAGGGGCCACGAGCACGAGCTCCAGTCTCCGCTATAGTGCATGGCCTCCTCGCGGGTCCTAGCACCACGATTCGAGCATTTCCAGCCCCGTGGGACGCCCCCGGAGCGGCCCGCAGCTGGTCCGGTGAGCTTCGGCAGATCTTTGGCGGCTGAACACAGGATAATTCGGCGGTCGTGACAGAGCGAGTTGAAAACTCGACCGCTCACGTCGCCATCTTAGACACGCCCCCCCCCTCTTGTATCATTGTGAGTTACCTGTGGTGGACTGTAATATGCCATTGTTGTAGGTGTGGTATCCTGAGATGTGGAAGTGAGTGATATGAGTTGTTGTGCTGTAATGCATACTGATTTCAACTCTATAAACTTTTAGACTAAATAGAATGGCCAGCTTCTTTACTGCAGCTCCTGGTACTAGATGATATTTGTGCCTTTTTGCCCGTCTTTCCCAGTTTTGACAGAGAAAGGATCAGTGGCACAGGCAGATAACAGCAGGTTTGCTGGCTCACACAATTGTGGATCAAGCAGAGAAGCTGGTGTTCTCTCTGTGATCCTGGTTTCCAAGCTAATAGTTTAGGGCCAGATGTACGAAAATAGGAATAGGAATGAATAAATTGCGATTTTTAATGAATTGCAATTAGGAAATCGTTACTCCTAATGTAGGAAAATCTTTTGAGTTTAATTAGCGATTCGTAGTCGGTCGCAAATAGACCAACCTCATGAATATTAATGGGCTAGGTTGCAATTTGTGACCCACTGGGATTCGCTGCCATCTCAGCGATGGTGGCATGCTGGGGTCAGTAGACCACCATGTCTGTGTTTGCTTTTAAATAAAGCAATCTTTTTTCCAAACGCAGCCCATTTTCCTTAAAGAAAAAAAACGTTATGTGTTTAAAAACATAAAATGAAACTGTGAAGTTTAATTTTTTAAGTGTAGGCAGCAGTCCTTTTGTCCACTGCCTGCTCTTAACAAATATTTTTTCAACCATTCTGAAGGGGAAAAGGGTCCCTTGGGACCCCTTCCCATTTCCAATTCGGTGACCACCAACTTTGCGTTGGCGGTAAATTAGTAATATTTTGTGAACGCATCTCGATTGCGAAACATTCAAACATAACACTGCGATTCAGTATTAGGAAGGGAAGCCCTCAAAACACCCCTTGCAAAAACAGAATCGCAAAACCTAAATTGCGATTCGGTAACAAGTTACTGAATCACAATTTGAACTTCATACATCAGAAGAAGCATTTTGCGGTCACAAATGGCCTGATTCTGTGAATTAGACCCTTTGCGAATGCAAAAATGCTTCATACATCTGGCCCTTAGTTCTTAAACTACATCTCCTTCCAAAGTGTGGTGTGAAGAATTCTAATTGTGTTTAAAAATTAGTTTAGAAACGCTCATCCTCGTGGTTCTACAAATAAGGCTGACATGAGCACTGATGTCTGACTTACATTTGCTGTGTATGATAAGGAGTCTATCAGGAAAGAATAGAGACAGGGTAGTCCCTCACTTGACACCTGCGCCATCTTGTAGATGTATTCCAAAAGAATGTCTCATCAAGCGGGACAGTATGTAAGTCCAAGTAACATGTTCGATTCTATGTTGGCCTTTAACTGGATCGTTGCTACATTTCCTACAGTTTTTTTCTAAAAATAGTACTTTGTATATGAAATAGTAGCATAATAGCATAATGGTTGAAGTCGGTGTATTTATTTGAAACAGTGCGAACTCTGCATTTTACTCTTCCGGAGTCTGTTGTGTTGGGAGATGAGGTGTTGAAGAAACTGGTGAAAAGGGGCATGTCTGATGGAAGTCATCATCTACTGGGCATAAAATGAGCTTCACAGTGATGGTTTCTGGTGTTTGTTTTAGTGAGATGAATTTGTATGTACATTGTATCTGTGTACTTTAAAAGAGCTCTTTAAAATGTGTACAGTGCACAGACACACAGCGTTACTACTCAGTATTTGCAAATACACGTTTGCTGAAGGGGCGGTATCACACAAACTACAGGCGAAGAAGCATTTTGGAAGACTCAGTAGGAGGCTAGTACAACAGTTGAATTAATTAGGATTCGTGAACTTAATCAATATTTTTCTGTGGAGATGCAGAGGTGGTGTCAGAGTGTAAAGATGGCTGAAAGGGAAGAACAGGGAAAGGCATCAATTGAGATAGTAAAGGAGCGTTGCCATGTTTGCCTGTGGGTGTAGACTGAGTGTGAGAATGTGATTTTGTTGTGTTTGGGCTAGCTGTTGTTGTGCTGTGCCGAATGCTTTAGGGTTATTGGTGTTCCTTTTGTGTGATTGAAGCCTTTGCCCCTAATGATTCTGCAGTCATCCAATCAGGCTCTTTTGACGGAATCTATGTTTTGTGAATATTATTGATAGGATGCTGCCTCCGATATTGTCTGCGATCATCTGTATTTCATATTAGATGTTGTCAACTGTCCCACTAAAACATCCTTTCTAGAGATGTGGCCTTTGGAACTGACTCTAAAATTCCAGATTCTGCCTCACTAGAACCATGATTAATATTCACAGGACCTCTTTTACCTTCAGATTATGTATTTACCTATACCTACCTACTTCTCCACCCAGTGCAGGTGAAACAACATTTGTGCACTGCATTACGTAAGCAGCATAATTGTGAGGCATACAATCCCGCACAGTATGCACAGGAGCCTACACTCTTGAGTGCCAGCTCGGACCCAGAGATTGGCTGTCTTACCCTCCACTCCAGGGATATGGCTGTTGGATCTGGAGCCAGCCAGCAAGGCCTCGGAAGCGCTGCCTTCCTCAGTGCCAGGGGTTGTTTTGTCCCCTCAAATTGTGTTGTTGTGGCACACTGCTTTATCTTTCCCAGTAGCCACCGTTGGAGAGGGAAGCAAACATGTGGCTGTGGTACAATAACTACATCACCGTGAAGGTAGTTTACATTTTTCACCATTCTTCCCAGGTATGTTGCCCCAGTGCATTTCCCTTAGTTGATTTCCTCATTTCTGTGGGGAATGTCCTCATGAAAATAAGGCAACTCCCCTAGAAATGCACTGACACAGGACCTCCACTAGTCCATTTGCTTTTGTGAGTTTATCTATAAACACATTGTACTATAACCACCAACAGTGGTGTACATCAGTAGATTTGATGAATTTCCCAGACTTGGTCTTTCAGCCCAGTTTCTATAATGAGCTGACTCTGCATTGGCGTCTTTAAACATACTTTACACGTGTCTGTTGAGTGCAGTGACCTAACATGGCGTCTGCAACCTCCTGATACATCCCACTCTAAAATCACATCTGCACTTACTCAAATGAGTTCACAGTACGTGCAAATCACCAAATCGACTGGATCCTTCCTTGATACCACCCATAGTATCTGTCACATGCATGAATGCATGTTTACATTCTCTTGGACCTATTTAAATGCCCTGTGTCAATTACTTTGTTGAATGCTTTTAGTCTGTTCGATAAATGGTAGTTATTTAACGAGTTTTTAAAACTCCACAGCTCAATTCTAATCGCTAAAACCTTGCAATCGCTTTACTTAGTCCCGTGTTCTTCATTGCTGTGTTCCTTGGCAGAGCACTGTTCTCTCTGAGCCTGGTATTCTTCAACTGGTGTATCAGTGTTCTGCAGTTTTTCTTTTCTGTTTAATCTGTGTTCCTCAGGCAGCATTACAGTTCCTGGAATTTCCATTTGTGTCTCCATTGATCAATTTCCCGCCATATCCTGACTTTATTTCACATGAAAATATGGAGGGTGGGGAAATATTCCACACATACGTGGAAAGAGCAGAATCACTCAGGATTCCACACCATCTCACTCCTACCTAAGCAGAGTCGTTTTCCAATGTCTACACCAAGCGGACTGCAGCCAGATTATTTAATGAACGTTATGGTGGTTCAGGAAATGCGTCCAAGGAGATTGCCCAACACGTCTAACCACAATTCCAGAGAAATTGAGTGTGCCAAATGCACGAATTATAAGAAATGTATGTGTGGGGACTGAGTATTCATTCTTGTGGTTGTGGCATCTACGGGACCGGCAGAACATCATCTTTTACTGCCTTTGCACTCTGTGGGGTGAAAAGAGACTTTTCTACTCCCCCTTGCTTGGGAAATGTGTAATGTTATTCATTTTATTTTCGTTCGCAGCAGAGCACCATGGCAAGAAATACTTTTCTTAATGTACTTTTAGTGGTAGATGAGAACTTTAAGAGATAGTGGATTTGGGTTTGATCCCCTCAGAGCAAATATTTCGCAGAAAACTTAAAACTTGGCTCTTCGTAGTGTGGCAGTAAGGTCTTGTTTGCTTGGTATGTACCATGGAAGCTTGTGTAGTGCCAGGACACTGCTCGGAGTAGCCGCGCGCTCTACAAATCTCCCATCCAGTCATTCATTAGGCAACCATTGCAGCAGATGTTTTAATAGTGAAATGTTGTACAGAGATCAGAAACGTTCAATGACTGCTCAAGTTTTTTTTATCTGGTCTATTTTTTTATTTCTTGCTTTTTTGAAAAGGAGTTACTGCACGAAAAACAAATGAAATGCATCAAGGGTGACGACGGTGGAGTGCTCGGTGCCTTGAGTTGATTCTGTAAAGGAGGATGTTTTGAATGTCACTTTCAACGCTGGCATTCAGGTGGCTGTTTTCAAATCTAGTGGGCAATCGGAGAGGCCAGGATTTAAAAACGTTAACTCCGGATGTTAAGTAGATTGATTTTGAGGGGTTAGTGGTGGTGGATCTGACAGAAGATGAAGCAATTTGCAGTGTGCAGAGATTACTTCCGCGAAAAAGGGGCTAAGAAGAAAACTTGAAGAACAGTGCAAGGAAGTTTAGCAAATCCTCTAAACAACAGCAAGTCAACCAAGAGGTAGGTACCGAGGTGTGGCTGAAGTAGGGGAGGTTGAATGGTGCGCGAGTGGCAAAAGTTACCACAAACCAATACAGGCGAAGACGTATTTTGGAAGACTGAGTAGGAGGCTACTACAATAGTTCAATTAACTTAGGATTCGTGAATTTAATTAATATTTTTTCTGTGGCGAAGCAGAGGTGGTGTCAGATTGTAAGGATGGCTTAAAGCGAAGGACAGGGAAAGACATCAATTGAGATAGTAAAGGAGCGTGGCCATGTTTGCCTGTCGCTGTAGACCGAGTGTGAGAATGTGATTTTGTTCTGAATGGGCTAGCAGTTGTTTTGCTGTGTCAGATGCTTTAGGGTTATTTAGTTCCTTTTGTGTGATTTAAGACTTTGCTCCTTTATGACCCTGCAGTCTTCCAATCAAAACATTACAGGCTCTGTTGACGGTATCTATGTTTTGTGAATATTGTTAGTAGGATGCTGTCTCCGATATGGTCTGCGATCATCTGTATTTATTATTAGATGTAGCCAACTGTCCTACAAAATCATCCTTTCGAGAGGTGTGGTCTTTGGAACTGACTCTAAAATTCCAGAATCTGCATCACTGTCGCTGTGATTAATATTCATAGGACCTCTTTTATCTTCAGATTATGTATTTATCTGTGCACCACAATATCCCTTCTGTTCGCTCACGAATCCCATCAGATATGGAAATCTCAATCCCTCTCTGGTTTGATTGATTTTAAAATGGAACCATGGAAAGTTGCCCTAAAACAAAGATTGACTTTTCACTTGACCAGTATGCACCTTAGTTCCTACCTCCTTTTGTACCTTCATTAAACCCTGCTTATTTTCCTGCAATCTCTTGAGTAACACACCGAGAACAAATCTTTGTGTCATTAGTTAATTATCCATATCTTAACAATAACCATTATGAAACGCTTGGCAGGCCCTTGAATGATGACTGATCTTTGCGGAACCTCTCTCATCACATCCTTCTCCTTCGAACAAGACACTTTTAGCAGCATTTATTCTGTTTGCTAGCATGTGCCACAGCCACTTGTTATTACAAATAAACAAAGGCCATCTTGTATTGCTTCGAGACTGACGTGAAGTAGATAGTTAACATGGCAGGATACTGATGTCACTTTCTGCTCAGGAAATAATCCCATTCTGAATCGTCTATCTCTGGACCAAGCTTCCTCACTGATGTCTTTTTCTGTCTGGCCTTTTGTCTCCTTGCTGTAACATGAATGTGTCTCAACTGCAGCTTCCTGTCTTTCTTCTACTGATTAATTTAGCGTCTGTAGTTTATGATCCCATTCCAACATAATAAAGCATCAGTGATGGGAAACCACTCACAAACAGGCTGCATTGTCATCCTGTGTGTCCTGTGACCTCAGTCAGCAGACGTGATGGGAGGTTAATTAGAGAAGGAAAGGCGTACGTAGCAGGGGCATTACTCCTGTTAGATACCCATAGCAGCTCTGCCTATCGCTAATAATCATACTACAATTTAATAAGCCTGCCAGATACTAATATGCCACAGTAAGATACAGTCATAGAAAACCAAAATCACGCTCCTTTAAATATCTTGGAGTGAGGATTACTAACATTTCCAGGGATTTATTTAATGTCAATTATCCTTCATTATTGTCAGCGATAAAAAGAGAACTTGAGTCATTGGGTCACTTGATAATTTTGTGGCTAGGTAGAAATAATACAATAAAAATGAATGTATTGCCACGATTCTTGTACATGTTTCAGGCCCTGCGTGTGTGGTCTGACAGGCCGTACCTACAACTGATCCAGTTGGGATTTGTGTGGTGATGTAAAGGCACCCAGAGTTCCCCGTAAACTTTTGATGCAGACTAGAGAAGCAGGAGGTCTGTCCATGCCTAGTATTCTCCACTACTATGCTGACCCTCCAGGATTCTGAGATTTAGCGAATTTGCAAAAAACATAGTTACATTGGCAGTTTTGTAAAAAGCCCATGCTTTTTAGGTCGAGCCTGGGCAGCGCATGCGCTGCTCTGAGATGCATGCCGTATTCGGGTATGGACTTGAAGCTCCGCCCACTCATTTCATTGGCTTGTCGTTGTCCTTTGTAAACTGTGGCTTTTCATTTGTCAATAGGCTTAGTAGTCCCTCCTTAGTACCGCCTTGTCTCAATTTGTAACCTCCTATGAGGACACCCCCTGTTACATGTGTTGTTACTCGGTAGGCTTTAATTACAGCCTCCAAGCACTATTTTGTTAAATGGTTTCCACCTGCCTGCTGTCAGGCAGGACACGTTCTCCCGCAACGCTTTATTATTTTTTTTTCATAGCGCGCCACGCTGATACAGTGGCGGCCGCGCCTTTGGTTTATTTGCGGCACCGAACTCAGCCGCATGTTTTTTTTTCTATTTCTTCAATTTTTTTTTGTTTGCGAGCGCCCCATGCCACGCTTTCACGTTAATGGTGGCTGCGCCCCTTTCTTTAGACGAGCCACATCTAAAGGAAGGTGCGCAGCCGCTATTAAAGTGAAACCGCGGCATGGGGCACTTTTACTAAAAAATTAATTTGTTTGTCAACTTGACAAACAGATGCTTTTTTTTGTAAAAGCAACCCATACTGCACTTTCACTTTAATGGCGGTAAAGTGAAAGCACGGCATGGGGAGCTTTTACAAAAAAAAAGCATTTGCAATGCAATAGGTCACGCATTTGCCAGAGTTTAAGCTCTTTGCCTTTTATTTATCTGTTTTAAAAACAACACATAAATAAAAAGCAACATCATTTACAATGCCAATAGCTCAAACTCGCGTAAATGCGAGACCTATTGCATTGCAAATGCTTGTTACAAAAGTGCCCGCAAAATTCAGAGAATGTAACCCCCTGCTTTTATTTGGCTAGCGTTGACCACTGAGCCAAATAAAAGGAGGAGGTCATTGGCAGGCGAGGTGTTTGTTTACTCACCTGCCTTCTGCAGCATTGCATCCCCCTGCGTGGAGGCACCAGGAGCGAGCCTGCTGCTGAAGACAGAAGAAGAAGACCAGAAGAAGACAGAAGACACAAGGGGAGGAGGGAGAGAGAAGACAGAAAGGAAGAAAGTAGACAGAAGAAGAAAATGAGAACACTGTTGCTGCTCGGACCGGGACACCAAAGAGCAGGTAAGTTTTGTCCCAGCTTGGCAAGATGCAGTTTCTCTGCTCCTGCTCCCCTGCCCTCAGCAGGCCCACCATCCACGGTCTGAAAGTGGATGGTGTGACAACTGAGAGTTTGTGGAAGATGTGGGGAGCACAATGTGGCCAGCCCTGGGGGCAACACATGTTTTTCTTTTTTTTTTCCAAAGAAATAGAATTTGGACCCACCGCCCATGGGCAGGAGCTGGGACCCGCTGGGGGCGATATATTTGTTTTTTAAAAAGAAAGAATTCAGGCCCAACTCCCATGTGGCTGGTCTCGTGACGGGCCATATTTTTGTTTTAAAAAGAAATAATTCGGGCCCAACTCCCATGTGGCTGGTCTCGTGACAGTCCATATATATATATATATTTATTTATTTTTAAAAGAAGAATTTGAGCCTACCGCTTGTGGGCTTGCAGCAAGTCCCACTGGGGGCAGTATTGTTTAAATAAAAAAAAAAAAGAATTAAGACTCACCACCCATAGACATGGGGCGAGTTCCGCTAGTAGCAATATTTAAAAAAAATAATAATAATTTGAGACCGCTACCCATGGGCACGTGACAGGACCCGCTGGGGCAAAAATGTAAAAAAGGAAAGTAAAACAATCTGCCACTAAAATGGCGCTAAATTTCAATGTGTGTGCTGTTAAATTCCTGTTTTTGTGCGGATAAATGCACTAATTTATGACAGTAAATTTGCTAATTGATGCCGCAATATCATGGGGGCGTCTGTCTGTGCAGCAGCTCAACTGAGAATAGCAGTGGAGTGGCCAATGCTGGAATATGAGAAACACTGAAAACATATGGATCACACCATTATTCGCAGGCCCCTTTGGGATCTCGTCTGGTTGAGCAAACAGCAGAGGCCCTCAAATACATACCTCAGCATGCTGGTTAGTACAACAATGACAGTGTGGGATGCCTTTGTGACATCCAAGCGCCTAGTGACGTACCCATCCCTCTACACTCCTATTCACTACAGTAGCACATTTTTCTCTTGGCCAAGCTTCAACTGTTGGTGGGAGGGTGGTTGCCATATGATCTCTGACATGTATAGCCACTCTGTTCCTAAGTCATTTTTGCAGTGCAAAGCAGAGATCTATCTTTCTGAGACATCTGCACTCTGGGCAGATTCGACATTAGGTCACACAACCTCAGGGAGCCACACGCGCTAAGACCCTGTTGGAGACACTCTTTCCTAGGCTGGTGGGTAATATGGGCACAATATCAAATGTATATTAAATGCTGTTAGCACAGGAGGTGCCTTTCATGTGGAAGCTTAACGAATCATGGGAATGCCAATTAGGGGGCCGCATCACAGAAGAACACTGGAATAGGCTCAGAAGAGATATTAATGGCTTATCCACCTTGATACTAGGCAGGGAAATACTTTTCCATCTATGGTACGGGTGCCACATCACTCCTTTCCTCTTGAATAGTATGTACCCCAACGCAAACCCTAGATGCTGGCAAGGATGCGGGGAGGTTGGTGACACTCTGAATGTGTGGTGGCAGTGCCCGAGGATATGCCCCTTCTGGCAGGGCGTTGAGACAGGTTGAGAGACGTCTAGGGATACATCCTGCCTTTTTTCTCCCAGATGCGATGCTCCTGGGATTAAAGCCAGTAACACTCTCCGCCTTGTTGAAACTTGAATGGAAATGTTTGGGTGCCGTGAAAGTGACAACATGGCACAACTGGAAGAAAATAGACCCACACCCGCTCACAGAATTGGTTTCACAGAGTATGGACTCTCTTAGCCATGGAGCGGCTGACTTTTAACCTGAACGACCCCCATTTACGCTTCCAGGCAAAACAGAAACCTGTGTATCATAAGATGTATGGTGGGCTTTCGGACACTGTGCTGCCGCCTCATTGGCGATCTTTGAATCTTTTTGATTGTGGAAAGAGACTGTATTAATGAATGGAGAGGTTTAGAGTCATCCTTCATTGATGACCGATCGTTGTCTTTTTGGAAATATACTGATATTTGGCATCAGTGCTGTGGAGGGGGCTTTTCCCCTCTTGTGGAGTTGGGGGAGTGGGGGTTCGTTGGCATAGGCAGGTTAAAAATAAGGAGTTCAGTTCTAGCAAGTGCTCAACATTTTGTTGAAGATTCTTGGAGACTGACCCGCCACATTTCTTGATATGTATGTGGGAATGATCTTTAAGCCAGGATCTACCGTCTTTTGTAGGTCGCATGATTGAGAAACTTGTAATTCATGGCTTTCTGCTGTTTTTAATGCTTCAACAAAAACATTTACACAAAGAAAACCAAAATCACAGTGCCCTTTCACAAAATACTATTTAACATAGAACGACATATTGTCCACAGATTAGTGTTTTCATTCACAATATGTAATAATGACGCTCTATAGCTTGAACCAAAGGCAATGGTGATCTGGGCATGTCTAAAAGATTGCTGCCCGTGCTATTAACTTTGGGGTAATGTGGGATAATCCCAATAAGGGGAAAGAAGAGCATTAGGATTACAGGGGTGGGGCGTGAAGCAGGAAGTGACAATATGCTTCTTATCTTTTGTCGCTATAACTGGTCTAAATGTGGCTAAAGAACCTTGGGGCATATTATCAAGAACGGTGATAAAATTATCGCCGCTTTAGCGGCAGAAAACTGCCGCTAAAGCGGCGATAATGGGCTTGATAATATGCCCTGGAGAATTCCAATAGAAGCCCATGTTCACACCAGAACATGGACTTCTATTGGAATTCTCAAGGGCATATTATCAAGCCCATTATCGCCGCTTTAGAGGCAGTTTTCTGCCGCTAAAGCGGCGATAATTTTTAACGCCGTTCTTGATAATATGCCCCTTGTTTTATGAACACATATTTTTAGCTAAAAATAAAATGTTTTCCTTTTGGCAATCTTATAGTATAAATAAATAATGAGCCAACTGTATAATTGTCCCCAGCATCGAAAAGTATATAAACAAATATAGGGGCATATTAGCAAGACCCGCGATAAAATTATCGCCGTTTTAGCGGCAGGAAACTGCCGCTAAAACGGCGATAATGGGCTTGCTAATATGCGTTATGGAATTCCAATAGAAGCCCAGGTTAGATGTCCTGCACATCTAACCTGGGCTTCTATTGGAATTCTATAACGCATATTAGCAAGCCCATTATCGCCGTTTTAGCGGCAGTTTCCTGCCGCTAAAACGGCGATAATTTTATCGCCGGTCTTGATAATATGCCCCATAATCTTTTCATGTAAAGTTGGAAAACAGTCAGTAGTTCCTGCTGCCTGCAGGGATTCCCGTTTTAGGTGGAAGCCTACCAGACAGCACAGCTGTCTGCTTGCAAAGACATGATGGGGACATGTTGAAGCTAACCTGGGAATGCATTCCACCCGTAGCTTCCAATTGGCTTTGTCTTTTGCCACTCATATTTGCTTGCTTTCTATTTGCTGGCTCTATTGAAGTAAGTCATTTCTTTATTGATAGATTAATTAAAGTCTTTTCAATCTTTTCAATAAAAAGTAAAAAGTAGTAAAACATTGGTGAGGCATTGATACTGGAGCCAAACCGAAGCAACTACTGCTCAGTCGCCAGTCTTGTTTCACATGTGTATACCATTCTAAGAATTTAAGCGGCTATTCACATATGTGGACAAAACAGTGTTTTAAAAAATGTAGGCCTCCTTCCTTCCTCAATTGAGTATTAGGACCAGGGTTTGAAAGAGTCAGTTCAGAAGAATAAAGTGCATGTGCTTTGTGCATTAATTTGGTGGTGCCGGCCGGTCCGAGAATTTGAAGGAGCCATCGTAAGGTCAGGTTGCAGCGGGGCTGAATTGCTGCCAGACCAATGTAAAAGTTCTGCTATAGTGAGTCCCTCGGATGGCCGCTCAAGTAGGAGGAATACTTTCATTTTAGTGCTGAATTCTTCCGAAATCTTAGAGGCTAGTTTGAGGGACCTTGCAGCTTGGCATGATGGTTGCGCCAGGTCCCCTCTTTGCGGGTCTGTTATCGCTGAAGTTATGCTGCAAGAGGTCCTCTGATGGTAGATCTGGATGGAGAAGGACATCAGATGTAGTGCTATGCTCTTCCAGCTTCTTAGAGACAATCTTAAGGAACCTCACAGCCTTGCATGATAGTTGTACCAGGCCCCCTTTTAATATAGCTGTTACAGCTGGAACGACATGACCTGACTTGCAAGGATCTTAGAGAAGGATGTAACAGTTTTTGCCTATGAGTTAATATGGCCAGACTCACACATAGTAGGTAAAGCAGCGTTTTGTTAACACATCCACAGAGACGACACTGGTTGGTGGTATTTGTTTTAGCCTGTCCATCTTGTCTTTGTCCCTCCTGTGGAGCATCTACAACTTCTTGATTTTCAGGAACTCTTTTATTCTTTTTGCCTGAAGCACTCCAAGAGATTGCATATTTTATTGAAATGTATCCGTTGTAAGCTTCTGCCAAACCTACTCCCCCCCCGCACCCTATGTCCCTCCACCACCCAGTGCATTTGTGTGACCCTGACCTAGCACCCATTTTCTTTTCTTTCTCATGCTATTGTTTTTTTGTTTTTTTTTTACATGCAGCTGACATTTTGTTTCAGGAGCATTAGAGTGCTTTAGATTGAACACCAATTACATTATACAAGTACACATTCATTTTTTAGCCATGGGAAGATTAAGTGCTTTGCCCAGAATCATAGGATGTTGAGCCGACGCCGGAACTCGAACTAGGTTCCCATGTTCCAAAGATGGTAGACCTGTAGTGACCTAGGGCGGGGCACTAGGACCCTGCAGTGGACCACAACACGAAGAGCGAACCGGACACCACATCCGGTCAAGGGGTGGGGAACACACACTACAGGAAGAGGGGATCGTGGGCGGACGGACGAGGGCCATGCTACACATCACATTGGCATACAGATAATAAAGACGTTGAGACTCCCTACCTGTGTACTGCGTGGTGGTGTGTTAGGGCAGGACACGACAACTGGCGACGAGCGTTGGGATTCTGGACACCGCGACGACATCCAGAAGCCACCAGGAGTCCACCCCGGTCCGCTGGCCAGCGCAACAACGATTGCAGCAGCGGGAGAAGTGAAGCGGAGCCAGGAGCCCACCCTGGTCCGAGTGAGGAAGCACGCAGCAAGCAGCAGAGAGCAGCGACGACGCGGGAGCCCACCCCGGCCGCCAAACGAGCGGTAAGGAGCGCGAAGAAAACCACACTGAACTAAAAAGGAAAGAGACGCGAGTGCAATCAAACGCGAACTCTCGCGAGAGCGGCCATTGGAAGGCCAGGCAAAACGGGCCAATCAGTGGCCGAATAGAAGCGGCGGCCATTTTGAAGTCAGGCGGCCATTGGGCATAAGAAAAGAAGTCTCGCGAGAGCGGCGGCCATTACAAGGTCAGGCAAAACGGGCCAATCGGTGGCCAAATAGAAGCGGCGGCCATTTTGGAGTCAGGCAAAAAAAAACGCAGAATAAAGAGGAAAAGAAGCAACAGGACAGAAAATAAAGTGAAAGGAAGCAAATAAAGGACAAAGTAAAATAAATAAAGGAGGGAGAGTGACCTGCTAGCGACACAAAAGCAATAGAAAAAGAAGACGTGGTGAGAAGCGCCAGAAAGAAAATGAGTGACAGCACGCAAGCAATCTTCCGCAGGCCTCTACCATTCAGCCTGTCGGAACCACAAGCTGGCATTCGGTGGGAAAGATGGATCAGAAAATTTGAGCGCTACATGAGCGCCACAGACGTCCCCGAGAGCAAGCAACTGCACCTGCTTTTGAATTTAGCAGGGGATGAGATAGAAGACCTATTGCTAACGTTTCCCGCTGGACAAACAGAGAACTACAAGGGAGTGATAAAGTGTCTCACACAAAAGTTCGACCCCCAACGCAATGTTGATTTTGAAAGATACACGTTCAACACGGCGTGCCAGCAAGGCGAGGAAAGCCTAGATGACTTTGCAACGAGACTGAGAAAACTGGTCACGTACTGCGAATTCGACAAATTTGACAATGAGCAAGCAATAAGACTGCGAATCATTGAGGGCTGTAAATCAGTGGAGTTCCGAGCACGAGTACTGAAGGAACCAACAACGCTAGAAAAGATATTAACAATGGCTCGCACAGAAGCACGAGCCACGGAACAGGCAAAACAGATGGAAGTTGGGAAGGAGAAGAGAGTGGCGCTAGCACATCGCGTCATGGGGAACGCAAACAAGAAGGAATTCCAGGCGCCAATCACGCCACGAAAGGGCGAACAGACATGTTACAGATGTGGCCTCGAGTTTCCCCACGCTGGCGCCTGCCCAGCAATGGGCCAGAAGTGCAGAAAATGCAACAGGGACAACCACTTCTCAAGCGTGTGCATGACCAGGCAATTCAGAGGTGAGAGAGGCCGGGTGACAAGACCGCGGATAACAAGCAACAGGTACGCCCGACACATGGAGACGGCAAATCGCAGCTCGTCTGACGAGTCAGATGAAACAGCAGCACCCGCGAATGCCGCGCGACTCTACTTAATGTCGGACACGCCCAGAGAAAGCGATGGGGCAGAGCATGTTCATCTGGTAGACAAGAGAGAAATAAAGAAGACAGCCACTGTGGACATCAGTGTAGGAGAACACCAGACAAGTTTCGTACTTGACAGCGGAGCAACATGTAACATCATGTGCATGTCCGAATACAAAAAGATGAGAGTAAAACCACAACTACTGCCATCGACCGTGGATGTATTCACCTGGGGCTCAAAGAGCCCGGTAGAAAACATGGGAAAATTCACAGAGACACTAACGTACAAAGGTAGATCGTATCATGAAGAAATACATGTACTCAAGGGTGACATCCCAGCACCATGCCTACTAAGCAATGTGACGGCACAATTGATGGGACTACTGGCCATGACCTATCACATGTCGGAAACGGAGAACATCCTGCAAGAATACCCAGCCATACTGAAAGGGCTTGGCAAGCTAAAAGGGAAACAAATAACACTGCACATAAATGAAGCAATCAAGCCAGTAGCACAACACCACAGACGGGTGCCAATTCACCTACAACCGCAGGTGGCAGAGGGAGATCAATAGCTTACTGGCACAGGATATAATAGAAGCGGCAGACGGCCCAACACCGTGGGTGTCTCCGATCGTGGCGGTGCCGAAGAAGAACACCTCCAAAATCCGCATATGCGTGGACATGAGGATCCCAAACACCGCAATCACAAGGGAACGTCACCCGGGACCGCACCTGAACGACATGATCAGTTGCCTCACTGGAGCGTGCCGATTCTCAAAGCTCGACTTATGCAAAGGATATCACCAGTTAGAGTTGGACCATCAATCTAGGTACATCACGACATTCTCCACTCATCTGGGCCTGTTCAGATATAAGAGACTGAGTTTCGGAATATCATCGGCCGCGGAAATATTTCAGGAGACCATACGACAAGTGATCAGGCCGGTCCCGAACAGCTTAAACTACAGTGATGACATTTTAGTATTTGGAAAAACAGACAAGGAGCATAACACGGCGCTACGTCAAGTATGCACACAACTGGAGAAAGCTGGCCTCACATTAAATGGAGACAAATGCGAGCTAGGAAGAAAGGAACTAGTGTTTTTGGACACATCTTCTCGAAACATGGGATGAGGCCAGACCCCAGCAAGGCTGAAACCCTACAAAATGCAAAGCCACCGGCAGATGTTGCGGAAGTACGATCATTTCTAGGACTCGCCAGCTACTGTGCGAGATACATACAGGATTTCGCTACAGTAAGCACACCACTGAGGGAACTGACCAAACAGGGTCAGAAGTTCATCTGGTCTCAGGAATGCAACAAGGCATTTGAGGACATAAGAGAAGCTGTGGTGAAGGCGGGACATCTGGCCTACTTCGACCCTCTGCTCTGCACTGAATTGACCGTGGATGCCAGCCCAGTGGGACTGGGTGCAATACTAGCACAGCATCTGCCAGGAAGAGAGTCGCAAAGGAAGATTGTTGCATACGCAAGCAAAAGCTTGACAGACATTGAAAAGGCATACTCGCAACCAGAAAAGGAGAGCCTGGCCGTGGTGTGGGCGTGCAAGCATTTCCACATGTTTATTTATGGGAAGCCGTTCACCATCATAACAGACCACCAAGCGCTGGTGACAATCTACGGCAGCCCATCGGCCAAAATGCCGCCCAGGATTGAACGCTGGGGCATCAGACTGATGGACTATGACTTCACAATCGTGCACAAACCAGGGAAAGAACATAATCCTGCAGACTACATGTCAAGACACCCGTCACCACAGGCTCACGAGACGACATCGATAGCAGAGGAATACCTGAACTTTGTGCTCAAGCAAAGCACCCCAGCACCAATAACACTAGCGGAGTTAGAAAGGGAGACCAGAGAAGATGGCACGCTACAACTGGCAATGGAAATAACAAGGAAACAAAGATGGAGGCACATCAACAACAACTGCACCTGGGAAGCAGGAATATGCAAAGAAGAAGTACTAGCTCTGCAAAAGATAAATGAAGAACTGTCAGAGACAGAAAGCGGAATACTAATGAGAGGGACGAGAATTGTGATACCAAGATCACTCAGAAGACAAGTAATAGACCAAGCTCACGAGTCACACCGAGGCGTCGTATCAACAAAGAAGCTACTAAGAGAGAAAGTGTGGTTTCCTAGACTGGATCGCATGGTCGAAGACACAATATCGACGTGCCACCTATGCCAAGTGACCGGAGCACCAGCCAGACAGACACCACTACAAATGTCAGAGCTTCCAAGAGCAGTATGGACAACACTGGCAGCTGACTTCTTTGGCCCACTAGACACAGGAAACTACTTGCTGGTGGTCATTGATGAGTACTCAAGATTTCCAATAGTGCGACACGTCCCATCGACATCAGCATCAGCAACACTACCAATTTTAGATGACATCTTCGCTGCATGGGGCTCACCAGAAACACTAAAGACGGACAATGGTCCCCCATTTTCAGGGGAAGAATTCCGGAGATTCATGACTTATCTAGGGATAAATCACAGGAAGATAACTCCACTGTGGCCTCAAGCTAATGGAATGGTGGAGAGATTCATGGGGAACATCAAAAAAGCAGTTCAAAGGGCGAGGCTGGCGCAGATATCATTAGGACAAGCTCTATGCCAGGTATTGCGGGACTACAGGAACACACCGCACAACTCCACAGGAAGATGCCCAGCGGAGCTTGTGCTGGGGAGGACAAGCAGAACAAGGCTGCCGCAAATAGAGACAATGACAGCGCCAGATCGCAGCAGTGTCGCAGAAAAAGATAGAGAGGAGAAAGAAAAAATGAAAAGATATGCAGATGCAAGACGACATGCCAGCACGTCAGATCTGAAGGAAGGAGATATGGTAATAGTGCGTCAACGACAGCAAAGAAAGTCGGACAGCACGTTCTCCAAAGACCCGCTAGTAATAACAAAAGTGAAGGGCTCAATGGTTACGGCCGAGTCAGATCATCAGAGGATAACAAGAAACAGCTCACACTTCAGAGAGCTGAAAGGAATGAAAGAAGAAGATCAAGGCACTGAAACAGCAGGACAAGAAGAGCAGGAGCACGGCAGCAACGAAAGAGAAAATGGAGAGGGAGCAGCAGAAGACCAACAAACGGAGGCCCGCCACAGAAGAACATGCCGACGGCCAAAGAGACTGATAGAAGAAATGTAACTCAATCATTCATTCAATTCATTCGTAACAGAGGGGGAGATGTAGTGACCTAGGGCGGGGCACTAGGACCCTGCAGTGGACCACAACACGAAGAGCGAACCGGACACCACATCCGGTCAAGGGGTGGGGAACACACACTACAGGAAGAGGGGATCGTGGGCGGACGGACGAGGGCCATGCTACACATCACATTGGCATACAGATAATAAAGACGTTGAGACTCCCTACCTGTGTCCTGCGTGGTGGTGTGTTAGGGCAGGACACGACAACATCCTCTGCCCACCCCTTTCTCTTCATTCATCTCGTCCATGTATAGAAAGCGAGGAGTATTTGTGAGAGGGGCGGGGAGGGAGCCATTGGATCACATTTCAGTCAGACATCGGTGCTCCTCATTTAAAGTGGAGACAGGGTGCTGCAGTCAAATGATTTTTGAGACTGCAACACTACGCAGCAAACGGTGGCAGATCATTACCATCACACTACCTGTCTGATGCTTCGGAGACAGCCTGTGCTCCTGGCAGTGGCAACGCTGCTGTAGCTATCGCTGCATGCAGCAGGCTTGTTTTATGTTAGTTTGTGAGACCTAACCAAGAAACAGTGCATGCACTCTGCGTCAGGCGAGACGTAAAAATGAGGAAGCGTATAAAGAGTAAATAAAATTCACTTGAAAGCACGTATTCAAGGGTGTCTCTTTCATACACATGTAAGTTGAGTGCTTTAGTAGCTCCCACATTTTATGGATTCTTTGCAACTGGGTAGGAGTGTTAAACCAAAGTGAGCACAGCACTCATTCGGAATAAATACAAAATACAACAGTCAACCAAGCATCAAATATTGGGCAATTCAACCAGGTAGACGGACAGAAACCCTAAAAGACACATTACTATCAATCCCCCCAATCACATTTCCGGGTCTTTACGCTGGCCTCAACTACTCCTCTCTAAAATATTTTATGTACGGCATTCTCTGTACCAGATGCTCCTGCTAGAACAAAAATGCTCTCTGTGAGGTGCTCTGCTGCTCATTGTAGATTAGTCTGTACTCTAACAAATATTTGGGAAATATATGTATATAATACATGGGATTCTGCAATCCCTATATAAAAGGCGTCTGTAATTTCTTTATAATTGGATACTTGTGATGCACCCAGTCGACGATTATAAAAAAAAAAAAATCAGAACTCAACTGTAATAAGTTATTGCAATCAAGTTCTGTCGTCACAATGCCTGCTGCCAGCAGCCGAGGTGAAAGGCAGGTCTTGTCACGTTGCTTTTCTTTCTACTGCTCTATTTTTCTAGTTTAGAGTGACAACAGAAAGAACATGTTTATTTTTCACTCCTTAGATAATTATAGAAAATTTGAATCTTTCTGCATGTTTCTACACATTCTGAGGTACTGCAGCTTTTCTTTATAAAAACTGACTTGTATTGAACTGTTTCGAATATAATTTCTCTTTTACATGAAAGAGTTACCCACCAAGGTTTTAAGTAGTTTGTGGGAAAGGTGATGGTGTGACCATGTATTATATGGAATAAAGTACCCCCTGCCTTACATGATAAGGATATTGCAAGTCACCTTAGAGTTCCATAACTTTATAGGAACTTGACCTTTGGCCTCATTCCTCTATATCGTTATGGAACTCCTTGGTGATTTAAAATATCCTTATTATCTAAGGCAGGTGGAACATTATCCCTCATAAAATGCTATTTAGGCATTAGTGGAAAACCATTTACTTTTTGCAGGGCCGGCATTTCCATAAGGTTAAGTAAGACATAAGGCGCACCACCAGCAGGTGGCTGGAGGAGGTGCCAGACTGCAGCTGAGTGCTATTAACACCACGCTTTTATTTGGGAAGACAGAAGATGTAAATGAAATTGACAACAGTTAATGAAGCCTGTTGGCTTCGGAAACATTCTCATCATCTTGAGTTTGTGGTGTGCACCAAATTAATTTGTCAAGAAAGTTGTATTGTTTTAGCCCAGTCAGAGGCAACACCTGCAGGAGTGTAACATTTGGATTAAGAAGTGCTTCCACATTTTGTTCAAATTCACCTCTACTCCCTAGGGATGTAGCCAACTCTGGGTCTCCTGCCACAGTTTGACTTGTGATTAACCGCAACAGGGGCTGCCCTACTCCCCAGAACCTGGGGCAAATAAACAATACAACAGCTACAATGGTTCAGGGGGAAATTTGCATAAACAAAGGTGTATCTAACCACCATATGAAAATGTCATAACACTTGAGAAAGTGCGAATAAATATATAAAGGTACCCACAGAAAAAACCTTCTTGAAATTTTTTTTTAGTTCTTGAGATAACTTATTATAAAACATAAAATATATCAAAAGAAATACAAACATATAAAGATGGTGCTCATGAAGTTACACATAACAAACATACAAAAATACAAATTACAGTGTAAACAGATAAACAAACACAATGGCAGAGGAATAATACACAAAATGTCCATTATATCACAGGATCCACATGTGGATGGAAAGCACAGCGAACTGATATGGAAGTTTTATTCTTCATCGTTGAATTTCCAATGTGAATCACTGCTGTGTTTCAGACGTTTTCTCGGATGTGGTCCATTAAATAGTGTTGCTTTGAACTAAACACTTCAATTTTTTTTAATTATTTGTGGAATTTATTGAGACTACGGTCCTTGGAGTCCCACGATCATGTCGAGGCCTTAATATTAGCTGGACCTTTGGAACTTTTGATGTGATAAATCATTTCGTCACCAATTGTTTTCTGATGGTTGCTTCCAAATCTTACTCTATGTCCTGATGATGACCTTCTAAATTGATACGGTCGAAACGCCTTCGTCGTTCCCTTTGGCAACTAGGAGGACGCATTTATTGTATTATTGAACCTGTGATATATTGGACATTTTGTGCATTATTCCTCTGCCATTGTGTTTGCTTATTTGTTTACAGTGCAATTTGTATTTTTGTATGTTTGTTATGAGTAACTTCATGAGCGCCATCTTTATATGTTTGTATTACTTTTGATATATTTTATGTTTTATGATGTTATCTCAATAACAAAAAAACTTTTTTCAAGAAGGTTTTGTCTGTTGGTTCCTTTATATATTAATATATTTATTCGCACATCCTCATGTGTAGTTTCATAAATATAGTTAGAAAATTGCGCATTTTAGTGTATTTGGCCAGTTATGTTGATTATACAATCATAAGATTTAAAGACTACTCATCTGAGGGATACCAAATATAACTGCCTGCCACAATTTGTAAAATTTTCCTGTTGGCAACTACCACAGAACCCTTCTCTGAACTGTGCCTGGCCGCCACAGAAACATTATGAAAATGTCACCAGCGGTTCCTTGGCTATTGCTATTGTCATGTTTCATATAGATGCCCTAATATAGGCATAGTTTGAGATGCCCTAATATAGGCATAATATTTCACCTACATTAGTTCTCTATTCTCCACAATAACGGGCGCTGAGGGCTGAACCTTATCTAGACTGTGGTTTGGGTACAGAAGGAGGGTTTTTCCCAAGCAATGGCCTCCTATACCATCTTCGATGTGCTCATCCAGTATGATTAAATATTCATAAGAGTTCTAGGACACCAGGCAGGGGCTAGGATCCACCTGCATAAACATCTACGTAACTGGTTCATCCCATACGTCATCTTCATACCCAACAATGGCTAACACAAGACACAAGGGACAAAGGGACTCTATACTTTTCTGTATAAATACAGCACCTCTTGCTATCAGTAGTGAGAGGGAACCGAGACTTCCAGGCCGACACACTGTTCAGAGACGCTGAGGCTCCTGCATGCAGTCGCTCCAGCTGACAGTGGTCTAATCATCCCTTGCGGGGTGTCCAACTCGAGACCAGGACGAGGTCCCACACTCTCATTATTCAGGTAATAGGGTTTGACTACATCCTAGCGGGATTCTTGGCTTCTTTCGCACCTACTCACATGCTAGGTACACTTAGGTACATCTAGGCAGGCATCGTAGGAGTATGTGCTTTATTTTATAAATGCATTTTATATTCATGCATATGTTCATGACTATTGCAAAATGGTAGAACTGTACTATCCTTTCTTATTCACTGTACTGCTGATCATATATCTCTGCTACTGTTTAACATTTGTCGCAGCACATACATTTTATACTAGAAGAACAACTGTGCAATAAATTCTTATTGTAAACACGCTCAACTGTTTCTTCTGTGTAACTCTCTGAGATCAAATGAGCAAGCACGAGTGACTGAGCGAAAAGTAGTACATTGTTTCCACGAGTCTGAGGAATCAGGGTTGTCGTGTTCTGAGGTTGCCAAAAACTAATCTCTCTGATAAAAAGGAGATTCTAGTGGCACTGTGAGCTAGCTAATGCATACAGGCTAACATACGCGGTGGGGGTGCACAGAATCAGTCTACCACCAGGCCCACAGTGTATGTTATCCAAAAGCGCAGGTCCTGCAGGGGTACTATAGGAACTACACTACATGGCGCCACCAATGTTGGTTTGGTACTTATTTAACAGTAGAATCTGAGTAGTTCAGTCGTGCTTATTCTCAGAGACCCCTACTCACAAAAACCAGAGACGTCTGGAGTGGGTGGGCACAAACTCCGCCACAGCTGAGTAGGCGAGATATCCTATTTATTGGCTGTCGGTTAATCAAGCTTGAAGGACATTTAGTTCCCAAAATTGTGCAAAACACCTTATCTTAATTTCCTTGGACAGTTATTCCGTGTTCTTAACACAATGACTACCGAAAACGGAGAATTAGACCCGCTGGCACAAATAGGTCAGTCAGATTCTGAGGAAGATGCCAATGCAATACATATTGCACCCAATGTAAGACACACACTCACAGTTAAACTCCTCAAAAATGGTGTACCATCCAGAGGAGGTGTAGTAATATTCGTGATAGATGCACACGAAGATTTCCAAACAGAGGGGTTCTATTCATGGGTTACATTCCCAGCAGCAAATGCTATAACAAAAACTTTTCATTATTTTACACATGAAGAAGTCCCAGCGGTCTACACTCCGTTTGAGGAGATTGAAATTCCGCTTACCTACCAGGAACATAATTTCTGGTTTAATGGCGCCCTACCCCACTCAAGAAGAAGAGCAAGACTTGGTCCATTAGGAAGACCAGGAGCAACATGGCTGATATTAGCGACCTATGCACCACATCCTGACATTGACACAATGCGAAATGATAAATTGCTTTTTCAACACAAAGAGTTGATAAAACTTTACAGAAACATGACACAATTCGTCATGAGGACACTTGCGGTCCAACCAACAGTAATTACACCAAATACAGCTCCTACACAGAGCACAGTTACTAAAATTACTCCACAAACATTGCACGCGGTAATGGGTAAATTGCCCACAAAACGTGAACAAATTCCTTTCTGGGTAGCTCAGAAAATAACCCAGTTAGAAGCAGTATTCCCAAATACCACACCATTTGAAAAACACAGAATGTTAACAATCTGCTTGCCCATGGGGATTACACCACAGTTAGAGGATTGTACCTCTTGGGTACAGTCTTTGCTGCCATATATACCAGAACTCATGGTATTCCTTCATTAGCAGTGATACCAGATGTATTAAGACAAATACAAAATGAGTACGGAGCAGAGCCTGCCCTGAACTTAGGGATGAAGTTATTAAATAACTAAGACCAGGTATCAGCCATAATACTAGCTAACATTAAAGGGGAAGCAGCATCAGTGGCAATCCGCCAACGCCTACGGGAGTTCTCTCCATTAGAACAGGAGAATGAACTACCCAAAATAACTGAAACTGCGTATGTAGAGTTAGGCAGGAATAGTTTGGGGGGAAAAGCTGTAAAACCTCAACTAATGGGCAGCCCCGAAAAGGACACTTCTAAGCAAACACCGACTTCTTCTAAAAAGAAGTGGGATAATAAAAAACAACAAAAGTTTAAGGACAACAGATCTCAGTCCCGCGGTAGGTCTCCTCCACAGGAGCCCTCTGAAAAGAGGTACAACCTTAGGAATAGGGATAATATTAGGAAACCTGACAGATATCAGGATACTGATACACGTTCCTCTCATTCCATTCAAGGCTCGAAGAAAAACTCCGAGAGAGAAGGACGGTCAGAACACAGAGAGGAGCGCACACAGTCCAGAGACAAGCAGCGCGCTCCAGACTTTACTTCCAAAAAAGAAGATAAGCCAAAATCAAAACCTCAATTTAAGAAAAAGAAAGTTGCTGGTCTGAAAATCAGACATGCCCAGAATTCTGAGGACACAACTTCTGAACGGGGAATGGGCTCTGACGATGCTAGACAGTGCGGCAGAAGTAACAATAGCTCGCCAGAACCTGAAGGAATTTCTGGTGACAGCGGACTTGAATGATTACATCACGGTGGAAACACCAGACAAAAGGGTGAGCGTCCCACAGAAGTTACATGAAATAACACTCCGGATGGAGGGGGACAAGCCCAGGAAAATAAATGGTCTCTTTTGGAAGAACTTATCATCTGTGTATGACATCCTGTTAGCCGAACAAGATTGGCCGCCAGCATTCGTAATGGAGTGCCCCAGGGGAGAAAGTATAATTTTTCCTGCATTTTCCGACCATATTCCCGTTCACCTTAAACATACATATGCACGGGAGTGGGCAGTAGCCCAAGCTCCAGCATTGTACAAAAATCACGCTGGGTGGGATGAGGATTCAACCTACCACGTGATCCCGTTAAAAGTTTCACCAAATGCTCAGAGGCAATACCCAATAAAGCAAGAAGCTAAAAAACAGGTCAAGGAGATCTTAGATCAACTTGAATACCAGGGGGTCATTGAAAAATGTACCTCTCAAATGAACAATCCTTTGTTTCCCGTCTCTAAACCCAACAATACATATCGTCTAGTTTTAGACTACAGACATTTAAACTCATGCACAAAGACATTTGCTGTCCAAAATGCACATAGTGCCGCATTAATGAATAACATTGTGCGGAAAAAATACAAAACAACACTTGATATCTCAAATGGATTTTTCTGCCAAAATATAGCGCCTGAAGGCAGGTATTTGACCGCATTCTCAGCGTTAGTGACTAGCAACAGATACTCCACTACCATATACTCACTTGGGCCCATATAACTCTCTTGCACTAAACACCAAGTAGACCGCTGGAACTTTTTAGTTTTATAATTTTCATACCTCAAGATCTAGTTATTTCTTCTCTAACTAAAACCTTTCACTGATCAAATAGTTCTTTCCTCTGGTCAATGGACCATTAGGTGGAACTAGTTGATGGTGATAATTAACATAATTTGATTAAACATTTCTTGATTAAATAAAATAATCACAGACTCTGTAAGTTTTAAAAATCGTTATCTAGATTAGTTGGTTGTGAACCATCTCAAAACGTTTCAGTACAAACACCCTCATTCGCAAGAGTGCCAATTCAATCAAAATTTCAAATAGATATAATAATTCAGATCCACACAACAACTATACTCAGAAAGAAGGGGATAGAGAGAGAAGAGCATTTATCAAGACGATGAATTTATAATTACCAAGTATGGTGTGAAGACCAACCCCCTGGCCAAAGGGCTGGTAAGGGTCCCCAGGACAGATCAGGAGACAAAGTCTTCAGGACAGGAATCAGGACAAAATACTTCACCTCTCTAGATACCGACGACCGTGTCGCACCCCTCTCTGACACTCTCTTCCTCCTCGTGGTTCTTCCACGATCTTCTTTCTAACCCACCCAAATTAAGTAGATGGTTCTGCATTCGATTTCTTCATCAGCATTTCAGAGCATCAACACGACCCCCAGCATCCCAAGCTCCGAATTGTTTCTGCTGCTTCCGCTCCCAACAAGCTCTGCCTACTAACTAACTTAACTACTTCAACTATACCTTTCTATTACCATGTACCACCCATTAATGTTTCAATTTTACAAAATACTAACTTCTGATTGGACAGGCGAGGGGGGGATGATCATCACACCATGCTTATATTTCACTTATTTCTTTAAACCATTGTTTCAAAACTCCTCCCCTCAAACTTTTATTCCGCACTTCCTTTCCGATACATCTTTAAACTTTATTAATACAAATGTAGCGATCTCTTGAATAAAGTTCCTTCATATGAACTCTTCACCCTCATATTCCCAGGGTACATCTTCGCCGACCTTGGACGCGTGTCAAGTCCTTAGTCATCTTTTCGTACTTCCTCGCCAGGGCGCATGCGTCGCGCAACGTCAGTCTGCTCGACTCAGACAAATTTGACAGGCCCAAATACGCACTAATAATAAAGTCAAAAGGAAAAATGTTATTCTCAAAAATAAATGATTTCACTGTATACCACCAACCTCTACTCTAGCCCATACCATTTATTATTTCCCTTTCTGCATTTGCGTTAGTATAGAACTTATTTTCTAATTTCAGCAAGCCGGTGCCATGCATGTGAGTTTTCAAGCGGCCATTTTATAGTTCTTTGCGCAAGCGCCAGAATTTCCCTCCAAGCGTTAGTACGTCATACTACGTAGATGCAGTAGACGCATGCGCAGTAAAGATCCAGTGTTAGAATGCATCTTAGTCCTTTGTTCATGTTATTGCAGTTAGTAAACACATAGGCAAGCTTCATTTTCTCCCGCGAGTAAAGGAAATGCGTATTATTAATCACAAAACACGTTGTTAGTAATTCGTTAGTGAGTTAAAACGAGAGGATTGTTTCCGAGCAAGTCTCATGTACGAGTCCTTGCTCCATCAATCCCCTCTCTGATGGCATATTAAGCCATCACAAACTTACCCATCCATCCCAGATACCAACTTTAACACTTCTCAGTTTTCTCTTATTTGTCCTCTCAACTTTCATCAATAATTTTGTTTCCTTCTAAATCTCGCATCTTCTTATATAACCTGCCTTTCATTTCTTCCAAACGTATTTCATCATATTTTCTCTTTTGTGTCTGTCCCTTTCCCTTTCTTTCCAAGTGTACCTTTTCTTTCGTACCTTTTCTACAACATTTATATGTAATTATTATTAACATCACTACCATTATTATCATAACTAATGGTATTATTATTTGACATAGAAAACTTTTCCCAAAATCGACAAACCATTTCCCTATTGATGTTATACTTTTTGTTAGTCTTCCCCACACACTGTCAACCTCCAGTTGGGTCAAATCTTTATGCATTCCCGTAATGTTTTCAATATATCCTTTAATTTCTCTGCTCTTGTCCGGAATATAAGTGCAGCAATGTTGAATTTTCAACATGCCACAGACTCCACCTTCTTTTGTTAACAATATATCAAGAGCAAGACGGTTCTGTAAAACCATAGATCTAATTGCAACCATTTCTGTGTTAATCATTAGAAATCCTCCTGCAGTATCTGTAGAAAGACGATCAACTATGGTTGATAACTTACACATTTTCTGTGAATTTAGAATGCTCCAACTGAGGGTATCAGTGCACTAAAAATATCTCCTACAACTTCAGAAAAACTAGCTCTTCTTTTACGTGTTAGTCCATTAGAATTTCCATTGGTTCCACTGATTTTATCTACATGATAAATTTTGGGAAAAACTATTCCAAAATAACAGCTTCCGTGCCATCTTGCAGGTAACCTATAATAGGCATTGCTCCCACAAACCTAATATACTCCTGGAAACACAGGATCAATTCCCCCTTTTAGTCCCCATCCTCCTAATATTAGGAAGTTATGTTCACATTCACTGGAACCAATGTAGTTATTGTTATAATCTGTCTTTAATCTATGGAGGCAGAATTTTCCCCTTTTCACAAAGTCCAGGGACATCGCAGCATGAGCCTTGCCACTTGCATAGATTCCCTCCTTCCCAACCCATGGAGGTACATGGGTTTTCTGTGTAGTTGCTTTCCTCATTAAATCCTGTCTCCTTTCTTCTACTAAATTCAAAAAATCTTTTTCTTCTTTTCTTAATGTACATGTTAGATTATCTTTCCGTGCCTGAACTAAATCTATTGAACTCATCGTTATGAAAAATTCACCCATAAACAGTGCATTTTTACTACTAGCTACTGGATTCATATTCTTTCTAATAGGTAATTCAGAAAATAATACATCTATATCTGAATAAAAATATTGAAGTTTCCCTGTAGCATAAAATAAACTTGACGAAATACTACATGACACACCATAAGTCAAAGGTATATGGTGATACGTCATTCCTTCTGATACTGATGAGGGTAACTTCATACACACGTAGCAGTTATTAATCTCCATAGTACTAACATATTGAAATAACAATTTATTAAACACATTAGAGGACGTATTATAGTCTGATTCATTATGATAGTTTGCTTCATCTTCTACCCCTATTTCTATTTCAGTTTCTCTTATTCTATCCACCTTAACATTAGTATCTGTATTATTCTTGTCACTCGTTTTCATTATTAAAGGTACTCCTACTGTTAGGAATAACCATCCTAATCCTGCTAATAAAATACTACAAAAACAAAATCTAAAACACTTTCTTTTTAATCCACTCTTTGGTTTCCCGGTAACTTCAATGTCTGCCATTTTATTTCTGAGAACATTTCTTTTCTCTTATCCTTTTCTTTTTCAGTCTTAGCCTTCCTTTTTGTTCTTAAGGAGGTTTCAATTGGCTTTCATCAATTTGTGCAATATGGACCTCTTCTGTCTCATCAGACAGATCCAGGGACTCAAATTCCTCGAATAGAACGTATGTCCACTCAGGAGCCTTGTATCTCCTGTTTAAGTTTCTCAATCTTGGACTTCTTCGAGTTATTTTTGCTAAGGTTTGTTTAGGTCTTGTTTGACTTGTGATTTCGTTTACTTGCTCTGGTTTCTTTTCAGATTTTCTCAGATGATATTTTAGTTTCTTTACTCCAGTTGGCCAATTGTCTCCCTTTCTGACTCTTTTGATTTGTACTGCGTTTTCACCTTCTTTATCTCTTTGTAAAGTTCTTTTTATTTCATTTATTCTGGGCACAATCTGTTCTGTTTCTCTGTTTTCTGTGCTTGTACCTTCTTTTGCTTCCTCCTGCTCAGGTTCTACTGTATTTTGTTCTACTTCTTCCTGAGCTTGTTCTTCTAATTCTATCTGACCCTGTTCAGGTCTTAGTTCAAACCTTTCTTCTTCTGCCTGAACTTGTTCTTCTAACTCTATCTGGTCCTGTTCAGGTCTTAATTCAAACTTTTCTTCTTCCGCCTGAACGTGTTCTTCTATTTTTCCCTCCTCAGGTTTGTTTGTGTCTCTTTCTATTTTCACCTGAGTGTGTTCTTCTTCCCCTGTCTCTTCCTGACTACTTTCCTGTCTTTTCAGTTCTGTTCTTCTTCTGGTTTCAATAACATCATCAATTATTTCAATCACTGGGATCTATTCTTCCTGACTTATCTCGGGCTGTTCGTCATATGGTTGTCTTTCAGAATCTATCACTCTAGATTCTTCAATTTCACAGTTTACAACTCCTGACGCTTCAGCTTGCTCAGTCAGTGGTGGCTCTTGTTGATCTGATGGGCTCGGAACTCTTCTGGTATGGCTGGCATGAATCCAATTGGGCAGACCTGCACACTTCACTGCTGTGGTAGTGACTAAATATGACTTGCCGTGGTCCGTCCCACCTTGGTGCTAGGCACGACTTTCTTGTGTGTTTCTTTACCAGCACCCAATCTCCAGGATTCAAATCATGCGCTTGGTCTGGCTGTCTTTCAACTGCGTCTTCTCCAACCTGGTGAGAGATAGAATGCATAATTTCAGCCAATCCTTTGCAATAGTCCAATACCAGATCATCAGTTATACTCATTAGTTTATTTCCAGGAATAAATGCCTGTCTCATGGCTCTTCCCATGAGAACCTCATGTGGGCTCATTCCTGTTTTTCTGTCTGGAATGCTTCTGAAGCCCATCAATACAAGAGGTAATGCATCTGGCCATTTCAGCTTTGTGGATGCACACACCTTTCCTAATCTTGACTTGATTGTGCCATTCATTTTCTCAACAACTCCAGAAGCCTCTGGACGATAAGCACAGTGCAGTTTTTGTTCAATGTTAAAATCAGCACAGATTAATCGAATTATTTCGTTATTAAAATGAGGGCCTCTATCTGATTCCAAAGTGACCGGAAAACCAAATCTCGGCACTAACTCCCTCAGCAACAATTTTGCAACTGTAAGACTGTCATTTCTTCGAGTTTGATAGGCTTCCACCCATCTTGAAAAAAGGCATACTATGACAAGTACGTATTTCAGTCCATTGCATGGGGGTAATTCAATAAAATCTAACTGTAATCTGGTGAAGGGTCCTTCTGCCTTTCCGATCTTTCCCCAGCTTACCACTGTCTTTCTAACTGGGTTCTGCTGTTGACAGGTTAAGCATCTTTGGCAAAGGCTCTCTGTGACTACCCTGAACTTCGGATTATACCAACTCTGTCTGAATAGCCTGATCATTGAATCTCTCCCTATGTGTGTTGCTCCATGGTACACTCTCGCCATTTTTTAAAGCAAACAATCTGGCATGACTGGTCTTCAATCTAAATACACCCATACCTCATCATGTGGTCTCTTTGTACAGGCTGCCTTTATCCAGATTTCTTTTTCCCTTTCCTCAACTTCTTCCTGCAATTGTCTAATCTCATCCCATGTTTCTAGTACTGAGAAGTACATAAATTGGCATCTGGTTTCACCCATTTCAATTTTTCTGTTTATGGCTACTGCATTTTTAGCACAGTATTTCGCCACTTGGTCAGCATAATTATTGCCAGCAGTCACATAGTCATTTCCTGACTGATGTGCAGCGCATTTTACAACTGCTATCTCCTTTGGCAATTGTAATGCTTCCAATAAATCTTTCACATTTTTGCTGTTTCTGATAGGAGATCCTGAGGAAGTCAGAAATCCCCTTTGCATCCAAAGCTGGCCAAAGTCATGCACAATCCCGAACCCATATTGGCTGTCCATAAATATGGTTACTCTCCAATTTTTCCCCTTTTTACATGCCATTGTTAAGGCAACCAATTCAGCTACTTGTGCAGACTTGACCCGAGGTAAACAGGATGCTTCAATTACCCCAGAAATTTTACAAACAGCATATGCAGCACTTAGACCTCCTTCTTGTGTCCTAAGGCAGGAACCGTCTACAAATAACTCATGATCAGCCTCTTTCAAAGGTGACTCTCTTATGTCCGGGCGGGGCTTCATGCATAACTCAGTCACGTCCAAGCAATCATGATCACTTTCATCTTTCACTTCCTCATCACAGGGGTCTGGCAATAGAGTGGCTGGGTTCAGGATCGTACACCTTATTACAGTCACATTCTCAGCTCCCAAAATCACTCTTTCGTACTTTGTCAAACGACTAGGGGTGAGGTACTGTGTTCTTGTTCTTGTCAAAAGAATCTCAACCGAGTGTGGAGCAAAAACCTTTACCGGATGTCCCATCACTATCGACTCACTTTGCTCCAGACTCATACAAGTAGCAGTTACTGCTTTTAAGCAGCCAGGCAATGCTGAAGCCACTGGGTCCAATGTGGCTGAAAAATATGCCACTGGACGTCGACTCAATCCATGTCTCTGTGTTAAGACTGAAAGTGCACAATTTTCTCTTTCACAACAGAACAAAGCAAAGTCTTTTGAATAATCAGGCATGCCCAAAGCAGGAGCCTCTCACAGACAATTTCTTAGTCTCACAAATGCCTCTAGGCAGTCATCATCCCAATCAATCGGATCTTTTGCTCGTTTCCGAATCATCTGTATTAATGGTTTCGCTAACATAGAAAAACCATTAATCCATTGCCTACAGTATCCAAACACTCCTAGAAACATTCTTATTTCTCTCTGAGTCTGTGGCAATTGCATTTCTTTGATTATTTTTATTCTTTCCGGTGTCACTTTTCTAACTCCTCTTTCTATTTTATGCCCTAAATATCTTACTTCTTGTTGACAGAACTGTAACTTTTCTGGAGACACCTTGTGTCCTCCTTCAGCCAAATGGTTCAGTAATGCAATTGTATCTGTGACACAATCTTCTCGTGTTTTTGATGCCACCAATAGGTCATCAATGTACTGAACCAGAACAGAATTTCCAGGCATGATCAACGATTCCAACCACTTTTTCAAAATCTGATTAAAAATTGAAGGACTCTCTGTGTACCCTTGAGGAACACGACACCATGCGTAAATACGATCTTCAAACTTGAACGTAAAAAGATACTGGCTGTCTGGGTGCAAAGGAATAGAAAAGAACGCTTGGCATAAATCAATTACTGTAAACCATCCTGCATTTCAGGGTATTTGATAAAGGATCACTGCTGGATTAGGCACAATTGGACAGCAGGGAATTACAATTTAATTTATTTTTCGTAGGTCTTGCACTATTCTGTACTTTCCGCTAGGCTTTTTCAGTCCCATTATTGGCGAATTACAGGGACTACCCATCACCTCTTTTAATATACCTTGTTTAACCATTCGTTCAATTTGTGGAACAATTCCTGCTTTTACTTCTGGACTCATTTTGTACTGTCGGGTATTTGGATACACTGCACCTTCTTTCACTGTCAATTTAACTGGGTCTATATTTGTCATTAGCCCAATGTCTTTTCCTGTAAAATCTCACACTTCTGGATTGACTGTCGTTCTTAACTCTTCTGGTAATTCATTCTCGGTTATTAATGAAAACATCTCATCTACTTCTGTTCCCTGTTTGGCCAACATCATCTTATAAACAATGTCCTCATCAGGGGTTTGGAAAGCAACACCATCTGGTGTACAATAGATCGTGCAATTCATCTTTGCACAAAAGATCTCTTCCCAACAGATTTACAGGACTGGAATCGCATACTACAAATCGATGCATTTCTTTGAAGTTTCCAATGTGCACCTCCATTGGCTTTGTGATTGGGGTTCTAATCTGTTGGTTAGATACGCCTACAACTTGGATTGACTCTCCTGGGAGGGGTAGGTTTGGGATGTCTGCTGTTCTCACAGTAGACCTGGTAGCACCAGTATCCAATAGGAAAGTAATGTCTTTACCTTCTACTATCCCATCAACAAATGGACCTGACTGATCTACCGGCAAGGATGCGCCAAGCACGCACTCCTCTTCCTCCCCCCTCAGGTACCGTCACTGTGCGGTATCTGAATGTTCTTCATCATTCTGTAAAAAATATTGTGCAATTGTTCTATTATTTTTACCACTTTCTCCTTGAAATCCGGTGTTCGCACTGACACTTTGATGGTTCACAAAATTTGGCATAGGAGCTGGTGGCACCTGATATTGTGGAGTAACTACCTGTTGCTGCTGATTCATAAGTACTTCATTCTGCATCTGTGGAATTAAATTTTGATTTGGCCCATTATTATTATTATTATTCTGAGTACTCTTACACTCGTTCTTCCAATGTCCAAGCTTTCCGCACGCATGACAAGGAAACTTCTTTTTCGCTTCTTCTCTGTCCATTCGCCCCTTAAATTTATTACCATTCACTCCTTGATTATTCTGACTCTGTTTTTTCACTTGATTATTATTTTGGTCATTTGCTTTCTCTTCTTGCTGCTCTGCCAATTTAACTTGTGCCCACATCATTTTCTCTTTTAGCTTCCTACGCCTGGCCTCAATGTCATCTCCGCAATATTTCGCGTACTTTAGAATCTCATCCACTGTTTTGCTTTGCCAACACAACATGTGCTGCTGTATCATCTGACTGATTTCTGGTTTCAAGCCATATACAAACCGATACACAAAATGTCCCATATCTGTCACCAATATTCTCAAAACCACTATACTGCTTAAGCACCTGCAATAACCGTTCATAGTACGCACGTACAGATTCATTTGGTTCCTGTGTTGTTCTACCCAATCTGTTGCTTTAGGAGGGATTTTCCCTTTCAAATACGTAATCACTTGGTGATACTTTTTCATCACCTCTTCCGAAGGTGCTCCTGTTTTTGCATCTCTAGGATACTCCTCATTAGGCCAATCAATTGTGATCTTACATTCTGTCCATAAATCAGCAGGTACCACTATATGAAATAGACCATCCAAGTCTTTCAATAACACCTTTGAAACCTTCACAAACCTCTCTACCTGTTTGTACCACTCAACTGGTTTTTCTCTCAGTTTTGGAAAATCATTTGTAAATGATAAAATATCTTGTCTACTCCAAGGAACATGAACATATCCACCTCCTGGAACCTCTTTCATTGGACACAATTTTTCCACTTTGCTTGATTCTCTTACTGGAAATGCAGCTGCTGCTTCTCTCGCTTGCACTTCCTCTTTCTTTCTTATCCATCTAATTCTCCATTTATCAATGTCTCCCCACTTTCGCAAAATGTTCATTAATTCTTTTATCTGTAGCCTTTTTCCCGAAGCATTTACACTTTCTAAATCTTTATCAGTAAAATCCACTCAATAGGGTTTCTGTAACAATTTTGATTTCCCTATGTCTATTCCAATCTCTGAAGCAACTTCAGTTAGTCTCTCATGAAATATTCTTGCTCTCCTAGTTATATTCTTGCATAGAAACAATAATTCCTCATCATTGTATACGTTTAATCTTTCTGTACCCACACATCCTGTCATCATCTCTTCCAATTCCACTTTCAATCTGCTGATATCTAAAATCTTTGGTGTTGGGTTCTGATTATCTCTTTCCTGAGCCCACCTTTCTATTTCTTCAGAGGTGACTACTGTTGCGCCTGCAGTTCCAGCCGGAACCAGAGGTCTTCTTTCTCTCAAATTCATAGGCGTAACTCTCTTTGGAGTTTCCGTATGAGGTTCCACAATAGGGAGATCCATTAATGAAATAACTGACTCACTTTCGCTAACCTGATCATCTGTGATTACTATCTCTTTTCTAGGACTACTTAATGGAACTGTCACAAGTTGTGGTTTCTGGCAAATCTTATTATCTCCATATAATGGGATTACGGGACCAATAGTTACTGGTACTGTCAAAGCTTCAGTATTTAAATTCAATTGACTTATCCTTTGAACTAGTTCTTCTCTAGTTTTATTCAAAGCTTCTCTTTCATTATCTTGCAACACTCTATTGTATGATGTCTCATGTAGAATCTCTGGAGTTAATGGTATTCCCATTATTGGCGCACTTGGGACAACCTTACTAGCTGCTCTTGATACGGTGGTGGATTTTTAATTAAAATATCCTCTAGTAACTCATCATCTGATTCACCATATCCTGCTGTGTTCAAATGTTTTGTTTTCTCCTTACACTTTCCTCCAGATTGTTCCTCAGCCATCAATACTGGATATAACCCTTCTGATACCATAGCTCTCCTCCACTGTTTCATCTGCCCTTCTCGTGACTCATGCAAGTGTCTCGGAAAGAATCCTCTAAATCTTCCACCTCTGCATTTTTCTCGTTCATACGACTCAGTCTCCCATTCTTCCAAAGCCTCATATTGAGTTAACCTAGGTCTAGGTTCTAAATCATTCATTTTCAATCTTAAATTCTGAAGAATCCTCCCATTAAACGTACCATCCTTAGGAAATGCTAACACCCCATCATCCTTCGTGTACTCTATCCAGTTTTCCAACCACACGCAGGTATGATATCCTCTCTCCATCATTATAAAAGATGCTGGTGTCTTCGGTGGCGGAATAGGAATTCCTTCTCTAGTCAACACAGGCTTATCCTTTACAAAGAAATTCTTTACTTTTTTAAAAAATGACATCTTTCTTTTCTCTCCATACATTCTTGAGGAACGGTGTAGGAAATTGTATTCCGCAAACCCTTGAAATTTTCTTCCTGTACGTCTTGCACTTACAGTCAAATCAAAATCCCGCATACAATCTTCTCTTTACCAATTCTAGCGCGGCTTCTAACTGGCTATCCAATCAAATCAGGCTCACACTCGTGATCCACCCAATGCCAGCGCAGCCTTTTCCTGATGTCAGTTCTGCTCCTTACTACTGACCCCTCCTTTACAAGGCTGCTCCTGTCACACACCCGCTGTGTCTACCAATACCAGCGCGGCTCTCTGTGACATCGGCCAACTCTTGCGATTTCTCACCCCTCCTTTACAAAGCTCCTTGTGTCACACGCCCGCTGTATCTACCAATCCCAGCGCGGCTCTCTGTGACGCAGTACCACTCCGGCAACTGACCCTCCCTTTACAAGGTAATACGAAACCTTAATTCTCGAAATTCTCTTTAAATTGCTTTGTTAATAACGACGTAAAAACATTCGCTATTCTGTCTGCTCCACTAAATCAAAGGATAGTTTATTTCTTTTCACTGCGAGTAAAACCTTCCGCTTACTCTTCACCTAAGCTCCAGAGAACCTGCTACTCCTCCGGTGTCACCCGTTAGGGAAATTTGAGACCGATGTTTCGCTAGCGAACTCCTTTTGCTTTCAATCTAGCTTAGAAGAACCTACTACTCCTTCAAGGTTACCCTTACTAGGTGATATAACGCCTAAAGTTTCACTAGCGAACTCTTTGCTATCAATCACTCTCACTTTTACACAGAAAATAGTCCCTACTTTAACACTGCTAGCTTTTCCTAGCTCCTCAGTGTTATTCCAACAGTCGAGTAACCTCACTGCAGTGTGGTTTCTATCGCCACCCGCTATTCATTCCCCGGGAATTTTCCAGACGACATAAAAAACAGGACACTAACTCTTTTTGTTAAAACATAAGTAAAAAATCAATAATCTATACTTATCACCAAACTAGTCACTAACAACCATAGCTCTGCTACCAGAAAACTGATCCAGCGGCGTACTAGCAACAGATACTCCACTACCATATACTCACTTGGGCCCATATAACTCTCTTGCACTAAACACCAAGTAGACCGCTGGAACTTTTTAGTTTTATAATTTTCATACCTCAAGATCTAGTTATTTCTTCTCTAACTAAAACCTTTCACTGATCAAATAGTTCTTTCCTCTGGTCAATGGACCATTAGGTGGAACTAGTTGATGGTGATAATTAACATAATTTGATTAAACATTTCTTGATTAAATAAAATAATCACAGACTCAGTAAGTTTTAAAAATCTTTATCTAGATTAGTTGGTTGTGAACCATCTCAAAACGTTTCAGTACAAACACCCTCATTCGCAAGAGTGCCAATTCAATCAAAATTTCAAATAGATATAATAATTCAGATCCACACAACAACTATACTCAGAAAGAAGAGGATAGAGTGAGAAGAGCATTTATCAAGACGATGAATTTATAATTACCAAGTATGGTGTGAAGACCAACCCCCTGGCCAAAGGGCTGTTAAGGGTCCCCAGGACAGATCAGGAGACAAAGACTTCAGGACAGGAATCAGGACAAGATACTTCACCTCTCTAGATACCGACGACTGCGTCGCACCCCTCTCTGACAATCTCTTCCTCCTCGTGGTTCTTCCGCGATCTTCTTTCTAACCCACCCAAATTAAGTAGATGGTTCTGCATTCGATTTCTTCATCAGCATTTCAGAGCATCAGCACCACCCCCAGCATCCCAAGCTCCGAATTGTTTCTGCTGCTTCCGCTCCCAACAAGCTCTGCCTACTAACTAACTAAACTACTTCAATTATACCTTTCTATTACCATGTACCACCCATTAATGTTTCAATTTTATAAAATACTAACTTCTGATTGGACAGGCGAGGGGGGGATGATCATCACACCATGCTTATATTTCACTTATTTCTTTAAACCATTGTTTCAAACCTCCTCCCCTCAAACTTTTATTCCGCACTTCCTTTCCCATACATCTTTAAACTTTATTAATACAAATGTAGCGATCTCTTGAATAAAGTTCCTTCATATGAACTTTTCACCCTCATGTTCCCAGGGCACATCTTCGCCGACCTTGGACGCGTGTCGAGTCCTTAGTCATCTTTTCGTACTTCCTCGCCAGGGCGCATGCGTCGCGCAACGTCAGTCTGCTCGACTCAGACAAATTTGACAGGCCCAAATATGCACTAATAATAAAGTCAAAAGGAAAAATGTTATTCTCAAAAATAAATGATTTCTCTGTATACCACCAACCTCTACTCTAGCCCATACCATTTATTATTTCCCTTTCTGCATTTGCGTTAGTATAGAACTTATTTTCTAATTTCAGGAAGCAGGTGCCATGCATGTGAGTTTTCAAGCGGCCATTTTATAGTTCTTTGCGCAAGCGCCAGAATTTCCCTCCAAGCGTTAGTACGTCATACTACGTAGATGCAGTAGACGCATGCGCAGTAAAGATCCCGTGTTAGAATGCATCTTAGTCCTTTGTTCATGTTATTGCAGTTAGTAAACACATAGGCAAGCTTCATTTTCTCCCGCGTGTAAAGGAAATGCTTATTATTAATCACAAAACACGTTGTTAGTAATTCGTTAGTGAGTTAAAACGAGAGGACTGCTTCCGAGCAAGTCTCATGTACGAGTCCTTGCTCCATCATTAGGGTCCCAGCGACAATTTTGTCGACTCCCCCAAGGGTATAAGAATAGCCCCGGGGTATTTTCAGGAAGGGTAACAGAGTTACTTCAAAAATTTGATGAAGAAGCATTGTCCTATGTTGATGATATTTATCTAACGGACGATGACGTAGAGAGGCACTTGACCAGGGTAAGCACCATTATTATGGGATTTGCCACTGAGGGCTACAAATTTAACTTTTAAAAATCAAAAATAGCCCACCTCAATGTCCTATTTTTGGGATATGAGCTGTCAAGTGAAGGGAAAAGTCTAGCAGCAAACTTTTTAGAAAAATGTGCGCTGCTCCAGCCTCCAAAATCATTAAAAAATTTACAATCAATACTAGGATTCCTAAATTTCGGCAGAACATACATTTTAGATTACGCACAAAGGGTAAAACCCTTCTACGACCTAATAAAACCTGACTTTTCAATCAGAAATTGGACACAAGAACATACTAATATTCTTCGTTCACTCCAGGAAGACATGATAGCTTCCAAACATTTGCAAACACGCGTCAACGTACGCCACTTGGTGATCCGTATAATTGCGGGTCAATGCGGGTACACTTACTTAACCTTCAATGAAGGAGAAACAGTACCAATCGCATACAAATCACACCTGTACACAAATGCAGAATGCGTTTCACTTCAACAGAGAAAATACTGACAGCTGTTCAGACCGCTGTAGCAAGAGAAAGAGCACTGGCTCAGGGGAAACGCATTATTGTCGTAACCCCGGTACCGGCTTTAGAAGCTGTTACAAAGGCTAGCATTCCAAATGCGAAAGCCTTACATCCAAGATGGATACAATGGGCTAATTCTCTTACTACAACGGACGTTGAATGCAAATTTGATCCAAGTTTAAAAACACAGGCATTCCTGCAATATGAACACGAATATCCTCTACCAAATGAAATCTTGCCTCTCGATCAGTATGAATATATTATTTATACTGACGGATCTGCGCAACCGGCCATAGGAAGTAAGCAGCAATACAGCGCAGCATGTGCTATCGTTAAAGGGCACATGCAGGATGGAGAGTTCTATCCGAGTTGCACAAAAACGCAATCGCTAGGAGACTGCACGGCACAGTTGGCAGAGTTAAAAGCACTGATACTGGCACTGGTTAATACGGATCATGAATTCCCCACACTAATCGTGTGTGATTCGTTTTACTGTGTTCAGTCATATAATGAATACCTAGACCATTGGGAGCAAAACGGGTTTAAAGATGCGAAAGGTGGCACAATTAAGCAGAAGATGCTATGGGAACAGGTAGCAGAGTTGAAAAATGAGCTACCAAGGACTCACGTGATCCATACACTGAGTCATCAACGTGATGGCATTCACGTTGAAGGGAATTCATTGGCTGATGAAGCCGCAAAGGGGGCTGTTCGCACGGCTTTAGCTGCACTCACTTGTTCCAAAACAAGAATAGACGGTGAGATTATGGTAGCTGTCATTGCTTCACGCAGCACAGCAGTACCTAAAAAATTTCCACTCAAATACTCCTACAAGTTAGATGCAAGTAACATTCCATATGCTCAGATTCCTGGAGTGTGGGATAGGGTAATACCAAATATGGATCACAGGTTAGGTTTAATTGTGGCAACACACGAAGGGATAGGTTCTGTACATACGGGACTTAGGGAGACTGTTTCTTTGTTGAAACAACGCTACTGGTGGCCTGCGATGAGAAGGCAGATTAGAGACTATGTCTGGAACTGCGACATCTGCAAGCAGATGAAAGGGTCCACCACAACACGTCCAGTACAGATACCATTATTAGACAGCATTAGGTTGTCCGTTCGTGTGCGTCCAGCTCAAGTTTCCTCAAGGTCTGGCCTCAGCGCTCGGCTGACGCTTGAACTGTTATAAAAGATTTGCAAGTCTTTATCGGCACATACGCAGTTAGCATGTTACATTCTGACTGCGGCCCTGCGTTTAGCTCTCGGGCTTACAAAGAGGCCATGGAAGGAATGGGCGTAGCATTGCGGTACTCCTCTCCGTACCATCCCGAGGGAAATTCGGTTGTGGAGAGTAAAAACCGGGACTTAAAGCAATCTTTAACAGCTAGGGTATTAGGCAAGGGAGGTAGTTGGGTCAAACACCTTTATGGGGTACAGCGGGCGTTAAACAACCAGCCAAGAAACTCTCTAGGGGGTGTCACTCCATATGAAGTCCTCTTTGGGACACAAATGTGGGTACCTGATCTTAATTGTGAAGGCGCAGTGGCGGATGAAAAACCATTTGATATCCATGATCGTTTGGCTGTTTTACAGGATCTAAATGAATCCAGGACAAAACAAAGCTATGTCCGAATAAAGCAGACCGCCACTGGGGAAGTCAAGGCAGACACGACAAGACCTGTCTAGATCCCAAAAGTCGGGGATCTGGTCAGAGAGAAAATTGCGGACAAAAAGGAATTTGGACCTTCATACAGAACACCTGTACCAGTCCTTGCAGTACAAGGAACAAGAACTGTACTTTTGCCACCTCTTGCCGGGAAAAAGGAGAAAAGATTTGTCTCAAACGACTTAATCAAACCACACTATGTGGCCAATAATAAGCAGTAGGCCTCGTGGTCTCCACAGTAGGAGAAGCCCTCCTCTAGCTACAATACAAGAAGTTCAAACAGAAGACTCATCACGTTTGAAGAGCCACCTGTAAGGAATGAAGGACTAAGCAACAATGCTATGGAACTTGTTCCACTTGAACCAAACATTCAAAATCAAAATGAACATCAGATTAATTCACAAGTTGCAATTAGACCTAATACAGAAGTCTACGTCAACATGCCTCGTCAAGAGCAAAATAACATTTCAACTAATCCCGATGCAATTCCTACAATTGATCGAACTGCTTCTGGCTATTTCATGAACTTTGATACGTTTTCTCTAGATCCAAGCGAGCCGCAAACGACGCCAGCCAAAAAACCATTCAAGGAGCAAATAAAGAACTTTCTTCACTTTCTAAAAAAGACATACCTGGTATCGCCTTGGATTGAACTCTGGGTAATTTCTGGGATATTGTTTTTTCTTTTCTGGCTTAGTTTAGTACTAACTTTTAGTATGCTTATTAATGGACGCTATCTTCAACAAAGTTCCATAGCCCAAAAGGTCAACATACTACTGAAGCCACATCCATCATCACATCGTGAGCAAAGAGACTTGTCATCAGTGAACATTACAGCAGTTCCTATACCGGATGGTATAGTATGGGACAAGGTTGATTTTAACATATTCGGTCCGACAGAACTTTTAAAAATTAATCATATATTTAAAATTTCATTAAGTGATATCATTACCTCTAGTACATTTTCTGATGATTGGGACTCTGAAACAGTTAATAATATGTTGTCTGATTTAGAGAAAACTGCTGCATTTTCTAATAATGAAATGTTAGAGGGTTCTTCAGATTATGACACATTGTACTGTTACCAACATTATGGTCATCATTTCCTGCACAAATCCATTTCACCTAGTACCATCAGTGGGAACATTGCCCAACACCACCAAAAAGTAGTTCACAAAAGTTTGCACAGAACTTTTCGTACTTTTCAGGGTTTAACACCACAGATCCAGCCTCATTTTATTACAAGGTTGCACCAACATCAGCACTGAAAATTATATTGACAAACACTAAACAGATTTACTCTGCTTCCTTTCTGGCCCAATTGTGTGAACAGGGTTTCGACCTATCAAAAGACGAAATTGACTTAAAATCAGTTTGGGGTTCAAGGGACTGGCAAGTCCAGGGTACAGAGGCACTATTTAGAGCATGCCTCATTCCACAGCAGATCTAAGCTAGACCTTTAGCTTGAATACAAATTCAAAAACTGACTCTACACATTTTTTCCCCTTTTAGAAATGTTTTTAAATATGCTTTTAGAGTTTTAAAAATGTTTTTATATGGCTCACTGATAATTATATGCGCTACCACCTAGTATGACTTAGTAGTTTTGCTGTCATTGTTTATTATTGTTGACTATTAAGAGGAGTGGGTGTTATGTTTCATATAGATGCCCTAATATAGGCATAGTTTGAGATGCCCTAATATAGGCATAATCTTTCACCTACATTAGTTCTCTATTCTCCACAATAACGGGCGCTGAGGGCTGAACCTTATCTAGACTGTGGTTTGGGTACAGAAGGAGGGTTTTTCCCAACAATGGCCTCCTATACCATCTTCGATGTGCTCATCCAGTATGATTAAATATTCATAAGAGTTCTAGGAAACCAGGCAGGGGCTAAGATCCACCTGCATAAACATCTACATAACCGGTTCATCCCATACTCCATCTTCATACCCAACAATGGCTAACACAAGACACAAGGGACAAAGGGACTCTATACTTTTCTGTATAAATACAGCACCTCTTGCTATCAGTAGTGAGAGGGAACCGAGACTTCCAGGCCGACACACTGACCAGAGACGCTGAGGCTCCTGCATGCAGTCGCTCCAGCTGACAGTGGTCTAATCATCCCTTGCGGGGTGTCCAACTCGAGACCAGGACGGTGTCCCACACTCATTATTCAGGTAATGGGGTTTGACTAAATCCTAGCGGGATTCTTGGCTTCTTTCGCACCTACTCACATGCTAGGTACACTTAGGTACATCTAGACAGGCATCGTAGGAGTATGCGCTTTATTTTATAAATGCATTTTATATTCATGTATATGTTCATGACTATTGCAAAATGGTAGAACTGTACTATCCTTTCTTATTCACTGTACTGCTGATCATATATCTCTGCTACTGTTTAACAGTTGTCGCAGCACATATATTTTATACTAGAAGAACAACTGTGCAATAAATTCTTATTGTAAAGACGCTCAACTGTTTCTTCTGTGTAACTCTCTGAGACCAAATGAGCAAGCACGAGTGACTGAGCGAAAAGTAGTACATTGTTTCCACGAGTCTGAGGAATCAGGGTTGTCGTGTTCTGAGGTTGCCAAAAACGAATCTCTCTGATAAAAAGGAGATTCTAGTGGCACTGTGAGCTAGCTAATGCAAACAGGCTAACATACGAGGTGGGGGTGCACAGAATCAGTCTCCCACCAGGCCCACAGTGTATGTTATCCAAAAGAGCAGGTCCTGCAGGGGTACTATAGGAACTACACTACACTATTTGTAGTCCTATTTAATCAATTGAGGACTACAAGTACGAGAATGCAGAGGGAGGAGCCTAAACTTGATGACCTACTCATCAAGACAAAGAGAGGGAATGAGAGAGTGAGAGAGTGCAAAAGAAACCAGGCAGCTGAAGCATTGACAAACTCTCTAGATTTGAAGGTCCATGCATGAGTAGTGCATCCACTCCAGTAGCATATCCATCCGATGCGTATTGTGACTTTTAGTCCTGTCTTTATAATTGATTAAACAGGAGTACAAGTCCCAGAATTCATTTTTAAAAACCTGTACTGGATGAGTTACTCCTACTTGGACCTGGTAAACGTGGGCGTTCAGTTCATTGCATGAGCATTTTGACAAAATATGACTGAAAATGACCTTGACCATTTCCAGTGGGGAGACAGACTGACCCCATACTCCTCCCCTTGCCGGAAAGACAAACTGATTAAATTGGAGGACCATGGAAGGACTGAGAAATTTTGGGTCACATCTGGCACACATACACATCATGCCTGACTGTGCTGTTCCATTTTCCACAAAGCTTCTAGTATCACTAGACTTAAAGGCATGCAAGAGGGGACTATGCATACTTTACAACCCACAGCAATGAATTTCATTGGCTTACTACCTATGTGACCATGTGGATATGCCATGGTCACTGGGGCTAAGTAATTTTCTTTACATGCTTAACCAGGAAGTTTCTGGCTGCTAGCCTCCATAGATGTTGATCCAGCAACACAACACCTTAATGCACAAAAAACACAAAAGGTTGAAAGTACACGTTGCACACATTAGACACAGTGATACATGAAACAGAGACAAGTGTAGGAGAAGCACCGTAAAAGTGTACTTTAAGACGTGAGATGAAGATAACCCGAATACATGTAAACAAGTTGCGCTAATGACATTTTAATGCGTATGTTGTTTATTCACAAATATTGATGAAAATGTTGATGCAATGTGAAGTGGCCTAGTGATTTTTATTATTTTTGCTGAGAATGCACCCGTTAGAAAAGTCGGAGCAAAATTGTGTAGCAATGAATTACAGGTTTGGGATTTTGCAAATTGATACTAGAGACTTTATGAAATATTAGCAATGATTTTAGTAGAATGAAATTTGAAAAGCGTGGTTTTGTATGAATATCGTAAAATGTTGTGGTACAAGGGTATTTCTAATGTTAGCTGTTTCTATGTAATAATATTTTGTGAAACTTCTTTATAAATTTATACATTCTTCATTTGAAGTGATTGAATTTTATTATATTTGAAGTAAAGTCAAATCTCATTTCATTTAAACGTGCAATGCTAACTAAAAGGCCTTCATGAAATACTTTTTTCTAGTGCTGACCTTTCCCCTGATTTAATACAATAGCTCGTTCTTGCAAGTAAAATGTTGCTTGTTTTGTCGTGGACATGACTTCACCCTCACATTCTTGTATGCTTTTTCAATGTTCACAGTGAAATATTCCTGTGGCAATAGAATTTCAGCTATGACTATAAGTCGCAACTTTGTATTTCTTTTCTACCAATGTTAGGACTTTGAAGACTCACAAACTTTCATTTCTCATGACTAGCATGGGAAACATGCTTGATGTTTCAATCATCTCAGGTGACATGATTTGAAAGGGACATGTGATAGTCTTTCGATGGTGGTGTGATGCCACACCACTGCACATTACTAAAATTCTATAAAAGAAGAAACCCCAAAGGAGGGGCAACAACCGCCATTCTGATTTTTCCTACTTGGGATCCAGATACTCTGCAGAACGATCTTTTACTTTGGACTGTTTGTCGATGCTACAATCGGTAGCAGATGGACTGAGACGCTCTTTGCCGAACCATTATTATTTTCCAAAATTTCCATTATACCTTTAGCTCTAAGCAATGGACTCGCCCTTACTGGACTTTAAGTCTGAACTTTTTCCTGTTGGATCTGAACCGCCCTTCTGCCTTAAAGGGTAGTGGGACTTTGTAACTCTGAATTCTATAACTACTTGATAAAATTTTGCCTAAATGCTTGGTACGTTGATGCAAGCTATGATATTCTTAACCGAAGTCCTCAAGAAAGTGCTTATTCTAATGAATTTTGATTCTTTAATACAATAAACAAATTTTCTCAAATATCTGTCTGAGTCTATTATTGAGTCCTGTTGATTCTTCCATTTTTTACTGTGACTAAAGTTTTTTAATGCATTGTAGAGAGAGTCAGCAAGCCCTATTGGAACATCAGGTTTTACTTCTTTTGTTTTGTGTTGTGATTGCAGAGCTTTTGGTTTGTATAATTCTCACTCGACTTAACTTCTTTAGGAGGTTGGGTCTTCCAGTTGCTAATCTTTATTTCTACAGCATGGTTTTAAGAGTGGTGTACCTAAACTTGATTTCTAACTTGCGAGTTGGCTATCAATTAATGGTCCTCATTCGACAGCTAACGTGGAGTTTGGTCACACTAATTTCCACCCCTCATAGCGGCGGAGAAATATTCATCAAAGGATTATTGCCTCTGTGGTAATGGAAAGGCTTTAGACTGCTTTAATCGTAAAGGGCACCGTACAGTTAGAATAATAAGGAGAGTAAGCATACAATTGAAATGTATGCACTGCTTCATGCTGCAACAATGTCGGGTAGCAGCTACGATCCCTGGCTTGCCCCTTGCAACTCCTGTCACTGCCCTTGTGACCCTCAGCTTTAGATGGCAAATGCAGTGTCAGGAACAAAACCTAGATAGTGCCCTGATCCCACTGAAACATGACTCTCTCAGTTCTGTAAAATAAATACAACAGTGCAATGTGCATTAGTTAGAATGCATGATAAAATGAAAGAAATTTAAAAAATACTATGTTTCATTATTGGCAATACACAATGTGTTTAAACAAAACCTTTACCCTTAGCTCTATGTTTCAAGTGTGCAATAGTTCCTTAGAAAAGATCATAAATCAAAACATTTACAATGAAAAGGAGTAAAACAAGCTAATAACGCAGTTCATATTTAATTTATTGCCAGTATGAATTAGCATCTCGCTTTAACTTATCTGTACTTTATTCTGTTAGGTTTATATTGGGCTTCAGAGACGTCTATTGTTGTGATGTCATCAGGATCAAGGTCATACAGCATCGCTTTCTGAGATTCAGAGTTAAACATCATATGGTGTAATATCCTGTGATGTCACTGAGGTCAAAGGGAGTATGATATCAGTTCCAATACCCCTGGCATTTCGGTTTTGATGAATAGACGTCCAAGCTGGCCTCCAACCCTTTTTATGAAACATAAATGAACATGTTGCTAGACACAATTGAAAATAGGTATTTTTGTGTGTGTACGGAGTGTGCACGCTTGCAAAGCTCCTCCGCAATTTCATAAAGATTTGATTTTGCAACCTACTTAAGCTTCACAAATGTACAAAGTTTTACAAACCGAGTCACTCAGTCTGTTTGAGAACACTTGGTGGCTAACAGATTCTTTGCAAAGGTAAGTGACATAATATCTACAAAACCAGACCAAGCAACGCCAGAGCAGTCCCTCACTGTAGCCCCACTGGAAAAAATGTGATCTGGATTTTTTTTTCCAAAGCCTTGGGGGAGGGAGGGAGGTCACATCTCATTAAGCCAGTCTTTTATTTTAATTACTCTCACTTTGGTTTCAGGGATTAAATGTTACTTTTTTTTTTTTTTTAAATTAGTGGGTACAAGTGCCATCGAATCTGTAAATAAACAGACAAAATGGAGCCCTTTCTAAGTGCGTGCAGGTGCATGCCTACAATTTGACGCAACAGTCTGATCATTAGGTTTCTTTTTGCCGGAGTGCACAGCAGCTGTGATGCTGTTCAACATGGCTAAAAACATTAACAATCCAATAGGTCTCATAGGCGAGACCTATTGGCTTTGCCAATCCTTGTTTCATTTTGGACCTGTGGGTTGTGTAATGTCAGCCCTCTGTTGTAATCGGAAGCCTTCTGAACAAGCCATTTCCACATTTGATCTATTATAGGATTGTCAATTTGTTCTGTGCGCCCTTAATATGGGTCTAGCCCGACCTAGTAACAAGGGCGTGGCCTAACAATGGAGACTGTCTAAATATTATTAACTGGATAATTGTAACAGTACAAGTAATTGTTATCTTGTAATGTTGCGTTTGGAGCTGTCATCAAACAGTGAAACTGTGGAAATCTGGTGGTACATATCAGCCTTCAAACATATGTCACTCAGATTACACAGCTGTACTGACTACTGTAAGCTCTGCTGCAGACTGCACGTCTTGTAAGAATACATTCAATTTAACACTTCATTGGTAGCAAGCGTTGATTGGTGATGAATGTAAAAAAAATATCCCTTGTAAAGTACCAATCCACATTAGGGTTTTAATTGCCTATTTCCTTCTATTAGTTACAAGATATTTAGAATTGTGGAGGGTCATCTGATGTGAATTCATATGGTAGTCACATCTTGGGCTGAGGAGAAACGTCTCTTTACTTCTGTTAATGGGTATGACTTACCACCTGTTAGTTCAGAGATTCAAAGGATTCCAACGCCATTCAAGAGAAAAATATGAGGGGCTGACATGTGATTGCTGCTTTGACATGTGCTAGTAAGTTGCTTTGCTATCAGCTATGCATGGAATGATGTGGAAATGCTGCTGCTGGGTACAGCTGTTTGCCTGCTCTGTTGTTTGTTTCTAGGTTGTTTGAAGTATGTAGGATCCAGGTTAATTTGTTAGAACTGTGGAGAGCTGCACGAAGTGTGCAGAGCCCCCCACAACTAATTTCAAGGCGACGGAAGTCTCTGAGATAAACCTTTTATATGAATTGCATGAAACAGACCCTGATTACGAGTTAGGCGGAATTCCATTCAGGGATTCCAACAGGCTGCAATTGCCGTTACTGGTCGTTATATCCACCAGCCGCGGTCCGTGCAGGTAACAGGGGTGGGGCTGTGGGGCCGCGTTGGGGGGGGTTTCGAGGGACGATGCAGAGGGAAAATTAATTATTTATTTAATTTTCCCTCTGCATCATCCCTCGAAATCCCCCCCACGCGGCCCCACCGCTGTTACCTACACGGACCGTGGCTGATCTCCACATAGAATTCCCCTTAAAGCATGTTAAACTCCTCAGATGGGGAATAACTGTGCCGACATGGAATTACCATATACAATTTCGCACTGTATACCCCATTCCTGGGGGGGGGGTGGTTAACACACCTCTTTGCTTTGAGTAGGTGGTAAATGTGTGTGGTGGCTTCGGTTTAGGGTAGGGGTGGAGGGAAGAGGGTGGGGAGAGTTGGGGAGTGATGCGAAAGGTTAGTTTTGGGAGGGCTAGCATTCCATTCCACCCTTTGCCAGAGAAGGAGGTCAGCAGGGGCTGTGGTACCGAGGCTTGGCTGCTGCAGCCAAACCCTGATGTGATGTTTTAACAGTCAGAATTACCAGCTGGTAAAATTGGGTACAGTGTTCCCAATGCCAAGGGGAACAGGGTGGTGGAGCATTGGACCAGTCGTCATCAGGCAGAACTGAATCCCACTCTGCCAGACTCAAAATCAGGCGTAGAAACAGCAACTACTGCTGGAGTGGAGTTGATATATATATTGCGCTAAAAAACCAAAGGGTACAAGGACTTTATAGTTAGGAAACAACATTAAAAAAAAACTTAGAAATCCACTGAAAAAAACAAAGGTTTACAGGGACATTATAGTTAGGAAATAGAATTAAAAATCCTTAGAAATTCAGTGGAAAAAACAAAGGTTACAGGGACGTTATAGTTAGGTCCAGATTTCACTTGTACAAAACCCGTGAAATTCAGCAGTTATAGTTAGCTGAGTTAACTATAACTTACGCTCCCCACAATGCACTGCTTATGACCTCACATATTACATCTCTCATGACATGGTCAGTGACATCACTGGTGACATAACTGATGACATCTCAAATGACATCACTGATGACATTATCCACAGAAGCACTCACACACCCACTCACACCCCTATGCAATCTCTCATACACCCACTCACATGCCCACACAACCACTCACATACCATTCACAGACCCACTACATTGACCATACAGCCCTGAGAAAGTTGTGGGGTATGCCCCATAACGACAAAACACGTTTTGGCTCTAAGGCTAAAAATGAAGAAGAGGCCAGCAGGCCGAGAAATACAAAAAGACCATCAAAAATTAATATTGTTATAGAATATACGTTTGGGTACTCTGACATTTAATTCAGTGCATGCTTGAGGCTGGAAGGTTGAGATAGTGGACTAATCTGTCCTTATGGTGAAGAAGGGGAGAGGAGTTGGCCTAACGGCTAGGGCGGTCGACCTCGGAGCTGGAGAACCAGGTTCGAGTCTCGGCAAGAACGCACAACATCCTGTGATTCTGGGCAAATCACTTAATCTCCCCGTGCCTAACAAAAAAATGAATGTGTCCTCATGTAAGGCAACTGGTACTCGTGTAAAGTGCTCTGATACCCGATACCCGGGTCAAGTTTGCGCTATAAAAAAAAAAAAAAAAGTGCATCACTGCCCAGCTAGCAGAGGGTGATTGGCTAAGATTAGGACTTTTCTGTCACGCTACCTACAAACATGTGTGAGGAGGTAACCCGGAAGTATATCACATTCAGTGCTATTTGAGTTACGCCTTCATTCTATCCAAAAAGATTTAAATAACTTAGGGCCTCATTAGGATGGCGGGCGGACGTGACCCTAACGGAGATGAAATGAAATGAAATGAAAGAGATTTTTATAAAGCGCATGGCTACCCGGAAGCATCCCAGCGCTGCGGAAGTGGCCGGAGGACTGATGGGTTTATGGAAACAGCCAGGTCTTCAAATGTTTGCGGAATATCAAATGGTTTGTTTCCTTACGAATAGTGAGAGGGAGGGAATTCCAAAGTTTGGAGGCATTATAGGAGAAGAGGCGGCCACCCGTCCGTGTCCTCTTGATTCTTGGGGTGTCGGCTAGGGAGAGATCATCTGAACGTAAATTTCTATTAGCTTTGTATGGTTTAATCAGGTTTTTTAAAATAGAAGGACCCTTGCCCTGAAAGATTTTGTGCGTAATGCAAAGGGCTTTAAAATGGATTCTTTCCTGTACCGGGAGCCAGTGAAGTGATCTCAGGGCAGGCTTGGCAGAACATCGGATTTTTGTGCCCGTGAGAAGTCTTGCTGCCGAATTCTGAACCACCTGTAGCTTAGTGATAACTGATTTAGGAGCTCCTAAATAGAGGGCATTACCGTAATCCAATCTGGAAAGAATAAGTGCCTGAATTAGGAGCTTTCGAGAGGGGCCAGGTAAAAGAGGCAGTATTTTTCTCGAGGTTCGGAGCAGACCATAGCAGACAGCGGCGGTTTTCCTAGCTTGTGTTTTAAAAGTAAGGTCCTGGTCCAGCCAGATGCCCAGGCTCTAGTGCCGGGGTTCCACAGGACAAATTACAATGCAACCACCACCGTGGCGTCGCATTGTCCAGGGTTTCCATTGCGGCAGGTGCTGCTGGCTGCAGCACCCGCCGCAATTTAAAAAAGGGATGTGTAACACATCCCTGTGCTACGTGACAGGCTCCATGCGGTGCCTGTGCCTTGGGATAGGGCCCCCAATGTCCATCTCCGCCAGCCTTTCCATGGTGGGTGAACCGCCATAGAAAGGCTGGCAGGGAGGGACCATCCTAATCCCTACGGCCACCATTTTAGGGATAGGAAGGCCTCCGACGCACCGGCGGGCTCAAGGAGCCTGTCGGATGCGTGGCGGTCGAAGTTTCCGACCGCCACAGAACCGCCCACCATTGTAATTTGGCGGGCAGAAAATGGCCTTACTATGGTGGTGAGACTGCCACTGACAGCCTGGCGGTGGCGGTCTCACCGTGATCGTAATGAAGCCCATAGTCCCTCAATTAGAGCGCCAAGAACATACTGGTGCTGAAAAAGCGAATTTACGATTGAAAGATGCATTTTATGCAAAATTAATGTTTAGCATTAGTTTTGATGTTAGACAAATCTCTGCCAGGCTTAACATTCACAACATCGGTGCAAACCGACAAAATTCTGACCCACTAATGATGAAACAGGAATATCATGGCTGGGAAGGTCATCCGCACCTACATGTTTGGCTAAAGTTAATCTTTTTAGTGTTAATATATATTATCCTAAATTGTCATGGGCTCGCTTTTGCTTTCTACCTCTTAATAATTTCTTTCGTTATTGGCTTTTGAATTTCTCTTGAAGCGATGAAATACGATAATATACTGTCAACAACTGTCACTCATGGATGCTTGCTGGCCACCAGGTCGTCTGTTTTGGAGGTGTAAGGAAGGCTCTGGTTTATGCTAAATCATTACTCTTGCACTAGCAATATCTTGAGATGTATGTGTGTATTTTTGTAGGCTTTCAACCTCACTAGCCATATGTTACAGGGAATTGCAGGATTTAATGTTGTTAATGTTGACTTTTCTTTGTTTAAACATTTATGCTGTAATTGAAATATGAAATCCATGGTTGACTACTTTAGATATATGAGAAGTGACAAGTTTCTTCATTCTGCAATTAGGCAGGGAAACCACATTCCCTCTGGCATAGCTTAAGACAGATGTTTACTACTACACGCAAATCTGGAATGGGGGATATAATTGTGAAGGGAGAAGAAATGTGTGGACATTCAGTAAAGGAATATTTTGGTCCTTGGGCGATCTGCCATAGTACCTTGCTCTATTATTAAGATTTCTAAAATCATTGTGTATTATCCAAATCCTAAACTTGCTATGTAACACTTTTTGGTATGATGAGCTGGGAAGGAGTTGTTCCTATCTCGCGCTTCCCTGCTCTGAATACATAGGAACTGCATGTGCTACTGGCTTTACACTGTGCACCAGGGCACTTCATTATGTACATTCACGTTGCCAAGACATTTCTATCTCATGTAGTGCAGAAAGGTTACATGCCACTGCTGGGAAAGGCACTACATTGAGGGGCTTCTATACTGGAGGCAAAATAATACATTTGCTATTTCTGAAAACCCAGTATTGAGAACGCCACTACATAAAATGTACTAAGTACAAGAGTAAGGGCCTCATTACAAGTGTGCTGGATGCACATCCTCAAACCCTCATCCGTTTGCCAGTTAAAGACTATAAAAAATATTATTTGCCCTGTAGTTCACTACTCTGGCCCTTTGCAAGCCTCTCCTATCCATACATGGATCCAGATTAGGGTCACGGCGGCACTGGTGCTTTGAGAAGCACATTTGGAGACCATTGGGTCCTTGTGACTTTAACATCCCTTTAGAAATGCATTCTCTGTATTTCCTAAATAGTACTGTTTCCATGCTGTTGGGACAGGAATGTTCCCTCCATGGAACATAGGTGTGTTCCCCTGCCCTGAGAGCCCTACTTCATTCACATCTGGTATCCTGACTTTTATTTTGGTCCTAGCATCACTGTAATTTAACGTGTGCACGGCAGCCTTGATCTGACTATGTGAGTTTCTGGACTTGTTCTTGACCTGGAGGGGTGCGCCAAGCATTTTGTTATTATGGGCAGTGAATCGCTGACCCTGTCCTGGGTGTGCTGCATATAACAGCGGTGGTGGTATCATGTGTTTAGAAGAGAATAGTAGCGTGACCAGATATTTTTATCTGTGCCACTGAAAGCAAAGCCTTCTGGTCCATTTAAGTAAAGTTCAGCTGTCATGTGTAAGCCAAGACCCTTGCACTGGCATCCCATGTATGTCTCAAGTGTGTGAACAAATGTAGTGAATGTAACACGTGCCATGAACTGTGTGGGTGAGCCCGGGTAATGTAGGCCAGTGGTATCTAATTTCGATGCCCCTGGCCTGGCATAGCACAAGATGGGGGGTGAGAACAGTGGTGCCAGACAGTGGAAGTGTATTGTCTGCATTCTTGCAGTTGGAGGGAGGAGACGTAGAGAGGAGAGATAGAAACTGGAATAAGGAGGCTTGAGTCAGTGCTACCATTAGAAATTCCATGAGGCCATTTGTTAGTAAAGAACTGCTGACTGATCTTCTAGAGCACTACCATTTGGTGTATTGTAAGAGCTAGGGATGGGACTGTAGACTTAGTTATGAGAGGTTAGGATGTCTCAAGGTGAGACCGGCTGATTCTGAACCTTGAGATAGTGAATCCACATACCTTATCGAGATGTTGTGTATAGGCAGGCCATGTCACTACAACCATCGGAGACCACAGCAGCCGGATGTGCATTATTGCTGGCACCATGGACTGAAAGGACGGAGGCAGGGCAAGTGCACAGACAGATGTTACTTGCACCTGGCTCCCCCTGTGACCTATCAGATTTGCTACTCATTACATCCTGACATACAGGAGGGATGCCCAAGACTGTAAAGGATGATCAAGGGCTTGAACATGCCACCCCCTTATTACAATATTGTAAGATTGAACACTGAATGTATATTTGACTATGAGTAAGGAAAGGCTGAAATTGTTCTTGATTCACTCTACATATTGATTTCCTGGGAGGCCTGAAGCTGGGGAGCCACCCAGAAAGCAATTAGTTGAGATGGATCGAGAGGTTTAGCACCATAAAGACGTATCTCATTCAGGGACAGTAACTTGTATAACACATTCCAGGGTGTCTTGGATGACATACCAATCCAGAGCAATATTACGGTGCCTGGCCTGTTAAAAGGCATTTTTCAGCTTGATGTGGATAGCTCTACCTAATCCTATGCTTAAAGACTTTGCTATAAAAATGACACAAGTCTTTGTCACTTTTTTAGCTCATTGTGGATGGCACTGTGCTAAACCTATGCTTAAAGCCTCTGCTAGGAAAACATATATTTGAGATGAGCAGATTTAGAGTGTCAATGGTGTTATGGAGTGCTCCGTATAAATGAACTGTTATCCCCCTAACTTGGGAACTACTGATGGCTCTCTACTTTTTTGCGTAATGCATGCTGAACTCTAAGCCTCAAAGGACATTGTTTCAACACATTGTAGTGTGTAGTATTTAGTACAACTGTGTGTTTAGAGTACTTGTTTTCTGTGAAAAGATAAGCACATTGGCTGGACATTGGAGTTATTATGTCTGTTGGTTGATTATTGAGTGCTCAGCCCGAGAACACTATACTACCTCCCCGAGAAGCCTGCAACTACAGTTTCCAGAGCTTTCCAGAGCCATAGTAGGGCGGCCTCAGGACACTAGTTGCAAATTACCACAAACCACAAGGTTGAGGCCCAGTAGCCCCTCTCAATTCTGTGAAACCATCTGAACAGGGGCTGACACATGCAAGAGGTGAATAATGTCATTTCCATTCTCATCTCCAGTCTCATCTCAAATACAAGAGAGCACATAATGTGAAAGAGACTGTTATGTCTGGCGCGCACTGTGGTGTCTTGAGCAGTCCAGAACCCGATGTTGTGGACAGGTTCTGGAATGCCCAGCGCGTGAGCGCGATTGAAAGAGTATTGAGGCGGTGGTGGCTTTTGCTGCTTGCTTTCGTTGCCCTTACCTTTCTGACATGAATAAACTTGTGTTTGGCATATACTGCAGTCTCCCATTTCGTCAATTAACCCTGCAACACTGGCAACGAGTGGTCCCAGACTCTCGTTAATTGCCAAGATGCTGAATTTGTGCCTGAAGAGCGGTGAGCAATTGTCAATCTTTTGATGCACTATAAATGCATCGGAATCATAATGTGTTGCTGACTTCTGACTCCGACACACGCTACGGACCCTTGCTGAGGTAAATCCAGTTTTTTGGGACATCAGTAGTGTAGGTCATTGAAATAGAAGGACCAGCATTTTATCGACGTCCACAACGCTGGCGGGCATCTTTGATTGGGTATTCTCCCAGCATTTCATAAAAGAAGAAAAGGGACCAATATTTTATTGACGTCCATGACGCCAGCGGCCATCTTTGATTGGGTACCCATCCTCGCATCTGAAATTTGCGCCTTATCTATGTTTAAGACGCCGAGGGCAATTTTGATTGGGCATCTGTAGTAGAATTTTCTATTTGTGTACTGACACCTACGACCTTCTAGATTTGTTTATGGCCTGATTTTTATATGTTTTATTGGGGGCAGCAGCTAACTTGTGCAAATCTGACACTGTAGCCATTTTGGATTGAGCATTCGCCCAAATGATTTTTACTGTGATTTAGGGTGACAATGAATTTGGCATACACTGTGGATTGAGGCAGCTGTCAGTTTTAATAGTTAGTTGCATATTTTTTCAGCCACTAACTTGAAGTTTCCTACCCTCAGTTGTACAAACAGTGCAGTCCATAAATCCTCCACCACCATTTCTTCAATTTCCAGGGGAACCCCCATCAGATGGAAAGAATGGTTCAGAGCTTTTAATGCTTACCTAGGTGAGATAGATGGCTTTAATTTTGAACCTGACAGTAAAAGATTGCTTTTGGATCGCTTCCTTGTTTTGGAGGGACATGAAGTTTTTGAACAGCTGCCGTTATTTGTGCCCAATGATATTGAAGATTAATTAGATGAATACGAAAAAGTGGTGAGAAGTCTGGAGAAAAATTTCTCTAAACCACCAAACTTGGTAGTCAGGAGACATAAGTTTTTCTCTAGAGAGCAACAAGCTAATGAAATAATAGATATATATGTAGCATTTTTGAGAGCTCTGGCTTCCAAGTGTGAGTTCTCAAGTTTCATCAAGCAACTGATTAGAGACCAATAAAGATGTTTTAATAAGAAGATACAAGAAAGACTTTTAACGTGCAAGGATCCGTCATTGGATGCGGTAATCAATATTGCTAATAGTATTCAAAATTCTAAGGAATTTGCCAAAGTCTGTCTGTGTAGTTAAGAATATGAAATCTGACAAAAACTTCATGTTTAAAAAGAAGAAGAATGGTCCTGACAGCATGTGTTTCAGATGTGGTTCGAAGAGTCACATTGCATCTTTTAAAATGTGTCCAGCTAAAAGGGAAAGATTTATGAAGTGTGGCCGGTTGGTCACTTTGCGAGAGTTTGTCGTTCCGCTAAAATTTCTGCTGTGGTCAACACAGTTGCTGAATTGCGAAAGAACCAAGGTTTGAGTGACAGCATGAACAATATGGTGTTGTGCATGAGTGTACATGAAACAGACACACCTCTCGCCAAGGATCCTGTTGGTGATTTTTGTGTGGGGACTGTCATGATTCCTTTGATGACAAATTCTAGATCTAAGATAACAATTATTTCAAGGGCTACCATTGAGAAGAAGGGTTTGCAACGAGACCTTTTTCCTCCAGACATAAACCCTGGGGGGTATACTGGTACCAAGGTTGATCTTGAGGTTTTTTTTTAAAACTTCAATTGAATTCAGGAATAGGAAGGTACATGGCAAAGTGTATGTGTCTGTAGGGGGACATGATATTCTAGGATGGTATCACCATGGGTGTTTAGGTATCATACTGAAACCAGGGTGTCCCCAACACGTTTTGTGGTTGGGGGAGGTTGGAGATGCTAGGCATGAGGGTGCAGTGTCTACACTTATATCCTTGTATGCTGAAATGTTTAAGGAAGAGTTAGGAACATGTTATCATAATCAAAGAAAGGCATAAACCAGTCACGCATAAACTTAGGTCATTTCCTTTAAGTGTATATAGTGAAACTGATCTTTTGCAGAAGATGTGTGGAGAAGTTTGATTGGACCTGTAGAATCTTCCCTGTGGCTTTCGCCTATTGTAATGGCACATAAGAAAAACAAAGAGTTGAGGATGGGCATTGATTTGCATTGTCTTAACAAGGCAATTTGGATTGATGACCATCCTTTATTCAGGATTGATGACATGGTTACTTCGTTAATGATTGCCAAAATGTTCTCAAAGCTGGATCTATGATCAGCATATCACCAGGGGAAGCTTGCTGAAGAATAATGACACCTAACTGCTTTTTTACCCCTGATGGGGTGTTTGAGTTCCATAGGATGCTATTTGGTCTCTCTTCAGCAGTGGTGGTGTTTCAGAGATTGATGGGCCCAATATTACATGGTTTTGAGGGAGTCTTTGTGTTTTAAGATTATGTTTTGATTTTCTGAGAAACGGAGGAGGAACTTTTGGAAAGATTGAAACGTGTGTTGAATGCTTTCCAGAACACAGGTGGCAAGCTCAGGAAGGATAAGTGTGTTTTGGATGTAGTGGCGTTTGGGTATTTCGGTCACATGATCACTGGCGAGGGAATCAAACCCAGGTCGGGGGTGTTGGAGGCAACTGAGGAGGAACCTACAACAACAAATCGTGATCAATTGTTAGCTTTTACGGAAATTTGCAAATTTTACGCCAAATTTATTCATAATTTTGCAACCATTGTTGAACCCTTGTACAAGCTACTAAAAAAATGCTCAATTCTTATGGGGCAGGGAGCAACAACAGGCTTTTGCATCTATTAAGTCACTCCTGATTCGGGCTCCATGTTTGAAACATTATGTGCTGGGCAAAAAAATGTGTCTCACTGTTGTTGCTAGCAGTGTGGGGGTGAGGGCGGTGTTATCATAAGGTAGAGACAGTGACAATCACAGCATCGCTTTTGCGTCCCGCACATTGAAACAGCATAAGTGCCAGTACTCAGTTATTGAGAGGGAAATATTAGCTTGGATGAGGGCAGTTGATAAATTTAGACCATATTTATGGGGGGCTAACTTCCTTCTATGGACGGATCATAAACCATTGATCCCAATACTGAATTGTAGCAATGTTAATTCATATAAAAGCCATTGCAAGGTTAATATGATTAAATTCTAAACTCCTGGAATATCACTTTGATGTGGAACATTTAGTGTGCAGCAGAAACAAAAAAGTTGATTGCCTTTCTTGTTTGCCTTTCAGTGAGGATTCAGAACTTTTGGGGTCAGGTTAGCAGGATGAAGATGACGCCAAATGTTTAGTTGCAAGTATGTGTTGGTCATCTCATGAGCATTTGAGTGAAAAGGTGTGGAGGATTGAGTTGGCTGAGGATAGAAAAATTATTAAGGTCATGAACTATGTGGTGAAGGGCTGGCCACATGAAAATTATCTACTCCCTCAGCACCAAACCTATAGTAATGTGCAAAGTGAACTTTCTTTGGAAATGGGATGGCTGTTTCACAATGATAAGTTAATCCTTTCATGCAAAATCCACAACAGGCTGTTGGAGTTGTCTGTGAGGGACATCTTGGCATGACAGCCATTAAGAAGAGATTGAGAGAAACATTTTGGTGGCCTGCAATGGACAGAGATGTTGAACTCTGAACTGAAAGATGTGTGGTGTGTAAAGTTAATGATAAAGGTTTACTTTGCAGGACTCCTCCCATGGGGAATGTAGAGTGCCCAAGTGATGAATGGGAATGATTGAGCGTTGATTTTCTTGGCCCTTTCCAAACTTTACAGCAACATCAAAAATATGCCATTGTCACAGGAGATGATGTCTCTAAGTGGTTAGGGGTGAGATTGCTGAGGGAAGCTAATGTCAAGAATGTAATTTAGTTTTTTATGATATCTTTTCTATGGAGGGTTTTCCATCAGAAATTGTCTCTGATAATGGTGTGCCATTTACATCTCATGAAATGACTGTTTTTTTGTTGGATGCTAGTATTAAACATAAGAAGTGCAACTTGTATCACCGCCAGAGCAATGGCCATGTGGAAGGAATGAACAGATTAGTCAGTGAGTGCATCAGAGGTGCTGTTAGTTTAGGTTCGTGAGTTGAAAATGCTTTAGGAGCAATGTTGTGGGCTTACCACAACACATCACACAGTATCACTGGAGTTACACCATTTATGGCTCTGAGGAGACATAATGTGTGTGATATGCTTTTTCCTAAATTGCTGACTATGATTAATGGAGATTCTAAATAAAGCAAGGAACAATATTGGTAATAGTCACTCTTACAGTAAGGACAGATATGATGTCTTCAAAAGCACTAGGGACAGAGGTTGGGTGGTGGGTGAATCTGTACGAGTCAAAGGGGTCAGGTTCTGAAAAGGCATCAGAAATTTGGTGGCATACACAAAGTGCTTGTGATAAGTACAGAAGTTTGTGCTGTTAAACTTGATAATGACCAGTGGTGGAATGGTGAGCGTGTGGCTAAAGCAAAGCAGATTGATGACAATTCCTGTGACAAGAATTGGTGTACTCAGCCCAATGATATGGGTAGTGGTAACATAGTCGACGATCACAGCTTTTTTTCCCAAAGATAAGCCTCAGATGAAGAGGTCAATTTATCAAGAGAGATAACCTCAGCAGAGAAGTTTCCATCTCCCATTGAAATACAAGGACAATGTTTTATCATGATGTATTTTCACTTTTGACGTTACCTAGGTTTTATTTTTTTTATTTTCATTAATATTTTGTTTTTTATTGCTGCATTTAACTTTGTTGGTTTAGCAGGAAGAAAGGAGATGTGTTATGTCGAGCGCGCTCTCTGATGCCTTGAGCATTCCAGAACCCAATGGTGTGGACATGTTCTGGAATGCTCGGCTTGCAAGGGCAGTTGTGAGAGTGCTGAGGCAGTGGTGGCTGTTGCTGCTGCTGCCCTTACCTTTCTGAGATGAATAAACTTGCTATTGGCACATACCGCAGTCTCCAACTATGTCAATTGCCCCTGCAACACAAATGCAAGAGAGCACATGCTGTGAAAGAGATATCCTGAGAAAGAGACATGCTGGGACAGCACATCAGAAAGATACAACTGAGACCAGAACTAAGCTTAACAAAATGGCAAGTAGCACCGTCCTCGGTGTCACACTCTTCAACAAGCTTGCTTCAGAGTCCTGGTATGAGGAGACTATTAGTGTGCAACAACAGACCTTGGTTACCTTGTGGCAGGCTTTATAGAAAATTAGTATATTTAATGCTCCGTTAATTATAGACAAAGCACGCAATTAAAGTCATCTTGTTGCAGGAGTGGAAGCATTTTAGCTCGATTGTCTAAGTTGCTCTTTTCTGCGCCCATATCAGTCACATTATTATGCACAAAACTTCCTGCAGCTCAGAACACAATTACTGAAACGCAGCGCCTTACAGCTACCTGAAAACCACAAGAAACTACACGAAAAGACCAGGAGGAAAGAATGTAACAGCGTCTATGCAGGCAGCAAAGCGAGATAATCCGTGCAGGGTTATCACCTGCCCTTAACCGAGGAACAGACTGTTACAGACATACTGGACCGCTGAAAAGAAGTGGTTCTGTTGTACAAATTGACTACGCTCTATCCAATACGAGGGGGCCCAGCTAGACGAAAAAGATGTCTAGTTTAAATGTTTTATTGGGATTTAACCGAGACAGAGTTTATCGTGGCTTAAGAGTTCTGTCTTTTTTTGCAGATGACATTTAAACGTTAATTAGTTGATGTGCATTACTTTTGTTAGACATGGCCAGGAAGCGAAAGGGATGCGCATGTCCCCAGACAGCCGGTAAAGATAGTTTGCTATTGGTATAATGTGGTACATGTGAAGATTCCCATAAGACATGCGCTGCAAACCTTTGATTTGCTCGGGGCGGATAGGAACTCCTATAGGGATTCACTTTAACGGAGCAATCCCAGAGTCAAGGTAGAGCACAACAATGGCTTTCAGCACTTTCTATAGCCCACTACCTGTGACAGTGAGCGAGGGTTTTGTGTTTTGGTTTTAAAGGTGTGCAGCCACTAGCTCACTAGCTGGTGATGTATTGCATAGAAATTTAAAGAAAAATTAGTAGGTGGGGAAGTGAGAAGCAAAACCACTGAACAGACATACCGTAAATACATGGCACGTCTAAATTGTGTATGTCTGTTTGCTTCTAGGCAAATGTGTAAGTAAAGCTTTGCTTAAACACAAAAAGGTTGTGTTCCAATGATGTATACACTCTAGCATGTGGTGCACACGCTTCCTTAGTTACACATTATTCTCGGATGCTGGGCTCTCCGAGCAAATGCATGGGACAGAAAAGGCCTTTCCTTAGCCTTCTCAGGGAGTGTGCTAGGAACAGTCCAACCCTGGGACTGGATCAACCTTGCCAAAGAGGATCCAGCTATTAAACTATCCTGACACTGAGACAGAGAAGACACCTACCTGCCTTACACGCTGGGAACACACTGACTCAGAAAGAGAGAGAATGAATACATAAGTCACACACTAGGAATGGGAGATACTGACACACTCCTCAACTGAAATTCCGGACCAGCTGAAGGCTCAGACGTAGGTTTGGTGGACGGCGCAATCAGTCTCTACACCAGACACACAACAAAGCAACAACAGGGTGACACAAGCAGGAGATATGGAGTGAAGGAAACTCTTGCGAAGTATTACACGAGGCCAGGAAAAAAACCACAAGGACAAAGAATGAGAAAACAAAAGAATCAGGGCTAGAAAAAACCAGACTGTCCAAATTGCTAAGCGATCGAGAAAACACCGTTAGTTCTACATTGCTTGTATCCGACTCTATCTCAGGAACAAGGACAATCAATCAGCACACAGTCAAGACTGACACACACACGTAGATCATTGAAAGAACACAAAACCCTCTATCCATGCAAGGATCTGTTGAGAGAACTGTCATCGTTGATATAGTGTGGTATAGAGGACAACAAGGCGGAACATCTCCCTCCTCCAACCCAGTGCAAAGCACCACACAAAGTTAACTCATGGATCAAATTATATGGAAGATACGTTTGGAGGTTCCATCATAGACCTCCTGTCCACGTACTATGGAGCAGTATGAAAGCGTAAAAACTACTAATCACTTCATATACATTGGCCACAGGGAGGTAGGTTGATCCTTTGTTCCCAACCACCCTCAAACAAGGTACTGTCGCAGACAGCACACTGGCCAAAAACCTACAGCACCAAGAGCCAGAGGGATTCGCAAACTCAGTCCTACAAAAACTCTAACTTTGCACTAGACAGGAAACGTATAACATAATGCTTAGATTGTACATTTAAACAGTAACGCAAACTAGAGCGAATTAGGCCTCTCCCGCCCCCAATTATGGGCATGCACTGTCATCGACAAGCCTGGGAAACTACTGAGAGATAGAAACCTTCTGAGAGTCCCTCATCTTCACCATCACAATGGATACTACAAGAGCCGGCCTTGCTTTGATATGGACACCCTGCCGCTCTCATCTTCTCACACCAAGCCCTTCCTCTGTCTGCCATTGTTCGTCAGCTGAACAAGGGAGCTGCAGCTGAATGGACCTCGACAGTGGTGAAATGTTCACTGAAGATGAAAGCAGTTGAACAGGCAGGCTGCTGGAATCACCCCAGGCTAAGACATCCCCGAGTCCAGCTCTCCTGACATATGTAATGATACTATAAGTTCTCAGACTAAGGACTTCTAAAATGTACTAAATACCAAATCATACATTGTTATTCAGCGCCAAAATATCCTTGGGTGAACGTGCGCTTTACAAATACACGTTATGTTATGTTATGTTATGTTACATTGCCAACAATAAAGCATAGTTTTCCATTTTACTTTCCTGTAGTGAGCAGCAATTTACGAGTCACTGCTGATTAACTTGTCACTCTTTTGTAAGCTGAGTTAGTTACCTTTTGCACTCTGTAGTGTTGGGATTGTGGTTCCCTAGATTTTAATTTGTTCTTACTTTTTTTTAAATTTCCTTTGACATATAACTAAAACAATGGATATATTGCCCTCTTATTCGCTTTTCCGCGTTTAGAGCTTTTTTTTTTTTTTTTTTTAAATCTGACTTTCGGTAGCAAGCTTTTAGAACCGTTGAAGAGTTCAATTTGGTGACCTCGTCACCTTTGGACCACGAGATTTGATAGTGTTCCCTGCCCATTTCATCATGTAAACACAATTACTTCGACGTTTTTTTAGGATCAACTTTGCTAGTGTTTCCAGGGTAGGAATGGACATGCAATTTGTTTCTGAATACTCACAGTCTTAAAAGTTAGTGGGTTTGCTGCATTTTCAACCAACACCTACCCTGGGATGAGTTCTTTCCTGCATCACGCGCTAAACAGTCAGCTGTGGAAAACCTTCCATACTGGCATCATTGTCACCATTGCAAGTATATTTTATGATTTTAAAGCTCCACATAGGTAGATTCCCTTTTCTTACTTTTTTCCACCCCTAAATCGAAGTTAGGTATGCAAACTTGTTTGTGAATAGGGTCTGCATTTATATGCATGGTTCCATCATTGTCCTCAGATAATGTCAACATAAACATCCATATCCTCATGCTATGGTCATCACTCATCATTTAGGGTTTTCCAGGAGTAGCAGCTGCTTCTCCTGGCTTGCCGTTTGCTAGCCATAGTGTTGCCTTCGTTACCCATGGTCTCTGTGTCAGGAAGGTAGCAGCAGGGACAGACTGATAGCAAAGATGTTGGACGGCGTGTTTACTTTCTGTAGTTTCCACCATCACTTGGCATTTCCCTAAGCCCTCAGCGGCAAATTGGAGGCTGATGAGGGGCAAGGGTTGGCCAAAGAGCTAGGTCCATGATATCATCAGGAGGCGAAAGTCACATAGTATCACTTCTGCTGCACCTGGCATTTTGATTATTTGACGTTCATGCCACTCATGTAAAATACTGCAACAACTAACTGATTAATGATACCTCTATAGGAAAAACACTTGTCTTACATCACTAGAAAATCAACCTGCTCGGGATAAGCAATGGACAATCAATCAAACAGCTCAAATGAAGAAAGACAAGTCATTGGGACCATCCATCCATACAAATAAGACACCCCAAATGTATTTATCTAAAACCTACATCAAACTCATACTATGTTCACAATGACCTAAACTAACCATTTCTAGTTCAAATATTTTTACCAAACCTCTACTAACCATACACTACCATGATCGATCAAGCAATGAAATTCCCATTCTTGTGCGATGGTGTACATTGTCTTAGTAATGGTAGAAGGGAAGGAGCTACACAAATGCCTACAACACATAACATAATGTGCCACACAAGAGGCACTAGTTACCATTTGGCTCACTATGGGTACCACCATTTAGCAAGGACCATGCCACTACCTTTCCTGTTGACTGGATTGTATTTTACACACTGTTCCCAAAATGCTGGCCTTAAGATAGCTAATGATTTGGAATTTCATGTGATATTAATATTGTTATCAATTGCACATCCATCTTTGTGCTAATTGCCAAGGTTTTGACTTGGTTTCCACCTTCATGGACTTGGGCTAAAACCTAATGAGAATGTGGAAGTTTTGGAAGACTTTTCTGCTCAAGTAATGTCTTGGCTAGCCTTGAGCATGGCACATTTCAGTTCTTGGACACTTATATATTGAACTGTTTTTTTTTGTATTTTATAGAGAAAGACATTGTTGGGCTTTCTTACAAAATATCTTAATTTCTACAGCTGAAGCACCAGCTGAGTCTTGAAGCAGGCCACTTAATGATCTTAGACCCTGTAATTTCCCTGTTGACCTTCACCATAATCCAATTGGTAAATCATTGTAAAAACTTCAATATTATGAATTTCAGATGCAGTGTTAGTTGGGTACTACCCCCTTAGAAGCATGGTCTTACTACGGTAACCACTTTACACATTCAGTAAGTAATGTTATGTTACTGATTATTTCTAAAGCGCACGTTCACCAACCGGTCTCGTCGCGCTGGATTGCTAATACGTCCTTGGTCCCTGGTTATTGGTAAGCCTGTTTGAACAACCATGTCTTCAGAAGCTGTCTGAATCTGTTGTAGTAATCAAATATATAAATATGAAACATACAGTTGAATAACAAAAGATACTTTGAGAGTGGAACAATAGATCACCCATCCATCAGGTGAGGAATGTCTAAACACCAATCGGCAGTGGGGTTCCCCAACAAATGGTAGAGAAATGTATGTCGTGGTGTTGGTTCCATCTCCATCCTTAGGACCTTTCACACATGCAAGTGGTTGTTTATGCTGCATCCTCAGTTATGGTTGGAACTGTGTGTTGGGTCTTGTGTGAGCATTAAGGCTCTATAGGACTTTAACCTTGTGTTCACCCTACCTCACGAAAGGAGCCTTGATGGTAAGTGTGGGTTATGATGGCAATTTTCTTTTCAGATTTGGCTTTTGATTAGTGGTTTGTACCTTCTTCAGCAAACGTAAGTTTGTTCTGTGTGCTAAAACTAAAAAAAAAGGCAGTAAAAAGTTTCTTTAAAACAAAGTTGTGGAGGGTTTTGTTGTTCTTTTTAGCCTTAATATCATTCTTACTTTCACATCTAGGACATACAAATATATGCTCATTTTTCTACAATTCGGTGTACTTGCAGAAATCAGATATTCCCATACACGTACTTGGATTTACGTCATGGAGGGTGGCTCAAATAACGCAATCTAATAGGCCGTACCCATACATTGGCAAGCGATGTTTTTTCCTGTGAATTCGGGTTCGCAGGCCTTTGTTTATCCAAAGTTGCTTTCCAGGCAGGTGGTGTTTTTCACCTGCTGGTTTGGTTTTGCTGTATCCAGTTACTTGTTGCTGTGAGCCAGACTTCCATGTTGTCGTGAAAACGCTGATGTTTACCAGACACACTGGCGATTAATCTGCTTGTGGGAAACATGACGAGGTGTTATTCAGTTCAGCCTATTTGAAAGGCACTTTATGCGGACAAACATACGCACCGGAACCCCGGCTTTGTTCATTGCGAACAGTGTTTACGAAAAGGCTCCTGATATTTTGGAGGTGCTGTACGTCTGGGCTGCTTTGCAGTGCACTTGGGTTTATTATGTGGTACCGCGGCTCCCAGTTTGCTCCGCGGTTCTAAAGCAGGTAGATCAGGTAACACAGATCAGATCAAATTCCCCAATAAACAGCAGAAATAATCTAGTTCTTCCTTTCCTCATCCCGCATCAAAGGGCGGCTCAGTTTCTTGCAAGGCTGCAAATGTCACCGGAACAATAGGACACCGAGCGCGTGACCGCGCAGGCCGACGGAGACAGCACGCTAACAACGAGGCGCGTTAATATCGCCTCTCATGCTTTTCTTAAAGCATGAGAGAGCTGATGGGGCGAAATCAAGGTGGGCGTTTTATATTTTTTGTTTTGAAGAAAGTTTTAGGACATGCACACGGTTGTTAATCATACAGTGAGTTGAATTACAGAGATCGCCTAATTAAAATAAGCAAACACAAACAAAAAGTCAGATTTCGTTATGTTTCCTAAAAATGATAAAACGGCAGTACAACGTTTCCTCTTTTTCTCAATGAGACAGCGCCTTGCATCATTCCCCCTGTGGGTTCTTGGTGCTAAACTGTAAAATGAGCGGCCAGTTCTAGCAGTACCAAAACCTGTGCTGAACAGTGAAGAGATACGTTTTCAGCTTTTATGGATATAGAGGTGATCATTGATTATTCTCGGATCGCGACGCAGGACAAGTAGTGACCACCAATCAGATTATGGACAAAGGGCAGCACTAGCGCTTGCAAACGTAAGGATGCCTGCTCGGATGTGGGCTTGCACATACCAAAGTGGAGCTGATGCTGTGAATGGCAGCTCTTTAAATTTGGAATGTACAGGCAACCCCAGATCAGAATGTACAAGACTAGGGTCATATGCAACCACTGGTTGCTGTGTTCTACATTATCCTTGTGTCTTTTGGTCACTATTAGGATGGAAGACAAACATGTAAGCAACTGGCATAAACCACCTTAGTGTGGACATGTGAGCAAGGTCGGACAGGCCCACAGGCAGGGCCACTGGAATTTTGCGTCAAGAGAGGCACAAATTATACGGCTGAGTTAAGTAAATTATGCGGCAAAAAAGGCAAATTATGTGGCATAATGCGACACATTTTGTAATAGTATACCTTTATTACTTTATCATTTTTAAACTTAATAACACAGTGTGGGCATTTGCTGCACCTTATTAGTACCAGTTTAACACCCAAATATAGCAAAAAGAAACAGAAAGGTGACCAGTCCAAAAGGCCTTCCTCAACGCGGCAACACATATTGCTACATTTTTAGTAACTTTTGAACTGTCTGAGCTAGAAACAAAAATGTTCTTGTTAAAATCTGCAGATTATGTGGCAGATGATGGATTATGTAAGCAAATGAGGCAAATCTATAATTATGCAAAAATCGCTGTGACCGCAAAATCGCACAATTCCAGTGGCCCGGCTCACAGGGCAATCGTGTAGTGCTAGAGGGCTTGTCTGACAGATTAGTGCATGGGCCGCTTTTTTGGCTATTCGTGGGCCGAATTTATGGTCAGGCAGGCAGATTTTTTCAGTTGATTTCCCTGAAATTACAACAAACATTGACTGCAGCAAGCACAAATGGATGCATTCTTCCATGCTTTATTTATTTATTTATTTATTTATTGCAGTCTTATATAGCATGAACAAGACCAGAGGGGTGTCAGGGCACTTTACAAAGCTTGTCGTAACAGTGCATCAGCAGAGTTAGAATGGAATTTTAGAAAACAATACAAACTTAGAGTTTGATTGGTTGAAGTATGCATTTGCAGTTAGCAGGTCATACACAGTTCATAAACAGATGTTAGGTTGGGAGATATTGTTGTACGAGTAGGATGTTCAGTTCCTTCGTGAAGGCAATATAGAAGGGGATTGTCCTGATGGGATGGTGTTCCAAATTTTGGTGCCAGCAACTGAGCAGGATTGCTTCAGAGTTCTCAAAATATTGAACATAGGGGTTACCAGATGCAGTGAGCTGGAGCTTCTGAGGGAACGGGAGCCACCTGAAATGGTTGGTTTATTTGCGAGATAGTTCAGTGAGCCTTCATGTGGAGTTTTGTAGATGATTCAGGCCAGTTTGAAGGTACTCCTTGCTTCAATGGGGAGCCAGTTGAGTGTGGTCAGGACATAGGTGATGCGGTCAGAAAGTCTTGTGCCAGATACCAGGCTTGCATTAGAGTTTAGGGATGCCTTCAGGGGGCAAGGTGAATTCTAGGAATACTCAAAGATAGATAGTTGCCATAGTCCAGTCCTGAGAGGACCATCATTTGAACTACTGTTTGAAGTCATCAGCTGTGATTAAATAAGGATATATGGGATACATTGGAGAACACATACCTTCCCTCACAATCTCTATGGGGGGTTGGTGTCTAAATGTTTAGTGGTTTCTAGGAAAACCACCTCCAATTTCTCCATCAAATCCCAATGATCAGTTCTAGATAGTATTGTCATTAACATACCAATCTCAGCCTTTGTCTATCTCTGGAGATCCCCAATTCATCCTTTTAATCTCTATGCTTAACTTGATTTCCAAACCATGGTGATTTTATGTTTTTCCATCAACAGTGCCAGGTCCACAAATCTACATTTTGTCTGGCTGATCAGTAATGCTCAAACATACCCAGTAAATAAGCCTCCCCTCAGTAAATAGGCCTTCTAGGTAATCAGAAATTTTCCTCCAATGGCCTCTCCATTCTATTCGGACACCACAGACAACTGTCAATAGATTTGGCCAGATGATTAGCTTGATGATCTAAGAAATGCCTCTAGAGTAAGATTTTGTGTGTCCAAGTCTTTAAATATTGATTTAGGCATGACAGCTGGTATAATTAGTAAAAAATAAAGCATTGGGAGTATTGCCATCTTAGAGCGTGACCTTCCCCATGACTGACACTGGCAAGCCTCTCCAAAACCTGATTGAACTACGTATCAGTCTTTTAGGTTTCATCATATTACCACCCATTAGAACTTCATGTGAATGATATACCTCAGTACCTAGATATTGAATGATATACCAGCCCAAACCAGTGTAGAATGATCTTGTGTCTCCAACATTTCAGGTAGGGTTGGTCTTAGTGGGAAAAGATAGGGCTTTTGCTAATTCACTTGTATGCCAGACAGTAGAACAAAGCTATTGACCATATGCCTCAGCCCCATCAGGTTATTAAGAGAATCATGTAATCAAGGATGTGCATCAAGATGTGGCCATCATACAACAAAATAGCATGCTGAGATTCTGAAAGATGAATCCCCCAACATAGTCCTAAAATCCCACAGTGATACGCGAGTAGCCCTATTGCCAGTCAGAATAATAGTGGGGATAATGGGTAACCCTCACCGGTGCCCCTCTCTGTCTTCCACTGTTCTAAGTACACTTGACTTGTCCAACTCTGGTTTTTAGATAAGTATATCATAATGATATCCTGCCAACTACCTTCAAGTCCAACCCCATGATACAGAGAAGGCATAATAATATTCCCAGTGAGTCAAAGCTCATGATACGGAGAAGGCATACTAGTATTCCCAGTGAGTCATAGCTAATGAAGAAATGACCAACTATGGGTCTCTGCCTGTGGCTTCAATACCAAGTAAAAAAAACAGCCTCAATTTAGGGTATGTGCTGGACCCTGGACAAATCCTCACTGGTCAGGATTTACCAATGAAGTGAGTATTGTAATTATCCTGTTTGCCATTACCTTCCTCACAATTGTAAAGTCTAGGTTAAATAATGATAACGGTCTACAAGAGCCCCTAATGGTATTTTAATAGGCTTAGGAACAACCAACCTCTTTGCCTCCTCCTTCTTTGAGTGAGGCAGCAATCCTCTTTCTCTTAATTCATTATGCAACGTTAATAATAATGGGAGAAGTTGAGCCCTAAGCACATCATAAATCTCCAGGGAAGGCTGTCTGACCCGGGAGATTTGGCTTTGTCCATGCCGTGTATTGCTCCTCATGATTCTTGTACCGTAATCGAGAGTTCCAACCTTTTGACTTGGGATTCCAGCAAAGTCTGTAAAATAGCACTGAATAAATAGTCTGCTGTCTGTTCCAGATGGGGACCTAGAGGTTGAGCAATTAGGTTAGAATAATAGATCTTCAAGTTATTATTTATCTTAGCTCGAGTATGGACAATACCACCTCCTGCTTCTTTAATGGTTGCCAATTCAGACCTAACCAGCTCGGGTGGAGTAAATCCAGTAGCAGTTTACCAGCTTTGTCACTGTCCTTATGGGTAAAGGCAGTGTATGATCTAAAAGCTAGACGTTGAAGGCCATCCAACCATTTGCTATAGGCCTACCTCATTTCCAATAGTGCTACTACATGGAGGTAATCCTGAGTACCCTTCAACTCCAGGTCTTTCAACTGATCCTTCCTAAATGTTGTTATTACTGTAATGTCAATAGTGCCATTATTCATCTAGATACAGGCCTCCTTGATGACTAACTAAAAGATCTTTTATTCGACCCTGGCATTCTTATTTGATCTCATGGTTTCTTGGAAGTGCTCATTTATTTCACCTCAATCATGCCATATGTGCTGCATTTTGTAGTGCCGAAGTTTGCAACCTTCATTACGGGATTCTAGTAAGATGTCTGTCCCGTGACACTGCCAGTGACAGGGGGTTATAGACTGATAATATTTTCCACAGTTACTTAACCTCCACAGCTGGCCAAATCCTTCCCATGGATAGAAATGTATGTAACCTAATGCGGAGACAACAGACTGGTGAATAAAATGAGTATGTGGTCGAGGCGTGGTACATTGCCCACCAGACATCCCCCAAATTTGAGCTATTCTGTCACGTCTAGTGCAGCCCCTGCTGCCAAGCTGTTGCAAGAGAGGGGCAAAGGACCAATCTAATAGTACATTATCCATAAAATGTAACTCTCCAACCCAGAACATGCAAGGGGACCCATACACAGCATTTATCACAATGCATAGAAACTCTACAGGTTGGTCATTGTGGGCATTAACACATATTGTTGTGATTAGGGCTCTATCTAGAGGGGAATGGGGCTACCTATAGTATAGGCTCCACCCAAATGGGTTATTCAAAGTAATCCCACCAATAGAGGGACAACCTGAACTTCACACTCCTCTTCCAACCCAGAGACCTCCAATCCTAAAGAAGGAGGTGGGCTTAAAGAAAAACACTCCCCTTCAAACTAACTAGCTATAGGCGGCGCTCAGCGAAGGCAGCAGAGCAGGTCTGGAGAAGCACAGGCGATCCCGGCTGCTGCCTTGTTTTTCTCCACAGGCAAGTGCTATCAAGGTGATTGATTTAGAGTGGGGTGGGAGAGAGGGAAAATGGAGAGCAAGTTTTGAGAAGCAAGAGGGTTTCTTAATGCTGCATTGTTTTTTCCCCCTAGGGATTAGGGTTACCAAAACCTAGACAAAAGGAAATCACCATATGATGTTTAATTAATTGAAAGGAACTGAAAATACTACAAAGGGAATGCTTATATAAAGACTGTTAATTACCAAAGACTTGTTAGACATGGATATGAAGTAATATTTCTGTACATGGGACAAACCATCTAGACGGTATATCTATATAATCATCAATAATATAATATATAATGATACTGTTCTCCCTATGGCATCTGTGAGAAATTGGGTTGTTGGTTGACTGGGGTATGAGCCCTGGTCAAGCAACAGCCACAATCCCTTGTAGGGTGTGCCACAAAAAGTCACTAAATTAACAATGCGTAACCCTGGGTAGCTTGGTACAAAAAGCAGCCAGGCTTAACTTGGAGGCAATGTGTAAAGTATGCAGCACACACAGTAATAAAGTGAAAACCCAACAAGAAAAATTCCAAACCAATTTAGAAATATAGAGTGAATTTTAATAAATCATTTAACACCAAAAGGACAAAAAGCCAACCAGTAGTACTGATATTATACATTTTTAAAGTTTTTAGTAAAAATCAAGGGGCTTACCTTATGGGTAACTTAGATGTATATGTATATGTAAGAAAATTGAAGTTTAAGGCTTGGCAATGGGGTTTTAGTTCCAAGTCAACATGGCAGTTTCAAACTGCAGTCAGGTTGCAGTGGCAGGCTTGGACAGGTTTTATGGCGCTACTTAAGTGGGTGGCACAATAAATGCTGCAGGCCCACTGGTAGCATTTAATTTACAGGCCCTGGGTATATGGAATACCACTCTAAAAGGGACTTATAACTAAATTAAATATGCCAATTAGGTGTATGCCAATCAAACCATGTTTAGTGGAATGAGCACAAGCACTTTAGAACTGGTTAGCAGTGGTTAAGGACACAGAGTCCTAAGGCCAACAAAAACGAATTTCAGCCCAAAAATAGAGGTGAGTAGGTGAAACCTTTGGGGGAAGACACCCATAGGCTGACGGGTCTAACACGGTCAAAGTGTTGTACAGGGGCTAAGCCTCACAGAGTTTCCTCTGAACCATCCCTGAACTGTATCCCTACCATTCCATACCTTTAATACCCACTAAACAACCGAGTTATGCTGTTACTCTGGAGCCCTCAATGACAAAACCTAATCCCACCTTCTGTTGGAACTCTCCAATTCAGGTTATCATTTCTGGTATCATTGATGTTACAATTGGACCCATATATGCATGTCTATCTCAATCACGTGTAACCTTCTGAGTACGGCGAGCTGATGCCTGTTTCCTATTCTAGTATCTGACACCTCTCATATCCCATGGAAGCCACAGCTGCCACCACGTCGACTTTCTCCTTCATAGACAACTGAGTGGAGGGTCCACTTGGTCTATGAGATTTCCACCTTGTTATGGTTTCAACAGAGAGGTCCTGCTGCCAAAGTCCCCTGCAGTCATGCGCTGCTTTACCCAGTCTATGCATCAGAGGCGTTGTTGAAGAAGTAGGACTTTTTCTCTGTCATAACCTTGTGCTTGGCAAGGCAGAGAAGTAAATATAAAAATTGCAGACCCCTACATTTCTGCTTCAGCCCCTGGAAGAAACTGTGCCAGTGCTGCACTGCAAAAAGTATAATCAGGGAAAATTAGAATGTTCGCATTCTACATTGAAAAGACCACATTGGTGACTCTTTTGCAGAATATATTGTGGGCCCAGTAGATTAGGATGTTAGAAATTATAGGCCCAGGTGCAGTCCTGTAGGAGGTGAAGGGTGATGACACCAGCACCCTAGGAGCTCTTTCCACCTTGAAGAATTTGGACAGTCATTTATGCACCACAACACTGTTGTGCTGAGGCATTCCTCCAGAAGCACTCTAGACTGGGCCTTTCACCTTTTCAGGGAAGCCCACAAATGCTACATTGCTCCAGCATGCTAATTTCTTAACATCCTCTGCTTAATACTCCAAAAGGTGAACTGTATCTTGGAAGTCTGTGACATGTTGACACAGGACCACCACCTCCAGCTTTACTGTTGGAAGTTTTGTCTCTGCCTCCCGACACTCTCAACTATTTTTCTGTGATCTGCTCATAGCAAACTCACATCAATAAGTTTGGACTCTAGGGCTGACTAGGTGTCCTGGATCACTTGCAATACATGGTCTAACCTGTCATCCTGGTCAGGCTTTCCTTGGCGCTGAGAGTGACAGCTGATTGTGTTGAGTGAGAAGACTTTGGTTTCAGCATCATCCTAGAACACAGTAGGCCTGGTGCTAAAGGGCTGTGTCTTCTGTAGCCTCTCAACATGTAAGCCTCTGTCCTTCAGCACAAAGCCTAATCTGTACTGCACAACATCTCAACACAGGCACTCGATTTCCACCCTCAGCCCTGTGTACCTCAGCCTTCCCTCTCTGTCCACAGCTCTGTGGATGCTTGGGACACTCTCGCAGATGCGGCCAGGTTGTCTTAGAGGGCAGTGCACTTCCTGACACTCTTCCACCCCTCTCTTGCTCATATTCGGTAATCTGTTCATTCCAATGACAAGAAAACCACTAATTGAATGCTGTACCTGAGTCATATAAATAGGAAAATATAAATTATAAATATGAATAGCATTATACAAATGATCAGCCATGCAATCAATTTTAGGTGTGTTGGCATAACTCTTTAATGATTTAATCCATTTGAGGGCAGTGCAGCCTACATCTTGTATAGAGTGGGGGATATCATGATTGACAGGGTCCACCTAAATCAAAAGGGCCATTTGGATCAGATCATCAATACAGTCTACATCCACCAATTGTCATTTAATATTTAATGTCTAAACTCTAGAGCACTTATTCCAAGTTTGCTGGCTTTTGATGTGGAAATTCCAGAGGGGCTAGAATCTCTGATTCTGGCTCCCACAATGTGAAAGTGCCTTTTGAGAATATGGGCCATGTATGTTATCTCTCCCAGTCGAAAATATGAAATCATATGCTGCACATCAGATATTAGCAACCACCTAAAAGGAATTGGCCCTAAGAGCTTGTAGCACAAGGATTTGTTTATGATTATGAGCAGCTCATGGCAAAAGTATCAATGCCCACGCACACTCGCCTACTAGACAGTGCATGTGCTGTCTGCTGTGAGATGTATTATTAGCTTACAGTGGGCTTAGAGTCTGCCCTTTGTTTACTAATGGTTGGCTTCATTGTCACTCTTATTTGCTTGCTTTTGATTCGTTAGGGCTTTCCTTTCTCTTCTTGTGTTTTTTCCTCATATGGAGCATGGACGTATTACTATGCCCTTACACTGCTCACTATTTCAGGCACTACTTTTTTCTTTTTTCTTTAAACATTCTAAGAGAGTGCATGTGTTTTCCAGCTGTCTCCCTAGTGTGCTTCTCTTCCCCTCTCCATGCTGCTCTCTCTTGCCCATTTGCTTCTCCCCATCCCCCTCCATGATACATTTGCCCTCTTATGCTCCCCTCGCCTGTGCTGCTTTTTCGTCCATCTGCTTCTGCCCCCTCCCTGCAATAAATGCTCTCTCTCTCTCTTTCTCTCACCCATGTGCTTTTGTCCCCCTCCTTCGACGCTCCACGTAGCCCACCCTCTTGACCATTTCCGCCCTCCACCCGCACCCTCTGTGTTGCTATTGGACCCCTGTGTTGCTTCAACTCACACTGGTCCAGTGTTTCTGTGCCCCCACACCCAAGTTGTTTTTCTCACCCATATCACCCCATATTGCTTCTGCAACCCCTGCACATGCTCCTTCCCCCGCACTTGCTTCCCCCCCCCCCAAAAAAAAATCCTGTTTTTCTAGATAATCCCAGTTGGATGAACAAAGAAAAGAAAAAAAGTGGCAGTGTCAATTGGTAGGCACATAGGTTTTAAAAAAAAGTTTAGCCATGCTGCACAGCATAGCTAGAAACCATTGACAAAGGTAGTAGGTCCCAAAGGCGAGACCTAGTGTCATTGCCAATGCTTGTTCCCTTGAGACACTACATGAAATTCTCCGCAGGCAGTTCGGGGTATGGCTGAACAAACCGATTGAGGCAAGTGAGTGAGCAGCGTTGCCGCAGGGATTTTGCAGGGAATGGATTCTTTTTCCTTAACGTGCGTCAACAACAGACAAGAGGAATTGACCTATTAACGGCTTGAACAATACAGTTCTAGAGTGCAGTTCATTGACCAGAACACGCACGCACTAAACAATTTAAAATCATTTTTATTTCCTGCCAGCCAAAAAGAGTGAGAGGAGGTGCTTGTTAGCTGCAACTGCCGAAGAGACTGGTGGAACTGGCAATGCTCCTCCTGTGGCAGCTTCGGGATGACCTGCCTGCTGACTTCCCTAGGTCAAGGTGTGAAGCTTTATCTATCTTGTCGTGACGGAGGATCAACAAGTGCCTGGGATCATTGATTACAAATGCAGCGGTCTCAGGTGTTGATGCACCTGTCAGAAATATGTAGACGGTGAAACATGTTGATCCCACTCTAAGTTCCACACGTCTCATGGTTTTAATATGTGCTAACCAACATTACCGAGAAAGTTATGCACTGGTCCCTCGTCTCGTTTTAAATAGAAGAAATGCTTAATCTTTTGAGATGAGGATTTATCTAGTATTTGAGCCACCCACACATAGATAAGAAATTCCTTAGCGGTATCTTCACACTGCAGCATCACATTGACACACTGGTTGGAATTAAGCTCATTCTTAGTTCCAAGTGGTGTGGGAATTAACTAGGAAGAGCCTCAGACAGGAGAGATTACGCCTCTGGTGAGAAGATAGTTTTAGGGGCACATGCATCAAGCATTTTACCGGTCACAAACTGGCCGATTCACAGAATCGGCCCATTTGCGACCGGTAAAATGCCTTTTCCGATGCATCAAAGGCATTGCATTTGCAAAATAGGTAATCGCAATTTTTGCGATTACCTAATTTGCAAATGCATTTAGGGAATCGCAATTTGCGATTCCCTAAATGCGGTGTATGTAGCATTTCCAAAATGCAACTTTGCATTTAGGAATCACAAATTACCATCAATTTCAAGTTGATGGTAATTTGTGAATCCTTTGAAAAATGCACAAAAGTGTATTTTTCAAAGTGCCATGTGGCACACACACATGCCCTTAGGGCATGTGTGTGTGCCACATGTGCACACTTACCTTTTTTGGGGGGTGCATCAGGGGGGCCCTAGGCCCCCTAGCACCCTTGCAATTGCATTCGCAATTTGCGATTACCAATTTGGTAATCACAAATTGCGAATGCATTCCCATTCATAGGCCTATAGGCCCATAGGAATGAATGGGAATGCATTCCCTAATAGAGAATCGCAATTTGCAAGTCGCTATTAGGGAATGTTAAGGATTCGCAAAATATTTGCGAATCCTTCATGCATAGGCATTTGCGATTACCAAATAGCCAATCCTTAAAATTCGCTATTTGATAATCACAAAGGATTACCTTGATGCATGTGCCCCTTAGACTTTTACAGCCTCCAGTAAGGTAGAAAAAGCAACCTCACCTAACTTATGTAACACAGAGAGAGCACCAAAAATCAGCAACTTTCCAAGACTGGGGTTACATTTGTTTATAATTTCCTGGGGAGTGAGTGTCCTAGTCATAAGCCTCGTACTCCGTTTTATATATTAGGATGAAATAGCGTTGCCTGCATTGACCTGGTCGTATACCACGGAACACTGACTGCAGTATGGAATTCTTCTGAGGTGATGAGCAGGAGGTACGGGTGCCTGAGCTGTTTCAGGTTCAGTCTGGGACCAGAGTGGCATGGGAAATCTGAGGAAGACGGCAAGGAGGTACCGAAGCAGACCTGTTGCTTTCCCAATAGCGCCCGGTGGGAGAGAAGGCGAGGATGGCTGTCCTGTGTAGACCATTTTTACATCTCTAAGTGTTTGTCTATGGACTGCTGACTAGGTTTGGTGCTAAAAACAGATGTGTAGCCTGAAGTGTGGCAACTTTGCTCCTATGTGTTTGGAAGTTAATGTTGTTTGATCTCTTCGTTGTGGACATGTGGAAAGATGATAATGCCAAGCCTGCTGCAGCAGCCCTCTCATCTGGTGAGTTGGTTCTGATGACCCCCCATTAAAGAGCTTGAGTCAACCTCCCACAGCATTTACGCTAGCTGATATTTATTGGCGTGCAAGTTTATGGCCTTTCAGACTGGGTGCAACTGAGTGATGGTGGAAGAGAGATTGTATGCTTGAATATCATTTGCAAAAATATCATCTAACCTAAATATTGTGTCCTACTTATTGTTTACAAAAATATTGCTCCATTGACAGTGTAGGGAATCTGCGGTCTCTCACTAGCCGCAACAAGATCGAGACCTCGGGGGTAATGAGAAACAAGCAGTCAGCGTTCCAGTGGCTGACACCATCCCAACCTCACGGCTCTTAAGCCCCAGCTGTGCTGATGAGTGCAGTGTTGACTCGGAAGTGACGGAGGAGGAGCGGCGTCAGACAACGAGTGAAGAAGAGCGAGTGGGCATGAAGTGTGATGAGTGAGGACAGGCAGCTCTGAAGGATTTCTGCAGAGGCGGTGGACCGTTCGAGGAGGAGCAGAGCAGAGAGAGAGTGTCGGCAGGAGACTATCGGCCTGCGGAGGAAGACCGGGCTGCGTTGTCCCCGACTGAGGAGCCAGTCATATGGGCTGACGTGACGTGGCAGGAGAAGGTGGATGGAGTGGGGTAGATGGCCCCCTTGGAGGAAGGCGTGTCGGACAAGGCTGCCGCAGCTCGAGAGGAGAGCCGTGGCCTCAGGCAATTAGCTTCACGATGGAAGGGGACAACATTGTGGTGGGCGGTTGTTTGGGAGGCTGTGATGGGTTTTTAATCCTTCCCTTCCCTAGTTATAGATTTGGTCTGATAGACCCTTTTCACACGAAAGCTCCCCCTTTTCTTGAGCACCTGATTCTTGGTTACGCCACTGGGCACTTATCACCGAGAGGTCTGGTATCAGGGTTCTTTAGAAGAACTATAGAAAGAAATCGATAACAGCCTATGTCCTTTTATTTCCAAGGCTACCATCCATCTACCGGCCCTGACCAAAGAGAGAAGCCATCCATAAAGCGGAAAAGAAGAAGGAAACATATTGTAATCAGACCCTACTGGAATGTGATACAACTTTATAAAAAAATAAAAAGAAAGCTAGTTTCAAAGAGATTGTAGTCATGTCCAATCCCTGGCAGCAGATTTTCTATTGTTAACTCCAATAGGGAAATATTTTTCTAAATGAAATTTAAGACATAATATTTCTGTCAGACAATATCTTGGCTATGATATTATGATACTATACCTGCAGGGTTGTCACAGTAACTATTCTTGAATTGCTTGTTCTTTGGTGACGGCACGCAATGAAAGGTCTTTTAACTGATAATATCAAATTTGAATTGATGCAGATAAAAACAGACTCATTTCCTAATATACCTAGTGGTTTGTGTATTGTTCTGGATGCAGATTCACCCATACAGGCATAATGATCAGCATGCTATTTTTCATAATTTTATGGTTATAAAGCACCAGGTTACCGTTTCCCTTCACAATCATGGGGTTTCCTCATCCTTAGTAAATTGTACACTTGCTGACGCCATCAGTAACATATCCACAAAATGTATGCATTTTCTAATCAAGTGCATTTTCTGAATTATCGCTGAGTTTTACTAAGTGAGTGGATAAGGAAAGGCTTGTACTTGGATCCCTCTAACATGAGAACAATTGAGTTGTGTCCACACACTCACCACTAAACACATGACAGAAAACTGGTTGTTTTACCCAGGATCTTCAGGGTAGCCAAGACTGCCTTTTATTTAGTGTAAGTATGCGGAAAGTGTGACACTCTCTTTTAGGTGCATTCAGGGTCAGATTAGACAATCTCTCGTCCTATTCAGCCTGAAAACCCCTGCAGGTGCATAGCTAAGAGGTTTCAGAAACTAGCTAGCTGAAGTCGTTTCACCGTAGCACACCAATGCCAAAGAAAATACTGAAATAAGTCACTTGTACGAGAAATGTTTAGTCTGCATCATAGCTTCCCATTCCTGTCGGCTGCTCTATCCGCTCATACTCTCTGATAGACCACAAGGACAAACGGGTTTAGATTTCTCTGCAGTCAATAGCAAGAACTATGTCCCATACCGATTTTTATTTACTGTATGTTAGATTCAAGGCACGACTGGCCTGACTGGGCGTCAGGCGTTTCCCCTGGAGGCTGGAATGGTGATGGTGGGGACGGTTTTATTACTAGGGGCCAATTTTGTAGCAATGCAGAAGTTTTAAAAGCACTGGCTGTAGAGTTCCTTGTATATCCAGCAGTTTTCAGGCAACAATAAAAGTGTCAAGATAACTCTGGTGATTAATGTACCTGCTGGAGAGAGATTGAGTTTTGCCTATTGGCAGTTTTAAACCATCATAAAGTAGTGCAGAGGGTTAATATGCCTGCCACAAAGAGTGTGTACTTTGCAGATCACAGAACAGTATTTTATGTGCATAGCTCAGTGGGTTATTGCTTTTGTCACAGAGATTCTTTTGTTACTGTGCAGATCATAAGTTACAATCATAATCTAACACAAAGAGCTATGAAGTGCCATCAAATAGCTGCATGCAAACTGCATAGCACAGGTTAGAAAGTTATGTTTTTACCAGTCTTTTATTATCCTAATGTTGCTAAAAAAGGGTTTGTTTGGGAAGAAATACATTCTTATTAGTAAAGCCAACCTTAATCACTGTGTTACGGTCTGAATCCTGAGTTTGTGCTTCTCTAGACCAAGCACTCTTAAAAAATGTCGACAAGCATGAATGATGTGAATCCTACACCTTGTAGTCCCCTTTGTTTTATGTGACATTTTCTATACACTGATTTACACACGTATGATTCATTGTCTATGTATGTGTGTGATGTAAAGTGCTCCAACCACCTACACTGGTATGAGAGGCTCTTTAAAACAAATGAAATACATGTGAGAGAGGGGCTATGGAGAGGTGAGAGGCACTGTTGGAGGGTGATAGCGAAGGAATCATTGTAGGGCCCCAACAAAGATTGTTGTATCCTGGCGCCCTGTAGAGCGATCATTTACTATGCTTTAAAATATATAATGAAAATGTGTTATAGAATGCACCATTTTTGCCATTTCTCCCAAATTGCCTTGAGGAAAAAATCCCCCCAAGTCCCCCTTTTAGTGTTCGAGCTCACTCGCGAGGTACTATACAGAGACTGGTCTGACAAAATTTGCCAGGGCTACTTTGGGTTCGCAGTCTGGCTCTGGTTTGTTTGTGACTTGGTGCTGGGCCACACACAGTTTTGCCTATATTATTCTTGATTGGAAGTTTTTGAACTTTGTTTCTTTCTTCTTACATGATAGTATTCATTGTAGAATAAGAGTAAGAATGACATACCTGGTGTAAAGCCCTTGCTATTTTCATTTTGGTGTAAATAACAGGTTTCATTTTTATCCAATGCAATGGTCCTTGGTTTTGGGACCTTAGAGGGACGAAGTTCAGAGCTGGCGTTGCTAGGATTTAAACTTATGACCTTCACGCCATGTGCATACGTCAACAGGAAGAACTGAATTAATTACACCAGCATGCTAAGTAGACATTTCTTCAATTCTGTGATTTAAACTGGTATATTTAGTATAACGTATCGACAAAATATCAAATTAAATGCGTTAACCGAGTTAATGCACCTGTACAACATGTTTAGCACATTCAATTAGGGACAGTGTCTTTGTTGTGGACGTATTATGCCAGTAATGAATTCAGTTTGATTGAGCAGGTATTTCGCAAATCTTGATGGAAGGCATATAAGGACACAAAACTCCAGCAATGGATTATGAATTGCGATTGTGATGCCAGGTTTTATTCAAATGCACATTATCTAGTGGGAATAACGAAAGAAATCAAACTAGCAGACAATATCCTATACTGTATATTGCAACATTTACACATTCACACTAAAACAGATATTTCAGTTTAGAATTAGTGAACTATTACTTTTGAAGTAAACGGTCATTGTTGATTGCTAGTCCACTCTTAATATTTGTGTTCGTCCTGGTGAAGGCTCATTCAAGTGTTAACATGAGACGAAACGTGCATTGGTGCTGATGTGACTGACTGATGATCTATTATGTTTATTGTTAAATATATTATTTTACTGGTTTTGGGTATACCTCCATAGGAATATGGCATCAGCACCCTATTATTATGTGCTTGTCAACCTTATTTTCTTATAATCAATCTGTTTCCTGTTTCTATCGCAATCACTACACCTCATCAGCTCTCCTAAGGGCCCCATTTATGTGGCAGAACTTTACCTGGAGCAATATCTATGGGTGGAATTTCCTCCACTTTCAGTTGTGAGTGTCTCTGGGACGGAGATTATTGGATCCACAAATTCAGGTCCTGATAATTCTGGGTCCAGAGACCCTGTTATATGCTGCAGGGGTTGTAGGCACAGCACATACACTATCTGACCCCTGCAGACAATACTCCCACTGTCTAGTCTCAAGTGTGCCCTGAACCTCTCCCCACCCAACTCCACCTGTGACCTCACACAGACACTTTGCACTTGAATGTCAGTAGTTTTCTCTCTGGAACCTGCACAATGCGCACAGAAAAGGACCCAATGTTACCAGGTCGCTGCAGTTAACCCCCATTCTTGGAAAAATTGTAATTGCCAGAATTTGGTATTTGGATGCTGGCCAGAGATGTAGGTCCTTCCGGTACCTCTGCGGCAAATTCTGGAACTCTTATAATGAGAGACTAAGTTGACAGAATTCATCAGTAAAAGATGCACACAATATACATGTATTTGTTGTTCAATTGAACTTCATAAATTATGTCTGGCTTAAAGTAAATGTGTTGAATAAATGCATACAGTAGGTTCCCTCTAGTTTTAGAATTGTCTATAGTGTGTCCACACTATTACCACTGTAAACAGCACACACTGAAATCCCAAAAACAAAAAATGGGTTGATTTGAGGCCAAAGAATGGAATAGGGGACTCAGCGGCCCTGCATTGTGCTCCAGACCACTAGGTTGGCAACCCCCCCAACCAAAAAAGTTTCATTAAGTATAACTAGAACTCAAATGAACCATCACTATATGACCTCTGTTAATTATTACTCTAGTAAGGCAATTGATTTTTTAGTCAAATAAATATGTTGGTCTGTTTTCTGGAACGTTGTTGTCTGTTTAAGATGGAACCATATCTTCGCTTGTTGAAAAACCTTGTAGTCATTACGGATGTCTATTTCATTAATGCCAACAAATTCATGGGAAAATTCATGAACAAATTCAGCACTACAATTGAAGTCCTTTTGGGCCATATGTTTTGCAAATATACACTTGGCATCTTTTTGCACAAATTATTTTATATGGTAAAGTTTGATATTTAAAAGATTCATAAACTCAATTTTCTTAGCAGACGAATTATTGACCAAGGTCACATGGCGTTTGTTCATATATGCAGGCTCTCTTCTAAAAATTAGAACTGCTTGTTTTAGATATCCTTTGCAACTCACTGACACCCCTTTCGGTTTGTAATACTCTTTCCCAGGCTCTCCAGGATGCTCAGGGTTGTTTTGAGTTTTATCAAGGTATAAAATGAGAGTACTAGTCCCTTAGGACTGTGTTCAAGCCAACCGAGCCAAGCACTAATACAAATGACAGTAGTTTAAATGACGTGGTACTGCATGGTACTGAGTGCCAGCATTGCTTTAGTTTGAAATGGAGTGGGCCAGCTCTTCTCAGGAGGGATGAAGCAATTTAGTGGAAGATGACCAACACGCCTCTCTTACAGAAAGGTACTCTGAGACAGTGAGGCCTGCACTTTCAAGTTTTCATGTCAAGCACTGGAATGGGATTTGACAAATGGTGATTTCAGCAGAAAAATAAAATGCAAACGAACTATAAAATATAAACAAATTAACATTACCTCTCGCTTATAACATGCATCTTATTTGTTTGCAGCAATGTAGCTGTGGGTTATTGGTAACTGGAAGGTAAGAATAACTGCACAGTAACACATAATGCCAAAGAAAATATTGAAAGACGTCACTTCTCATGTAAAATGTTTAGTCTACTCTATGGCCAGTTGCCTGCGGGGAGCGGTTCGCTGTATCCGCTCGCACTTTCTGGCAGCACATGAAGGCAAACACTTTTAGCGTTATCTGCAGCTAATGGCAAGCACATTTCCTGATAAGGCAGTTTTCTGTGTGTATGTGTGCTTGTAACTCGCTCCGGCTCGTACACAGTTTGGTTTCTATTTTCCCTGACTAAACATTTGAGTAACATTTTCACCTGCGCTTCTGAAAGCCCCGTCCTCTCTCTGCTGCCCCTGCGGATGAGTAACATGATCGACGCTTTGAAAGGACACAGATTAGGTATCCGTGTGGTTTATGAAAGGCTGTGATCTTTACATGCAATTTGTTCTCAATAAAACCCCCGCTCAGCGCCGCGTCAGATCACTGCTGTCTGCAGCTCATTAGCCGCAGCGGCAGCAACCCGAGTCCAGGCTAATGCACACTGGGCTTTTTAGGAGGAAATCGAGGCTTGTCCAAACTTCCCTTTCGTTGACTCCCGACTTGCTTGTTAACGCGTCCCATTCCTATATGTGATCTAAGTTGTACTTCTCTTCATATTTTAACATGCAGATTTTTACAACTTGAAAGAAAGCAGATGTTTAACTACTAGAAAGAAAAAAGAACCAAATGTTTGCTGGTAGTATTTAGAGGTGAATTTGCTGCGTCTACCTGTTTACTGTTGCATGTGGGCTACAGGCAGTTTTATTTTGCCAGTCAAGTTTCAGGGCCATCCCAAGGTGAGGGCAACCGGGGCTCTTTGCCCCAAGCCACGCGCTCCTAGCAAGACCCGCACTACAGTAGCAGAATGTGTTTACATATAAAAAGCAGCAACACCACGAAGAGGCACAACATAGTGGATTTTTCTTTCCTCAGCATAAATGCTTGGATCAGAAACTACCAAGAGCCCTGCAAAATGGTTAGACAACGGCCCCATTAAAGCTTCCAACTGGCCTGTGTCAAGTCCTCCCATGTTTTCAAAGAGAAGGAAGGAGACAAAACGTTTGCAAGTAACATTTCAACAGAGGTTGTTGTCCACACACATATAACTTACATGGGGAAGAAAACCATTTCTGATACCAAATTCGACATCCTGAGTCACAGAAACTGTCAGTGAAGCTTTAGAGAGACAAAGTGTACTTTGTCATAAAACCACCAGTCTATCCTTCCAGGGGCAAAGCTACCACTGGTGCAGCCGGTGCAATACACCGGGGCCTAGAGGTCGGACAGGGCCCAGTCTGCCTTGAACATATTGCTTACACTACACAACTCTAGCATCGGATTGTCGTGTCAGGCGATCAGGCACTGCCTGAGTGGTTGCTTAAGAGGGACAGTCCGTTGGCTGGTTTTTTGGCCCCAGTGAGCCGGTTTTATTTTGCTCCCAAGGGTGGTCATACATGCAGACATGCTTCCAGAACACTAAATGTAAACTTTTACCAAGCAAATAAGGTGAGGCAGCAACACCCAGCAAAATGCTCTGTGACCCGTCTGCGTCACCGTAGGTGGACGGAGCAGTAAGCACAGAGAATTGATTGGCTTTTTTTCAATGATTTGCACTAGGTAGCTTATTCAATCTGCAGCTTCAGGGCCACCGCAGCGTTCCGCTGGAGCTGCTGATTCGCTTCACTTTTTGGCCCATGGGCCATGCTGGGTTGAATGACCCACCAGCCAATGATGCTATTGTCAGAGCGCTTCTGCTTTCATGTTTTGCCTTAGGCCTCATAATCCCCATGGGAAGGGGAGAGAGTGAAGAAGGCCATGCCAATTGAAGCCTGCAGGCTGGCGTTTAAAAATTTATAAAAGTATTTTAGACCTGACATTTTTAGGATGGTCTTCCCTCAAATGTTTTGCTTTCCTCCTCTTATTTTTGATGATCTCATTTTTGCTGGCCTTAGGACTCTGCGCACTTCACCACTGCTAACTGGTGCTACAGTGCAGGTGTTCACTCCTTAAAACATGATAACATTGGCTGATCCCCAATTGGCATATTTAATTTACTTGTAAGTCCCCAGTAAAATGGCACCACCTGTGCCCAGGGCCTGTCATTTAAATGCTGCTAGTGGGCTTGCAGCGCTGATTGTGCCATCCAGTTAAGTAGCCCTTTAAACATGTCCAGGGCTGCCATTGCAGCCTGTGTGTGCAGCTTTAAACTGCCATTTCGACCTGGCAAAATAAACCTTTTGTCAGGCCAAAACTCCCATTTTAATACATATAAGTCTCCCCTCGGGTAGTTCCTGGACAGCCCAGATGGAAGGGTGCAATGTGTTTAAAAATGTGGACATATACTTTTAAGTTTTACATGTCCTGGTAGAGAAAAGCTCCTAAAGTCATTTTCAATACTATAAGGCCTACCTCTCCTTTAGGATAACACTGTAGTTACCTTATTACATTTAATAAGCTGTAATTTCCAAACGGTAACAGGTAAACAGTTCATGTTTGGTGTCTTTGGAATTGTAATGAAAATTCCTCTCTTATGGAAAGTTGGATTTTAAGTTACAATTTTGAAAATGCCATTTTTCGAAAATTGGCATTTTCCTGCCTTAGCGTTAGTGCCTGTAGGCTGCCTCTGGGTCACATGACTGGGTGTGGATGACAGCTAGGCTTTGTGTATTCCTCATAGACAGCCACACAATAGAAAGCTTATGTGTGCCTGGATGGCCCATTAGTGGCAGAATGGGAGGGTAGAGATGGGCACAGTCCTACTTACACTTGAATAGGCTGTGTCCTGCCTCCACACAAAGGGCTGCATATCCCACGAAAGGCAGGAAGCCTGCACACTTCAAAGAGAATTTCTAGAAGCTCCTCCCATATTCCAGAGGAAGGGCATTGTTAGAAATGTGGGTCTCTAGTTGGCAGAGGTAGGTACCTTTGTCCAAATAGGGACCCTTGCTTCTAGTCAGGGTAAGGGGGATACACACTTTAGATAACTCCTGCTCACCCCCTGGTTTAGCTTGGTATGAGCAGACAGACTTATCCCAAAGGCAATGTGTAAAGTATTTGTAATCAAAACACACAGTAATACAGTGATAATACCACAAATTGACACCACACCAGTATAGAAAAATAAAGTATCTTTAGCTAAACTCAACAAGACCAAAGTGACAAAAATCCAACATACATGTAATAAGAATATGACTTTTCAAAGGTTTCCAGCAACTGGGTCCATAGAAAACTATGGATGCGTGATTCTACACAAAGTACCTGTAGATGCATCAAAATTCACAAGGACAAACAGAGGCATAGATGGGAAGCGTTGAGAAACAAAGAGAGGCATCAGTTCCTGAGTCCTTGGGGAGGTGATGCGACAGTTCTGCTGCACGCAGGAGAAGTGATGCATCGATTCCGGACTGTAGGGGGAAGTGATGCATCGACTCCAAGACGGTTCTGGTCCGCGGGTGATGCGTCGGGAAAACTTGCCGCACAGGTGCGAGGCGTGGAAATCCGGGATGCGTCGGTGATCGACGTGGCGGCGACAAGCGGCGCTGCGTCGGTTTCTTCAGCCGCGACCCCATGATGCGTCGGTTCTTGCAGTCACGACAGGTGCTGCGTCGGCTCAGCAGCAGCGCAGCGATGTGTGGCGATTCTTCTCGCACAGCAGTGCTGCGTCGGGAGAAAGAGCCGCAAGGAGAGCGATGTGTCGATTTCTTCAGTTCTTTAGGTGTCTTCCAGCTCCCAACAGCAGGTACAACCTCCAGAGGCCCAGAACTGGAACAGGCACCTCCTGGCAGGTTAGAACTCTCAGCAGCAAAGTTCAGGGGAGCTGGGGGTGAAGTCTTTGTGTCCCTGAGACTTCAGAACAGGAAGCCAGCACACACAGGTCCTTGGAGATCTTCTTCAAGCAGGTTCACAGCAAAGTTCCAGTCTTTGTCCTCGCCTTGGCAGGAACAGCAACTGCAGGCCAACCCCACACAGCACACAGCAAACGGGCAGTACTCCTCCTCACAGCTCTTCTCCTTGGCAAAGGTTCCTCTTGAGTCCAGAAGTGATCTAATGCTCTGGGGTTTAAGGTCTACTACTTATATCCCATTTTGTCTTTGTTCTGTTTGTGCAAGGGTATCTGAGCCCAGTCCAAACCAGTTCTGTCCTCACTGGTGTAGTATGGCCACAGGGGGTGGAGACAGCATTGTGCAAGGGAGACAGGCCCTATTCAGGTGCAAGGAAATCTCCTACCACTACTCTAAATGCAGCCAAGCCCAATTCAGCTCAGCTCTGAATAATCCAGGAAGGGCCAGGCACACCTCAACCTCCCCCACCTCCCCAGTGGCTGTCTACAGTGAATGCACATCCCCAGCGCCTGTCACTCCAAAACCAGACAGTCAATCCACAAACAGGCAGAGGAACACAGAATGGTTAAACAAGAAAATGCCTACTTTCTAAAAGTGGCATTTTCAAACACATAATTTAAAAACCATCTTTATTAAAAGATGTGTTATTAAGTTCTGAGTTCAGAGAGCCTAAACTTTATTTCTCTATCTTGTCCTAATGGGAAGTTATACTTGTAAGATGTTACAAAGTACCTCCTATTCTATCCTATGGGACAGATAGACTTTCAATAGTGAAAAACGAAATTGGCAGTATTTCACTATCAGGACATGTCACACACACTGCACCCTTCCCACTGTCTACCATAGAGGTGTCTTACATGTAAGAAATGGGAAGGTTATGGCCTGGCAAGTGGTTACACTTGCCAGGTTGATGTGGCAGTTTAGAACTGCGCACAGACACTGCAGTGTCAAGTCTGAGATACCTTTTCAGGGCTACTCATGTGGGTGGCACAATTAGTGCTGCAGGCCCTCTAGTGGCATTTTATTTAGAGGCCCTGGCACACTCAGTGCACTTTACTAGAGACTTACCAGTAAATCAAATATGCCAATCAGGGAAAACTAATTGTAATCACAATTTACGCAGGGAGCACTTTCACTTTGACACTGATCAGCAGTGGCTAAGTGCCCAAAACATCTAAGCCATCAAAAACGAAATACAGCACAGCATCAAAAATACAGGAGGTAGAGGCAAAAAGTCAGGGGAAATCACACCAAAGATGCCTAGTCTAACAGGCACCAGGTATAAATATTGGACCTCAAACACTACCTCTTCAGTACACTTCTGGACCTGTGGATACTCTGCCAGGAAGAAGGACTGCTGTGCTGCTGAAAGAGCTCCCACTCTGTTGGACTGCTCTCAAGGCACTGCTACCCTGCAGTGCTGACCTGCTGACTGCTGCCCTCTTGCCTGGTTGAAAAGGACTGGACATGCATCTGTTGGACCCAGGACCCCAAAATGACTCCAATAGCTAGTTGGCTGGCCTCCTGTCTAGAGTCTCAGGGACAGAAGGCTCCAACAACCTTGAACCCAGCACCTGGACTCTGCTACCCTGCCAAGTGGTGCCTCTCCAATCAGTCCTGGACCCATGGAAGTAGGTCTGAAAGTGCTCTACCAGACCATCTGTGGACCCAGCAGAACAAACATGAGCAGAACTGATGCATTACCTCTGCTACGAGGGTTCTCCCAACACAAGGGACTTTACTTCGACCTTGCAGCCTGCATTGGAACCACCATTTGTGCGAAGCTTTCCCGGCGCAGGACCTTGCATCGCAAATCTCTCATCGACGGCAGCCTCGACGATGACTCAGGTTCTCGCATCGCAGCTCCACATCTCCTCGGAACCAACACATCACCTCGACTGCGCAACGTATCCCCGATACCAGACTTCGCATTGCAAGCCCTCATCAATGGGATCCTCGACGACTACACAGGACTTCTGAAGCTCCTCGGAACCCACGCTTCCTTGGCGTGGGACCTCACAACGCTCTGCAAACCAGGCTTTAAAGTACTCTTATTCAACAGGCCTCACTGGGTCCCAGATGCTGGCCTGCACCCCATCACAGTCAGCCTGTACTTGTGACTTTGTCCCAGTGTATCACGACCAGATATCCACAGTTGGCGCTTTGTGCTTTTTGGCGCTATATTTACTGAATTTTTTAATCTGCATATCTCCATTTCTACAGATTGGATTTTTGTCGTTTTGGTCTTGTTTTATTTATTAAAAATTACACTATGTTTCTAAATTGGTTTGGGGTCCATTTGTGGTGTGTGTTCACTGTGTTACTATTTGAAGTGTTGCACTAATACTTTACACATTGCCTCTAAGTTAAGCCTGACTGCTCTGTGCCAAGCTACCAGGAGGATGAGCAAGGCGTAATTTGGAGTTTGCTTGTGACTTCACCCCGACGAGGATTGTGGTTTCTGCTTGAGTATGGTTTTACCCTGCTCAACTAGCAACCCAGTTTCTTACAAAGTAATAACTGTGCATTTTACATCACTCAAAACGTAATCGTCTTGAAAGGGACCCATCACTTGCCAGATTATGCTCCTTGCTACAGCTGGCAGTTGCCTGCCCTATGCCTCATTGCAGTCAAAGGCAGGTCAGCATACACACAAAGCATCAACTCACCCCTTAGATGCTCTGTGCTCCCATTTATTTAGGTAGGTGGGCGAACTAAATTAACAGAGAGGAAAGACAACTAAGCCAAGGTTCAGACGCTGACACTAAGAGGCCGTCCACAAGCCGAGCCTTGATAATATTTGGCAATGCATGTCAATCATGCAAAAAAGGTCATGTTACATTATGATAAGGCAGTGTCTTCAAAATTTGAAATAACATTTCTTTTAACACGCCGAAGCGTTTACATCAGGTTACTTGAGAACTACATGTATTTATTAAACATGAGAGCTTTTATAAATGAACTGAGAAACATTCCTGCGTCCCCCATGATGACGCTTCTGTTAGTGAACTGAGAGGCATGTCAGGGGTCATCATGTACCCCCTATATGTAGTCTAGATTCCTATTATAGATAAGCAACATTATAGGCTAGTAACTCAAATGTTATGTTATGTTATGTTATGTTATTAACATTTATAACACGCACGGCTACTCAAGAGTGTCCCGGCGCGGAAGCCAAATGGTAAGGAGCTAACAGCAAATTAGATGAACAACAACGTTTTTAGCCATTTCCTAAACAGCTTCGGGTCTTGTGCAAGAGGGTTTGATGCTCTGTGCTCTCATAAACACAAATGAGCAAAAAAAGAGGCTTGGTGAAATAAAGTATTTGCCTAGCATCACAACATTTTGTCAAGGGAAGCCGGGATTATTCAGTTCCACTATTGTACGTACAGTGCAAATCAGCCAGTATAGCAGGTAGCCATGCAAAATAGTTAATTTACATCAACACATTAGTTTAGCAAGTGTTCACAAACATTTCGCAGATAGTTACACACCCTTGAAAAATGTGTTCCCCCTCGACAAAACAACTCCTCACCATTCGAAATTTACTCCAAATGTATGAGGAAGCCCATAAGAGTAAATGTGCTATGGGCGTAAGGTGTGTTTTCCTCCCCTTTCCCTTTAGTTATGTGTGCAAGCTGTGGCGTGTGTTCTCTTTGCTTTGGTGTGTTGATTGCTTTTTAGAGGGGAACATTCGTTTACATTACAAGACTGATTTGTAAAGTTTGCTAGTTAATAAATGGTCAATAACGTTAGCTCTTCTGGTAATCCATTGGGAGCTGGTCAGCCAATCAGAATGCTTACTTTTCAAGCTATATTTACTATTATAACCCACAACGATAGCATTCTGTGGCTGGCCAGCTCTCAGTGTCTGCAATGTTGGGAGATAGGTAGTGCTGTGGTATCATGAGCAGTCTCTCACCTGAATGTGTTACAACCTCTGGCCAGTACACACATGGCTGTCTGGGCTTTGCCCCACTTGTTTATTTGAAAGGGAAGTCCAATCAGCCAAGGAAAAGCAGAAAAATGGAAACAGACGTTCTTTACTTTCTTTAGCTCATTGGGCTTCCCTTCACCAAACCCAATGGGAGGAGCTCAGATAGCTAATCTGTCTGTCTACATTAGAAGAGATAGAGGGCGCTCTGCGAGAGGCTGGAGTCCATTCAGGTGGGAGGCTGCTCATGCTCCCTTTTCATGTATGTATGTGTTTGTGTGTGCTAGTAGCCATATTCACCCACATGCAGGGCAACAAAGGCTGTTAATAACCCCTCTTTGTTACATGCCTTCACCTGCGGTTCAGGCCCATAACTACAAGGAGGGTAATTAACAGCTGTTTTTGCCTGCAGGGTGCGGGCAATAATGTTTAATTTAAAAACGTTCAAGCTACTGCGCCATTCTCAGACACTGTGTTTGGGCCAAGCACCACATTAATATCTGCAACTCGCACCATTATGCCTACATGAATGTTACATTTCACAAACTTACTATCCATTTTAAATCAAAGTGTAAGAGCTATGGACGGGTGGCTGGCAATTCTATGGAAATTACCTTTTATCAGCCAAGCAACAATGGACAATGAAATGTTTGTAAAACAACACAAAGCATATACTTTTCATTCAGCATTTACTAATATTTTTACTTTTAGTCCTCATTATTTATGCAGTGAAACCTCTGCCTCTGAATATCGCTCAGTTCTCCCAATCTGTCAAATGGGGTGTTATGTGAAACAATTGATCCTAAATGTATTCTCATTGAGATGATTGGCAGAAAATATTCCATGACATTGGATTGTGAGGTGTAACTGTAAAAACTAAGATTAACAACTAGTGGGCAGCCCAATCAAGACACATATAGAGTTAGTAATCAATAGCAAAGAGGCAATATCCCAGCAGATCCATATTTTGTACTCAAATCCTCAATTAAAATATTTGTATTATTATGTAAGTTCAACATATTACTCTCTTACACACACAATTAGTCAACGTTATATGTTAATAATGATGTTCATTCAAAACTTTTATGTTTTATTTTCCAGGGGCAAGTAGCTGTGTTTGCAAAATTTGATAAAAACATTTATCTTCCCGATGACGCTGAGTTTTACTTCGTTTACACTGGATCCACGTGCAGGCATGTGATGTTTGCACATCGACTTGGAGACAACACTCTTCAGTCCATTGTTCCAGGTGAGCATAAGAGTGTAAAAATTCCCCTGACCTGGAAAAACATTAATGACCATACATGGGGAAGCGTAGATGCCTTGCATGCTCTTTACAGCTATGACAATCATGCTTTGCGTAACATAATCATCGATAATCATGCTCCAGGTGTGTAGAGGTGACATTGTGGGAGTGGAACCCAGAACTCTAAAATTCAAGACACCCTTAAATTAAAACTCACAAAATTCACCTCTAGCGGTTCCGCTCCGGAGTTGACCTTGCGCTAAAAGGCACCCTCTCCAACATCAAACCCAGCATTAGTCAGTAGTGTTGCAAAAAAGTAATTTGGAACACTCAATAACTGAGTTCTAGATCAGGAAAACGTTAAAGGGTTTTACTAAAAAAACTCAAAGTAAAGGTTAAAATGCCATTAAAGGCTCAAATGCGGAATACATAGTCAGAAATCAGAATTATTCTAAGTCCCAATTGAATAGCAAAATTATAAGGAATCGGGCACTGTCTCTAGTAGAATGGAAAGTCTCCAAAGATTGGTTGTATGTGAATTGATAGAAAAATTATTTCACGGAATACCATTACTGAGAAACAATTTCACCTAACCATTATGGAAATTTTCAGAGAAACCAATTAATAGAATGTCTTTTTGTTCGAAATTAGCTTTTGCATGCTTATTTTTTAAGGTGTAAATACAATGGTTGCAGATCTTACTTTCAGCAACAGATTTATCAAAGGTATTTATTTTAGTGCTTTACTTCATGGGACATTATTTTAGATTGATATCTTTTATATTGTCAATCAATTACTTCAGACGCTTTTAATTTGCTGACCCCCCCAACACCCCTACACACAATCAATCCGTGCCCCCTAAAAAACCCTCACTACACCTAAACAACACCCATCCGTGAACACTACAAGCCCTTTCTATCCTTAAACTCCATCCATTCCAGAAACCTAAAAACCCATCACTATACCTAAACTACACCATCCCTGGTCCCTAAATTACACCCATCACTGAACTCTAAAAGCCCTTTCTGCCCTTACAGTCCACCCATTCCTGAATCGCAAAACCCCTCACTACCCATAAACTCCACCCAATCCTGAATCCTAAAAAACCCTTTCTAAGCCTAAACCCCACCCATCCATGACCCCTTAGAACCTCTCACCACACCCATCCCTGAATCCTAAAAAAAAGTTGCCACCCTTAAACACCACCCATCCATGACCCCTAACACTCCTCACCACCCCTAAACTCTACCCATCCTTGGACTCCAAAAATCCCTTTTTATATCTAAACTCCAGCCATCCCGCAATCCTTAAAACCCCTCACCACTCTAAACTTCACTCAATCCTGAACCCTAAAGCCTCATCACTCCTAAGTTCTACCCATCAATGAACCTTAAAAACTCTTACCATCCCTAAACTCTGCCCATTTATGAACCCTAAAACCCCTCAACACTCCACCCATCCCTGACCCCTAAAAAGACCTTCCTTCCGTAAGCTAGATTCACCTGTGATTTCTAAAAAATCCCTTCACCACCTCTAAATTCCACCCATTCCTGATACCTTAAAAAAATCCTCACCTCCCCTATATTCCATCCATCCGTGAAGCCTAAAAACCTTTGCTATGCTTGAACTCCAACCATCCCTGTCTCTAAAAAACCCCTGACCACCCCTAAACATTACCCGCCCCTGATCCCGTGGCTGTCAGCAAGGAAATAAGCCTGTAGTTGCTTGGGATATTGGGGTCTGCGTTTTTTTTTTCAAGGGGTGGTATTTTGTCCTGTTTCCAATTAGAAGGGTCTTAGAGGTTCGGATGTACCACTCAGGAAACAATGTGGTAAGGTAAGTAGACTTTATTAAGTAATTACAGCCTGCTGAGGTTGAGCAGCTCATCCCTGGCCAGCTGTTCATCAACTGCCCGCTCTGGAACCCTGGACCCATGAGTGGAACATGGAACGCACTAGGCACAGTGCTCCATACTCCAGACATGAGACCAAAGCTCATCACAACACATCCCCTTCCCTTAAAAGGGTGAAGAAGAAGAGAAGAAGAGAGAAAGAGAGAAAGAAAGGAGAGAGAAGGTTAAAGACAAGAATAGGGTTAGCCCAGAGAACAAAACATTGCATAGCTGGGTAAAACACAAATTAATCAAAAACTGTGCATAGAAGAAACATATCACATCTTAATCACTACCATAAAAATTGAACAAAAAAAAACAGATTGCATTCTGATAGTCACAATGAAGATTAATCACAAATGTAATCATGAAGATAACCTGGAGGGTGTCGACCTCTAATGGGTCTCCTTTCTTCTCCACCAGGGACAGTGTGTTCAGCTTCAGAGGAAGTGGGAGCATCACCACCTCCTAGGGAAACCCTGCGAGTGCTGAGTCTTGAATGAGAGGGAACTGTCAATTCATTGTCAGACATGGACAAAAAAACATTGCTGGGAGATAGATCATGAGAATTTACAACAACACTACGGCCAGAATCACCCTTCTGATATAAAGCTACGCGTCTATAGTTCCATTTATCACCATTATCAAGAATTTCCCCATGGGGAAGGGCACGCATTACCTTGAAAGGTCCTAAAAATTTGGATAAACGCGCACCAGGTCTACCACTGCGCACTTTCACCCAATCACCAGAGCAAATGCGTTTGCATAACTTCTTTCCCACACTCACATCTTGGTGAGGGGTTTTGAAAGAGGTGTTCTTGGATATCATGTCTTTGATCCAAGTGGGGACAAGTTTGGTATTGGGTAATCTGCCTCGCATCAATTCAAATGGTGACTTGCCGGTGGCACTATGTAAGCTTGAGCGATAAGCCCAAAGCATTTCAGACACCAACAGGTCAACCTCACTCCCACAGGACATCGCCATTTGTATTGTGCCTTTGACAAGGCGGTTTGCCCTCTCAACCATTCCGTTGCCCTGTGGGTTATAAAGTGACGTGCGAATGTGTTTAATTCCAAAGGAACATAAGAAGGAGCGCATCCCAGCAGATGTTAATTGGGTACCATTGTCGGTGATAAGAACCGAGGGTACGCCCTCCTCTACACAAATTTCCTTCAGAGTATGCACAGTAGTAGCAGTGGTGATATCTTTCAAGAACTTGACTATCAACCATTTAGTATTAACATCTACCACTACCTAAGCAAAACGACAGTCGCTCCTAAGATCATTCATGGGACCTATAAAATCCAGACAAATAGTGTGCCATGGGTGACCTGGATCTGTTATATGCCCCATGGAGGCTTGTACACCCACTCTGAGTCGTTTGCGCTTTCTTTACATGTTTCACACTTCTCCACCCATGCATCGACATCTGAGTCCATTCCAGGCCACCACCAGTTCACTCTCAACCTTTTTTTTGTTCTGGTCTGGCCTAAATGTCCTTCATGGGCTAATCTAATAAGATTGCTTCTCACCGCTAAGGGAGGAACAAATAACTCGCCTCTCACAATCAATAAGTCACCACAAACAGACAATTCATCTAAAATCTTGATAAAGGGTCTGATAGATGGAGAAACTGAACTTTCTCTTCTGCCACCGAGAATAATTAGTCGTTTGAGCTCAGACATGGAATTGTCTGAAGACATTTCTTTTATCCAATCAGCTTCAGTTAAGGCTTGTGCTTCAGATACACACAATACATCTTGGATTGAAGCTACCGCACCTTCTGCTTCCTTCTTTAAGACAGAAGACTTGTCAACAGTTTCCCAATCAAGGGAAAGTCTGGACAAACAATCCGCTTGGATGTTTCTCCAACCTTGGATATATTCAACATTGTAGCAGTACTCCTGCAAGCGGGAGGCTAGCCTGATTAATCTTGCTGAACATTTGGTGGTTCCACCTGGCAATAATACCTTGATCAGGGGTTTGTGGTCAGATTTCAATGTAAACTTAGAGCCCCAAAGATAAGTCCTGAAATATTCACAACCCCAAGCAGCAGCTAATGTTTCCCGTTCTATCACAGAGTAGTTTCTCTCCGAATTGGTGAGAGTTCTGGATGCAAATGCTACAGTTCTTTCATGGCCATCCCTAATCTGAGATAAGACAGCACCTAGACCGGTAGCACTCGCATCCACAGTAAGAACGGATTTGAGTTTGGTGTCAAAAGGTGTGAGGATGCCTGCCTCACAAATGTCTTTTTTTATGTTGTCAAAGCTCGATTGCTGTTGGGGACCCCACAAAAAGGTGATACCTTTCTTCAAGAGAGACCTCGAATTTTCTGTCTTCGCGGAGAAGTTCTTGACAAATTTCGAGTAATATTCAACGAGACCTAGGAACGATCTCAATTTGTCCTTATCTGAAGGTATGAGAGCTAAGCGGATGGCATCTAAGAGATTTTGCTTGGGTCTTACGCCTTCCGCTGATATCTCATACCCCCAGATAATCAACCTTGTTGACAAGGAACTTACATTTCTCACGCCTGAGGGTTAACCCTGATTCCTTGATTTTAAGTAGTGCTTGACTGAGAGCACGGTTATGTTGCTCAATGGTGTCACCAAAAATAAGGATGTCGTCCTGAAAGTACATAATATTATTGACATCTTTAAACAGTACACTCATCATACGTTGGAAAATGCTAGCAGCAGAGCAAAGACCAAAGGGCATTCTTGTACATTGGAAAATGCCGTCCATAGTGATGAAGGCCGTGAGTGGTTTAAAATCCTCATGGAGCTTGATCTGATGGTACGCGTTCTTTAAATCAAGTTCGGAGAAGAATTTGCCACCACTCAAAGCCAAAATCAACTCATTAATACTTGGTAACGGGTATGTATCTACCACCACATTCTGATTTAGTGACCTAAGGTCAATGCAAAACCTGAATTTGCCATCCGATTTTTCTGTAATCACAACCGGAGAAACCCACAAGGAGCTCTCCACTGGTTCAATGACACCTGAAGTAACCATTTCTTTCAACATTTCTTTCACAGCTGCTCTAGCTACAAGGGGTATCCTGCGCACTTTATGTTGAATAGGGAGAGCATGTGATTTAAGTATGATTTTGTGCACGTAACCTTTTAGGCAACCCAATTCTTCCCTGAAAACATCCTTTGCCTCATCCAGTATTTTCTCTAGAGATAGACTTTCCACTACCATCACTTGGGTGGGTGCCCTGGGGTCAACTATAATACACAAGTCATACTGATGCATCCCATCCTCGTCGCCAAAATCTTAGAGGTTCCGGATGTACCACTCAGGAAACAATGTGGTAAGGTAAGTAGACTTTATTAAGTAATTACAGCCTGCGGAGGTTGAGCAGCTCATCCCTGGCCAGCTGTTCATCAACTGCCCGCTCTGGAACCCTGGACCCATGAGTGGAACATTGAACGCACTAGGCACAGTGCTCCATACTCCAGACATGAGACCAAAGCTCATCACAACACAGGGACTATCCCAGATGACAGTGACTTGTTCAGTGGGGAGTTCTTGACTGGATTAATGACATCCGCTTCCTGCTTCGGAAGAAAAGGGGGGCAGGGATCAGAGGAGGAACCTGACTTAAGATTCAAAATAGTCACTCTAGAATCATCCCTCAATATCGGGTCAAAGAAGAAAAGTACACTGGTGATAGTATCTGGAGGTGGAGAGCCAGTTTCTGAATGACCTATTATGGGTAAACTTTTTTGAATTTCCTCAATTTTGCTCTCAAAAAGGTCGGCCTTACTCTGGCTTGCTCCTCCTTTTGTTTCTTCCATGTGTAATCTCAAGACATGACAGGCAAGCTCGGGTAGTAAGGGTGACGTGGGATAGTGCTAGCCGGTAAAATGGTCCCCCTGACTGCTGCCTGTGGAGTAAAACACAGCAGTAATCAGGGTTCAGTGGCCCCTGGGATCTCCAGACCATGGTGCCACTTCACCTGCTACACCATTCACAGCTATGCCCTTGGCAGCCCCTTGCATGAAATTATTGCATCTGTTCATTCAGTGAATCAAAACCAAAAAAGGGAAAAGAGAGGTAATTAAAGTAGAATCATCCTCCCAAGTAATGTATATAAACAATAAGATTCTACCTAGATCCTAATAATGTGTATTATTATGTTGAGAACAATTCTCGTGAAAGTGATTCAAAGTTCTTGTGTCCCTGTGAGTTGTCACGGGAAACACTCTATGTTTTTAAAATACCCCTCACACACTAAGTATCCTTCAGTGTCATGCTTCATCATTGGGGTCTTCCCGTCCCTCTACGGGGCGGGGCGTGCTACAACCTACAGAGATGCGGGAGCACTTAGTCCAGTGAAAAAGGCTATGGGGATAGATAGTAGGGAGCCTAATGCAATATGTGGCCACCTACTTGGTCGACATGTTTCTAAAGCCAAACCCCTAGACTTTTTATTCAGGACCTAAACAGGGTCCCTATATCACTCTAATCTAATTGATATGATATGTATGCCTAATATGTCAAATCGCATGTTCAGTCTATCATGCGTGTATTTAAGTTTGCCTCTCTTGTGGAGGGGTAGTTTACTCCATGAGCTCTCACGGGGGAAGAAAAGGCATCCGTAAGGCAACAATGTAACCTGGTACGCTCACACCGGTCAATGCCTCCGTGCTGCTCCGTAATAGGCATACATATCATATCAATTAGATTAGAGTGATATAGGGACCCTGTTTAGGTCCTGAAGAAAAAGCCTAGGGGTTTGGCTTTAGAAACATGTCGACCAAGTAGGTGGCCACATATTGCATTAGGCTCCCTACTATCTATCCCCATTTTTAATGCTACCAGCTAGGGAAGGGAATAAAGTGTTTTTTCCACTAGCCAGGTAACTTTTAGAGTATTCTATTCACATCACTATTTCTTTCCCTATCACTCTTGCACCACACATAGCCTTTTTCACTGGACTAAGTGCTCCCGCATCTCTGTAGGTTGTAGCACGCCCCGCCCCGTAGAGGGACGGGAAGACCCCAATGATGAAGCATGACACTGAGGGATACTTAGTGTGTGAGGGGTATTTTAAAAACATAGAGTGTTTCCCGTGACAACTCACGGGGACACAAGAACTTTGAATCACTTTCACGAGAATTGTTCTCAACATAATAATACACATTATTAGGATCTAGGTAGAATCTTATTGTTTATATACATTCAGTGTATCAGCCAGTCCTCAGGTTCACAGGTATCCGTACACCTAGTGAACGCCTGTCAATATATCAAAATAAATGCATAAAATGCACATAAACAGTCAAATGCATATTATATTAGGAGCCTCTCGGCCCTCAACCCCTGCATCCAGGACCCTCTTTCTTGTGACTTATGTCCTGGAGGGGTCATACATCTAGCAGACCTGTCTGCCTCGGCCTGAGAGGTTTCCTAAAACAGAAAGCCCTGCCATTTCATGTGTGTGTTACTATCACTCTAATACTATGCCTCTATCTTCTCAGTGTTATGCATTTGCTTGCTGTTAAAGCACTATTATGAGCTGTTACGGTTACGCAAATGATGCTGTAAAACACATGTAAGCATCAAAAAAAGGAACACCGTGTAAGGATGGAATCCACCACAAGTAGAGTAGAGCAGGAAGATTTATTCCAGCAGTAAGTGTACAGGTCTAACGGGCCCAGAGGAACAGCACCAACTGAAGTTGGTGTTCTTATCCACTGTAGCCCAACATTCTATTACAGCATAACACCAAGTATAAGGACACAATGATCCCAACATTCCATACCATAAATGAGGAAAGAGAGGACACATGAAATACAGTGTGTGATAATACATAGCAATACATTAGAACACAACATATCTCCCCCTTTAATAAAAATAAGAATAAAAATAAAATAATAAAAAATAAAAAAATACAACAAAGGTTAGATAATAATTAATCATGAAGTTTGTGTGGAATCCTTCTTACTCTACAACTTCGTCGTAAGTTGACATCAGAAGAAGGTGAAACCTGCAAATCAGAAGCATTGTTAGGTTGTGAGACCTTGGCAAGACGAGAAAAACTCCACCACTGACCATTATCAAGTCGAACAACATGCCCCTTAACTTCAGCAATAAAATGAGGTTGTCTAAATTTGGACATTCCTTTTTGTAATAATAAGGGATCTTTAACCCTCACTAGATCACCAACAGTAAACTTAATCACTTTCCTTTTACCAGATTGGCAAAGTTTATCAAATCTAAGACGGTTGGAATTGTCAGAAACCATTTTTTTAGCTTTAGAAGCTTCCTCAGAAACAGAAAAATGATTATTAAAAACATTGAGTTTCCAGAAGGGGCACAAAGAGGAAGAAACTTTTCTGCCCCTCATCAATTCGAAAGGAATGGAACCTGAGACTGAATGGGGAGTGGTCCTATGTGCCCAAATCATGTTTCGTATAGCTGTTTCACAATCACCATGACTATTGAGAGTACTCTACACACATTCAACAAGAACCCTATTAAACCTCTCAACTTTGCCATTGGATTGGGAATGATAGAGAGGAGTGCGTAAATGTTTTACCCCCCAATTTAGGCAGAAACACTTGCATGGAGACAGAAGTGAATTGCGCTCCATTGTCAGTTAAAATCTCTTCCCGGACCCCTTGTCTCGAGAAAATATCCTGCAGAAACTGAATGACTGCTTTGGAATTGGAATCAGACACACCTCTTACTTCCACCCACCTGGAAAGATTATCAATAAGAACAATGAAGTACCTCATGCAATTAGGCAAAACATGAAATGGACCAAGCAGATCAACAGAAACTCTTTGCCACACCCTGGCTGGACCCGGGACAGGTTTGGGTATGGGAGTGCTGGTAGTGAGATGCTTATCACTGTAGCAGCACTGTACACAATTCCTGACCAAATTATCAATGTCCCGGTCCATACTGGGCCACCAGAAATCATTTCTAATTCTGCGCTTGGTGGCATTCATCCCCAAATGACCAGAATGAGCTGTTTCCATTATTCTCACTTTGAATACAGCAGGAGGAATAAGTTTATTGTCTCTGACCAGCAAATCATTCTCAATAGAGAGTTCATTAGAAATTTTGCAGAATGGTTGTAATTCAACAGAAAGAGCTTTCTCTTTGGGCCATCCCTTAACAACAAAATCCATCACCTGCCTCAAGATAGGATCATTAGATAGAGCGTCTTGCCAAAGTGACATATCAGGACAAATGACAGTATCATCCACATTGGCAATGATACACTCCTCAATCTGGGATGTCAGTGATAGCCAGAGAATTGTCCATCGGGAGTCTGGAGAGAAAGTCTGCCCTGAAATTTTTACCACCAGCAATATGAAGCACAGCAAAATTAAATTCTAAAAGTTTGGTGGACAACCTAGCAAGTCTGGCAGTAGACTTTTTGATTTTGGAACCAGAAAGAATGTCTACTAGGGGTTTATGGTCCGTCCTTAGCCAAAATTTCCTTTCCCATACATAAGATTTAAACTTTTCAACTCCCCATACACAAGCCAGCATCTCTTTCTCTATTACTGAATACCTTAATTCAACTTCTTTCATTCTCCTGGATGCAAATCCTACTGTGATTTCCCTTCCACCATCCATCTGGGATAAAACTGCACCCATTCCATAAGCACTGGCGTCAACAGTAATGAAGGTGTCATGACCTTCCACGTAAGCTTGAAGAGCTGGAGCCGATAAAATACACTCTTTAATTAAAACAAAGTGTTCTTGACATGTAGCTGTCCAAATGAATTCTGAGCCCTTTTTTAATAGGTTTCTAAAACACTCAGTAAGACTGGAAAAATTCCTAATAAACTTAGAATAAAATTCACACAGACCAAGAAAAGATCGCAATTGGTCTTTGTCTAAAGGATGTGGAGCATTAACAATACCTTCAACTATACTGGGTTTGGGTTTAACACCATCCTTGGAGAGCATGTGACCAAGATATTCAATTTCATTTACCGAAAAAATACACTTGTCCTCCCTCAAGGTAACACCGTTGTTCTGAAGAGTTTGAAAAACAAGATCCAACACTTGGTTATGTTCAAATTCTGTGTTTGTGTGTACAAGAATATCGTCCTGGAAAATTACAACATTGGGAATATGTTGAAACATCATAGTCATAACTTTCTGAAAAACAGAAGCAGCCGAGGCCAGTCCAAATGGCATCCGGCAAAACTGAAATGTACCATCAGGTGTCACAAAAGCTGTAAGATGATGGGAATGTTCATCAAGAACTACCTGATCTTACGCAGATCGCAAGTCCAATTTGGAGAACCATTTGGACTGACCTACAGCAGTGATAAGGTCATCTATACGAGGTAATGGAAAATTCTCTACCCAAAGGGCTTTGTTGACTGATCTTAAGTCAATACATAGACGAAGTTCTCCAGACCTTTTTTGGCTAAAACAATAGGAGATAACCAGAGAGTGGCATCAACATGCTCAATTATGCCATCATCAATCATTTTGTTAAGCATAACAGTGAGATCATTCCTTATACTATGAGGAACATTTCTTAGTTTGTGTTTGACTGGGGGTTCACCCTCTTTGACTTTAATAGAATGGACAAAATCTTTTATTTTTCCAATTCTAGTTGCAAAAACTTGTGAATAATTATCTTTCCATTGAGAAGAATCAGAGACTGAATTAATTAAGGAAACAGGATTCTTCTGACCAGGTCTTATGATCATGCCAAATTCAGCCTGGTGCCACCATCCTAAAACATTGATGCCTTTAAGAGCAACATAAACTTTGCCATGGATGGTTTTGTTTTGAAAAGTAATATCGGCCCAAAAATAGCCTGCAAGATCAATCCTGCTACCCTCAAATGCAGTAGTAATGACATCAGGAGGTAGCAAAACCATTTTGGACCAAGATTGTTTAAATTTATCAATAGAAATAATAGTAATTCTGGCACCTGAATCTATAAGTAACGAAATATCATGAGACTGTATGGATACCTGAACAAGAGGATCCCCAATTTTTTTATCTGAATGTACATTGTTAATGTTTAAATACTCAACTGAAACTACAGATAAAGACAATTCTTCCATTCTTTTATCTAAATCATCAGGAATTTCGTTGGAGGGTAAGTCTTGAACACTTCTAACAGGGAAACGTTTGCCCCCTCTGCACATTTTGCTAAAATGGCCAGATTTTTTACACTTGTGACATTCTTGGGAAATGGCACGACAATTTCTGAAATTGGAAAGATGAGACGGTGATCCGCATCTGTAACAATAAAAACCAAGAGAAGCACGTGCAGAAGACTTATTCCGGTCAGGAATATCTTTTCCTCTTTTAGGCTTGACATCACTGAGAGGTTGTTTAGCAGAGGAAATAGAGCTAGTAGCAGCTACAGTTGAACAAGTATTAGACTCCAACTGTTTGGCATCCAACTCTGATCGCTCGATACTTTTAGCAATGTCAATAGTTTCATCCAAAGAGGGATTTTTGCAGGAAAGTAATTTCTGTTGAATTCTTTTGGAATAGCACCTACATACAATTTGGTCTCTTATTAATTGAGAAGTGAAGTCCTCAAAATCACAATAACTAGCTAACACCTTTAAGGCAGTAATGTAGGTGTCTATGGACTCACTCGGAGCTTGAACCCGAGTGAAAAATTTGTGTTAATGTTAATGTTAATAAGGCTTGTAAAGCGCACTGCTACCCTAGGGTGTCCTGGCGCTAGGAGTTGCCAACTTGGTTGCTGAATGAGAGAAGGATTCAGGGGAAAAGCCAGGTTTTCAGCCCCCTTCTAATGGAAAGAAGCTCGGTGGCACTTCTGAGATGGAGGGGAAGGTTGTTCCATGCTTTTGCCGCACCGCAGAAAAAGCTCCTGCCCCCCCAACTAGCTGTCTTTGCCCGTGGAACTTTTATAAGTTTTGCCTCGGCAGAGCGCAATGCTCTGCCGGGAACATACCATTGAAGATGTTGTCTCATGTAGGCTGGGCCAGAACCTGTGAGGGCTTTAAAGACCGTGCAAAGGGCCTTAAAATCCACCCGTTGTTTCACCGGAAGCCAGTGAAGCTTCCCAAGTTCCTTCTTAACCGAGACAAACCTTGGGATCCCCAAAAGAAGCCTGGCTGCCGCATTCTGCACGACCTGCAATCGGCTAAGATGTCTTTTCTGGATGTTAAGATAAAGGCCGTTGCAATAATCCAGGCGAGAAAAAACAAGAGCAGTAATTACTGTCCTGAGGCTAGCTTCGGGCAATAGGAACTTGATTTTCCTCAGTATCCTCAGAAGATGAAAGCAGGAGGAGGCAACTCGGCTAATCTTGTCTCCGAAAGATAATTTGGCATCAATGATCACCCCCAAGTTCTTCACCTTGGTGGAGGGAACTGGTTGTGGACCCAAGATTGCAGGCCACCAATCGGGTGACCAAAGGTTCGAGGAGTTACCGAAGATGATCACCTCAGTCTTCCCCGCATTCAACTTAAGACAATTTGCTGTCATCCAGCTTGCGATGGCCTGCATACAATTGTGGCAATCGCGCCCTGTCTTGGCCTCATTGCCCTTCTGGATTGACAACACAATTTGTGTGTCATCGGCATAGGAGGTCAGCTGGAGCCCAAAAGATCGAATAAGGACTGCCAGCGGGGATACATACACGTTAAACAGTGTAGGGCTAAGTGCCGATCCTTGAGGAACCCCACAGTGCAGGGAGAAAGGTTTCGATCGATCCTTTCCCAAATCCACTGTTTGGATTCTATCAGTAAGAAAAGATTTTAATAGGGTATGGGCATTGCCGGAAACCCCTATTTCGGCTAACCAGTCCAACAACACTTCGTGGTGGACCGTATGGACAACCAAATTAACTCTTTCTTCAAAATAGGTACTTAATTGTTTAAGAGCTAATTGATATTCGTCCATGTCACCGCTGTCATGGCCATTATAAACAGGTAAATGATCATAAACATTTTGCCCCTCAACACCTAAATAGTAATAAAGAAGACTGCGTTTTCTATCCGGTTTAATCTTCATGCCTTCAATAGCTCCTAAGTAAGCATTGAATGATCTGAACCACAATCGCCATTTTAAGGGTGGTTTTCCAGGATCTTGTAAAAAATAATTAGGAGGAGTGACAGTTTGCATGGTGTAAGAAATGAAATATAAAACAAGGAGGAAGTAAAATGAGAATGGAGTAAGAGGAATAATAAAAAAAAAAAACTTGTAGTAAATACTAAATGCAGTAGTGAAAATCCAAATGGTGTACAAATTGTAACGATGTTAACATTTACCAGGAAGTGCGTGAATCACTGGATCCACAAGCTGTAGAAGTTAGCATACTAGACTTTTTAATCGGTGCACTTCCTTGTTGGCAGGAAGTGATATCACAGAGTCAGCACTCAAAGCATAGAAGCGAGAGAGCAGTGTGAAGAGAAATGGATCTCCTGTTTCAAATGACGATTTTAGTGAAACAAAAAACCGGAGCGGTATCCCACGGCTGTGCACGCTGATGGAAGCCACCTAAACAAAAGCTGGAGTGCGCAGACGCCGGAGCGGTGTCCCACAGCTGTGCGAGTCGAAGAAAACAAGGTGAGCAGGGGCTGGAATGCGCAAACGCCGGAGCGGTATCCCACGGATGAGCGCGCAGGGAAAAGCCCTTCGGTGTTCCACAGCTGTGCGCATCCAAGAAAACAAGGTGAGCAGGGGCTGGAATGCGCAAACGCCGGAGCGGTATCCCACGGACGAGCGCGCAGGGAAAAGCCCTTTAGCAGAGTCTGGTTTCCTGGACAACGAAGTGTCCAGGGAAACCAAAGTAAGTGACGAAGTGGATGAGGTCAGGAAACAAAGGCACGCTTGAGAGGTCGCTCGAGAGCGTGGAAGCAGGGAATTTAAAAATCAACGCAGGCGCGTGAAAGCGCTAAACTGGATTTATAAAGTTGGACGAAAATAATGTAAAAACAGGTGCTGAGGACACATGCGCTGGTCCAGGAATTAAAATAGATACAAGGGAGACAGCGCGGGGTTTCGGAGAAATGACCTCTGGGCCCGTTGGGGAGGGGAAAAAACACAGTACCTTGATAAAGCAGGAGAACCTGGTAAACACAGCGTTTTCCTGAAGAGCAGGTCCAATCCCTAGTCAGTCGCCAAATGTAAGGATGGAATCCACCACAAGTAGAGTAGAGCAGGAAGATTTATTCCAGCAGTAAGTGTACAGGTCTAACGGGCCCAGAGGAACAGCACCAACTGAAGCTGGTGTTCTTATCCACTGTAGCCCAACATTCTATTACAGCATAACACTAAGTATAAGGACACAATGATCCCAACATTCCATACCATAAATGAGGAAAGAGAGGACACATGAAATACAGTGTGTGATAATACATAGCAATACATTAGAACACCACACACCGTGTTCTGGCACATGAGCACAAGAGCTCACAAGCGTTTGAATCCCAGGCAAAGCAAACCCCATTTTTAGCACTCTTACCAGACTGATGCTGGGGCACAAGCAAGTATTGTGTGTGATGGTCCATCATAATTCATAGAAATATTTCAGAAAATGGAAGAAAAAGGCTACTCGGAGAAGACACAAACAACAAGTTCTTAATATGTAAAAAATAATAAGTGCAGGGAACCAAAGTCTTTCTTAAGAGACCACTGTTCGAACTGTTGAATGTAGGGATGCCTAGTTCCAAGGCTGCCTAGTCTTGATTCCATCTCCCACCTCTTTCTTCCCCCACCCTATTCTTTCTGTCTCTTTACCTCACTTTTGCAGTTTTTTCATCTCTTCTTTCTCCCCTTGTGACTGTTTTCCAATCTTTCATGTCATCCTTCTTTCTTACTTTTCTGCATTTGTCTCTCTTGTGCTGGCTCAAAGTCTGGTGATGACAAAGAAATCCAGTCCCTAAAAAAGAGTGCCAGTGACAACCAGCTCCAGCACCTGCACAATCTAGGCACTCCCTCCAAACAACCAGTGTGGTTCCAGAGAAAGCACCACATCTGATCCTTTAAGCCTGCAGGGCTCTCTCTCCTTCCTTTCCCACAATAGGGCCGCTAAACGGTTGCCATAGAAACGTTTGTACACACATGACTCAAAGCCATTCAAACCACCCAATCCTCATACCAATACTGAGCTTTAACTCTCAACCTTCTTAAGCGTGGAGGTCTTTCTCATCAATGAATCCCTTCGCCCTCACAAAAGATGGAAATAAAAACATTGTTAGCCACGCAAAGTGTTTTATCAACAAGTCTTTCCGGAGCTTGTGTGACGCAGAGGAACGGGAGCGGCATCAATATTTTTCATTATAGAAAATGACAGGAAGGCAGACAAATGATTCAGACCGTTTTACACTTAAGGGAATGCCAGCTGAAACCAAGAAATACAACTGAACTCCAGTATCCATTCCAAAAAAAGCAACATAAACCAACTGGAATGTTTTGGTAGCATTTCATTTTACATTCAACAACTTGTATCCCTGTAACTGGAACCGTATGTAACAGATCAACTGAGGTTTCACCTGAGCAAGGTAATTTTTGGTGTCTTCCAGATATGGTGCTAGAATTACACAATTTTAAATCAAAGTCTGCTTATATCTGTAAATAGAGATTCTCTTTTGTCCTCTCACCTGTGATTGTGTTCCCATGTGAAACAGGCAAGGTGTACAATGTATTGTGTTCCATCATGACATGAGGGAAACAATCCGGTCTGTGTTTTGACTCTTCAGAATTTGTTGCACATATGCATTTTGATGCTTTTGAGACCCGTTGCATGTTAAGTGAGCACTCTGTATTTTATCGCAGGTCACGGGTCCCAAGAAACAGTATCCATCACAGTCTGCATGCATACAATGGGGTATTCACCGGTGACAGTGGGATGCGGCTCCATCACTTATGCACAGGACACTGCGTGCATGCTCTCCAATGAACTGCTTAGTCAAGCTGGTACCTTGACTTCTGACAGCCACCAGACATTGCTGGAGGGCTTTGGGCTTACAGTGGAGGATTTGCAGGTGCTCGACCATCAACTGACTCTAGCCATGTCTTGCACAGAGTATCCATCGTCATGGGCTAGCAGTAGAGGTAGGTTTCTATTGCAAGCATTTTCTACTTATTTGCATAATGCCAAAGAATTGGTGATGCAGTGGTTTGCCATTTGGAAGGCACAACAAGATGCAGGGAAAGATGGAAACTTGGTTTATAAAGTTGATTTGTTGATTTGAAGATCAGATATTGATAATGTTATTTTTGCTACTTATTTTCTTGTCATGCATAAAATAGAAAGAACTTATAGACATAAAGTGGCACCTTGCATAAAAATGAGAAATGTGGCCTAGGAGTTCTGCGAGGCTCCTGTGTTGAAAGGCTTAAAAGGTGATTTGCATCAATCTACCAGTGATGTCCATTTATATATAAGGATATTGTGTGAAGAGAAAGGCACGCTGGGAGGTATGGGAAAATCCTGTTTTCAATGATGGCCATTCCAAGTGAAACATCAATCGACTTTATGGGCAGTTTTATATAACGAAGTGTTACTGGTGGATTGATGTACTTTACTTGGAATGATCTACAACTCAAATTGGACTGCCTAGTACTCCATGCATTCTGATATCACACAATATCCTTATGACCACAGCCAATTCTTGAAAATGAAATTAATGTTATGTTCTGTTCTGATATCATAATTTAATATTAAAAAAATGCAGTGTGCATTCTGGAATCACAATCCATCCATAGTGTTTGCTTTTATTTTTACATTTCACAATCATTGTGTCTGATTCTCAAATATGGCCTTTTTTGGTTTGAGAATGCTTTATTACGAGAGATTAGATAAGAGAAAACTACAGCATCCGAAAAATACCAACAATAGTTTCAGAAAAAATTTAGAAAATTCATAATAAAGCAAAAATTGCAAAGAACTATCAATTAGATGAATTCTACAAAGATATTTTGGACTGCATGAGAGATAAAAAAAAAGTAGCATTTTATAATATTATAGGCAGCGAGGACCATCTACAGCCCCAGCCCCATGCCTTTCAACATTGGCTTGTCCCTTCCCTAGCCACAGGGCAAAGCACGCTCCCATTCAGCTCTGTTTTTTTTAGAGTTTTATATAGCGCGAACTAGACCCGAGACATCGGGTATCAGAGCGCTTTACATGAGCACCAGTTTCGTTACAGAAGGACACATTCATTTTTGTTAGGCACGGGAAGATTAAGTGATTTGCCCAGAATCACAGGATGTTGAGCGTCATTGCCGAGACTCGAACCCGGTTCCCCAGCTTCGAGGTCCACCGCTCTAACCCAAAGGCTACATCCTCTCCCTGTTTGGGGAACTGTATAACGCCCATCTCCTCCAAAAAGCAAGCCAGTTCCAGCGGGGCATGTGTAAGTTGTATTATATTATTTCTATTTGATTTGTTTGTATTTAGCCTATAATTAACCACTGCCCATCTTCTGCCTGACTCAGTGCTGAGAAAGATCATGCTACTTAATTGGGGCTTAAGTTCGCATCCAGATCTGATGGTATATCTGGAATCACGCAGACATTACGAGTTGGACCTCATTAAAGAAGTGTTCTTGCAATTTGTCACTTTAGAGGAGACATTTTCTTGTCATTTGAAAACTCTTGCACTTCCTCTAACAAAGTGCAAGTCCTATTGTTTATCATATTTCGAGCAAGAGTGTTTTTATTGTAGAAAAATAATTGCCTAAACTCTTCACAGGAACTCGCCCCACAGATTTCAGTGTAGAAAAACATTCAACCACATTCTTTTTCTTTCAAGATTTCATTAATATGAAGGGTCACTTTTCTCCTGCTTTTATTAAGTGAAATTTCTGGGGCAGTGCTTAATCAACTCAACACATTTCCATTACACATCACATTATTCAACAAAAAACCACATAATACAAATCAACAACACAATTAAATAATTTACACATACAATCCACACCACACACTTCCACAACACACCACAAAATTAAACAGCACACCACATAATTAAACTCCACTGCATAACACTCCACAACACAAAATACCATACCACATACTTACTCTCTATAACACACAATCCCACCTCACATAATTCCTATACACTAAATACCACATAATTTCTATCCACATAATTCCACTGCACAACATACCACACAATTCCACTATCACACCACATACATCCTCTTCACTCCAAAACACATAAGTAAAAAACATTTACATTTACAACGCCAATATCTCTAGTTCTCGCAAATGCGAGACCTATTTCATTGCAAATGCTTGTTATGAATAGGGGGGCAGGCACAGTCAGGCACACACCTGCACACTCACTTCCACCCATCCACTCACAAGCGCACACAAATACTCACACCCACCCATTCCCATTCATTTAAAGGCGCACATACTCACGCCTATCATTCACAAGAATACACATGCACACTTGCACCCACCCATCCACACGGGCAAATACACATATGTTCATACACTCACGCACCCAAACATTAAAAAAAGCAGACAAGGGTGGAAACCTGCCCTCCATAATGACGGGACACCCTTAAAACTCAGACTACTGCGGTAATACTGCATCCAAATTTAATGTAGCACATGATATCGGTAATCTAAGGTAAGGTATTAGTGATACATTATCCCTTCCCAGCTTATATTGAGAGTCTTTATTGTTAGTGAAATACACTGTTTTACCTGGTATTGTACAAGAACCAGTTACCCGATCGTAACTTGTGCAGGTTCTCTGTAACAGAATCGTTAATCCACTGAGTTATCCTATATAAACAGAAGTGGGTGACAGGCATGGTACATGTAATTTTATGCAAAATGTACATGAACCCTTTGAGATGTTTCATAATTCAAAACTATGACCGGAAATTACACACAGATTTCTCCAGCAAGTACATTACCCCTCTGAGTTTTCTTACCAATATTATACCCATGCACATAGATCTCTGCAGCAGAGATCTTAATTCCATGAATTATTTATTAAATGCAGTCTATTTATAACCTATTAAGTGAGACAGACTTGCTTTACCATCACTTTTTCCCTTATTGCCAATTTATTTGGGGATAGAGTTTGTAAAAAAAAATGCTTCATAGGCAGACATCACTGCATAGCCCTCAACGCTCCGCTCCTCATGATTTCGCCCACTTTCTGACAGCACCCTTACACCAAAAATGTGTGGGTTCAAGGAGTACAGTTTTCTCCATTTCCTGTACTGATCGTAGGCTGTGCGCAGATTTTAGTGTACCTCTCTATGAATGAGGTAAACTCAGGAATCTGCACCTTATCATAACACCCTTGGTATGACAAAGAAGCTCAAAGACTTTGTGCGGGCCAGCAGACCACGCACAACGCAATCTGCATGAATGCATCATATTTTACACATGCACAAAACCTCTCTCTAAATTCACTCATGTGCACAATGGCCACTTTTGTCTGATCTGGGCCATTGGGAATTAAGGAAAGTTCAAACAATGCTCATAGCCAGCTTGACCAGCCATTTTATAATTCTTCAAAATGCATATTGCATCTCTCTTTATTTCACCTTCCCATCTGCATTCATTTTCCTATCCTGCCTCGTCTACATAGATTATCAGGAGTTTATGATGAAAGAAACTCAGCTTATAAAGGGAAGGAGACAGTAAGCTATAATTCTGTTTGGACACCTTTTACAGGTTGATCAGAGCTAGGTTACAGCAGTCTGACAGGCCCATATCTCAGGCAGCTTTTTTTCTTATAGTTACAGCAAATTACCGAAAAACTATAAATATAGATTAAAAAATAACCTTCACATTCACAATTAAAAACGTTCACTCTGCAACCTAGGCAAATGATTCCATAACATCAACAAATTACGATGAATTATCACTCAAAAAACAACTTAAAATCTTTGGAAATTGACCGATTTGTCTCAAAATATCAGCTTGCCATTTTCACTAAATTAACCAATTTTCTGTCCCACCCAAGCTGCATAATTTTTCTTGTAAATACTTTAATTGGTCTCAAATACAGCTTTAACTTTTATTAAAACTCACATTTAGTCTACTTATATCAACTTGCCATTTTCTCAAAATCCAGGTATTCCGGTTAGTTTTATCTTGTGCATCAGTAGGCCACACCTGCTGCCAGTCAATGAAATATGTCTACATAATGTCTGTCATGTACCAGTTACTACCCATGCGTGTCCTCATGTACCAGTTGGTGTCTTCAGTTGCCAGGTTGGCTCCATCAGATGCAATTAAGTTCATGTGGGCATTTAATAACAACGTGAGTGGTGAAGTATCAGATTCATGCCACTGTGGACATATTTCTTTATGCACCATTTGCATCAATCTCCACACTTTTATCACTAGTTCTCTCAATGATGAGTGATCAGGGTAATTTCACTGGGGCAGAGTACAATTGTGAGAGGTAATTCACTACCCTAAGGCATGCCCCATGAAACATCCCTACATTACTATATTACAGTCCAGAGCAAATAATTCCCATTGAAAGTACTGCTGTTTCGGTGTAAAATTGTTATTAGTTACTTTATACAAATTATAAAATATTTTCAATTCACATATCTTGCATGTCCTTTGGCAATTTTAAGAGATTGATGGAACCAATGCAGACTTATTTAGCTTTGGATACCTCAGTGTATTTCAGTACTGAATGTGACCACTCTGATGAACTGGTCCAGAAGAATATTTGTACATTGTGCTCAGCTTTACTGTAAGATTATCGGAAAATATCAGGTTATTGCTCTTGCGCCGATGTCACCTCAAAGTAGAGCAAGGAGCTGTCCTTGGTGCCTCTAGATGCGTGACAGTCTGATTATACCTGACTGTACAGCCTCTAAGGTTGTTTCACAAAAGAGACTATAAGAATGTAATGAGCTATTTCTTGATAAGATCATGGACACAAGAATTGCCATCTCTTCTCCCCCTGACAGCTATTACCATATTGGCACCTCTGATCTTGAATGGCTTTGAACCTACTTCACATTTGTTGGCACATAAAGTTATCTACTGGGACGTCCTTGAGCACTGGAGCTTTGCTCCTAAGACATCCTAAAGGAGACCTTTGATCCAATAGTTCAACTGATTATACATGATTCAGCCCTGCCTAAGGGAACTCCAGGTCCAAAGTTATGGTTCTGATTCCTGCTGAAAAATTACAAAGATTTGCTACTTCTAAAATGTAAGTGGATTTTGCACTGACCTAGCAAATTATCACACTGTTTGCAAAGTCCTCTTTTTTAGAAGACTTTGGAGAAGGCAGTCGTGCCCAAGCTACCAAACAGTTTAGGATCTATGAAATAATTGTGCTTCTTTGTTTAAGTTTGGAATTTTTGTGTGCTACTCATGCAATGCTTAGGGCAATTCAAAGCACTTAGAAATTGGCAGGGAGGTAATGTGTAGGAGGAAAGGCAGACTAGGAAACAGGAAAGTTTGCCCTCATGTCTGTGGCTAATAATTTTGTACACTTGATTAAAAAACTATATTTTCTGGATTTAAGAATTTGTATGTGTTTCTTATTGGTCCATCCGTTTATGTAAGTCTTAAAAGTTTAGTGAGTTCACCATTAGATTGGCATTTGATTTGCATATAAGTTTGCTGATGTATGTCATACTGAAGCACAATTTCAGGTACCATTGCTATGCTAATTGTCTACTGAAGTACCCCTTTCCTCCAGTTGTAGACACCGCTGTGAAAAAATTATCATAGTCACTGATTTGTTTAGCCAGATATGCGTAGAGGATAGAGCTAATTCTGCTCAAGCCATCGTATAAGCTAAGTGAAACTCATGATGAGAGCCATTCAAAGCATAGTCAGCATGTGTGTGACATTAGACCTGATAAAGTCCTTTAATTCCAAGCTAAATCAAGGTTGAATTAAACAGAATAATAACAAAGATGTACATTTCTTTTATGGTCTTGAAGATTGATTGTTTTGTCGTAGAACACTCTGTGGTAGACTTAATAGACTATTTTTCAACATACATTTCTTTAAGTAGTCATAACATGTATGCAAGACATCAACCACATGATCTAAGCAAAAAAGAGGCAAGATTCATATGGTGTCTGAAGGGGTATCAGAGTATTAACTGATGGCAGTGAACCAACACCCTGACACACAGATCTGGAAGTTAGCTCACAATGATCCCCTTCCTCCCTTGCAGCATGTCCTGCCATTATGTAGAGATGAAGTAGACGTAGCCGAGTAGTGTCTTTATAAGTTGTTTATTTAGTCCATAACATCAATGGTAGCAGCCCCACCAGGAGCAGCCTGCCTGCTGCTCAGCCTATCTTCCAACTGTCAACACTCACACCAGGCACCCAAGCATTCCACTCATGTCCATCACACCAACATTCCATACAGAACACTCACACTGGCTGAGCAGCTAGGAACCAGGTAACAGGGAACATTATTACCACAACAGGAAGATACTACATTATCTTCTCCCCTTAAAATGGAAAAATAATAAAACCATACTAAAATGAAAACAACTATACACAACAATGTACAAATGAAGTCAATAGTCCATAACCCAGGGATGAATGGTAAAAACCACATCACGAGAGGGAACAAAGACTAAACAAAGGAGGAAAGAAGAATGAAAAGATACACACAAACTATCACACATCCTCCTACTTTAATATTAAAACAAAAAGAAAGTTTTGAGAACGTTAAGCTCACTGACACAAAGTGAGATAATACCACATGACAAGACACGTGAAACAGTGTGAAGAGAAACATGGGAGTAACACACCCCAGAACTCTAACACAATGGGTGGACTGCACCTATGTATATATTCCTCATGTAAGGAACAAAACCATGTAAAGTGTGGAGAAGGGAAAATAATCCAACTTACCACCCCTCATGTAAGAGATAAAACATGCGAAAATAGGACAGTGACCCATAACGCAAACTGTGTAGATGGGACTGACACCCATTAAGTCATCCCTCCAAACAGGGTAAAATGACTTATCAAAACCTCTCCCATGTAAGCGTAAAACATATATATTTTTTTGGACAAAACTAACTGTGTTGAATGGGACTAACACCCATTAAGACAAAAAACAAATGTGCAGCACAAGGTGACTTACACACACTACATGACCAATGTGAAGCACAGGGTGACTTACGCACATTAAGAAAAAGATAACATTGCATTAAATGGGACTACAACCCATAAACTGTGAAAGAGGTAGAGACACCCCTTAAGCCACCCCTCCTGTAAGGGACATAACTAGCTGCATTAAAATGGGGAAAAAGAACCCTCACCTGTGAAAAAGGGAATGACACCCCTTTAAGCCACCCCTCATGTAAGGGTAATGTGGCTAACGATGTGGAAATGGGGCTAAACCCCATACCCATCTTAGGGTTAAAACACTACATAAACAACGTGCAGCACAAGGTGACTTATGCACAAAACAACACTCACAGAATAGGTGCAGCACAAGGTGAAATAAAAACAAAACAGCAATCCCTCATGTAAGGGCGTGAAAAAGCGAAAATGCAGAACATAGTAATGTAACAAAAGAATGATCAGAAACGATGAAGACCTCCGCCGGTGAGCGAGCTCTCACCCGTGTGATGTCACAGTTGCACACAAATGATAAAATGTCTTCTTGTGAAACAGCCTCCCAGTGTAATAAGGAGCAAAGAAAAATAAATAGACAGAAGCGTTCAGGTGCAGTATTCATCCCAGAGCAGCAAACACTAAGCAAAATGAATAGACCAGATCAAGCTGAAAATAAGGTGTAGATCAACGTGTGTCCCAGGAAGAGGTTAACTCACAAGAGAACTGCAGAGCTGAAAATGACAACACTGGCAAACTTACTGAATTTGTAGCTCGCCATAGCTGCATAATAACGTGTGACAATGTAGCAGAGGGGTAGCGGCTAAACCCGCATCGCACATACAGTCATCCTTGTCTATGTCGGTGCAAATCTGGAAAGTGACCAAAAAGTTAAATCCTCTGCGCAGCGCCGGCTGTAAATCCTCTGCGCAGCACCGGCTGAAAACAAGGCAATCTAGACACCTCGTACATGAAAAGAAGACGGCGGCACGTACATCACGCTGCGCCGGATGGCTCCCAGTGCCTCGGTGCTGCCGAGCGTCCCAGAACAGCGAAGATTGAACACAGCCTCTAAGACCTCACAGAAGAACACACTGCGGCACCGCACGACAACCAAACCAGGTAAGGTGCACGCGCTCAATTATTAATTTAAACCGCAAGGACACTGTTTAAACGCCCTGACTGGTAGATCGTCAATACGATGGAAAAACAAAATAAACATTTAGAAAGAATTCGGCTCACGTTGTTTCAGACACAGCTTCGACCATAAATCATTCCTTAAGCATTCCTTAGGCATTCCTTAAGCAGGATGACTTAGAGTCAAAACTTTACTAAACGCACATACAACGAGCTGAACAAAGAGGTGTGCCTCACTTGAAAGTTGTGAATAAAAACATATACTTGCTTGTAGAAGTAAGGCCACACATTTCACCACGTTTCGTGAAAACACGAGTCCATCACTGCACAGTGTTGAACCAGCAGACATATTTTCAAAGCAAAGATGAACAACGCTTGTGAGGGACACCCTGCACTTGTAAAGCTTGTAGAAGCTACCAAATCATTTTGTAAGAACCGTACTCCAGACCAGTGTAGCTTGCCACAAATGTTTTATGTCCACAAGATGAATAGTGAGCACAGCACGCCAAGGCTGGGGCTGTCCGGTGTGAAGGACACAGGTGGGGCTGCGAGGCGTGCTGCTCCAGTTTCACATGTTTCTTTTGGGTCTTGATTCTTTTGTTTCAACACTTCCCCCTGGAAGTGTGCAAGAGCTGTCAGTGTGATCATTTGAGAACCACCGTCTCTCATAACTGTTCCGTGTGCTGTCTGCGCTTGTAGTTTCTCTAGGTTCCTTCCAACATGAAGACATCCTTGATACGTCATCTTTAACTTCCTTAAGACCACTTGTAGAGCGTGAGTTAGTCTCCAGTTCATCGCCAAAATGTAGTGATGAAGTAGACGTAGCCGAGTAGTGTCTTTGTAAGTTGTTTATTTAGTCCATAACATCAATGGTAGCAGCCCCACCAGGAGCAGCCTGCCTGCTGCTCAGCCCATTTCCAACTGTCAACACTCATACCAGGCACCCAAGCATTCCACTCATGTCCATCACACCAACATTCCATACAGAACACTCACACTGGCTGAGCAGCTAGGAACCAGGTAACAGGGAGCATTATAACCACAACAGGAAGATACTACACATTAATGATGGGATCACTTTTATTATGGATCGTGTTGGGAGGATGTCCTTAACTAGTGCTACTACCTTAAGAATCCTGGAATAGTCTTTGAAGTTAATGTCTTACCTTACTTTATTGGCCAGGTAGTGGCATACGTTTTTTAACTTTAAAATTCATTTTGTTTTACTCACTGTAGTCACATAAGTCTGTGATTTTTACTAAGCCATGTTAGCAAGAGTCCTTTTCCATTCTTCTGATATTCCCAGGTGGGCACTAGGTGTTTTTTAGCTCTGACTTGACAGCACTACTGTCTGCATGAGGTAATGTTATCAATTCTTCAAGTTACACATAAAACGTGCTTTGGCTCCACCCGGAAGAGCATTGTCTCTCTCTCACCTAAGGCTATTGGTTATGTGGTGTATCATTACACCTTCCAGGAAGTCCTTCTATCGGAATTCATGGGGGACTATCTTATATCTGACAAGTACATTGATTCATCATGCTGTTTGTCATATTCAATTCTCTATCTCCTGTATGCATTCAATACATAAAGCAATCCTTTTTTCCCCAGCACTGGCAGAGCAAGTAAGACAGGTATTAACAGCATTTGTGGGTGCAATAAGTGTAATCAGTATTTGCGAATCACATATATTTTACATGAATTGGAACATTAAAGTTGAGCTGATTTCATTTGCCAATGGTTGTTTTGTTAGGTGCAAGCAATACATTTAAAAAGAAGTAGTTACCACCATAGATGTATCATCTCTGAATGTTACACCCAAATTCTGCAATGTTGATTTTAAAGAATGGCCTAGCGCTTCAAACCGATACCTGAGGACTTCTGTCCCCCTCAAGTTACACATGTATGACATAACCCACTCTTGCCCTGACACTGAAATCGCAGGCGTATTGGCAAGCGGCAATATCTGGGATCAATCTTAGACCATTTATAATAACGTAGAGCTCTTTCTTGCTGTATACTTTCGCCAATGGGTGGCAAGTTTAATCTGCTGCACTTATAAACCATTTAAGATGAATTCACAAAGGTTTTTACACCTTTAAAGAGAAGTGCTCTGTTCTTGCATGGGTCGTGGCACATTCACAAAGTGGAAAACACTCTAAATATATTGTATTTGTAATTGTATTTGTATAGCGCTTATCTGATTTCAACCATTTCTAGGTACTATTAGAGTTGGCCTCTGAGATTCACATCTTTTCACTTTGGTTTCTGAATAAATAGTGACAACAGGTCGTTATCTCGCTTTGCACTACCATGCTGCCGTATGCATATTATATATATGTGTATATAGCGTAAGTACTCTTTAGCCGACATACTCTACACACACAGTCTAGACCTGTGGACTTTCCCAGCTGAGTTTGGGAGGAGTGGTCGTGAAAATCCATTATAAATTAGGTGAAAACTCACACAATCTTAACTTTCTTGATATTCACAAAATATTTGGTATTTTATTGTTTGAATATATCTGCACATTCAACTCACTTTTGAAATGTTCCTGCCTAGATGCTGCAGTACGGGTAGAAAAGTGTCTACAGTTCTTTTTTTTACAAATGATAAAGTGATTGATTGATTGCGGTTAAGTCAAAATCATTTGTATTAAAAATCAAAAGTTCAACTGAAAGCAAGTTGTCAAAAACACCGGCATGCGTACTGTACATCCACACAAAGTTCAGAAACGGGATGTAAGTCCCCATTCTTTGTGAATTCCAGCACGTTTTTTGGTATTTCACAACATGGGTACATGATACACATGTACAACATGGGTACATGATACACATGTAACTCAGAACTGTTTGTGAATTAGAGAATGGTTCGCAAATTACAATAATGGTTTACATAAATGTTCTACTTTGAAGTATTACTGTCAATTAGTTGGCGTACTAGAGCCACCCCCAGTTATTATTTTTCTGCACCTCCAATCAATCACAGAACATATGCAAAGACAAACCAGAGATGCCCGTTTTCCACATCAACAATAAACTGTTTCTGTTTCATTGCTCTTTGTTATTTTCCCATTGATGTCTTCAGGGTAACAGTACAGTTTCTTCTCACAGCCTGCCATGGTCATGGTGGATGGCAGGATCAAACCATACAGAGCATTTCTTTATATAACAATGTGTGTGACAACAAATCGATCCAGACCTTAAATAGAACAATTTCCCCCGACCAGCCACAGTGTCCTGATGTTATCTCATGTGTTCCCATACACCATGTGAGAATCCCGCGGTCCAGTATCACACGTTCAGGCTGTTCTTCTTCAAGGCCTTGCTGCCTGGCTTGTCCCATTAGGTGTTGTAAAGTATTCCTCAGCACTCCCACCTCTCCTGTTCACAAGGCCCATCATGTATGCTTAAAAACCAGAGCTCGCAGTGAAATCTATAAATATGTGTTCTGAATAGTACTGGGGTCTATCAAGGCAGCTGATCACCTGGCTCGGCTGAAATAGTCAACAATTTAGGGTCTGATGTAGATATTGGCGGACGGGTTATCCAATGGGATTTAAATTTCGGGATATCTGCTTCCATTGTGACAGAGTAACCCATCCAGGGCCGGACTGGGATTGCAAACCAGCTCTGGCAATTATGTCAGACTGGCGGGGGAGGGGCGGGGGTGGGGGTGACAGGAACTCTGCTGCTGTGCTTTTGTTACAAGGGGCAGAACCGTCCACCAGTAACAAAAAACGGCCCGCACCGGCCTCTACCCTTCTGGCCCACTGGGGAAACGCCCGGGGTCCGCTACGGCCAGTCCGGCCCTAGACCCATCCGCCAATATCTAAATCAGGCCCATAGTGTCCTTATCATCACCTGCTGTACTTCTCCCACCCCCCACCCCATTGCCCATGCAGAGCAAAGAGTCAGTTAGTTCAACCATGGTCCATTTCCTAACATCATACATTCATTTCCTAGAACTTGGGGCCCTGTTTGCTTTCGGGTCATTGCTGTATTTTTTCTAGCAATCGCCAATGGCAAATCTACAAATTTGCACACGTTTGGTACTGCTGGACCTAGGCATGTGCCCCAGAAAACAGTGGTTTAACTTTTAGTTGTTTACCCCTCCACTTCTGTTATGATTTCAAAAGTTTCTACAAATATTGTCTTATCATGTTGCACTCCCACGCAATGTGGTCGAAGTCTGCTTGTGTGTGTTACATCTAGGGCATGCATCAGTCGTTTCCTGGTACACTCGGGCTATCTTCTCTGAGGACAGGTAAGTTTGATTTAAATATTAAAACTGATTGAATATAAACTGGGAAGTCCTCATCACCTTTTTAGTATATGCCAGAGGGTTATCTATTTGTTGTTAGTGAGTTCTCATCCCACTTTCCCTTTTAGTGCAGAGTGTAAGATGGTTACCACATGTCCACACCTCCCATATGTCAGTATTTTGACCAAGCCCTTGGATCAAAGGGTTTAATTTCCCTCTTTTTCCCAGGTCTGTTTTGTTGCTCGCTCTAGTGCGTAACCCATCTTGAATTGTCCTGCCGGCAATGCTACATCTTCTATTTGTGACTCAAAAGTTTGGATCACCCTACCCAAATATAATTCTCAGACAGTATGCAGTCCTACTTCCAGTCACTTTTTTGTCATACACTTTTGCTATCTGTATATATCTTGGCGGGCACCACAAGCAGTGGCGGCTGGTGACATTTTATAAGTAGTGGGGAGTAAAAGTTTGTGGTGAGTGGGCGATGCTGAGCGGAGCCAGTGAGGCTGACCGTCATAAGGTGGGGTTCGGGGGTTCTGCCCCGCTAATTTGTTTTAAAAAGAGTGGGCAAATGGTGCATTTTCATTTTTTGAGCATATTTGAGAAAGCAATAAGGTTAATAAAGCGATTGTGCAGTGTAGTTATGACATCAATAAAGAGATTTCATATGATAATGATGTAGGTAGATGCTTATTGCACTCGCAGAACTAAGGGGATCAGGGTTTTAGAACCAAGCAGTAAAATTGCTTAAAATATCCTGACAAATTGAAGAAGCAAATTTTGTAGTTTAAAACGTTTCACATTGCGGGGTATATTTTTCCCCTTCCCCTTCAGCTTCAAGGTTATCATGTGGTGTGTACAAGTGTTTAACTGCAGTAAGTCTATGTGCCATTTCAAGGTGTTTGCATTCTTTTAAAAAAGCAAAATAATCCTAATGGTTAACACTTAAAGCAAGGCTGTGAAATGTTCTGAAAGATCCATAGATCAAATGACTGCATCCTCCACACATTATGAGTCCTGAAATCATCCCCTATAATGTGTTATTGTTTTAAAGTAGTTAAGTAGAGGTGCTGTTCGTGTATTAGTGCCTACACTTCGGCTCTCCTACTTGCCATATCTGCACATCCTGCCACTCAAGAACATGAACCCGGCTCCTAATAAACAAACAAGAACACCACCTTCAGCCTTTATTTAAACTGCACAGACTGTTACTTCCACACACCAGGGCATTTGTGTTTAATACGGTATGTATGTTTTTATGGCCCAACAAATGGCTTGAAGAATGTTATCGTTTGCATTCCAAAGTGAGCCTGCTTGTAGGCCCCTAGCCACTTGTCAGGCCATAAAGACACAGCAAGCACACAAACACCCTCGCAATTATTAAATATCTTGTCAATTGTAAGGTATTTTTTGATAAATCTACCTTATAAATGTTTTTTTTTGGGGGGGGAGGGGGCATAGACACACCGGCCAATTGACTAATCATTTCACCTTACACTGCATTTTCTTACAGGCCATAGTAAGTGCTCAATCAAAAACAATTATCACGCAGTGCAGAAATTCATATTCACAACAAAATGAAAATGTGTATCTTACAAGCAGCACCTGAGAGTGCACAGAGTGTGTAGAAAACAATAGCCCCAATAGCCAAACCTATACTAGTGGATTTCTTTCCTAGTGCCAGTAGCTGGAATGGCCACCACATTTCGACCCCTAGGTCATCATCACAACAACATGTACAGATTGGGCACAAGCACATAGTCAAACCAGATGACGAATAAGATGCCCCCTCCCTACCCTCGTCTTAATAAAATTCAAAACTTCGGTTTGGGAAGAATAAAAAACGTTTTTAACTAGAACTATTCTGGTTTTCCATTATTTACATGTTTCAGGTTCTTTTCTGCCATGCTTTCCTTTACCACAGCTTCAACTCCTTTTGTTTTTCAAAAACAGCAGCATCTGAAACCCTGATGTATTCTGGTAATTGTAGTCTCTGGCTATGACACTATGAAAACGACAGATGTCACCAAATCAGTATCAGATTCAGTATGTGGGTTGCTAACCTCACGTGGCCATCAAGTCAAGATGTGTGACGCACAGCAAATTACCAGGGTTGCCACTCCAGCTGACAAGCACGTCATCAGCAGCAGTGAAAAACTTCCTTCGGTAAGCCACTTGTGGCGCACATTACAGAAGCCAGTAGCATCTTCCTCATACAAAGCCGGCACATTCAAAACTTGAAAGACAATTAGACTACTGTGAATATCTCACCTACTGCTCTGGCTATGGCCTCATTTTTCAGTCATTCTGTGGCATTGCTCGTAAATGCTGAAGCTGTTTCAGCGTGCCCTTATACCAGTAGCCAGATACAAGTCATTGTTGCTGCGAACTTTGAAAAGGCTAGAAAATACAGAGTGCAAGGGAGGTGGGCCACGGTGAGCACAGGCGATGTGAGCTTAAGGGACGGAAAATGTGGGGCCTAAAACGTTCGCGCAATAATTACACTCCACGCTGTAGTTGAAGCGTAAAAGGCCATTTATTAGGACAAGGTTGTAAACGCAATAATTTAACCAAACAACATCATTAACTATAACAAACCCCAACCAAACCTTTCATTCACACCATCCATTCTCCCCTCACTCCTGTTAATCTCTTTCCGTTTCACTCTGTGACCTCCTCCATCTCTCCATTCACCTCCTCACTTATCTTTCAACATCCTCTCCTGTATCTCCAGCCGTCGCACTCTTACCTCCCGCACCCCCATCATTTACCTGTTTCCCCCCCTCCCCGGAGGGGTGGGTGTGCCCGTCAGTGATTCCCCACCCCTCCAAAGTATTGCCAACCCAAACCTAACAACCCGTCCTAAACTGGCACGCTATACCAGCCCATCACCTTGCCCTTAAACTTGTAGGGTGGGTGGGTGGTCCAAAAACTTGATCAACCCTCCCCAGAGGCGCCGGGTGCAGGAAGAGGAAGAAACTCCTCCCCTGCACCCTTATAACCCTACCCTAATCCCCACCCCTTGACCCCTACAGCTATGTCCTTCCGGCCATTTGCGCGAAAACCCCGGGGAAAGACTGGTCTGCGACCTTACTTCCCCCGGGGGCCGCATTGCTGTCAATTTAATCAAACACCCAACCTCACCTCGTCATTATTCTTTCCCGGCCGAAAACCCACTCGGCTCCTCTCCATAAGGGGATGATTTGATAATCACACAAGGCTCAGAGAGTCACTTAGGCAAAATGCGACTCGTGCCCTGCTGGCCACAGCACGAGGTGAGGTTGCTGTCCGTCTCTCCCCACTCCCTTGTACAAACAACGCCCGGTGCACGCAGAGGAGGGACAGACTGGCTGACCCACCCAGCAGCTGCATAAATGGCCAATCACTGCATGGCTTCTCAATAAGCCATTGCAGAGATTGGTCATGCTTGGGAAGAGCGTCCCTCCCCTGCAGTGCCTTACAGACTGCACCAGAGGCATAGACTAGGAAGCCCAGCCCCTGGCTCTCAGCCAATCCAGACGTTGCATCAGAGCAGCGCCAGGATTGGCTTGAGCAGGCCAACTCACTGCTCATTTAGGAGACCAGGGGTTGCAGCTTTGATCACCCCACGGTGCTCACTAATGCAGGCGGAGAGAGGCCTTAATGCGCATGTCGGGCTGGCCAGAGAAAGGCAGCCGTCCAACCCGACATGCGCACTTTGTGTGCTTAGGCTAGGTGTTGTGCGCTCGCTGGTATATTGTCTATCAAATTTGAAGCCCCACCCCCTTCAGAGCACCGATTAATACAAACGCCCGCGGCTGAACGGTGACTGCCGCGGAAGCAAGCACAACTTTTGGGAGTTTTTGATAAAGTATATTTATAATTTATTGAACATTATTGACATGCATAGTGGGGGGTCGGGGGGTAAAAATATGAGTGGGGCAACGCCCATTCGCCCTAAGGCAGGAACCTCCCCTGACCACAAGGGAATCTGTGGAGCATATGCTACGGACATTCCTACCCTTCGCATATACCTTGTCCACCAATATTGCGCCGCGCTAAGAACTGTGGGAAAGTGAAGTGGTTAATTGTAGATTCCCTAGTAACAGTCCGTGAATGGAATTTCTCTCTATGGAAGCCCTTATTTCTGCCCCTTCTTGATCAATCTTCCTGCCAATTAATTGCATTGGGCAGATCGATTGAGCCGCTAGTAGTAAACCTCTAGATTCTGAACCCCAGTCCACTCTCATATAATAGTCGTGTTGCTTTTGCAGTGACTAGTCTCTTCAACGCATTACCCCAGACCAATCCCGACAAGAGCCCATTGAATTCTTTTAAGAACCACCCTTTAAGTATTATAGGTATAGCTACAAAGTAATACAAAAGCCTAAATATACTAACAGCATCTTGGCTCTTGCCACTCTTCCCAGCAGAAAGAAAAAGAGCCTGCACTAGAATGGATCAATTGTTTAATAACAGCCTTGAGCCCTACAGTCAATCTAACCCCATAATTGGTATTCAAGCACGTTCCCCCAATAAGTAGGTTTGGAAAAAATGTAAATTGTGCCAGTGTAATCAATGTATTTTCAGGGATTTCGAGTTCCACTTGTTATGCAAAATTCCACCACTACGCCACTTCTTGCAATTACGCAGGAAGCAGGCTGCCCCACTCGACTTGTATTCGGAGTTTGTTGTGTTCGGAGTCTATGTGACCTAGATATTCAATGTTACCGATTTTGCACTCGATCCCACCAACAACATATGAAGCCTCTTGTGTATGGCATTCTAGGGGTATAAAAGGGATACGCCTGATTCTCAGTGTGCAACTCCCACTGGTCATCAGCAACCTGCCACTGTTATATGACTCTACAGGTATTCCCTTGTAAGAGTGGGAGAGATCTATCCTTTTGTATGTCTAACACAACACTGTAATCTCCACCCCAGATGTTAGGTATCTCATGATATCTAGCCAATCTAGGGGAAAGTGAGTCATAAAACTGCACTTGGTTAGTGTCCGGGAATAAATACTAACCAACATGAGGACCTCTTCAGCTGTAGTGGATGGATATCGTATGGGACCCCTGGGGAAATCCATATTAGTGCACCCCTTGAAAACAAGCATTGGCATAGCCAATAGGTCTCGCCTTTGGGGCCTTATAAGTGTTTAGCCAGAGCTATTGACTTTGCCAATGTCTTCAAGCTGTGCTGTAGAGAAGTGTGGCTGCTGTGCGGCATGCTGAAAAGTTATAATAAAAAAGTGTCAGAAGCATTTTTGTTACTTTATATATGACCAAGAAGGCATTATGTAAAACTGAACGACCATATTAAAAAAGTATTTACAATAAAAAATGTCCTCAGTTTTCTTTTGTTCTTGCAATGCTGGCAACTTGTTTCTGCCTATTGCAATGGTTGTTTGTTAAAGCTTTTTTTTTGAGGGGCATAAACAATCGGAGGGTGAAGGTTGGGAACTAGTACCTGTATTATAACACTAGCAGCGGCCAGACGCTAGGGGAGAATCAACAGATGCCAGATTCCGAGAGCAGGCTGAGGTGGTGCTGAGTGATGCTGAGGTGGTAGTGGTGGTGGTGGTGACTGTTGCGGAGACGATGCTGAGGTGTTGCCGAGCCATGCTGCGGCGGCGCCGCGGCGGCACCGAGTCATCCTGCGGCAGCGCCGAGTCATCCTGCGGCGGCGCCGAGTCATCCTCCGGTGGCGCCGAGTCATCCTGCGGCGCCGCCGAGTCATCCTGCGGCGGCGCCGAGTCATCCTGCGGCGGCGCCGAGTCATCCTGTGGTGGTGCTGAGTGATGCAGTGGTTGCACTGAGTGATGCTGTGGTTGCACTGAGTGATGCTGTGGTTGCACTGAGTGATGCTGTGGTTGCACTGAGTGATGCTGTGGTTGCACTGAGTGATGCTGTGGTTGCACTGAGTGATGCTGTGATGGCGTTGAGTGATGCTGTGATGGCGTTGAGTGATGCTGTGATGGCGTTGAGAGATGTTGTGTTGGTGCTGAGTGTTGCTGTGCTGGCTCTGATTGATGCTGTGGTTGCGCTGAGTGATGCTGTGGTGTTGCCGAGTGAGAGATAGAGTGAAGATATAATGCCCAATTAGAGAGAGTGGTGAGAGAGAAAGAGAGAGAAAGGGTGTACATAGAATAAAGAGTGGAGCGGGATAGAGAGAGAGAGAAAGAAGGGGAGAGAGAGTGAATGAAGGAGTTTGAAAGAGAAACAGATAAAGGGGTGAGAGAGAATGAAAGGCGGAAAAAGTAACCTTAAATATAGCTTTGTGCTTTGCGCGAATAAATATTTTAAAAAAAACAGTGAGAGACAAAAATACTGGTAATTAGGCTGTGACTCCCAATATAAAACAAATAGCGATATAAGGTGAAATCAACCCACCGAAGCAATATTTCTAACTAGACAAAAAAAAGCTTGCATTTCAATGCTAATCGCTGTTGTTTTTCATGTGACTGTAGTCCAGTGCCCTCAGTTGGTAATGTGAGCTGCTGCTGCGATTGAAACATCAGAGTCCAGAGAGTTAATGAGCCATGACGAGGAAATGAGGAAGAGATAGGAAACAACAGATGCCAGCTGCGCGTGCACGCCATCGTGAACTCAAGCTGGTCGCCAGCCGAAAGCCAGTGTTTGCACTTCCAAAACCCACTTACTAAAACTCTCGGCCAGACCAGCGCAAGCGCTGGTGCAGGCCGAGACCTAAAAAAGCTTGCATTTCAATGCTAATCGCTGTTGTTTTTCATGTGACTGTAGTCCAGGGCCCTCAGTTGCTAATGTGAGCTGCTGCTGTGATTGAAACATCAGAGTCCAGAGAGTTAATGAGCCATGACGAGGAAATGAGGAAGAGATAGGAAACAACAGATGGCAGCTGCGCGTGCACGCCATCGTGAACTCAAGCTGGTCGCCAGCCGAAAGCCAGTGTTTGCACTTCCAAAACCCGCTTACTAAAACTCTCGGCCAGACCAGCGCAAGCGCTGGTGCAGGCCGAGACCTAAAAAGGAGTATGTAGCGGCAACAACTTGACTTCTCTTTTTGGTGGTGGTGAGGTGGGTCTTTTGCAGGCAAGCAAAGTAAACCTTACTACATCTCAAAAGCATGTAAACACTATTGTGCTTGGTCGGCATTCCCAGACAACTCACGTTCCATGTGATGCCATTGTAGGTGTAGTGTAAGTGCCTTTGTTCACCTGCTGCCCAGCATATGCCTGTGAAAGCTTAGCATCCCCTGCTTACTCTTCCCACTCCCCCACACTCCCTTGCTATCCATAAATTGATAAATGAATAGGTCCCCATAATATCAAAAACAATATATCAGTCACTTACTCTTTTAAGCAGTGTGTTCAGCAGTCATTGAAGTTACCATTGGGGCATGTCCCCGCAGTGCTTAATTTGTAAAAGAAAGTAAGTGCCAGGGCCCTTCTCAGGAGGCCACTGCAGCCTGCATCACCCATTGCACCTGCCATCGCTGACAGTAGCTACCAACACAAATACCAACCATCAGACTCCTACAAGTGTGACAATTCAGACTATTCCAGGCCACCGAAAGCTTAAAGAATGGCGTGGAATAGTCTGAATTACCAATTTTAAATGCATATTGAATTATTAAACACTGTTGTGCTGATCCCAGAATTACACAGACAGCATCACCATGTGGTGGACTGTCATTAGTGTCGTTGAGAATTAAGTGCTGGTGCTCAGCAAAAGGAACCACTGACTCAAATTAAGCACTGTGTCCCAGTATCTCATCCATTGATGCTACGTCTGAGTCATCCTCTTCCCCAGTTGTGCCATGATTGGTGTCTGTCACTACCTCCTGCGAATCCCTGTATTTCATAACATCCTCCACTATACGTGTATTCTCTTGTGTAGCCTGTTCTTTAGATGGGCTTCTCAATGCTCAGATTTTCTGTTTTTTAGTTCACCACATTTTGCACCCAGATTTAACAGGTTTTTTTCTTGTATCTCCTTGCACAATCCCAGTAATTTCCATCCATGCTCAAGCTTCATCAAGCATGGTGAAGAAATGTTTAGTTCCCTCCGTAATTACTCGTAATTTCGCTGGGTAAAGTAGAGCGTGTTGAATTTTGTGCTTGCTTGCATGACATCTGTTTAATCTCCATTAATGATCGTCTGTATTGGGTTTTTTTGGAATCTTTTTATTTAACAAGATCAAGATCAAGCAGTTACATTGATAATTGTACATGCGTTTCGACACCATCAACAAATCAGGAGTTAATTTATACAGTTTATGGGCACCAATTTGTGTCTGCGACACACTCAAGTAGTAGTTTTTAGTAAAGGCCTGTACCCACAGCCCAAAGTTCCCACACATATAAGACAGGCCGACTTTGTTCATTATCTGAATAACTATAATATGCACCCTTGTACATCCCCTATCCCTCGATATTTCCACCACGGCGACCAGATCTTTTCCCATTTTTTGGTGCAACCCCTGCTTTTATATACAGTTTCTTCTGCTCGCTGGCACCAATCCAGATCCCTTTCCCATTCGGTCACTGTTGGTGGCTGAGGAGCTCCCCAGCGCCGGGCAATATTTCGCTTTGCAACGCCAGCCGCTAGTTTCAACCAAATATTGGTATACCTGGGTCTATCTGTGTCTCCTTTGATCAGCAGAAGAAGCCCCTTTGCGTCCAGGGGGACCTCCACTCTGGATACTTTAGCCATTATGTCTGTTACCCCCCGCCAAAACGGTACAATCTTGGGACACTCCCATAGGATATGAAAGAAGGAGCCCTCCAGCCGACAACACCTGGCACAAAGTGGCGTCGGTACCCTCCCCCACTTGAACAGTTTGGTGCAGGGATAGCATGTGCGGTGTACCAGCCAGAATCTCGTGCGTATCGCTATTTCTCTAGGGCCTTGGAGTGCCTCCATCCACTCTTCATCATCTATATTTCCCAGGTCGTCTATCCAGGCTGCCCTAAGAGTCATCAGGGGGTCCGGCATATTATTCATAAGTTTGCAATAGATTGTGGCTGTTGCCTTTTCGGGGATGGGGTCTGCTAGGAGTCTATCCTCTAAGGGGGAGTGATCCGGAGGGGTCACACCCCGCTGCACGTAGCTGCGCAGGGCATGCATGAGTCTTAGGTATGGGAACCCTTGCGCTGGGGATAGGCTATATTCTTTTTGGAGATCCTCGAAAGGCAGAGGTGTGCCATTGCGCCAGACATCCCCCAGCCTTTCTATGCCTATTGTCTGCCAGCTTCTAAAGCCTTACAATGTCGCTATCTCCTTCAACTGATCTCCCACCCACAGGGGTGTCATACTTGTTAATCTGCCCCGCCATCCAAGTATTTTGTTCGCCTCTCTCCAGCATGCCACCACTGTTGCGGTGTGGCTAGGCCATGTATGGTCCGTCTTTTTGGTGTATATGAGCGATTTGCAGTTTCCTCCTTCCATTGCCTCTCTGTCTACTCTATATGCTGGTTCATTCACACTTGCAAACACCCAGTCATTTATGACCAATAACTGTGAGGCTAAATAGTATAGTTTGATGTCCGGGACAGCGAGGCCTCCATCGTAGACTCCGTTCTGCAGCTTGCGCAGTGCTATCCTGGGTGCACCACCCTGCCATAGCAGTGTTCGCACATCTTGAGCAACTCGCACGAACAGCGCCTGGGGAATTGGATAGGGGGTATTCTGCATAATGTATAGAAGGCGTGGCAGGGCCATCATCTTATATAATGCCGCTCTACCCATCAGGGACAGTGGCAGGGTGCACCAGTGCTGCACGTCCGTATGGAGTCTGTCCAATTGGGGAACAAGATTCCTTGTGTGGAACACCTGTTGATTTCGCGTGACGTATATTCCCAAGTATTTAAAGCCATCTGTCACAATCGGGTGCCACGCATTTCCTCGGTAATCATGGGGGTGAGCCTGACAAAGGGAATATCACGGACTTAGCCCAATTGATAGAAAACCCCAAGTAACTTCCGAATAGTTCGAATATATTCAGTATACGTGCTATAGAATAATAAGGTCTTGAGAGATATAGAATTATGTCATCGGCATACAACGATATGCGCTCCTCCCAGCCCCTTGGTGTTGCTATGCCCCAAATCATCGGGTCCGTTCTAATCCAGAATGCCAATCGTTCCAGAGTTAAAGCGAACAGCAGTGGCGACAAGGGGCAACCCTGTATCGTGCCCCATCGCACCTGGAACGATCTAGACAATGTCCCATTGACTCTGACGCGGGCCGTCGGGCCGTGGTATAACAGCTTCACCCAGCTACAAAAAATGGGACCGAAGCCCAAATTTAGTGAGTACGGCAAACAGGTATGGCCACTCTATGCTGTCAACAGCCATTGAGGTGTCTAGCACCATCAAAGCTGTCTGTTGCGAAGTTGGGTCTCTAGCCAGATGTAGTACACCTTGCAGCCTACGTAGATTATGGCGGGTGCTTCTGTGTGGCATAAATCCGGATTGGTCCACGTGGACAATGGTTGCTATAATGGGCATTAATCGATTGGCCAAGACTTTGGCCAAAACCTTCGTCTCCACATTAAGCAGAGAGATTGGCCGGTATGAACTACACTGATTCGGTGGTTTACCTGCCTTATGTATGACTGTGATAGTGGCCGCTCGCTGATCTACGGGCAGCTGGCCCTCTTCCCTCGCCTCTACTAACATGTTGTGTAGCGGTGTTGTTATTTTAGATGTGAGACATTTGTATAATTCGACTGGGAGACCATTCAGGCCAGCTGCTTTCTCTGATTTTAAGGCCACTAGTGCCTCGGACAGTTCCTCACTCGTGAGGTCTGCGTCTAAGACCTCTCTTGATTCCGCAGACAGAGTCGGTAGCCTAAAGTCCTGTAACAATTCATTGCAGTCCCTTTCTGATCTTGTGCACACCGGTGCATATAGGCCTTCGTAGTATGAGGCAAAGGTTTCTGCTATCTCCATGTTGGACATATGTAATGCCCCGGGTACGTCCAGTACGCTGACCACCCAGGATCTCTCCCTATCCCGCTTTTCAAGCCAGGCTAACAGTTTAGTTGCATTATCGCCAACGTCATAAAGCCGGTGTTGCGTTGCCAGCGCATAGGCTCTCGCCTCGCCATCTGCCAATGCCCGCAGCTCTCTTTGGCGTAGTGTCAGTTCGTCTTGCCTATCTGAGTTCCCTTCAACCGTAACCTCCTGTTCTATACGTCTTATTTCATCTTCCAGTGCCTTCATTTGCAAGACTTCTTCTTTTTTCTTGCCCCCTATAAACGCTTGAGCCTGGCCCCCGAGTACAGTTTTATAGGCCTCCCATAAAGTTTGGTATGATTTCACTGAGCATGTGTTCTCACGGAAGTATAGCTCCGTTTGCTCTCAGAGTTTGTCTTTAGTTTGGGGGTCCCTAATTTGCCAGGGATCTATCTTGGGAAACTGCGATTTGGTAGTAGTTGGTCCCCGGATCGTGATGCCCACTGGGGAGTGATCAGAGATGCCCCTGGCCATTATCACCAGAGAGGCAAAATCTCTCACACCATCTATGCGGGTGAATAGGTAATCAATTCTTGAAAAGGAGGTGTGCCTTGCTGAATAGTAGGTATATTGTTTGGTTTGTGGCTTATGTGTCCGCCAGAGGTCAGTGTGACCCATAGCCGTCATGAATCCCGTGAAAACCCGCTCCCCCTCTTTGAGCTATATGCGAGCTAGAGCGGTCTAACTCTGGATCTAAGACTGCATTAGCGTCTCCTCCAGCAGAGAATGCCTGCTGGAAGCCCAACCAGAACAGCACTTATTTTGGGGAAGACCACCGTCTGCAGCCTCAGGGGAACATAAAATGAACACAGCACTATGGAACGTCCCTCCCATTTGCCCGCTACTGCCACGCAGCAGCCTATGTCGTCTGACCAGGTATTATCAATCGTGAAGGGCAATGCGTTTCGGATCAAAATTCCCACTCCCCTGGCATCCGACGAGTACCCTGAGTGCGCCACTAATCAGTATCCCAAGCGGTCTAAGGCCTTGTACCGGCTTCCTCTAATATGCGTCTCCTGCATCATTACTATGTCTGGGGAATGTCGTTTTATATATTGAAGGATAAGCGTTCCTTGGAATTTATTCCCCAGGCCGCTTACATTCCAAGTCCAGGCTCGGATATTAGCCTCTACACCTGTCTGTGCCATTAATACAGTTCTTGGTCTCGATTTGCCCCTCTACTCCGAACCGCTTAACTTTGACCTGTATCCTGTGTCGAGTATATGCATCTTGAGCTATAACATTCAAATAAACAAAAAACTCAAACAATTCAAACAAAGTACCCAATGCCCCCCTCCCTGCGACCCTGCTAGGTGAGTGTTTAACCCCCCACCTCCCAAACAAGCAGAGTGCCTGTCACCCTAGGTGTGTAATGTGTACAACTGGTGAGTGGGCGGGAGACAGCCTCCAGCACCTGTCGAATAATTACATGATCTAAACATTTTGTACCTCACAGTTAGTAAAAGAAGCTCCCTATGTGTTCGCCTTGGGTAAGAAGGCTGTCATGCCTCATCTGGGCTTTGCTATTTTCTAACGCCCCTTATTGCATTACTCATGTCGCAACATTTTACCTCATGGATCTTATATCACTTCTATGTATATGCCCCCCTTGCATTGTTCATGTCTCAAGTGAAGTTCGTGTGTCCCTGACCACAAAGGGGCCCGTCATTGTCACTTATCTGGTCTCTGACGCTGGGTGGTATTGTCTGGCTCATGATCCGAGCCCCGTCTTTCTGGGTCTTGGTTCTTTGTGATGGGTGCCCTCACCATCCCTCCAGCCAATCGCTTGCCTCCTCCGGAGTCGTGAAGAAGTAGGCCTTCCCTCCATTCAGAATCTTTAACTTGGCCGGGAACAGCATCATGTATTTTACATGTTGTGCCCGGAGAGCTCTTTTTACTGCGTCAACGGTACGGCGCTGCACCTGTAGTGTGAAATCCGGAAAGAATCGGATACAAGCATTGTCGTAATGAAGATCTCCCATCTGCCGCACCGTGTGCAGGATAGCATCTCGATCCCTAAAGTTCAATATCCGCGCAATGATTGTTGGGGGGGGCCGGGACACGGGCGTGGCCCCAGCGCCCGGTGTGATCGTTCCTCTGAAAAGAACGTGGATAGGCGCTTCGGCTTGAGTTTGTTTAAGATAAGATCCTCCATGAAAAGGTCCATCGACTGTCCCTCCATTCCCTCCGGAACCCCCACCACGCGAATGTTGTTACGACGCGCTCTGCCTTCCTGGTCTTCCAGTTTGGCCAATATGTCTATCTGGTTTTTGGTTAATTCCCTCACCTGGTCCTCTAGGCGTTTTGTTTTGGACTGCAGGCTTCCGACGCTTGCTTCCGCAGTGGACACTTTGTCCGCCAGCTTACGGAAGTCGGCCCGGAGCAGATTCACCTCCTCCATCACAGAGTCCAGTTTGGGTTTCAATGTGCTTCGCAGCTCCCTGATTGCCTGCATGATGTCTTTCAGGGAAGGCTCCTCATCTCCTTCTGGCGCATCCGCCCCGGTGGCGCCCCCTTCACGGCTCATTGCTACTGTGTATTTATCGATTTGGTTCACTTGATCGGCTCCTCCGTGCTTTGGCCGCACCATTTCCCGGGACTATGAGTTTGCTGGCGCTTGACTATCGGGTTTACGTTGGTAGTCCATGCGTTGGGTAATGCGGCTCTCCAAACTTGGTGGATCCCCTTGTCTGGGGCGGCTACTGTTTACCTCCTCCTTATCTGGGCTCCTTCGTTTTGAGGGCGGCACGGGCTTCTCTCACGCCCGTCAGCAGGTACCCCGTTCCTCCCCTGTGTGCTCGACTCGCGCCCCCAAGATTAAAGGGAGGCCCCCTCTGTCTCCTCGGTCAGGATATATTGCACGCCTTACTAGGCCCTGCAGCACCGCCCCGGCGGGCCACCCCAGCTCTGTGCCAGTCTACTTTCAGGGGAAGCGGGCTGCAATGTCTGGCCCGCCAGTCAGTGCTTGTGCTGGCCCACTTAGCTGCCTGATCCGGGCCCCGCCAGAAGCTGCCCCACACCACTTGGGCCTACGCGCAGTGCTGGGGAATAGATCCTCGGCCCGTTGAAGGCCTCAGCATAACTCCCAAGGGGCCTGCTTCTATCCTGCACTCCAGGGGGCCTTCAGCTTGGTTTCAGGGCCTCTGCTCACAGACCGCGATTTGCCTCCAGCGTCGGGTACCCCACTCCCTCCTGTGTACCGCAATCAAGCCGCTGGGCTTCCGTGCCAACGCCGCACCTGGGGTTTCCACTGTTTGCAAGGTGCTCCGAGTCGCGCTACACCCTGTTTCTGCGCTCCTCCGCGCGCCGTCGGACACCGTCTTGCCCAAAGGTGGGAGGGGCCGTCTCCTCGGCCGACGGCTTCCCAAACCCTTTGCACCTCCGGGGCACGTCTAAACTCGCCGGTCTACAGCCCACAGGATAAGCGCCATTATTCACACTCGGCGAGCATCGAGAGCGCGACCGTTGCCTCCGCTCTCAGTTTCTCAATCTCGCTCCGGTTCCCTTCTCCGTGCGCTAGTGCTCAGGCGCCACCATTTTGTCACCTGGCAGCGCCGCTCACCTTACTGTGTTGCTCGGGGTTTCCGCTGTTGAAATCTAATTGCGGCTGCCCCCCGGGGCTCACGCAGTCCCCAACTGTTTTCCGGCGGCCTGCTCCTATGACATTGGCGGATTATGACGGATTTCTGTGAGGTTTTGGCTGGCGGCTACCGCAGCCCGATAAGCCTGCGACCATCCTCGCTGGCTGCTAGCCACGCCCCCCGATCGTCTGTATTGTTGTTCTAGTTTAGTATAGTCCAGAGAAATGTTTACTTTACTATTCTCAATTGTCCAGGCGCCATGGTCTCTGGCTACTTACAGCCATTACTTAATCTCTAGTCCAAAAATTTAAGAGGAGGGCCACCATTAGTCTAAAAGTGGCTCCTGGGACAAGTGGGTGCCCCAGCACCCTGTATGCCTTGTCAACTTTTCCAAACATTTCCACCCTTTGTCCCTCAATCAGTTCGGGCATGTCCTAGACAAAAGCTGTTTCACCAAGAACCACCCTCTGCATCACTGACTCTGTGTTGCGGGTACTCGACTGCATCCTTTAAGTCTTTTATTTGTGTGTGCAATTCCCATACAGTAAGTCTCAAAGCTGCTAGCATGGATTCATTTTCAGTGACTTTTTCAGCAAGCTGCTTGTGATCAGTTCGTAACAAGTTCACATCGATACGAATCAAGTCAATTTTGGCATTGAGAGTGCATTTTGAATCAATGATGGCTTGCAGGATTGCATCAAATTTACCTGTGTGGATTTAACAGGCACAAGAGAGAACAGGTATTCATAGAGTGCAATTAGCAGTCCATAGTGGCTGCTGCTCCGGGGCAGTAGTGGTGGGGTGGGCAGAGGAAGGGTTTAAAAAAAAAAGAAGAAAATATCACTTGCCGGCCAGCCATCGCCTCTCCTCCGTCCTCTTCTGTCAACCAGAAGCACACAGGCTCCTAGACTCCCCTAGCCAATGAGGACGCTGCTGTCACCAGCATGACAGCAGCGTTGGGATTGGTCTGCGCGGCCTGGTTCGGTGCTCAGACAGGGAGCGGGAGCCTGTGCACGTTCTCCACCCGGCTGTGCAATACAGCCGGGTGGAGAAATGATACGTGCGCATGTCTGTTGGGCCTGCCTAAGACGGTGGCCAAACCGTCATGCGCATTTAAGTGCACTAACCACTCCTCCCCCTGCTGGCTGTGATGACAGCCAAGCCCGGTCTGTCCCAAAACTGGCATCAGCACAGAAAAATAAAATGATAATAACATCGTGTTATGATTTTATTTTTCCTTTTTTGCACTGCTGAAAAGCAGTGGGGCGATGCGCCTCCGCCTTAGTGGAGGAGCCGTCGCTGGCTGTCTCTAGCTTCACAGTGCCACAGATTTTTTGCCTCTTTGCCTTCAACCCCGAAAAAAATTGTTTTACCAATTACAGAGGAAACCATATTCACATTAGCAGATTCGGCAACCACCCAGCACGGTTTCACTAAGTGCATTCAGAGTGGAGGAGGGCTCTCTCAACACATTTGTCTCTGGGCCTGTGTAGTTATGACATGGTGTCCTCCCAGGAGCCACCTCCCTAGGGACACCGCCTGTACATACCAGGACAGTGCAGGTGGAGTTCATTGCTTTTGGGGCAGCGATCGTCTCCTCTTCATGTCCATGGCCTGGGGAAATAAAGGGCCTGGTCCGTGCCCTTCCATGTCTGTCTCCGGTGAGTCTCCACCATTGCGGTTGTCACTGCGGTCAAGGACCAGAGGCGTTACCAGAGCATCCACCTTCCCCTCTCTCCAGTTCTCTGCCAAGCATGGCACGGCCTGTGCTGAGGTTTCATTGGCACGGACACAGCAGCTTGGCCACCATGGCATCCAATTTCTCATGCCTCGGGGTTCCACCCTCGCCATACATGTTATCTCGAGAGCACAGGATGCTGACGGCCACCAGCCTGGATCTGCGCTAATGTGCAGCAGACAGGCTATACACTGCCTCTTTTTCACCTTGGGTTGCTGCATGTACACCGGCCGAGCCAGTAAGTGCCAAGTCTGGACTGGGAATCCAAAGCAGTCTTGGCAATGTTGACGGACCAGCTCCCCTGGTGTCTTTGTTACTGGGGGCCGATATAGCAGCACTGCTGCAAAACCGCCCCCCACCACTGCATAATCGGCCCCCACCCTTCCAGCCTACTGGGGAAACGCCTGATGCCCGCTACGGCCAGTCCGACCCTGGTAGGCGCCCGTTTCAGCCAAAATAATGCATTATATCTAACTTTAGTGCAGGGTTTCATGGGCTGGAGTACGTCTCACTCCATAGAGTCACATCATCTGTGAGCCCCTGCACCTCCCCCTCCCAAATCCACTTAGCGGGGAGGGTGGTGCCCTCCCCTACACACAGAGCCCCTCTTGGAAGCCATCGTTACTCACCCAGATACAAATCAGAAGACATCACGAAACTCAACTGCTTCCCAGCCCTTTGTTGTACAACTACGGGGCATATTATCAACAACCGGCGATAAATATCGCTAAGCGCACTTAGCGCTAGGATATTTATCACCGGCTATCGATGAATTTTATCGCTGAGATAGCGTGCTATTAGAAACGCTTATCTCAGAATCGATAAAATTCCTGGCGCAAGCTGCCAAATGTCCGAATATCGCTGGAAATCCAGCGATAATCGCACGACATTTGGCGATAGCTTGTTGATAGGGCTGGGCATACTTAACCATGATATCCACCTTCCATTGGATATCATGGCTAAGTCAAACTAAAAGCATGCGTAAGGAAAGTAGCTTTAACCAAGGTTAGCGCTACTTTTCTCATCGCTATGCTTGTTGGGGATTCCCTTGATAATTGGAGAAATGTCGGTTAACGACATTTCTCCAGTTATTTTGGGACGGAACGCCCACTTTGCATCTCCTTAGAGATGCAAGGGTGGGCGTTATGGAGAAGGGCGATAGGGCAAGGATTCACGCGATAGCGTGACCTTGCTAATACAGCAATAAAATTATCGCCGCTTTTCGTCTGAAAACAGACGCTAAAGCGGCGATAATTTCTTATCGCCGGCTTGATAATATGCCCCTACATCTTTAATATTACGGAATGAATTGTTTGAACAAAGACATGAGCAAGGGAGGCCTACTTCTCCAATGGAGCTGCACCTGTGACGTCTTTTCAATAAATAGCCTAGTTAAAGCCGCCTGTGGAAACATAGAAAACATATTGGCATGCTCTTCCGAAATGCAAAGCTGTATTACAGGAATTCTAGTTTCTCTGCTTCGTGCACGGAGGCATACTTAATGTCAACAGCGCTCTTAATCCTTTGTGCTCACAGCCACACCTTTCAGACAGAACCATTACCGAATTCATCTAACATAGAGCAGCGCAGGGAACCTCCCCGGTTTATTGTCTCTGTTGGGATAGGCGGAGAAAAAGCTTGTGTTCAGTACGCAAATTGTTTTTCATGTGTTGCCTGAGGACAAACAGTAACGTAGAAATCTGATTCAATAAGAAATGTTTATCTGGCTCTTTTTTGGGCGTGACGTAGTGCCTTCCAACTGCTGTGGCGTTCCTATTCTGCCTGCCTGAACACAGAAAAGAAAGTTGTGTAGAGGAGAGTGACGCAGCATAATTTGCAAAGTCTGATTATGTTTCCTCTGTGTAGTGGGTGGGCTATAACCAGGGCCGGTTCTAGGGTGGTGCGATTGGTGCAGCCGGACTTGGTGCTGAATTTGGTGGGGTAATGGGGGCAGTACCACAGGTTTAAAAAGCACCTGCTGCAGAGTTCATTGGGTGTCCAGCAGATTTCAGGCACCAATAAAAATGCCAAGATAACTCAGGTGATTAAAGTTCGTGCTGGAGAGAGATCGAGTTTTGTCTAGCATTAGTTTCCACTCATGATAAAGTAGCAGGGTTAATATGCCTGCTGCAAAGAACATGTACCAGACAAATCACCTACTGTATTTTATGTGGATAACTCAGTGGGTTACTGTTTTGGCATAGAGATCCACTTGTTACTTGCAGTTCATAAATTACAATCCTAATGTAGCAAAATGAGCTATGAACTGTCATCAAAGAGATGCATGCACACTGCATGGTATAGGTTAGAACGTTATTTTTTTCACCCAGTCTTTCATTATCCTACTGTTGCTAAAAAGGATTAATTTGGAAATACATTCTTATTAGTAAAGACAACAACTGCAGTATATTTTAAATCCTGAGTCTGTGCTTTACCAGACCAAACACATTAAAAATATACTGCTTACTATTATCAGTAACATGTGACCCCTAAACCTTGCAATCCTCATCGTCTTTTGTAACATTTGCTATAGACCGATTTACACAATGTATGATTCATTGGATCTGTATATAATGTGTGTGTGATGTTAAGTGCTCTGATACCCTACACTGGTATGAGCAGCACTGTAAAATAAATGAGATGCATGTGAGAGAGGTACTATATGGAAAGATGAGGGGCACTGGTGGAGTGTGGCAGGGAGGGAATTCGCAGAGAAGGAGGTTTTGTTGGGGGGCGCAAACAAAGATTGTCGTACTGGGCGCCACCAGCGATAAAGCCGGCCCTGGCTGTACCACTCTGTGCTGTGTAGGTGGGTACTTGTACTTTCAGAAGACAGCACTGCAAAGTTGTGTATAGATTGTTGTATTATGAATTCTACATTCTACCATGCATGCCAATCAGGGCCGGACTGGGAACCCAAAGCAGTCCTGGCTATGTTGACGGATCATCCCCCTGCTGCTTTTGTTACTTGGGGCCGCTGCAAAACCAGACCCCAGTAACAAAAATGGCCTCCACCACTTCAAAATCGGCCCTCACCCTTCCAGCCTCCCGGGGAAACACCCGATACCCGCTAAGACCAGTCCGGCCCTGATGCCATTAGACCCAATTCAGGGAGGAAACTCACAATTTTTGAAGCAGGAAATGGCTTTATGTTGGCTATCTCCCATCTGAAATTGACTCTTCTTCAATAGAATTATATGGGGGGGAAATACATTCTCCCGATTATTATTTTCTTTTAAATGTCCCGCTTTCCTCTTTAAAATGTTGGCATCTATGTACTAGTACAGACCTCTTAAGATTCCCAGGTCCATACATAAATAGCTAATCCAGTCCTGGTTCTCTCTTTGCATTCAGAGTTGTAGTTCTGACTTTACACAATTGGATCAGCAGAACTACAAATCTCAAAATTCGAGGAGAAAGCCTGTACCAGAGGATATATTTATGAATATAACTGGGAAATGTGAGTGCCCTGTTATCACAACAATCTGGGCAGGATCACAAAAACATTTTTGGTAGAGTTATTAGTGTTGGGGGGTAATTTAAGATAAAGAAAAAGACAAGACTCCTCTTGGCAAGGGAAACACAGATTTTTACTGTTACGGCACAGAGAGTAGCTATCTCCACACTGGTATACAGCTGTTCTCAATTTTCTGCTTCACAGTCAGCCACTTATATACCAATACCGAACAATGCGGATTACAAAGGTCAAATAGTGAGTTACTTAGCAGGTACATATTGGTTACAGAAAACATTTTGCCAGCTGTGTTCTTAACCTTATGACTTCTCTCTGCACATTCTTCATTGTAATTTCTAACAATGCTTAACAAACAAACTATTCCCTACTCTTGAATGCATGTGTTTTTGCGTGTGTGTATTATCATTCTGGTCCCAAGACCTCTGATCAGATTCTGTGTGCTCTTGGCTAATTCAATTTTCTGCTCCTATACTTCAATTATGTTCTAAATTTGTTGAGAACACTATAGTACATCCTTATTGTGCAGTGACCATAAATTCCTTCAAGCTTACAAACATGAGTTTTCTTTTATTTAGACCTTGCAGGTCATGCACTCTATTTTCAAGCAAACTCTTCACCTCTCTGGCATCAGCATGGATTTTAGACCTACACTTCTCTTTCACCATGTATACTTGTATATCGTTTTCTACTGCTGTCTACTGTAGTGTAATTTCTTCATGTTTCATTTTCTCTCCAACATTCTCCCCTCTAGTTGATATTTCAACTACTGGTTCTAATCCTGAATCTGTACTTGGGACTAGATGGTATGTGTTGCCCTGAGCATATACTACTCGTGTTGTTGTCCTAACTGGAAACATCCCTCCCACCTTTGTACTGATCCTTCTACAACATGCTAAAATTAATTGAATACCAAAGTATACCAATAACAGGGCCAAAATAACTTGCAATTAGGCTCCCAACAGTCCCGACATCCAGGATGGTAGTAAAGGAAACCACCCACTACGCCAATTATCTGGGGCACCTCCTTTATTTACCATTTTCGTCTGTAGATTGTGCAAAGTTTGTATAGCCTCTGACAAAGTTCCGTTGTCCGCATCAATTGCTGGGATAAAAGTACAACAAGCAGTCCCAATCTTTGCACATACCCCTCCTTACATGTCCACCATAAGGTCAAGTACATAACGGTGTTGCATTATGATCATTCTCATGTCACGCAGTTCTTCCTTTATGGCATTAAATCCATCTTTCATAGTGTTTATAGATCTCATCTGTTCTATTGAGTTATGTGTAGCCATCAAATAGTTGCATTTGCCTGAACAAATGTCAGAATACTTCCATAGGACAACTGTGCATCATAAAGCAACTGGCACCCTGGGGGAACAACATTTCAAGTGGTATTGCCACAATACTCTGCAGTTTTTCTCCCTTGGTAACAGAGTCATTGGATAGCTCGTGAGGTGTTCATGAAGTATTGACAGGTTAATTCCAGGAATTACCAAAACAGGGACGTACAAGGTGACCAATGAGCATAGGCCATTCCAGTTCAGTGGTAGCTAAACGTTCAGTAGTTCTTCACACTACCAATAATAGTCCATGAGGTTGGGGGTGCCCCCCGGCATGTCAGCATTACCAATTGTGTCACTGCAGTTGGTATTCCTGCCCACATTAACAGTGCTATTACCTCTAAAACATAAAGAAACAGATGTTAATCTCATGATTGTCTGAGGACTTACTTCACTCTCTATCCAGGTGCAATGCGCAACATTATCATCTCATAAATGCACACACTTTTTTGACTAATATCAGTACCATTCCATAAAAGCATGGCCCTACATGAAATTTCGATATCAGAATGCCATTGATCATGGGCATAAACTGATCCCATAACTCTAAATCCTGGTCTATGAACACAATCTGGGGGTGAAGGATTTACTAAATAACTATTACACTCAGTGGGCGGGCGTGTTACTCCTAAAAACCCCAAACCTAAGACCATTTGTATCCTTTCTACAGTGTTAGGACGACCTGTTTTCTTCATTCATGATATTTCATCCTTAATGTCCTCTCTATCTGTAATGATGTATAAAACCTCTGCTGAAGAGTCATTTTTTGTGGCATTAACAAGAAACAGTACTACCCTAATATGTGTTGGCTGCATTCCGGCCATAATCTGATCCTGCGGCATGAGGAATTAAGGAGCAAGTGAAACATGATTCAATAGTATTTTCTGAACCTATGTCTGACATGTGCTGATACCACATGTTATCTAATAATCTGGTATGAATACTACTGGACACATTATCATGAGTAGAGAGTTCTCTCCGCAGGTGTGTGATGTAACTAGTAGACCTAGAATATACATTACTATAAAAGAGCAATAGTAGAAGTAATAGTGTTAGGAGACAAAAAAAGAAAAAAAGAAAACAAAAATACATAACTTTCATTCTGTTGATCCCAAAAATTGTCCAAAAGCAGAAAATTGTCCAGAGGTGAATGGGGTATTTTTATGTTCACAATCTTCTTCCCCCTCTTGTTCTTTTTATATTGCTGGTGGTTTTTGACATGATGTTAGTTTTATCTGAATGTCTGATAAATGGATCCAAGGCTTTCTGCCATCTACCTTGATGGCATTGTGGGTGGCCATCATTACGGTGAAAGCCCCTTCGAACTGAGGCTCTCTCCATTTCCAAACAAAGTTTTTGACAAAAACGTTGTCCCCTATGTGCACAACTGGGAGGTCAACCTCAGTGGTGGCGTGCTTCTTTTTCCCTTTGGTTACCTGTTTAGAAATGAACTTTGCAACTTTGGTTAATTCAGAGAGATAAACATGTATTTCATCATTTAAGATATCTGCCATACTTTCTCCCTGCACATTGCTTCTAGTAGCAGGTATCTGTATATTCATAGGTCTGCCTATCACTATATGATGGGGTTTTAGGTGATGATCAGAATTAGGGGTGTTCCTAAGAGAAAAGAGTGCCAATAGTAAGCAGTACAATCATTTATTATGCAACGTGGCGCATAGCTTGCTGATCTTGTTCTTCAGCAGGCCATTAAGGCACTAAACTATGCCATTACTTTGGGGATGATAAACAGAAGATAACTTGTATTTTATCCTAAACATTGTCGTTAGATGCGTGGAGATTGCATTAACAAAGTGTGTGCCATTGTCAGATCTTATCCCTTCCGCAATTCCCCAGCAGGGAATCCCTTTGCAAATCAGAAAAGGAGCAGCTGACTTAGCATCACAGTGGACGCATGGTCCTGCTTTAATCATCGGGAAAAAGGACAAACAATAACTATTAGATACCGATAGTTGTTGCACCTATCTAACACGTCCACAAAGTCAATATGGAGAGCTTTAAAAGGATCTTGTGGTCACTGAATGGTAGATTGTATTACCTTTAATGTGGGATTTGAAGAGAATTGTTGACAAAGTACAATTATGAAGGTACATGGTTAGCACATCATGTAAGTAGGGAACAAACCAATCTTGTTGTATTTGCATAGACAAATGGTCTTCTGAGGTGTGGGCTGGTGAATGCGTCTGATCAAGAGCTATCATAAGCAAAGCCTGAGGCATCACTGGTTTACTTGTAGATATTTGTCTATAAATTAGATCATCCCCTGACTAGGAGCATCCTCTAGCCTCCCATAACTGTTTCTCATGTGGTGGAGCAGCTTCTTGCAACTCTCGAAGATGTAAACGCGCTGTTTCTGCATAGTGAGGTGTGATATTATGGGTGGTAGTGACAGATTCAGACTCAAGATGTCAAGGCAGTCTGGGCCACAAAACAGGGTCGTGTTGTGAAGTTGATGGCACAGAGAGGGTGTGGCATAGCTGTATCTTTAACTGCCCAATCTGCTAGTGAATTTCCCAGTGACACAGAGTCCTGTCCATTTGTATGTGCTGCACATTTCACAACTGCCACTGCTTGTGGTAATGCAAATGCCTCTATAAAAGCCTCTAAGAGATTCCTTTGCATAACAGGACTCCGGTCTGACTTATGGAAGCCTCTACTGCTTGATCTCATAATGTTAGAATGCACAGTGGTAGTTACATAAGCTGAATCTGAATAGATTGTGATGACCTTTCCTGTTTCTTGCTTAAGAGCCACTATCAAGGCTATCAACTCTGCTGCTTGTGCAGAAAAATTTGTGCTGGTAGTGCTAGCTGCTCTACTATGTGGAGTGTGTCTGAAGAACCGTGCTGTTGTGCTCTGACTACTGCTGCACCTGTATGTCTTGCTTTTGTATCCTGGTCAATAGTAGAAGAACCATCAACAAAATAGACAATGCTACCTGGAATAGGATCATCTGATGCTTCACTAGATTCATAAGGAATATACGTTGTACAGTCATGCGCATCTTCCTAATATAGCATGAGCAAAGAATGTTGTAGGGTTCACTGTATGACACTTCACAACCTTCAAATATCCTTCAAATATGGTAGTGATAGTATCATCCCATTTCCTGACACTCTATGTGTAGTTAGAGTAGTTTTAGCCTTCTGAATGGTAGCAAAACTGCATGTTCTGCATAGAGCGTCAAAGGTGCTACCATGCCAATGGGGGGGTTCTTCTGTTCTGCAAAAGCTGCAGTAGTGAGAGCTTGCTCGCAAGGATAATGTCCTGTCATCACTGAATCCAACTGTCCACCAAAATATGCAATGGGCTTGTATCCTAAGTGATATTTCTGCATAAGGACAGCTGTTAACACTTGACCATTGCAATGACAAAAGAGATAAAACTCCTTGGTGTAGTCAGGAGTCCCCCAAACTGGGGCATTTGTTATCTCAATCTTCAATTTTTGGAAATTCTCCCTCATCTCTGATGTCCACTTTATCTTATCATTTCTGTCTTTCTCCTGTTTAATAGAAGCCAGCAAGGCACTATTAAAGTGCATAATTAAAGTCCCATTGCCTCACATAACTACAGAGACCAAGAAACTTCTGTATTTTCTTTACAGTTTCTTGCTCAGTCATTTGACGTATGGATGCAGCTTTCTCAGGAGTCACTTGTCAACCAGAAACTGACAGTAATTGTCCTAGGTAATGGACCTTATATTTAATTTTGTCTTTCTCCATCTTGCATCCTCTTTGTGCTAGAGTAACCAGTAGAGATATAGTATCTTTCCTACACTGCTTTTATGTAGAACTGAAAATTAAAATGTTGCAACAGGGTACTATCACACTGGAAATTTCACAGATAATTTTTCACCACTCTGTGAAAATTGCTAGGGGACTCACAATACCCTTGACGTAAACGGGAATACAAATACTGAGTCCCGGTGTCACATATTGTAGGCCTGGGCGGTGAACTTCGCTACGTTTGTGGAGTTTGCGGAGTTTTCCACACTCCGTGGAGTTCTGAAAAACTCTGCTCCGCGGAGCAGAGTTTTTTCCTCTGTCACACTCACCAACATTAAGTTGGCGAGTGCGAGCGAGGAAAATCCAACGCTAGACCACCTCCTAGCGAGATTTCTCAACGCGGGCGGTCGCGGGGGTTGTCACCGCTCGCATTGAGAAACCATCCGTTTGCGTTGAGGAAGCTGTCGCTCGAGTAGAAAATCTACTCGAGCGGCAGAGAGAAGCAGCGCCCTCTTGCGCTGCGCATGGTGCTGTTTGCGCTGATTTTCCACCGCTGGACAAACACCTGGCGCTAAAGGTCAGCACGAACGGTGCGACCTAACACAATCCGCTGCTTGAGGAACTCTGCGTAGCGCAGCATAGCTTTTTGGTCACTTCACGGAGTTCCGAAACTCTTGCAAACTTTGCTTAGGCCTAAAATATTGGCTGTCTGGAAGGAGATGGATGCTAAAAAAGGCATTCTTAAGATCTATAACAGAGAAATATTTAGCATCCTGAGGAATATTCATCAAAATGATGGAAGGGTTGGGAACGATTAGGAATTCTGGTACTACAACATCATTCAGGGGGTGCAGGTCTTGAACCATACACCAGGTATTACCCTTAGATTTCTTGATCAGATAAATCGGGGTGTTACAAGGAGACACTCCACGGTAAATCACTCCTTGCTCTACCAATGCTTGTATAGTAGGGGTGATGACCTCATCTGCTTCTTTAGAAAGAGGATACTGTCTCTTCCTAGGCAGAATAGCACCTTCCTTCATTGTAACTCTAAATGGAGTAGCAGTACAAATAAGACCTACAGCATGGGGACCCTTAGTACACAAGATGTCTGGTGCTTGGGAAAGATCTGCATCCCTGAAAGAATCAAAGCTCTACCTGGTGTAGGCATCTTTACTTCCAATACTGTTCTCAATGGTATGTCATCCTGAAAGACTACAATTCTTTTCTTAGAATCATCATCAAACAATTGGTCATCCAATCTCTCCCTAACCATTTTACCTGGTTTAATGAATGGAACACATGCCCACAAGACATGGTTATGATCACTGGCTATCCCAGCACCATAGGTTGGTGTTAACTCTAAGGCCGCTATTTGTAATATCAACCCATTGTCAGGTAGACAAGAATCTTGCCCTTGTCTCTGCAAAAGACACTCTTTAAATAACTGAACATCCCGTCCCAGTAACTCTTGTGTTTCTGCTATTATTGTATACACTGCTATAGTAAATGCTTTTATATCAGTGGGTCGAGCTCTGATTTGATCTCCTACTGTTACAGCCATGATCCTAGAAGGTGGAACTCCAGGGGTAAAACAAATCATAGTTCCATCAGGCTCAAAATGAATAGTCATATTTAGTTTGGCCATAAGATCTCTCCCAAATAGATAAGCTCGGGAGGCTTGAGATAATAATAAACAGCCATCAATGTACCTCCCTCCTATTTCCATCTCCACTGGTTTAGTAAATGGAACTGCCCCAGAGAATCCTTGTGTGTCCATTGATCTATTACAAATTAGAAGATCTCCTTTCTAATACAAGATCTGGTTGCTCCCGTATCTATGAGGAATGCATACCTCTTGTCATTGATAGGTACTGTCATAGTGGGTTCCTCATCTGGCCTGTGCGTCACTGACAATACTGGACACATGGAACTACTCTGTGAGCACCTTCATTGTGTGTATCCTCCCACATAATTTGTCTGGAAAGGATTTCCTCCTCTCGCAATCACATCTCCCTGTCCACTTTGAGGTGGAGTTGCCATTGAGGGTGCTTAGTAACTTTACTGTGGCTGCATTTGTTGTACTTGGGGCATTACTGGTTGCTGCATGTTTTGTAGTGGTGTCTGAGGTACATTTATCAATAGTGGGTTTGACTGTGGCTGCACTACTGGAATTTCCTGGCTGATTGTAAACTCCTGTCCTTCCATTTTGTTCATCCCATCTCTTGGTCCTGCAATCTCTAATGAAATGTCTATAACTGTGACAATAGTGACATGTTTGATTCATCCTCTGGGGACCTATCCTGCCTATTCCTATTCCTCCTCATCCTACTCTGCTACTTCCTTGTGCCCTTACACTATCCTGCTGCTGTGGGTACTGTTGTGGGGTGGTCCCTGGGACCGATCTCACAGACATTGAGGTAATCTGAGTGGTGGTTGCTACTACAGCTTCTTCCATTGCTCCTTTCTTTGCCAACTTTTGCTGCACTAACTTAGCTGCTGCATTCTCTGTCACCTCCTGCTTGTTTCTCTCTTTCTCCCGCTTATTTTTGCAGAAATGAATTATATGTGCCTGTATCTCTGTCCAGATCTTGGCTTCCAACGCCACTATATTATCAAGATTGTCTTGTACATCAGAGGATAAACCCTTTTTCACTACATTGTAAAACAATACGGCATTTCCCCCTGTTACTTCCCAACCCTGACCAACTTCTTGGGTCCACTTTTCTTTCATCCTACGAAGAAACTGAGTGGAATACTCATTTGGCTGTATTGATTGAGCCATGACGGACCCAATGTCTGGCCTGTCAGGATACATTTATCTCAGCTGATCCCAAACTACTGTCCGCACTAAATTGAATGCAGAACGATCATACCCAGTCTCAGTGAGGGTAACATTTCTCACTCCAGCTTTCTGAAAAACAGAATCTGTCTCATCTCCTATAAGAGAACTGAGTAAACTCTTTATGTCACTTACTGCCAGGGTGATGCCTGCAGTTTTTTTTCAAAGGATCTAATCCATTTCCCTGCTTCCTCTGTAAGTGGCGGTTACAACTTTTTAAAATTCGCCTTGTCCATTTATGTCCAAGGATCCTAATGAGGTGCTCCAGGTCCCTTACGTATCAGGGGCATCTGATATATGGGAATGACAGAATGTTGCCTTTAAAGCTTTGCATTTCTCAGGTCCGGACTATCTAAAGTGAAAGTTTACTTAGTTCTTTCTGTCTAGGACTCTGCGATCCTCTTCACCCTACAAAGCAATCATCCCTAAATTCAAAAGAGCCCATTGGTGCGGTAGAAGTTTTGTACACTGTACGGCTAGGCAGTGGAATTCTCTCCAATTACAGCTGAAGAAATGCACAGAACTTCTTCCATTTAGGAAATCTTTAAAAATATGGTGTTTTATTCAATAGGTTTTCTCTTAATCATCTAGGTTTCTGACTAATTTCTTTTTTCCTTTCCTTTTGCTTTTCCTTCTGTTGCACTCGCTGGAGTGGGAATAGTAATTTTATCCACTACGCTAGCCAACACTTTCCCTACTGTTGCACTCGCTGGAGTGGGAATAGTAATTTTATCCACTCCGCAATCCAACACTTTCCCTACTGTTGCACTAGCTGGAGTGGGAATAGTAATTTTACTCCTCCGCTATCCAACACATTCCCTACTGTTGCACTCGTTGGAGTGGGAATAGTAATTTTTACCCCTCCGCTATCCAACACTTTCCCTACTGTTGCACTCGCTGGAGTGGGAATAGTAATTTTTACCCCTCCGCTATCCAACATTTTCCCTACTGTTGCACTCATTGGAGTGGGAATAGTAAATTATTCCCCTCCGCTATCCAATACTTTCCCTACTATTGCAGTCACTGGAGTGGAATTCTCTCCAATTACGGCTGAAGAAATGCACAGAACTTCTTCCATTTAGGAATTCTTTAAAAATATGGCGTTTTATTCAATAGGTTTTCTCTTAATCATCTAGGTTTCTGACTAATTTCTTTTTTCCTTTCCTTTTGCTTTTCCTTCTGTTGCACTCGCTGGAGTGGGAATAGTAATTTTATCCACTATGCTAGCCAACACTTTCCCTACTGTTGCACTCGCTGGAGTGGGAATAGTAATTTTATCCACTCCGCAATCCAACACTTTCCCTACTGTTGCACTAGCTGGAGTGGGAATAGTAATTTTTACTCCTCCGCTATCCAACACATTCCCTACTGTTGCACTCGTTGGAGTGGGAATAGTAATTTTTACCCCTCCGCTATCCAACACTTTCCCTATTGTTGCACTCGTTGGAGTGGGAATAGTAATTTTATTCCCTCCGCTATCCAACATTTTCCCTACTGTTGCACTCATTGGAGTGGGAATAGTAAATTATTCCCCTCCGCTATCCAATACTTTCCCTACTATTGCATTCACTGGAGTGGGAATACTAATGTTTACCTCTCCGCTATCCAAAACTTTCCCTACTGTTGCACTCGCTGGAGTTGGAATAGTAAATTTGAACCCTTCGCTATCCAACACTTTCCCTACTGCTGCACTCGCTGGAGTGGGAATAGTAATTTTTACCTATCTGCTATCCAACACTTTCCCTACTGTTGCATTTCCTGGAGTTCGAATAGTATTTTTTACCTATCCGCTATCCATCACTTTCCCTACTGTTGCATTTGCTGGAGTGGGAATAGTAATTTTACTTCTCCGCTATCCAACACTTTCCCTACTTTTGCATTTGCTTGAGTGGGAATAGTAATTTTTACCCCTTCGCTCTCCAACACTTTCTCTACTGTTGCACTCAATGTAGTGCAAAATGTAAATTTAAAAAATATTAAAGAGTTTAATATTTTAAAATTATAATATTTTTTTTCCATTTATTAATTTTTATGTTACAGGTGTATGTATATATATATATATTTATTTATAATTTTAATATATTTATAACATTTTAAAATTAATTAAAATTATTATTTATTAATTGTTTTTAAGTAAATATATATGTATTACATTTTATATGTTTATTTTTTTTTAAATTAAATTTATTTATTATAATTAACATTTACAAATAAATCTAAATAATTTTTTTAAAGTTACATTTATAATTTAATTTATTTTACATTATTTTTTATACATATAAAAAAAACTATATTTTGTACATCAATATTTTTAACAACAATATTTTTTTCTCGATATTTTTGTACTTACCATTATGAAGGTAGGAAGTCGATATTATTGACAACGATATTTATGTCTCGATATTTGTGTAACACAATATTGTTGTTGTCGATATTCTGTCAGTGATCCGTGTGTGAGGAGCTAGAAGGTGATTCATTTGTTGACTGGGAGCCAGTGGAGGTCTCTCAGGTGGCCGGTGATGTGGCTATGGCAGGGGATGTTGAGGATGAGTCTGGCGGAGGCATTCTAAATGTTCTACAGTTTCTTGAGAAGTTTCTAGGTGATGCCGGCATAGAGTGCATTGCCGTAGTTGATTCTGCTGGTGATGAGTGCGTGGGTGACCGTCTTTCTGGACTCTGTGTGGATCCACTTGAAGATCTTTCAGAGCAGGCACAGCATGTGGAAGCAGGATGATGAGACGGCGTTGATCTGGCGGTTCATGGTGAGCGAGGAGTCCAGGATGATGCCGAGGTTTTGTGCGTGGCCTGTAGGTGTGGGGGGGTTTAAAGTGCTGCAGGCCACCAGGAGTCCTCCCAAGCAGAAGGGGTGGAGCCCAGGATGAGGACTTCGGTCTTCTCTGAGTTGAGCTTGAGGCAGCTGTTCTTTATCCAGGTGGCGACAGCCTTCATCCCGTCATGGAAGTTGTTCTTGGTGACTATGGGTTCATTGGTGAGGGAGAGAATCAGCTGGGTGTCGTTAGCGTAGGAGACGATGTTGAGTCTGTGGTTCCTGACGATGGCTGCGACCCGAGCCATGAAGATGTTGAAGAGAGTGGGGCTCAGGAAGGAGCCCTGAGGCACTCCGCAGTTGATCTCTGTGGGTTCAGAGTGGAACGGTAGCAGTCTGACTCTCTGTGTTCGGCCGGTGAGGAAGGTGCGTATCCGTTCCATGGCTTTGCCGTGGATGCCGGCGTCATGGAGTTTTGTGCATAGGGTGTGGTAAGAGACAGTATCGAAGGTGGTCGAGAGGTCCAGGAGAATGAGGGCTGCAGTTTCACCTCGGTCGAGGAGGGTGCGTACGTCACCTGTGGCGGCTAGGAGGGCGGTCTCAGTGCTGTGGTTGCTGCAGAAGCCGGATTGGGAGAGGTCCAGGAATGTGGTTCCCTTCGATGAATTCGAGTTGGGCGTTGATGGCCTTCTCGATGACCTTGGCTGGGAAGGGAAGCAGAGAGATGGTTCTGCAGTTCTTGAGGACAATCAGGTCGGCAGAGGGTTTCTTCAGCAAGGGGTAGATCTCTGCTTGTTTCCAGTCTTCTGTGAAGGTGGTGGAGTTGATAGAGCAGTTGATGGTGCAGCAGAGTTCGGGGGCGATGGAGGTGTCGGCTCTGTTGAAAATGTGGTGTGGGCAGGGGTCCGAGGGTGCTCCGGAGTGGATGCTCTTCATGATCTTGAGGGTATCTATGTTGTATTTAGATGTTCTTTGTAACGTACAGCCATTAGAAAGCAAAGGTTGACTTGATTACCAGGGCCAAATTTACTATGAAAGCGGAGACAAAGCAGAGAAATACCTTGCATACAAATATAAAATTAGGAAGGTGGTAAGGAGTATCCATAAAATGTGAGATTTCACATTTGGTCAGAGTGGTGGCAAATATATTTAAAGATGATTATAAGACACTCAATATTTCTCAATGGCAAGGTGTACTTCCATAGATAGAAGAACATGTGTATTGCACACCTCTCTTCACTTTTTCAAATCAGGAAAGATTTGTGTAAGATCGTGAAAATGAACCTCTTAAGGGCCTGCAGGATATAGTTAGTAATTGCTAAAAGTATCCTTGCTCAAGGCTTTTAATTCTGACTTTATTGGTGAAATCCTATCATATTTAACGTCCAGAGTAATGGGTTCACTTATGATTCAAAATGACAAAAAACAGAGAATAGGTGGTTAGTTACTGTCATTATAGGCTGCCATTAGTATAGAATGCCCTTACTTCAGTACTTTGCTTTACTTCCGATGCACGCTTAAGAGATTCCAGTTCTATGTGGCAATACATCAGTGTAGCAGAGTGTGAGCTCTTGCTGTGCGTACCAGAATTATTTATGGTGGCAACTGTACTTACTGAGAACCACAAGACAAAACCTAACACAACACAACACACCACAGAACATAACATGATTTCAGTCATCCATAAGGTGTGCAGTGGCCTGAAACTATACCAGTCATATGGTCACATATCAACCATTAATGTTGACCTTAAAATCATTGCTAAGATCTTGATCATTAGGTCCAACAACTTCTCAAATTAAGTGAAAATCATCCAAAAGGGCTTTGTATGTGGTCATCAAGGGTATGCTAAATTAGACATATTTTAAATTTCATTGGCAGTGCACTAAATGTCAGATTGAAAATGGACATCTCTCGTGAGATTCCAAAAATATTGTATTGTAATTGCATTTAAAGCTTACTACCCCTGACGAGGCATTTTTCATTGGGTAGAAATATTCTTTTTATGAAAGACACTCAGAGAAGTTTCGTTCTTCGCTCCTATTTGTGTCTTCAAATCAAGTATTGTTTTGATTCTGAGACTATAATTTTGGAAAACAGAACCCGATCCTCTTGATTTCCAGTGAGGAGAGGTAGCAGACAGGACTGGCTCCTCTTTCTGTTATTTTTACAAATAGCTCTGGAGCTGTTTGCTGAGAGCCTGCACTCAACAAGAATGTAGAGGCGGCCGGTGAGACACACAGACTTTCAGACCTCGCGCTCTTGTATGTTCCCTGCCTATGTTCTTTGAGACACTATGAAAGGACGGCAGTCATCTGGAGCTCTGTCAGAGTTCAATGTCAACTTTGGAGAGTGTGGGCATAATTGAAAAAGAGGCACTATATATCAAATTGAGAGCTTGTTTTCAATGGCTGTAAGTTTATTTTAACAATTAAGGATTCGATTAACCCTCGAAACACTCCAACCTCTTTTATTAAACTGCTTCCTCAACGAAGGTTAGAGAAGACCCGTTCGTGTGTCAAAGGTCAACAATATTATAGCTTACTATAATGGTGACAATAAATATAAACGTCCTCCCATGCTTCCTCTTCCTTCTGTCTACGCTTCCAATTACAGTGCCAGAATAATTTTTTGTTTCTAAATATTTTGATTTTAAGGATATATTTGGGAAAGGAAGCATTCCAAGAGTCTTCATTCCAGTCACTACTTTCCTGAGACTAAGAGCAGTTTTGGCTTCCCAATGTCTATCATTACTATGTAACTGTTATTTGATGGCCCCTTTTCCCCACCGTGTGCAAACACTGGGCGAGGATCGAGTCTGAGTTGGTTCATAGAAAGTGTCATGCAGAAATCTGTTGGTCCCTTTTATGCCTGGCACCTGATTGCGTGTGCCATCATCCATTTTTAGGCCAACAGTTATGATAGTCCATGGCCTTAGCCATAACACGATAGGCTGGGCATTGGAATACCCCTTTTCCTCATTGTGGCTGACTCTTGCTCCATTCTCTCCGAGGGACCACATAGGTTCACCCATTTCAGCGAATGTGGCGTAACTCGAGTTTTCTCTTTGTGCAGGAGTGGCCAACTGATGGACTGAGGCTTGCATCATCAAAACTTCACTGTTATATACCTGCGGTTTCTAAACTTCATGCAGCTTAAAGGCGATCTGGATGACTCAAAATGGAGTGTTTGGGTGGGCACTTTCACCACTGGAGATTCCGTTCAAAATGCTGGAGAAGAAAGAGCTCCAGAACTTTCATTAGTTTACTATAATCCTCTCTGGTTGACTTTATAACATTTTTAACAATGTGGGATAGCTACATTTAGAACAATGTGGAAGATGATACCTGGCAGGCTACTCTAGTGCTGGGAAGCCCCGTTGTTGGGGCAGCTATGCGCTCTATAAAACCCCATAACATATCAATTTGAAAGGCGACTGAGGCCATGATAAATTTCAACACAACGGAATCCTCCTTAAAGATACTGCATGAATAGTATCTTGCTCTTGCCAGACTATCCCATATTTACAAGGCATTGGCAATCAATGTTGGCTCAGTATGCGAGTGTAGGAATTTACCTACACTTGTGGTGGTCATGTCCTCAGGCAAAGGGCAGGTAAAGTCAAAACATCAACTTCTCATGAAGGAAACAAAGGCAAGGCTCCCTTCACAAATCAGCCCCAACGTCTCAAAATGTTTTGCAGAAGCAAAAGCAACAAGAAAGAGCACATTTGCTGACTATATCTTGGGGGGGGGGGTGACATGTGCTCAAGTGGTGAAACCACAATGTTTCCATAGCCTGCGCCTCCTTCTGCAAGCGAGGTTGCCAGTCTTTATCAATCACCACCTCGATTCTGGCTAAAAAAAAATTACGTATGTTCTCGGTTTTAACATACAGCCAAACAAAAGGTAGAAGTACTGAGTCACACAGCCAGTCTCATAGAGTCTCAAATCCTTCAATTCGAATCTTAACTGAAATACGGATCATCTGTAAAAGTGGCATTTCGACATTTATCTATACTTGTCAGAAACTTTTCTGCGACTCTGGTCACCAAGACCTTTCTCTAGGTATATGGTGACATATTGGTGACCCTGCATTGCCCATCTTTTAGAGAATATATCACAAAAGCAAGCTGAGTCTGCTTTTTTGATAGATTTGGCAGTGGCAGGGCAGGGCCTTGAAAAGAGCGGGCCTGAGACAAACAGCCTGGCTGCTCTCCTCTTGTGACCGCCCTTCATTCATCATATCAGTGCTTGCAAGTGCTTCCATGCGAGAATGATGGGAAAAGTATGGAGAGCTGTGGGGACGCAGAACTTCCAACCGTAGACGCTGGTGTAGTACGGCTTCTGGAGGGTGCTGCGGCAACCCTAACATAACCATGCTGAGGTTCTGATGGCGAATGAGAAATAAATTTGCCTTTAAATTTTGTTATTATCTTGTCACATTTGCTGTGTGTTCAAATACTGGTAAAATGTCTATGTCTTCTGACAAATTGCTGCTTATTCTTTTACCATGGAAATTGGTGTTTTCTTTTCCTGACTGCAAAGTGAGAGGATTTTATAAAATCAACTGTGACAGTCTTGCTAGTGTGAAATGGAAGGCTGTATGATGTAATTTCTTCCTAACACACAACAAAATTTAAGGATCTATAAATAAACTGTACAATGGTTTCAAAATATATTAGTATTTAAAAAAACAAACATCAAAGTGCTTTTTTGTACTTTTGAAGTGTGATTGAAACAAAGAGTTTACTAGGATCAAAACAAATCAAGAACCTTTACTTGGTGACGTGGAAATGACAAATAATGTCTGAAACTCAATTCTACGCATTATCGTTTGCACTATATGGTTTTATCTGTGAAACTGTATGTCTTAGCAAATTAAGTGGCCATTTTAACGGAGAATGTGCTGTCTGTAAATGACAGTGCACTACCATATATTTGCGACAGTGTGCTCCAAAATGCACCATTGTGTACATATTACATCTTTAGCACTCTCCTGCTGAATGGGAGGTCTTTGGCATAATTCGCCCATTATTGGTGAACTGTTTATCATCCATTACTTAATTGTAATGGATTACATGGTTTATTATCCATTACTTAATAAACTGTCAATGTGTTTTCATCTTTTTCTCAATTAACCAACATATTATTTCATAACCAACTAGCAAACTAAAAAAATGCATTGGGAAGTTTGCCTCTTTTAAGACTTGCCTTTTAATGCACCTGTTTTATACTAGTTTTGGTTGTTCTATATTAATTTTCATGACGCACAGATAAATTCGTTCATTTGTGTGTTTTAATGGCCATTCAACATTTCCAGCATCATGGTTAAAGTTCTCCACATTGGTTCCACAACAGGTGCTGTTCCATCAGTTTTTGTAATAACAATTTTGACTCAATGTCACACGCCCAAAATATTTATTTAAAACTGTACAACATTGGTCTGGAATTTCCTGGGAACTTCTTCTGCCAAGTTTTTATATAACTGCTATTGTGAGCCTGTATGCACCTTTGTCTTTCCAAATATTGTTAAAGAAACACCTTGGCACATTATCTATGTGTTATGGTTAATAGTGTGGTTTAGAAGGAACTGACTCATGCTAAGCAGAGAGACTTGCCTTTGTCTGTTGGTATCAAAAGGTATTTTACAAAAAGTGAAAAATAATTAATGGAGTCTGCGCCAGACTGGCATATAGGGTCATCTGGCAAGGCCAGAAGGGCTGGTCTGACTGCTCAAGGGTGGCGGGCGTTTTTAAGGATGTTTGTGAGTCTGTTTTGGTCTGGTGGTCTGTTTGCTACTGTTGATTTCCTTGATGTAAGAAAATGCCTCTTTTTTAATGATCATCCTCATTTGTTCTGGACTGATGCTGCTGGTTTTTTTACTCTGTGCACTGGGATTCTGCTAATCAGGCCTCGGTGCACGTGGTCTGACCCCTAAACATGTTGAAATTGGCTATGCTCCTACTTGGCATATTTAACTTATCTATAAGTCCCTAGTATATGGTTCCAAATATACCCAGGACCTGTGAGTTAAATGCTACTAGTGGACTGCAGCACTTACTGTGCCATCACTAAAGTGACAATGCAAAACATGACAGCAGGCCTGCTACCAGTTGTGCATGTTTAAACTGACAGGTCTAACCCCTCCTTTTAAATATTAACAACTCACCCTTAAGCAAGCCTTAAGGCTCAATACGGCAGGGTGCACGATAGGGTCAGCTCAACTGTTCCGTAGGAAATATTGTGAGATAATATTAAAATGAAATAGCGCCTCTGCACTTAGAAACCAGCTAAAACGTTGATTCTTGGACTTTTTAAAAAAGTTATAACAAATCAAGTTCATTGGTAAAGTCAGATTTCTAGTAAATATTTTACAAAAGGTGCTTTTAAAAAATCACCATTTGGCTACCTAAAGCCTCTAGATGCCCATTTGCACTGCCACCCAGGAGCTGAACAGTACCTTGATGAAGTGTGAATTTTCTCCCAGAGCTGAGGCAAAGGCTTTGGGTATGGGGAGGTGATCTGTTCCTATGAAAGGAGGGGTTGCTCATTTCTCTGGGCACATCTCTAGGGTGGGCGCAAGAGTTCTGCACAAGGGAAGAAAGGTTTTACCATCTCTGTTTTAGGTTGAGAGGGACACTGTGTGATTGTTTTTAGTGGGGCACACAAGAACTGCTGCAAAAGTGGGTAGGGTTACCCCCGGGAAGCATTTCCCTATTGCTTAGGGAGGGGAGGAGTCACCCCCACCCACAGGCTAGTGCCAGGCATAAATGTGCCATCCCTGGGCTCCCTCTTCAGATCACTATTTGACCTATGGAAGATAGACTAAAGACTGTACCTGCTGTTGACAACTGTGATGAGAACGCAAAGGACTGGACCTGCTCCCACTTGTACTCAGGACCAAGAAGTGAACTCCAAGGGTCAGTTGACTGAATTCCTATTACGCTACAGGGACACAAAAGCTGTAAGAAAACCACTTTCCTTGAAGAGCCCAGCTGACCTGTTCCACTAGATTTGCCCTGGACCCTGCTGGTGGCTCCTGGGTGAGTGAGTCCTGACTCCCAAGTCCTGTTCTTGATATCTGGTAGCCATGGCTGGCAACAGAGCGTACTCCTCCTGCCCAAACCTGGTACTTACAAAGTTTTTTGCAAACATTTAGCCTAGAGAACTATTGTGGGACTTGGACCAACCTGCCAGCCGATCCGCTGAGGGTGCATCACTGAAAAGCATGACTTCACCCTGTCTCTGGCTACGTTCTTCTCCGCAGCAGCAAATCCGACTCACCTGGCCCGATGCCGACCATAATACAGCAACAACGACCCTCTCCGGCTGCAGCCAATAGCCTTGTCTTGTTGAGGAAATCCAACTTCCAGAAAAGAGTCTACGTCTGATGGTAGAAAGCTTCACCAGGACTGATGTCAAGCAGCATCCAGTCAACATAGACGACTTCCTGGGCATGAACTCCAGACTTTTCCCACTCTGAACTTTTCCCACCTTCATTGATGGCTTCACTGAGATTTCGCCCTTAGTCAACCCGTCATTGATGACCCTGTCTTTGGATACAGCCTGCTGCCTTGCCCCGCTGAAGGGTCGGCCCTCTCAGAAAATTTCTATGTACAAAGGTAACTCTTTCACTGGGACCAACCTGGTCCATGTATTTGACCCGCGCTGATCGCGGTCAGTCTCAAACCTTACCCTTGCCTTGGTCTAGCATGACCAGTTACCTACGGTTGGCGATTTGCACTTTCTGGCCCTATTTCATTTAAAATGTAATAGTTCATATCTACAGTTCCCCTTATTCGATGTTTGTCATTTTGGTGTCATTTTCTTCATTAAAATATTCTCTATTTTTATAAATTAAAGTGGGAGGGATGCAAATGCAATTTGCACTAATTTACACATTGGCAGGTGTAAGTGACCTAAAAAAACGGTTGTGTTTTTATTATGACTCATACTAGAAATTAGCATGTAGCACTTACAGCCCACGACTGTCTTCACCGAGTCCAGTATGCGAATGCCATTGGCGAGTTCTGGAAGCCTGACATTTTTTAAGATCCATTTGTCAATTGAATAAAGAGACACTTGAACATAAAACGTGTATTGTCTATTTCTTGAAATTGTTTCGAAACTCCCCACCTTTCACTAAAACCTAAAGTATAAACCAAATGTTAACATTCTTTTTGCATTTTGTATGTCATGCTGACCTCTTGCTCTGTCCAAAGCCATTGCACTTTTAACAGGCAATTCTCAGTGTGCATCACTTGGCAGCTTATCACACAATCATATGGTCTAATCTGTAATCCACCTACTAAAATTAATTATATAATTTCCTCATCGAGAGTTCCATCTTTAGTATCCCACGAACATGCCAAGAATAATCAAATAAGGGCTACCTGAATCCGATTACAGAGGTTGTTAAATTCCCTTCAGATCAGTCATAGCACTGATTTTTTATCAAGATGCATAACCTGTCTTGGTCTAAATGGGAGAATGGGCATTGTTTCAGGTTTATCCAGAGGACAGTGTAAAGCAGTTAGCATCTCCTCCCCACCACCTCCGCCATCTGACCGGGATTTAAATCAAGTGCAACAGAGAAAGGGCAGAATTCTTAATCCATATGTCCCCTGGCTGTGTAATGTTGCTAAAAGACTTGGCAAAGCCAGGGGCAGAGCTAGCTCTGATGTCAAAAACACTACAACATTTTTGTGTTGTGTGTCTTTTATGAGAATGCATATGGTAGATACATCTAAATACATTAGCAGTGTACTAAGACACTCACAATCAATGTGTTGAACAAAAAGGGCAGATAGTTGGTGCCTGATGTGACGGCGTGGCAAGTCATGTTGTGCACAATGACATGCTAAATGGTTGAACCTCAGTGCCTCACTATACCTCAGTGTGACATCCTTGACTGTGTGTAGCAGCAGAGTGTGGCTCTCTAATTGTTGGCCGGGACCACCTGTTCAGTAGCGGAGTACAAGATTTTAGAGGTGGGCGCTGATGTGACACAACTCTACCAGGACTTATATAACGTAGTGGACAGGATTAATGAAGCCAAAGGCTGCATGCTGACACTGGAAGACATGGTGCAAGATCTATACATTTTGATCTCATGACTCACTGGTCCATCTGTAGCCCTGACTGGTCGTGTGGAGGAAGCAGAGGGCAGGGCCAGGTGCAACAACCTCAGCTTGGTGGGGGGATGGGGCTAAGCAGGTCCCAAAGGTGCTTGATGGCTCGCCGTCAGAATGCTTCTTTGAAAAATGGTTCAGATCATGCATGTCTGCGGTGTCACTCTTGTCATGCTTTATGGTGGAGTGGGTCCAAAGAGCCCTGGAGCAGTGGCCTCTTCCAGGTGTCACTGACCACCTAAACATTTCTTGGCTTCTTAATTATGAAGACAGACTCAATACTGAATGAGGCCACACTGAGGTGCCAGATGTTGTTGGATTCATCCTTGATTTTGCTCTTACCGGACTACATGAGACTTGTACAACAACAAAGAAAATTATTTGAGGCTGTCAAGCAAAAGCTTAGGATGATAAAACTGCACTATATGCTGCTCTTCTCTGCTCACCTGAAAGTGGTTTCTGGTTTGGTCCTGTGTAGCAGTCATTTCAGCTAAGCAAAAATACAGGGACTTCCCAATTGTGCCTAGAAACACAGGGCTTTCGATAACTGGTTGTGTTTGTGTCCAGTGATCCAATCACTGCATGGTCCAGCAATATTGCCTTGCTGTGGGACTCTCTCAAGCAAGATCTCAACTATTGAAACCCAATGCCATTATCCATTATGGGCCGTATGGCTATAGTTAAAATGGTCTCCCTCCGCAGGTTGATGCAGGCCCTTCAAAGCTGCTAATTCCATACACCTGACTCCTTATTCACCAGAAATGGTGGTACTGTTTAGACATTTCCTCTGAGAAGGTAGTGCCTTCTGGGTTTCTGTGACCAAATGCTACCGGTTACAATTTGATGATGGACTGGGTAAGATGGGTGTGTATATGCACCATCTTGCTGCACACCTTCTTGTTATTAATGATGGGCTGTTTGGCTCCCAAATGGGCCTAGCTTATATCGCTGGGTGATGGACTATGGAGGGCATATGCCGCCTACTTTCTTGTTTCTGGCAGTATACCATTACCAGGAAAACACAATATGGGGCGATATAAGACTTTGACGGGCTTTTCCATTTGGGACACCATTGAAATATCGAAAGTCAGGAACATTGTGCATCAGACCCACAAGCACTTACTCGTAGAACTCCGCCAGTATTTTGAGCTTCATAGGTCTCAGTTCTTTAGGTACTTGCATTGAGATATGACTTTCTCCTTATCTGCAAATTTGTGATGTCATCCCAGATTTTCACCCATGGGAGGACAAATTCATGACTCAGTCCCTGGGGCCCAAAATGATTCCCAGATATAGAAATCCTTGGTTATAAATACGCTTGACAAATTCTCGGTCCTGTGAGCCACATGGGAGGGAAGTTTGTAAGGAAGATTGAAGAAAAGCACTACCGTCACCCAGGGAAGCTGCCATTTCATCTCGACTCAGACTGAATCAGTTCAAATAGCTACACAGGGTCTATTACACCAGGCCAAAGCTATGGCACATTAATAGGAACTCTTTCCTGGCGAGCATCAGATGCCATACAGGGAGAAAAGACTTTGTCTATACAATAAGCAGTTGTCCTGTTATTCAGTCGTTCTGGGAGGGGGTGTGTGTGAGAAGGGCACTGATGAGGGTGCTAGGATGGACTGTTCCATTGCCCCACAATTTAGCTATCCTTTAAATTCTAGGGGAAGTTGAGACCAGTAGGTACAAGAGGTACTTCTTGAACTTGTGGCTTGTGTTGGCGAACCAAGATACTGCTCAGCATTGGAGGTCATTTCCCCTCTCCCCAGAGGGTTGGTTCAGGAGTGTGAATTGATCTATGGTATTGGAGAAACCTGCTTATGAGGCTAGGGGCCGAGGCGGTAAACACACCAGAATCTAGGGCCCTTGGCAGATGCACTTTGACTCTCACAAATGTGAGCATTATACAGCCTTTTATGTCTAGATGGCATGGTAATGAAGTGAACAGATATAAGTGTTGCTTAGATTCATTCTCTTGTTATATGTATCACAAATGAGTATTCTGTGCGAAGGTTGCGGCCCGATGTCTTGCTGTAATGTGATCCATGAATTGTTGATATCCACCAATAGTGACAACTAAATACGCCAATAAAAACTTTACATTAAATTATTTGTTCCTGGACCGCAGAGACTAAATGCTTATCGAATTAGAGGATTACGAACATTACTAACGAAGCCCTGCCTTGAAAAAGCCCTCGGCCGATGGGCCACTAGGGCGAAACACGTGTCGGCTGCTCATTTCACTATTCCTGTTCTTGTTCCATGTATGAAATATAAATAAATACTACGCATTTGAAAAACATCAAAGAACAATTGAAATTTATTCAGCATTAACGCTGACAAATCGAGAGGGCACAATCCTCCATCTCTCTCTAGACATTAAATTATTAGCAGGGACAATTCCAGTGGATGGGCAGCCTTGCATCAGTGAATGGGGAAGTTAGTCCAGGAGCTAGGTGAGAGAGGTCACCAACAGTTCCTTACTGCTCCCAAATCCAAAATACTGTTTAATCTATATTTTTCGGTAATATCTGATTTTACTTTTCATTTCCAGTCCCTGTCTAGAAAAAAGTAGTATATTTCTTACTACCCAAACTGGCAAACATCCTTGCTTGGTTTACTACACAACTGTTCCATTGTTGCCAAAATGTGTCGCTTTGTTAGGCTAAACAGCTGTAATTCTCACTACAACTATCTTCATTAAAACAGTCCCCACTACTACAAATAGTGCTAAACATTTTTAAAAAACTTCACAAAGTTCTAAGACAGGCAGACCATCACAAACTGGCTTTACACATCCCCTGGCTCCCTATAGAACAGCAAGAAACATGCTCTGCAGTGCTGTAAAACGTACTGAAGCACCCAACACAACTATCTCTTCAAACGTACACCAACAAAAAGCCTATGATCCAGACTGACAAACTAAACCCCACTAAGCAAAGGCAACAATTCCTGTGTGAGAGGTAGATTGTCTGGATCAGACCCCCCTATGACTAAAGTCCCCTCAGTGTTGAGGAAAAAGCTGGAAATGACTTAAAGAGCACTCAAAAATGTGTCTTCTGCTAAGCCCTTGGTTGACTGATATGCACTTTCCATGGCCTGGAGTATATGATGTGCTGTTATTTGCAGTAGTTATCTCATTTTGTACCCAACTGTGTTATCCAGAGGATTCCTCACACCAGCAAATGTCTCCTTATGAACCACTAAAAAAAACAAATAAATACTTTTTACCAGGAATTACTTAATATAACAGGTGGATGAAGTATGAAAGTTGCACAGATGGTTCCTGGGCGAGTGTATTCCGGCATCCAGCAGTAGTGGGCCAGTTGTGGGCACCGTGATGGTAGCCAATTTCTTTACACTGTAGGTCTGGATGGATGTGAGATGTGAAATGTGAACGTGTGGAGACATAAGCTGCTACTTAAAAAGATGGCTACACAATAAAAACAGATGAATTTTCTCTAAGTCATAAAGACCTATGAATAGCCCTTTCAGGGGTCTTCTCTTTCTGTATGGGGAACAGAAACAGGGTTCTGGAGCCAAACATCACAGGAGGGCCAGAGCAGCTAGAGCTTGGAGGGGAAGATGTACTTTGATGCTTGGTAGGTGTAACTAAACTGGCTCAGGATGGAATTTGGAGGCAGGGAAAGTTTAGCAAAAAGTAGCAAAGCCTCTACCACTGCAGTTTCTTTGGCGACAGGGACTGTGGTACAGTTTTGTAGATTTTTACCTGAAAGCATATCCATCGGTGGGAGCAGGGTGCACCTCAGCCTGGCTCGTAATGAGGACTCAAGAGGATTAAGACTCTTTGCACAGAACTCTTATGAACTCACATCATTAACATGTTGACTTTAGTCAGCATAGCCTTTGACATAGAAGGTGATTATTACATTTCAGAGAAACTCTTTTAAGTAAAAAACACAAAACAAGAATGAAGTTCATTGATTTGGCAGAATGTGTGAGACATTCGTTCAGAAAGATGTACACGTGAATTTATAGGTGTTTCCTGAAAGAGAGAGGGTAGGTTTTGTTCTTACGTCTGTAGGCAAAAAATCCCACCTGGTAACTGCGGCACAAGTAAAAGAGTATTTTTGGGCACATGAGAATTTAAATCTAGGTGTCTCCAGCCGCATGGAATTTCCTTTTGGTCTGTGTTGCTTGCAGGGAATCAGTTTCACCTTCTCCTATGGGTCCACTCGCATTTGCGAGCCAGCATTCGTGGTTTGTAACAATATAATTGTTTATATTTTCTTCATAATGTTCAGGGCTAAAACACCTATTAACTGATGACTTTACAGACTTTGAATTTGATGATATCTGAAACAGAGAATGGCCTTCCTTGTTTAGCTAAACATTTTAAAATGTTTTTATGAATCCTATGTGAATGATATCAGGAGCTCAGTTTCTGATTTGGGTGTTGGGCAGGCCTTTTAAATGTCAGCCAGCCTTGTTAATTGAATCTGATTTTATGTTGTTTTAGTGAAAACACCCTAGAACTTCCTCCATCACTGTTAATGGCAGCATGGAGGGTTGCTAACAGCATCTAAACATTTCTCTGTAGTAACGCAATTTATATGCATCAGACTCAGTGGAAGTCAAAGAAGAACTTTAAACTTGCAGAGCTGTATATATATAGTTCGTAATAAGTTTGTATGTTGCTGAAGGCAAGATGTACCTGCGAACTCTGGAACACAATTTCTTCAAAATCAGTGGGCTAGAGAAAGCAACATTGAACAGCAGAGCAAATTTCAACAATGTTCTTTCACTATTAATACTAAAGAAATGTAGTGATTAAACTATTTAAAGTGATTGATTGCAGGCGCATGCAGCAAGCTACTTACAATTTCACAAAAGCTGAAGGAATCCTTACTTCAGGAGTCAGAATTAGTTACATTACAGGGGTCGCAGTGTACAGAATTGAAGGCAGTAGTTTATGGGTAACAATGACAAACTCTACATGTCCATGATTGACACCCCTGTGCTACTACCATGTAGCTAGATTGTTAAGTAACATGCCTTGCAGCCCTAGATAAATTCTCCCATTGCCAGTCGCGGCTGGCATGACTCGCAAGTAGGAGGGCGGGGGGGGGGGTCACGCGGGGATTGGGTCGCGCGGGGAGGTTTAATTTAAAATAAAAAACGTACCTTCGCCGGCCCGGTCCCACGTCGTCATCCTGCGTCGTCCTCTGCAACAGGAAACAGGCATCTTCCCTCCCCTAAGCCAATCACAACGCTGCAATGGCAGCGTTGTGATTGGCTGGGACGCCGACCGCACAGGCGTCTATGGGGAGGCCATTTTCTCCATGTAGGCTGCATGCAGCCTACATGGAAAAAATGGAGAGTGCGCATGACTGGTTTGGTCAGCCCCAGATGGCCGTCCAAACAGTCAGGGCCCACAGCATTGGTCTAGCCACTTCTCCCCTGCCCTCGAGCAGGCCCGCCCGCCCGCCCCCAACCAAACCCTTCTGCTTTCTCGCAGTGCGAGAAGCAGAAACATAAAATGGTATTTATAATACCATTTTATGATTCTGCTTCTCGCACTGTGAGAAAGCAGTGAGGCGACGCTCCTCCGCCCACATGGATGAGCCACCCCTGCCCATTGCACACTTTGACCCCGAGTATAAGATTGCTTAGTACTAATGGTCTGCAAACTCTGCCCCCATAAACACAGTTATTATGTGGAAACACCCTGCCAGTACTGTGCAATTACTAGTTAATCCCATGGAATGGGGACAGTAGCGTGCAAGGGTGCCATGGGGTCTCATGCAAGCAGTGTAAATGGTCCCCTTTAGCCACAGTGTAGTAGCAAAATGCAGCAATAATTGGGGTCCAGAGAATCCCTCAGATCCCTGAGTCCCAGTCCCACTGCACATAACTAATTGGACTATGTTTTTCTGGGTCAAATTGCACATGAGTTTCCTAGTTCTGTGAGAATTAAAAACAAAGTGTTCCCACACCTGGAAAATCAGTCATGCATAGTGGTACCCTACATTGGGATTTCCCTCTGCCAAACTCATAATCCTTTGTGGTTTTTGTTTCATAAAAGCTAAAGCAAAACTTGAAAACATGCTTCTGTATGATCCCTTCTGTGTTTGGAGTAAAATTGAGGCTTCTGTGGAATACATAAAGAATTCCAGGATTGGTCTTGGAAGACTAAGGGCTTTATTACCAATCTGGCGGTCCACGGACTGCCAGACTCGCGGGGGAGTGGCAGTGGCGGTCTTCCACTCGCCCTAATAGGACCAGTGGGGTCGGGCCACCCTGGGACCACTACAAGCAGCAGGGATCAGAGAACCCTGGCAGTGGCGTGGCGGTCTTGAGGACACAATATGATTGGCGGGGCCGCTGCTGCCCCGCCAATATATTATGAGTTTCCTCACCACCACACTTTTTATGGCGGTGTGACCACCATGAAACGTGTGGCAGTGAAGAAACAATGGGGGCCCTAAAGGGCCCGCTTGTGCATCTATCATGTGGATGCACACAGGGTGCCCAACATGTGCCCCCCTCTGTGCATGCACACCAGTCCGTGCCGTGCAGGTACTGATTTTGGCGTTCCAATTGCGGTGCCCATTTCATAGGCACCGCCGTGGGAATGCTAAAGAACAACCCACCTCCTAATCTGGTGGGCGGTTCAAACGTGGGGGGGCGGTCCCGCTCCCGATGCACCAAACTCATAAAAAGGCCCTAGGACTATCACATCCTTCTAGGAGTATCTACAGGTGTAACATTTACACATGCAGATTTCCACCCCTTATAAAAGGCCACATACAGAAATGTGATGCAAAAGTGCGTTTGCACACTTAACCTTTCTCACTTCGACACAAGAATTGTTTTCCCTATAGAGAAGCATCTCACACTGAGCTCCCTTTCAATGTGGGTTGTTCATGCCCATTTCATCTGGAAATACATTCACTTTTTGTACAGGAGTACATTTGCTTACGTTTCCAGGGTAGTAAACTACTTGTAAGGGGTATGTGAATTCCAACAAAATATTTTGCGGATGTTGTCCTATTTTTGCAGTTAGGTCCTTCCTGAAATGATGATACTCCACCCATAACCCATACAAACACACTTTATGCAAAGATTTCACAATACTGCTGCACTTTCTGAGGTCACCATTTATATGTGCGAGGCTAGAATGCCACAAATTCTAATTCTGGGAATAAGGATTGGGATTTTGCCACAGTCAAAGCATTTATTTGAACACCTTGGTTAAACTTAAGGGGGCAAATACTTTTGTGAATCGGCTCCCATGTTTTTCTCAATTTTAATGTAGCATTATATATAATGTACTGGACAAGAAGAGGTTAACTTAACAATATTTCCTAAAGTGTACATCAACATTTGAACATAAAGAATTAAGTTTCTGTCATACAGAAATAGAACATCAATGTCACAAGATTGCTTATGGAGGAATGCCTTCATTTTGTAGTAATAGGTGTACATATTGTCAGCACAAATAACTGTAATTTACTTACATTCCATAGGCATATTGTCAACCTTAGGAATTTCTAGGAAGTGTGTAAAATCATTCTGACGTTCATAGATGATGGCCATATATACAGGAACCTGTATATATGCCTCAGCTACCACATTTCACTCTTGACTCTGTTCTCATTGTGCCATCCCCCCTTCCGCAGCGGAACACACACACACGCGCACACACACACACACATATAATACTTTGTTATCCAGGACAACCCAGCACTGTTTAAATGATTTGCATTCGTGATTCAAATAAAATGAACAAATTGAACCGTAACATAATTATAAAAACATTTGCAAGAAAAAAAATCCAAATGCCTTAGGACAAGCGGGAAACCATGTTAATCCAATTACAGGAAAAAGGGTTCTGTAGATGCATGACCTAGTTCTGCACACTAGCAGGGCCAAGATGTGTTTGTGTACTTAACTGTTTCTGGAGCATTAAATAGTGAATAATAAGACGTTCATGAGACCCCCTCAATATGAGAAGGCCTCCAACGGCTGAATTGTTCCCTTCAAAGAATAATTTGGTGTGTGTTGTTTTTCATTCTTTTGTTAGCTGGTGGAACATAAGGTGATTTACATAATTTGTACAATGGAATTAAAGCCTTGTAATGAATGTGCAGAAGACACGACTGTGGCTTGTTGTCCCGGCAATCACTGCTCACCTTATGACTTTGTTTTCCTAATTTTCTTATAGGGAGTGGAAGCCTCTGCAGAACATTGTATGTTTTTATAATATACAGCAAAGTTTTAGCACGATTTACATCAAACTGATTTAATATCTTTCTGTAACAATTACCAACTGTTTTTTGGTGTCTTTAATTTCGCAGTGCAGATTATACTTTTATTATTCTTGTCTGCAATGAACATAAAGAGCATGTATTATAAGGAATAAAATACTCTCTGCTGTCCATTAAATGGATAAAGCAAACACAAGGAGAGAATGAACAGAGTGCTGAAACTTTTCAGACACTCACCCCAGTCACAGATCTGGGCTTAATCCATCATCGTTCTTGAGCTCACTTCACCACCCCAGTTCAGACCCAGCCATATGCAAATCAGTTTTGACCCTGTTCCTCATGCGAATAGTCCAGCCCGAACTGCTAAGCCAGGTCTTCCCTGGACCAGAAACAAACATCCTGGGACCGGTTTCGGGGTTTCACTCCTCATCAGCCAGGCTAGCTTGAAACCAGTGGCAAAGTGAGCATGGGACCCACATCTGGGCATACCCTCCCAACTTAGGGCGTACAAAGCAAATAAAAGGAGATGATGGACGGAGCGCTGAAACTTTTCAGACACTCCCCGCGAATCACAGATTTGGGTTTAATCCATCATCGTTTAGCTCACTTCAGGATTGGGATCAATGGTTTATGATCCGTCCATAGGAGGAAGTTAGTCCCCCATAAATATGGTCTAAACTTATCAACTGCGCACATACAAGCTAATATTTCCCTCTCAATAACTGAGTACTGGTGCTCTAGCTGTTTCAATGTGCGAGATACTAAAGTGATGGTGTGATTGTCGCTGTCTCTACCATGTGACAACACCACCCCGACTCTGCTTGCATCAACAGTGAGTCACAGTTTTTTGCCCGGTACATAACGTTTCAAAAGTGGAGCCTGAATCAAGAGTGACTTAATAGATGAAAAATCCTGTTGTTGCTCCCTGCCCCCAGATGAACGGAGAATTTTTTTTTAGTAGCTTGTACATGGGTTCCGCAATGGTTGCAAAATTCGGAATAAATTTGGCATAAAATGCACACATTCCCAAAAAAGCTAACAATTGATTATGATCTTTTGGTGTAGGTACCTTCTCAGTTGCCTCCAACAACCCCGACCTGGGATTGATTTCCTTGCCAGTGATCATGTGACCAAAATACTCAACCCCCCTCACCAAAACACACTTATCTTTCCTCAGCTTACCACCTCTGTTCTAGAAAGCATTCAACACATGTTTCAATCTTTCCAAATGTTCCTCCTGAGTTTCTCAGCAAATCAAAACATCATCTTGAAACACAAAGGCTCCCTCGAAACCATGTAAGATCTCACCCATCAATCTCTGAAACACTGCCACTGCTGAAGCAAGAGCAAATGGCATCCTGTGGAACTGAAACACCCCATCAGGGGTAACGAAAGCAGTTAGGTGTTGTGATTCTGCAGCAAGCTTCCCCTGGTGATATGGTGATCGCAGATCCAGCTTTGAGAAAATGTTGCCACCCGTTAACATGGTAACCATATCATCAATCCTGGGTAATGAATGGCCATCAACCCAAACTGGTCCCAGGATGCTTGTTTCCGGTCCAGGGATGACCTGGCTTGGCAGTTCGGGCTGGACTGTTCCCATGAGGAACAGGGTCAAGACTGATTTGCATATGGCTGGGTCTGAACTGGGGTGGCGAAGTAAGCTAAAGAACGTTGATGGATTCAACCCAGATCTGTGAATGGGGAGTGAGTGTCTGAAAAGTTTCAGCGCTCCGTCTATCATCTTCTTGTATTTGCTTCATTAAATGCAAGTCATCTCTGAGTTTCATGATTTTATAAAGCAACTTTGCCTTCTGCCTTGTTCCACTGTATGGTAATGGAATTCATAGGTGACTTGCAATATCCTTATAATGTACAACAAGGGGTATGTTACCCTATATATAATACATGGGAGCCTGCATCTAGTCTGTAACAAATTTCCTTATTGTAGGCAACTTATGACACATTTATTTGTCTGTAATAAAGAAATGATGTAACCACTCAACTGCAATAAGTTACTAGATTTGAGTACTGACTTCACAATGAATGCTGCCAGAGCCAGCAGCCAGTGTGAAAGGCAGGTAATAATCATAATTACAGTTCCGGTTCAAACAAGAAAACAGGAAATGCATTTTCTTCTTCTGATCTGTTTTTCTAAAATGAAAAGCGTTCAGCAGAAAGATGATATTCATGGCAACATATTTATATTTTTTTCCATGCTATGGATCAGTACAGGAAACATAGAATTGCTAGGGACAAGCTGTTTGTTGGTTGCTTCAGTGGGTGCCTGGGAGGGTGACTCCAAACTACATCTCCCAGGCTGCATCTCTTGAAGGAGGAGGAGGTGTGATGAGCGCTACATAGCACATTTACCACACCACTGCATTGGATGTTCTGTTTGTTGTCTGCTTTGGTGAGTGTCTGGGAGAGTGACTCCAAACTACACCAGTCCGGCTGCATCTCTTGGATAAGGAGGAGGCGGGACAAGCGCTAAATAGCACATTTGCCATACTGCTGCATGGGACGTGTTGTTTGTTGCCTCTTTGGTGGGTGCCTGGGAGGGTGACACCAAATTACACCTCCAAGGCTGCATCTCTTGCAGGAGGAAGAGGTGGGAACGAGCGCTATTTAGCACGTTTGCCTCACCGCTGCTCAGGACGCAGAGCTGCCTACTTTGGTGGGTGCTTGGAAAGTTGGCTCCAAACCACACCTCCCAGGCTACATCTCTTGGAGGAGGAGAAGGCAGGATCATTGCTACATCACACATTCGCCGCACTGCTGCGCAGGACATGATGTTTGTTGTATTCTTTGGAAGGTGCCTGGGAGGGTGACGCCAAACTACATGTCCCAAGCTGCATCTCTTGAAGTGTTATGTGCCCGAGTTAGGCACATGTAGAGAATTTGCTCATTTCTTACAGTGTCCTCTTTTTCACAATAACATTTTGGCTGTGACCTTTTGCACATATTCGCGTGTGTGACATTATTTGATTAGTTTCTCTGAAACTACTTCTGTTTATACATCTGGCTTTGCATAACATTAAAACAATGCCTCGAACACCAAGTACAAGGCCTTTACGCACAAATGAACAAATGTCATTCTATCCTCATCCACAGGGCGACAAGGCTATCCACATATCCATAACATTGCTAATCTATACATACATCACAAGGATGCCTTTTATTATAAATAATCAGCATCTCATAGAATTAGCGGAGGAGGCACTTCAGCTGACACCGAGGGTCCCTGCATGCTGAGACTTCACCATGCAGCGGTCTGACATCTCCGTGAGGGGTGTCCAGTTCCTGACCAAGACAGGGTCCTACATTCCCTCCCGCCAGGTAATGGAGTTGGATCGTCCCTTGGAGGGATTCTTGGCTTCACACCTACACACACTCTAGGTACACACAGGTAAGGGTCCGTATAGTAGGAGTACGCCTGATTACTACTTGTTTTATATATGCCTGCATATATACACTGTTTTAGCACCATGATAGAGCTATAACTACTATTTACTCTTTTGGTGCTTGTAATCACTTTCATCTACTGATTATCGCAGAACATGTTTTTTATACAAGAATAACATTAGTTCAATAAATATATTGAAAATGTCCACTCTGTATATTGCTCTGAGAACAAAAGTGCACAAGTGACTGAGAGAGAGGTCCTGATCTGTTACCATGATCCCTGAGGGGTCAGGGTTGTCACGTTCAGTGGTTTCCAGAAACCACACGCTCCCTGGTAGGGTTACGGGGGCTTATGGTGGCACTGTGAGCTTGGAATCAGTCTAGGCACCTCACCCAAAGTTTATGTTGTCCACAAACATGCAGGTCCTACCGATTGGTGGAAACTACACAACAGAAGGAGGAGATGGGGCAAGCGCTATATAACAGATTTACCATACCGCTCCATGGGATGTGGTGCTGCCTGCTTTGGTGGGTGCTTGGGAGGTTGGCACAAAACTACACATCCCAGGTTGCATCTCTTGGAGGAGGAGGCGGGACGAGTGTTACATAGCACATTTGACACACCGCTGCATAGGACGCACTGTTTGTTGCCTGCTCTGGTGGTGCCTGGGAGGAGGACTTCAAACTACACCTCCCAGACTGCATCTCTTGATGGAAAGGGAGGTGGTATGAGTACTATATAGCGCATTTGCCACACCACTGTGTGGAGTATTCTCTTTGTTGCCTAATTTGGTGATTTATGTTTGACCAGATTTAAGGGTCATTCATTATTTTCAATTCTTCGTCCTGAAGATGGTCTAACGGACATTTATGCCACAATAGACCGAAACGTCGACAAATTCATCTACTTCCACAGCTTTTATTTGCCCCAAAGAACTGTTCATTGTTCTTTCTGGACTTTTTCTTTGTATTTGATATCATTTTGGAATAGATGTTTACATCTATGATTTGAAGGCATCACTACTTTTGTATATGATTTTGCAGCCTCTATCATGGTGTTCTGATATAATTTAGTGTACCCCCTTTTTCATTTTGTTCATATTAAATTTGCTTATGCTTTGAGAAATTCATACCCGTGTGTTAAATAATCATTGATTATTTCTACTAAAATTATTTAATTTATGTTTAGATTATTCTTCTGTTAGCCACCAGCTGGGGCTTTACTACCAAGTAATTGTTCTGAATGTGTTGATTAATTGCATGAAATGAAATCCCTTGTAGGCGCATTTACCCATTATTAATTTGGTGGGTGCCTGGGATGGTGACTCCAAACTACACCTCTAAGGATTCATCTTTCGGATGAAGAGGCGGGAATAACGCTATATAGAACATTTGTCACACCGCTGCTTGGGACGCTTTGTTGCTTGATTTGGTGGGTGCCTGGGAGGTTGACTCCAAACTACAGTTCTTGGGATGCATCTTTTGGAGGAGGAGATGGGACAAGCACTATATAGCGCATTTGCCACTCTACTGCATGGTGCATGCTGTTCAGTAACACCACAAGGAAAAGTGGAGTCCGTTCTGATAAGAATAATTAAAGTTTATTTCCTGTCATAGAAGTCAAGCCTGAACAGGTGGTTTCTCCCCAGCCTCAACTGACTCAACCGTCGGAGTCTGGTTTGGAATCCTGGACGCACACGCACCAAACACAGAATGGAGAATACATAGAACCCAACACCCCCCTCCCCCTACCAATTAAATAATAAAACAATTCCTATTACCTATGCTATAAACATACTGCAAAAGGGGGAACACCCCTATGACTTCTTGAAATATAAGAGAAATACATAATGAGAAAATAGGCTTACGTAATAATAAAATAGAAAAATGGTTCAGGATAGTACATTAGTAAAGGTGAATCTATTGCACCAAAAAGCACATGTGCTACATAAAATAGATGTTAATTGGTAGACCTTATGAGGTGAACGTGACTATTAAAGCAAGTTTATTGCACAAAATAATGCAATTATGAAGGGTTGACAATTCTCCACCCTGATCTAGCAAATACTTCCTTGTTATTGTCTTTGTTGATGACCTGAGAGGGAGCAATCATGGCATTGACATTTTATCAAACTATCCTCTCAGTAACATTCTCCCGAGAAGTATTAGCCTGGCCACCATCCATTTGTCTCTTTTCACCACCCACATCCTCACTCAACCAATCAAACTTATTACAAATAGGAGCACCCTTGCACAAAGTCATTCTACAAGTCTTTCCCTTGCACCAAGCCATTCTACTAGCATGCCAAACTTTATCATCACTCGGTAGAGCTGCATTGCATAGGATCTTCTCTACTTGCAAAGGTTCTGTAACTTTGCTCTCTCCCTTCCTTACTAATCTTCCTTTCTTTACTCTCACCAAATCTCCCATATGGAGCTCCTGTCTTTTAGTCCCATGTGTCTTGTCATATCTGGACTTACACTTTGCCTTTCCCTTATTTAGCCTGTTACTTACCTGTTCCACAGGTACTGCTATTTCCTTCATCTTACCTAACCATCCTAAGTTGTCATTAGAATGTGGATCTCTTCCCTTCATGAGATGGAAGGGTACATGCCCAGAGGAATTGCATTCTGTGATCCTAAATACTGTTTCCTTGATTTCCTTCTCCCAATTAAGATTGTTACTTTTGGACAATTCAATGATCCGTTTAATCACACAATTGAAGATTTCTACACAACCATTCCCTTCGGGATGTAAATTGGATGTGGTACTGTGTGGTATACCTAAATTCCTTGAACATCTCAGACAACAATTGACCACCATTATCACTGATAACAGTCTTGGGAAATCCTTATCTGTAAAACATTTCCTCTAAAAATTCTATTATCACTTTGGTATCTGCTACATCCACTACCTTTAACTCCTGCCATTTGGAAAATAAATCAACCACACAATGGCATATTTTGTCTTTCCCTCGATATTCTGTACCTGTCCAAAGACATCAACTCCTATCTTTACTCATGGTGTCTCTGGGACTTCGATGGAATGTAAAGAGGGCTTTAAGGTCACTTGAGTTTTGTCCGAGTTGATGCACTTTAAGCATTCCCTCACCACATCTTCCACAGCCCTGTCAACACCAGGCCACCAGTAAGAGCGTTTCACTCTACTTTCTTCTTTTACTATACCTAGATGGACCTCATAACACCAAGTAATAATCTTTTGACGTAATGAACATGGAAGCACCAAATGCCCATTCCTGAAAACAGGGTCGTTTTCAATGGAAATTTCATTCCTGACCTCTCAATACGCGACTAAGTCACTAGCTAGTGTTCTTTTCTCTGGCCATCCTCCCTTGATCATGACAATAATCTTGGCCAAAGTAACATCAGATTTAGTCTCAGTTATCCATGCTTCAGTATTCATTCCTGCCAGATCCTTTGTCCATAATGCTGCCATCAAACAATCATTCCATTCATCAGGGAGCTCACACTCAAAGGGCAACCAAAGTCAACTCAAACAATCGGCAATCTTGTTACGTGCCCCTGGGACATATTGTATCTTGTGGCAGTGATCTAATAAATGCATATATAACCTGGCAATCCTTAGTGAAGCATTGTTCGGCCCCTGGGAGGTAAGTAGCTTGCACAAAAGTTTGTGATCAGTTCGAAGAATTACTTTAGATCCCCAAACAAATTGCTGGAAATGTTGGATCTCCTAAAAACACCCCAAAGTCTCTCTCTCTGTGACGGAATATTTTCTTCCATAGGCAGTAATGCTTTGGATGAGAAGGCTACGATATGTTCCTTTCCCACTGTGTCAACCTGGGACAATACAGCCCCTATACCTTTTCCACTGGCATCTGTGGTTATGATATTTTTCTCGGATTTGGGATTATGGCCATAAAGGAACGGTGCTTCACTGATATTCTTTCTGATGCCATCAAATGGTTCCTGGCACTCTGGGGACCATATAAAAGTGCACCGGATCTTCAACAATTGCCTAATCTGATACATTTTGCTTGAAAAATTATACACAAATTTGGAGTAGAACTCTGCTAGACCTACAAAAGCCCACACCTCCTCTTTGTTGCTTAGGTGGGGGAGCTTTTTTAATAGCTTCGACTAGATCCTTCTTGGGCGAAATGCCATCACAACTATTTTCGTGACCCACATACGTGACTTTTCTTTTACCTATTTTACATTTGGTAGCTTCAGCAGTCAGACCATGTTATTCTCGACACTCAACACCAACCTTACTGCCTTATCATGTTCTTCTTTGCTTTTCCCCATAACTAAAATATCATCCTGGAAAAAGATTATGTTAGCCACATTACACAATAGTGTGTACGTCAGACGTTGAAACATGGCGGCAGGTGAAGCTAAGCCAAAAGGAACTCTTCTAAGTCTATTGGCGTTATGAAAGCAGTCATGTGTTTGCTATCTGGGTGTAAAGACAAGCAGGCCACAAGGTGCACAGTGCGTATTCTAGTGTTTGAGGCTGAAGCGAGGAGGCGGACACCTGCTGAGCAGAGCAGGCTCACACGTAGGCGCATGAAGTTAGTAGGCAGAGCGCACTTGAGGAATCTCCCAAAACTTTTACCTTGGCAGCTGCTGATGTGCCCAGTACTGCAGTAGCACAGTGGTATCAGAGGAGGAGCGGTGCCCTCTCAATACTATCGGTCCAGATACAGTGCAAAGAAATAACTGCAGCATAGTTGGAGGCTTGACCAGAACTCGTCTCCAACTTGTTCAGTCACGTCGCAAGGAAAAGCAGAGTCAGTTTCAGTAAGAATAATTAAAGTTTATTTCCTGTTGTAGTAGTCAAGCCCCGAACAGGAGGTGTATCCAACCTTCCTCCCTAGCCTCAACTGACTCAACCATCGGAGTCTGGTTCTGGAATGCTGGACACACACGCACCGAACAAAGAATGGAGAATTCATAGAACACAACACATGCCAGGGCAGTGCCCCAGTGAAGACCGGGCCAAGACAAGACCATCTGCGCCTGTCAACGGCCGGATGTGGCTGGGCTTGGCCACCCCCTTTTCATCACTGCTTTGAATTAATATGGCCAAACAGAAGATAGAAGGTAACTCTATCCTCCGACTCTAAGAGCACTTTTATTGACTGTTTCTTGTAGTGTGCAGTTGGAGTTATCTCAAAAGAAACTAAACTTGCCGAGAGACGCCTTTCATTTGACGGTACAAACCCATTACTGACATCACATGTTCCTTTTTTTACCCAAAATGGTCTCAAGCCTGCTGGCCAGCAGCCTCATTCTTTAGAGCTCCTTACAGTTCCTGCAGCGAGCACTGACAACTTCTGTCTGCCATCTCCTAACTGCCTAGCAGCCAACCGGAAAAAGAAGGACACTCATGGTCATACTACTGAGGATAAATGCCCGACTAAGGCCATGGAAAATTCTGTGACTGTGTCAATGTTATGCAGACTTTTTGACACTTTTTTAACAAAATCAGTGCTCTGAGTAACTCAATTCTGACCTTGCTCTATGCACAGTTACAGCGTATTAAATCCTTGATGGACTTAATTACTATGTCACTAGTTGCCTAGGTTACTCTAATTACTGAGTCACTTGTGCCTCGGTTATTCCCTCTTCCTCGTTCTCCAACCATTTGCCCTCTTCTCAACCATCTATACCTACCATAATTGACAATACCTCTATTGTTTCTGTTGCTCAGCCTTACGTTAACTTTGTTGATTCATTGCTATGCCCTTATATGCCTCCTGCTGGCCCCGCTCCATCGTCAACTCAATGTTGCAACGTTGCTTCTAATGTTTTTTCCTCTGCTGAAATTGCGACTCATCATTCTTTGGCTTCCTCATCTGTTTTACACCTGTCTCTAGATGCTTGCTCTTATGTTTTGATCTTGCAAATGGCTCCCCCTCTTGTCATAAGTGTGTCTGGGAGTACCTTCCCATTAAAAAACAAAGTGGTGCATTGGTTGACTAAACATCTGGATTTTAATCTGTCTTCATATGAACAGATTTTATTCCTGAGGAGGGTGACTTGAGTTGCCCTGCCCCGCAAATTGTTTAATGGTGATTGTATGGTCGTTAACTTTAAAAATCCTGTGGCAGTGAGGCACTCTTTGTTCAAATCCCAATGTTGTCATTTCAGTTTTGATTTGATTAATGTTTTGCCTTCTTGATTATTTTACATGCCCTCTTCTTTTAGCAGCCAACCAGTTTCCCTTATTGTGGTGGATTCACCCTTGTTATGGCCTCGGACAGGACCCTGGATACCAGTGGCATAACAAAACACGAGGGGGCCCCCCTGCAAGATTTGCTGAAGGGGTCCCTCACACTCACATCCGCATGGGCTGAGGGGGCCCCTCCAGTATGGGTAAGCCTGGGTGCCCCCCGCACCGCGGGGGCTGTGGGGGCCTTTGTTACACCCCTGCTGGATACTTTGTGCAGTGCCTGACAGAACACTCCCAGCATATCCTCTAAATGAACTAGGGATTACTCGCATTTCTTTGTTAAATTCTTACATATAGTGCTGGTCCAGGTGACCTGGACAACAACAGATGGCTGTAATGTTTTTTTGTTACTCTATTCCTTCTGTTCCTTCTTTCTGAGGGAGCACTACAGGGGCCTTTCTACTTGGTTCAGAATCCCTTTGAAGTGTTGTGTATTACCATAAATACCAACCATGTCATAATTCACTCATTCTCTGTTACCTGGTCAACACAGGGTTTAATTTTTATCTCGTTAGTTTTTATAATGATGATTTTCCTCACATGATAATCCTGATTTCTGTACTTTGTTTTAATTTATTCATAGTCTTATGTCTGGTACTACACAAACTGCTGGCCCAAGTTTAAACTTAGGGGCATATTAGCAAGACCCACGTTAAAATTATCGCCGTTTTAGCGGCAGGAAACTGCCGCTAAAACGGCGATAATGGGCTTGCTAATATGCGTTATGGAATTCCAATAGAAGCCCAGGTTAGATGTGCAGGACATCTAACCTGGGCTTCTATTGGAATTCCATAACGCATATTAGCAAGCCCATTATCGCCGTTTTAGAGGCAGTTTCCTGCCGCTAAAACGGCGATAATTTTAACGTGGGTCTTGCTAATATGCCCCTTAGTTTTAGATTGGGACTTTATTGCCAAGATTGTTTCTTCAGCTATTTTCCTTCCTCCAATGTGGATATTTCTTCTTCTTGACTACCTGTTGACTCATACGGTTCAACACTTTATGATCACTCAACTGAACGTGACTTTGTCAACGTTCGCAAAGTTTGTAACTCGGTTGAGAAGTTTATTTCTCCATTTAATGGGCAGGGTTGTTCCTCTATACTTGATCATATATTTGTCTCTAGGATAATAAGTGACTTAATTATTGATGGAGTTAGCTTGACATGTTGTTTTAGTGACCATAATCTTATCATTGTAGACTTCCCCTTGCTGTTCCCAATTTACGATTTTTTTCTTTGGGTGAAGTATGTGAAACTATTAAGGACAACGGCCTGAGATTTAATTGAAAGCTGTCTGATTCCAAATAATTGTTGTTTACTTTGTAACAACATATCTTATTCTATGTTCAGTCATGCTTAACTTTAGCCCTGCTAAGATTCTAAGCTCTTTTATTGACTTTGGTGATTTTGTCAAAAGTTACTCAATAGTCCTATTAGCAGGAAAAAGTTGACTATATTTAAATGGTTAGACCCAGGCTGCTCTTCAGCAAACAGGAGATGACACTGTGCCGTGGCTAACCGTCCAATGTGCCAACTTGAGGTTGCTCTCTATAGAGTGAGCTATGCCTTTAAGACTTGGTAAAATGAGATTTTAAAAAAGACCCAGGTTCTTTGGAGGTTATTTTCAAATTTAAAAAAAGTCTATGTTTTGGAGAGTTGTCAATTCACATAATTCTGATAGAGGTAAGGCCCCTTCCTTGGCAGCTCATATTTCAGCAGCTCAAAGGTTCAATCATTCTAAAACTTTCTATTACTATGCAGACCATGTACTGCCATGCGTTCCTCACTTTTCATATCCCCCAGGCTTAAATGTTTAATATCACGTAGTAGTTTCCACCTTTCATGACAGCCCTGTTGGTAAAGCTCCAGGTCCTAACTGGATGCCTGTGGATCTATGCAAATCTAACATTGATCTATGGGCCACATTCATAACTATTGTTTTGAATTCTGCTGGCAACACCTTGTTTCCTTGTTTGTGGTCGTCTTCATTCGTTGTTCCTATGTTTTAAAAGGGTAACCACTTAGATCCTCCTTGCTACAGCCCAATATCGTTGATTGACTCTATTTTCACAGTGAGATGCAGAATCTTGTTAAAAAGAATTTCCACCTGGGCAGATGAGAATGATGAACCAACTGGCTGATGTTCAGTAACGATTTAGAATGAGGTTGGGGACACTGGAACAATGCTTTAACTTGCACTTAATTGTTAGTAAGTATACTGTGGCTAAGGGGAGTGCTGTTCAACTGGCCTTCATGGACCTATGTAGCGCGTTTGCTCATGTGAACAGGTCCAAATTCTTGCAAATTATTTTACAACTAGGCCTTGATGCTCCCTTCCCTTAGTCAACTGTTTGTGTATGCTTCATATTGATCTCTCTTCATCCATTACGTTTCGTGACCAGGGCGTGGGAACAAATTCTTTAAATTTAAACAGAGGCGCCTATCAGGGTTGTGTTCTTGCCTCGTTTTTTTTTTTTACATATTAATAATTTGCATTCTTGTTTGTTAGATAAAGGGCAAGATATGCCACTTATTAAGCACAGACCTATTCCAGAGTTGATTTACACCGAGAGAGTTGATTTACACCAAAAACGCTGTTCTGTATCTCGCACCTCCAAAGGTCTCAACCGTTTAGTCAATGCTTTTGTTTTTTTCATGAAAGTCCTCAATTTAGACACCAACCTCTCTAAAGCCCAAGCTATGCTGAGTGGACCTGCCTCCACAAAATCCATGACTCTTATGGTGACAGGAATGGTAATTGAGAAGGTGCAAAACGTCCCTTACTTAGGGGTCACTTTTGAGTCCTGGAGTTCATGAGTGCCCTGCTTTAGCTTAAGATGGCAAAAATATGTAGAGTTGGTGGAGAGCCTGTTTAATTTTACCACGAATATCGAAAGTAAATCTGTTACCCCCTTGTTGAAGATTTACAAAATGCAATGTGTACCCGTTCTGTCTTTTGGTTCCGGAAGCTCAGACCACTGCTACACTAGGAATTTTCAAATTAAAGAAAACCGTTTGTGTTGCCGGCTATTAGCTCTTCCCTCGAGTAGCTTCCATTAGTTTTGCCACGATGAATTAGGTATTTCCTGTGTTAAGGATTTTATAAAGCTGACACCTTTATTTTTGTGAGTTTTGGTATGGACCTATCCGAAGGCCGTCCTCAGTAGAATATTTATTGAAGACTCCTTGAATTGTTTGAAGGGCATGAATTTCCTTGGCTTTCATATATTAAATCTGCTATAATAGTAAGTTGACCACCCTTATTTTTTCACCTTGGGCAAATTCTAAAATCTGATATATAGTGGGTCAAGAAGGCTTTCTTGGAACATAAGAGTAGTACCTAAGAGGTATTTGAGTTTCCAAGCCAATGCCTAGACAATAAGAAATTATGCATACCTTTATAGGTAGCCAAATCTCCTTCTAGTTATGCAGTCATGGGAGAGAGCTCTTTCATGGGAGAGAGCTCCTTTTGTAGGTTTATGGTGGTTCTTATTCGAGGTTATTTGTCTTTTCCCAAGGGTCAGTTTAACACTGATATGATTAGTTTTTGACCTTGTGATGAAAACTCCCCTCTGACCTTATTGCAATTTGTCTTTTTAAAAAAAATGTTTATAGCCTGTATACACTTAGCTATCTAGTCTCGTTAATAAAGAAGCCAAGATTTAGCAGGCATAGACCTGCGCTGATTTTCTTACAAATGTTATCAGATATTGAAGTCTGGCAGCTTTTGTAGTGGGATCCTTCCTAAAATCTGCTGTATGATATCGTAATTCTCTCTTTTCTTTTTTTATAGTTTTCTCGACAACAGTTGACTGTGCATTCACTGCAATTGTGTGAATGGATTATCTGTCAATCTGTAAATTATTAAATGGTTAGTAAATACCATTTAATGGTGACTAGACAGTGAATAACTAATTGGGTAATCTGTAATTGTGATTTTATGACTAATCTGTTTAAACAGAATAATGTTTTTTACTGATTGATCGATTGCATGTTTCAACACAGCATTTTTTTAATGTCACTTGAAACTGATGTCAATATCTTTTGGCAAAAGTTACTACCTGCTTTTTGGTGCATTTAATTTTGCAGTATAGATTATGCTTTTGTTCTTTCTGCAATGAACGTGACAGACCAAGGCACTTAGGATTTAGGCTGTTTGTGGGAAGGATATGAGTGGGACCATGTATGCTTCTAATGTATGGCAGGAGGTACTTTATCCCATATATGTATTATGTTTATAACAAAGCAAGGAGAGTTCTATATTCTCCAGATATACACTAGCATCACACAAAAGTCTGTTTCTCAAGAGTTTTAGTTCGAAATTAACTGCTTTCTTTATTTACAAATAAATATATAAAATATCAAAATGTGGTTCTCTAAGGTCTCAAAACTTGTCATACAAAGTGATTAACATAAACCAGCAGTTCAGGAGCATTCTTACAATGGTCCACATACCAAATGGATAACAAGGCAATGTGATACCAGTGATGTCCTAAAAATGGATTTGCGATTACACCTCTCTTGACACCGTTTTAATGATTTTTGATGCCTATGTTTTAATTCCTGTCTGAATAGAGTATCTACTTAATGTATTTGAGTTCTCTTTAAGGAGGTAATCACTCATTTCTATGAGTTTAAGGTATTTTATCCAGATCCCATATTGCCATCACCAGTACATAAATTCCCAATCTATTGTGCCCATCTGTGGCACAGGTATACTAGTGAAAACATACAATAAGCAGTCTCTTGTTTAATCTAGACATATGTGACATTAAATGCACCTAAATTAGCATCTCTCCACCAAAAGTGACTGCCGGGATAAGACAAGGGCTGTCAGAGGTAAATGGAAAGGTGCAGACAGGTGGGGCTCGTGGGTATTGGTGCGACTAAGTAGAGCTTGGCAATGGTCAAATGGAGGGGTTGGGCATGCTGAACAGGGGTTGACTTTAGGCAAGGGTTGTTCGGATGGATGATTCAGGTGCAGGAAAATAACTGCATCTGGGCAGGGAATCACAGCATGGCACAAAATTGATTTCTGCCAGGTGGCGAAAGTCCCTTGGTTGCCCTGGGCAGCCCCTTCTTTTTTAGGTTGAGCTTACGAGACCTCTTGTATATACTTTAGTATATACTTCTTTGTGGGCTTACAGCCAGCCCACTGCTTTTTCATTTGTTTGTTTCAGTGTCCTTTAAAAATCGGTGCTTGTTAGTAGTCGATCCTTCCCTTTGTCCCTCCTTTTGTCTTTCATTTCCTCCAACTGGAGCAATGCCCCATTACTTGTCCCCTTACATTTGTCCCATTATAGCAACTGCAAAAGGGACTACTTTTTCCTTTGTCTAAGCCCACCAAACTCCAACGCTCAATGTTTTCAGTTGCTCCGAGCTCCGATGTCAGGGAGACACTTATTACCTGTTTAGAATTCATGGGGGGTCTTCCTAAAACAAAACGTTCTGCAGTGGCTGGAATTACAAAGATTTGTGAAAATAACTATTTACATTGCTTTTCAGTTACGCGCTGCGCAGAGAAAATCAATATTTCTACAATTTTTTATTACTATTTCCCTAATTTAGGATGGTGGGCGCATGTCATGCGCAATGTCGAGGCTGTCTTGCCGTCAAGCGTTTTGTCTTCTTGCATACACGCTGCCACATTGGGTTACTGGAGGATGATAGATTATTTCCAGTTAGGAGCTGCCATTACAATTTTTAATTAATATTGCCCTAATTTCAGATGGCGGCTGCACGTCATGCGCGATGACATCATTAACGTCACGCGTCATGACCAGCCATCTTGCCATCAAGCGTTTTGTGTTCTCGCGCACACGCTGCTAGATTGGGCTATTGGAGGGTGATAGATTTTTGGGCTGGGTTGTGCCCTGTATGTGTTTTTTAGCGTTTATGTCTCTGGTTTGCACAGAGGTGGCATGCGTGCCCGGGGCAAACCTGACGGCGGGACAGCTCTGTGAACCGCCGTCACCCATGTTTTTGTGCCCAATGCTTTCCTGCCCTTATTATCCATCCTCCAGCAAGCACCGACCACTGGCTCTGCAGCAGCTACATGCCAACGGGATCACCCATCGTGCCCGAGGAGTATTAAGTGTGAGAGATGCTGCGATTGTTCACGTTCCTGGGAACACCCATGCTTGTCCTTGGCCGCCACGGCTGTGAAGATGGGATGATTAAGATTCCCTAGAGAACAAGCATTGGAAATGCAATAGGTCTCGCATTTTTTTAAGTTAGAGCTATTGGCATTGTAAATGGCAATGTCCGTTACTGTTAGACCTGGCATCCTTGGCGTGGGTCTCCCTTCCATTTTTTATGATGCCTCCTATGTTACCGATCCATTTTTGCTGGCGTTAGATGCTTTGGGCACTGTGCCACTGCTATTCAGTGCCACAGTGCAAGTGCTCCCTATGATAAATTGCGTTATGTATTAGTGACTCCATGATTGGATGATTGGGTTACTTGTTAGTCCCTAGTACAGTGCACGGAGTGTGACCAGGGCTTGTAAATCCAATGCCGCTGGTGGGCTTGCAGCACTGGTTGTGCCACCCACAGAAGCGGCTTGTCAAATATGCCTCAGGCCTGCCATTGCAGAGCCTGTGTGCAGCCTAGGGCTGCCATGTCGACTTGGTGAGTACACCCACTTACCAGTCCCTAAACCTTCCCTTTGCTGCATGTTGGTCACCCCTAAAGTAGGCCCTAGGGCAGGGTGCATTGTAAGTACAAGGTAGGACATGCCCTGGTGTGTGTGGCATGTCCTAATAGTGAATTACAGCCATTTTCGTTTTTCACTATTGCAAGGCTACCTGCTCCCCATAGGCCAGAATGGGCAGACTGACTATTACACCTTATAGTCAGAACTGACCCAGGGAACATGGTAGAAAAACGAATTTAGTATGCCTGAACTCAGAATGATAAAATACATCTTTTAGTGAAGTTGGTTTTAACATTCTGTGTTTGAAAATACCACTTTTAGAAAGTGGGTATTTTCTTGCCTAAACTTCCAAGCCTGCCTCTGCTAGGTTGTGTATTCCTTGTCTGGAGATTGAGTGACAGGGGCTGGGGGTGGCTACAGGAGACAGGGTGAGTCAGCACAGGGCTGAATAGAAAGATCTGCATCCAGAGTGGAGGGAGGAGTTGCACCTGGGTCTGAATAGGGCTGTGCCTGCCTTCCACAATGCTGGCTCCACCTCCTGCCGGGCGGCTGAGCACCCTGCCCCACATTCTGAAAGGAAAGAAGGAGACAGAAAAACAAAGTGCTCCAGGACTGACCAGAACTGGTTTTGGGCTGGGCAGAGGCCTCTCTGCCTTCAGAGAACAAAGGAAAACGGTGTATAAAAAGGGGACCCAGACCCCTAGGAAATTAGATCACTTTGGGAAAACAAGAAGAAACCTTTGCTGAGGAGCGGAACCAAGAAGGAACTGAGGAGAAGACTATCCCTAAGCTAGAGGGATCTGCCTGCAGTGGTTGCCTGACTGCCAAAGGGAGGAGAAAGGACTTTGTGTGCACTTTTATTCAACTTGTAAAGTATCTCCAAGGGCTTGAGAAAAGAGCTTGCCTCCTGCTGAAGTCTCAGGGACAACAGACTTCAACCACCAGCTCCCCAAGAATCCTTTGGAAGTGCCTGCTGCTGTTTTGGGCCTTCTGAAGGGACTGCGTGTCGCAAGGAGCTGGAAGCGCGACTCAAGAGGAAGAAGCGTGTCGCCGTCGCTGCTGCTGCCGTCGCAACTCCGAAGGAGGGTGTCGCCGCTGTAGCTGTCGTATTGCACCGCATCGAGAGAAGCGTCCCGCAACGAAGAGGAAGCGTGTCGCCGTCGCTGCTGCTGCCGTCGCAACTCCGAAGGAGGGTGTCGCCGCTGTAGCTGTCGCATTGCACCGCATCAAGAGAAGCGCCTCGCATCCACGGAGAAGCGTGCCGCCGTCGGAGCTGCTGCCGTCGCATCACGAAACAAGGGTGTCGCCGCTGCAGTTGTCGCATCGAGCGGAAGCGTCTCGCAACGTCGGAGAAGAGGGTCGCCGCCAAAGCCGCTGTCGTCGCATCGCTGAACAAGGGTGTCGCCGCTGTAGCTGACGCATCGAGTCGAGACTTCTCGCAACCTCGGAGAAGCGTGCCGCCTCAAGAAGAACTTGACGTCTTTATTTCTTTGCACCAGAACTTTGTCGCATTTCCATCGCTGCAACATTGCTTGTTGTGGAAGCGTCCCGCATCGTAAGGTACATTGACTTAAAGTGTCGCATCTTAAGAACTGAACTGAACTAAGCTAAACCTACCCTTTTAAGTACAGTATTGTGGATTTTTGTCGTTATGGTCTTGTGTTAAAACTATATAAAGAATACTTATTTTTGATATAAACCTTGTGTGGTGTCCATCTGTAGTGCGTCACTAGATTACTGTATGTGTTCACAAATGCTTTACACACTGCCTCTGAGATAAGCCTGTCTGCTCGTGCCAAGCTACCAAGGGGGTGAGCAGGGGTTATTTTAGGAGTGTACCCCTTTACCCTGACTAGAGGCGAGGGTCCCTATTTGTCACAAGTACCTACCTGTGCCAACTAGAGACCCCCAATTCTAACATTGGTGGTCAGCGGTGAGGATTCTGGACTTGCATTTGTGACTCATGTACAGTGATTGGTGAACACTACTAGTGAGTGCAGACCAAAACGCGACCACATACTGTTGGTAGATTTGTTTTTCTAGGACGTTCCATTTTTGCCAAGTTTAACCATCATGGAAGACACAGCATCCATAGCATCTGTTGGTTCTGAGTGGGAAGAGGAGAAACTGGAATGCTACAAAGTGAGGCAGCTGAAGCACTTCTGCAAAAAGTTTAATGTTGCAATTACCGGGCTCACCAGGAGGGAGGAGTTCTACAAGGCGCTGAGGGCCTGGGTAGAAGCAAGGAAAACCCCTGAGAATGAGGAAGGGGATAATGATGCAGATGTGCAGCTGGAAGGGCCATTGGGTCCAGGGGAAAGGAAGGCACCTTCCCCAGCAGGTAGCAGTGTTTCTGCCAAAGGCCTGTCCCCAGGAGAGCTGGAGGACAGGGAGAGAAATAGGATGCATGAGTTGGAGCTGGCCAAAATGAATGGGCAATTGGAAATTAAGAAACTGGCCCTAGAAGAAAAGAAAATGCAGCTTGAGCATGATAGAAGTTTGAGGGAGTTGGATTTGAAAGCTAGGAGCTTAGAAATTACTCCCTCTGGTGGCAGCACACCGTCAATACCTGTGGAATCTAGAGTATATATTCCTAAAGATGTGGTCAGGGAGTTTTTTAAAAATGATGACATTGGGCAGTGGTTCAAGGCCTATGAGGTAGCCATGTCTTCCCACCGGGTCCCTGAGAAGGATTGGGGAGCGGGGTTGTGGGGACGGTTCCTTAGTGAGGGGCGGGACACACTGCTAGATTTGCCTTCTGATGTCCATAATTCATATCGCCACATGAAGGATGCTTTAATGTCTAGGTATGGGTTAACTCCTGAATTGTATAGGCAGAGGTTCAGGGGTTGCACAAAGATAGAGAACAGTACCTGGGTTGAATATGTCACTTTTTTCTGCAGAGCATTGGATGGTTGGGTGAAGGGTAGCAAAGTTGATGATTTTCAGGGGCTCCTTGATTTGATTGCATGGGAGCACTTGTCAAGTAACTGTTTTCCAGAGCTACGCCAGCACCTGATAGATAGCAAGCTGACTATCCCTAGGAAGCTTGCTGAGGAGGCGGACCGCTGGGTCAGTACCAGGGTCCACAAGGGTCACGTGGGAGACTCAGCCAAGGGTGGGCAGGGTCCCCAGCAGAAGAGTGGGGGGACAAGGGTAAACAGAGGGAGTTCCAAAGAAGGCCCCAAAGTAGTCCCCAAGGGAACCAAGGGAAAGGTTCCCAGCCTCCCGCCCAGAAACCCGCAGGGGCCCCGACAGGTCCACCTGTTCAAAGGGGACCCCTGAGATGCTACAAATGTGGGGACCTGGGTCACATAGCGAGTGATCCCAAGTGCCGCCAGTTTGGAAAAACCGCACCCCTGGTGCAGCCCCCGGCAGATGGCTAGTGTAGCCCTGGGGGAGGAGATGGATGCCCCAGAGGGGTGGGGCCCCGCACAGATGTCCCTTGTCTCATTAGGAGACTGTGAGATGGTCCCCAAGACCCAGCTGCCTGATAACACTAAGAAATACAGGCAGTGGGTGACCATCAATGGCCATAGGGTGGAGGCTCTTAGAGATACAGGAGCCAGTGTGACAGCTGTCAAGTGTCACCTGGTGTCTCAAGAGCAGGTTGTCCCCCATGCATTCTATCCAGTTGTTGCCGCTGACAACACAGAGAGTCACTGCAAAGTGGCTCAGGTTCCCTTTGAGTGGGGGGTCTCTGGTACTCTTCAGGTAGCTGTGAGGCCCGCCATGCCTGTTGACTGTTTGTTAGGGAATGACTTGGAGAGCTCACCTTGGGCGAAGGTGGAGCGAAGTGCTCATTTGGAGATGTTGGGTCTGCCTGACTGGGCGTGTGTGACCACCCGGTCCATGGCAGCAAGTAAAGGTGCTCAAGAGGACCTGGAGCCTGAGGGGAGGCCCAGGTACCTGCCGTCACGAGAAGAGGCAGGGGGCGCGGGAAACCGGCCCCCGAAGTTCCCACGGTCCAGGAGGAGGCAGACCCTGAGGGGGATGCCCTGGAGCCTACAGGGGAACAGGTAGCTGAACTGGGGGACCTGCCTGAGCTGACCCATTGGCAGCAGGAAGGAGGACCCTCCAGGGAGGAATTCTGCAAGGAGCAGAAAGAATGCCCTTCTCTGGTGGGTCTGCGGCAACAGGCTGCAGACCAGGCAACAGGTGATCAGTCTGGGTCACATTGGGTCTATTGGGAGAATGATCTCCTGTATACTGAGCCTAAGGTTGCTGAGCCTGGGTCAGCCCGTGTGCTGGTGGTACCCCAGTGCTTCAGAGCCTTCCTACTGGGGCTGGCTCATGATGTTCCATTGGCAGGACATTTGGGGCAGGACAAGACCTTTGATAGGCTTGTCACCCACTTTTATTGGCCCCAAATGCGCAGGAGTTCAGACACTCACTGCAGCACGTGTCAGACTTGCCAGGCAAGTGGAAAGAGTGGGAGGAAGCGCAAGGCTCCTCTCCAGCCATTCCCTGTAGTCAGCACCCCCTTTGAACGGGTGGGTATTGACATTGTGGGGCCACTGGACCCCAAGACAGCCATGGGCAACAGGTTCATCCTGGTCTTGGTGGACCATGCCACCCGGTACCCGGAAGCCATACCTCTGAGGACAGTGACGGCCCCCGTGGTGGGACGAGCACTGATGGGAATTTTCTCCCGAGTGGGATTCCCTAGCGAGGTGGTGTCTGACCGGGGGACCAACTTCATTTCCAAGTATATGAAGTCCCTGTGGCAGGAGTGTGGGGTAACCTACAAGTTTACCACTCCTTACCACCCCCAAGGAAATGGATTGGTTGAAAGGTTCAACCGAACCCTCAAAGGCATGATTATGGGTCTTGAGGAACCTATGAGGCGTAAGTGGGACGTCCTCTTACCATGCCTGCTCTTTGCTTACCGTGAGGTGCCACAGAAATCTCTAGGGTTCAGTCCCTTTGAGCTTCTCTATGGGCACCCAGTAAGAGGACCTCTAAGTTTGGTCAAAGAAGGCTGGGAGCAATCTCCCAGGAAACCTCCCCAGGATGTATACAGTTACATGCTGGCCTTTAGGAACCAAACTAGGCGTTTCAGGCAACTCGCTGAGGCGAATCTGGAAGCCAGCCAGGAGGAGATGAAGCGGTGGTACGACCAGAATGCCACTCTGGTAGAGCTTCAGCCTGGTCAGAAAGTGTGGGTCATGGCCCCAGTGGAGCCCTGCGCGCTCCAGGATAAGTGGACCGGACCCTTTGAGGTTGTCGAGCGCAAAAGTCCGGTTACCTACTTGGTGGACTTGCGGTCTCCCAGGAACCCCTTGAGGGTCCTGCATGTCAACCGCCTGAAGCCCCACTTGGAGAGGTCCCAAGTGGGCATGCTCTTAGCGACAGATGCTGGGATGGAGGAGGAGACCGAGCCTCTTCCTGACCTCCTGTCAGCAACAGAGCAAGATGGGTCAGTGGATGGTGTCAACCTCTCTTCCACCCTGACCCCTGAACAACAGAATGACTGCCGCCAGTTGCTGGGACAGTTTTCTGATCTGTTCTCCCTGGTTCCCGGTGTCACAGATTGGTGCACCCATGATGTGGACACTGGGGACAGTACACCTGTGAAGCACAAATCTTACAGGGTGACTGACAGGGTGAGAGCTTGCATCAAGGAGGAGGTCTCCAAAATGCTTGCGTTAGGGGTGATTGAGTCCTCTAACAGTCCTTGGGCCAGCCCAGTGGTCTTGGTCCCAAAGGCTGCCGCACCGGGTGCCACACCAGAACTCCGGTTCTGTGTGGACTACCGAGGGCTCAATTCAGTCACCAGGACTGACGCGCACCCCATCCCCAGAGCTGATGAGCTCATAGATCGGCTAGGGGCTGCACGGTACCTCAGCACGTTTGACTTGACGTCTGGGTACTGGCAGATCGCCTTGACTGATGGGGCCAGAGAGAGGTCAGCATTCTCCACACCAGATGGGCACTACCAGTTCCGGGTGATGCCCTTTGGGATGAAGAATGCCCCTGCCACCTTCCAGAGGTTGGTCAACCAGGTGTTGGCTGGACTGGACTCGTTCAGTGCCGCCTACCTGGATGACATCGCAGTGTTCAGCGCCAGTTGGGAAGAACATCTGCGCCACCTCTGGGAAGTGTTGATGGCGCTGCGGAGAGCAGGCCTCACGATCAAGGCGAGTAAGTGCCAGATCGGGCAGGGTTCCGTGGTGTACTTGGGACACCAGGTGGGGAGCGGCCAGGTGGCGCCCCTACAACCCAAAATTGAAACCATCCTGAATTGGGAACCCCCAAAACCCAGACAGAGGTGAGGGCCTTCTTAGGACTCACGGGTTACTACAGGAGGTTTGTCAAGGGGTATGGCAGCATAGTTGCACCCCTGACAGGGCTGACTTCCAGGAAGCAGCCCAGGAAAGTGATTTGGACTGACACCTGTCAGACCGCTTTTGAGGCCCTGAAAACTGCCATGTGCACGGCGCCCGTGCTCCTGGCACCCAACTTCTCCAAAGAGTTCGTAGTACAAACAGACGCTTCAGAGCATGGTGTGGGGGCTGTTCTGTCACAGATGAATGAGGAGGGCCTAGATCAACCCGTAGCCTTCATCAGTAGGAGGTTACTACCACGGGAACAGAGGTGGAGTGCTATTGAGCGTGAGGCATTTGCTGTGGTCTGGGCACTGAAGAAGCTGAGACCATACCTGTTTGGGACTCACTTCCGGGTTCAGACAGACCACAGGCCCCTCAGATGGTTGATGCAGATGAGGGGTGAGAATCCAAAGCTGTTGAGGTGGTCCATTTCCCTACAGGGGATGGATTTCACGGTGGAACACCGCCCTGGTACAGAACACGCCAATGCTGATGGTCTGTCCAGATTTTTCCGCCTTAGTGAAGAGAGCTCCCCTGAGGTAGGGTAGTTCTCCCCACATTTCAGCTGGAGGGGACACGTGTTAGACCTGGCATCCTTGGCGTGGGTCTCCCTTCCATTTTTTATGATGCCTCCTATGTTACCGATCCATTTTTGCTGGCGTTAGATGCTTTGGGCACTGTGCCACTGCTATTCAGTGCCACAGTGCAAGTGCTCCCTATGATAAATTGCGTTATGTATTAGTGACTCCATGATTGGATGATTGGGTTACTTGTTAGTCCCTAGTACAGTGCACGGAGTGTGACCAGGGCTTGTAAATCCAATGCCGCTGGTGGGCTTGCAGCACTGGTTGTGCCACCCACAGAAGCGGCTTGTCAAATATGCCTCAGGCCTGCCATTGCAGAGCCTGTGTGCAGCCTAGGGCTGCCATGTCGACTTGGTGAGTACACCCACTTACCAGTCCCTAAACCTTCCCTTTGCTGCATGTTGGTCACCCCTAAAGTAGGCCCTAGGGCAGGGTGCATTGTAAGTACAAGGTAGGACATGCCCTGGTGTGTGTGGCATGTCCTAATAGTGAATTACAGCCATTTTCGTTTTTCACTATTGCAAGGCTACCTGCTCCCCATAGGCCAGAATGGGCAGACTGACTATTACACCTTATAGTCAGAACTGACCCAGGGAACATGGTAGAAAAACGAATTTAGTATGCCTGAACTCAGAATGATAAAATACATCTTTTAGTGAAGTTGGTTTTAACATTCTGTGTTTGAAAATACCACTTTTAGAAAGTGGGTATTTTCTTGCCTAAACTTCCAAGCCTGCCTCTGCTAGGTTGTGTATTCCTTGTCTGGAGATTGAGTGACAGGGGCTGGGGGTGGCTACAGGAGACAGGGTGAGTCAGCACAGGGCTGAATAGAAAGATCTGCATCCAGAGTGGAGGGAGGAGTTGCACCTGGGTCTGAATAGGGCTGTGCCTGCCTTCCACAATGCTGGCTCCACCTCCTGCCGGGCGGCTGAGCACCCTGCCCCACATTCTGAAAGGAAAGAAGGAGACAGAAAAACAAAGTGCTCCAGGACTGACCAGAACTGGTTTTGGGCTGGGCAGAGGCCTCTCTGCCTTCAGAGAACAAAGGAAAACGGTGTATAAAAAGGGGACCCAGACCCCTAGGAAATTAGATCACTTTGGGAAAACAAGAAGAAACCTTTGCTGAGGAGCGGAACCAAGAAGGAACTGAGGAGAAGACTATCCCTAAGCTAGAGGGATCTGCCTGCAGTGGTTGCCTGACTGCCAAAGGGAGGAGAAAGGACTTTGTGTGCACTTTTATTCAACTTGTAAAGTATCTCCAAGGGCTTGAGAAAAGAGCTTGCCTCCTGCTGAAGTCTCAGGGACAACAGACTTCAACCACCAGCTCCCCAAGAATCCTTTGGAAGTGCCTGCTGCTGTTTTGGGCCTTCTGAAGGGACTGCGTGTCGCAAGGAGCTGGAAGCGCGACTCAAGAGGAAGAAGCGTGTCGCCGTCGCTGCTGCTGCCGTCGCAACTCCGAAGGAGGGTGTCGCCGCTGTAGCTGTCGTATTGCACCGCATCGAGAGAAGCGTCCCGCAACGAAGAGGAAGCGTGTCGCCGTCGCTGCTGCTGCCGTCGCAACTCCGAAGGAGGGTGTCGCCGCTGTAGCTGTCGCATTGCACCGCATCAAGAGAAGCGCCTCGCATCCACGGAGAAGCGTGCCGCCGTCGGAGCTGCTGCCGTCGCATCACGAAACAAGGGTGTCGCCGCTGCAGTTGTCGCATCGAGCGGAAGCGTCTCGCAACGTCGGAGAAGAGGGTCGCCGCCAAAGCCGCTGTCGTCGCATCGCTGAACAAGGGTGTCGCCGCTGTAGCTGACGCATCGAGTCGAGACTTCTCGCAACCTCGGAGAAGCGTGCCGCCTCAAGAAGAACTTGACGTCTTTATTTCTTTGCACCAGAACTTTGTCGCATTTCCATCGCTGCAACATTGCTTGTTGTGGAAGCGTCCCGCATCGTAAGGTACATTGACTTAAAGTGTCGCATCTTAAGAACTGAACTGAACTAAGCTAAACCTACCCTTTTAAGTACAGTATTGTGGATTTTTGTCGTTATGGTCTTGTGTTAAAACTATATAAAGAATACTTATTTTTGATATAAACCTTGTGTGGTGTCCATCTGTAGTGCGTCACTAGATTACTGTATGTGTTCACAAATGCTTTACACACTGCCTCTGAGATAAGCCTGTCTGCTCGTGCCAAGCTACCAAGGGGGTGAGCAGGGGTTATTTTAGGAGTGTACCCCTTTACCCTGACTAGAGGCGAGGGTCCCTATTTGTCACAAGTACCTACCTGTGCCAACTAGAGACCCCCAATTCTAACAGTTACCTACTAAGGGAGGATGGAGGGAGCAGTTTGTGTCGGAGTGCCAAAATACTCTGTTGGAGAGTGACTGGCCAAAAGTAAACCAAACAAGCAGCGACTTTTAAAATTATGTGTTTAGCCAGAACTTTTGGCTATGTTGTAGAGCATTGTGGCTGCTGTGCATTATGTTGAAAAGTTATAATAAAAAGTGTTAAGCATTCTTGTTACCTTTATATAAACGAAGACGACATTATATACAACTGAAAAACCTGATTAAAAAAATATTTTAACATAAAAAATGTCTTCTAGTTTTTTTGTACTTGCACTGCTGGCAACTTCTTCCTGCCTGTTCTCATGCTTGTTTGTTATAAAAAAATTGTTATGGGGGAGCGGGACATAAATAACTGGGGAGTGGAGGTTGGAAAACAGTAATTTAATTAGAACACGAGCAGCGGACGGACACTAGGGGAGAATCAACAGATGCCAGATTCCAAGGCCAGATTGACGTGATGCTTAGGTGGTGCGCTGATGCAAAATGGTGGTGGTGAATGATGTTTGGTGCTCAGGTGGTGACACTATATGGTGTGGATTGGAGGTATGTTGTGGATTGTGGAGTTGAAATATGTTGTTTGGTGTGTAATTATGCGGTGTGTATTGGAAATGTGTGGAGTTGAATTGTGTGGTCTGGAACTGTGGTGTTGAGTGAAATTATGCTTAGTGAAATTGTGTCATGGTGTGGAGTGCATTTATGTTGATTGGTGGTATGTGGTACAGAGTGCATTTATGTGGCGTGTATTTATGTTGCATTGAGTACAGTGCAATTATGTGGCGTGTAATTATGTGGCACTGAGTGGTAATATGTGGAGTGTATTTATGTTGTATTGAGTAGAGTGCAATTATGTGGCTTGTAATTATGTGATACTGAGTGGTATGTGGGGTGTATTTGTTGCCTTGAGTAGAGTGTAATTATGTGGCGTGTAACTATGCCACATTGAGTGGTATTATGTGGAGTGCATTTATGTTGCATTGAGTGCAGTGAAAAACCTGATTAAAAAAGATTTTAACATAAAAAATGTCTTCTAGTTTTTGTACTTGCACTGCTGGCAACTTCTTCCTGCCTGTTCTCATGCTTGTTTGTTATAATTTTTTTTTGTTATGGGGGAGCGGGACATAAATAATTGGGGAGTGGAGGTTGGAAAACAGTAATTTAATTAGAATCTCAAGCTTAACAGAGATAAGACAGAGTTAATGATCCTTGGCAGTCACACTATAATTTCTCCATCATTGAAATGGCCCAATTGTTTGGGCTCACCTCCAAAACCCAAAGAAAGGATCAAAAGCTTAGGAGTTTGGCTAGACAGGTCATTAAAGTTGGACCACCAAGCAGTACAAGTAGCAGCTACTTGCTATGGCATTATCAGGCAAATGCGGAAACTTTTGCCACTGCTTCCTGTAACTGCGTGCAGGATCATGGTACAAGCACTGGTGTTGTCCCGGTTGGACTACTGTAACTCTCTCTACCTGGGTACCCCGAAGACCACTACTAGGAACCTGCAGGTCGTGCAGAATTGCGCAGCTAGGCTGCTACACAATATCCCCAGAGCACAGTCAGCTAAACCGGCGATGAGAGCACTGCACTGGCTACCAATCAAAGAACGCATAATGTTCAAATCACTATGCATAGCGCATAAAACCCTATGGGGTACGGGTCCAAAAATCAATCTCGTTCTGATGACATTTCATCGCCCTTCTCGCAATCTGAGATCGGCTAATTTATTCCAGGCAACAATACCTAAAGTCCAGAGAGCACGAGCCGGAGGCCGTTCCTTCTCATACAATGCGACAAGTCTATGGAACACGCTCCCGATCCAGCTCCGACCAATGACCCATCATCTCTCATTTAGGAAACATCTAAAAACATGGCTCTTCCAGAACCTGCCTTGAGACTGTACTCTGCCATTGGTTGCAACAGCGCTGGGATGCCTAAGGGTAGCCATGCGCTCTACCAAGAATGAATAATAATAATAATCAATTTCAGACATTTGTATTGATTCTAATACCATTGTACTCATATCTCAACTGTATTGTTTCAAATTACAGTTTTAAGCCTAACTTTATAAAACACATAAAGTACCACTAAAAATTTAAATGGAAATCATATCAAGCAACACAAAATACCTGCACCAAATTCCAAAATAAAGATTCATTCCATATTTCCGACCTGCCTTACATACATAATAAGATATTGTATACCATATAAATCTTGTACTAAGTAGCCTGCAACGTTGGACAGGTGTGTATGAATGTTCACTTTTTAAATTTGCTGCATGCATTTCGTGTAGCGTATGCATTGTTTTAATGGTAATTTAGGGTTTACAACAACTGTAAAGCTGAAACAAAGTTAAGTTTGAGATTGGATCGGACGGCACGGAACTGTCAGCACTCACTGCCTCCCTCTGAGGCGAGCCCACTCGTTCCTCTTCAATGTAGGGATAGTCTATCGCACTAGCAAGACTGTCTCTCACCCACACATCCAAGACTCTCTTCACTACCCACTAACGACAATTTTCTTAAATCCTTCTCAAACACTGCTCGCCCACTGTTCTAAAAATCTCTGGCTTTCACTAATATAAGGCATCGATCTACCTACCAACACAACCCACACTACAGCGATATCCCCTCTCATCTGTTCTTAAAGGACCCCTTCCCCTACAAACAACTTCCCCCACCCCCAAACACTCTCTGGTTCCACAAACATGTCTTTCCACACGCCAAAACTACCCCACTCAACCCCAAATGGTCTCTTCCAACCGATCAGCCACATCCTTCCTCCCTTTTCTGAAGTCAGTTTCTAGGACTTCCCATCGCACGGTGATTTTATTTCCTCTTCCAAAGATAATTTCCCTGTGGTGTGTTGATTCCTTGCAGTGAGACAGACTCCCCCCCACAGGTGTCCCTTGCCTCAGGCTCCCATTCACTGCGCACAAGAGGCTAGAGGAAGAGGTCGCTGCGGTGGAAGCAACTGAGGCTGCACGCAATGGACAAACCAGGTAGGAATACAGAAAGCACATCCTCCAGCCTGCTTTGGTGTCATCCTGAAAATACACAAGTGTAGGGCTCATGGGGTAAAACCAATGGCAATTGGAACCTGCGCTCAGTCTGCAGAGGAACAAAATAAGCTTGCCCAGACAAAACCTAGGGTTTACAATCACCTAGACACAGGACTTTGAGGCTATGAAGAACCTGGAACCTGCAGCCCAGCCTCAACCAGCAAAATGACACAGTTCCCAACATGAGTGTACTCATAAGTGTACTCAGGATTTTTTTTGTGGCCAGCAAACACAGAGACAAAGAACTATTAAGTCAAAGAAGCTACGCTCATTTGTTCCCATACCACTTGGGCAATCCCAAGACAAACATAAGCAAAGGGAGTTCGCACTCCAGACTTCCCTATTTTACACGTGCCTGGACTTAGGACTGACACATTACTCTCAGACCCCAGTAGAGGTGCCTGCACTTCACTGGAAGCATATTAGTTTAAACTATAGCAGCCTCAAGTGCCAAAGGTCACCAGTGTGCCCTGAAACGGTATAAAACATGGCAGTGTCTTGCCAACATCGTGGCAAGTACCCCATCACGATCAGGGGCAACGAATATATCATTGATAATGTAAACAAAGTTAATAGAAAATACATCTAGAATAACTCATTGGGGGCTTAAAAGGATGCCATGAACGTTTTATACATCACTGTGCAGGAAAACGATTACACATAATCGGTCACAACAAACTAATTTAAAACATATAGGGCACATCAAACCAGTGGCAAAGCAAAACTGAAATGTAAAAATTATAGAAATCGCTAATCTCACAACGTTTCCTCAGTGTCGTTTCTCTCAAAACTTGGAAATAATTCAGCCAAAAATGCACTAGGGTTGTTAAAACTGGGCAAGCTATGACGAAAGACAATTACAATAAGATGACCTAATATATGATTTCTTGCACATGCGCTATCATTATACCTGCCCTCTGACTAAAAATTGCAGATCCTTAACTTGTTGCATACACAACAAACTAACCCACCTCTAGACACTCACAATAAGTGAAGGAATCTGAAAAAAGCTACACTTGCACAGAATCACATGATTCAATCAAATGGGAACATCAAGATTCAAACAATGCCTACCTGATGCTGAATCTACAACTTAGCCACATACCTGCTTCATCTCGGACTCTTACTCCTTTCCCTGGTAAACATGTCCACTGAGATAAAGCGAACGCGGGAATCGAAACCTGTGGTGCGCGCGCACCACAGAGGAGCGGGGGGAGGGAGCGCGGCAGCGAGACGAACGCGCGCTGCTGCGCGTGCTGGCCACCGACGGGAATGGGAGGAGCAAAGGCGGGACATGCGCCCGCCTTTGCCCAATTGCGTGCCGTTTTTACAAAAAAAAAACACGCTACAGCCAATGTGGGCTTCGGAAAGCAAAACCACACGCACGAGCGTGTGGGTAGCTTTCTGAAGCCCTTTCTAGAGGTCTCGCGCTGCGCGAGCAGCGCTGCGCACTGCAACGCTAGGTGCGAGACCTAAAAATTGTGCCTGAGTCTGAATTCAAAGGTTCACAAAGGGTGTCTGCAGAGTTGCATTTTGCAAGCATGGAGCTTATATGCGTGATATAACAACATTAGCAGTTCACAGGTTAATCAAAGAGGGTTTGATTCACTTGGAAATTAGCACATCTACCCAGAGTAGATTTACGCCATGTCTTCTATATATTTGCTCATTTTTGGAGTATACAAAATGCCAAGGAATGCGTTTGTAAATTGCTGAAATTTGTAGATTTCTCTGCTCATTTGTGTTGTCCACACTTGTTATAAAGAATGCCCACAAAATGCATGTTTACGCCTGACGTGCAGGGGCACGTTTTATGAGGGTTAATGTGCAGTGTCAATTTTTTATTTCCTACAATTTTTTTCTCCAGTTAGAAAACTTTCTTTTTTAAGGAGAAATCACTTCTGACCAATTCACTCCATTGAAGTATTGGGGAGTGTTGAGAACTTTCTCACAATAATTGCATATCTACTGTAAAAAAAAAAGATGTATTTTAAGGCACATATTTAGGATGAGAAATGCTATTGGGGCATTTTCGAATGCCCACAAAAGAATGAACGTATGGGTATCTCCAACACTGTTAAGGCTTAACACCCCGTGCCCCTCTCCCCAATGGATCATCACCCATTTACTAAGGATTAGGGAGAAACAATCATGAGACAGACATTCTGCCCTTCAAAGTGCTAGATGCCTCCATAAATATCCAGTGACTAATTCTGTGAATCGCCCATCAGTGAGGTAAACGCTCGCCGCTGATGTCTGAGTACAGCCAGCCGGCCACTCGGCTTTACACCATTCTGAAATACGGTAAATTAATTTGATTACTGTTAGCACCACTTGTTTGTAGTAGTACAAAGACAGCAACACTGAAGTTAGTACGCGCTGTGTAAGAACATGTTATTTGTTATGTCCCATTGATCGAGAAGTGGCTGGCTTTCCCAAGAAATGCCTTTTAGCAGGCTTCTTTGTGCTATGAAGGGGCAGCTGGTCACAAGTTATGCAGTGATAAAGAAATATACAGCAACCCCCTTCCCATACCAGATGATGCCACATTTCCTCAGTCCTGCTGATACCACAGTGCCACCATTGCACTCCATATCAGCTGTCTTCAGAGTCCCCTGGTGAAGAGCTAATCTCACATGTTGAGCCGGAAACCACTGCATAGTGTTAGTTTCCAGCTCATGCGTGGAGGATGTATGTGTACAGTGAGAATCCATTACGGATATTGCAGCCTCCCCGCAACAGGTCTTCAGAAGTCTTATATTTGCACTTTTGGGCACCATAGGAGAGATGGCTCAAGCACAAAGCTCCTCCTCTCCAAACTCCACTCATCTAATGTTCCTTCATGGTGCTCAGGCTATGATGAGCTGAAAGTCCAGCCCCTTCATCAGGCCCGTCTCCTCACACAATGAACAGTTTTCCAAAGTTGGAAGGTCTGCAGTCTGTTTTGGGTCCAGACAGAAACAGTCAATTTACCCCACTCCACCCCATCCCACTGCAATCTACCCCACCTCACTCTACCTGACCCTAATCCACCCCACTACACTCCATTTCACCCCACCCAACTCCACTCCAATCTACCCACTCCAAACTGCCCACTCCAATCATCCCACTACAATCTACCACTCTCCATTCCAATCTTCCCCACTCTAATCCACCCAATCTACCCCACTCCACTCCACCCTTATCTACCCCACTCCACTCTTCCCCAATCTATCTCACTCCAGTCCAGCTCAACTCCAATCTATCCATCGCCACTTCCCCACTACACTCCAATTTACCCCACTCCACTCTACCCCAATCTACCTACTCCAATCAACCCAATCTACCCCACTCCACTTCACTCCAATCTGCCACATGCCACTCAAATCTACCCCACTCCACTTACCCTACCACACTCCACCCTAAACTACCCTACTCCAATCTACCCCCTCCAATCTACCCCACTCCAATATACTCTACTCCAATCTACTCCACTCCAATCTACCCCACTCTAACCCAATCTCACCCACTCCATTCTATCCCACCCATCCCAATCTACCCCACACCACTCTATGCAACGCCACTCCAAACTACCACACTTCACTCCACTCCACCCCAAACTTCCCCACTCTGATCGATCTCACTCCATACTACCCCACTTCACTCCAATCTACCCAACCATAATCCACCCAATCTATCCCACTCCAATCTACCCCACCTCACCCTAATCTACCCCACTCCACTCCAATCTACTCCTCACCACTCCAATCTACCCCACTTCAATCTTTCCTAAGGCATTTCGCTCCACTCTTCCCCAATCTACCCCACTCCACCCCAATCTACCCCACTCTAATCCAATCTACACCAATCTACCCCACTCCACCCCAATCTACCCAACTCCACTCCAATCTACCCCACTCCACATTAATCTACTCCATACCAATCCACCCCTTCCCCACTACAATCAACCCCATTCTAATCTACCCCACTCCAATCTACCCCAATGCACTCCACTCCAATCTACCTCAACTCCACCCCAGTTTACCTCACTTTCTACTCCAAGCTACCCCATTCCAATCTACCCCATCCCAATCTACCCCACTCCACTCCAATCTACCCCACTCCTTCAATCTACTCCACCCCACTCTACCACACTCCACGCCACTCCACTCCAATCGACTCCAGTCTAACCCATTCCACCCCAATCCACCCCACTCCAATCTACTTCACCCCACTCCATCCCATTCTACCCTACTCCACTCTTCTCCTCCCCAATCTGCCCCACAATAATCTATTCCATTTCTACTTCACTCCAATCCACACAATTCCACTCCACACTCAAAACCACATAATTACCATCCACATAAATCCACTGCACACCATGCCACATAATTCCACTACTCAAATCCACTCCACACCACACTATTTGTCTATCTATTGTGTGCAGCTCTCGACTCTATCTACCATGCCACATAATTCCACTACACATATCCAGTCCACACAACACAATTCCAACCCACATAATTCCACAACTAACAATTCCAATCCAACCCACATAATTCCACTCCAAACCACATACATCCACTCCACACCACTCCAAACCAAAACACATGGGTAAAAGACATTGTCATTTACAACACCATTAGCTCTAACTGTCGTTGTTGTTTGTTAACGCCCAGAGAGCAGCACCTATCTACTGGTGTGTTGAAGTGTTTGGTCTTAGAACTATTTTCTTTTTTCCGTGCTCATGTTGAACGCATATGTTTGTTTGCAGCTCCTCCTTGCTTGGGTCTGAAATTGAAAAGAGGTTTGTGCGTTTCCGACATTTTTTGGTGGAAGCAATGTGTTTTAATTTTGTGAATTTGTGCACAATGAAATGCCGCCTTTCTTTGTAATTATGTTTCATCATTTTTAAACTTGGTAACACAATCCACACAAATACACTCCGCCACATAATTCCAATCAGCATAATTTCACTCAATGCCACACACTTCCACACCACACAATTCAACTCTACATATACATCCAGTCCACACCACATAATTACACTCCACTACATACCACTCCACAACCCAAAATACCAATCCACATATATGCACTCCATGACACACAATCCCACTTCACATAATTCCACTACACTTAATACCATATAATTTCTATCATTGGAATTCCACTGCACACCATACCGCATAATTCCACTACACAAATCCACTCCACACCATCCAATTTCACCACACACAATTCCAGAACTAACAATTCCAATCCAACCCACAAAATTCCACTCCCCACCACATACATCCACTCCACTTCAAAACAAACCAAAACACTTGGGTAAAAGACATTGTCATTTACAATGCCAATAGCTCTAACGCTCACAAATGCGAGATCATTTGCATTACAAATGCTTGTTTCTAAGTACTATGAATAGCAAGTATGTACTTTTCATATGTTCCCATAGTTTGAAAAATAATTATGCAAGTCATAATGCTTTCTAACATTCCCTTCGCGGAAGCAGCGTCAGAAGGTTGTTTTTAAACACCCCTGGCATAAACTTGATCTTGACCAATTTCATGACTTTCTCTCTATAAATGCCTTCAGTATGCCAGATGATCCTGATGCCGCTGATAAAGCACTCTCAGATTGGATTCGCAGTCCTCTTGATGCACTCGTTCTCGCGAAGTGGTCAGTCAGTCGTAACTCTAAATCCAACCCATGGTATAATGATGATCTCGCCATTTTGCGCAAAACCTGCAAAAGGCTGGAACGGGTATGGAGACGGGAGTATGACCCAATGCAGAAGCAGTGTTATCAAGCGGCAATCAAAAACTATCATAGGGCCATTCATACAGCGCGGGCAGCTTATTTCGCCGGCGAAATTAGGAGCAGTGGTAATCCCTCCAAAACCATCTTTTCCATATTGAAAGGTTTGAAACAGCCGGGGGTCCCTGCAGTGCCTTATATATCATCCGATGAGCAGTGTGAGGCTCTTGCCACCTTTTTTGTTGAAAAGGTGGAGAACATTTATAAGACCTTCACTCACACCGCTATGAGTCCTGACCATGTGCCAGGACCACTCCCTACTCATACACTGGCTGCATTCCCGCTGGTCTCCCTGGAGGAGCTACGGTCTCTATGCAACAAGATTAAATCCGGCTCCCCTTCTGACCCCCTTAAACCTGACCAGTTCATGAGATCAGTACCTGTGCTCTTGTCACCTTTGAGCCAGGTGATCAACAAATCCTTGTCTAGTGCGGTTGTTCCCAGCACTTGGAAGCAAGCCAGGGTGGTTCCTCTGCTCAAGAAACCTTCCCTGGACGCAGCCAAACTGGAAAACTATTGCCCGATGTCTCTCCTCCCTTGGTTCGCCAAGATCACTGAGACCCATATTAACTCTACCCTTACTAGATTTTTGGAAGTGAACAACTGCCTGGACATTTCTCAGAATGGTTTTCGCTCAGGCCACAGCACGGAGTCTGCTCTTCTGGCTGTCATTGAGCATCTTAGGCTTGCTCTAGATGAGGGACGTACGTCGGCTCTGATTCTCTTAGACCTCAGTGCCGCATTTGATACAGTCTCTCATCAGATCCTGCTGCGCAGGCTGGAGAAGGCAGGTGTTGTGGGCTCGGCCTTGGATTGGTTTGCTTCCTTTCTCTCCAACAGGACCTTCCAGGTTGTGGCCCCTCCGTTCGCCTCCACACTCCATGCAAACAAACAAGGGGTACCTCAGAGCTCTGCGCTGAGCCCCACGCTTTTTAACCTTTATGTTCAACCTCTGGCGGGCCTGGCGAGGAGCAGAGGGCTTACTATTGTATCATATGCTGATGATACACAGCTGGTAGTCGCTCTCTCAGACGACACCGTGGGGGCAGCATCGAAGTTTCAGGACGATATTACGGCTGTCGCCGAGTGGATGACTGCCAACTGTCTCCAACTGAACTCCAGAAAGTCAGAAGTTCTGCTGGTAGGAAAAGATCAAGAGCTGTGGCGGGAACGGTGGTGGCCGGCCATACTGGTCGATTCGGCCCTCAGCTTTCAGTTTCAAACCAAGAAAGTTGCAGGGACTTGCTTTGACATACTTCGGGGGCTCAAACCGTTGCTTGGGTTTGTCGACCCGTCCATCAGGCAAATGATTATTCAGGCCTCCATTTTTATCAAGATTGGACTATGCCAATGCACTGTCTTTAGGGGTAAACAAGACCGAAACCCTGAGACTACAGCAAGTTCAAAACACTGCGGCTAGAACCCTTCTGGGTCTCCCTAGAACCTGTCCCACCTCTAGGGCATTTCGTCGGCTACATTGGCTGCCTGTTGCCAGCCGAGTGGAATTTAAGGTCCTTTGCACTGCGTTCAAAATTCTGAAATCTTCCTCTCCTGGCATCCTGTCAAACTTGCTTTCACTCTATTCTCCTACTCGCCAACTTCGCTCGATGGGACAACATCTGACGACCGTGCCTCGAATGAGGAGGGCGCGATCGGGAGGGCGCTCTTTCCGTTTTCTGGCTGCCAAGCTTTGGAACGCTTTGCCATTGTCCATTCGTGCCATGAACAACTACATGGCCTTTCGTAGGGCCATCAAAACTCATCTTTTCCCCTCACTCTAGTGCCTCCTTCTGGTTACCAGCCTCCATGTTCTGCTTCAGCGCTGGGACGCCTCTTTGCTGAGGCAGCTGTGCGCTATACAAAACATGCTAACATAACATAACATAACATAACATAACACATCCCTTAAAGGAGAGCAGAGCGTCTTGCTCTTTGCCTGACTGTTAACAGAGTTAAAGAAAACCCTTCCCCTCCTCCTGCTAACTAAATACCCTGACAGAGCTCCACAACATCATGTAACTTCTGTCCCCCATAGGGCACAATGGGAACAGTTCTCATATATCGCTATCTAGTGCCCTCAAGAGCCGCTCTGTTTTTCCTGAAACATAGAAATCATGTGATAGCACAGACAAGGATGGCATAAGGAGAAACATAGGATGCACGATAGCATTACTTATCATTTCTGAGGGCCTGATTTATTGTATGATAGATGGTACTCAGTCCATCAGGATGGCGGAGGACGTTGCCTACGCTAACCAGACAGACAATTGTGCATCAAAATTAGAGGAAGTCGCAGGTACAACAGTCATTTCTGTATATTGAAAGGAATCACAGGTCACAGTGGTTCCTTTCAATGTACAAAACATTTGGTTGACGCCCGCCATCGATTTTGACAGTCGTTCACCAAAGTTTTGATATTTTTTCAGAAACAAACTCCCAAAGAAGACAATTAAAATAAAAAATAAAAACTAATGACCCACCACAGCTGGAGGGGCGGGTCACCAAAAAGACATTATACTATAACCCCCCAAATAGGGCAAGCACTGTAATAATGTCCTTCCTCAGACAGCCCATACTATGTCGAGCCATTGGAGAAAGTTGGCGCCGTCAACAGGAAACTAAAAGTCTGCCCATATCTATATGAGGCGGGTGGAACGAAGGTTTGGTGGACAGGGTACTTCATTGGGTTTGCAATGGAGTACCCTGGCCACCAAACGCTAAATCGGGCCCTAAGTGTTGGGTGAGGCTCCCCTATGTGATGAGACACATAGGCTTGAAAGTGGTAGGATGCACCACTACTCCTTCAAAATTTACATTAATATCCTATAACGCATAGTGCAGCTGCCATGATGCCAGTGTGTTCGCTTTTCTTTGGATTAAATGAAAAACAGATAAAACTCTGCCCTTAGAGGCAGTAGTTTTTCTTAGCAACAAGAAAAAAACTGAAAGTAATATTCACTTTCTGGGGAAAAAAACTCCTAATGTGATGCCAATCACTGAATGATTAACTGCTGAATATGGCATTTAAACTGTTAGTTTGTGTTAGATGATGACTGTAAAAGCAATAGTGATGAACTGTTGAATCTTTAAAACTATTAATTTTTGTTAGATAATGGTTGTAAAAGCAGTAGCAGCTACTTCTTCTCTAATCTATATGATATCATGCGAGCTGAGATCGCTTGTACACTTGTATACTTATACCTCTGCTGAGGAGGTCTCTGTACAAAATTAATTCATGCATCAGTCAAAGAATCCCAGTCTTGTGTAAGAAGATGTGACTCCCCACATCAGACATAAAAACATGTAAAATCAAGAATAATCAGGTAAGGAATTAGTTGAAGAAAGTGAAATGAAGGTCGGTGGAATTCGGCGCCCTTTAACCGCCCTTGAGACTCGCAGTCTCTGTACGGTCCTGCTCAGCACCACTGCACTCTGCCTGCAGCATCTGAAACCTCAGATGGGAGTGAATGCTGATACCAGGGACCTTGGGCATGCTCTGAATACTAACAGCCAGCCTGGCTCACAATGGGAGCCTTGTGTCAGCTTGTAGTGTGATACTGGCTCCACCTATATATATTAACAAGCGGAATAGAGGGGGTAGTCACAGCATTACTGGCTGAGACGTGAGGCACATATCAAGCACTTTTTATAGGCTCCAAAAATACTGTTTTGCCCCGGAAAAGTTGTGAAATCCCCATAAATGCATTTTAGAACGAAGACACCCTCAAACAGATATACTGGAGTCAGTTGATGGTGCTACTGGTGCACTAAGTATAGCCATGTCTCATCTCACAAGCGCTAGTGGCACCCTTGAGAATGTTCAGGTGGGCAAAGTGCCATCTCAAAGCCACTAAGTGTTAAAGTTTGGGGTGCAATAATGAGCCTTTCAAGGGAAACTTCTTTCAGCTCATCTGTGAAGCCAGAAGAGAGGTATGAGGTCGTGCCACATTCTAACGGTATTCTTTTTCACCAGCATCATCTATGACAGCCTACAAACACTATTCTGCCCCGTGCATTAGTCTATAATATTCGGGTCAGGAAAAATTCTGAAGTTCTGCAGTAGCCGTGCACAAATTATAAAGCGTGCAACCACTTGCATATGACAATATACTGTAAACATCACGGATCTCATAGAAAATTGGAACATGCTGTACTTCTGTAGGTTGTGATTTTCATTGGACACACCAAACAGTAGCAACGACGGTGCAGCACTTTAGCACTCAATCGCATGCAAGTGTTTAATTTGCTCTGTGGCTGTCAGGAACATCGAACACCGTCATCACCCTACATGTAGATGAGCCAACCTCATCATACAGAAGAGTGTGAGACACCTGTCCGTTTTCCTTTTCTGCAGAGGGGGTACAATAACGAAGAACCCCTTGGGGCTAAGTAAATCTTTCCGCGTGTGTGCTTCGACTTGGGGGGAGGGGGTCACAACAATGCAATACAGCAAAAGGCCTATCTGCTCTCTCAGGTGTCACTCGGAGCTGTGCAGCCTGAGAAACATCTCTGCTGGCTAGTTTGTTACTGCTAACTATGTAAACCGAGGACAGCTCTGCCGTTTCAGTCAGCCCTGTGAACTGAGGCGCATGAGTTGTGCCATCCAACAAAGGTTAGTGAGAGTTAAATAACTCTAAGGGGCATATTCACAAGGAGCTATCGCCGAATTAACGGCACTTTATCGCAGCCAAAGTCGTGATAAATTTACCTCCCCATTAACAAGCCGGTGTTAACAGCCCACAGCACCAGTTTACCCGCAATAGCAGCCGCAAAAAACATCGCCACAGAGGACCCCCGCAAATATCGCTAATTAGATGCAGAGTAGGCGTTCCCGTGACAAAAGTCGAGACAACAGCACACCTCAACATTCACAACGACCAGCCACATCGGCGATAAAAACAGAAAACAGGCGATAAGGCGCGTTAGCACCAGGAAATTTACACCTGCTCTGACCTGGTGTAAAGTTCGACGGCAGCCTGCAAACCAAAAGGGAGCACAGCCCAGGGCTACATCGGAAGGGCAACAGATGCCATGGAGCCACCCATCATGCGGCCCGGACACCCAGGAGGGCCACAACACCCACAGCCACCACCCCCAGGACCACCCCTCCCTGGCACCCCCCCGACCAAAGACATGCCACATCAGCCACACCTAAACATGTACAAAATATTACGCTTGATGCCGCACAATCACAACTGGTGACATGGATGTGTCGTCACAGAAATGACCAGCACACATTCACTTTCGAAGCAACAAATGAAACTTTATTAAAATGAACAACGAAATGAAATGAAGACACATGGCCGCTCCCCTCCGGACAATACGTAGGTCACAGCCTATAAGACAAAAAACATGATGAGAAGGTGTGTCCTGTGCACATCAGAGGACAGAGAGAGAGCGAAGGAGAGAGAGAGGAAGAGTGGGAGGGAGAGAGAGAGGAAGAGAGGGAGAGAGAGAGAGAGAGAGAGAGAGAGAAGAGGAGAGAGTGAGAGGAAGAGAGGGAGAGAGAGAGAGTGCCGCCCCTGCGCACCCAGGCCACACTGCTCACCTGCTGCCACCAGTGTGTCTCCAACCACGTGCCGGTATGTAGTGCAGTTCACCAGGTCACACATCTCATTCAGAGCCGTCAGCTGAAACAGAGCCCAGATACATGACTGGCACAGTACACACACTTGCACAAGACAACATCGCCTGCCCGCCCATGCACACCCAGGCAGAGGCACCCCAACCTCACCCTCCGCCCATCGGAGCATGCGCGCCCATGCACACCCAGGCCTCAATGCTCACCTTCCGCCACCGGCGTGTAGACAGGAGGTCCCACCACGTGCCGCTGCAAGCCACAAGCCCGGGGCCCCCGGACATGGCACCCTCCACATCATGCAGCCCTGCTCCGCAGGCCACCAGGTCTCACGTTTGGTGCTGGGTCTTGATTACTCCATGGCAGAGGACATACCAGTGCACCCGGTACCATCGCAGGCTGCACACCCGCTCAACCCAATGGGTGTCACCAACTCTGGGATCCCGGAAGCGTCGCCATGTGGCGGTAGGCCCGCGCTGCCCGCTGGCTCTGGCCTACACTGCGGTCCAGCAGGGCACACAAAACCTGAGCTGTCCGGTCCGTCGGGACGGGGCATCATCGCAGGCAGCATACCCGCTCAGCAGCTCAAGGTGCCACTGACACAGTGCACCCAAAGTCACCGTCCCATGGCGGGGTGCCTGTGCCGTCCGCAAGGCCCCGGGTGCCACTAACCCTGTGCAACCCCAGTCTGCGCAACGTGGTGGTAGGCCCGTGCCGTCCGCAAGGCCTCGTGTGCCACTAACCCTGTGCAACCCCAGTCTGCACCACGTGGTGGGAGGCCCGTGCCGTCCGCAAGGCCTCGGATGCCACTAACCCTGTGCCCAACAACTCATGGGCCCTACATGAGTGAGAACCGTGGAGCGGCCATCATCCAGTCACCACCGGAAGAGGGGAATGTGACCTCGTCGGCCCCTTATGTTGGCGGAGTCACATGGCCTGTGACGCCTGTGCCGGATGGGTGTGGTGTGTGTGAAAACCTGCCCTCAGGGAGTGGCTGTGACATGCTGACAACAAGACCAGTGACCTGCACACCACCAGCGAGCACGGCTGCGACGGGTAGCAATGAGGGCCCTCCCTCGGGGCGTTAGCGGAGTGGTCTGGCCTGCCGTACGCCCGACGAGCGCAGGGCTTGCAACAATGACTCGTGGGCTCTGGGCGTGGTCCAGTCCATGTCCGGACAAGGAAGTGACTGATGCATGTGTCCCTGTTGTAGTGTTCACGGAACCCGGTACACAAAATGTAATGTCGCACCCTCTGACTGGCATCCCACAGGATGAACATCATTGATGCAAGGGAAGGCACTGTCCCCACATTCATCCACACATCCATACAGGAATGACGTAAGACATTACACAGCAGTGCGTCACTGGATGTTTATTTGCACATCCAGGGCAGTCATGCAGCTGGAGCGGTACAGGGCAATGCCGAGCACACTACACAATATGGGCCCGTGGAGGGCCAGCCAGTGTCCATCCGGGGATGACCTGTACTGCGGAAGAGGAAGGGTACAGACCGCAGTCTGTCCGCCGTGTCATTGGTCGTCAAACAGGATGTGGCAGTCCATGTCGCTGTCCAAGGTGAGTGCATCGGAGTGTATCAGGGGTCAGTGGTAGGTCTTGAGGCCATGTGCGGCACCAAGCAGAAACAGGCAAGGTGGCGGAAATGGATGCTAGTGCCTGGCCCTCCTGACCACAGTCCCATCCACGTCCTCGTCCCCGGGTGTGTGCCCTGCCCCACATGTGGGTGTTGCAGTACCGGCTGCGGCACTGTGTGCCACTGACACATCAGGGGCCGGAGGAGGATTGTCGGCCGCACTGTGTGGCAGTGACACATCAGGTGCCGGAGTGGATACGCCTGCCGCACTGGGAGGCACTGACACACCAGGGGGCGGAGATGTGGATGGTGTGGGGGCAGCAGCATTCATCATCGCCACGCCTTGTGGCAGCAATGCCATGATGAGGACATGCAGGGCACGGTAGATCCCAGCTACATTTCGCTGATGTGCAGCGGTGGCTGCCATCCTTTCCGCCTCCATCCGCACCATGTCCTCCATGAGCCTCCGCATGTGTGCCAGCTCATGGCTGGCATCGCTGGGGCCACTCTGAGCAGACAGGTATTCTTCCCTCCGCGTCATGACTCCAGAGATGTCAGTCAGGGCTCGCTGGAGTCCATGGGGCGGACATAGACACCCAAGGATGCTGTCCAGTTTGGTAGCCATGAGCTCGAACCCCACCCGCACCTGCTCGGCCGTCTCCCTCTGGCCCTCCAGCACACGGCGTTGGAAGGCCATTTGTTGTTCCTGGGGGACTTGGGAGGGTGCCGGGGCTGTGGGTGCCTCCTGCTGGGTGGTTTGGGTGGTGGGTGGGGTCTCATGGATGTAGCTGGGCTGCCCTGATCCTGGAGGTGAGTTGCGGATGAGGTCTTGGATGGTTTGGGTGTCGATGCTGGTGTTGTCCTCCTCCTCGTCATCAGTGAAGAGTGGCTGTGACTGCTCTGCAGGAGGTGTTGACAATGCCCCTGTGATGTGAAGGGGAGATGGTGTATTACAATGTGTCCACATGTATGTACCCGCATGGTACAGGTTAACATTCAGACAGCATGGCATTGTACATTGTGACAGTCTGTGGGTCTGGGCGAGGACCCAGAGTGATTGTGGGAGTGCACTGTGCCCTGCTTGCTTGTGCATGTGTGCCATTGTGGCCATCTCCCCCCGTCACCACAGTACCTGGTGGTCACTCACCCTGTTGCGGTTGTGTTGTGTCCTGTCGAGCAGTGTCCGGTCCCCCGACTCCGGCCACAGTCTCCACACTAATGACTGTCGACACCAACTCCTCCATGTCATCCAGCTCCAGCTGTGGCACTGGGCCCCCACCTCTGGTCTGCGTTGCTGCCTTCAGGTTGGCGGAGAGTTTCTCCTTGGTCTTCCGCTTGATGTCATTCCATCGCCTCTTGACCTCGTCCATTGTCCGCTTGTGCTCTCCGACGGCATTCACCTTGTCGACGATCTCCCGCCATATTCCAGTTTTGGTGCCCAATGACACGTTGGAGGTGACAAAGAGTTGTTGATGGTGTTCCATCACCTCCATGACTATGATCCTGTTCGCCTGCGGACTGAACTTGGTCTTCCTCATCTTCTTGTCCTTGCCCTTCCCTGTCCCCGAGGTCCCAGGCTGGTCGTCTGGGGTGCTTGTGGGGTTGCGATCATCCTCTGCGCCTGCTCCGGCTGCCTCCATGGTGCTTGTGTGTTGGTCAGTTTGTGTGTGGGTGTTTTTTCTACTTTTATGGAGATTTTTGACGCCTGCCAGGTGTGTGTTGCAGGCCTGGCGCTGCTTGTCGCTGTTTCCTCATCGCGCTTTGGCCCATCGCGTGTTTTTTGGTGTTGTGGTTTGTGTTTTTATCTCCATCGTGGTGGTTGTATCGCGGACATTGTCCGCGGTTTCGGCAGACTATCGCATGGTACCGCCTTGTTGTGAATTCCACGTTGACACGGGGTTATTTTCCCGCGATAGGCTGCGATATTGAAAGTTGCGTTACGCTACTCTTGCGGTAGTTATCACACGTTCTTGTGAATATACCCCTAAGTTTACCAGTTTTGCTTAAAGTGAAAATAATCTTTTTCCTAAAGTAGACTTATTCTAGTTTTTACTTCTGCCATTCTGCCTGCTCTCTCCCATGGGAAAGCACTCTCAGTACTTCATTTATACACTTTTCCCCATTGGATTCACAGTGACATATGCCTCAACGTAATATAAGACACACTGCCCGCAAGACCTTGATCTCTGCCACAGGACACAAAAACATTAAACAAAGTTAAATTGACCTGTAGGGTCCTGCAATCCCCGCAGGATATTAAACAATATATATGGGCTAAAACACCCACTACCGTACATTATAAGGCATTATAAGGCCACTGATCCGTAACCTCCTGTTTCCATCTTGATTGACTATCCTATGGCACTTGATTTTGCTTCCCCAATCATTGAAAGTCAAATCCCTCTGTTTTTTGGTCATGAAAAAGCATATCCTGGGGGAATCCGCCTTTAAGAGCTATTTTCTTGGATCAGTCGCTGAGTTATGGCTTGCCGAAGGTCTTAGTATGGCTGGTCAATTATTTGATCTTCAAGGATTCCATCCTTTTATGATCTGCAAACCTCATATCACCTGCCACATAAAACTTTTTTCAAAACTTTACAGGTGCGTGATTACTTTAAACATAATATTCCCTATAGGATTATCAACAATGACTCCGAGCTTCTTACATACCTATAATATAATACAGATCATCGATTAACTAGTCTTGAACTTTATCGTATTCTTACTGAGAATAAAGAGGATGATTATGGCCATTTGGCAAGCAATTGGAGTCTTAAAATTGGATCTGAGGTGCAAGAGTCTGATCTTAAGGATGCATTTGCAGTTATATATTCCTCTGGCACATCGGTGAGCTTGAAACTTCAACAACGTAAGACCATGTGCATGCTGTATTATACTCTGGAGAGTATATGTAAATGGAAAAACAACTTAACGGGGAAAATGTGTGCAGGGAAAGCTGCCCTGGATGTGGGCTACCGGCCGTAATTTATCATGCACATGTTTGCCAGCTGTCCACATCTTATACCATTTTGGGACGGTGTTGCAGGCTCTCTTTCCCAGCTATTAAAATGGGATCTGCAATTTAACATTAGGGGCATTATGTTAGGCCATAAGCCCTGCTTGACAGGCGTATCTCTGCTAGTGTTTCTATTGCTCTTGCTACTGCGCTGCTATGTATAGTGAGAGATTGGACTATGCCGACACCCCCTACAGTACACCACTGGCTGGCACTACTGGGTCAGATATACGAGATAGAGGCAGCAATCCTCCGATTCCAAGGAAAAAAGGGAAGAAGAGTTATTAACCAGCTTTGGGCCCCACTCTTTAATTGATCGTTACTTGTCATTGTGTCACTGTTTAATTTTATACGACTAATTTCAGATTCTCTGTCTTCCTAAACTCAAGTTGACTTATCATCTTATTATTTCCTTCCTCTATTTTCTTCATCTGTTTCCTCCTTCACAGCTTTATCTTTTTGCTTTTTGGCTAGTTTTTCTTGGGGTTTTCTTTCTGCTGCAGCACGTATATTTTTATCTTCTATTTAAATTTGTACCTGCTTGACTGCTTAATTCTTTCCAAATAATAAAAAAAATAAAACAAATCTCCATTTCCAAAGACAGGTCATAGACGGCTCAGTATCGGTTTTCCTCTCTGGCTTCAATGGCTTTTTTGAGTAGTTTCACAAAGGCTTGAGGACATGGGTGTATACCACCTTCATTGCATTCTCATTGGTGTTAGCTTGTCACAGAAGCGGGGATGATCTGGATGGGGGCATGCACTAGACTTGGGTGTATACCACCTTCATGGCATTCTCCGCAGTGTTAGCTTGTCACAGAAGCGGTGATGATCTGGATGGGGGCATGCACTAGACTTGGGTGTATACCACCTTCATGGCATTCTCCGCAGTGTTAGCTTGTCACAGAAGCGGTGATGATTTGGATGGGGGCATGCTCTAGACTTGGGTGCATACCACCTTCATGGCATTCTCCGCGGTGTCAGCTTGTCACAGAAGCGGCGATGATCTGGATGGGGGCATGCACTAGACTTGGGTGTATACCACCTTCAAGGCATTCTCCGCTGTGTTAGCTTGTCACAGAAGGGGCGATGATCTGGATGGGGGCATGCACTAGACTTGGTGTATACCACCTTCATGGCATTCTCTGCGGTGTTAGCTTGTCACAGAAGCGGTGATGATCTGGATGGGGGCATGCACTATACTTGGGTGTATACCACCTTCATGGCATTCTCTGTGGTGTTAGCTTGTCACAGAAGCGGTGATGATCTGGACGGAGGCACATGCACTAGACTTGGGTGTATACCACCTTCATGGCATTCCCCGTGGTGTTAGCTTGTCACAGAAGCGGTGATGATCTGGATGGGGGCATGCACTAGACTTGGGTGCATACCACCTTCATGGCATTCTCCGTGGTGTTAGCTTGTCACAGAAGCGGTGATGATCTTGACGGGGCATGCACTAGACTTGGGTGTATACCACCTTCTTGACATTCTCCACGGTGTTAGCTTGTCACAGAAGTGGTGACGATCTGGATGGGGGCATGCACTAGACTTGAGTGTATACCACCTTCAAGGCATTCTCCACGGTGCTAGCTTGTCACAGAAGCAGTGAAGATCTGGATGTGGGCATGCACTAGACTTGGATGTATACCACCTTCAATGCATTCTCCGCTGTGTTAGCTTGTCACAGAAGCAGTGATGATCTGGACGGGGGCATGCACTAGACTTGGGTGTATACCACCTTCATGGCATTCTCCACAGTGTTAGCTTGTCACAGAAGCGGTGACTATCTGGATGGGGGCATGCACTAGACTTGGGTGTATAACACCTTCATGACATTCTCCACGGTGTTAGCTTGTCACAGAAGCGGTGATGCCACCTATATGGCATTCTCCACGGTGTTAGATTGTCACAGAAGCGGTGACGATCTGGATGTGTGCATGCACTAGACTTGGGTGTATACCACCTTCAATGCATTCTCCGTGGTGTTAGCTTGTCACAGAAGCGGTGACTATCTGGATGGGGGCATGCACTAGACTTGGGTGTATACCACCTTCAAGGCATTCTCCACGGTGTTAGCTTGTCACAGAAGCGGTGACGATCTGGATGGGGGCATGCACTAGACTTGGGTGTATACCACCTTCAATGCATTCTCCGTGGTGTTAGCTTGTCACAGAAGCGGTGACTATCTGGATGGGGGCATGCACTAGACTTGGGTGTATACCACCTTCAAGGCATTCTCCACGGTGTTAGCTTGTCACAGAAGCGGTGACGATCTGGATGGGGGCATGCACTAGACTTGGGTGTATACCACCTTCCTGGCATTCTCCACACTGTTAGCTTGTCACAGAAGCGGTGACGATCTGGATGGGTGCAGGCACTAGACTTGGGTGTATACCACCTTCAAGGCATTCTCCACGGTGCTAGCTTGTCACAGAAGCGGTGATGATCTGGATGTAGGCATGCACTAGACTTGGGTGTATACCACCTTCATGACATTCTCTGCGGTGTTAGCTTGTCACAGAAGCGGTGATGATCTGGATGGGAGCATGCACTAGCATGCACAACCAGCACATGCAGGCCACCTATACAGATGCAATGAAGCATTGTAAAAGCTGTGACCACTGGTGAACAGAAGACTCCACCACCATTTCCTCTGTTTAAACAATTCATGTGGACTGCTGTATGTCTACAGTGCTTAGCAAAGCTTTTGGTTGCATAGGCTTCTGGTGCACCCTGCTTAGCTCTGTGATTTACAATATTTTTTGCTGAACTCTCTAAGTTTAAGGACCAGAGAAATATGTTTATTTTCATTTGAATCATTTGTATTGATCCCCGCATTTAAGTATTGTATTTTTACAAAGAAACGTACTGGATACATAAGTAGAGTTAAGAGGCATACCTATTGAACGTGCACAATAATGGTACCTTACTGAATCCTTAAATTATAATAAACGGTACTTTGTCATAGAGCAAAACATCCAATATATTAAAACTTAGGTACAGAGATACTTATGGAGCCCTGCGTGTTATACTTCACCAGAACTACTTTGGATCCCTGGTACTGACCCATTATTTTGGACCATATCTATTTGACTACTATGCCTTGAGCTCTTGTTCCATATCAGACTTTTGTCAGGTTCTTCACTGTTAGCCTATGCATGACTTCAGAAGCAGCAGACATTTTGCAAACATTTGTGAAACATTATAATCACCTTGGTTCACGTTTTTGTAAGGCTGGCACAGGAGAGGGGCCAAAAGGTTCATCTGGTGATGCAAGAAGAAGCGTGCATTCTTAAAAGGCAGCTTTTTAAATAATTTAAGACTCTAGACTGATAATTCCATGTCCTTTCTAGCATAACCAATTGGACTTCACTCTCTCTTGGCCATAGGGTGAGGCTCGTTTGAAAAACTTGGAAGTGCAAACAACAACAAGGCCTAATAATAGAGTGCATTACATCTCTGTTGGTTTCTGATGATCACAAATAAGATCAGGCACCCAAATACTTTTGGTCCAGGGTAATGACAGTAGGGATTTTCGTAGCTGCATCTGAACCCCCGATAAGAAGACTGGCTTGGTGACTTATCCGCACAATAGGCGCATGTATCTGGCTCGGAAATAGAAAGGCATCAGAGGTTCTGCCACAGCTCACTGTGGACATCATACTGCATTGACAAGTTCAAAAGGAGTCTTGATTTTTGAGCCCTAGATTTACTTCTCGTGTCAATGCGAAATTGGGAAGTTAGTCTGTTGCACAATCGGTGCTTCTCAAAGTTGTTATTGATGTGTTCAGTAACATTGTGTGAGCAGTCACTGGCACTCAGGAAAACAGTTGATGCTTTGTGGGATGGTTAAAATGCATACATATCCCCATTAACTTTACTACCCTCATTAAAAAAAGATCTGGATACTCCAGCCCCTCTCAAACCTCAGGGATAGGTACTCCGTTGATCTCTGAAACCAGTACCTGCTCCACTCTGTGCTCCCATGCTTCTGCAGGTGCATATGAGATAGAAACAAAAATGAGTTTTGATGTTTACCAAGTAACTGCGGATATGACTAGCTGTGCATTTGAATTCTTGCGAATATTTCAGTATGAATTCATTACCAATATCTGTTCCAGAGTTCACTCAGTGTCATAGTCATTATCATAGCACCTTGTTCAGTGTCAGAGCGATCTCTCTCACCTGGTTGGCTACCTGTAACGTGCACTGAAACCACTTTGGTTATGATGTGCTATATTAGAATGTAAATAGAGAAAGAAAAGGTTACACTTCCCTTCCAAGCCGTACCAGGCATCTGCCATTTCCCCGGGTGCCTGGAAAGGTGGGGGCCGGTTTTGAGTTGATGGCGGCTGGTTTTGTTACTGGGGGCTGGTTTTGAGACGGTGGCGGCTGGTTTTGTTACTGTGGGCTGGTTTTGCAACGGTGCTGCAATATCAACCCCCAGTAACAAAATCAGAAGTGCTTCACATTGGCAACCCCTGCACCCCTCACCCCCCCCCCCCCCCCCCTCAGGGCTGGTCTGACAAAATTGCCAGGGAGCTACTTCCAGGATACTGGCGAGTTACCAGTAGTTCCCGAGCTAATTGTTGGGGACCTCTGATTTAAACAATATGACTGTCAGCGAATGAATAGACTAGTGATCACAACCGAAGGCAGTGGAAGGGACATTGGTTATGTTTCAAGTTATAGAGAACAGTAGAGAACTGGGCAAAGTTCATTGAAAGCAATGTAATCATGACAGTGGAAATAAACTACTACACGTCAGCTTGACTGTGCTTCGCTAAACCTGTGGGGAGAAGATGTGCGCTGGAGAGGAAGCAGGAGTGAGTGACAGAGATGACATCCATCTTCTCTAAAATAGCATTTTACATGAAAATGTGACATAACTAAAACACATTATTAAACACACTTCTACACATCATGACATTCCTTTCAATTGCAATTATATCAACTCAGCCTATATGTGTAATCATGTAGAAAAGAAAATATTAATCATCACTATTAGTGCACAAAACAGAAACTCCGAAAAACAGTCAGAAGCCCCCGCTTTCACAGCACGTTGCGACTCAACAGGGGGTAGCGCATTTCTACTCCACGCACAACTGCTATTGAACGGACACTATGACGTCATAAAAATACTGCGCGGTCAAGCGTTTCTTCACACCTGCGTTATACAAGTGTAATCACCTATTGCATTATTATTTTATTCATTCATAAGGGGCAGAATCCCTGGGACAGGGACGCAGTAATCTTGACCAGCACACACAAAGCAATCCCGGGCAGTTTCTTTCCCATAACAAGATGCTCGTAAGAAGCATGCTTGCCATGACACACTATTCCTTACAACATGTTGACATGCTTTTCATGGATAATGGCCCAGTTAAGCATGTACTGCAGGATAAACCAGTCCTGGGCATCACAGCGGCCTGCTGACCTTGGCACCTTCTTCCTGAGAAGCTCAGTTACCCTTGTACAGCAGTTGTGGGCACCACGTATCCCTTAGCCTCATTGTTACCACAATACAGTTGTTTTTGGCAGGATTTCTACATATCATAGCAGTCGTAGAAGCAAGTTTACTGTACTAACAAGCATTTTTTTTATCATGGCACAATCAGCCCGCAAGAATGTTTATATTGTCCCTGTACTCCAAATCTGTATGCTTACCGCAGCAGAGTAATCAGGGGCAGTATGTTTATCATAAACATTAAAGGCGTGATTCGTAATTTTTTTTTTTCTGTGAGTAGTTTTGTGTCACTCACTCATGAGTATCGAAGAGTAAGACATTTTCATTCCTAGACAAAAAGCTTTGTGGCTCTGATCCTCGAGTAAGCGTCCTGAAAGTTTATTTGGTAAGTGTGGAGCAGCATACAGTCGTAAACAAAAACGTTTCAACTCGGCCCGAAATCCAGGAGAAAGCTATAAGTCACATGTAAGTCTGGAATAAACCACAACGACCCAAAAAAATCCCCCAAATAATGTTTGTGAATTGGACTCTAAACTTTAAACCTGCTTATCTTTATATTCCTCAAATGAGTCCTGTGAAGCTTGTTTACGGAGCCACCACAATCCTGGATGGCTTTTTATCATGGTTAAGAGATTCTACGCGGCTCTTCACCATGTTACAGTGTACATGTGGTGCATGTATGCGGTATCGCTGTTGTTAGCTATTCATTCATGCATTCGTGTATGCACAATGACAGCTCGAACGCTAAGCACTATGCAAAACCAAGTGCTTGTCATGACACGTAATGTCATGTTATAGGGTAACATTTTTATTAAATGCTAGATAACAAGGAGCAATGTCAGGAGATAAGGATGACAGAAAAAAACCTAAGTTTTTCAGAAGAGTAGGTGATTTTCAATCCATCCGGCGAGGCGTTTTTAGGTCTCGCCTGAGCCAGCGCATGCGCTGGTCTGGCGAGACATTTAGTGAGTGGGCTTCAGAAATCCGACCACAAGCTTTCGCTTGTGGCCTAAAGCTTGCGGTTACGCGCGCCGGCACGCGCACAGCCGCCATCTGGTTTTTCTCGCGATCAGGTGCCTTCTGGCTTTCCTCTCGCTTGCTCTCCCAAGCGCCTCGCTCCGCCCCTCCCCCACCACAGAGCGCGATCACTTTCGCGGCCGCGTCACTTTCACGGCTTCGCGGCTCTCTCACTGTCTGTGTTATTGAGGATTTACCCGAGGACCCTACGTGAGCCTGTAGTGACTTCTGCATCTTTCTTCATTACAATCGAATTGTGTTTCTTCTTAGCGCAGTTTTCTACAGCAGCCTTCACCTTTCTGCCTATATTCATAGGAGTTTTCTTCGTTCTACTTTATCTCCAATGCTGATGACCACATCACCTTTTCTGACATTCTGCGACCTTTGGCAGTGTTTTTAAATGCGACTAGCAAACTTCAAACTCTGTGACAAGTGACAAGTGTTCTTAACCCCTCTTTGTGAGAAGATTTAGTTAGCGGCGCAACGAGGTAACAGAGTGAACTATATATATATATGATGCCAAAGCCTTTCTGGATTTTTATTTGATGGGTTGCTCGTGAGTACTTTATTTATACTTAATTTTAAATTTCCGTTAATACCTTTTATTGCACCTTGGCAGTTAAACCGCTGCCTGTTTTTCAAATATCTCACTAGCGCATGAGCACAGCGCGCGCCCACTTACCTGTTTCGAATTCTTCGGATATGCCGCCATCTCATCCTTGTGACGAGTGCCTTCTCACAATCTTACTTGCCTGCTTAGACGTTTTGAAGCACAGCGATGCGGTGAGCCACCCGGCTCGGCGTGCCCTACGTGCCGCCATCTTGTGGTTGCCTGGAGCTGCTAATATTCAGTGTGCTCTACACATTCCTTGCCAACCACGTTTTTACTTGCCAATTCTGAACGTCGTCATCATGCAGCAGGCGGCATTGTATATTTTGATTTATGATGTGGAGCCCTTCCTTTATATTCCTGGAGAGACTCTACATTGGCGGTTTCCTAAAGAAACAAAGGTACTGTTTCATGTCCTCGTGACCAGTGTGTCTACTTAATTTCTTACAAAAGGGGATGATGGACGGAACTCTTGAGCCAATCAAACACTCACCCCCAGTCAACTGATCTGGGTTTAATCCATCATCATTCTTTAGCTCACTCCACCACCCCAGTTCAGACATGGCCATATGCAAATCAGTCTGACCCTGTGCCTCATGGGAACAGTCCAGCCCGAACTGCCAAGCCATGTCTTCCCTGGACCGGAAACAAGCATCCTAGGACCCAGTTCAGACATGGCCATATGCAAATCAGTCTGACCCTGTGCCTCATGGGAACAGTCCAGCACCGAACTGCCAAGCCATGTCTTCCCTGGACCGGAAACAAGCATCCTAGGACCGGTTTTTGCTTGAATCCAGTGGCAAAGTGAGCAAGGGACCCACGTCTGGGCATACCCCCGCCAACTTAGGGCGAACAAAGCGATACAAAGGGGATGATGGACGGAACGCTTGAGCCAATCAAACACTCACCCCCAGTCAACTGATCTGGGTTTAATCCATCATCATTCTTTAGCTCACTCCACCACCCCAGTTCAGACATGGCCATATGCAAATCAGTCTGACCCTGTGCCTCATGGGAACAGTCCAGCCCGAACTGCCAAGCCATGTCTTCCCTGGACCGGAAACAAGCATCCTAGGACCGGTTTCTGGCATTCCAGCCGTCATCAGCCAGGCTTGCTTGAATCCAGTGGCAAAGTGAGCAAGGGACCCACGTCTGGGCATACCCCCGCCAACTTAGGGCGAACAAGCGATACAAAAGGGGATGATGGACGGAACGCTTGAGCCAATCAAACACTCACCCCCAGTCAACTGATCTGGGTTTAATCCATCATCATTCTTTAGCTCACTCCACCACCCCAGTTCAGACATGGCCATATGCAAATCAGTCTGACCCTGTGCCTCATGGGAACAGTCCAGCCCGAACTGCCAAGCCATGTCTTCCCTGGACCGGAAACAAGCATCCTAGGACCGGTTTCTGGCATTCCAGCCGTCATCAGCCAGGCTTGCTTGAATCCAGTGGCAAAGTGAGCAAGGGACCCACGTCTGGGCATACCCCGCCAACTTAGGGCGAACAAAGCGATACAAAGGGGATGATGGACGGACAGCTAGAGCCAATCAAACACTCACCCCCAGTCAACTGATCTGGGTTTAATCCATCATCATTCTTTAGCTCACTCTACCACCCCAGTTCAGACATGGCCATATGCAAATCAGTCTGACCCTGTGCCTCATGGGAACAGTCCAGCACTGGATTCAAGCAAGCCTGGCAGATGACGGCTGGAATGCCAGAAACCGGTCCTAGGATGCTTGTTTCCGGTCCAGGGAAGACATGGCTTGGCAGTTCGGGCTGGACTGTTCCCATGAGGCACAGGGTCAGACTGATTTGCATATGGCCATGTCTGAACTGGGAGTGGTGGAGTGAGCTAAAGAATGATGATGGATTAAACCCAGATCAGTTGACTGAGGGTGAGTGTTTGATTGGCTCAAACGTTCCGTCCATCATCCCCTTTGTATCGCTTGTTCGCCCTAAGTTGGCGGGGTATGCCCAGACGTGGGTCCCTGCTCACTTTGCCACTGGATTCAAGCAAGCCTGGCTGATGACGGCTGGAATGCCAGAAACCGGTCCTAGGATGCTTGTTTCCGGTCCAGGGAAGACATGGCTTGGCAGTTCGGGCTGGACTGTTCCCATGAGGCACAGGGTCAGACTGATTTGCATATGGCCATGTCTGAACTGGGGTGGTGGAGTGAGCTAAAGAATGATGATGGATTAAACCCAGATCAGTTGACTGGGGGTGAGTGTTTGATTGGCTCAAACGTTCCGTCCATCATCCCCTTTGTATCAGCTTGTTCGCCCTAAGTTGGCGGGGGTATGCCCAGACGTGGGTCCCTTGCTCACTTTGCCACTGGATTCAAGCAAGCCTGGCTGATGACGGCTGGAATGCCAGAAACCGGTCCTAGGATGCTTGTTTCCGGTCCAGGGAAGACATGGCTTGGCAGTTCGGGCTGGACTGTTCCCATGAGGCACAGGGTCAGACTGATTTGCATATGGCCATGTCTGAACTGGGGTGGTGGAGTGAGCTAAAGAATGATGATGGATTAAACCCAGATCAGTTGACTGGGGGTGAGTGTTTGATTGGCTCAAACGTTCCGTCCATCATCCCCTTTTGTATCGCTTTGTTCGCCCTAAGTTGGCGGGGGTATGCCCAGACGTGGGTCCCTTGCTCACTTTGCCACTGGATTCAAGCAAGCCTGGCTGATGACGGCTGGAATGCCAGAAACCGGTCCTAGGATGCTTGTTTCCGGTCCAGGGAAGACATGGCTTGGCAGTTCGGGCTGGACTGTTCCCATGAGGCACAGGGTCAGACTGATTTTCATATGGCCATGTCTGAACTGGGGTGGTGGAGTGAGCTAAAGAATGATGATGGATTAAACCCAGATCAGTTGACTGGGGGTGAGTGTTTGATTGGCTCAAACGTTCCGTCCATCATCCCCTTTTGTATTACTTCATTTCTTAAGCATGACCACGATATTCTGCTGACATGTTCTCCTGCGCGCTGCTTTTCTCTGCCTCATCTGCCTACAAGGTTCGGTTTTATTGGTCCTATGACAACGGTGACTACTTTTCTTATTTTATTTGATTTTTTCTGGAACATTTACAATGTGTACTGTACTTATGTTCATGCATGTTTCCTCTCAACTAAGTAGTCACTCACCGGACTCTGATTCTGAATAATTTTTTTATTTAATGTTGTGCATATGTTTTTTAATGTGCTTTGCGTGAGTTGCCCTAGTGCAATTAATTACTATTAATTTGTGTTGTTAATTATATTTGATACAACTCGTTGAAAATGTTATGTTTTAATGCTTACTTTTGATTCATAAACAAGCATTGGCATAGCCAATAGGTCTCGCCTTTGGGACCTTATAAGTGTTTAGCCATCCAACGGTTGATGTTGCACCAAGGATATTGTGCTGCATAACTAAATACTTATAAGGTCCCAAAAGCGAGACCTATTGGCTATGCCAATGCTTGTTTAAAGGGCAAGTGGTAAAACAGAAAAAAATAGCTGGCCTAAAAATCTGTCCTTAAAAAAACACCTGCAGAATATTCAGTATGCACGTGTCGAGTAAGTGTCCTAGCCAGGACTGCTTTTGTTGGCTGATCAGAGATGGTGGCCGGTCCATGAAAGGGCGGCATGTCAGATGGTGGCAAGGCACAAGAACACGTGATCACGATTTGTCACCTCTTTAAAGTGTCCCTTTTTATGTTTTCTCCTATTGGCATTGGAAGGAACTTCTATAAGGCCCCGCAGGGGTGCATTTATCTAGGCAACAGCCTGCCCGTACAGTAGAGCTGCATTTGTATGTGAATATATCGGCAGAGCTGGGCGTGTTTGCGTTGATACACTTCTTAGTAAGGAGGAACGCTGAGGTTGAAATCAGCCTGCGAGTAGGAACAAGACCGCCCACTGCAGAGTCGATGCAGTGAATAAACGAGCCAAGAACAACATCCGGGTCAGAGCTATTGGAAATAATCTCTGTGCTGAGCACTGTACTCTACTGCACAAGGTGGTGGTGGGTAACATAGCTGCCAGGTTTTCTGATGGCTCCTGTACGACATTTGTATAGTTTCAGTGTACTTATGAGTGGCATTCAACAACCAAATGTGTGACACTTAGAGTGACACTTTCTCGCGAGTAAAACTAAGCAATGAATTTGATGGGAACAAATACATATAAAAAATAACATCCTTTTGAGCAACAAGAAGCTTTAAACAAATCTTAAAACTGCCGCAAAGCACCTGAAATGGAAGGTAACTAACCTACCTTGTCTGCTGTTCGTATTGTAATACATTTGTGTAACCATGATATTAAACAATAATCGATAGGTGAAGGTTGATAATAACACACACAGCGCTTAGAAGCTACATGCCAGAGGCATTAAACAATCATTTGCTATTATTTATTATTCGGTGTTACCCAGGTGATAAATTAATGCTAACAATGTTGCCTGTAAGTATTTAGTGCACGTTAAGGCTGCAAGCAGCAGACAGTATGCATAATATATCCTTTGCATTATTGCTTTGCCAGGGCTGCCCATGTAAACATATTCTCGAAACACTTTTTTAATGTATAAAGTAAAATGGCACCTGCTTTTACAGTAGTGTACAGCTGTTCACTGGAGGCACTAAGAGCTGCATTATTTGTAAACGTGCAGATTTACACAGTTACTCTCAGCACCACTTGAACATGCCAATATCAACAAATTCCTTCTAATAAGGCTTCAAAGCTGCAAGCCCGAGGTAATGATAGGCACAATATGGATTCTATGCTGTTGTAGGGCGGCTGCTGGCACGTGAATGGATATGTTCATGCCACTCTTCAAAAGTATGGCAAGGGATGTCCGTGAGTTCAAATGAAGCTGGGGTCCTACCCCCCAGGGCCCCCCAGGGAGCGTGCAGCCCCACTCCCCCGAGCCTTAATAGCCCCTGTGGACCCCATCAACTGGGGCCAAATACAATAAAAACAGGGAGGGGGCCATGTGGCCTCCCTCCTCAAGCCTTATTAGGCCCCAGTGACCCCTTCCCCCGAGGTTGCATTACATTATAAAAGGAAGGGGGGCCTAGCGGGCCCTCTCCTGAGTCTTCTCAGGCCCAATTTCCCTGGGCTGTCCATTTTTTTAAAGGGGAGGAGGCTGCGTGGTCCCCATCCCTCAGCCTTATCATGCCCCGGGGACCCCATCTCCCAGGGCTGCTTTACATTATAAAGGGGTGGAGTGCACAGCCCCCCTCCCCAAATCTATAACTGCCCCGGGGAACCCATCCCCAATGGGACTTCCTCCAATAGAGGTGGGTACCCCGGTGCCCACCCAGGGCACCCACAAGAAACACGTTAAGGGCTGTGGGGAAGCCCCAGGTCCCCTGCGGCTCCAGCCGACTCCCCGCATGATGCTGAAGCCGGAATTGCTCCCGCTCAGAAGTAGTATCTGCTTTTCACTTGTTCCCTCCCAGCGGGAGCAATATGTGTTCTGCTTCCCTGCCTGCCTCAGTGTGGGCATGGAAACAGAAAACAAGTATGCTCCTAGCCAGTGGGAGTTTTTTTAAATCTCCTGCCAGCTGGGAGAAGACTTAGTGTTAGCACTCATTTGGCGAGAGAATTAAAAATGCTCCCACCAGATGCCAAACTACTGTGTCCCAGGGGTGGGATCTCCAGGACACAGTAAGTGAACCGTCCCCAGGGGCTGGGGTCCCGAGGACTGTTAAAGACTGAGGGAGGAGAGCCAATGCTCCCCCCCTTCACTTTTCATTTAAGTTTCAGCCCTGTAGGATGGTGTCCGAGGGCCTTTTTAAGGTTCGGGGGCATGCACCCCCCTCCCTGAGTCTTTAACTGTCCCAGGGACCCTTTTACTTGGGGCTGGCTCACTTACTCTGTCATCAGTGATGTCATTTGAGGTGTCATCATTGATGTCATAAATTACATCATAGAACATGTTGTGAATGAGATCATAAGCAGTGCATGGTGGGGACACAAGTTCTGTGGTTTTATTAGTTCAAAACGTTAATGTGTCATTGACAAATTCAACTAACTATAACGTTACTGTTACTGTTACGAGACTCAGGTTACTGCTCGTTTCATTACACTGACATTTACTCGCCCCGGCATCAATGCTGTTGGCCTTTTGTTTATCGAAAGTAGCGTGACGAGCTTAATGATGCCTCTACTTTAATGTGTTTGAAATAATCGTAGCACGATTTTATGTATTTACATATGAATGTGTCTTTTTAATTAAGGGCTTTGTTCTTTAGAGCAGTTGGCGCTACTGTTTGAATGTAAAAATACAGATTTTTTCCCCGACAGGCTGGTGATGACATTATCCGGGATACATGATTATACACGCATTATGCATTTGCAAGTGCAACAAAGTCTGGTGATTTATTAAGATGCATCGTGTCTATCAATTGAACTGCACTATGCGTTTTATGAATATCTAGTTGTTTGGTAATTTTACCAGCCACATTCTTTGACATGATGTCAGGAATATGTTTTCACATTTGTAAAATGCGTTGCATTTATCCATGTTCAAATCGTAATAGTATTTCCTTGATGTTTACTAGTGCCTCCAAGGGGGGAAGGGCTATATATATTCACAGGTGCAGGGCGCCAATTAGATTGATAAAGGCTTCTGCGAAGCCGAAACGCGTCTCTCTAGCCATGGGGTCGTGCGAGACCTGATTTAATAAAGAAAGCCATACCTGACATCTTCGAGTACGTGCCTTCTTCTTTGCTGGAGTGGGATGGAGCATTCATCTAAATACAGCGTTTGCGGTTCAACGCTGATCACGTAACACCAGTCGCTTGTGGCTCTACTTTTAACTGCTTTTTGTTGGAGGAGCATGGTAATGCTATGGTGGAGCCCCCAGAGATGGTGCCAGGAAGAGGACTAAGGATGACAGCAGATGGGGCACGAAGATCTCGCAGCGGGCGGTTTTGTCGACTGCCAGCACGGGGTTAGTGTGCCCCCTGTTCGAAAAGCCTTGCTCGGGAGACTGGCGCCCTCTGGTGACTGGGCACCGCGGACGCCAACGCGGAAGCGGTGAGGATTGTTCGGCGTCAGCAATTTTTGTTTATTGATCTCCTCCGACCCCATGAGTATGTCCATCTTTCAAAACTTCTATTTGGTGCTACGTGAAATCACAGACATTGAGGCTACTTTTCTATTATATTTCTCTGTTACGAGACTCAGGTTACTGCTCGTTTCATTACACTGACATTTACTGGCCCCGGCATCATGAAATGTACATGCAGATTTTTAAAGCTCTATGCCCAAGACTACGTGATTTTCGCTAAGAACGCTTTGAAGCATTATGGGAGTGGAAGTCCTCCGTGTGACGTGAGTGCTCACCGGGAGGCGGACATTTTGTTGAATTAGTACACACTATGGGGCCGATTCCGATTCGGGCCGGAAATCTCTCCGACCGAGCCGGACTCGGAGAGATTTCCGACCGAATCGGACCCTAGCAGCCCGACCGAACGAGTACGATGCGCACGTATGCTATCGTACTCGATTCGGTCGGACTCCCATTGAAGTCAATGGGAGCCTGTCGTACAACGCGTACGCGGGCTCCCATTGACTCAATGGGTGCGATGCGAACAGGGGCGCCCCCTACAGCGTGTACGCAGCGAAGCGACTCGTGCCGTACACGCACAGGTAGGGGGGACCCATGGGTCCCCCCTGTGTGCGACTCGCGCAGCTACGCGTACAGGGGGGTCCGACACGGACCCCCAAAGTATGGCTCCGACTGCTCCTTCGAGCCGGACGGCGCGAGTCGGACGGACTGCTCGCGGCGCGCATCGTACTTGCCCGGCCGGGGAACGTCTCCATTGCGCGGTGTGAGGCGTGTCCGAGCGAGTCGGTCGGTGCGGTTGGGTCTCGCGAACGAGTCGGTCGGAGTTTTCGCATCGTACTCGCTCACCTGGACGCACGTACGAATCGGTCGGGAAACAGGGCTCCGAATCGGATCCGGTAAAGCCAAATCCGATTCGGAGACCTACCGGCCGAGATCGGAATCAGCCCCTTAGTGTTTCTTTCAAACTCCGCGGTGCAACTATTATCATTATCACGGCTCCCTGTCCCTTGTGCTTAAGCAAGATACATTGTAGCGATCTAAGTTGGGCGCACAATAACATCAATTACCGCATTTCTCATGTTACAATGCTGTTGGCCTTTTGTTTATCGAAAGTAGCGTGACGGGCTTAATGATGCCTCTACTTTAATGTGTTTGAAATAATCGTAGCACGATTTTATGTATTTACATATGAATGTGTCTTTTTAATTAAGGGCTTTGTTCTTTAGAGCAGTTGGCGCTACTGTTTGAATGTAAAAATACAGATTTTTTCCCCCGACAGGCTGGTGATGACATTATCCGGGATACATAATTATACAAGCATTATGTATTTGCAAGTGCAACCAAGTCTGGTGATTTATTAAGATGCATCGTGTCTATCAATTGAACTGCACTATGCGTTTTATGAATATCTAGTTGTTTGGTAATTTACCAGCCGCATTCTTTGACATGATGTCAGGAATATGTTTTCACATTTGTAAAATGCGTTGCATTTATCCATGTTCAAATCGTAATAGTATTTCCTTGATGTTTACTAGTGCCTCCAAGGGGGGAAGGGCTATATATATTCACAGGTGCAGGGCGCCAATTAGATTGATAAAGGCTTCTGCGAAGCCGAAACGCGTCTCTCTAGCCATGGGGTCGTGCGAGACCTGATTTAATAAGGAAAGCCATACCTGACATCTTCGAGTACGTGCCTTCTTCTTTGCTGGAGTGGGATGGAGCATTTATATATATATATATATATATATATATATATATATATATATATATATATATATATATATATATATATATATATATATATATATATATATATATATATATATATATATATATATATATATATGCTCCATCCCACTCCAGCAAGTCCCTAAATTCCCCGCTGTGTCCTCTGACTTCTTGCAAGTGAAGTGGTCATTGGATGATGTTTAATGCGCAGTCCAGTGGTGCATGAGAGGACCCGTCCTAACAAGTTGTCCGAGGCTCTGCTGGCAATTGCTCCTTTTCATCTTCCAAGTGATTGGATTGCCTCGTGACCGCCTCGGAATCAAGACAAGCATAGGGCTGCTGCCAGGTGCAGTCCGTGACTTCAGGGGGACGGCGTGATCATTGTATCGGCGCCGCACAGCCCAGCGGAATCTTGATATTGTGGCTAGGGCGTCTGGGGACTCAAGGAAGTTCTTGACTAACATTGGAATCGGGACTTACTATCTCTACACAACCCCCTTTGTCCTGGAATACCAGCGCCCACTATGGGATCAACGTGGGCCTCGATGGAGTACTTACCCGGCTGGTGCCTGCTGGCAGTTGTAGTTCGTCATTAAGAACTACAGCGAATCTCGGAACATCTGATTGGGGCCAGCTGGACTCCCACCAATGGGAGTACCGCAGTATGTTTTTAAAGAGGGTTGAGGCACATTTCCCGTTGTTAGCGGCATCAGAGGAAGGCACAAATCGCCGAAACGCGTCATGCCCGAAGCTATTTAATAAAAGGACTTCCCTAAATTCCCCGCTGTGTCCTCTGACTTCTTGCAAGTGAAGTGGTCATTGGATTATATATATATATATATATATATATATATATATATATATATATATATATATATATATTGTTCTGCTCGGTGGGGTGTGTCCAAAAACAAGCAGCACTCGAGAGCAGGTTCGCATTACCCCATCCAGCGTTTATTGGTACGGACAAGACACTCAAGTCGGTAAATTACAGCAATTTGACCTGGGCCTGACGCGTTTCGAGGTTATCTCTTCTTCAGAGGCCATAAAGTCAAGAAGAGCATGGCGGGCTGCACCCTCCTTATAAAGCGTCATCATACTCCTAATTAGGCTGCTCTTTATGAGACTGCATGTTGCTTTATAAGGAGGGTGCAGCCCGCCATGCTCTTCTTGACTCTCGAGTGCTGCTTGTTTTTGGACACACCCCACCGAGCAGAACAATATATATATATATATATATATATATATATATATATATATATATATAAATATAGTACTATTTAACCATTCTTGACATAAATTGAAAATTGACAGACATTTAGCATGTTTAGCTCACTATTAGTGTATTCAAATTTGTGTTGCTTCATCAAGAGGAGGGCACATTTAAGAGGCTGTCCAAAAAATGATAATGTACTGTTATGTTTCATATATAGGCCCTAATATATATGCCATATATGGTCATATTCGCATATGCCCTATTATGGTCATAATCGTATATGCCCTATTTTGGTCATAATCGTCTATGCCCTATTATAGTCATGATCTCCTATGCCCTAATATAGACATGATCTTTCACCTACGTTAGTTCCCTACAGTACACAACGAGCTCTGAGGGTTGAACGTTATCTAGTCTGTGGTTAGAACACTGCAGGGTTTTTCCCGAACACAGGCCTACAATGTACTCATAAATTATGCATGAGCATTCACCAGCTACATCTCCCGCATATTATGTATGTACAAAGTTCACCCCTGACGTCTTCCTCATGTCTAACAAAGACCAATACAAACCATACTGAGGGACGAGACACTTTAGGGTATAAATACACCACATCTTGCCACGGTAAGATAGAGGGAACCGAGACTTCCATGCTGACACACTGACCAGAGACGCTGAGGTTCCTGCATGCAGTCGCTCCAGCTGACAGCGGTCTAACACAGCCCTTGCGGGGTGTCCAACTCGAGACCAGGACGGGGTCCCACACTTTCTCTATTCAGGTAATGAGGTTCGACTAAATCCTAGAAGGATTCTTGGCTCTTAGGCTTTTAGACCTACACATATGCTAGGTACACTCAGGTACATCTAGTTAGGCATCGTAGGAGTACGCGCACTTTTCATAATGCTTTTTATATTCATGTATGTATTCATGATTATTGCAATATGGTAGAACTGTTCTATCCCTTCACTTTTATCGTACTGCTGATAATATATCTCTGCTATTGTCTGCTGGTTGCTGCAGCACATATATTTTACACCAGAATAACAACTGTTCAATAAATACTTATTGAAACTCCCAGACTGTTTATTCTGTGTAACTCTCTGAGACAAACCGAATAAGTAAGCACGAGTGACTGAGCGAAAAGTAGTACATTGTTTCCACGATTCTGGGGAATCAGGTTTGTCATGATCTAAGGTTGCCAGAAACTAATCTCTCCCTGATAAGAGGAAATTCTAGTGGCACTGTGAGCTAGCTAATGCAAATCCGGCTAACATACTCGGTGGGGTGCACAGAATCAGTCTAACACCAAGCCCACGGTTTATGTTATCCAAACGCGCAGGTCCTGCAGGGGTACTATAGGAACTACACGACATGGCGCCGCCTACGTTGGTTGGGTACTTATTTAACAGTAGAATCTGAGTAGTTCAGTCGTGCTATTCTCAGAGAACCTACTCACAAAACCCCAGAGACGTCTGGAGTGGGTGGGCACAAACTCCGCCACAGCTGAGTAGGCGAGATATCCTATTTATCGGCTGTTGGTTAATCAAGCTTGAAGGACATTTAGTTCCTAAATTGTGCATAAAACCTTTAACTAAGTTCTCTTGGAAAAGCTTTTCTTTTCAAAATGACTGAGAGCGATGAAGAAAGAGTAAATCTGCAGGTCTCAGCCGGAAAACCACCCGAAAATGCAATTGAAATTGCACCTAAATTCAGACATACGCTCACCATGAAACAATTAAAAAATGGTTTACCACCAAGGGGTGGCGTAGTAGCTCTCGTGATTGAGGCACACAAATCAAATAAAACAGAGGTATTCTATTCATGGGTTACATTCCCAGCAGCAGATGCCGTTACAAAGACATTTCACTACTACATAGAAGGAGATGCACCAGAGGAATACTGTCCATTCGATGACATAGAGATTCCACTCACGTACCAGGAACACTTATACTGGTTTAAAGGCGCCCTACCCCACTTAAGAGCAAGAGTAAGACTAGGCCCGTTTGGAGGAGACGGGGCCACATGGCCAATACCAGCGGCTTACACACCGCATCCTGACATTGGCACAATGCCACAGCCAGAATTACTGATACAACACAGAGATTTAATTAAAATCTACAGAAACCTGACACAATTCGTCATGAGGACTCTCACAGTTCAACTAACAACAGTTGCAACAAACGGGACCCAATACCAGGGTATATTAACTAAAATTACTCCTCAAACATTACACGCGGTAATGGGCAAAATGCCCACAAAACGCGAACAAATACCATTCTGGATAGCTCAGAAAATAACTCAGCTTGAGGCGGTATTCCCTAATACTACCACCTATGACAAACACAGAATACTAACAATCTGCTTGCCCATGGGGATCACACCACAAGTAGAGGACGGCACATCATGGGGTTCAGTCTTTGCTGCCATATATATCAGAACACATGGTATCCCGTCATTAGCAGTAGTACCTGACGTATTGAGACAGATACAAAATGAGTACGGAGCAGAGCCTGCCCTTAACTTAGGGATGAAGTTACTAAACAACTTTGATCAGGTATCAGCCATAATACTAGCTAACATTAAGGGGGAAGCAGCTTCAGTGGCGATCCGCCAACGCCTAAGGGGGTTCGGTCCAATAGATCAACAACACAAACTACCCCAAAAAATTGAAACTGCATATGCAGAACTAGGCAGAGACAGTCTACGTGGGAAAGCATTAAAACCACAACTGGTGGGCAGTCCTGAAAAGGACACTACAAAGCAGACACCTACTTCTTCTAAACAGAAGTGGGAAAATAAAAAACAACAAAAGTCTAAAGACAACAGATCTCAATCCAGAGGCAGGTCTCCTCAACAGGAGCCCTCTGAAAGGAGGTATAACCTCAGGAATAGGGATAATATTAAAAAACCTGACAGGTAACAGGATACTGATACACGTTTTTCTCAGGGTTCATCAAAAAACTACGAGAGGGAAGGACGGTCAGAGGAGCATACAAAGTCCAGAGACACGCAACGCGCTGCGGACTACACACCTAAAAAAGAAGATAAACAAAAACAGAAACCTCAGTTCAAAAAGAAGAATGTAGCAGGTCTCAAGATCAGACATGCACAGAATTCTGAGGACACAGCTTCTGAACGGGGAATGGGCTCTGACGATGCTAGACAGCGCGGCAGGAGTAACAATAGCTCGCCAGAACCTGAAGGAATTTCTGGCGACAGCGGAGTTGAGTGAGTATATCACGGTGAAAACACCTGATACTCGGGTAAGTGTCCCACATAAGTTACATGAGATAACACTCCGGATGGAGGGGGACAAGCCCAGGAAAGTTAAGGGTCTATTTTGGAAAAATTTGTCATTTGAATATGACATCCTATTAGCAGAGCAAGACTGGCCACCAGCATTCGCCATGGAGTGCCCTAAGGGAGAAAAGGTAATTTTTCCAGCATTTTCCGACCTCGTTCCCATACATTTAAAACATGCATATGCTCAGGAGTGGGCGGTTGCCCTAGCTCCAGCATTGTACAAAAATCATGTTGGTTGGGATGAGGATTCAACCCACCACGTTATCCTGTTAAAAGTTTCCCCAAATGCCCAAAGGCAATATCCTATAAAGCAGGAAGCTAAAAAACAAGTCAGGGAGATCCTAGATCAACTTGAATACCAGGGGGTGATAGAAAATTGCACCTCACCAATGAACAATCCTTTGTTCCCCGTATCAAAACCTGACAACACATATCGTTTAGTTTTAGATTATAGACATTTAAACACCGGCACAAAGACATTTGCAGTACAAAATGCACACAGTGCCGCATTAATGAATAACATTGTGCGACAAAAATACAAAACAACACTTGGTATCTCAAATGGATTTTTCTGCCAAAATATAGCGCCTGAAAGCAGGTATTTGACCGCTTTCTCAGCGCTAGGGTCACAACGGCAATTTTATCGTTTGCCCCAAGGGTATAGGAATAGCCCGGGGTTGTTTTCAGCAAGGGTAACAGAGTTACTCCAAAATTTGGATGAAGAAGCATTGTCCTATGTAGATGATATTTATCTGACGGACGATGACTTACCGAGGCACTTGACCAGGGTGAGCACCATTATTATGGGATTCGCCTCTGAGGGCTATAAATTTAATTTCAAAAAATCAAAAATTGCCCATCTCAATGTCCTGTTTCTGGGGTATGAGCTGTCAAGTGAAGGAAAAAGCCTAGCAGCTAACTTTTTAGAAAAGTGTGCGCTGCTCCAACCTCCAAAATCATTAAAGAATTTACAATCAATTCTGGGATTCCTAAATTTTGGTCGAACATACATTTTGGATTACGCAGAAAGAGTAAAACCTTTCTACGACTTAATAAAACCTGATTTTTCAATCAGACAATGGACACAGGACCAATCAAATATCCTGCGCTCCCTACAGGAAAACATTTACAGACACGTGTAAACGTACGCAACTTAGTGATCCGAGTATTAGCAGGTCAATGCGGGTACACTTATTTAACTTTCAATGAAGGCGAAACGGTACCAATCGCATACAAATCACACCTGTACACAAACGCAGAGATGCGTTTCACTTCAACAGAAAAAATCCCGACAGCAGTGCAGACCGCTGTAGCAAGAGAAAGAGCTCTGGCTCAGGGAAACCGCATAATAGTTGTGACCCCAGTACCAGCCTTAGAGGCTGTTACAAAGGCTAGCATTCCAAATGCGAAAGCCTTACATCCCAGATGGATACAATGGGCTAATTCGCTTACTGCAACGGATGTTGAATACAGATTTGATCCAAGTTTAAAAACATAAGCATTTCTGCAATACGAACAAGAATATCCTCTACCAAATGAGATTTTGCCTCTAGATCAGTATGAATACATTATTTACACTGACGGATCTGCTCAACCAGCCATAGGGAGTAAGCAAGATTACAGCGCGGCGTGTGCAATCGTTATAGGTCGCATGCGCGATGGAAAGTTCCATCCCAGTAGCACTAAAACGCAATCTCTAGGAGACTGCACGGCTCAGTTGGCAGAATTAAGAGCACTAATACTGGCACTTGTAAATACGGAACACGAATTCCCCACACTAATTGTGTGTGATTCCTTTTACTGTGTACAGTCGTACAATTAATATTTACATCATTGGGAACAAAACGAGTTTAAAGACGCAAAAGGTGGCACAATTAAGCATAAAATGCTATGGGAACAGGTAGTGGAGTTGAGAAACGAACTACCAAGGGCTCACGTGATACATACACTGAGTCATCAACGTGATGGTGTTCACGTTGAAGGGAATTCATTGGCTGATGAAGCCGCAAAGGGGGCTGTACGCACAGCGTCCGTAGCTGCAATCACTCTTTCAAAAACGAGAATAGACGGTGAGATTTTGGTAGCTGTCAATGCTTCACGCAAAGGCAGCACAGCAGTACCTAAAAAATTTCCACTCAAGTACTCCTACAAGTTAGATGCACAAAACATTCCATATGCTCAGATTCCTGGAGTGGGGGATAGAGTAATACTAAATATGGATCGTAGGCAAGGCTTAATTCTAGCAGCACACGAGGGTTTAGGTTCTGCTCATACAGGCATTACAGCGACTATTTCTTTACTGAAACAGCGCTACTGGTGGCCAGGGTTAACAAAGCTGACCAAAGACAGTGTCTTGAAATGCGACATCTGCCAGCAGATGAAAGGCTCCACCGTAACATGCCCAGCGCAGACACCATTACTAAAATCAGACAAACCTCTTGCATGTGTATATTTGGACCACTGCGGACCCCTACAATCGGATGGGGCCAAGAAATATATCATGGTTGCAGTGGATTCCTGCTCTAGATTCCTATGGGTTTGGCCTCAGCGCTGTGCTGACGCTCGAACTGTTATAAAAGATTTGCAAGTCTTTATCGGCACATACGCAGTTGGCACGTTACATTCTGACGTGGCCCGGCATTTAGCTCTAGGGCTTACAAAGAGGCCATGGAAGGAATGGGTGTAGCATTGCGGTACTCCTCTCCATACCATCCTGAGGGAAATTCGGTTGTGGAGAGGAAAAAACGGGACTTAAAGCAATCTGTAACAGCTAGGGTATTAGGCAAAGGCGGTAGATGGGTCGATCACCTTTATGGGGTCCAACGAGCAATAAACAATCAGCCAAGAAGCTCTATAGGGGGTGTCACTCCTTACGAGGTCCTATTTGGGTCAAGAATGTGGGTACCTGATCTTGATTGTGAAGGCACAGTGGCGGAAGAAAAACCATTTGATATCCATGATCGTTTGGCTGTTTTACAGGATCTAAATGAATCCAGGACACAACAAAGCAACGTCCACTTAAAACAGACCGCCACTGAGGAAGTCAAGGCAGTAACGGCAAGACCTGTCTGGATCCCAAAAGTCGGGGATCTGGTCAGAGAAAAGATTTCAGACAAGAAAGAATTCGGACCATCCTACAGAACAGCTGTACCGGTCCTAGCAATCCAAGGCACAAGAACTGTACTTCTGCCACCTCTTGCTGGGAAAAAGGAGAAAAGATTTGTCTCAATCGACTTAATCAAACCACACTATGTGGCCGATACTAAACAGTAGGCCACGTGGACTCCACAGCAGCAGACGCCCTCCTCTCGCTACAATCCAAGAAGTTCAAACAGAAAGACTCATCACGTTTGAAGAGCCACCTGTACGGAATGAAGGACTAAGCAACAATGCTATGGAACTCGTTCCACTTCAACAAGAAGAAAATCAACTTAACAACCAAGTTGCAATCAGACCGACTACAGACGTCTACGTCAACATGCCTCGTCAAGAGCAAAATCCAATTTCAACAAATCCCGATGCAATTCCAACAATTGATCGAACTGCTTCTGGCTATTTCATGAACTTTGATGCGTTTTCACTGGATCCAAGCGAGCCGGAAACGACGCCAGCCAAAAATCACTCAAACAGAAACTTACTGACTTTTTGAACTTTTTTAGAAAGACTTACCTGGTATCAGCTTGGATAGAACTATGGTATATCACTGGGATTCAATTTTTTCTTTTCTGACTAGGTTTAATTATAACTTTTAGTATGCTTATTAATGGACGATATCTCCAGCAGAGCTCTTCAGCCCAAAGAGTCAATTTGATTTTAAAACCACACCAGTCTTCACATCGTGAACCAAGAGACTTGTCTTCAGTGAACATCACAGCAGTTCCTATACCTGACGGTATAGTATGGGACAAGATTGATTTTGATATATTCGGTCCGACTGAACTTTTAAAGCTTAAACATGTATTTAAAATTTCTTTAAGTGACATCATTACCTCCAGTACATTTTCTGATGATTGGGACACTGAAACTGAACAATATGATGTCTGATTTAGAAAAAACTGCAGCATTTCCGAACAATGAAATGTTAGAAGGTACTTCAGACTATGATACATTGTACTGTTACCAACACTATGGTCATCATTTGTTGCACAAATCCATATCACCTACAAATATATTTGAGTACCACCAGTGGGAACACTGCCCAACTCCTCAAAAAGGTAGTTCGCAAACTTTTGCACAGAAGTTCACATACTTTTCAGGGTTCAACACATCTGACCCGAAGTCATTTTATTACAAAGTGGCAACAACATCAGCACAGAAAACTATGTTGACTAACACCAAACAGATTTACTCTGCTTCCTTTATGGCCCAGTTGTCTACACAGGGTTTCGACCTATGGAAGGACACTATAGATTTAAAATCAATCTGGGGTTCTAGGGACTGGCAAGTCCAGGGAACAGAAGTGCTTTTAGAGCATGCCTCATTCCGCAGCAGATGATATTTCTGAATGACACTGTGCAACAGACATCCTGTCTTGGACTAGCCAAGAACAAGGAAATGAACACACCGGGGTTTCCAGCACCATCACAGATGGGTGGGGGGCAGAATTCAACTACACATGGGGTAGGAGTAGATGACATTTTCCAGTACAGCAGATCAGATCCCGATTGGACAGAATGGCTGATTTGACCCATTGACACAAACATATGTCAACAGAGATTCCTAGGTTTAACCGAGGGGTTTAGCATCAGTAGGCCAGATACACGCTATGTACAGAGACAACACCCAGGGGTAGTGACATCCTATAGTGTTGGGAAGTTGTGCCTTGATTGGCTAGAGACCTCAAAACTCACAGAAGTAAAACATCACTTGACCTTACTCACACCTGATGTGGACCTTAGGGATTTCTTGTCAGGCCCAAGGAAAACACGTCAGAAACATTTCATATATGCTGGCATTTATGCCTACTATAATGAAAACTGGAAAATATCCCAACAGGAGGCTGCAGAAAGAATACGGGAAATAGACCGTATTAACTTAGAGAAGGCATTAGCTGTAGTGGATAATGGGTTAACAACTTTAACAAATTTACTCCTTAGGCAACATTGTGTCTTCAGCAATCGACATATTAGAACAATATCTGGCCTTGTTACAACACGGGCAATCCCAATTACGTTCTATTATGATGTTAAGCTGGACGCTGCAATCTCTGCGTGCAGTCTATGTGCCCTGGCGTTTTATAAACACCATGTCTCTGTTTTCAGAATACAATCTAACAGATAAACAGACAGAAATGACACAAAGGGGAGCCAAATATACAATGCTGCGTATTGAGAAACTGGAAAGGTTACCATTCACTGTAGCCGAATTACCATCAACTGAATGGCTAATTCATGGCCAAATCACTCTGCCGGTCACTACGTTTCAGTTTCAATATTGCCTTGAGCAAAGGCAGGCAAATATGAAAAAATGGGTAAGGGTTACATTAAGGAAACTTGGGAGTTACCATATAGATATCGATGCCAGAATGGGGATCGAGAAGTGTAGCTGAATGGTACAAACTGCAAGAACGCTTTAAGCGGTTCTCTCATGTGTCGGGATATTTCTCTGCACGGAGCATGTAGTGGTTCGGTAGCGAATCTATCTTGCCACATGTCAGGGACCCCAGCGGCCATGATCACGCCGGTGTTCCAGCTGCTCTCGAATGGGAGTTACTTGATGCTAAATGATCAAGGTTGCTGTGGGATGCTTACGGGCGTCGCCTATCTGGTCACTGTTAACTCCAGGGTTACTTGCTGTATGCAAGTATTGTTTCCGCCACTGAACACAGTCAGGGAGGCGCCGTTATGGCCTTCATTGAATGTTTCCTTCATACAATTTGATACTTTGAGCAGACTGAAAGCCATGCTTTTACAGCAACCCGTGCCCTTAACCTCCGCTCAAGAAACCTTTGAACTTCAAGTTGCAAGGACCTCGACTGAGATACAGGCGCTTATACGTACGAACTGCCCCTTTCATTTCGCAGAAATGGTGGGTCGTATCTTTAACATGTCTGATACGAGCGGTATTGTACACCTATTTAAGACCATAGGGTCAGGACTATTAAGCACCTTTCAGACAGTCCTCGGAGTAATCCCAAATTTTATAAACTCCGTATTGGGAAGCCTGTTTGGAGGTCTCCTGCTTATCCTGTTCCTAATTGCAGGAGTCCTGATTGAAATCTTACTGCTATGCAATGGACGGCCCAATTTCCGAGGAAATGGCGAACGTACTCATGGAGCGGAAGTACCGTGAACGCATGGTACAGCTTCTGGGAATACCTTGACTAAGAGAACTGAACGCCTCTTGGTTTCTATCGTTTAGACCAGTCTGGGTGGACTGCATCTTACCTGTTCTTCGATGCCTGTTTTGCGGAGAAGAATGCACGTTGGATCTCTGTCTAACGTTTCCATCAGATACGCCTCCGGACATGGATGCTATGCTGGACCCCCTAAAGGCCCATGCTCTGCGTTTTTCCCCAGCGTCTTCCAATTCTGATGAACGCATTCCTTGAGAATCCACAGGTGCCGTTTGCTCCTGCTGGGTTAGGTGATTCCTCCACAGACACTCAGGTAACAACTGCCGCACAAGCTGCCGCAGCACCGACTGTTGGTAGTGCTGAATTCCATCTATGTGCGATAGACGTTCTCTGTGAGGCGTTGGATTTGTCGTCTGCAGTAGCTAACACCGATAATGCTGTATCTCCCAGCCAGGACACTTAATCTGGAATTGGCTCATCGCGTCCTGGGAAAGAATTCGGCTTCTCCATTTCGTTTCATAAATAAACGAACTAAATTTGGAACACTTCCTAAATTGACACTTTCACTTGAGAAAGAATGGCCTTCTGCTTCTAGTAATGCAACTTTTATAAATGAAACAGAATTGACTTTTTCAAGTGGCAACAAAAGGATAGCTGACTTTTAACATTTTTAATCATTTTTAAATGTCTTTTTAAAACCATGTTTTTAGCTGTTTTTAAGAAAAGTTTTTAAATTGTCCAGATTTTAAGTATGGTCATTATCATCCAATTTGAAAGTAGAGTAGGTGTTATGTTTCATATAGAGGCCCTAATATAGACGCGTTCATATATGCCGTATATGGTCATATTCGCATATGCCCTATTATGGTCATAATCGTATATGCCCTATTTTGGTCATAATCGTCTATGCCCTATTATAGTCATGATCTCCTATGCCCGAATATAGACATGATCTTTCACCTACATTAGTTTCCTACAGTACACAACGAGCTCTGAGGGTTGAACGTTATCTAGTCTGTGGTTAGAACACTGCAGGGTTTTTCCCGAACAGAGGCCTACAATGTACTCATAAATTATGCATGAGCATTCACCAGCTACATCTCCCGCATAATATGTATGTACAAAGTTCACCCCTGACGTCTTCCTCATGTCTAACAAAGACCAATACAAACCATACTGAGGGACGAGACACTTTAGGGTATAAATACACCACATCTTGCCACGGTAAGATAGAGGGAACCGAGACTTCCATGCTGACACACTGACCAGAGACACTGAGGCTCCTGCATGCAGTCGCTCCAGCTGACAGCGGTCTAACACAGCCCTTGCGGGGTGTCCAACTCGAGACCAGGACGGGGTTCCACACTCTCTCTATTCAGGTAATGGGGTTCGACTAAATCCTAGAAGGATTCTTGGCTCTTAGGCTTTTAGACCTACACATATGCTAATTACACTCAGGTACATCTAGTTAGGCATCATAGGAGTACGCGCACTTTTCATAATGCTTTTTATATTCATGTATGTATTCATGATTATTGCAATATGGTAGAACTGTTCTATCCCTTCACTTTTATCGTACTGCTGATAATATATCTCTGCTATTGTCTGCTGGTTGCTGCAGCACATACATTTTACACTAGAATAACAACTGTTTGAAACGCCCAGACTGTTTATTCTGTGTAACTCTCTGAGACAAACCGAATAAGTAAGCACGAGTGACTGAGCGAAAAGTAGTACATTGTTTCCACGATTCTGGGGAATCAGGGTTGTCATGATCTAAGGTTGCCAGAAACTAATCTCTCCCCGATAAGAGGAGATTCTAGTGGCACTGTGAGCTAGCTAATGCAAATCCGGCTAACATTCTCGGTGGGGGTGCACAGAATCAGTCTAACACCAAGCCCACGGTTTATGTTATCCAAACGCGCAGGTCCTGCAGGGGTACTATAGGAACTACACGACAGTACTAAGAACTATGATACTGTTTCATGAATCGAACCTTTAGTGTACTTCTATTTCTCTTGTGTAAAGTTTAATGCAGATTAATCGAAGGGTTTCAAGTTTAAAGGGGACAGGGTTACAAAATCTTTCATATGGTGATAACCTTTTTGCCTTATCCCCGATCTGCACAAAATTTATCAGGCCCTTATCACATTCAGCTTGATATGTTAAGCTTCATGCATATCCGTCAAGGAGGGGCAAAGTTAAATGGAGATGTGGGGGGGAGTGTAAAAAAAGTGCCCATTTGCAATTAATTTTGGCACTGGTTATCAAATCGACATGACATTTGATAGGCTTTTAGCAAGCTGATCCCAATGCAGGAATCTCACGTTCCAAGCAATCTGACAAAGGGAGAAAGTTAAAGTGGGGGTCAAAAAATATTTTATTTGGCAATATCTTTGGTGCTGTAACATGGACCAGAATGAAATTTGGCAAAACCTTAGCATGTTTACTTTACTCTTAGTATGTGAATTTTCATGCAAATTCATCAACAGGGGGCACAGTTCCAGGGGAAGGAGGGTACAGAAGTGTGTATTCATTTATTACATTGCATTGCATTTCATTTTTTACTCGGATGTCAAAGACAATCATAAAAGATAGCTAGCATACAAAATACATATTGATATAAAGCACATATAAGGCACAGGAATGATGAAGACTAATAAACACAAATACATCCCAACCTAAAAATCAAGACTCTTACGATAAGATACAGCTGCTTAACTACCCATTCTAAAACATACATCAGTACTAGGTAGCAATTGTACAAAATGGAGAGCAACTCTGCATTGCTTAAAATTGTGAACCTTAAAAAGAGGGAATTAATATTGAGTTCTAAAGAATGTATACAACTTACAAAATAACACAAAGTGCAGTATAGATTGAGGGGACATATTATCCCAGGCACATTTTCTCCCTTCCAGGTTACTAAAATATCCCAGCGGGAAACATAGTATAAAACAAACAGTGCCAGTTCTAAATTTTAGCATAAGGCTCTTTCCCAGTTATTGGACACATAATATAAACATGAGTCTAGGGCTGGATTCGTTTTTAGGGGGATATAATTTCTGACTAATGGATTGTTCAGTTACCAAACATTCCCTTGCAGCACAACGTCTTTCCATGAATGATTGTTTCACAGAGTGTTTATCATTTTTACATATTGACAAAGGATTGTCAAATAAAGAAGATTTGCGCAGAGCGCCGTAGTTCTACTTAACTTATTCAAGCCAGGGAACATTCAAGGCCCGTTCCCACCAAACAAGATCCTTAACTATGTTTATGGCTCCTGGTTTTATGGTATTTGTATTTTTGTCATTTCTGTCTGTATTTATCCATATTTTTTTTGTTGCAAATTTTACCTGTATTTATCCATATTTATTTTAGGTTCTGTGAAAAAATTAAGCTGAAATGTGTATATTTATTCATTTATTTAACCAGTTAATGTGCACTCGTGCCTGAACGCCTGACAGGTTTCAATAATATATATACACACTCAGGTGGTTAAATATGCACTTGTAAGAAAATATGTACATTTTAGTATCAAGGTTGTGCAAATCAATGGCTGTTTAAGGCTCTTTACTAAAATTCAAATATTTTTTAATCCCCTTGCCTGTCAATCCGCACAGCTATTGGCTTGGTAGTCATGATTGACAGCATTTAGATTCACTCAAAAACAACCCAATTTCCGTTTCAAAAAAATAAAACAGACAGGAAAATAAATGGTTTTCTGTCTGTATTTATCTGTAAAAATCAGTAAAAACGGAAAACAGGGAGCCTTAATTATGTTATGACTAAATGAAGCCCTAGGGTTGTTCCATTTTGAAAGCCATAACAAAAGGGGTCCCATCTTAGTAAAGTCCTCAAGATAAGGCAAAGTCAATTCCTCATGACAAAAGTAGTAGGGGACGTTGATTGGGGAAGTGACAGGAGATGCCTGCAAAAGCGGTTTTCCTCTTCTTGCAAAGCTCGACAATCTCCATGAATCCATACTCCAATACCATAGCATGCAACAGGGACCATTTCTTTGTGTATATTTCTATAAGAAGAGAAATTAGCTTGCCGCCCACTGCCTTACAAGCATAAAATAGTGAGCCTATAACTTGATTAAATTTCGTATTTCTGTTCCTAACATTTTCTACCCAAGATCCAATAGCGTCAAAAACAAGACCTAAATTAGGAAATCTGGGGATACTCTCTAAACTTTTCTCTTTAACACATATTCATTTACTAATAATTAGCTATCCAGTCACAGATTTCCCACCCTGATGCGCACACCTTTCAAACATGCGTAACACAGGTTGGATGTAGGGCCTGGCCTTTAACGTGGCTGGGTTTGTTAGCCCAGCCAGCAGCCTCTCCCGCGTCCTGCCCTATACTGATGGACACACATTTCAATTACCTGCAGGGCAATGAGACCAGCAGGCTACTGCGCACACCCGTGGGCAGTTCCTCATAGCAGCTGGCCCACCGGTGTAGTCTCTGACAGTCGTCTTCCTGAGGGCCACGCTGGAAGCCAGCACAGTTCCTTTCCCTTTCCAGAATTCCTCGGGAGGATTCTTGGAAGTGTATCTGCCCAAAGGCAGATCGCGGCCATTCCCCTTGTGATCCTTATTTCTTCCCAATCCAAGATGGCGACTCCCAATTCATGAGGTACTTACCCTCCTGGGGGTATTTAAGTGGTTGGTTTTCTCTTCATCCTTGCATCACAACACTTAGTCCCTCCTATTGTTGTGTTCTTTCGCTCCTGTTGATTTATTTCCACACTCCTGTTTGTGGATCTTGCTCCTGGTGGTGTGATTCCTCACTCCTGTGGGTGGTTCTTGCTCCAGGTGAAGGTTCCTGCCTCTTGCCTATTTCTCCAGTTGTGTTCCTGCACTGTGTATGTGCCCGCTGGATCCGTTCCCCTTGTCTTACTGGAGCTTAGTAGTCATCTATGAAGGTTTTTTCCCTACGTGGTTTTCCTCCCTTTGGCCTCCTTCTCGGAGGCACTATCTGCTAAGGTGCTAAAAGTGTCAGTGGCATCATGGATATTAGATGGGGTCACCCTTACTACTGGCAGACCATGAATGTGAAGAACTGGAGTCTAAGATCTTCTCGTCGTCCAAGGTCTGCGAACAGAAGTTCCCCACCTGAGAGATCTGACAGGGTATTTTATGTGTGGACTCTCATTTAATGGGTTCACATACCAAACTTTTGTACTGCAAACTCGAAATGGACAACTGAAGTTAAATGTAACTCCACAGAAAGTCTGCAAACTGGTTTTGCTGATTGCCAGCAGACTAACGTTCCAGCCATTTCTATCTTTTAACCCTTTCAAGTTCACTTACACATTTTTGAGATGCTAATTTCTTGAAAAGTACTGAACGGCTTTACTCCAAACAAACCAACAGCACTTCTCTAAATAAAGTTCTACTTTTATTCCATGATTGTTATAATGCCCTCCAGGCTTCTTTCAGTAGTGACGATTCTTATGGGAGTTAAAATGGGAACTGCTGTTTTTTGACCGCCCCTTCAAGTGTATCCCTACCCTTGTGGGTTTGCATGAAACCCAAAACATCACAAGTAAGCTAAACATGGTAAGTGTATTACAAGTGTTGTGCAGAGTTGTAAAACTATGCCATAGTTATTAGCAAATCAATGATTTTTTGACCCCTCCCTACTCATATTTGCCCCCCTTCTAGCATCAGCATGAAACCTAAGAATCCTGCAATGGGCTTAATCTGCTAACAGTCTGCCAAGTATCCTGTATATTCATTGCACAGCACCAATGTTATTAGTACATGGCATTATTATTGACCCCCTTTCAATTTTTCCCCCCTGATGGATCTGCCAGTGGCGGCCGTAACTTAACGAGGGTGGTGAGGCGGGGGGATAGCTAAACAAAAGAAAATACATTTTTTAAAAAGCACTTACCTGCAGGCCTTCCAGGGGCAGGAACCAGGAACAAGAAGAACCCAGGCTTCCAGACACCCCTAGCCAATCACGACGCTGATAGCAGCGTCATGATTGGTCTGAGCACCATGGTTCGGCACTCAGAGAGGGACTGGGGACCCAGGCATCTTCTTCACCCAGGCTGTAGCACAGCCTGGGTGAAGAACATGCAAAGGGCGCAGGACTGTTTGGCCGGCCCGAGAGGGTCGGCCAAACAGTCCTGCACACTTAAGTGAGTGCCTACCACTCCTCCTCTGTTCCTATTAGAGCCCGCCCTGACCCGCCCCTAACCAGTTGAACCATGGAAAAATAAAGTGATAATAACGTCTGTTATTATCATTTTATTTTTATTTTTTCAACTGCTCACAGAGCAGTGGGGGGACGCTCCTCCGCCTTAGTGGAGGAGCCGTCCCTGGGATCTGCATTAAACTTGCTATACCTACATGATAAATATTTACCCAATTTCATGTGGATTCGCCCTGTTCAAGGAATGTTTAGTTTTTGTTCACATGTGGGTGTTCTTCCTGCGGTCTAAAGACACATTAGAGAACCTACCAAGAACTAAAGCAAAATATGCAATCAAGTAGACAAGTACTAACATATCAAATGAGAAGACAGATAGAAATATACATTAAAACAAGCAGGTGTAAAGGTTTAACAAAAATACAGTATTGCAAATTACTATACCAAGCAAAGCACTAGATGAGACATGGTAGGACTAAAAGTATACACGTCACTCCCTTGAGAAGACATGAGGTGAATTTTGAGATATTCTGGTGCCTTAAAAGAAAGTTGACGTTTGAAGGATGTATGTGTGTTCGCATTTGATTGGCTGAGACCAGGGCGGGCTTTAGCACTGGTGGCTCCCGGTGCGACAATCATTTTTGGCGCCCCCACACACCATGACCGCCTCCTCAGATTCTCACACTACCACCAAGCAAAAGTGCCCCTCATATCTCCAATCATATGTTATTGCTAAACACAGTGCCCCCCCATGAGGTTTATAGGTTTATAGGTATACAGTAGGAAACTCAGGAGCTATTGAATAAATGGGATACAACAAGTAGGTAGATCTGAGGACTCTTTTCTATGAGAAATGTTATGTACCAAATGAGTATTCACGATTTCTAAGCTGATGTAGAGTTACGTGAAAATGCCTAAAAAACTGCCTTTTCTCGGTGTAAAGGGACCGCTCCACAGGGCAAAATTCTAATTTGCCTGGAGCACTGATATTCTTTTTATATTTCCTGCTTACCAAGGAATCTAAAAATAATGTATTTTACATTTTAAAAAGTGATTTGTGTGCTCCATTTTTGTCACATCTAAATATGTTTTGAATTAACAATTGCAGATTCGTTTGAGAGATTCTCTCACCCAATACACTATAAGAAAAGCGAGCAAACTGCCAAGTTTAAAGACATCACAGACCAAATGTTTTCCAAGACAGGATACATCATTTAAAAAAAAAAAATCTGCCATTATGATTGCTGTTATTATTTCTCTTTGCTAAAATGGTAAAAAAATATTGTGTATTTCAACAGCATGGCTAGACCCCTTTTTAACTTTTTCAATTCATTAAGAACACCACTAGCACCCTACACATGAGTAAAAAATAAATATATGTCAAAAGATTCATTTTAATATTGGTAAGGCGACGATTATGAACAGAAAGAACCCTGCTCGCTCAATCACCTTTCCCGTACTGAAATAACTAAATATATTTGGTGCTCTTTCCCAAACCAATGGGAAGCCTTTTTACTCGTACTGAACTAATACATGCATCTGACCATAGAAGAACATACCCTTCATTGGCCACTGCACAGTTGATAGGCAGAGCCTGTCATCTGATCAACTTCAGGCCAGGCAGACACGACTATAACACATATAAACTGCTTTCTAAAGACCTGGTAAACACTCAAAACTACTGACAGGGAGTTAAAATGGCAAAGTAGGAAGGGAAATAACTAGGTCTAAGCGAAATTTCTGTTATGTAGTCTTGCAAATTTCCCAAATTTATGCCATTAGCGCTGGAACACTGGAACAACGCGAATGAACTGAACGGAAGCAACTGTTGTTCATGGAACATGTGTTTTTGTGCACTATTTGTTACTGCAAAATGTGTCCTCGCATGCAAATAGGATACAAGAAGGAATTTTACCCTCAAATATAGTGCTAAATGCTGTTTTTGTATTTTGCGTAATTCTGGTAATTTTTGTGCAATTATACAAAAGCAACAAGCTGGGTTGCTCCAAAACATGAGGATTTACCAGGCTAACGTAAAGAGAACAAAGAAGAGTTATTTTTCCACTGAAATCAAGGAGGCGACCTGCCTTTCCAGTAAAATAAATCATTTTGAAATTCAGGAATCCCACTGGGTAATATCGCTCCTTTGCTGGCTGTTGTTATTCAATCATTAGGGATAACACTTCTTGAACAGATTTAGGAGCTAATTACTAGAGTTGAAAAAGAAAACATAGACATTTGTGACATCACATAGAAATCTAACATGCATTTAATGTAAAAATGACAAGTAAGCATTCAAATTAAGCAAGGCAATTGTCTAATCAATGGGCCAGAGCTTTGCCTTCAGTGAGTGAGAGCATGTAATGCTAAATTCCATACATTTTGGTGCTACATTTATGCACTTGTTTTTCTCAATGCAAGTAAATGAAAGCAAGAGCATCTAAAACAATTGGGACCTACAGAGAGGCTGTAATGAGCAGATGCAAGGATGTTCTTGTGGGAAGAATGTGAGAAGCCCTTGATCGTGAAAAGATACAAGTATTGACAGCAAACGATGACTCCACCACTTTCTGAAACCCTATCTTTGATGTGTCAACTTGTGAACGAGGCTAGCTTACTAGAATAGTTCAGCTAAAAAGTGCAGTGTCCATCATGGAGTAACCCAATGAATCCATGCATCATGCACTATGTGTCCATGCGTCATGGAGTAACATTTAAAATGTGTGTAAATGTGCAATAATGATAAAGTTTTATGAGGCTTTCAGCAGGTATAAAACCAAAATCACATAACAAGTTAACGGCACATTTGCATATAACTAGCACATAAGCAATCGTTGCTGCATATAGGTAAATGAATTTACGTGCTCAAAATCAAAGCATTACTTCTTCTGTCATCTAAAGTAGGTTACAACCAGGATAATCACCTCATTGATTAGTACTAGAATGCAACTTTACATACACCCTTTTGACTTGGCCTGTTCATTATTCACATTAATTGAACATCGCATAAATCAATTCCAGAAAGAAATCAGTATCATATCTTGAATACTTTGAGACCTATGTCCATCCTGTACTGAAATCCAACACTTCTTATCTCTGTGCTGGAGCCTACGCCAACCACTCAGATGCAACTGCTCTAAAAAGATATAACCCACAAAAACCCTTCCTCTGCCACAGCAAAGTTAGTAATTATTCCCAATTCAACAAAAGCAGGCACGGAGCCTGTAGCTTCTCCGTGTGCTTGGCTGAACTCTGGAATTCTTTGCCAGCTGAGTCACGTGTTAGAACCAATCTCAGCCTTTTTACTTGATGTATAAAAATATAGCTACTCCATCAAGGTATAGATCCTTCTCGGGTCATGTTCTAGTTTAGCACCAAGAACCCTATGGTAAGCATGTGCTCCATAAATACTTTCAAGATAACTGCTCTTCAGATCAGAAACAGACCAGGAACTTCCTTCAGCGGCACTGCTTTCTCTCCCATTTAATTTCTCCCCGCACAACACCACAATGGACCTAGAAAAGGACACTCACGCCCCATACCCACCCAGTTTCTGGACGGTTACCCTTCCCCCACTGATACCTACTTATTAGTCTTGCGACTGGATGTCACCTCCACTTTGAGCCAATGTGTCTCTGGAAACAAATGACTTACCCCCTACTGTCTCAAGCACACACCATCTAGCCTTGGTCATGATCTATGGCGCCGGTGTTATTCTTTTAGTTCAGACCAGTAGTCCTGTCAGCCAAATCTGCAATCATCAAACACCATCTACAGCTACAGAACAGTCAAACACCCACCTCTGCACAACAGAGGGGATAAATAGAATTCTGAATACTATTATATCTCTGAGCCCTGACATTTTCACTCACATTACAGACCTAGTTTGGTTGCAAAACCTTTCACTCATCATTGATCAATCACTCATTCGCCATGGAGTACTAAAGGACTGTCAGAGTGGTGAATTTGAGCTTCGTCACTTCATTTTTCTCCTCTTCCTGCAAATGTGCTCTGATGGCCATTCTTGATGACAGGTACTGGCAGCAGAGATCAAGCTTGTTTTTTAGACCTGTACTACACTGTACTTTCCTCTAACAAGATCATTTGTAGGGCAAGACCACTGACTTATTGTCAGTGAAATTGCTCTCCCACCCTCGCAGCTCCACCATCAAGTGAGGCCCTCCTGAGCCCCTGCACTCTCGAGTGTTGGTGTTCGAGGCCCTCCTCCACCCGCAGGCTATACCTGCGCCTCATCCCTGGTGGTCCAGTGGACCTCACACTCCTTCTCTCGCTCCGTTTCTTCTGCTTGCTTTAGCCTTTCACCTCTTTCCTTTCACCTTTGTTTTTCACCCTTTTACTGTCACTCTCTTTCTATCACTTTCCATCCTCCTTTTTACTATTACGCTGTTTTCACTCCATATTCTGTGCACCTCTCTCCTGTTTTTCCCGCCGCTGATGCCCCCGCGGTCCCTCCCCCCCAGCGCGACCAGCCCAAGCCAGTTTCCCCTACCTGCTCCCGCCTCCCAGCTGTCCAACCCTCCCCGACCCCTACTTAATGGCGGTCGCTGCGCGGCTGCGCGCAGCCAGCACGCCACTGGTGCGCCAAAGGTTAGCCCGTCTGCACCCGTCCGCGACCCGAATGTGACCAGCGCCAGGAACCCTGGACCTCCGAACCGCCAACGCTACAACCCAGCGGCACTCTACGCACTCAACCCAGGTCGCAACAACAACTGCAAGCTAGCATCACCAGCCGACACCCATGGACCCTTCAGCTATCACTGCTGCCGCCACTCCTGCAGCACCGCCAAGACCACGGATCCAGCATAACCTGCCCGCAACAACGCGACCGCACCAAAGACCCTGCAATGCATCCTCCTCAACGTCCGATCCCTCCACAAACACGCCACCGAAATCTTGGACCTCCTCGACAGCACCACCCCGGACGTCGCATTCTTCACTGAAACCTGGACCAACACCACCTCGGGACCTCACATCGCCATCACCATTCCCCAAGGATACAAGATCTCCCGGAAGGACTGCCCCACCCGCCCTGGGGGGGAATCGCCATTGTCTACAAATCCACCCTCCGACTGAGCACACTTTCCGATGAGCCCACAGACCTGATGGAACACCTACACTTCAAGATACAGGCCAGCCCTACCACCACCCTCCGGGAAACCCTCATCTACCGACCCCCCCGTACCCTGCGGACCATTCGCCAACTCCATCACGGACAGCATCACCCCGCAGGCCATCGCGTCCACCAACTACACCTTGCTGGGAGACCTCAACTTCCACCTCGACAACCAACAAGACCCCAACACATCCCTCCTGGACAACCTCCACAACATAGGACTCTGCCAGATCGTGACTGAGCCCACGCACTCAGCAGGACACACCCTCAACCCCATCTTCACAACAGGAAACTCCATCACTTTCAGCCACACCACCGAACTCCCGTGGACAGACCATCGCTGCATCCATTTCACCTTCAGAACACCCACCATCCACAGAACCCAGCACCTGCTCCCACGCAGAAATTGGACTAAAATCACCGACGACCAGCTCATCACCTCACTCGGCAACTCCACCCCAACCATCGCGGACAATGACGACCCCAACACCGCAGCCCGAACCCTGCACAGATGGATCTCCGACTGCACCAACACCATAGCCCCCCTCAAGAAGAACAACAACACACACGCCAGGAAAGCCAGCTGGTTCACCACTGAACTCCGAGAGTCCAGACGCATTCAGACGCACATGCCGCCGCCTCGAAAAGGCCTGGAGAAACTCCAAATCTACAGAAGCCCACAACAACTTCAGAGCCGCCACCAACGCCCACCACCAACTCATCAGAAATACAAGAAAGAAAGCGATCAAAGACAGAATCTCCACGCACGCGCACAACAGCAAAGAACTCTTCAGCATCATCAAGGAGTTCACCCAACCCATCAGCGAGTCTACAGACATCCCTCCCTCACAAGACCTCTGCGACAAACTCAGCACCTTCTTCCACCACAAAATCAAGAACATTTACGACAATTTCGACGAAGACAGCCAACCACCCCCGACACCTTGAAGCCAACGATTGACAGCTGGACAGCCCTCACCACCGAAGATACACTGAAGACGATGAAGTCAATCCACTCCGGGGCCCCCACGGACCCCTACCCCACCACATCTTCAACAGAGCCGCCGACACCATCGCCCCAATGCTTCGCCACACCATCAACCACTCCCTCGCAAACGCCTCCTTCCCCTACGACTGGAAGCACGCCGAGATCAACCCCCTCCTGAAGAAACCCTCGGCGGACCCCACCGACCTCAAGAACTACAGACCCATCTCCCTGCTCCTGTTCCCAGCGAAAGTCATCGAGAAAGCCATTAACCGTCAACTCTCCACCTTCATCGAAGAGCACAACATCCTCGACTCCTCCCAATCCGGCTGCAGAAAAAACCACAGCACAGAAACCGCCCTCCTCGCTGCAACAGACGACATTCGCTCCCTCCTGGACAGAGGAGACAGTAGCCCTCATCCTCCTTGACCTTTCAGCGGCCTTCGACACAGTCTCTCACCGCACCCTAACACGCAGACTTCACGGCGCAGGGATCCGGGACAAGGCCCTCGACTGGATCCGCTCATTCCTCTCCGGCAGAACGCAGCGGGTCAGACTCCCTCCCTTCCTCTCGGACCCTACACCGACCACCTGCGGAGTCCCCCAAGGATCCTCCCTCAGCCCCACGTTGTTCAACATCTACATGGCTCCGCTCGCCCCCATCGTCAGAACCCACGGACTCAACATTTTTTCATACGCAGACGACACCCAACTCATCCTCTCCCTATCCAACGAACCCAACGCAGCCAAACACAACTTTCAAGAAGGCATGGAAGCAGTCGCCAAATGGATGAAGAGCAGCTGTCTACAACTCAACACGGACAAAACAGAAGTACTCATCATGGGCCCACACCCCGACGCCTGGAACGACACCTGGTGGCCCCCACCCTCTGAAGCCCACCCACCCCCACGGACCACGCACGCAACCTCAGAATCATCCTGGACTCCGAACTCAAAATGTACCGCTAGATCAACTCCGTCACATCCTCCTGCTTCCACACCCTCCGCCTCCTACGCAAAACCTTCGAATGGATCCCCCTTGAACACAGAAAGACCGTCACGCCCTCGTCACCAGCAGACTTGACTACAGCAACGCACTCTACGCCGGAATCAACAAAAACCTCACCCGCAAGCTTCAAAACATCCAGAACGCCGCCGCCAGACTAATCCTCAACCTGCCACGACACTGCCACACCACCCAGCACCTGCGCACACTCAACTGGCTCCCCATCGAGGCAAGAATCACCTTCAAGATTCTCACCCACGCACAAAAAGCCCTCCACAACACCGGACCAGCATACCTGAACAGCCGACTCACATTCCACGCACCCCAAAGGACCCTACGATCAGCCCAGCTCTCCCACGCCATGGTCCCTCGCACCAGGAAGTCCAGATCGGGAGGCCGCTCCTTCTCCTTCCTCGCGGCCAGAGCCTGGAAAGCCCTCGCACTCCACTTCAGACAGACAACATCACTCCCCAACTTCACGAGGGACCTCAAAACATGGCTCTTCGATAGACCTCCTCCTTGATGGACAGGACCCTGCGCCTCCCCCTCCCCCCAGCGCCTTGAGACCCTTACGGGTGAGTAGTCGTGCTTAACAAACCCATGATTGATTGATTTCTTTTTTCTTTTTACAGAACGTGGAAGCAAAACATTTCACCAATTTGTGCTATTTTGCTGTTTACACATATATGAAACGCTGGTTAGTAATTTGTCAGGGACCTCATAAATGCTGTGAAAACCATAGCATCTCTTACGGCTTCATAAAAGATATCAAATCAAATCTGTTCCACTTGCAAAATATTATTCTGGCGTAGGGAAAAATTGACACTGCCACCCACTCATTCTCATTCCCCTGCAGCATAACTGCTATGCAGCCGCGGCCCATGCAGGTAAGAGGGGAATACCGGGGGGGGGGAGGGAGAAAGGGAGGGGGTTGATTTTGACATACGGCGATGAGGGAAAATTAAATAAATAATTAATTTTCCCTCGTCTGTCGAAACAACACCCTCACCCGGCCCCACCGCTGTTACCTGCACGGGCCGCGGCTGTGGCTATGCATCATGGGGAGATAACTGCCAGCACCTAAGCTGGAAGTTTGCAGGACATAGAGATGTATCTAATTGCATACTCTGCAGCCGGTGTGGAACACAGGTACTTTTACCTGCACCCTTTTTCATGTGCAAGCACTCCGAAAAATATACTTTCGGTCTTGGATGTGCCTGACAATTGTATGTCGAATAGTCAAACTTGATTAAAATATGGCATCAATATGGGTACCTGAATGAAGTGAGCACTTGCTGGTATATTTTGTGCAAAATATTGAATTGAGAAAAAAACACTGGCAGTTTCCCTATGGAAAACTATAAAGATTACTTCAACTCCCATAATGCACTCGCATATATGCTAGAAGAAAGACCACATTGGGACATAATATGAGAATAAATTCTCACTGCAGCCTACTCACTCTCTTTGCCTTCCATCTGGAGTACTTACTCTGATGGCCAACACCTATTCCATCCTCAAGAAACTAAATCCAGTGAAAACGTATGATGATGGTATGGTAAACAAGTAACACACACATAGGACACGAGGGATTATAAATAGTTACATCAATAATGCAGATCAGATCCACCTAGTGTATGCCATAAGGTGCTTACATCCTTGTAGGCTAACAGGAACTTTGATCAGTAAATAGCCTTTATGTGATTCTTAGGCTCATCTTCAACAATGAAAAAAGAGACAGCCATGTGCACATTTGTCGGGAGGAAGTTGTAAATTATGTGCCTAAAAAGTGAGCTTTATGGTGGATCTTTTCATGCACTTGGGAGGTGGAGCGAGGACTTCCATCTTATGCTTCCTCTAGGTGAGGAGGGCTTCTTTGCCAGGTACTGTGGACTGTCCATATCTAGTGCTTTGCCTGTGATACAGACGCCTTGTAGGTGATTCCTGCCGGTACAGGCAGCCAGTGTAATGATGCTGCGTATGAGCAATAGGAGAATCATGCATCTCTCTTATTCTTTATCCCTTATACATGACTAATTAAAGGCTAAAGGCACCACCCATGGCGACTTCAAAGCGGCTTAGTGGCCAAAAACAGTATCAGTGCAAGACAAAGGTCACGGCCAAGGGCATGCTGGTTTGCCACTAGTGACATGTTATGGTAAATAAGGTCTGATAATGGCATCTAATAAATCCCAATGTATAAATCAATCATCAATGGTATGTTCATTTCGAGCAGCCCGCTGATAGGTTTAGCAGACGAATTCAATAAATGTGGGCACAATTTGGCCAACTTCTGACACTTGCTAAACTCTATTAAAAAAGAACATGAGTTTTTTTCATGAATCTGCTTCATTCCATGTACTGGGCAAGCAGAGATTTCGAATCCACCATGCATTCCAAGACTTTCAGGATGTTTTTCTTTCCTCAAGCTCTTAATAGCTGTTTGCCAAACATTACTGTGGTGAATGCAATCTGCCAAAATAGAACCTATGGAAATGTTTTTACAAACACAGCTGTGTAACCTTTCCTCATATTCCTAAAGTAAAAACAAAAGTTTCCTTGAAACTGTGACAAATAAAATGTAGCTTTGATGCTTGAAGTTAGTCATTCGAGTCTTTTCGATATCCCGAAGATCAGACTAGGATATATTTAAAATAATGCACATCCGAATCAGTTTGGCAGCAGCCCATTTATGGAAACAAATTGGGGTCAAACGCATTTAAAAACGATCAAACAAAAGAGTGTACAGTTAGTGCTTATGCTGAAGTCGAAAACATATTTTGGCTGTATTTGCCCATATTGCATTTTTTTAGCCCAATATCTTGATATAGTCGCACGCCAGCTGACACAGTTTATAGAACACCTCCTTTTCACTCCCCACGAGTGGTCGCTCCTTGTTGGCTCCATGTTTCAGCTCTGTGGAGCGCGCTTTCTCTCTCCCTACTATTTCTGACAATGGGTCTTCGCACTCGGCTCTTTTCCTTCAGGAAGGAAGAATGCAGCTTATCTATCACTATTGGCATATTTTTCTAGTTCCACGAGACCTATTTGATTATTTTTATATTTATTTCTCATAGATAACTTGTTTTTCTGATGCACTCGTGCATAGCGCTAACATGGCTCCTAAAGGCTTCAGAGCGATTCGCAAAGTAAAATAGGTACAGATAGAAATGTGCACAAGACACAACAAAAGGAGTGTCATACCAGTAACAAAAGTAGAGAAGGGAAGGGGACACACAAATTGATGAAACTCATTGGAATTAAAGTATGTCAAACAATGATAACTCTTGTAACACATTAGAAAACGTGTTTCTCATGTCTGCCCTCAAGTTAATACCCTACCTTTAATGCCAAGTCACATTCTCATTGTCTACTATGTGCAGATGCCTGCAGTGGAGTTTATAACGCACAAGCCTAGCTGGGCGGAAGTGAGCAGTGTACAGCCGGAGAAGAGGAGCGTGCAGGACTGGGTACAGCTCATGTCAGACAAAGGGGTGGGGTAAGGACGTTATGAAGACCAGGAGTTTCGTTGAGGGCAGCTTCTCGTGACCAAAGACAAGATTATCCTTCAAGAGATGGGTCTAATGCTTTATCCTGAATTATGAGGGCCTTGTAACCTCACCAATTATGGCCACGATGAGGGACATGGGCAGTGTGGGTTGGCCCAACAGAAATGCCTTCTTATGTCCTACTCAAATTTGCGGTCTCATGAGTCAGTTAAGACAGTGTCTGTTTTGGGTTTCTCAAGTGACATGTTCTATGTTACCTACAAAACAGTTAAGAGTAAGGACTTTTCATCAGCTTTCTAATGTGTAGACTAAATGTTAGCTTCATAGCCAGGGCTTCCAAGTTGCATAATGACTAGATTTAGACCCTGATTACTAGTGACTTTGAAGTGGTGAGATACGTGCTGCCATTTGTAAACAAAGGTACTTCTAGTTGGTGTATTTACTAGCTGTGGTAAATACAACTGTTCCAAGTGTTCTGTCAGAAAAAGGGGAATGAAAGTAAAATTCAGTGTTTACAGCACCACATTCTGAATGTATTAGTATTCCCTGCTCATTTTCAACCTGTAAATTGAAGCAGGTTGCAACTGTCAAAGTGTACCTGGGGTAAATTTAGGGCTGTGCAGTAATTACTCCACATCTAATAATTCTGATCTTTTCGCAAAAAGGAGTTGCGACGGGATCCAAATTTAGTGAAGACCTTGCTATAAGAGTATGGAAGTGATTCCAATATCGCAGTCATTCATTTCTGAACTGGAAAAGCAGCACCAATCAGGCTCTGGTCTAGAATGGACGTGTGCTACTGGTCAGCGTAACCTGTAGTATGAAGTGGGACTGTGTGCGGTGTTGCTATGCTAACCCTCTTGACAGTTATAAATGTAAACTTGCTGAACCTCATTTTGGAGAAAATAAGGAAAACCCTTTCCTTCGAAAAATGGGAACACATTCAACTAAAAACATAACACCAGGCAAAAAGGGATAAGCGGGAAAGGAAAATAGCACAAGAAAAAATGTAGGGAGTTGATCTTCTAAGGAATAAACAGAGTAATCAAAGAGGTACTAGACAGGCAGGGGTAGAGATATTAAGGTATATGTGGGGCATCAACACTAGGGTATACGCAGGGATAGATGTACTAGGAAATAGGGATGGGTGAAGTTGCGCAGTAATTAGTAGGGGGTAGAGGTATTGGAGTGTAAGAATGTATAAATATTGAGGTACAGGTAGGGGAAGCTAAAAAAGGTTGTTGGTAGGTGACTAGTCCTTTATTTTTAACAGCATAATTGGAAATTAATTATACTAAGTCTGCTGAGCATTACTTGAGGTGTTAGCCGTGGGTGAGTTAACGACCATCCACGAGGCTGATAAGTAAGACCTACTTATTTATGGTCTCAGGAAAAAAACATGAAGTATTACTTAGTATGTGCTTGACTTCAGTCTTACAATCGCGATTTTTCACATACTGTACAGAAATGTTATTTTTATAATTATGAATAGTAACAAAACGTATTATCTAGGGCGTGGCCAGTTCTTTAATTGCGATTTTGCATATGTATTATGGAATTATGAAATTTATTTTCGAGTGGTGAAGGGCTGCACTTCCTTTCCCCCTCGCTTTAAATTTCTGTTCCTAGGTCAATTTTGTTAGACATGTTTATACCCTTACGATTTTGCAAAGAACAATTTTGTACTAGTCCTATATTTTTAACAGGAGGACTGAAAATTAATTATATCAAGTCTGCCGCGCGTCATTTTAGGTGTAAGCCGTGGGGTGGGCCAATGACCATCCACGAGCTTGAGCTTTTACATTTTGTGTAGCAAATCTGACTTAATGTATGCCCAATGGCGGCCGCTCCATTAGGGCGTAGGAGCGCCGCCCCACTGCTTTCTCGCAGTGCGAGAAGCAGAAAATAAAATGGTATTTTAAATACCATTTTATTTTCTGCTTCTCGCGCTGCGAGAAAGCAGAGGTATGCCTGGTTGGGGGCGGGCGGGAGGATATGCCTGGTTCAGGGTGGGAGGGTGGGCGGGTTGGGGAGGAGTGGCTTGCACCACTCTGAGTGCCATGACTGCATGGTCGGCCCTGGGGCCGACCAAAGCAGTCATGCGCACTCTACATTTTCTCTATGTAGGCTGCATGCAGCCTACATAGAGAAAATGGCGTCCCAACAGGTGCCCGGATGGGCGCTGCCCGTGACTCCGCACCAATCACAACGCTGCCATTTCAGCGTTGTGATTGGCTACTGCAGGGGAGGGAGGATGCAGGATGCCTGTTCATGTTCCTGCTCCGGACCGGCCCAGACCTGTTCCTGCTCCGGACCGGCCCAGGAGCAGAGGCGGCGCGGGACCGTGATCAGGTACATTTTATTTTTATTTTACACCCCCGCCCACGAGAATTGCGAGCCGCGACTGGTTTTATTACCACGTCATTCCGTCGTCTGCACTTCAGAATGGAGCAGAACTCGGTAAAACCACGCTTTTCTCTAAAATATACAAACTGTATATTTATCCCCACAGATCTTTCAAGGTTCACCAGATGAAATTTGTAAAAACAAAGTGTAAAATGTGTGTACTGTTTATAATAGCGGCTCGTAGGCAAACTCCTGCGCGCGCACCTACCAGGATTCAGGGCCGGACTGGCCATAGGGGGCACCGGGCGTTTCCCCTGTGGGCCGCCAGGGTGGGGGCTGGTTTTGGGTGCCTGGGGGCTGTTTTTGCTTCCGGGGGCTGGCAATATCGGCCCCCTGTAACAAAATCGGCCAAAACCAGCCGTAGCAAACAGCTCGGCTGCACACCCCCTTAGCCCCCCAGGGGGGCCGACTGAGCAGTTAGTCAGGGCCGGTTTCGGTTCCCAGTCCGGCCCTGCCAGGATTCCCAAGGGAGAGTGTGTGTGGGGGTTGGTGGGGTGGGGGTCTAGAACGAGGGCTTTAATATCTGGCAATTTTAGCTAGCACACCTGCTAGCGACTACACCGAATCATAGACCCATCGAAGAAACCCAAGAACTCCTTAAAAACAACTCCCCTCTCAAAAACAAAGGTTAATAACGCTGTCGCCGTGCATGCAGATTTAGTTGATTTAACACAGGGCCAGACTGGGAAAAATGCTGAAACTAGCCCTGCTCCCTTTCCATCAATTCAATTCTCTCTCTCTCTAAGCCCCACACCTAGGTGCTGTAGCTGTATTGTTCCCGGGGGACCTTGAATAAGTAAACAGAGGCGCCAGCAGCGACCCCAACCCTTTTAAACCCGCCCTTGAGTGGCTCCAGCCCTTCCAGCACATAAACCTAACAGTCCACTGCCATTAACCCTATGGTATATTGACTCCCCACATAGTCATACATCTAATAGTATTTCTTTGATGCCCACCCACGCTGGACAGAGACTCGGGGTACCTGCGTCCACCCCCTTTTGTATCTTATGTATATAGAACATGACTTACTGTTTAGACCTAATAGTCGTTCTCTCATATCTATAGGAGGAGTTCTACCAATGTGCAACTAATAGTTGTTGTACTAAGTCCACGGAAAGAGGAGGGCATTGGGAGATTTCTCATTAAAATGGTATCGCTGGAAGTCCACAGGGCTGGCGCAGAGTGAGAGTCGTATATTATCTGTAGATCACCATAAACCTACAGATAACATACCCCTTAGATATGTGTCCACAGAGCTTCCTATGGCACTTTCTATAGCGCCTTTCTAGTCCCATGGAAGCCGTGTAGGGCAGCGCAGTTATCACCGTGACTTATGCTCTTAGGAGTCTGGCATCACCTGTGATTGTAGTGATTTTATGCAGAAAGTATTTTTAAATGGGTTTAATAGCAGAAGTATTGTTTTTTTAATAGATCAATTGACTTTATTTGAAGATGTTTACCTTTTACTCGTTTGTTGCTTATATGAACTCTTATTACATATAACGCTTGTAATTAATTATGCATAATATATTAACAGTAATAATGCAGGTAAAATTCCGATCGCACGGATCTCTCGAGTCTTTGGCTAAAGGGTTATTTTAGTGAGGTAAAGTCCCACTGGAGTAATGCACGTGACCCAGTAAACCAGAGATGGACCCTGGCTCTTGCTCCAGCAGACTCATTGCCTCCCCTCGCTCACCCCTTTAGATGCGATTGCATCAGAGAAACAAGCGTATGAGCAGCATTCTGAACGAGTTCCCATCTCATTCCAGAGAGGCCAAAGAGTGAATGTGTGGCTCTATTTGCTCGTTATCGAGCTCTGAAGTTTTACCCTGTCATGTGGGTGCCGTCAGCCGGTCCTGGTTTTACAACACTCCTTGCTTTGCGGTCTGCTACTTGTAGTTCTGCATGTGTACACTGCAAAGGTAACACTCCACACTCTCTCCCTCTAGGGGGTTCAAGCCACTCAGCGGCCTTGCCCGAAATCAAAGTAGCGTCTTTCAGTTTACATGAAGGAGATCTTTACAGTAAGCGCTCAACCTACTGAGCAATCTTAAACCGGATACATCTTTTGAAATGAAGGTTGCATGCCGAACTCTGACGCAGGCGCGTAAACCTTCCGAGTTATCTTACGATCGTGGGTCCGTGAGCAGCCGCACACCAATAACTCCGAGCACACGAGAGAGTAGCAGCTCCTGAGAATTACCGGGGGATTTCCATGGAGGGTGTTTTGTATCTTGGGGTTTCCAGAAGAATTTTGTTTACACTCAGAAAGCCTCTCAGGCTGCCAGATAGTTTGAGAAAACTAGAGAGGTAAATCGGAGAGTTAGTTTGGACTGTGTTGTAGGCAGGATCTCTCAGTTTCAATTTTATTCTAGACATCTTCCTGCTTTCTCAAATTTGCTTGAAAATGCACAATTTGCCCACTCTTTTTTCAAAATTTTCTTGGGGGGAGAACCCCCCCGAACCACCCGTAGGTGGTTTTGGCTCGCTCGCTACACTCGCAAGCCGCAGTGCAGTACGACAATTGTTTTACGCCTCACCACTTTCAAATGTCACCATCCGCCACTGTGTATGGCTTACATATGTAAAGCTGAAATAATAAAGTGTACTTACTTTTAATTTAGTTTTGGTAAGTTGTAAGACTATTAGGATATAGACAGATGATGAGGTACTGTCATGGGCAGGGGTAGATTTGGTAGGATAGGAGTAGTGGTAAGAGGATATTGGCAGAGGTACTAGTATATAGTAGGGATAGTGGTACTAGGGTATAGGCAGGCAGCAGAGATGCTAGGTAGAAATAAAGGTATGAGGACCTAGCCAAACGTAGAGGCCAGGGATAGTGAAATCAAAATCACAATGATGGAAGAGGGGGAACCGGACATGGTATATGACAAGTGATGAAAAGAGAAAGAAAGAAAAGTGAGAGTAGAAAGAAGGGGGGAAAAAGTGTAACAAAGGCTCTATGTGATTTTGGAATAGTTTGTCTGCCATGAACAGCAGTCACCAAGATGGATTTGACATCTTGGCAATGTTATTAATTGAAAAAGAATTGGGGAAACAACGTTCTGGAGGAGGTTTTTCCAAAAACAGGTATCCTTAAATGTATTTTTTATCAGTATCTCAGAGAACAGTTTAACCTTTTTAAAATGACGTTTTAAGAGTGGGGGGTCAATGGAAATATAGTTTATTGTTATTGGGAGACCGATTATTAAGTTTTCTTTACCTCAAAATGTAAGCATTTATTTTATGCACACAGTATATACTAGGAGGTTTTACAGAAAGCTGTTGTTATATTTCACTGTATTAGCAGAATATTGTTTTTATGTTTTTTAGAGACAATTCATAAAGAATCTCTTCTTCAGCTCTCAATGAGATGGGGACTTGTGAAGCTTTCCAAATTCCTTGCATCTTTGCCTGGAGGACCCCTTGCACTAACATTGCCAAATGATATTGGACAAACACCATTGGAATTAGCTGCACAGAATGGGCACACAAAACTTGTTGAAATCTTCGAAAAGTAAGTATTTTCTTAATAGGAGCTTTAATGATATGTGTAACATGTGATTCTGTGTTTTTTTTAAATTTCAGAAAACCACCCTGGTAGAATAGCAATTTGCTATATACTTTTGTAGCTAAAATAATTTTAATACAAAAACTGATCTCCGCTTCCCCAGCCTTTCAAGTAAATACAGAATCACTGGCATCAAACAAGTTAGAAAACATGGAACCCGATGTATTAACTACTGGTTGCAAAAAACCTATGGCAATTCCCAACCAGTATTTTTGCCACCAGTATAGAATTTTACCAACTGACCTATGTACTAACAGATTGGCTTTGAAAATATGAATGAGTTAGGTCACAAATTGGTGGCCATCACAGGGATGGTGGCCTGCACCAGACAGCAGACCACCATGTCTGTGATCGCCTTTCAATAAAGTAAACTTTTTTTTTTAATGCAGCCCAGTTTCCTTAAAGGAAACAACTACATTGTAAATAAAGTGTTTACTTTTTTTTAAGTTTAAGAGGCAGCAGTTGTCCCATGAAGCACTGCCTAGTCCCCAACAAACATCTTTTTTATATTGACAAGGGAAAGGGGGTCCCTTTTGTGAATGGCTTACCACCCTAACATTTGTACATCATACCAATTTTTAATTTGGAAGAGAGGCCTACAGCATGCCACTTCCTAATACCAAATCAGTATAGAATCACAATCACATTTTAGAAGCCGCTAAATTGTTACCTACTCCTAAAATGGAGTGTTTGCTACTGTACAAATGGTTTGTACCTCTGGCAATAAACCTGGCATTACAAAAGTAGCTTGGTCGAGCAAGCCCTACGCCTGGAGAAGGTGGCACATTTAAATTCACAGACACTGTGACACAGTAACAATAAACCTCAATGTCTAGTCAGAGCACTATCTTTTAAAAGAAGGGTCTGATTAAGAGTTCGATGAAAAAGGAAAAACCTCTAATTTCAGGAGTAACCTTTGAAAAACTGTTGCGAGTGTACTGGCTAAGTTTGCTTCACCATAATATCTCAGTAGTTGACAGAGTTTTTGTTCACACGTGGGAGCTGTAGGGCAGTTACAATGATGAAAAACTAAACAAACAAGAAGGTTCTAGCAGATTCTGCGGCCAGGATATGGTTGCATACACTTTGGAAATAGTTAAGCAGTAAGGTATCCTACAATTTGACTATGGGCATCTCAGGCCAAATGTATCCTATGGGGGCGGAGGGTTCATGTTTACTCAGCTGTTTTCAGAAACATTGACTCACACTCCTCCTATAGGTTTGTCTACAGTACCAGCCAATAGAACTAAAGATGCCATACAGAATGCTATAATGTATGAAATATTCTGTGAAATCGCCCGCCCTTTGTCCTAGTTTTTTAAAAACTTTTTTTAATTGATTTTTATTTCATTTTAACAAAGGGTACAAAAGAAAAGAAGCGTCAAGTTAATACATATACATTGCAATCCCGATAAAAGTAATAAAGAAAAAGGAAAAGAAGAAGTACAAAATTAAGAAAATGAAAGAAAAGAAGTCATCTTGAATCGTAATCCGATATATTAAATCAGACAAAACAGTCCCATATGCGATCCAATTTTTGTAAGGAGTGTATACCTCTAGCCTTAGCTAATGCTCGCGCCTTCTCATATAGATCCTTCATGATTGCCCACCACTCTAAAAAGACCGGGGGGTTTGGCGAGATCTATGCTCTTGCAATACAGAGGCGAGCTGCCACTAGAGTGATGGAAAAAAAAGATCTCAACCCTCGGTTAGCATCCTCTTTGTGACCTAACATAATCTCCTTTATGGTAGGGCAAAAATCTAATCCCAAGCGGCTTCCAAAAGATTGAGTGACTTCCCCCCAGAAAGTGTCGAGCATGTGACAAGTGCAAAACATATGCACAATATTAGCTGCAGCCAATCCACATTTTGGGCAAAGCGTCCTATCTCCCCCATCTCCCTGTGCCGTTTGTGCCCATTGTGCGATCTTTTCGGGAGTGTAATACAGCATGCCGATAGTACGAAATTGTTGCAGTTTTAAGCTAGTAGAGTGGATAGCACTATCTAAAGTATCTAAAGCGGAGGTTATTTCTGCAGGAGTAGTGGTTATGCCTAAAGCTTGGCTCCACTTGGTGGCCAGACGTTGACTGTCATCCCTTCTATATTGACAAAGTTGTAGATACATTGTGCTGATTCGTGATTTCTGATTGGGATGTGATAGGCATGTCAGTATGTCAGAAATATGCGGTGTTTGAATCATTTGTTGTCTTAAGAAATAGTCTCTTAACTGTAAATATTTTTTTTTCAATTGTTGAGGGAGGTTATGTGTGGATTGTAAGCACGCAAAAGTACGAAAGCCATTAAGATCGTACAACTGCCCAAGCCATTCAATCCCATGACTTGCCCAGCGTCGAGCAACAGTATCATGAAATAGTTCCGGAAGGGTGGGATTATCCCAGAGCGGGAAGTGAGAGTCACACATTAAGTCTTTAGAAGACAGCGAGCAGTAGTTTAAAATTTCATACCATATACGTACTATGGGCCAGATGCATCAAGCATTTTTCAGCTCGCAAACAGGCCGATTCTCAGAATCGGCCCGTTTGCGATCTCAAAAAATGCTTTTGCGATGCATCAAACCCAATTTTGCGATCCGGTAACCTGTTACCGAATCGCAAAATGGGTTTGCGATTTGCTATTAGGAAGGGGCGTGTTTAGGGCGTCCCTTCCTAATACCGAATTGCATCGGTATGCATGAATGTTTTGCGACCGAAATGCGGTCGCAAAACATTCGCATTTTACCACCTACTTCAAGTAGGTGGTAACCAATTCGCAAATGGGAAGGACCCCTTCCCCTTTGTGAATGTCAGCAAATGCATTTTCTCAGAGCAGGCAGTGGTCCCACGGACCACTGCCTGCTCTTAGAAAATGAATGAAAAGTTTTCATTTTCTCTTTTGTAAAGCATCCCGTTTTCCTTTAAGGAAAAGGGGCTGCTTTACAAAAAAAAAGATTGCTTTATTAAAAAGCAATCACAGACATGGTGGTCTGCTGACCCCAGCAGGCCACCATCCCCGTGATTTTTGCGTTTCCTAGGGGGTCGCAAATTGCGACCTACCTCATTAATATTCATGAGGTAGGTCATTTGCGACCCCTTAGGAATCGCAGAAAGTGTTAAACACACTTTCATGCATTCCATTTTGCGATTCCCTAATTGCGAATCACAAAGATTCGCACTTAGGGAATCGCAAAATATTTTTTTGATGCATCTGGCCCTTAGGGGCATATGTATCAAGAAAGCGTTTTGCGAGTCCTTAATAGCGAATTTTAGCGATTCGCTATTAAGGATTCGCAAAAGGCAATGTATGTAGGATTCTCAATATTAATTGCGATTCCTACATATTCCTTAATTGCGAATCGCAAATTGCGATTCGCAATTAAGGAATACCTTCCCATTCATTCCTATGGGCCTAGAGGCCCATAGGAATGAATGGGAAGACATTCACAATTTGCGAGTACCCATTAGGTACTCGCAAATTGCAAATGCAATTTCAAGGGTGCAAGGGTGTCAAAAGGATACCCTGTTGCACCCCTGAAATAAGCATGTGTACACATGTGGCGCACATACATGCCCTAAGGGCATGTATGTGCGCCACATAGCACTTTGAAAAATGCAAAAAAGTGCCTTTTTCAAAGAAATCGCAAATTACCACCAACTTGAAGTTGGTGGTAATTTGCGATTTCTAAAGGCAAAACCGCACAACTTGGGTGCTTCCAGAATTGCATTTAAGGAATCGCAATTTGTGATTCCTTAAATGCATTCGCAGAATAGGGAATCACAAATTTTGCGATTCCCTATTGTGCGAGGGCCTTTTGATATGATTCATCCCAAAAGGCTTTTTCCCGTTCGCAAACGGGCCGATTCTGAGAATCGGCCCGTTTGCGAACGGGAAAAAGGCTTCATACATATGCCCCTTGGTCCCTAATTGTCTTGAATCTGACCCTTTTGTAATAATTCGGATCATTAATCCTAAACAAAAACATATTACTATCCGCACTTAATGCAAAATAAAAACAAAAGTAGTAGGTCTTAACAGATAGAAGACTTTGAAGGCGCCCTGTAAATGCAGCCCAATAATATAATTAAAAATCAGGGAGTTGGAGCCCTCCTTGTTTATGGGGGAACTTAAGTAATCGAATAGCATGACGTGCTTGCTTATATCCCCATAAGAAACCATTTATCGCACCTTCCAGTTTTTTAAAGAAAAAGTTGTGAACACGTAAAGGGATAGCACGAAATAAGTATAAAAACTTGGGCAGAATAGTCATTTTAATGATGTTGTATCTACCGATTATAGTTATTGGAAGTTTAATCCATTTTTTAAAACTTTGAATAACAGACTGCAGCAATGGCTCATAATTAAGTTTCCATATCTGCTCAACACGAGGAGCGATACGTACCCCCAGGTAAGTTGTAGTCGTGCAACCACCCATTATTGATACAGCCGGATGAAAATTAAGAAGGACTTGAGTTTTGTGAGCGTTCAACTTGTAGCCTGAGAAGCAGCCACATTTTCCAGCCTCCTCTTGTATTGAAACAGACTGCTATGTCATCGGCATAAGTGGTAACTTTTAATTCGCATGGCCCAATGCTGAATGAAACAATGTGGGGATTGCGATTAAGTTCTCTAATAAACGGCTCAATGTACAATGCGAATAGCAATGGGGAAAGTGGACACCCCTGCAGAGTGCCACGATGTATCTGAAAAGGGGCAGAGTGCAGGTTAGTATATATTACTTTTGCCTGCGGATTAATATATAGTGCCCGGACCCATTTGATGTATCGACCATCCAGCCCATTTGCCATTAATGTGGCCCATAGGCCATACCATACCACTCGATCAAATGCTTTCTCAGCGTCTAATAGCACCATCGCCATGTTACGTGTTATCTTTTTAGAAATATCGAACGCTGTAATAGCTGTATTAACGTGAGCCGAGGTGTCTCTGCCTATTATAAAACCATGTTGTTGGTTGGAGACTAGACCAGGCATAAGAGGAGCTAGTCGGTTAGCCAATACTTTAGCAAAGATTTTAGCATCAGGGGCTGTTTTTTTATAAAAGAAAAGGGGAGCCGTGGAAAAGGAAGATGGCGGATTAACTCCGCCACGAGGAACACGTCCGTTGAGCTCACCTGATGACAACGCCGGCGAAACACCATTGAGTGCCATTTGCTTTCGGAAAAAACTTTCCGGATCAGTGAGAGAAGAAGTGCTGAACTAGCTATATTTATTTAAAAAAAGACTTACCTGCATTAAAAATATTAGATGCTACGCTGGGATACTCGACCCCTCCGTCATCTTTGGAGTGTGCTGACATATTCCTACCGACTGATCGGCTCTGGTTGCTCTGCCATCCACTGGCCTAGTCTGATCTTAGTCCACACTATGGCTCCACCTAAGGTTAGCGTTTCGAAGAGCGGGCGCCCCGCTCGGAACTCGGCTGTTACCAGCGCTGCGCCGCAGAGATTGAGAGCCACGGATGATTTTACAACTACCGGCGCGCACCCACAGGAGCAGCTGGCTGGAGCAGACAAGAAGAACCTACCCCCTGTGGGGAGACCTATTTTAAAGCTGCTTCACTCAGGAAAAGCAGCCGACATCCTCTCCGCTGTCCCCGAAGCGGCCATTGCTGGCACTATACTTGGCGCAGTCCAGCTTCGTCACAGGGAGAGATCTGATGGAGGAGAGGGAAGCCTCAGCCAGCATGAGTTTGGATTCGGCGAATTCAGCGGGCACGCATTGTGGGGACACCTTGGCTCCGATACTACAGCCGATGGTGCAACAATCGTTTACCTTGCCAGGCAGTCAGGTAGAGGTTAGTGGTAGCGCTACTGTTGTTTGTTCAAACATTGCTAATCTTTCGCTGTTGCAACTTCAGCCGCTTACTTTAAATGAAGCTTTGGGTAACAATGTAGCCTGTCTATATTCAGGGGATGACTCAGGGGCCATAGAACTAACTGCTGGTTTAGATACTCCACTCTCAAGGGCGACGGCACCTTCCCAAATAGGCAATACAATGTGTTTGGGGCCAGTTGAGCAATCAAATGATTTACCTATAGAGCAACTTGGTGAGGCTGACAACTCGCCTCTCTCACCTCTACTATCGCAAAACATGGGTTATTCATCGCCAGATACCTTAGAGGACTCTAACGATCTAGTTAGTCTTTCCTTGGCTAAGAGGAAGCATAACCTTAAGCTCGCCAAACCTGTCAAAGGCTCTAAAAAGAACACAGCTCCAAAGCAAGACGCGACCCTATGGCTCTGTTACAACACATTTGAAGGGGGGTGCGGAGGGCAGTCCCCTACGCAAATGGGTCACTTCTAGAGGGTAGGTAAAGGCAATTATATCGAGACTTTCAAACTCTGGCCTGGTTGGTGGGCCCAGTGTCAATCTGAATCCTCCCCCATCCTCAGAAATACATAATACTATTGGGCATTTAGCGAAATATGCTGCTTTACCATCCGGCTCTCCCCCACTATCTGGCTCTTTCTCACCGGCAGTGAATGAGGCCATCATACCCAGTATGGAGGCACAAGAGGCATCAGAACCATTACTTCAGTCAATCTTACAGGCATTGCAGGTGCAAAGAGCCGAGGCACAGGAAAATTATGCGCAGCTCATTGCTGACAATGTACTGATTCAACAATCACTATCAGCAGTATCCAGCAAGTTGGCTCCACTTACCAATGATGTTTTGGAATTACAGCAACGCTTTGCAGATAACGAAGAAGCGGTGACATCTTCTGCTAGCCTTGTTCGGGCCCACGACAACCAGCTAGCCGCCTTACAGGGGAAAATTGAGGATTTGGAGAACCGGCAGCGCCGGAACAACTTAAGGGTGTTTGGGATCCCTGAAGAAAAGGAGGGCTCCGACCCACGGACATTCATTGTGCAGCTGTTCCAGAAAGCCTTTCCAGATTTGGCAGATTGGGATTCCCAAATCCAAAGGGCTCCCAGGCTACCAATCTTCCTGAATCAATCTGGTAAGACCAATTTTACAAAATCCCCGTCCATTCCTCAAGTATGTTGGTAATTTTCTCCTACGACAGGCCATTGCTATCAAAGCCCGACTTGCTGCACCAGTGATGGTTGAATCAATCTCTTTCTCTGTAAGATCGGATCTCTGTAAAAGCACGATGGATAAGAGGTGGAGGATGTGACAGCTTATTGACCCTTGGAAAGTGACTGGGGCCCAGGTGTTTTAGCATGAACCAGCTCGCTTGAAGGTTATTAAAGTTGGGCATTCGCAGATCTTCCACTCGGATCTGGAAGCGAAACTGGCTCTTGGCAGATGGCAGCAACATGCTGAGAAATTACTTTAGCTGGATGAACGCTACTTTTCCGCTCTCTTTCACTGGCTAAATTATATTGGGTATTAGTTTAATTTAGCTATAACTTTTGGTCTTTTTTTGTACTCCCTGCTCAATGCCTTTTCTTTTCCTGGGCTTTAATTCTGCATCACTGCTTAGCACAATGTATACTTACTAGAGGGGGGCTCTCGTGCACCCTGTTCCTCGATGGCTGTCAGTCTTCGACGGCCGAAAAAGGGGTGATTCCTTTTCTAGAATACTGGGAGGGAGGGAGGGTGGGTGAATGGGGGAAAAGGGAGGGGGTGGATCACAAAGGGGCCAGGTGGGCATTATTGCAGAGAATTTGACAAAGGTCAACATTGTGCTCTGTCTTATGCACTTTATGAAGCTATTTATGCTCAATGATGGTATCAATTAGAGGAGTAGCGAAACTAAAAGATAAACGGCTAAATTGCAAAATTCTCACAGCCTCTTCTGACCACTGCGGCAGATGGGTAATTACACAATTGGAAATTCATGATAAAAAATATGTATTCTGTGCATTGTATGGGCCCAATGCGAACGATCCCACTCTTTTTAATACTTTAATGTTGGAACTGTTGGATTGGCAGGGCGCATTGATTATTATGGGGGATTTTAATTGTACGTTGAATTATGACATTGTTTCTACTAATAGGGCGGCCTATCTGAGAATGGGAAGGGTTAGAAGCTCAATTTTTGAAATGGCCGACTCCATTGTTTGTCTGATGTTTGGCGGACATTCTATCCCACACTACCTGGGTATACTTATTACTCTCCCCCTCATAAGCAATACTCAGATTTGGCCCTGGTTAATAGTAGTATATTAACAACCGACAGACTTGAGGTATGTCCCCGGATTACTTCCGATCACAATCTTATTCGGCTTAGTTTCCAGCTGGGGGCGGCAGATAGGACTTAGCAGCCCTTTTCATTTCCTAGGCATCTGTTGACGGACCCAGAGTTTATATTGTCTACTCGAACATCTTTAACTGAGTTTTTACATTCTAATGTGGGTTCTGCCTCTTCTCTTCTAGTTTGGGATATGATGAAGGCCATATATCCGAGGCATCACCCAGCAATATGTCCACCGCCAAAATAAAACTAATGAGAATAATATAACGGCATCTTGCCAGGCATTAACACAGCTAGAGACTCTTCACGCTGAGGAGATTAGGCTTGGAGGGTTAAATCAAGATCAGTTACATGCCTCACTAATAGATAAACGCTTACTTATTGGCAGGATATTAAAAGAAAGGATTGCCGCTGCCTTTAATAAGAATCGTTCCGTGCAATATGAATATGGGGATCAGGTTGGGAGAGTTTTGGCGTACCAGGTGGCGGATAGAAATCTAAAGGGCAGATAAAAGCTATCAGGGGAGAAGATGGAACTATGCACACATCCCCCCATTCAATAATAGAACAATTCTCCCAGTTCTATCAAGGACTTTACACCCCGTCCTGCTCACCGGATACAACCGAGCTTGATAACTACTTAAAATCTGTAACCTCCTATATCTGAATAAAGAAGCAGCTGCTCTCCTTCATAGCGATATTACTAACGAAGAGATTCTGACAGCCTTAGCCACCTTACCATCAGGGAAGGCTTCTGGGGATAATACCCTGTCAATTAAGTTTTATAAAACCTTCAAGACCCTTATCTCACCATTAATGAGAGAGGTCATACATCAGATCGGGATTCGAATGGAGGTGCCTAAATCTTGGGATATGACTAACATTTTATTTATTTTAAAAGCGGAAACCAGCTGGCAACTGTGGGTCCTACCGCCCTATATCTCTTATCAAGTCCTAGTTTTTCAACTGCGTCTGCTTAAGGGGGAAAATAGCTTAGTGGGTCGCAGCCCAGCCAACTGAGCAAAAGATCAGAAAGACAAACATTTTAAACATCAAAAAAAGCACCACACAAAAGTCAACTTGTATTCTCCTGGTTTTGTGATGCTAAAACAATGATCCAAAATGGTACTCCAGATAATAAGACCACTGAGTTCTGGTGGTCAGTGATAGGGCACCAGATGCAGATGATGTAGATGCAGAAGGGGGGAAGACCAGTTATTACTCCAAGGTCAAGCTCACCACAAAAAGACAACTGATGCTGGGAATAGGCTAGCGTCGGTTGCATGTCTCTTTAATACCTTTTTTACGTGACAAATGTGTCGTCTCAGTCAAGCTATTCAGGTGATAAGTGTACCCAGGGGACATGGGGAGTCCCCTGGAACCACTGGTTCACATTGATAACTAGGGATCTGGGACTTAGGTCTTGATTCAAGTTGCACTTTTTAACCATCATGGGATGGCTCACAAGATGGTTCACAAGATTCCTGAATCAGGGTTTATATCCCCATACAATGGAACACTGCTCAGAGACCTGGCATGAAAGAGAGAAACTCCTGTGCTCCTCTTGGGCCTGAAAATGTAGGACACACTCTTTCAGGAAGGCAAGGGTATTACGTGGTGAGTAAGTATAACTCAGGCTCACAAAAGCCACAGTTCTGGAAAGCCTATTTAAGGTCTTTGACCCTTTTGCATGGCAGTTGTTTTACGTTTGAGTTTGATCAGCCTGGACTCAACTTTGCAGTGACTTCTTTTGAAAAAGATGGAAATTGACTCGAACTCGATTTCCTACGATGTTTTTGGAGTAGTTTACCAACTTTTTAAGAGTGGTAAATCAGGCCCAATGTGTCCTTTTCACAGTATGGCATAATTTTCAGAAGAATACATGGCGACGATAGGAACGAACCTTCATTGTTAATGATGTCACTAGAGCTCATCAATTCTATTATTGATGTGTGTCTCGCCTTAAGACGGCCTTTGTACTTCACTGCGCAGCAAACGCATCTTTCTGCAGCGCGCAGCCAGTGTTTGTCCTGGTACAACAGTTTTTTCAGGAACACATCTAACTGTTTCAGTTGCATTCATTTGGGGATGATTAACAGCGAAGTAATGATTTGTGGGATGTTGCAAATCATACGCTTACTATACAAATCCAAGCACGTTTTGTTACAAATCATACATGCTTGAATACTATGGTTTGGCAATGGATTATTTGGCTGCATTTAAAAGCAATCCTTAACCTCTAATGTACGTTTTATTTTAAATCGGTCTTGGTTCAGCCGCATTTTTTAATTTTTCTAACGAGTTGCTTGGCCAGTTTACTTGGCTCATTGACGTGTGTTTTTATTTCTTCATTTATCTGTTCTCACAAGAACTGACTTCAAGCGACAGAATACCAAATTACAGCTGACACATAGTAGTAGCAACTTTCAAACACAAGAGGGCCGTCCCACACTCATTTCATTCTGGTTTCCTAGAAAATGGAATCCCTTCCTGGCGTGGTGTGTCACCTGAAGCTGATGCGCCATTTAGCCAGTAAGTACCATAAAGTACCATAAAGAGCTTTCTGCCACCTGGTCCATGATTTTTCATGCCTGACGCAATTAACAAGCGGCCAAAGTGCTCATTGATGCATAGCGCATTGCAAGTCGTCATAGATACCAGGGGCTAACTCCATTAGTCGCTTTAAAAGGCAAACACATTGCCTTCTGTTCGACAATCTTTTTGGCTGTTGGCCAACTGAGAGCTAGCTATGGCCTGTCTTGCACTTGTTGTAGGGCCAATAAAAACTGCAGAGAAAGCAAGAAAATACACTTACTGCATCATTTAAATCCATAAGGCAGCTAGAGCTGCTCTATGGATCAGGTACATTACGTCTGATAGGTTGTAAAAATGGTAATCAATTGAAATTACTAATCATTAATCTACGTTTCAAAGAAGAGTTTTGAATAAAAAATGGCCGCCAAATTGCATTCCATGTTCAAGGACAGAGAGACTTTATCAGGAGATGGACCCTCCCTCAATAGACAATCAGGGCTGGCCTTAGCGCTAGTGGCGCCCAGTGCGGCAATCATTTTTGGCGCCTTCTCAGGTTCTCTCACTACCACTGGGCAAAAGTGCCCCTCACCTCTCCAATCATAAGTTACTGCTAAACAGAGCGCCCCCCCTCCCCCTGAGGTCAGCACCCCCTCCACAGTTCAGCGCCCAATGCGGCCGCACCAGTCGCACTGCCCGAAAGCCGGCCCTGTAGACAATGGCTCCATTTCTCTGAGACTTGTAGCCCCTCGGATTTGTTACCATTCACTCACAATCAGTTGTGCCACATTCATTCCAGGAGCTTACAACGCTACACACTGCGATCCTTACATCAGCTTTTGCACTCTCAGGTATATTTGCATTTCTGCAAAGTCTGTTTGCTGTGTGCATACGTTTCCGATTGTAGACCATAGCCTTATATCAACTAAGGTTGGAGAAACTAATAAATGTTGGAATAGATCTGGGAGGTAAACTTTGTAGGATCTTTGCAATCAGTTTTGATCGACTGAAATGCAGGAGAATTAAATCTAACCTGTTGTCCCCTGCTTGTGACCTCAAACATATTCGCTCTCTTTCTGTTACTCCCATATATGTTTTTAATAGATCTTAAAGTAAGCCAGGGTCCACAATGTAGCTTGAAACAGAGATATTGCGGAGTAGTACAATCACATGATGACACATATCTCTAAGACAGACGACTCCCCAGTTTGTAATTTAGGCAAACTGTTGTCATGTTGTACGTATTTAAGGTTGTGTGGCGCAGCTAGGTTTCATTAGGGAACCTTAGTATGTCAGAGAGCACCCCTTAATGTGAATGAAATGCTCGCTGCCAATCCGCTTATACTAGGAACCATGCGCAGAAGGTTTTGGCACAAATTATTTTTGAAAATGTGCACTATTTCTGCTTCTTGTGTCACAACCCTGTGTGGTGGTGGAAATATAATTTGCGCAGATTACTATTTTTCTCTTCATAGTTAACCTTCTTGCAGTATTTGTTAACAATTAAGGTTTTTGGTTACTTTATGTAACCATTTGCATTGTATCACACCTACATTTTTACTTCTGGAGTAATGGTAAGTGCTCATGCTGCCACAGAGACCCAAAGTTCAAATTTAGAGGGACCGTTTTAATGGAAATTCCAAAAGGAGGAAATTCAGTAGCAGATGATGCCAGCTGGGTCTGTACCGCTAGGCTATAGCCCGTACACACGTGGACCACGCCCAGCGCCTTGAACCTTGGTCTAATTGCCCCCTAGCGATTTTTTGCAGCACTCCTTTGACTGCTCAGTCCGGAACATCTCTCCTCCCGTTGCTGCCACGCCGTGCTACACACCACGGTAGGTAAATTCCCCTGCACCCACTGCTGCTTCACCTGCAGCAGCCTAACCACCTACAAGACTGCACTCTGATGCTGCCACCAGCAACTGAGAGACACCCAGCAAAGAACATCAGAGGAGCGCATTGAAGGGAGCTGCAACAGCTGTAAGGAGATCTTCTAGATCGTCAAGAAATTCACCACACCCTCTGCCTCTGTCAACAGAATCACCTCACCCTAGAACTCTGCAACAACCTTTCAGATTTCTTCCACAGCAAAATCACAAACCTAACATGACATGTGTATTTGTAAAGCACACGTTCAGCCGTAGGCATCTTGGCACTGAATAACAGATGTTTATTCTGTACAAAGATCTACAGCAACTTTGCACACCAGCCAGACCCTAGCAATCTCATCACCAACCCAGGGGCGTAGCTAGGCCTTAGGCTGCCCGTGGCGGCCCCTGCGTATGATAGAAGAGCGGGGGGGTGGCGACGGCCGCAGGTAAGAGCGGGGGGAAGGGGGGCCGGCTGTTGCCCGAAAACTCGTGCCGCCTGGGGCGCTCCGCCCCCATCCACCGACGACATCCAGACCATCTTGGACCGAGGAGAAACAGTGACCCTCATCCTGCTCAACCTCTCTGCGGCATTCAACACAGTCTCCCACAACCCTCTCATCAGAAGACTCCACGAGACTGGCAAAAAAGGACCCGTTCTCCACTGGATCTGCTCCTTCTTCACAGTAAGAACCCAAAGAGTCACATTGCCACCCTTCACATGGAAGACCAAGAACCTGATCTGTGGAGTCCCCCAAAGATCGTCCCTCAGCTCAACCCTGTTCAACGTCTACATGAGACCGTTCATCAACATCATCCGATCAATAGGCATCACCATCATCTCCTACGCCAACAACACCCAACTCCTCCTCTCCCTGACAGACAAGACAACTACCACTAGAACCAACTTCAGCAACTGGATGACCATGGTAGCAGAATGGATGAGAACCAATTGCTTGAAGTTCAACTCTGGCAAGACGGAGGTACTGGTCTTTGGAACCAAGATCTCTCCATTGGATACCACCGGGTTGCCGACAGAGCTAGGGCCAACACCAGCACCCGACGACCACGCTGGAAATCTTGGGTCATCCTGATGACGAGCTCAAGATGATCAGCACAAGTCACTGCAGTGAGCACTGCCTGCTTCCACATCCTATGTATGCTATGGAAGACCTTCAAGTGGCTGCCACAGAACACCAGACGAACCGCCATGCAAGCACTCATCACAAGCAGACTCGACTAAGGCAATGCACTGTACGCCAGAATCTCCAAGCACCTCCTGCACAGACTTCCGACCATCCTAAACACCACTGTAAGATTCCTACTCAACTTCCCACGCCGCACCCACATCTCACACCACCTCAGAGAGCTCCACTGGCTCCACATCCACAAATACAGCTAATTCAAACTCTTCACGCACACATACAAAGCCTTACACAACACTGGACCAGCATACCTGATCAGCCGCATACACTTTCAGACACTTATGCACAGCCTCACTCTTGCTTGCAGACCACCTGCATTGACAAAAGCAGAGCAGAAGGTCACTCATTCTCCTACATTGCACCCAAAACATGGAACGACCTCCCACAACACATCAGAGCCTCATCTTCTCTTCTTGAGAAGCTGAAGACCTGGCTCTTTGAATACCTCTGCAGGGACCAACAGCCTACACACATGCTGAAGTGCCTGCATACCCTCACGGGTGATTAGTTAACTATATAAATTGAGATAACGAAACACCAGACTAGACCAGATTGTCACTTTATTCCATTGGGCATTTCCAACGTAGTCTGGAGTTATTGTATGCTGGATTTTGACAGCCCAGGGTCACTTCTAGTGCCTCTGTCACTTTCCACAGCTCTCGGGCATTAGTTGCAACAGGCACAAGGGGTTTCCAGAGAGAGAAAGAGGAGGAGAGAAAGATGGGAGAGAGCAAGAGATCAGAGGGAGAGGAGAGAAAATGGATGGATGGAAAGGGAGAGCCAGGAGAGGAGGGGTGCTTGGCTGGTTTAAGCAATTTGCCTGGGGTCTTTTTGGTTTCCCAAACCAGCCCTGCAGCCCCATTATGCATTTGGCCAATATAGTACCTTTCCCTTCTTCAAAGAGAACATCTTTGTTCCCCTCATTATTCCTTGACACAGTTGTAATGCTTGCTTACTGCATTCAAGTTTATCTTGCAGCCGCAACCTTGGTATGATATGTGGTATCATGTCATTTTATGGAGTCTGAGAGTACCCTTAAGCCTTCATCATCTGTATAACCACTTACATCACCTGGAAGGCCATCCGAAATAACCCCCTCACATGCTTCACTGCAAAACTAAGTACATCAGGAGGACGAACAATGCCATACCAGCAGCCTTCACCAGACTAGAGAAGAAAACATGCAAGAAGGAAAGAACCAGAAGGTAGGCCGTCTCCATTTTTGCACCCAGGGGTGCGTAATGCAAGTCCCTTCAGCCCCTGTGGCACAGAGGGTTCCATAATCCTTCAAGGGGCCCCTAACCCTTCAAGGGGCCTCCCCTCAGCCCCAGGCCAATGAATATCTGTGACATATATGGAATACTTGGGCACTTCATCACATTCTGCTCCCCCCCTTTTTTTTACGCCACTGGAGACAGGAAAACATCCCCACCAACTCCAGAACTGTGCCGACCCTCCTGTAATTCAGAAAGAAACTGGAGTCGCATCTCTTCAGCTATCATGTTAAGCGCAAACTTAGTACTTAAACGATTTTGAATCATATCGTAGGGCCTCACTCACTGTTTTGATCTTCTCTGCTCCCATTTGCTTTAAACATGTAGGTTTAAATACATATATACCGATTTTACAGCTTGTTATTGTATGCTAAAGTGCATTGTATGCATGTGTACTTGTTATATCGAGTGGACTCATGCACAAGAACTGGAACAGCTGAGACAAAACTGTTTTAAATTTATTTTTCCAAATATTTAAAATGTAAAACAACATTAGTAAAAAAAAAAAAAAGGCATCACACAGGTGGTGAAGCTATTAACCCAGCAGGTATTCATGACAGTAATGTAGACAATAATATATATAGTTCAAAGTCATGAGTAGGCCTGGGTGAAATTTTAATTATATATATCAAGAGGGAGGGACTCGGAGTGCATACAGGTCCAGAATCCATGCTCTGATTAGCTAATCAAGATCACAGGGGTATACAGCTCCTAGTAAGTACAGATTTGTCTGCTTAGGTCAATAAGTTCCACAGAGTCTGCAGGGAGCATTACTCTGTAGGAACAAATGCCCTCACACACCTATCTAGGTGTCATGCTTCATCATTGGGCTTTTGCTCCACGTCGGGCCGGCGCTGCAATGCCCGCCGGGCACCCTCAATGGGGCTCTTTACCGGAGATCTTTTTACAAGCCATATGGTGAAGTGTGGGTGTGTGGGTAAAATAGTAGATTGGTGTATTTTAAGTACATATGTGAAAGAGTGGGATAAAAATAGGACAGGGGGATGCTACAGAAATATTTTAATGATTGAGTCCTACTGCCTATGTTAAAGTATGTGGTGCCACCTACTAGAAGTGATTATCTAAGGTAGCTGAAGGTTGACATGTTTCAAGCCTAATTTAGTCATGTGAATGATCTAGAGGCTTTTCTTCAGGACCACAAAAACCTAATTTACACAGTGACTGGGGTTTCGATATATAAGTTCATTTGTGTTACTCCCAGCCATGTATACTTCTCTATGTATCAATAGAAGTAAATCAAGTTTTGAGAAGACCCACTGAGGGTATAAATAAGGACTCGAGTATTTTGCCTGGTGACACGCTTATTAGCGTGGAACTCCTGTATATCAGCACACTGGAAGACCTACTCACATCGGCAACCTCTGAGGCCGGCATTGCAGCGCCGGGCCGACGTGGAACAAAAGCCCAATGATGAAGCATGACACATATCAAGTTGTGTGAGGGCATTTGTTCCTACAGAGTAATGCTCCCTGCAGACTCTGTGGAACTTAACTGACCTAAGCAGACAAATCCGTACTTACTAGGAACCGCATACCCCTGTGATCTTGAAATTTTAATTCCGCCAGCATAATTTGCCTAATTTCATTAATTTTGCATTATGCTTTTTACCCTAAGTTCCCGAAATTACACTACTATGCCATGTCATGTAACTATGCCACCATTCGCTGCTAAATTATAGCATGAGAGCACAGGAATAATGCAAACAACCAGAACACGAGTGGATGTTGCTTGCAGCAATTGTTTTCATGTTTTTTTTAGTGTAAAATGCGTATTTATGTCAAAAATCGACACAACGCTTTTCCCTAAATTTTGTGGTATTCCGCAAATGCAAATTAAACAATTTTCTCGCACCCCTAGTCATTATAAACGTTTACATAAAGGGTCCATGCTAATGGTGTACTGTAGAAATGGCTATCCAACATGATAACATTCAGCTAATAACACCTAACTCAACATCCCTAGCTCCCTATCCGCAATCAGGTAACTATTTTTCTGATTGGCATTCTAAGATTTCAGGTTCATGACCTTTAGCAAGGTATCGTCCCTACTGGCTAAGTATACTCTGAGAGAGCCCTCTAAGTCATTTGGTGCAGTCCCGATCAGTTGCATGGAAAAGTGTGTGTCTGTAAGTTTGTTACAGCGGGCCGTATCTTAACCAGGCACCCACTTTAGAGGAGGGGGGAGGTAGTATCTATCATTGTGTCAAAACCTGATCTCCAGAATCATTCAATGGCGGGGCATTGCCAGGCTATATTAAAAAATCAGCAGAGGGATGTGTGCATCATTGATATGAAGGGTAAATACTCAAATTGTTTTTTCGTTTGTTTTTTTTTTGCTCTTTTAGCGGATTGTTATAAAACCATGTCAAAAATGTATAGTGATTGTGTTTGTGTCTATAGTTCATGAATATTAATTTAGTTTTTTTGCAACAATATATCCAGACATCGTCATCAATGCTTAGTTCAGATCAGTCTCCAGTATTCTTAGATGCCTCAGTATACATTCTGCAAAGATCAGAAGCCCAACATCTGGGGGAAGTTGAGACTATCATCTGCGTCAGGGAGATACAATTCAGAGGTTCATGAGGGAAGGTATTGAAGGAGACTTTTGCAGCTTGCCTGAGTCTATAGTAAATGAGTGGATGGACTTTGACAATGGAATTGACCCAGTGAAATAAACAAACCATTTACAAAGAGACCACCAAGGCATGTCATATTTTTGCCAAGCAGGATCTCCCTGACTCTCTTGGGTCAGAGGTAATAGTGAATTATTAGGCAGTTAAAAATTTGCTGGTCACAGTTGGGTGAGGACGGCTCTTCTGCTGGATTCCCAGATAGCTCTGTGTGTGCACAGGATCACATGCATCTGAACAGTGGGGCTGGGGAGACTGACGTATAGATTTGAGTAATGTGCTTTGCACAGCTTGGTCTCTCTCAGTAGTCAGATGCAATGTATTGACTTCCCGATAACTGCCAGTACATCACAAAATGTGATTGGGCTGCATAATAATAGCATACTACCTCAAACTCCATTAGCCATCCAAAACCCAGCTACTTCTCCTATTACTCATTGACTTTTTGCTTGTCTTTGACACTGTGCAGCGCTTCAATGACTTTTGGCTAGGTTTATATATAGAAATCCCATACATATACATACATACAGACATTCATACATACATACATGCATACATACATCATCATACATAAATAGATACACATATAATATCGTTCCAAGTCACAGATAGTGATTCTTCTCTTTGCGAAAGAAAATGTTAGAGAATCCCATCTAATTCTGGGCTGCTTACCGACTCAGACCAGTCTACCAAGTGTCACCATGAGTCTTGTGAATAATGACTTATTTAGAGGGCTCTGAATATTTGTGAATAGATGTAGAAATGTTGGAAGTATCACCATTTTGATGATGATGACACAGCTGGCCATAGAGGGGGAGCTTATTCCACCTCTCACTTTGGGATTCCAATTTTAGCATAGAAGGTCCAATGTTAGCCCTGACCACAGAATCTTTGTCTGGATATTCAACTAATGGCTTGGTGTTGCCTCTCTATGTTTTGAGTGAGACATTCTACATAGTTCCCAAAGTGAAGTGTTAGTGGGCAGTGTTTATTGAGTAATAGAAAAGAAAAGGCAGTTCAAAACTGACTGCGGAACATATGAAGCCTTGGGCTATAATTGGACAGGGGTTATTGCTTGTAGCATTCAAGGTACTTAGATTATTGGAGGATTCAAGGTTTGATACTGTTTCAGCTGTTTGCCTTCTTCATTGGACATGTTTCTTAATAAAACGAGCTCCATCTGTTGATGTGATAAAGAAATAGGTGTTCCCTTTATAGTCCAATGTAAGCTTCGCTGGGTAGAGCATGACATTTTATTTTTTAGCAGTGATGGTATTTTTCTTCACAGCTTGGAAGGCTGAGTCTGCTTCCTGTATCCCAGCAAGATGGACAGTTGATTATTTTGGTGAAATAAGATATCTTCAGCTCTTGTAAGATGTAAAACAGCATCTTGTTCACGATCATTTAAAAGTCAGCTTATGACTGGCCATGGGGTGGCGCCTGGGGGGAGTTAGGTTCCAAAGATTTATGAGCTTGTTGCACTTTGAAGGCATTCAAGAAATAGCCTCTGCCAAATATGTCAATTAAAGTCTTTACAAAAGCCTCAACCCTACCCATTGCTGAGGAATTGGGTAATTCAAGTATACGAATATTATTTTGTCGCGATCTTGCCTCCTGGTCCTCAATTTTGAACCTAATCTAAGTCAAGGTGTTTTCCATTTTAAGAACAGTTTCTTTAGAGTTATTAAGACAGTCTTTGAGGCCCTATATACTCTGTTCAGCAGCATCTGAATTGGTATCTAATTGGGTGGCATGAACTGCACTATGGGAGTGCCAATTTTCATATGTATGGTTTATAACCTCTTGCTCATTTAAAGTAGGATCGGTTTTATATCATTCTCTGATGTGCTGGATTGCTCATCTGGGCTATTTGTAACTTGTTTGAACAAACAAGTGACACTTCACCTGATGCATGGCTGCACAGCGGAAGTTCAACTTAACTCATAATCCAACAATATCCACAATTATGCAAAATTACAACTTATGAATTTATCAATTTTTGTTCATTGATTTACTCAATTGTATGAAAAATCACATTTAACACAAATAATGGTGAATTCATTGTAACAATATCCAATTCATTTCAAAGGATTATATCTAACGTTTCTTGATTGTGGTCTTTAAAATCATGCAGTTCTTCAACATTCTTATGTGAATAATGCCCAATGCATTTCGGGATAATGGATCCCTTCTTCAGGGGCCTCTGTAATCATGAACAAATGTAGAACTGAATCGGTAAATAATGCTCTATTATATACAGGTATAAGAGCCATAACACAGGAGTATGTGAGAAAAAACGAATCGCAGGCTATGAGATAAAGGAACGAAAAAATAGTGTCCATTAAAGGATGATAAAAGCTAAAGCCTCGAAAGTGACCACAAACTTAGCTGTGAGCCCGTGAAATCAAAGACAGAAGATATCAATGACAAGCAGTGAGATAGAGGAACCAAAAAGAAGAAGAATGCTAATTAAAAAATAGTCAAAACTAAACCAGTGACATTGGCCAAAAACTTGACCGTGAACCCATGCAACATGCTAGAAATCAAAGAGTGAACGTGAACACCTGACAGCCACACCACCTGGTGCTGCAACACCGTTCGTATGTCAGACATCATGACGATGCTTACTGAATGTAAAACACGGTATACTGTTCCAACAAGCGTGAGTGATACCCACGAAGGTCAATGTACGCGCACTGGTACTGTAAAATGTAACAAGGATAAAATGTAACTAACATAGATTTATATGCTGTTTCCCTCACGTGTCGTTCAAGACACCCCGTGAACACAGCCGAGTACCTGGATTCTCGATCTGTCCAAAAGTCGAGCAGCTACCTCCACTATAATCAAGAGTTCAAACATGTGAGCTGACCAACACTGCAATAAACGAAAATAAGTTCCTCAAAGACACTTTCACACAACGTCACAATCAGCATAAATCAACTTAAAAAAACATGCGTTAGCCAACCTACCAAAGTTTCCCGATACTCGTGCTTCTCCGACAAGCGGTGTGTTCAATTGAAACCGAGCGAGTGTTATGGCCGGTATTTGAAGGAACAAGAAATGAAAAATGGACTCAAAATGTGACCTACCGCGGTCGCCATCTTAGGGTGTCGTATCTGCTGCAAAAATAAGAATAGATAGCGAGAACACCATAGGAAGAACAAGCAAACCTGATCTAATGTTAAAACCTACGATAAAGATCGTGAAAACAACAAATGTAGTAAAGCTATTTGCGCAACTGTAATGGAGAACCCCTGTCAATGTCATATAAACCCTCGACCAACAGAATCAAGTTAGTAAGAATTGAGAAGATACACCACATGATGAACACACTGTGTGAGAGAGCGGGAATTTTCACACAGGTCACATTTTGAGACAGTTTTTTATTTCTTGTTCCTTCGAATACCGGCCATAACACTTGCTCGGTTTCAATTAAACACACTGCTTTTCGGAGAAGCACGAGTACCAGGAAACTTTGGTAGGTTGGCTAACGCGTGTTTTCTTAAGTTGATTTATGCTGTTTGTGACGTTGTGTGAACGCGTCTTTGAGGAACTTATTTTCATTTATTGTAGTGTTGGTTAGTTCACATGTTTGAACTCTTGATTAGAGTGGAGGTAGCTGCTCGACTTTTGGACAGATCGAGAATCCAGGTACTCGGTTGTGTTCACGGGGTGTCTTGTACGATACGTGAGGGAAACAGCATCTAAATCTATGTTAGTTACATTTTGTCCTTGTTACATTTTACAGTACCAGTGCGCGCACATTGACCTTCGTGGGTATCACTCACGCTTGTTGGAACAGTATACCGTGTTTTACATTCAGTAAGCATCGTCATGTTGTCTGATATACGAACGGTGTTGCAGCACCAGGTGGTGTGGCTGTCAGGTGTTCACGTTCACTCTTTGATTTCTAGCATGTTGCATGGGTTCACGGTCAAGTTTTTGGCCAATGTCACTGGTTTAGTTTTGACTATCATTTAGTTAGCATTATTCTTATTTTTTGTTCCTCTATCTCACTGCTTGTCATTGATATGTTCTGTCTTTGATTTCAGTGGCTCACGGCTAAGTTTGTGGTCACTTTTGAGGCTTTAGCTTTTATCATCCTTTAATGGACACTATTTTTTCATTCCTTTATCTCATAGCCTGCGATTCGTTTTTTCTCGCATACTCCTGTGTTATGGCTCTTCTCCCTTTATATAATAGAGCATTATTTACCGGTTCAGTTCTACATTTGTTCATGATTACGGAGGCCCCTGAAGAAGGGATCCATTATCCCGAAATGCATTGGGCATTATTCACATAAGAATGTTGAAGAACTGCATGATTTTAAAGACCACAATCAAGAAACGTTGGATATAATCCTTTGAAATGAATTGGATGTTATTACAACGAATTCACCATTATGTGTGTTAAATGTGATTTATCAATCATACAATTGAATAAATCAATAAACGAAAATTGATAAGTTCATAAATTGTAATTTTGCATAATTGTGTATATTCTTAGATTATGAGTTAAGTTGAACTTCCGCTGTGCAGCCAGGCATCAGGTGAAGTGTCACTTGTTTGTTCAAACATGTTTTAGCGGAGGCAGGCAACCTCCTCCTGGCGTGCACGCATATCTGATTAATTTTAGATAGCATTTGATTTAGGACACAGAAAAAAGGTGTGCACAGCACTATCCAATTCATTCACTATTTGTAACTTGACCAGGATCCGGCCCCTCTGTTGGTCTAGTGTGTTGTCTGTCGTCAAAAAAAGAGGTTTTGCTAAGACTCCCACACTCTGTACACTTGGAGGGAAAAAGAAAAAGGCATCTGCCTTGGTCACAAACTAACAGAGGAATTAATTTATTATGCAACTTAGAGCTTAAGTGTGGCAGGAAATGGTCTGTATATGGTCTATGCAGACAGATGTAATGGAGCAATATTAGATGTAGAGCGAGTAAAGTCATGATGGCATCACAACCACAGTGTCAGGACGAGTGGTTCACCTTGGCAGTCTTAATGGGTAGAATGATGTGAGCCAAGAGATATCTATCGTCCCTGGATCTGTTAGCAGCGGCTGCCATGGGCCACTGATTGCATTACCTTTAGGTGGGTCCTCAGGTAGTGCAGATCAGGGCACCATCCCCCAGACAAGCAGGGAATGCAGCGATCCACACAAGAAGAAGGATAAAAGGTGGTCATTTCTTTACCTTAATCCAATGGAGTCATTATAGTGAACACAGCATCTTGGCAGGCCTCCATGCTCATATAACTGGTGGGAGGCATACTGGGTGCAGTTATTTGTGCCCCTGTATAAAGCAGACAGTGCTGAGTGATCCAGCAGGTATCACACTAGAACTGCACTGCACTTATCTCACAATGCAGGCTGCGTTCGGGTCGTGGATGTTGTACTCTTCCTGCCGGCGATCATTCTCCTTTGTCACTACGGCACATTACCAGGCTTCACCTCTAGAGGACAGTGGTTGTTCCCTTACATTGGTGCCTTGGGTGGAGTGACCTGGGGCACGGCAAGAGGGGTGCAAAGTGTCCTATGGGTCAGCTGTCCGTGCAGCAGGGAGGGACAATGACGGAGACAGGAGTGCAGCTCAGACCTCTGGAGCACCACGATGTTAGTTCCCTTCCAGGTCCCTGATGTGAGCGGCAGTTCCAGGTCAGCATTCTTAGTGTCTGAATGAGGTCTCAACACATGATGTTTGTAGTACAGTGGGATCCGGGTCATATGTAGGAGCTAGTTTTATGCTGCTATGTGCCTAGAAAGGATATGGTGATGACAGATTATGTGATGCGGTAACATAGAGTTTGAACTACACAGCCCTCTTGTTTGCACAGGTTATTTACACAAAATGCCATGTGTTCCCTACCTTGCATTAGAATTATTTCTGTTTACCTTACATCAACATTTAAGTACTTACAAGTTAGATAACCGAATTTAGGAACTAAAAACCTAATCTAGTGTAGACATTTTATAAATTGTATTACATTAACACCAGAATTGAAGTTTAAAATCTTAGTGTCTGTTTGAGTGTTGGATTCAAAATGTTGGCAACAGTGCTAATTTTGTAAGGAATGGCAATTTATTGTAGGCTCACACTACTCCACATGGCACACATGATCTTTCTGAATCCAATTGCAGATGCTCAATTGTTTACATAATGCTGGTAGTAGGATTTGGCTGCAGGTAAGAACCTGTGGTAAATCTCCTGTGGCACATGACCAAAGACCACCCCGCAAACACCAAATGCAATGCTTATGACCTCACAAGATTTTTTGCCAATAAATAACACTTAAAAGCAACATGTAATTAAATAACAACACTTAATCAAACTTAGTAATGATGCTACAATCACAGTTATCTCTGTCAAAGTGGTAAGGATAATGTGTTATGTTTTCTCATCTGTAAGATGATTTTCAACATTTGTAATTGCATCTGTTTCATTAAGGGCGAGGTCATGAGAATTACATTTAGTGTGTGAATTATGGTTTACATGTCTGATATACAAGTTATGGACTGTGCTCCTAACAATAGCTTGTGAATTGCAGTGGTTTTTTTAATTTTAAATCGGAACCATAACTGCACTTTAACTGTGGTTTTTAGTTGAATTTCTCACGTTTTTCAAACATAGATTCAGGTGCTATAACCAATGTTAACCATAACTTCACTTTACCTTTTATATTTTTTCAATGAATATTGTATATACATCAGACCCAAGGAAGAACCTAAGATTTCATTCTTCTGATGCAAACCTTCCATTTCCCATTAAGGAGTTACGACTAAGAATATGTTCTTTTTGGCTATTTTTCCAGGTTCTAACCACAATAATGTCTTGTCAGGGCTGATAATGTGTCTCTTATATATCTAAACCAAGGCAATTGTAAAGCATGATCAAATTTTAGAAGAACATAAAACCCTTCTTGATAGACTCCTGCGTCTGTCTTACCCAAAAACTAATAAGATTCAAAGCTGCCATTCTCACTGTGTTTTTCACACCAAGTTCCTCTCATAATAATAACATATTGGTAGATTTTGGAAAACTGCTTCCTTTTTGAAGGAAGCCATTTTGAGCTTCAATTAAGGTTTAGGCTTCAAATCACCTGAAGGTTCTGCCATGTAAAATGCAGTTGCCTCAATTTTACTTTTAAAAATAAGTAGGGATGCTGAAAGTGGGGGACCACTCATTTTGGAGTTGTGAATAGAAAAATGTTCAGCAATATTAGCTAATGCTAAGAAGTGGGTAGTTATATTTTGGGCCAATTCCATCTGGTATTAAATCATAGGCACAGAGAACCACAAAGGCAATTCCAATTATGAGTAGGGGTGGGCGGAACTCAGAGTTTCACTTTTCAGAATCCCACAGAGTTACATGAAAACTCCTTGAGATTCCGCGGAGTTCCATGAATGGGCAGAAATTAGCACGTTGCGCTGTTTCCACTGACTTTTAGCACTGGGAGCCTGTTCTGCGCATCATGCAGTGCGCCTGAGGGCGCTGCTGCTCGAGTTGGTTTTGCTGCTGCTCGAGTAGATTTTCTAATCGAGCGGCAGCTTTATTAACGTGAATGGTTGTTACCACCCACGACCGCCGGCTATGGGAAAATCTCGCTGGGTGCCCTCCTAGCGCCCAGTAATCGTGCTAGGGGACGCAAATTCGCACTCTCCAACTTATCATTGGTGAGCCATGTGTGAGAAGAAACTCCACCACATGGCAGAATTTGTCCGAAACTCCCAGAGTAGTCAAAACTCCGCCAACTCCACCGGCGTAGCAGAATTTATTGCCCACCCCTAATTATGAGTTGTCCAACCTAAGCAAGTTTGTTCGAACATGCAGTCCTTTTAAGACTGCAATAATCCTTAAAATGAGAAAAAAATGTATGCACAGCATTTTCCGTTCTCGAAACTTAGAGCAGTAACTTTGACATAGAGAAGACACCTAATAGGTCCACCCTTAAGTAAAGAACATCTCTTTTCAAAGGAATCAATTAACTGCAAAACCATTAATATATTCTCTCCCCTGATCCCTTCCGGTCTTTCCTTTTCGCTCTCTGTCCTCTTCCTTTGTCTCTCACGCTCCTTTATTTCCATCCTTTTCTCTCCCCTTCTCTTTCTTAATCTTCTTCTCCCATTGTCTCTTTCTCCATCTCTTCACTCTTCTGTTACAACTCTGTTCTTCTCTTCATTTCTCTCGCCCTTCTCTTTGCTACCCTTTACACCCCAGCCTTTCTGTGTATATTCTCTTGCATTTTCTATTCCACTCTCTATTGTTTCTCACTCTCAACTGTCTGTCTTTCTTGCCTTTTTCTATCTCCTACTTTTTTTATTTTCCAGAAGGCCCCTTGCTTCCATCTGTCCAATTTGCGCTCCCTCTTTTTCTTCTCACTATTTCTATTTCTCCCCTTCCTTTCCCTCTATGTAGCACTCTGTTTTACATCTGTAATTATATATTACTTCCTTTTAGGTACAGGTCTTACAGCTCAATAGAATTTGTGTTAGAGACAGGGTCTCTAGTTGGCAGAGGTATGCACCCTGTCCAAGTAGGGACCACCACTCTAGTCAGGGTAAGCTAGATACAATCCAAAAGATAGCCTGTGCTCACCCTCTGATAGCTTGGTACAGAGCAGTCAGGCCTATCTAAGAGGCAATGTATAAAGTATTTGTGCAACACACACACAGTAACACAATGAAAGCACCACAAAAAGACTCCACGCAGATTTAGAAAAATAAAGAATAATTTTACAAATAAATCAAGACCAAAATGACCAAAATCCAATAAGTAGAAGTTGAGCTATGAATTTTTAAGAATAAAAAGAGTTCTAGCGCTTAGAAGCAATGAGCGCCAATGGGGGTTATCTGGTCGCGCTGGACCAGGGCAAAGTCAACAGTTCAGGCCAGCTGCGATGGAGCGCAGGCTGAGGACAAGATTCACGCAGACCGGGTGAACAGAGTACCTTGATCCTGGTCGCAACAGCGAGATGCAGGGTGCAGATGAGTGATGCGTTAATGTCGGGCCCGCAGTCATGTTGATGCGTCGATTTTCTTCAAGCATTGGCTGCGATGCATCGGTTCCATTGAGTGAAGTGCCAGTTCTGAGTGTGGCTGTTCCAAAGACGATGTGCCGGGTTAATCCACGCTGGAGGGGCGATGCGTCGATCTTCTCCAGGCAGCGGGGGCGATGCATTGGTTCCGAAGCGGTGGTTCCAGGCGCGATTTGGCAGCTCCAAGTGCAATGTGCCGGTTTCTACTCCCGCAACAGGGTCGATGTGCCAGTTCTGCTACACGCAGAGTGGAGATGCGTCGATTTCTCTGGTGCAAGTATCTGGATCCACTTCCAGTGAACCAGGAGCAGGGGTAGAGACTATGATAGCCCTGAGTCTCAAGCAACAGTAGGCAAGCCAACACGCCCTTGGAAATCACTTCAGTTGCAAGGAAGAGTTCAGCTCTCCTCAGCAGGGTCAGAGAGTCGTGGGTAGCAGGGCAGCACAGCAGAAAAGCAAGCCTTCCAGGTCAGCAGTCCAGCAGTCAGTTCTTGATGCAGCACTACATTTCTTTTGACAGAGCCAAGTTGTAGGTCCAGAAGTGTCTGATTTGGTGGGGTCAGAGACCCAGTACTTATACCCAGTTGTGCCTTTGAAGTGGGAGTGAGTTCAAAGAAGGGTCTTTGAAGTGCACCAAGCTCCTTTCTTCCCAGCCCTGTCTCCAGACTATCAGTAGGGGGTAATCAACCCCTTGTGTAGGGACAGGGCACTGTCTATTCAGGTGTGTCAGCTCCTCCCTCTCTTCCTGCCCATGAAGAGCTATCAGAATGCAGATGAGTGCTCAGACACACCTAACCTTCCTGTGTTTGTGGCTGTCTAGAAGGAATGCACAAAGTGTAGCTGTCACCCACCCCAGACGCGTATTGGAGACAAGCAGCTGGCACACAGAGCTGTAAGAGCAGAGAAATCTCCCCTTTCTAAAAGTGGAATTTCTATAATAGTAATGTTAAATCCAACATTACCAGTAAAGAGGATTTATCATTACCATTCCAAAGATATGACACATGACACAGCTTCTCCTTTCTAATCAGGTATTACAGATTAAGAGTGTATTAAGGAATTCCCAGTGTTAACCGTTGAGAGGAGTAGGCCTCACAGTAGTGAAAAATGAATGTCGTTGTTTTTCACTACCAGGACATGCAAAACTTAAAAGTACATGTCCTTCCTTTTACTTACACAGCACCCTGCCCTATGGGCTACCTAGGGCCTACCTTGGGGGTGAATTATGTGTAATTAAAGGGGGGTTTAAGGCTTGGCAAAGGGTTTTAAATGCCAAGTCGAAGTGGCAGTAAAAATGTACAGACTGGCCCTGCAGTGGCAGGCCTGAGATTTGTTTAAAAGGGATACTTGTGTGGGTGGCACAATCAGTGCTGTAGGCCCACTAGTAGCATTTAATTTACAGGCCCTGGGTATATGGTATACCTCTTGACAAGGGACTTGCAAGTCAATTAAAAATGCCAATAGTGTATACACCAATGTCACCATGTTTAGGGGAGAAGCACATGCACTTAAGCACTGGTCAGCAGTGGTAAAGTGCTCAGAGTCCTAAGGCCAGCAAAAAGAATCAGCAAAAAGAGGAGGTAAGCAAGCACAAAGTTTGGGGGAAGACCACCCTAATGCTGACAGGTCGAACAATCTTTCTTATTGATGTACAGAAACAAAGAAAGGGCATGGCAGGTAGTAAGTACCAATCAATCACGTTAGTTCCACTGGCTACATTAGAATGTCTTACTGGGGTTCAAGTAGGCCTCGCTCCCAAGGAGTCTTGGTCACTGGTACACAGTGTGTGTTTGTAAGGATATCTTACTCTACGGCAAAGGCAGAGGGGACATACATGAGTAATATCTCTGCACTTTAAGAGCACAGCAACTTGATGCCAAATGGAAAATGAGTCTGCATTGTCAATCTGGCGCAAGAAAGACATGCATTTTTTTCCCTCTAAGAGCAGCTACGTGAAAGCAGGAAAACTATTGATGGTTTGGACACGTCCAGCTCTGCACCCTTTGTATTTTCAGAAAAGGAGCGCAGTGCAGCTGTTACTGACAGAGACATATCCAACTATATAGCTCCTGTTTATCAAAGAAAGGCGCTCAATGTATCATCAGCCTCTCTGTATCTAGGTGAGGTGCCCAGTTCAATGACAGCTCCTACTGTCCAGCACTTCTTGCTTTGGATGAGCTTTTCAGTGCAGTAATTAAGCACTGTACCTCTTTACCTAGGAGAGGGCCTCAGCGTTGGGATATACTATTGTGATACTGGAGTTATGTATCCAGAGATTGAACAGTTCAGGGAAATGTGTTTAATAGAATTTTAGCAGCCTTACTAAGACGTAATGGTCTTGTCCTGTTAAATGCACTGCAGCTCTATGTAGAACAAATACTCTTCTATTAATAAAATAATAATATATGATGCCCCCCTATCATAGTTGGAGCACTCCTGCAGAGAAGTGTCAGTTTTCCTTCACTGATGCTATTGGTTGTTAAGAAAGGGTTGTAATGTCTTGTTTGAAAGCAGCTCTGGAGACATGTGATGCAACTAGTCCACTAAAGTGTATTAGTCCAGCTGAGAAGCCCCTGTGCACTGCCACTAAACACCCAGCAGCCCTGCTGGCAGATAGTGAACTGTTTCATAAAAAGTATGACAGACTTGCTGATAAATTCTAGTAATATCTGGTTAAAGGTGTAGTAGCCCTGCTGCAGTGTGTCTATAGTGGTCCATTGAAGATGTAGTAGCCCTGGTAAGAGGTGTCATTCAAACCCCATTAATAGTACATAAAGAAACATGCCTACACTAAGACCCTCACATACACTGCCCACATTAAGGTCAGCAAGAAACAGGTTGAAACGTGGGCAGTATATGTCTTCACAGCATGCGTTGTGAAAAACCAATTTCATATATGGATTTAAACTGAGTGGGGAAGTGCCTTTCTTTGGGTTGAAATCTACCAGACTGCACACGTGTCTGGTTGCATGGAGATATTGAGGACATGCTAAAAAGCTTCCCTAGGAATGAATTCCACCCATTGCTTACCATTGGCTTTACATTTTGTAACTCACAATGGCTTTCTATTTTCTGGTTTTATTTGTTTTAGGCTGTTCAGCATGTCTTTGTCTCTCCCCTGGAGCATAGCCTGTTTGCTACCTCTCTGACTGGCTCCATGAATTTGTCCACAAGTGCTCACTCTATGGGAACTCTTTTTTTTTTTTCTTTTTCGTGAGGCACTCCACAAGAGTACATGTGTTTTCAGTTGTCTCCATTACATGCTAGTTCACAACAGTAAACGTGCTGTATTTCTTTGAAAAGGCATCCTGCCTCCTATCTTTCTGCTTGACTGATTAGACATATCTCCGCCACTACCAGTTTTGTTTATTTTGGTCAGTGCTCTTTACTAATAGCATGGAATAAACAATCCTTTTTCGCAATTGCACGCCCATGCCACATGTGCTCGAGTTCAGAAGTGAATGAGGAATAAACAGGCCTTTAAATTTTGTTTTTATCTTATCATATTTGCTTTGCATTCTAAGACAGAGGTCAAATGTTAGGCACTGTCTTCGGAGGGAGGTTGGTGTTTACTTTTCTTTCTCTGATTGCAATCAGAGAGGATTTATGTGAAAATCTTGTTGGGTACTGGGGTATCAAATGAAAGGCTGTAGGATATTCTTTTTTTCTAGCACACAACACAATTTAGGAGTTGGGAACGGGAAAGGGAAGATGGCGGATTGACTCCGCTGCGGGATAGACGTCCCCACCACCTCTCCCCAGGACCTCGCTGGCCTGCCACTATACTTCTTTTAAACGGCTATATTACTTACCCCAACGATAACTGACGAGGACCAAACTATCTTTAGTACCCTAACATGAAGCTTGAAGGTCGGGAAAATCACAAGGAGAACTTTTTCACTTACGGTTCAGGCTGTGTCCGTTCCCTCCTTCTCTGGATGTGCTGGATAACGACGCTCAGCTGCGCTGTGTTTGGCTGCCGCACAGCGAGGTGGTTTTCATTCGGAGCTCCTCCACTGGTGCTCCCACGGCTGCTTTGGGTAATGCGCCGTTCTCCCCGTGATTCTTTCATCGGTAGTGACGGCAGTGACGGCAGCTGTAGCCAGGGTCCATCTTTGAAAATTGGCGGTGGGAGAGCGTTGGACAAACAAGGAGCACCGCAGCGGTCTCTGGTGAAGGTGATGGCCCCATCGTGAACTACTCGCCGGTTGCGTGCAAAAGTCCAGGCTTAAGCCGGGGATCCTCTCTACGCTACAGACTTTTCAGTCTCTTCAAAACTCCAGGAGAGCGATGCAGCAGCAGCCTGTCACGGAGAACTATCAAAGAAAATCATGGTAAGCGACAACGCTTCTACGGGGGCCCCCAGCTCTAACAACCATAGCGGTGATACTTTAACTGACCCTCAGGTGGGAAAGCCAATACTAAAACTTTTGCGCTCAGGAAGAGCCACGGCGCTGCTCCGCTCCTGCGCCTCAGAGTTAGCCATTCCTGGTTTTGTTATGGCCGAGGTTCTTAACGCAGCGGTGCATGAGGGCTGGGGTGGTACTGAAGATTCCACTACATCGTCCTGTGTTACTCCTGAAAGGCTCTTTGATGGTGGGACAATGTCTGTGGTTCATACTCGAGAAGCAGCTGCGAGGGACTCTCCCTGCGAGGAGGAGATGCAAGAATTAGCCACCTCACCTCTTCTCCTTGGCGCTGCTGCGTCCGAACTGGCACTCGTTAACGCAGCTTCTCTTTCTGCTCCCAAGGAGTTTACTAATGAGGTTACCTCAGAAGAAAGTTTGGATGCTCTGTCTCTCACTCTCCAGGGACAGGCAATCATCGGCAATATAGGCAGCAGTAATTGCATCAGCAATGGCAATAGTAACTCTAACAGTAACGATCACAGTAACGATTACAGCGAGGCAGGTGCCAGTAGCAGCCCCAGAATTAATACTTCGGAAGGGGGAAAAGCCTTAAAAAGAAAAGGCTTTAAACCTCTCCGGTCTGGGAAAGGCGGCAGAGGTCGTGGGAGTGGTGCGGCTACTAAGACACAGATTTCAGAGGCACTTGGGCGACTGAAAGGGGCAACAAGCACTGCAAAGGTCGGTCCGGGTGTGAGTCCATTGCGGAAATGGGTCTCCTCAAAAGGGGAAGTAAGATCTATTGTTTCTAGATTGTTCAACTCAGGGGTACATGGGAGTATCCCGATCAATACCGTGAAAAATGATTTTTTAGACTCTGCTGCATCTTCATCAATAGACACCCCCGAGGTCCCGCTAGGAACTGGTATCTTTGATATTCCCATCGGAGACTTACAGGTTTTGGGCCCACAACCCGGCTGTGGCCATGGCACTATCCAGACGCAAATGAATGTTGAGTCTGCTCTTACTATGGGGTTGGTACTCACTACAGCTATCAACCAATCCTCAAAACCCAAAACTCCAGTCTTAACCCCGGCTTCGCTTCCTTCAGGAGAATCTGAACCTACTGAGCATGTGGAAGTGGATAGTGAGGGTGTAGAGCTGTCTCTTTCTAGAATTATGCAGGCGCTGGCCATCCAAAGAGCGGAAGCACAAGCCTACTACCAACAGGCTAAGGTTGATAGTTCTGATATCAAACAAGTACTAACCGAAGTTACTGTTAAGGTCTCTCATTTAACCTCTGAGGTTTCCGACCTCCAACACCGGGTGGCAGCGGTGGAGGAGGTCAACACCCAAACAGTGAATCTGGTCAAATCTCAGGACTCACAGATGGCTCAGATGCAGTTCAAAATCGAAGATCTTGAAAACCGGCAGCGACACCAGAATCTCAGAATTTTTAGGATTCCTGAAGGCAGAGAAGGTTCTGACCCACGTGCATATATCGTTAATCTGCTGCAGAAGGCATTCCCCGATTTAGATGACTGGGACATGGACACACAAGTTCAGAGAGCGCACAGATTGCCACTACTCCTTCCACAGGGTAGTCGAGCTAAAACAAATTTTGCTAGGCCTATTCTTGTATTCCTCGGTAATTTTTTGCTTCGTCAGGCAATTTTCTTTAAGGCCAGGCCCACAACTCCTGTCAAAGTAGACACTATGTCAATATTTGTGCGATCCGATCTTTGTAAATCAACTATGGACAAGCGATGGCAGCTTTGTCAACATATGGACCCGTTTAAGGCTGTCTGTACACAGGTTTTTTTACAGGAACCTGCTCGTTTAAAAGTTATTAAGGATGGTTGTACACATTTCTTTTTTAATGAGCAGGAGGCTAAAATGGCGCTTTCTAAATGGCAGCCCATTCCTAAAGCTTGATTTGACGTATTGATTTGAAGACTAAATTTGCCATAAGTCGAAGGGGGGTTGAATGACAACTCTATGTATGACTAGATCTTCCTGCTTTAGTTTATATGGGTTTAGATATGGGTGTCTTTTTGTTTGTTGGTTCTCTTTTTGTTAATTATTTGTTCTTCTTGGGGGTACGGGCGGGTAGTGGTTGGTTCAGGGGGGGTCCTGGGTTGGGGTGGTTGGGCGTCTCCCACATGCTGTCAGTCTAGGACAGCAAGAAGGGGGGTGATTCCTTTTCTTAGACACGGGGTGGGGGGGTTGGAAGTGGAAGGGAGGGGTGAAGGAGGGGTGGTTTGTGGGGGTGTGGGGGTCAAATAGCCACGTCGTAGTTAAAAAAGCACAGAAAGAGTATAAAAAAAGCATTGAGTATTGGTTTAGTGTAAAACTTATTTTGTTGCGGATGGAGATTGATTCGATAACTATGATACCTGTATAATGTCGGGTGTTAAATTTATGAGTTGGAATGTCTCTGGGCTTAACCAAGCTACCAAGAGACGACTGGTAGCTGAAGAACTCAAGGTGTTTAAGCCTCATATAGTTGGGCTTGCGGAAACGCATTTGGCCTTTAAGGATAGAACTCTTCTCAAGCATTTGGGCTATGATGTGATTGTATGTACATCACAGTCAGCATCTATTCGTGGGGTCGCCTTATTGAAGTCTAAACAATGCACTTTTACGGTTTTACGCACACAGGCTGACTCTAGGGGGAGATGGGCGATTGCCCAGCTCTTAATTTTTGGTCATAAGATGACAGTATGTATGGTCTATGGCCCTAATCTTGATTGTCCTGAGGTCATTTCCTTCTTATGCTCAGAATTACTGGAATGGGCCGGCGACCTTATAGCTATGGGGGATTTTAACTGTATTTTGGACAAAAAAATAGATACTACAAATACCGCCGGAAGAGTTAGAATGGTTCAAGTGAGGGCTGCTATATTAGATCTACTACATATACACCGATTGGAGGATGTCTGGAGAAAACTTTTTCCTACAATACCAGGGTACACCTTTTTTTCTCATCCTCACAAACAATATTCCAGAATCGACATGATTTTTGCTAGCTATGTTTTGTTGGATAGATCTTCTATGGTGGTATGCCCCAAGGTAACATCTGATCACAATCCCATCTTGCTCACTGTTCAGTTTTCTTCAACAGTGAAACTACAAACGAAGGGATTTTCATTTCCCAGGCACCTCTTGAGTAACCCCGACTATGTAATATATATGCAAACAGTACTGAAGGAATACATAGAAAATAATTTACATACTGCATCTTTTGCTATAGTTTGGGATTGCTTAAAGGCATACGTGAGAGGGGCTACGCTCCAATACATTGTCAAGCAGAATCGGCTTCAAGTTAGCCAGGTAGAAAACGAGCAGCTGCAATACATTGATTTAGAGCAGCAACATGCCCGAGCGATTGCCATGAAGGACGCTGGCGAGGTATCAATATACTTACAGCTTATTGATGCGAGAGTAAGGCTTAGTAGAAGGTTAAAGGATAAAGTAGCTAGCAGATTTTTTAAATACAAAAGGAAACAATATGACTACAGTGAGCGGGTGGGACGGGTTCTGGCTTACCAGCTTGCTGATCAGAGGGCTAGGTCACTTATTAAGCAAATCAAAGGAGTAGATGGCTCGACTTACTCTAAATCTCAAGATATAATGGAGCAATTTAGGATATTCTATGCCAATTTGTATAAGGGGCCAGCTAGTTTCAATCAGCAATCAGCTATGGATTACATTCAAGAAAGTGAACTGCCAGTTTTGGAACAATTCAAACCATGGTGATGGATAGAAATGCGGACCTGATAGAAATTAATACTGCAATCGGTGCATTGCCTTCTGGCAAGGCGGTAGGCGAAGACACTATCCCGCTTGAGTTTTATAAAACCTTTAGGGATATATTGATCCCGCCGTTTCTGGAATTGGTTAATGAGATACTGCAAGGTGGGGATACGCCTCCCTCATGGAACATAACCAATATCATTGTTTTTCCAAAAAAGGGGAAGCCAGTCGAGGATATGAGCTCGTATCGACCGATATCCCTAATTAATGCGGACGCAAAAACAAATTCTAAGCTTCTTGCCTCCCGCTTAGCCCCCCTGATCCACCTACATGCTGGGACAGCATGGCTTTGTCCCGGGAAGGGACACTGCAGCGCACATAAATACAGCTATCGCAGCATTTGATGTTACCGAACACCTTGATCAGCGGATTGGGATGTTGATGCTTGACGCCGAGAAGGCCTTCGACCGAGTGGTCTGGGGGTTTCTATGGTATACCATGGAATCTCTAGGTCTCGGTCGGAGGTATATCTCGGCGGTACAGAAATTATATTCTAAGCCAACTGCTGCAATTAGGCTTAATGGTCTTATATCCCCCCATTTTGATATCCAGAGGGGCACTCGGCAGGGATGTCCGCTATCCCCTCTATTATTTGCTCTTTACATTGAGCCCTTTATCAGGCACTTGCTCCATAATGATTTTATTTCCCCAGTGTCCTTTAATGGTGTGGCTTTAAAGGTTACAGCCTACACAGACGACATTGCTATATACACTTTGAGACCAGTGGAAGCTATAGCAGTAATAATTCAAGAGGCACACATTTTTGGTTCTTTTTCTGGATACAAGCTTAATATAAACAAGACACAGTCAATTTTAAATTTTGTACCCGTATTTGCCCCCACCTTCGTTGGGCATTACTAGAACCGCTACTTATCTAGGAGTCTGCCTTAGCTGTTGTACTGGTGATCTTATCACCTTAAACTATGAGCCGCTGCTCAAAAAGGTTGCTGCAGATTTGCGTCGGTGGCATAAGCTACCACTCACTATTATTGGTAGGTGTAATGTTGTTTAGATGAACATTTTACCAAAGTTTCTTTATTTGTTCCGCACTATTCCTTCGAGAGTTTCTTTGACTTTTTTCAAGCGGCTGGATAGTGTTGTAGGTAGTTTTATATGGGGATACCGCAGGGCGAGGAGAGCTCTTAGGTACATTAAATTAACCTATGAACAAGGTGGTTTTAAACTCCCAGATTTCAAAGCCTACTTCTGGGCTGCTTTTGTTAACCGGATTCAGTGTTTACTTAAGGGACCTGAGGTGGATAAACCTTGGTTTGCGTATCAGTTGGCTTGTGGTCCCAACACGGGGTTTGTATTACATGAAATGTCCGACCCGAATTACTACAAAAGAGTGCGATTTAAGATTATTAGACATACTGCTCGTATTTGGCAGGATATTTGTAAAACTTATGCACTACCCGATCTACATGAATTTGTTTTTTTGTGGGGTAACCCGCGGCTACCTGGTATATTCTCTGTACCGCGGGGAATATGTGGCAACAGTGTGGTATAATACATCTTGGGCAGTTATATGACGAGCACGGTTTTAGGTCTTTCTCATCTCTCAAAGAAGAATTTGGGATAGATCATAAATCATTTTTTAAATATTTGCAAGTTAGGAACTTTTTTCTTCAAGGGAAACGTCTGTCAGTCCTACCGTGTACAACAGAGGTATTACGGGCAATCTTTCAGATTTCAGGGCGGGGTTGCATAGGGAAAGTGTACCAAATATTCCTAGCTGTCATGGTTGACGATGGTATTCAGATTACAGCTAAACTGAAACGTATTTTTGAAATCGACATTACTAATGAGGAGGTTTATTAATCATTGGCTTTAATCAATACAGCAGTTACCTCCATCAACTTAAAATTGCAACAACATCGTATTATGTTCATGCTGTATTATACCCCAAAGGTCATTTCAAAATGGGCTGTGTCCCATGCTTCTCTTAAGACATATTGCCCTAAGTGTAACGAATTTGCCGCGGATCTCCTTCATATGTTTGTTACGTGTCCAAATTTAAACACATTTTGGCGCGAGGTTACCCAAGAGTTGAGTAAACTATCAGAGAAGGACACTCAATTAACAGAGAAGGAAATTTTACTGGGGATAGTTGCAGATTCGGGCAATGTATCGAAATTCTTAGTCTCAATCATTATTGTTTGTGCCGGGTTGTGTATTGCTAGGGAATGGATCGAAGCACTGAGTCCTAAAATCTCGGAGTTTTGGTTGTTATTAAGGGGGGTTTACGAAATGGAATTGGCTCTAGCAAAAGCTAGGGGCCCACGTTCATTGATTAAATTTGAGAGGGTCTGGTCTTGCCTTCGGTGGGATTAGTGGACATCTTACCTATTATATTCCATTCTTATTGTGGTGCCAGCATTTAGTTATAACTTTTGATGTATTATTGTATATTTTTTATGTGTTGTTTTCTTTTTCTCTGATGATGGTATTTATACCTCTTTCTGTGCTTTGCATGATATTATGGTTAATGTAATTAACATGTGGCTAAATAAAATTTTAAAAAAACACACAAAAAACACAATTTAAATGCCAGTAAATGAACTGTACAAATATTTCAGACTATATCAGACTTTGGAAAGTGCAAATGAAGCACATTTTTTTGTAATTCTGAAGTGTGGTGGAAACAAATATTTTAATACCATCAAAACAAATGAATACACTAGGTGATGCCGATTTCCGCACATAATGCTTTGTGTACTGTGTATGTTTGTCAGTAAAACTGATTGTCTGTGCAAATGTAATGGTCATTTCAATTGAAAATGTGTTGTCTGTAATGGCAGTGCGCTATCACTCCACTCCACAACATTCTGCTCCACTCTATGCCACAGTACTCCCCTCCACTCTATGCCACACCACTCTATGCCACTTCACTTTATATCACTCCACTCTTAGACACTCTACTCCACTCTTAGACACGCTACGCCACTCCACTCTACGTCACATTACTCTACGACACTCCACTTCACTCCACTCTACGATACTCCAGGACACTTTACTCCCGTCTACGCAACTCCACTCTACTCCACTTCATACCCCAATGAGTAGTGCACTAGGAGACATGTTTGCAGAGCGGTTGAGAAAGGGGGCAGGGCCTCCGACAAGCTCTCAGCAGTCCCACTGTGTGGGACTTACTGGTGGTAACAGGAGGGTTCTTGGCCCCCCAAGACTCTCAGCATCCAAGGGGCCTTCATCCCCCAACAAGTAGTGCGCCAGGAGGTGCATTTGCAGACTGGATGAGAAACTGGGTTGGGCCTCCGACGAGCTCTCAGCAATCCCGCTATGTGGAACTTACTGGTGGTAACAATAGGGGTTCTTGGCCCCCAACGGCCCTCAGCAGCCAAGGGGACTTCATCCCCCAACCAGTAGTGCGCCAGGAGGTGCATTTGCAGAGTGGTTGAGAAAGGGGGCAAGCCTCCGACGAGCTCTCAGCAATCCTGCTGCTGGTGGTAAAAGGAGGGGTTCTTGACCCCCAACGATCTTCAGCATCCAAGGGGACTTCATTAGGGGAAGCCGAGCAATATTCTGCATGGTCACGGAACTCCGCAGAATTTGGCGAAGTTTTTTGGTAACTCCGCCGAATTCCGTGGAGTGAAACTCCATAAGCTCCACCCAGGCCTACACTCTACCACATTTCAGTTTACGACACTCTACTCCACTCCACTCTACGCCACGGTATGCCGCTCTGCTCCTCGACATTCTACTCAACAAGACTTCACTCTATGACCCTCTACTCCACTCTATGCCACTCTGCTCAATGACACTCTATTCCACTGTATGCTATGTCACTCCACTCCACTCTACAACACTCTACGTCACTCCACTCTATGACACTCCACTCTACTCCTCTCCATGCCACTCCACTTTACAACACTCTACTCCACTCTACTCCACTCTACGCCGCTCCAATCTATGACACTCTGCTCCACTCTATGCCACTCCACTCTACTCCACTACAGTCCACGATACTCCACCCCATGCTACTCTCCTCTATGCCACTACCTTTTAGCCATGCTAAACAGCAGCCCCACTGGTGTATTGTATTGTATTGTAATTGCATTTATATAGTGCTTGCTAACCCTGACGAGGCGTCGAAGCACTTTTTCGGCGAGTAGCACGCTATTACGGAACCCATAATGGATTAGTGGTGAATTAGTATAGTGAAATATGAAAGTGATTTGAGTGACGTACATGTTAGTTATTTGGATTGAGAAGGATAGTGGAGGGATAGAAGAGGGAAAAAGGTTGGCATTTATATAGCGCTTGCTACCCTTGATGCGGTGTTGAAGTGCTTTTTCGGCGAGTAGCACGCTACTTCGGAACCCATAAAGGAATGATTAGTGGTGAATTAGTATAGTGAAAATATTAAAGTAATTTGAGTGGTGGATATGTTAGTCAGTTATTTGTACAACATGGCTGAAACACATTGGCAAAGCCAATAGGTCTCACCTATCCAAGACCTATTGGCTTTGCACATGCTTGCTTGTATAGTGATTGTCACACCAAGCAAATCCCGTCCGGCCTGCCTATCTACCGGCAATAAATGATGGGGGCTCCTGCTGGCAGGGATTTACCACCTGCAGGAGTCTCGCTCTCTGCTGCCCCAAGGGACAGATAAGAAATGCTAAGATATGGAAACAGAAATGACTGCCTTCTAGAGTTTAGACCAATAAATGACGAGCATTGGCAAAGCTAGTAGATCTGGCTCTTTGTTTAATAAACGCCGTCAAAGCCCATAGGTCTGGCATGTAATGGAAAATGCAAACTAGACCTGCCAGCATCAGCAGTGCTTCTTAATGTTGCATGTTCAGTCTTCTTAAAGACTGTTTTCATTTAAAGGTGACAAGTAGCAAAAGATCCTGACTGGGCGAAGCACCTCTCCTTTGATAAATGTGTGTGGGTGTCAAAACCCATACTTTCACTCCCCTGATATATACACCCATGAATACAGAGCAGTCTTATTCTTCGGTTTGCCTAATGTATGTATTGCAGGGTGTGGTAATGTGTAGCTATTTTCTGTAACGTTTTTCATTTTCCCACATGGTATTATCTTCCCTTTAATTCTCCCCCTTATTCCCCTTAGTGTTAAGTTCCAAATGGAATGTTTACTATTGACAGTGGCAACCATGAGAAGCAGTTACTGGGGGAGAACCTGTATGAAGCTGTGGCCAGAGTTTCTTTTTTTCTGGAAATAAACCTTATATTTGAAGTTTTCCATTTCAACCTCGTGCTTCTTTGGGAATGCTTTACTACTACAAATGAGTCTTCACACAGGGTGAATTCATTTCATTTAAATGTACGTTTTTCATCAAAGGTTCTACCAGTTAATTAGATAATTTGGGTTGGGTGCCTGTGGGGTACTTATCAACTTGGGAGGGCCTTCGTAGACACCTACTACCCGGCCAAAATCCTCCCGAGATAGTCTGAAAAGGCATTATGTCACTAAGACATAATTAAAATATTCCCAAAATTTAAAGAATGCCATTACGGTCTTCTTGTCATTAATGTTCGTTACCAGCTCATACACCATATGTAAGCCATTGATTTCAACATCAAAATTTGAGCAAGGATTACTACTGTAAGATGATTTACTTCAATTCATTTTGTGTCATTGCTTCATCACGATGCACGCTAATTATGTGGTATGCTATATTTTAATGACAAAGAGAATCTGAACCGTTTTTGTCCCACTCCCTAAACGGCTTCGGCGAAATTGTCACACAGAAAATATAACGTGAAATGAAACCTCAAACTATATTTAGGTACATTTTCTGCCTATTCCTTTGCCCAGAGATCATGACGTCATTCCGGGGCACCTTTAACAACTGTGGGGCATATTATCAAGAAACGGCGTTAAAATAATCGCCGCTTTAGCGGCAGAAAACTGCCGCTAAAGCGGTGTTAATGGGCTTGATAATATGCCCTTGAGAATTCCAATAGAAGCCCATGTTCTGGTGTCAACATGGGCTTCTATTGGAATTCTCCAGGGCATATTATCAAGCCCATTATCGCCGCTTTAGCAACAGTTTTCTGCCGCTAAAGCGGCGATAATTTTAACGCTGTTCTTGATAATATGCCACTGTGTTATTATGCTCAAGGCTGAGGGCCTCGCCCTGACTGTTTATCTGTTGTTTCTTCGCCCGTTGTCATTGCCTGATGCCGCTCTCAAGAATGCTGCTTCATTTGTGTTTTGGGTGTACTTCCATTGTTCGGGTATCAGCATGGCATGCCATTTCTGACAGAATTATTCATACTTCCTTGGCACGAAACAAAGACTTTACTACGACGGAACATTGTGTTATGAATGTCTCTGTTGTTTGTAATATCTGAAACAATGCCGTCTCTCCCTCGAGACGTCTGTTTTTCCCAGTCGTAGGAAAATAGAGCAGTTTGGCTGCTGGCTGGCGGATGCTACCGCAAGTACCACAGGTCTGTTGGCATGGAAAGCATGCCCGGCGCACCGAGAAAGCTTGGATGCGAAGGCAGGCAGCACTGCCTTTAATCTGTGATGTTATTAGGGACAAATTGAGTTTCCTGTCTTGTAATCCAGGGTGATTTAGAGCTAGCTGCCTTGTGTGACTCGGTGCAGCCTTGTGCAGTAGTGTTGGGTCTCTGCCACATTGCACAGGACGCGGCGCGAGGGACAGCGGGGTCGGGATTTCCCTAGTTAGGACAGACTTCTGTGGCACTGGTTCGCGCGCCATGTTCTGATTCCGAGCCCTTCCTTGATCTTTCAGTTTGCCGGAAGTTCCTCCTTCGGATTTCTCGTCGGCCTCGATCGGAGACAGCGCTTTCCTTCGCTTGGACCATCAGTCTGGTGTCCTGACACTGACGTTTAACCACACGACTGAGCACTCGCTGGAGGATGACATCAAGCTGTCCAGGAAATGCCTCTGGGACAGGGCCTTTCTGAGCAAGGTATGTGCAGGTGAACCACAACACGTCTGTTTATTAATGTCTCTGCTAAATTCAGCACAGCTTCTGTTTTAATGCGTCACATGTCTCTCTCACTCAACAGCATATAATCTAGCATCCAGGGAGAAAACTTTACTGAATAAAGCTATCAGTGGCGCACTACAGCACAGATCGTATTTTATTGGTCTGTTACACTTTTTATTTCTTTTGCTTACGATGAAGGCTGAGTGATATACACCTGATGCACGCATTATCAGACATGTTCAGCCGACATATAATTTTACCAGCTGTGTAATTACAGGAGCGCGAGTTAGCCTTGAGGCAATCCATAACCATGTTGCAGCTGGAAACACACATTTTACAATGCTGCTCCTAACGTATCAAAGCTCATATGGTGGACTACTGTCCCTGTGTCGATTTAAACTCATAACCATTGACAGATAATCGCTGAGCCATACCCTTACAACATTGCCAGAACTTTTATGTTCTATCATCATCATTATGTTTTAAAATGAACTTCTATATATACTCCTCTCTCTCTCCAGGGTTTACATTACATGATGGATATTAATGCTTTGCAGCAGTGGAGGACCAAATTATGTGGCAGATTTGAGAGAATTATGCGTCAAGTCAAGGAATGGGAAATTATGCAGAACCTTTTTCTGTTAATAAATAGCTTTGCAGAACAGTACACAAAATATCATATTGTATGTATCGCATAACGGGGTACTTTGGGATTCAAGGTATGGGACTTGTGAATCTTCTAGAATCTTGATGCCCGTATAAAATAACTGCAACTTGGAGCAGGTGTAGGCTGGGAATTTGGAGTCTCGAGTACCAAAGAGACAGACTATCGTTCCAATAATATTTAGGGAAAAAATGTTGAAAGGTACGTTTCTATACATTTTTTATACCTAACTCCCTATATACGTACCTTGGTGATAAATCTGTCATCAAGGTACATTCTGTGCCCTTACCTTTTGATATTTTTTCCCTCAATATTCGTCTGACGCATCCAATGTTTCATCTATTCTCGTCGCCATTACCTTATCGCTGTACTGTTATCGACACTTGGTCTTTTATGTTTTAATACTTTAATGAGATATGTTTTCTACACTTTTTATGACTATTTCGACCCTCACGAATCCCCAAATGCAATCAATGTTAAACATACTCTAATAACATGTAAAGTACTCTGATACCTTCGTGTCTAGCTATCGCTATATAAAACTCTACAAAAAAATAATAATATTGTGTTAACAATATTCTTTCCCATCGATATTCAGGATTTGATATTCCCTGCTACAGTCCTTTGAGAATAGGGTATATACACAAGAATATATGTGATGACCCCTTGACAAAGCCAATCAGCCTGTTTTATTCAAAATGATACCCCCCCTATATTGTGATGTTCTTTTTGTTACAGGGATGTGGGGGGGACTTTGATGTTGGGGGTCCTGACCCACTTGGGTCAAATGTGATCTCCGAATCTTTCCAAAGGAATTTTCATCTGCCTGATGGATATATCTGTTAATTAATGCATAGTATTTAGTAGTGTGTGTGTGTGTAGTAAATCTACTTTTCCTTTTTCAAAGAAAAAGTCCTGACTGGACATTAATTTATTGAGTGATGTTGTTGCGTGTCAATGGATAGAGATTACTAGTCCACATCACCTCCCCCGAGTAAGCCATGGACTGCTCTGCTTCGTTACCCTGAAAGAGTCAAGTGCTACAATGGGGTGCTTGGTTCTCAGTACGGATACAATTGTGGACCTTTTACTTGCACAGACCTCACATCCTGTTAGGGCCAGTTTTAGGGCAGTGCGACCGGTGCAATTGCATCTGACGCTGACTTTGGTGGGGGCGCTGTGTTTAAAAATAACTTATGGGTTTAAAAGCATGTGAACTCCCTTGTGCGTCCAGTAGTTTCAGACAACAATAAAAATGTCAAGATGACTCTGGTGAATAATGTTACTGCTGGTGAGAGATCGGAATTTTTTCTAGTGGCAGTTTTTACTCATTGCAAAGTAGTGCAGAGGGATAATGTGCCTGCTACAAAGAACTTATACCATGCAGATCACAAACCTGGGGTGGGTGAACTATGAGTAGCGCTTTAAAAAAATTAAATGTATGTCAGAGAGGGGTTATGGAGAGATGAGGGGCACTGTTGGAGGTGGTAGTGAGGGAATTTGTGGAGAAGGAGGTCATGAAGGAGGGGTGCCAAAAAGACTCGCTCCAGGCACCACCAGCACTAAAGCTGGCCCCTCATCCTGTGCAATTAATAACCAAATTTCTTACAATGTGAATGAGCAAGTTGTTTTTTTTGCACTTTTTTTTAGGAACAAACAGCTCTGGTATATAGTAGATCCAAAGAGAAGATGAAAAGAATTTTAAAAATGAAAAAGCAATTTTAGACCAATTTCTTTTCTTCCTTTGCCTGTGAAAATCATGGAAAGAGAGGTGATTGCCCAACTATATAAACACATTGAATCAACCAAATTAATGGATTCATCTCAATCAGGCTTTCACACACAATATAGAATATAGCACACAATCTGTATTGCTTACCGTTACAGAGATATTGTACTAAACTCTAGACAAGGGCCCTGAGGCAGTCCATATCTTGTTAGACAAGGCATTTGATATGGTGCCCCATGATATTCTATTACACCGTTTTGTACAGGTTTGGGATCAAAGGAAAAGCTTGGGAGTGTTTCTCTTATTTTCTAGAACGCCATGTTCAAATTGTAAAAGTAGGTACATTTGTCTCCACTCCACAGCAATTAAAAGGGGAGCACCTCTGGGCTCTCCTCCCTGAGCCAAAGCTTGTATAATGGGTACATGATCCCTTGGGCTTCCTTGATTGAATCCTATGGCTTTTTATTAATATCAAATGCATACCACACACAGATTGTGCTCTCTTTTAGGGATGAGCCGCATTCTGTGACAGAATAACACCAGTTATGGCTTTCACAGGTGTCTAAATTGATGAATGGCAATTCGCTAAAATCCTCTTTCTCCATGTGGAACTCCTGATGGTGGCGAAAAGAATTAGGACAGCTGCCATCTCTAGTAGAATCAGTTAAAGGCCTACGAATGTATGTGGATAATAAGCTCTCTTTTGGACACAAATTAATAAAGTGATCTCGTTCAGTTTTTTCCACATTCACTTGCTTCATAAAACCCTCCCTTACCTTCCAATAAGTCACTGGAAAACTGTGATCCGGGTGATAATTAATTCTCGCTTGGACTGTTGCAATAGACTGTATGTGGGTTTACCCATGTCTTTGACTGTTAGATTGCAGCTCATCCACAATGCCCCAGCCATGCTTCTGTTAAATGGCCCTAAGCATCTCTCTATTCAAAAGCAGTTGAGAGAACTTCACTGGCTCCCTGTTCACAAGAAAGTCATGTTCAAAGCAGTGTGCCTCTGTCCCAGGTCTATATCTGGCAAGGGCTCCCAGACTACTAGAGCACACTTCAAACCATACTGCCCTGCCTAAGGGCTAAAAGAAAGTAGCTATGAAACCATACCTGCTGGATGACTACTGAACGAGAAACAGAAACAGTGGCAGACAGTGTGTGTGTTCCATAGTTTGCTATCCAGCAGAGGCAACCAGGAATTGAAATGAGTGAATGTGGCGAACAGGGCAGAATACGATCCCTGAGCTGAAGATTGGAGATGGCAGCATTTTGTTGTTTATATATGCACGAGGCCTGGCTTGTATCTGGCATGTAGAATGGGAAAGATGGGTTGCACAGTGACCATAAAAAATATAAAACATGACAAGGGTCAAGTGACGAATCAGCAGGCAGGTGGGCAGCAGCAATCTGGTTGACCTCCAGTGAAAAACAACACGTTGGAAGTTTAAAGACAATCTTTCAGTGAGTGAGTCCGAGCACCGTTAGTCCCTTTAAAGGTGGCGAAGGGTGCACTGCCCCACGTGCTATTTGTGAATGTCTGCACCAGCATGACTCCCACATATAAGCAATCACCATTATGACGGAGGAATAAGGAAATTAAAATGCTGTCTGAAATGCAGTGTCCTTCTCTCAGTGGGGAAGGACAGTGAAGGTCTCTCATGCAATAATCACATCTGCGCTGGTTTTGGACACAAGAGTAGATGAGGTGAGGGTGCAGAGATTGTTGTTATAGAGCACTCAAGGACAAATTTGTCATTTATGCGATACAAAAAATGAGTTTTTCCAAGGAGGACATGACTATCTAAAAACATCATCACAATTCAAACTGTATTTCCTATAGAAACTGTAAAAATAATTATGATGGGATTGAGAAATGAGGTTATGTAATCAGATGGAAATGCTTTTTTAAAGTTCTGTTTAAATGAGTAAATACATTTTTTTTTTTGAATTACATAAAATTTGAAGTTGATGATATTTTTAGATAGACATGTCCTGAAAAGCTCTTTTTGTATCTCATCAATTATAACCAGTGGGCTTTTCTGGTTCAAATTTCAGTAGTACTGATTTAAAATGCCAATTTTGTGTATGAACTTTGTCATTTAGTCCATCAACTATTTCACATACCTTATTAAAGCAGTGAATGTGAGACTGACATCGAATTGCAATTGCTCTTTCTAATATTTTGAGAATAATGGCTTGTGTGTCGGGTTGAGATACATATTTATTTAATGAGAGTATTGCCCTGTATTTGAAGGTGCAAAGGATATTTTGTGACTTGTTTGAGAGATTTGTGAGCACATTTGAGTGTGAAGATGTATGTAAGGCAATATGTTTGTGCTGAAAAAGGATATAGGTAGTATGCTTTTAGTGTGGGGAGCAGGGGATGCATGGTGTAATACACTGATGTAAGTCTGCATAGAATGCATGCTCAGTTTAAGTGCTGGAAGAGAGAGCTGGAATTCCCCTATGAAAAAGGTTTAAGGATTGCGTGGTGATCTTGTGTTGCTGCTGGTCTTGGTGTAACTCTTTAGATGGATAGAGGCTCACGTATTCAGAGTGTGTGCCTTCTTTGGCTTTGTTAGCGCCTTGGAGCATTTACAACTGCTATTTATAGCTTTGTGTGTCTACCAGTGACCAAAGATGAATTGGGTGCATGGAAGATGGTTGCTGTAAACCTCTATGACAATGCGGGAAATGGCGTGTTGGACTTAGATTGACCACTCAAGTGTAATTGTAATTTGTAAAGCGCATAAAACCAAAAAGGCATCAAAACGCTATAACCGGTAAGAGCAAATGGGGAGACCAACAAAGCCAATTATGGTTGTGAGAAAAGCCAAGTTTTCACATGCTTGCGAAACGTGGAGTAAGAATTAATGCTAGCAATATGTGCAGGGAGAGTGTTCCATCTCCTGGCAGCTGCCAAAGAAAAAGCACGCTCACCCCATCACGCCTTCCTAAAATGGGAAACAATCATTTTCCTCTGACCAGCCGATCTCAACTGTCTGCTGGGAAGATACCTGTTGAAGACAGTTCTTAATAAGAGCCCTGCTGGTTGAGGGCCTTATAAACCAGGCACAGGGCTTTAAAAATCAGCTGCTTCCTCCCTGGGAGCCAGTGCAGTGTCCGGAATCCCTCCCTCACCGAGAGATGTCCGCAATCCCTCCCTCACCGAGAGATGTTTAGGAATGCCCAACACCAGCCCCGCAGCTGCATTTTGGATAACCTGAAGTTTATTAAGCAAATACTGGTTGGTGTTCAAATATAGAGCGTTACAGTAGTCAAGGCGAGATGTTATGAGCACATTGACCACTGACACTCTTAACTCTCGGAAAGGAAGGGAAAGATCGTCTTCAGTCTCCTGATGATCCATAAACAGGAACTCACTGTCCTATTGGCCTGAGAGTCAAATGTCAGTGTGTTATCAAAGCTCTCCCCCAGATTTTTAGCAGAGGTTCCTCGAGCAGGTAGTGGACCGCATGTCTCCGGCCACCAACGGTCAGTCCAATCCAAGTTTTCCGCCTCGAAGACCACGATCTCTGTCTTCTTGGTGTTCATCTTGAGCCAATTCTCTCACATCCAGGTGCTTACTTTCACTATACATGACCTGAACTTGTCACCTACTCCTGCACAATCATCCGATCTAGAGACGATGATTTGGGTTTCGTCCATATAGGACAATACCTGAAAACCAATGGAGCGTACAAGTTTTGCCAGTATGGCCACATAAAGATTAAATAATGTGGGACTGAGGGATGACCATTGCAGGATACCATAAGGAAGCTGGAAAGTCCCCGCAGCTCACTATTTGGATCCTATTCAACAGAAAGGATTCTAATAGATTTAAGTCAGAACCCCTCAGTCCACCCTGACGCAGTCTTTGCACCAATGGCAGTGGAGAGATGGTGCCGAAGGCTGTGGATAAGTCTAGCATAACTAGAATAGCCGTTCCTCCCTGATCCATCATCTGCCGCTGCGATCATTGCTGATTCAGTACTGTGGTTCCTCCTAAAGGCATTCTGTGAGGAATCCAAGCTCAAGATCTGTAAACTACTGCGCTAATTCCTGATTTATGTGCCTCTCAAGGATTTTGGCCGGTGTGGGCAACAGGGAGATAGGTCGAAGATTTTTCAAATCTCCCGGATCCCCATTCGGTTTCTTTTTAAGGGGAATGATAATCTCCTCTTTCCAGCACTGGGAATAGACTCCAGACGGCAGCACCTGAGCATAAACTTGTAAAGTGTTGCTGCTATTCGTGGTAAAATTTGCCTGACACAGTGCATCTTGGATATTTACTTCCCAGATTTTTCAGGACTTTGTAGTAGACATAAATGCTGTTTTCATTAATCACATTGCCACAAGTTGCACAGCACAGATGGAGTGGGCATGAGGGTTTGCATCTGATGGTTGCTGTGCTGCTTGAATGGCTTTTTTGCATGATTTTACAACACTCTACATCAAGAGAAAATGGTCTTTACAACCAGTGGCAGGAGTTAAGTGTAGTGCAAGGGGTCATGACTCTTTAGATGGGTAGAGGTTCACTTGTTAAGAGTTTGCATCTTTGATTTGTCAGAGCCATGGAGCGTGCAGAAAGGCTGTTTGCCGTTTTGTGTGTTGAGCTGCTTCTAAAGCAGGTCGTCGGCAGGGTACACAGAGATTCTGTGCTCAAAATATTAGTGAATTAGTCTCTATCACAATAATAGAAGGAACATTACCTTCATTACTTTGAATTAGTATTTTAAAACTACATTGAGTATACAGGTTCATTCAACTGCTGTCAAACCCTAGCAATGGAGAACATGTTTTTCTCTTAACTTTACAATGTAGTAAAAAAAGGAAGTGTAGATGGTGAAAACTTTTTTATGGATGACTATCAACATCTATCCCATGTAAAACCAATGGTTGACTGACTGGCACTCGGGTGAAAACGGGAACCAATAGACTTAGGGCCTGATTTAGATCTTGGCAGACAGGTTAGTCCGTCACATCAGTGACCTATATTCCGTCCACCTAAATATAAATCCCATAGGATATATTTGGATTTATATTTCGGCGGACGGGATATCCGCCACCGTTGTAACGGAGTAACCCATCCTCAAGAAGCCCTCCGCAGACCATACGGACCTCAAGAACTACAGACCCATCTCTTTCCTCCCCTCCGCTGCCAAAGTCACTGAGAAGATCGTCAACAACCAGCTCACAAACTTCATAGAATCCAACTCGATCCTGGACTCTTCTCAATCCGGATTCCACAGCAACCACAGCACAGAGACCGTCCTCCTAGCCGCCACGGATGACATCAGCACTATCCTCAGCCAAGGCCACACGGCAGCTCTCATCCTACTAGACCTCTCAGCAGCCTTCGACACCGTCTCCCACCGCACACTAGCCGCCAGACTCCACGACGCCGGCATACAAGAAACTGCCCTTGACTGGATCCGCTCCTTCCTCGCCGGCCGAACTCAAAGAATCGGGCTCCCGCCCTTCCTCTCCGAACCCACAGAGATCAGATGCGGAGTACCCCAAGGATCCTCCCTCAGTCACATGCTCTTCAACATCTACATGGCCCCACTCGCAACCATTGTCAGAAAACACGGACTCAGCATAGTATCCTATGCCTACGACACCGAGCTCATCCTCTCCCTCACCAAGAAACCCGACATCACCAGACACAATTTCCAGGAAGGAATGAAGGACGACGCATCCTGGATGTGCAGCAGCTGCCTGAAGCTCAACTCGGAGAAGACGGAAGTCCTCCTCCTCTGATCCACCCCCTCTGCTTGGGACAACACCTGGTGGCCCCCTGCCCTCGGCAACCCTCCCACTCCTAAAGACCACACCCGCACCTCAGCATCATACTCAACTCCTCCCTCACCATGAACCGACAGATCAACGCCGTATTTTCCACGTGCTTCAACACCCTCTGCGTACTCTGCAGAGTTCCTCGAATCCAGAAAGACCGTCACCCACACACTCATAACCAGCAGACTGTTCTACGGGAACACCCTCCACGCCGGAATCAACAAATCTCTACTCCACAAACTCCAAACCGTCCAGAATGCCGCAGCAAGACTCGCCCTCAACATCCTACGACAAGACCACATCACACAGCACCTATGAGACCTCCACTGGCTCCCTGTCAAAAAAAGAGTGGCTTTCATGCTCACACGTGCCTACAAAGCCCTGCACAACACCAGACCCCAATACCTCAACGAAAGAATCTCCTTCTACGCCCCCAAGAGGAACCTCCACTCCGCCGTCCTTGCCCTTTCCGAAATCCCACGCATCCGCAGAACCAGAGCGGTAGGAAGATCCTTCTTCTACATCGCGGCCAAGACCTGGAACGAATTCCCCCTCAGAATCAGGCGAACCCTCACACTGCAAGCATTCAGGAAGAGCCTCAAGACCTGGCTCTTCGGTTGAGCTAGAGCTGCCGAAATCCCCCCTTTCCCCCAGCGCCTTGAGACCCTCACGGGTGAGTAGTGCGCTTTACAAACCTCTGATTGATTGATTGATTGATTGAAACTGCCTATCGAGTTAGAACTTCGGTCAGAAATTTGGGAAACTTCACGTTATGAGAAGGCAGAACGTCCCTTCAGCCAGATGTTCCACCCATGGAGGGCAGGACATCCGACAACAGGAAACTGATACCGTGGCAACTGGTGGGGTTATTTTACTCACTGCTGCTCAGTGATGTCCTTATCCTTAGCCTTAGTGGGTTTACAGCAATTACTCCTAGGCTGAGGATTTCCCAAGCCAGACATCCATGCGTCATGAGACGCTTGTTTAGAAGTAATTCATGTTAGTAGTTTTAGGAAATATGTGCATCATATACTCACGCCCTTCACGTGGCTGAGTTCAGGATGAGGTTGGTTTCTGAGACTACAGTTTACAGAGAGGTTGCTTGGACTTATCCATGCTTATTTGCACAATTAATAGCATGAGAAGTGTAGGCATCTTGATGTCAGGTATGAAGACGTAAACATGTAAAGGTATCTTGACAGAAAGTGCTACTATGATCATAACACCTGTACTGTACCTCACCCAGATGAATCCATACCTGGACTGCTAGGTTCCCTATCAGACATGTCAACCTTTCTAGGCTTCTTTATATATCGGATTAACTGGTTGAAGAGTTAACCACTCCCTATAGCCAGACAGACTCTTAGATTGGCTATCAGAAATTATATATATAGGCCTCAGGTTTCACACATGAGATCTTATTACATTATATATCAATTAGCACACCTCACGAGATTACTGCCAATGTGCAGTTATAAACTGGCAAGGGTCAAGTTTGAGAAGGAATTTCTACACTCTTCGGGCGCTCTAGATTTGCTATTCTGCCAGTCTAAGAGGACAACGAGGACAGTATAACCCATAATCCAGTCAACAGGGGCAGCCAGATGGAAAGTAAACAAGACTAGATACCTATACACATACTGAGGCAGCCTTATGGCGAAATGCAGGTGTAGTATTCACTGAGCACACATGGAAGGTTAAATTCACAACGTTTATTTAACTATTTACAACTACAGGTACAGAGTATGTAAAAGAAAAGCCAACAAGAGCTAGATGTTAATGCAGCTCAGCCCTTCTTAATCAGCTCTAACGCACTCCAGACGGAATACTCAGAAACTCAGAACTCTGCACCACAGTTTCCATCTCCCAGTCACCATACTCATGGATGCTGCAGTCACACAACAAATATCTCAGACTGATACCACATAACTGCTTTTGCACAACAGAGCTGTTTTACACAACCAATGAAAGGTAAACTTCCTTAAATATACCTCACTCATCCACATCCATTCACTACTAAAAGCTTGCTATATCATTATACTCCAAAACACTCTCTACAAGACATGAAGGGGAGAGGAGTTGGCCTAACGGCTAGGGCGGTCGACCTCGAATCTGGGGAACTGGGTTCGAGTCTCGGCAATGACGCTGAACATCCTGTGATTCTGGGCAAATCACTTAATCTCCCCGTGCCTAACAAAAATGAATGTGTCCTCATGTAATGCAACTGGTGCTATGTAAAGCACTCTGATACCCGATTCGGGTCAAGTTCGCGCTATATAAAACTCTGTAAAATAAAAAATAAAAAAATGAATTATATCTTTCATACTCAACATCACACTCAACTAATCCATACAACCAATACACATGAATATAAATAAACATTCAGCACTGACGCTGCCAAATTGTGCTCACATGTTCTCATACCAGGGCTCCGTAACTTACAGTTCACAACTGCGCATCTGCACCACCATAAGCTCCACATCTGTGGTCTACAAAATGTGCAAGTCTTGCAATGTCCAGTTGTCTTGTGCTCCATACACCAGCCAGACCTTACACAATTTAAAAAGCTCCACACCTAAAACTATCACTGAACATAACATATAAAAGCAAAACTACAGGCTCACCACACCTACAGTCACAAGACACTTGGGACTTGCAGTAGCCGACTGACTGCAGTAGCCGACTGACTAGGGACTGCCGACTGACTAGGGACTTAATACCCCAGCCAATTCGCTGCATCAGTTAGAGGGCCCAAGCATGCACCCCAGAAAACTGCCTGACTAAGGTTCCCCACACTGCAGTGTGACACACCACTACACATCAGTCTTGTGTTATAAACAAAGACCAAGAATGACATACCCTAGCACGGCTTGCACTACTCCAGTTAACCAAGGGATCTATAGCCCAGCCAAAACTAAACCAGTCTTGTGTCTCCATATCCCAAACTGACAATTCAAAGCCATTAGAAAACATTGACAAATGCATGACTGCATACCTGCAGGCCTCCCACACATGCATCCCAAACCCACACAAGACTTGTATGCATTCCATCTCAACCATACACTAGAGGCTTTATTCCCTGGTCTCAATAGAACAGCCATTCCCTTTCGCCATTCGAGCTGCACATGCACACCCTATGTGTGTACAGCCGGCACAAGCTGAATTTAACCTCACTCACCTCAAGAAGGCAATGTCAAGCAAAACAACAGCCTCACTCATGAAGCACACTCTGTGACACATCTCCTAACCGTACCCAACAACCACTAAAAAGGACCACACAACTGTTGTATCACTGGTACATTGTCCACACAGTGCAAGACAATCGCATACAAAGACCAGTATGTATTACCTCGCTTACACGCCGGCTTTTGGGGAAAACTCAGTAGCATAAATATACTCTGACATGTTGCTTGACGCCCGGAAACCTGTAACAACCTAACATATCTATGTAGTGTTGAAATACTAGCAGTAAATCCAACCAGTTTATCACAGCTGAAATTTGCCGGTAAATTTCATCCAAAATGCTGATACACAACGTCCCCACAGTTCATGAAAATGTTGCCATTGATGTATCCTATTTGTGAACAGCGCCAAGTTGTAAAGCATTGGGATGCAATGTTACCTTATGCCACTAAATAAGTGCATGGACAGCGACGTTTTACTTGCAGACACCTTCTTCGATAATGGTCATAGCAGGTAAATACACCTTTTAATTTCCCAGCATATTTCTAATATTTCAACTCCATATGTTGTTTGAACAAAGGAAATATATTGGATACACTGAAAGCTCTGCAGCGTTAAGCGATGACGCCTGTTCTCACGTGCCTAGCAATGAACCTGTTCATGTTTGCAAATCCCTGCATGCAGGCACTGCACAAAAGACACAACATATCCTATGAAGCTCGTCCACACTCTCACTCACACACACACCGACCAAAGCAACAGACAAACTGTCTCGAGGGTAGACAGCAGGATTAAGACACAAGCTGAAAATAAGGCATCTTGCACGGGGTTTAAATGAATGAAAAACAGCCATAGAACAAAATAACTTGTGATTTCCATAACACTGCACCCCCACCCAAACTAAAGGAAGAGGTGATAACCGCAACTACACAGCCTGTAGGTTGGTGCTCCCTGGGCCTTCTCAGGTAGGGCTCTCTGTGACTGTACAACTGCTGACTCCTGCAAGTGCTGTGTAACTGCACATCTAATGTTCTATGTAACTGCACTACGCGGTTGTTAGAGCTTTCTGTGCACTCCTTAAAGAAAGACTTGCTAATAATGTGCCTCATATAATGCACTAACTAACCAAAGGTTAATGCATGTGTCCATGAATCACATCATTCAAAGACAACAAAACTTCTCCTTTGTAAGCTTTTCCTGTGTAATGTGTGCTCCTCTCTGAGACACGTTTTAAAAAAAAAAAAAATTTAAATTTATTTTATTGATTTTCTTAGAACATTCAACAGCGAGACCCAGCGATGCATTTTCACACTACACACTGCACTCATTTTTAACATGTGACAAATGGCAACAGTTGATGACAGTACAGGTATCCAGTAGACACAGTTAAGAGCATAACATTCCCACTTGTGGTCGCCCATTCTTGTATGGTCTACTGCTAATCCAGCACATTGGGACTATATCTAGCAGGAGATTGAAACGTTCGCGTCTATAATGTAAGTAAAAGTGACTGCAAATCTTTGAGTGTTCTAACCATGCGTTTAGTCAGGTGTTACGTTGATACCACTAGGTGAGGTGAGCTGGTAAGTATTGTATAATTCCCAGAAGTTTTTGGGCCTGTTACGTGGGGGGAGTAGTTCACTGAAAAGTTCCGTCTGCGTGCTGCAGAATGTCATGTCACTCTTCCACTGGGTTATCGTGGGGAGTGGACCTCGAGACCAGTTGATCGCAACCCTACGTTTGGCCATCTGCATTCCCATATCGACCAACCGACGGACCCCTTTGGGAATTAGTTTAGAGTAGCCCAATAATGCCAACGTTGGGTCGGGTTCAAGGGCTAGCTTAGTGATTTGACCTATTTCCCTGAAGACTGAGACCCAGAAGGCCGCGACGCCGGGGCATGACCAGGCCAGATGGAGGAAGTCAGCTAATTGTGCATAGCAGCGGTCGCATGTCGTGTTATCCCGCAATCCGTACCTGTGCAGCCTCTCCGGTGTGTAATAGACCCTATTTAGGTATTTAAAGTGTACCAGTCTTTGCCTACCATTAAGTGAGATCCGCTTGGTACTGGTGCAGCAATAGGTCCACATAGTGTCAGCTATTTCTACATTCAAGTCTCGCTGCCATGCCAAACGAGCCTTGGTGTAATGGTTCGCTCTGTATAACATGGATAAGTTATAAATAGTAGCTACTATGCGCTTTGGGGATTTCGCCCGTATAATGTGTGTTAAAGCTAATAGTTCCGGTGGTTTGAGATATTCATCCCCCAGTAGTTCTCTCAGCGCGTGTCGTGTTCTGTGGAATTGGAATTGCGTCTAAATGGTAGGTTCCGGTTCATTGGAGCTAAAATCATCCCAAACTTTGGATACCCCACCATCGAACAGCTCCCCCACTGTATGTATACCTAGAGTATTAAGTGCTTGTGTGACCCCTCTTTCTCTGCAAGGTGATAGCCATGTACACCAATCTAGTGAGGCCGACGGTGAATACAGGATCGCACCCGCTTGTAACTGCAGTAGGTAGTGCCAGGCATGTGTCGTGGCATTGATAGAATCTAAGATGCATGTCCTACGGTCTGCAGCCTGAAACAGCATCGCAGGGAGTGGGAGCGAGGCTGCCACCTCCGATTCTAAACGTAGGTGCGGTATGTCTGGGGAGCCATGTATCCAAAAGTATGCATGTGCACCTTGTGTAATATAAATCAAAATCTGGTGCACCCAGTCCGCCCATAGAATAAGGCAGTACCGGTATCTGCCACTTAATGCGCGGTTGCTTACCAGCCCATGCCAACCTAAACATCAGTGAGGTGAGGCGGTCGAAGAAGGCTCGTGGGAGAACCATGGGAATATTGGTAAATAAAAACAGAAGTCGTGGCAGCACCACCATTTTCATGATGGATATTCTACCGAGAAGGGACAGCGGGAGCTTTATCCACCTCTCAACATCATCCTCTAACTTGCTAAAGGTCGTCCCGTAATTTTCCTTCAACACTGTCTCGGAGTCCGTGTGTATTTTTATACCCAAATATCTTACCGCGTCTGTGGTCCATAGCAGAGGATAGTCTAGGTCAAATTGAGGGGTGTTCGGTGTAAGTGGAAAGACGATGGACTTCGGCCAGTTGACATGTAGACCTGACAGGACGCCAAAGCGCACCACCTCACGGAGAACTGCCGAGAGGGTGGATTCAGGGTGTCTGACGTAAAGGAGTGTATCATCAGCATATGTGGATACTATAATTCTATAGCGTGGGAAGCATATACCCCGATTTTGATGATATTCCCGCAGCGCACAGGCTAGGGGTTCTGCCACTAAAGCGTAAAGCAATGGAGATAATGGGCAGCCTTGTCGTGTGCCCCTTGAAATGCTTATAGGGTCCGTTACTATGTTGCCAATTTTTTTCTGGCCGAGGGTATGCTATAAAGTGTGCCTAATAGTTGGAGGAAAACAGGGCCCACTCCCATCCTAGTCAGTACGTGTGTCATAAACGGCCATTCTACAGAATCAAATGCCTTCTCTATGTCTAGGAAGACCGCCACAGCTGGTATTTCAGTTCTGATATGTTGTAGGGCTACGAAGACAGTGCGTAAGTTGTAAGTCAAATTTCTGCCGGGGACAAACCCCGCTTGTTCCGGTGAAACTAAGATTGGGACTAGAGGGACCAGTCGGTTAGCGAGGATTTTTGCGAATATCTTCGTGTCTACGTTAAGCAGAGACAGAGGACGATACGAGGCACATTCCTCCGAGGACTTACCGGGCTTGAGAAGAGCTACTATCACTGCTTCTGACATAGAGGGTGGCATATTTCCCGTAACACACATGTCATCAAAGAGCGTAGCCAGCTGTGGAAGCAGTAAATCTATGAAGGCCCTATAGAATGTAACCGTGAGGCCGTCGGACCCTGGAACACTCCTTGCTCGCATACTAGTTAAGGCTAGAAGAATTTCGTCTCTCTCTATGGGTCTCATGAGGAATTCCCCGTGGGTGTTAGAGAGCCACGGTAGATGTATGTGTGCCAAGTAATCAATTATCTCTTCGTCAGTGGCAGCGTTTCGGGAGGCATATAGTTCGGTATAATATTGACGGAATCTATCCGCCACCTCTGTGACAGCAGTCAAGATCTTGCCCTCAGCCGATCTAACTTCCACCGTTTGCATCGTTTCCCTGCGTTTCTTGAGCAACTGTGCTAATACTGACCCTGGTCTTTCACTCTCACCATACGCCCTGACTGTGGCGTATTTACCCAGATGTTTGATCTCGTCATCAGCTGCCGTATTGTATTCTCCCAGCAACTCTGCGAGTTCCCTCCTAACCGAATTGTCCGTATCTGCCAACAGGCGACGCTCTAGAATCTTGATTTTCCCCTCTAAGTCTGTTAGGCGGTTACGTATAGAACGGAGGACCCCGAGTGTTTTGATATAGTGATCCCCCTAATGTAGACTTTGAAAGCTTCCCAGACGACTTGATAGTCATCCACAGAGCCCACATTCTTATCAAAAAAGGTCTCAATAGCCTCGGCCAGTTCATCCTTAAATACCGCGTCAAGTAGGGAGTAGGGAGGAAATCGCCAAGTAAATGGGGGTATAAGCCTGCAAGGTGTGTCCAGCACCAAGAGGATCGGCGAGTGGTCAGAAAGTGTACGTGGTAACACCTGGCAGATGCGGACCTTGTCGCAGAGTGACCTAGCGGCAAGCCAATAGTCAATACGAGTGTGTAAGTTATGATATGCAGAATAGTGTGTATAGCCTCCCGTGTGCGGGTGTTTCAGACGCCACACGTCGCTTAAGTCAAACCTAATTAACGCACATTCCACCGCCCTAGCAGCTGCAGTAGTGTGTCTCTCAGGTCCCCCCGATCTGTCCAAACTGGGGTTCCGAACCAGGTTAAAATCGCCCCCCCATAGCTGGAATCCCTCGCTGTGGCAGCCCACTCTGTTTGCCAGTGTAGAAAAAAACTCAGGGTTATCGAAATTTGGGCCATATATATTCACAATGAGTAAATCCATGCCCTTCCCACTGCACTTAGTGAAGACGTATCTGCCTTCGGTATCGGTGGACAACGGATTAATAGTGAGTGCTGCCTTAGGGTTGACCCATGTGAGTATGCCTCGCGCATGTGTGGTGAAGCCTGCAGCATGGATGTTACCGTGCAGGCCTCTACAGCGTAACTTGGGAGAGTTAAGTGGGAGATGCGTTTCTTGCAGAAGTGCCACATCTATGGCGTGCCTCGTCAGATATGAAAGGACTTTGCGAACTTTTCTATAATCATTCAGTCCCCTAACATTCCATGTGAGTGTTCTGAGTGTGTCCACCCTGGAATCCCGGCCGTCCTCCGCTATATGTGTCTTGGGATCAGTCAGTGTCGCCATATCACAGTAGTGCGTGGTACTGTGGTACCGTGTAGCGGGTGAGATTGTCTAATGCCATGTGCAATACATCGTCTGAGTCCCATCAACCCTCCGCCCCCCACCCACATCAAGGCCCCCCCAACCAGGACCTGACAAAAAAATACCCAGAATTCCCCCCTGAACAAAACGTGCATAGTGCTGTTGCGAACAAAAATCCGCTATCCCTCCCACCAAGATTCAACAATAACAATACCCCAAGTGTGTGTTTCACTCGTAGGCGGAGGTTGCCAACAGTGTACTGTCGACCTACTGGGTGTCAGTGGTCGGCCCCCCCGCACACCAACATGCCAATATTAAGCATTAGCTGAAGGTATACGTATCCCACACACAGTATATCAGTGTTGCCAAGCAATTAACCAAGTCCGCACCTCAGCTAGTCTCTAAAGTGTCAAACTGTGGGAGGTGGTAGAAGCACAACAGTGTGACTGTGCGACTTTAAAGACCCAAGCTACCCCCCAGTACCTCCCGAGTTCTGGAATATCTCATAAGCTATGTTGGCAATCTCCATTCCCCACAAATACATGAGTCTTATCTGTGTCGTGATCGAGCAAGAGATCAGTCCTGCTCCTCCAAGGATCCTCCAACCGCTCCAGTCGAGAAGTCCCTATATGGGCTGCGCCGCTGCTCCCTGGACCAGTCTTTCATGGCTTTTTGCAGCATCTTGGGATCTGTGAAAATTTGCGACCTGCCCTGGCGATTGATGCGCAGGCGAGCCGGGTATAGCATTGCATAGTCAATGTTTCGCTCCTTTAACTGCTTCTTAAGTGGCACAAACTGGCGACGCGCCTCCTGGACCTTCATAGTAAAATCGGGAAATAAAGCGAGCGTGGATCCCTCGTAGTGTAAAGTCTGTTTCTCCCTGGCGACTCTTAATGCTGCATCCCTGTCGCTGTAATTTAGTAACTTTGCTATTATCGGCCGTGGAGGGGCACCAGGCGCCGGGCGCGGGGCCAAGGAGCGATGTGCTCTCTCGACCACAAACATGGGCGAGAAGGTGTCACTGCCCAGAAGTGTGACCAGTAATTTCTCGATAAACTGTTCCATGTTGCCGGTAGGTGTCGATTCCGGCAGGCCAGTAATTTGTAGGTTACTTCTCCGGGACCTCGCCTCTAAGTCTTCGGCTTTATCCTGCAACACCTGGAGCGCCTTATCTATACGTTTGTGGCCGGTGTCCATTTCCGTCTGTGCCTCCTCCACTTCTGTGATGTGTCGTTCGGCCATGTCGATGCGTTCCGCATGCTTGTCGAGCCTTTCTGACATCCTGTCCATACGATAGGAAAGGGAGTCAATCTTCGTTCCTAAAACTGTTAGTGAGTTTTGTAGGCCCTTTTCCATTGAGGCCAGCATGGACTTTATATCGCCATCTTGCGACTCCCGCTCCCGCTCGCTGCCATTGTCTCTGTCGTCTGCAGACAGTGCGCAATCTCTAGGCTTGCGCTGCTCGAATGTCAATCTCTGCTGCGTTTTGTCCGTTCTGCCCATTTCTGCTAGCCACAGTAGAACTCACCAGGACTAGAAAGGCCAACGCGTTAACAACCAGTGTTTTCGTGTGGTGTGGCAGATGTAGGCCTATATGAGGGGTCAGTGATCAAGCACGGCTTGTGGAGCTTCACACAAGGACAGTAGCCCAGCCTGTACAGACACTCCGAGGGTCACAGGCCCACCAGCGTAGGTATCGTTGTAGCAGTGGGCACTCCAACACTCTCCACCCGGGGCCTCGCGCAGGTCAGCGCGCCCCTAGCAAATCAATATGGGCTCCCAGCAGCAAAGTACAGTAGGCATCAGACGGCCAAAACCAGGGGAGCTCCTCGAGACTGCGAGATGCAGTTTTAATACCCGTGGCAGCAGGAGCACACAGCAAAGGCTGCAACGCGGAGGCAGCCAACACCAGGAGCCAGGTATCACCAGGACGCGGGGCCAGGCAGGGAGCATGCAGTGCAGGGGCTTAGTCGGTGGCGCTGCAAATGGCGGTTCGTATCACGCTCTCCGCCTCATTCACAGGCTCCGACGGCGATATTCTGCAGGCTGGGTTGCGTAGCAGAGCTCCCGAGTCCCGGAGCATACCCCAGAGCATGGATGCCTCTTCACGCTCACCGCTCCTCCGAGCTGTCCCCGCTAGTGAGCCCCGACCGTGGAGCGCACGTCGCCACAGCGCCTTGCCAGACAAGTGCGCCGTCACGTCGCATCTCTCGCTGGGTCAAGGAGTCGCCAACATCGTTTCCCCCTCCGTTGCCGGTGTCTGCCTCCGAGGGTGATCCGCGCCGCTCCGGGGCTCCGACCAGCACACGGAGGTACGGTCATCCAGCCAGGTCTCACTTCCGGCCGGCAGGCGATATACTCGGGTCCAGGGATTCGCGGCCCAGGCAGCTCGCCGCTCTGTCGCACTCGCCACTCCGCACACACTTCGCCTCAGTGCGTCCGGGATGGATCATCAGGCAGCGGATCTACTCCGCTGTGTAGGGCATTGGTTTGTGGGACCGATGCTTCAAGCTAATGCCGGATATATGGAGGATCGTGCGTTGATAGTGCGGAGCCCTTCTTTTAGGCGGCCATCTTCGGCGCCAGCAAGCTCCGCCCCCCCTCTGAGACACGGTTTATTCAGCTATAAACACGATGGCTTGCATTGGTTTCCAGTTAACACACTCGAGGGTTGCCACCCTTCTTAAAAAGAAAATACCAGCCATTTGTTTAAGGTTTGCTTTTCTGCAACATCTGGCAGGTGATAAGAATTTAGGTAAAATTGTCAGGATTCTTTTGTAAGGTGACTATTTATCCCTCTGTTTCCTCTAATAAACATTCTTAAACAATTGAGGCAGCTCTCAGATATTAACAAATTTCTTTATGTGTTCACTGTTTTAGGCTTATGTTTCAGGAGGGAAAAATACAGGATTTCACTGCCTTCCCAGTATTTTTACCCTAAACTTAAAAAAACAGGCCAGGTCGGAAAAAAAACTGCGAGTTAACAACCCTAAGTTTTTATAACATTTTTTCCTGACAGATATTCCCCTTTTTCTCCGATCCAGGAACATACATACTGCTTATTTCTTTTCCCTGTTTTTCAAATGTCAACACAAACATTTTTTTTTATGTGATAACCTATCCCGGCGAAAATTTAGAAGCCTTTTTTCTGACACTCAACTTCATTGCTGAAATGTTTTCTTTCGTGGCATAGATGAGGTTATCAAAACGGCAGATTGAACGTAGAAATAATATCAGAAGACCGTCTAAAAGGAAAACCCTCGAAGAACTGAACTTTCATAAAGTGACAGATAGTTTGAGAAATGTGACTGTAAACTGTACAATTTTCGATAACAAGGCAACAAGACTCTAAATGCAAACATGACAGTGAACAAGCCTAGCCCTATCTTTATGTCTGTGATGTGGTGGGCTGATGGGCCCAGGCCGCAGCGCACAGGGATGCGGGCTCGCAGCGCCGAAAGAACACACAGCCAGACCACGGTGCTCTTATCCGGAAGTGCCGCCCCCGAGCGAGAGCCTTCCCTTTATTGGTTACCCCGCCGGCCACGCCTGGCCGGCGGATGCCGTGCAGGGACGTCCGTGTTTCTCGCCCCAAACACTGGAGCGCTAAACACTACATCCCTTCCCAACTCAGTTCTTGAAAACACAAACTTCAAACAATGTACCATAGATCAAAAGGTCTTTCCAACGATGATCAGCGCCGTCGTGGATCTTTCCAGTCATGTCTGTAGATACTCTGCTCAGCAGGCAAACTCTCATAGCCGCTGGCTTGGATGGGGATTGGGCCGTAGATCGTATCTCCGAGTCTGGTGCCCTCAGTGCGCCTCCTCTGGGCCTTCACCCTCGGTGGCGCTGTGGGGGCACGGCTGGATGGTAGTGTCCGACCCCTCTGCTCCTCTGTCGCGCCTTGTCTCCTGTTCTCCTGTCTCTGGAGGCCCACTGAGTGGGGCTGTCGACGGTCCTGTGCTCTGTTCCTCTCCCAGCCTGGCGGGGACCTCTTTAAACCACGAGATGTTCCTTGATACGTCCTCTCCTCCTCTCCTGGCGGTCACCATGGTACCGTGATTGGCCACCACTGTCCACGTGCCGGGTTCATAGTTAGCTCTGAACTTTCCTCCGGGTCGACGGTCTTTGAGGATGACAGTCGATCCTGGCCGAAGATCCCGCGGCCGGGCACGTCGCCTGACGCTGGTTTGCCTGTTCCATTGCTCTCGCCGGTCTTGTGTTGCTTGAGCGTCCAACGGCGGCGGGGTCCACCCTGGGCAGGCCGGCATTAGGTCTCTCCTTGGGCCTTGTAGCATCAGTGACCAGGGACTTCGTTGCGTGGTGCAGTGGGGGGGTGCTCCTGTACTCCCTCAGGAATTCGTGCAGTCGTTTTTCCAGATCAGCTTGTTCCAGCGTGGCTATCCGGAATGTCTTGTTTAGCGTCCGCATAAACCTTTCCACATCGCCGTTGGGCTGGGGCCATTGCGGCGTGATCCGACGGTGGTGTATTCCTCGTTGTTGCAGGAACGTGGCGAATTCTGACCCCTGGAATGGTGGTCCGTTGTCACTTCGAACTTCCTGGGGGAGTCCAAACATGGCGAAGGCCTTCTCGAGGACAGGGCGCACGTGGGTGAATGCGGTTGAGGCCACTATCTCCACCACTGGGTATTTGGAGAACGCATCGATGAGCACGAGGGTGTGTCTTCCGTCCGGGAAGCTCCCAAAGTCTACACTCACTTTGGACCAGGGTTCGTTGCATGCCTCTTCTGTGATGACCGGGATTGGTCGTGCCGGTGCGCTGGTAAGTTGACAGGACGGGCAACGACGTACCAGGTCGTCGACCATTTGTTCGAGTTCGGGAAACCAGACCTTTTCCCTCATCCGTGCCTTCATCTTCGTGGCCCCTTGGTGGCCTCCATGGGCAAGCTGGGTTGCTCGGTCTCTCAGCGCTTGGGGAATGACCAGCAGTGCTCCTCTCAGCAGGAGCCCATCTTCTGTGGCACTGAGCTCGCTCCTTACTCGCCACATCTTTGTTAGTCCTTCCTTGTCTTCCGGGCCCCAGGCGTTCGCTTGGTGTAGGTAGTCTTTCCACGATCCTGTCTGGACCGCGTGGAGAGTTCGGTTGTACACGCTGTCCTCTCGGGCCGCTTCTTTGATCTCCTCCAGGGTCATGGCCTGCGGGCATGCAGCCGTGGATATCATGTTGAGGTATTGTTCGGTGTCTTCATCGTCCCCTTCGGACGTCTGTTGCGTCGGATGACGAGACAAGAAGTCTGCTGGGTTTTTGGCCCCGGGCCGGTACACAACCTCCATCTCATAGGGCTGTAGTTGCACGGCCCATCGCTCGATTCGCGGTGGCGGATGTGGAGTTGTCCCCTTGAAGAGTGTCACGAGGGGTTGATGGTCAGTGACCATGGTGAATGGTTGCCCAGTCAGGTATAGGTGAAAGTGGCTACAGGCCCATTTGATGGCGAGCGCCTCTCGCTCTATCTGTGCGTACCTGGTCTCGGTGGGCATGAGGGATCTGCTAGCGAATGACAACGCCGCCCATCTGCCGGGTTCTTGTTCCTGAGCCAGGATTGCTCCGAGCCCTACCGGGCTCGCGTCGACGAGAACTTCCGTCCGCTTTGTCGGGTCGAAATAGGCCAGCGTTGCTTCCCCCAGGAGGGCGTCTTTTATTCCTTGGACGCCTCTTCTTCCTGGTGTCCCCACTTCCATTGGGCGTCGGTTCTGGTCAGAGCTCTTAGGGGTTCTGCTCGGGTTGCTAGGTCAGGGATGAACCTCCCACAGTAGGTGGCCATCCCCAGGAAACTCCTTACTTCCGTGGGTGTTGTGGGAGCGGGCGCGCTCTTGATGGCATGGGATTTTCGCGGGTCCACTTGAATGCCTTCTTGGTTGAAGACATACCCGAAGAATTCCAGGGAGGGCTGGAAGAACTGGCACTTGTCTTTGTGGAGCGTTGCCCCTTGTTCACTTAGGCGCTTTAGTGTGCTTCGGAGGTGTTTATGGTGGTCGGCGGCCGTTGCTGAATGAATCAGGATATCGTCACTGACGTTGAGGACGCCTGGCTGGCCAGACAGCTTCTCTCGTATCGTGTTCTAGAACACCTCCGCCGCCGAGGATATTCCAAAATTCAGTCTCTTATACCTCCTTAGCCCAAGGTGGGTGCTGAAAGTGGTGATGTACCTGCTTTCTTTGGACAGGGGTAACTGGTGGTACCCGGCGTTTAGGTCAATTTTAGAGAACCACCTCGACCCATTCACATCGGCAATGATGTCGTCCATCGTTGGTGTAATATGGCGTTCTCGCTTGATGGCCTTGTTTGGCAGCCTCATGTCAATGCATAGGCGTATAGCGCCTGGTTGCTTTGGTTTTTCCGCGATGACTAGCGGCGACACCCACGGTGTCGGCCCAGACACTTTCTCGATTACGCCTTGTGCTTCTAGGAGTTCTAGCTCCTTCTCCACCAGGGGCCTCAGGTGGAACGGGACTCTTCGGTGTCTCAAGGCCACTGGGGCGACGGCTTTGTCGATATGCAGCTTAACGGGGTCACACTTGATGCAGCCCAGGCCTTGGAATAGCTCCGGGAACTGACCGAGCAGTTCGTCCACTTGGTGAGCTTGCACGCTTCGGGCGAACGAGACTAGCCCGAGATCTTCGGCTGTGTGGCTGCTCAGGAGGGTGTCTGCCTCCCTATCGATCACATGAATGGTAGCAACCACCTCCTGGTCTTCCGTTTTGATCGGAACCACTATCTTCCCTTTCAGCGGTAGTGGTGTGTGGGCTCCGTACGCATAGATTCGAGTTCGCGATGGTGTGACAGGCTGGCATGGTCGTAGGCGTCGATACTGTTGGAGGCCCATCACGTTCACTGATGCCCCCGTGTCAATGATTGCTTTAACTTCCGACCCGGCGATCTTGATCACGCAGGTCGGCTGAGGCCTGCGGCGTCGTTTTAGCTCTTGCGTGAACGAGATGAGATACGTCTCCTCCTCATCATCTTCGGAGGATGAGTCGACTGGCCTTTGATATCTGCGACCGGTCCTCGGCGCCTCCTCTGGCACGGTTGCCTCTGTCACCGATAGGTGCCGGACTGCACGTGAGGGCAGTTTTGGGCCTCTGGTGTCGCGGCCTCTGTTCCTTCTCCGGCATACAGCAGCGAAGTGGTTTGGGATCCCGCAGTTGGTGCAGGTCTTCCCTTGGGCGGGACAGTCCCTCGCTGCGTGCAGCTCATGGCCACAGTAGCCGCATCGCGACCTGGATGCATCTGACTTTGGCTTCCGTGTGAATTCTGCGCGGGCCTTCGTCCTGACCGTGTCCGCCCTTTCTATCTTGATCGTCTCTGAAAGTCCCGCTGGTTTGATGAGGGCCTGGTCCATCTCGTTCGCTCTGGCCGCTGATAGGTCGTGGGACCTCGCTAGGATGAGGATGTCGTCCAGCGCTATCCTCGGTTGGCGGAGTATGAGACCCCTCAGGGTTTTGTCCCTGCAGTCTTGGATGAGTTGGGCCCTGATTTCTTTGGGCTGGTCATCTTCGGTACATGTGCTGGCAAGCTCACGTAGGCGGGCGTAGAACGCGTCTATAGATTCTCCCTCCCTTTGGTGCGCTTGTCGCAACTTGAAACGCTCAAAGTCTGGGTTGAGCTGGGGGTCAAAGTGGGCGTCCAGTGCGGCTACAGCCGCGTCGTAGTCCGTTGCAGCCCCTGTGTGCGGCAGGTGCTTGAAGAGTTTGAAGATCTCGTCCCCGGCATAGTGGAGGAGTAGGGACCTCTTGATCGCGCCGTCTGCCTCCCTGGTTGCAATGAAGTAGTTGTTGAGGCGGTCGATCCACACTCTCCACCGAGGAGACGCTGTCGCTGGGTCTTCTAACTCACGGAAGGGCGGCAGCACACCAGACGCTGCGTGCTGGAACGGGATATGGACCTGCGCGGGGCCCGGGTTGTCATCCCCCATGGTAGATCAGCAGAGGTGGGACGCAGCTCTTTGCTTCACTCTTGCTCTGTGGGCAGCCGTCGAGGCGGTAGATGGGTGGTGTGCAGGCTGTCTGTACCGGAGGAGTAGGGCCCAAGAACTAGTGGCACGTGGTGTATGGGGAGAGATGGCCAGGCACCTCCTTGCTGCGTGCAGAGAAGAAAAGAGATGGCAGGCGCGCCTGCGTGGAGCATGAAGGTCATGGGAAGCCGGGCGCAGGAGCGAAGCACGCGAGCTGGGGCCTGTCACTCTGTGTCCTGGGCCTGGCGGTGCCGAGTTTTACAGCAGGATATGCCTGGTGTGGCGGGGGAGGGGCGCGTGGCAGCGCGGTACCTCCTCAGTGCTTGGAGGCGTGATGCGGATGGGCGAAACCACCGTGTAGCACACTGCGGCGCTGTGAAGGCTGGGGACGCTGCACAGCGGGGGCTGACTCACCCGACCGCGTGCGCTTCGTTACGCTGGTCCGGTGCGCCTCGCGGGATTCGCGAAGCCCGCTGGGCGAGGTTTCCGCCTCGGGCTTCGCTCCGTTGATGCGAGCGAGGGTCTCGGCCCTCCTCGTCGCCAGTGTGGTGGGCTGATGGGCCCAGGCCGCGGCGCACAGGGATGCGGGCTCGCAGCGCCGAAAGAACACACAGCCAGACCACGGTGCTCTTATCCGGAAGTGCCGCCCCCGAGCGAGCCCCTTCCCTTTATTGGTTACCCCGCCGGCCAGGGACTTCTGTGTTTCTCGCCCCAAACACTGGAGCGCTAAACACTACATGTGGTACTGGCAAGCAGAGTATACTGCAACAGATTTATGGAGCAGGAGACAAAGGAAAATAGAAAATGCCAAGCAGACATCATGTGGAGCGTCAACTTGATAAACATGCATTGGTAAAGCCGATATGTCGTTCCTTTTAGAATCATTGGCATTGCCAATATTTTTAGCCGTGCTGTACAGCATTGTGGCTGCAGTGCAGCATCGCAAAAAGAAAAGCGGCATGATATGGCTGCTGTGCCATTTTGTAGGCATGCACATGCGTTCAAGACGCATGTGCATGCCTACTAAAGGCTTCTTTCCTTTTATTTATAAATCCAAGAAGGATAGCCTGAAAAATGTACAGTGAAAGCGCTTTTAAAAATATATATATATATATTTCACTGATGAGTGGGTTGCAAGTTAAGGAGGCGGAGGGGGTGCAGGGTGTAGGGGGAAGCAACATGGCAGGTTGGGGGAGAAGCGACACAGTGGGCAGGAGAGAAGGTAAACGAGGGAGAAAACATGAGGAACAAGGGAGAAACACATGGGCGAATGACAGCAACATGGAATGCGGTGGAGAAATATACGAACGAGAGAGTGCAACTCAAGTGTAGGGGGAGAGAAGCACATGGGAAGGAGTTGAAAAGCACACGAGAGAGACAGCTAAGATACACATGCACTCCGGTGGAGTGCTTAAACAAAAAGAAAAAACAAGTTCCCTGAAAGCTAACACAGGCAGGGCCGGACTGGCTACCGGGCGTTTTGGTGTGCTGCCGAGCTGGGGGCTGATTTCGTTGATGGGGACCTGCGTGTGTTAAAAACATTCGTTTTGCTTTATTTCTAACCTCCGCAGGTCCCCATCAACGAAATCAGCCCCCACCGCAGTGAAATCAGCCCCCAGCTCGGCAGCATAACAAAATGCCCGGTAGCCAGTCCGCCCTGAACACAGGAAGCGTAGAAGCAACCCAATAAATGAGATTGTAAAGAGTAAAAAAGAACAAGCACAAGACAGACAAGCTGAAACAAGGAAAATCATCAAATAGAAAGCAAGCAAATATGAGTGACTTTAAAGCCAAACAATGGTAGCAGTGGGCAGGCTGCAAGCCCCTGTGTGTTCTTGGCAAGCCCACAATATGTCTTTAGCAACCAGACTGCCTGTGCTGCCTTGTAGACTCTCCTAAAATGGAAGGCAGGGACTATCTGTGGAAACCTGAGATGCACCCGAACTCCGACGTAGTTAATGAGGTTAGAGTGTTCAGAGTCACAGACCCTCAAGCGTGGACAAACCCTTGATTACTGACAAGCATCATTTTTAATTGTTTTGTATTGTACTTGTATTTATATAGTGTTTACTAGACACTTTGAAGCTCTTCAAACATTCTTGCTCTGGACCATGCACACGAACCAATAATATTAAAAAGTAAGAGAAGTTATAGGTTCAACATATGAAAAGAAGACTTCAGTTCACGTAACAGTGGCTCATCAAAACAAAATTATAGTGCGTTATAAAACAACTGAATTCATTCTAAATCACTCGTTACTAAAACAGATCGTCACTTTCTTTAATCTCTGCACCAGGAAATACAGTTGCTCAAACATCCGCCAGTTGCTGCCGAGGGCAGATTTGGGAGGTACACTGATGTAAAAACCTAAAAATGCAAAGCACCAGCTTCTGTGGAGGATGATTCAAGGAATATTTTTCTTCCTTCAAATACATCTCTCTCCAGAGACTGCTGTCATTCCTTTCTTCAGCAGCATCCAATGAAAACAGTTACTGAAGGAACGTTTCCTTCACTGAGAAGCAGCTTTTCTCTTCTCAACCCTCTGTGCTGCACTAATAGCGTTTCTGCGCCTTATAAGCATCCAGATGTTTAAATTCTTTTCCATGTTGTCGTTCAGGACAATCTCTTTCTGCTGAACTTTTCTTCTTTTCTTCTGCCTTATAAATGTGTAAGATCTGCACTTGTGTGCTGCATTGGAACAGTGGGCTGCAGAAGGTTCTGTCTTTCTTTCTTCTCTTTTTTGTGTCCTCGGGCTGCCTGGTGTTGAAAGACAATGGCGGAGGCAAAGCCTTCTTTTTCCCTTCCAAACAGAAGCATTTCTTTTCTTCTTTGCCACTTCAAGGTTCTCTTAAACACCAACTCGTCAAATTGTAGTATTTACTTAACACACATAGAAGGTTAAGTTCAGTAAGTTTATTTAACTACGTACAAGACCAGGTACAATGTTTGGGGTAGTTAAGAAGCTCACCTCTCTGCCCAGTAAAACGGCCACAGAAAGCAATCAATGCTTCTGCGACGATATTGCTAATACCTTTAGGAATAAAGTCAGTAACATCTATGATTCATTTGAGGCTACCCTCTCGCATGAGTTAACTGAGGAAAACCCTAACATTGACCCTGGTAAAAATGTGCTCTTGGGCTTTTCCCAAGTATCTAGTTAGTGGAAAAACTTATTAAGGAAATTAAATCTGGGTCCCCTTTGGACCCCTGTCCTCCCGCAGTACTGAGGGGTATAGCTAATGAAGTTAGTCCTATTCTTACGGAAATCTTTAACGCCATGTTCACTTCGGGATTCTTCCCTGCCTTATGGAAGGATGCATCGATCCTTCCATTAATAAAAAACCTGAATTTGGACGCATCTAATCCAAGCAATTACCGTCCCATCGCCAGGCTGCCTTTTCCAGCTAAGATAGTGGAGAAAATGATGAATCAACAGCTAGCTCAATTCGTCCAAGAGAACGATTTGCTTGATTCCTCCCAATTTGGTTTTCGTCCGGGACACAGCACGGAGACTGCCTTAATTAAGGCTACTGAGGAGATTAGGACAGTGATGGATAGAGGTGATGCCGCTGCTGTAATTCTCCTAGATCTATCGGCAGCTTTCAATACTGTTGACCATAATCTGCTACAATTGCGCCTGGAAAAATTAGGTGTTAAAGGTTTGGCACTTTTCTTGCTATCCTCTTTTTGACGGAAAAAAGACAAACAGTGACCCTTGATCACTTTAAATCGACACCTTATGTCTTGCCTTGTGGGTTTCCACAGGGCTTGTCGTTAAGCCCATCCCTTTTTAATATCTATGTGTCAGAACTGGCTCCTCTGATCCAGAAATTCGGCTTCAGTTTAACTTCTTAAAGATTGTGGTAGCTGCTTATAAAGATCAAGCCTCTCCTGCACCTCAGTTTCAAAATTGTATGCTGGAAATTAATAGCTGGATGGGCAAGCACTGTCTTAAGCTTAATTCGGAGAAAAGGGAGATAGTGATCTTTGGTAATCTTCAACCCAGATGGGATGGCTTATGGTGGCCTATTGAGATGGGAGAATTACCAAAAACAGCAGTAAAAGCAAAAAATCTAGGGATACTGATTGATAACAAGATAGCGTACTCACAGCATACTAATGCTATTGTCTCTGCTACCTTTTATCGATCAAGAAACTGAAGAAGATTCTTGTGTACATTCCTATCGATTCTAGGAGGATGGTTGTGACTGCACTTGTGCTATCAAAGCTAGATTACTGCAATGGGTTGTATCAGAATATGCAGAAACAACATCTAAAAAAGCTGCAGATGGGACAGAATGCAGCCACAAGACTCCTATTAAATCTGCCTAAACACAAGTCAGTCTCTAAGGATATTCGGAAACTCCATTGGCTTCCTGTAGCAAGTCGCATCAAGTTTAAGACGCTATGCTTAGCCTATAAAGCCTTGAATAACATGGGACCAGCATTCTTAAAAAGTATTTTCTATTGGCATCATCCTGTTAGACGGCTACGCTCTACTGACGATAGGCTCATGATGGTTCCTAGGATTCGCACCTCCAGTTGGGGGGGTTGAAGCATTGGTTATGGTACGGCCAAATTATGGAATACGCTTCCAATGCATATTAGGTCAGCAAGTTCACTAGCCTCCTTCAGAAAGAGTCTTAAAACCTGGCTATTCCAGAATTAGTTCATGATCCCTTGGGCTTACTTTTAGTTTCAGCGCCAAGAGACCTCCGGGTATTCGCACGCGTAATAAGTTCAATTAAAAAAATAAAAATACATTTTTTTTAAAGAAAAAATAAAATCTGAACAAAACCCCACCTGGAGCTAGATGTTAATTCAGCTCAATTCTTTTCTTAACCAGTTCCTTAACTGACTCATGGCACAATAGTTAGACCTTCTCTACCACACATTCCCTCTGCCAGCCAGCCTGATCATGCATGATACATTCACACAACAAACACTTCACACATAGATACCGCAGCAGATCCCATGGTAGGCTGGCTGACTGTCCACTGGAAAGAATGGGGGAAAGCAGTCAATGCCGTAGGATACATCTTTTATGGTTAACGCAAGAAATCTTTCTCTGACCTTTATCCTGAATATGGTTTAGCATCCTCCAAAAAGTTTGGGTTCATTTTGAGGTGCAGTCTCTAGTTTATATGCCACTATCATTGATTGTCTCCTCTCACACTCCAATGCTGATGCACTACGAACTTGCTGGTATGACTGACTGCCTGCTCAGTCCAAGAAGGAAAATAGCCGGAACTGCTGATCCATGACAAAGGTTTTCGAGAGGCACCGTTGCAGTTCAGATGTTATAAGATCTTACTTGACTGGCACCGGTCAACTCAGTGACTGCACCCTGAAAATCTGATCTCAGATTTGTGGTGCTAGAGGTGCATTTGGTTTTTAGTATGACAGTGGTACACTATATAAACGACAGCAGTGTCCTAACTTCATGAAATATTGGACATGAATATGGTCCACAATACATGACATGCAGTTATTGATTTCAAGAGACTCCCTCACTCTTCATGTTGCATGAAGTGTCAGAGATCCCTTGTACGACGATTCATTCGAGGAGATGGTTTACAACAGGTGCCTCCAACCAGTCAATCGGAGCTCCCAGTAGCTCCCAGACACCTTCAAAGTAGCTTCCAGCCTTGAGTTCATTTTTAAATAAGCACAGGGTCACATTTTTAGGTCGAGCCTAGAGTCAGCGCGCATGCACTGCTCTGCGAGACTTGTTGTAGTAGAGTATGGAATAGAAGCCCCGCCCACTCTCCGCCCATATTTGTCATTGGCTTGTGTCATTGTCCTTCGTAAATGCTGGCTTCTGATTCGTAAATAGGCTTGTTAGTCCTTCCTTAGTACCGCCTTGTCTTCATTTGTAAGCTCCCATGGCGACTGGCCCTTTTACTTCGGTTGTTACACGGTGCGTCTTAAGTCTGTAAGCACTATTTTCTTTATTGAGTTTCTCTTACTGCAAGCACTATGTGCTTTGCTGACATGCAGTGCGCCATGCGCGCGGGACAATGGCGGCCGCTTCTTTGAAATGCAATAGGTCTCGCATTTGAATGTGAGACCTATTGCACTGCAAATATTTTTCCAATTATACTTTCTCGTCCTTTTCACTGATCCCTGCCCTGTGAATGACGTGCGAGCACCCGCTTGGTATATGTAAAACAGTGGTCACTGGGGTTTAACGAAGAGAATTCTGAAATACGGTTAATGCTGCAAAGGATAAAAAATAAACCACGTGAGTAGACAAAATAACTAAGACCGCTTCATACTGTAGCAAGAATACGGTTTTAATAAACGAAGGACCATGAACAGATATCTGAAAAAACTGCAGAAAAAGCAAATTCGTAGAAAATGGTTGTGGGAACACAAAGCTGCTGAGTGTCTTTTCACTCAACAGCACGTGACACTGAGCTGCATGCAGCCCCCGCAGTGCAGAGGTGGGGGATCTTTGTACAGCTATGAGTTTGGCCACCTATAGGGCCCTTCAAAGAGCGCAGCCACAGGGGTCATGCTGGAAATGTAGGCCTATAGTACAATGCGAAAAGAGACTCTACAAGTCCCAGAGTGCAAAGTGCTCATGGCTCAACAGCTAGGACCAAGCGAAGGAGTTGCAGTGCGTGAGGTATCTTGATAGTACAGAGGCCTACACTTGGCACAGACAGGTAAATGTGCAGAGTGGGGCAGGAGTAGGAAGGGGGGGGGGCTGCAGGCTCTCGGCACAGATACTGGGAACATTCTAGAACAAGCGTTTGTATTGCAATAGGTCTCGCATTTGCGAGAGTTTAAGCTATTAGTATTGTAAATGACAATGCCTTTTATTTATATTTTAAAACCCAAAACATAAATAAAAGGCATTGTCATTTACAATGCCAATAGCTCAAACTTGCGTAAATGCGAGACCTATTGCATTGCAAATGCTTGTTCTTTTAAAGTTAAGGGAATGCTGTGTTTACTTTACGTTATCATCAGGCTGCAGATAGCAGAGCCTGATAATGAGCAGTGCACAATCAGATTTATGGGCCAGGCTGTGTCACAGAGGTGAAGGACTGTAGTATTTAACTCTTAAATAAAAGTCCTTGTTGACCAAGTATTGGAGTGTGAGAACAAAATGATTTTTCTGAATGCTTTTAAATGGAAGGAAATTAAAATGAAAAGTGACCTTAATGATAAACTTTTCATTTTAATTTTCTCCCAATTCAAAGTGTTGCATTTACAAGCAGCAGGCCTTTTGCTTCCAGTGGCTAGTAGACACTGTGCCATATTTATAACTGAAAAATAGTCATTTTTATCAAATGGGAGAAATTTAAAGCGAAGAAAACTTTTCTATGAAACATTAAGTATTAATGTCTTTCTCTACTGTCAATTTAGCCAAATACCTCTTATTGTTTTATGAAGCATGTTTATTCACTTACAATTCCTCCCATTTAAACAAATGTATTTTCTGTAATAAATATGGCATCATGTCTACAGGCCACTGGGAGCAAGATGCTTGGTGTTTGTAAATGTGACAATTGCAAATGGGAGAAAATGTAAATGATGAGTTTTATGGAATTCACATAAACAAAATTAACTCTACAGTTTAATTTTCTCTACGCAGTGCCATATTTATAAGTGAAAAAATACATCCATTATTTTAAGTTGGAGAAATTTAAAGGGCAGAAAATGATCCCATACTCTGAACATTTTTGCAGAACATTTTTCTGCACTTTAAATTTCTCCCATTTGTGTTATACATGTTAATGGTGCCACATATGGCAAAAGGTAGATCCTGTGCCACAAGTACGTACGAAACAGTATTTCAGTCACCCGTACACATATATCCCATTCATATGCACACATGTTCATACAGCCCCAAAGACCAAGCTCTCACTCACGCACATGGCAACCCAGTCACAGTGCCCCTAGTCAAAGTATTTTTTTTCAAACGGTAGCATCTGGCTCTATGGACATTAGGCTTAAAGCCAATTAAGCTGGGTGTGGGGACGTCTGGTAATAATGTGCGAGTAGCTTAGCCTTCAGTAGCTCATGATGATTTTCATTGATCAGAAGTAGCTCTCACTACAGAAAAGGTTGGAGACCCCGTAGGTGTATTACATACTGAGGTTGCACACCACACCATATAGTACACCCCATTTCCCCACACTTGGTATAATCAATGTAAATGCTCAGCGGTCTCTTGGGGTCCAAATGAAGAAGCTTTTCCTTCTCTTTGGCGGGATGTGGGGGAGCAAAGTCAGAACAATGATGGCTTGTCAAACATAAAATTGTATCACCACCTTCAAAAGCAATGCAGCTCAGGTGCTTAACACCAGGTTGTCTGGCAAAAAGGCAGTACAGGGAGGTTGGCTCTTAAGGACCTGTAGTTCACTGACCCAGGGAGCGGATGTTACTGCAAGCTGGAAGACAGTTTTGAACAACTCTGCATTGGCTAAAAAGGGGAACACATTAGAAAAACGAGAGGAAGATGCAAGTTCAACTATGACATCACAAAGGGCTTAAAAGTTTTAGGAAACGCATCACAACCAGTGATTAGGCCAGAACAGTTGGTCTGGCTAACATAAAAATGCAGAGGAGCAACAGATAACCCTTAACTGTGCGGAAACCTTGCAGAGTAAAGAACAAATCAAAACATCACCACATCCAACAAGTTGATTCACAACGGGTCCAACTGACCCGTACCACACCAAGTCACAAACTTGTTCCAGCACCCTTCATGCACAGATTTCATGGAAGGGCACTGACAGCCTCAGAGGGAGGATCAAAGGAGATCACTTGTCGCCACTCAAACTTAATGCATGGAGGTGCAGGTGGCGCAGACAATGATGATCATGGTCAGACATGAGAGACTGATCTACAGTCTTAAAGGCCAGTCCTCCATCTTTGATAGAAAATGGGGACCCTTTGTTTCCACACACATCATGTGAAAGTATCTTATGTTATAGCTGCACTTAATGGACGTCAGTTAACATTGCTACTATCAAGCCTGCCTTGCTCACACTTTTAAAACTTTCTGATCACATGTATTGATTTCTTTATTTGCCACATATATGGTTGTCATTACCGTGTTGACCTGTATCATAGACAAATATAAACAAATCCCTTTTTTACTTACTTAAGTCCCATATGGGATACCAGTGATACATTCCGTATCATATGGGGTGCCTTTTTAAGATGAGGGAATGACTGTCAAACTGTAGGCTTGGGGTTAGGACACTATAACTTATCCTTTTAATTTTTGAGACACAATCTCACTCACTGAAATACAGCATATAAACTGTAAAAGAAAATATGTTAGGGAAATTCCTATAAATGAATCCCCATTTCAGTGCTTTTGAAATTGATATCTCTCTCTCCTCCTTTGTCTCTTTGTCTCACCCACATGCACACATACATAACCACATGTGAAAATGAAATAAAATGACTGTGCTTCAATCAGTTATAATACATGAAGTTCCTGTTATCTGATCAGTGCTTATCCATCTAAACACCTTCTCAAACATGCTTGGAGCACAGTAGGGATGCCATGCTTCCTCAAAACGAAGAAACATACCAATATGTTGGAATAATATGCAAACAGAAATTTGGACTTGTGTGGGCCGTGGCCAGCTGCTGAAGATGGTGGTTGCTCTTCTTTGAGTGCAACGAAGTGCCCCAGCTTAATCTGCCGAAATCTGAACAACATCTGTCATCCAGCACTGTAAGAGGGAACACAGTGTCGCCTGATGGCCTCCATCCATTAGACTGAGCCCTAAACTAGGCATGGAACTGTGCCAGGCAGGTGGTACTCCATCCAGAAAGGCCTGCTACGTGGAGAGCTGAGGCAATTGGATTCACGGCACTGGAGGTGAACCAAGGTCCCTGCCCAAAGAGAGAAGAGGCTTAGACTGGAGGGCCACAGGAGGTCCATAGCGGCAAACGAGGGCAGGCCCCATGGACACCGAAGTCAGCCCACCAGCAGTGTTGTGATGGTGGAATATTGTATGGCCTGCTTCAGGCCCTCGTCTATGCATTCTGGAGACGTACTGAGGACTATGGGGTTGTGCCTAGCCCTGGAGGAAACACAGCCCCCAGATCGTGTACTCATAGCGGCTTCTCAGGACTTAGAGAGAGTGTGGAGAGATTAATGTGCTGCCTGCTGGGGGCCTGACCCAGAATTTGCTGATTGTGGACCAGCTGAGGCCAACTGGAGAGCAGCCGGCCCTTTTGGAGCGGGATGGCAGGGCCCTGAAAGGAGGACTTGATGTAGCCTGGCCGAACCTGGGGAACAGCGAGGCACTAGGTCGCAGCCTGCCCAGGTCCTACCCACTAACTGAGGCCTGCAGGGGTCCTGAGACATGAATGAGGACCCGATCATGGACAGTTGGAGAGCAGTCTGGCCCTCTGGGCTGTTCGCCTGCTGGTTGGGGCCCAGTGGCCCACTGTCTTCTTGATTGTGGTGCAAGGAGACGGTGGTTGATGCTTGGGTGCAGGCCACTCACAATGATGGCAGCTGCACTGAGCGGCAGCAACCCTGCTCCACCCACGCAGTCATGGGGGATGGGTGGGTTGCTCATGCCTTGTCGGTGGAGGATGCGACTGGAGGAGATTGAATCCACGGAGGAGAAAGCAATACCTACACAGTGTAAGAGTGCACATTTGATGACCAGTGGATGAACCAACACACTAACACCTGGCCCTGATCCTGCAGTGAGTGGTTGGTTCTCGGCATTGCCGCCTCCTTCCCTGGTCTCACACCCTTCTGGCTACTCTGCTGCAAGTGCTCCTGGCTACTGGTGGGCTCATGACATTGGAGGTTGCCCTCACTGCATCAAACTATCACAGGGCTGGTGCCCCCATGTCATTCCCACCTCCGGGTGGAAAGTCCAGGCTCCCCCTTTGACACAAGACTTTGGACATGGAAGTTACTTGTCCTAGCCCTGTCATGTGGTCGTGGTGGTCCCATCCCATAGCTTTACATCTCTTGGGATGACCCCTGGGTGAGCTGGTGCCCAGAGGACTGCTGTCTGTTTTGGTGGAGGGGTGGGGGTGATGCCCTCCCCTGGCATAGACATGAACTAAAATCCAGTGCAGAGTCAATATGGGGAAGGATAAACGGACTCGCCAGCACGCGCATGGAAATATCAGTCGCTTCACAAAACCTCAATCCAGTCTCGACAAATCAGAGTCTGGACCGACACAGTTAGTGGTGGTGGGGGGTGGTCACAAGCATTCTAAGAATCTAGTTAGTTGCTGGAGGGTAAAATGAGCTGGGACACCCCCCTGCTCCAACAAGATCTGGTGAATGTGGTGGACAGGGTGACGGAAGCAGAGGGTCGCATGTCAGAAATGTAAGACTCTCTGCGTAGCCCAGAATAAAATTGAGTCCCTACAGAAAGCTGTTAATTTATTTGAAGCCCAGACAGAAGATGCTGAGTGTCACTCAAGAACAAGCAATCTCATAATCGAGGGGCTGCCGAAAGGGGCAGAGTGAAAATCACCAACACAGTTTATGATAACATGGCTGAAATGTTGGGTACCTACAGAGGAGCTGTCGACATGCTTCATAGTCAAAAGACTGCATAGGGCACTGAATCCACAGCCGCTGCCTGGTGCCCTGTCGTGGTCAATGATAGCACAGATTTTTGATTTGGTGCACAGAGATGCGAACATTCAGGCAGCCCGAAGGCAGAATAAAAATTCTTGTGGCTTGGCACAGAGCATGCTATGTCTGGACTGCACTGTAAAGGTCCATCAGCACTGCCAATCCTTCCTAGAAGTGAAGCAAAAGTTGTGTGCCATGCAGATTCAAATAATGCTGCTCTTAACGGCTGGCTCAAGGTCCTTTACAAAGACAAGACTTTGTTCTTCAACACTTCTGTGAACCCTTGGAGTTGGGTGGAGGAGAGACCAGACTTCAGGCAGAGAGGATCCTCGTCCAGGGGCTTGGTGGGAGGGGTGAACGACCTGCATCCCTGGGAGCAGCTCCCATGCCAAAGTCAGAGTAAAACATGATTACATTGGTCCGAAGGGATACTACCAAAGGTGCCTCTCCTCTCATCTGTGCTGCAGAGGACAACTCTTAATGACAGTATCATTATTTTCATCCCTCCTGGATAGGTAACTGATAATTTGAATGATGTTCCCTATAATGCTGGTAATTAACTTAGGCCTCCTACTACCCTGGTCCTTGGGTAGATGCTCACTACCACTAAGCTAGTTCTCATAAAAAAAATTCTCTCTGTTTAGTTGGGATGTTAGATTCTGGTTGGTTACTATTCCTGTTTCTTTTTAAATTATGGACAACAAATGCTTTACTGCTATAAGTGTTGGATGGGGGAGGTAAGGATAGTTGGGGGATGTAGGTTATTTTTCTTTTTCTTCTTTCATGTAATAGTGCTGCCCGCTCATCTACGAATTGTCAAGTTTTGGATTATCAATGCATGCATCGGATACACAAAACACTAATCCACTTGTATAGAAAATAATCTCTTGGAATGTGAATGGTCGAAACAACAAGGTGATGCACGGGAGCCATCTTCCAAAGAGTTAAATAGGTGGGCTCCAATGGTCCTATTATCCCAAGAATCCAACTTGTTGGGTGCCAACTTCCAGTTCCTAGGTCGAGAAGCATATTCCGGGGTATATCATTCCAGTTTCACCCGGGGCTCAAGAGGGGTGTCCATACCCATACATAAGTACTTCCCCTTTGACGTTCAGAGCATCTACCATGACCCCTTGGGTAGATGGGTTGTGATCTAGGGTTCCCTCGAGGAAAGGCCATGGACAATTGTGAGTGTCAATGTTCCACCCACTCTGATAGATGGCACATTCATTGAGAAAGCTGGCTAAGATGTTAGATAAAGTTGATATGGGTGTTCTCATAGGAGGCAACTTCAACTCGATTCTGAAGCCTGAGTTCAAATTCACCCATCCTATCAGGAGTGTGGCCCTTTCAGAGTGGTCATGCACCACAGGTCTAACCGATGTCTGGAGCATACGGTACCCTCCAGTTAGACAATACATGTTTTATTCACATGTCCTCCATACACAAGCCACTTACTACAATCCTCGCTGATATTGTAGACTCACAAATACTTCCAAGATGCCCATCTGACCATTCCCCTATTGAATTATTAGTGGGGAGATGGAGTGGTCAAAATGGAAGGTTAGCACCTGGCAATTATCTGAGTAGAACTTCACAATTTTTTGCAAATAATATGGGCCTACTCTCTTCAGAAACATCTGTGTGGGAAACCATGAAGACAGTTTGAGGGAGGACATCATCTCCTTTACATCCCAAAAAAAAAATGATAAGCAGCAGAATGCCGGGTACTAAAACATACGATAGCCCAACTTGATGAGACTATAGACCAATGCCCTATTGAGGCCACCAGCAGACACCTGGAGACTGCTAAAGAATCGTTACATACCAAACCTTTGGATAGCTCAAACATGGCTATACTGACCAAAAATGCAGAATATATGAGGCTGGGGAGAAATCTGGCAAAATGTTATACTGGTTAGCAAATCGGGAGGCTGAAACCCAATTTGTGGCTTCAGTGAGAGACCCGGACTTGGGGATGGTGCCCACGGCACAAGGTATTGCAAATGCGTTCAGAAAGTATTATACTGCTCTATACTCCAAGAGGGACATCTCACCACTCGCATTTGACAAGCCAGTCATAGGCAACCTTCCTCTCCCCAAGCTGTCTCCTGAAGAAATAGATGTATATGTGCCCATTCTGCTATCTGTCTGTGGCTTGTGACTTTCAATTGTGCGCTTCTCCCACCGTTCGCCATTTTTCTCCCACCGCCTCCCAGAGTTGTTTTCTGTGCCTGATATATTTTTAGTTAGGGATCCTTCTGTGCCTTGTCATTCTAATTGTGCGCTTTTTCCTGCCATTCGCCGTCGTCTCCTGCCACCTCCTGTTTTCCCACTGCTTCCCATCTCCAAGCGCCCCTTCCCCCTCCCAGGACCTACTTAATGGAGGCTGTGCAGCTGCGTGCCAAAGGTGCACCAAAGGCAAGCCCATTTGTGCCAGTCCACACCTGGACCACGCCCAGCATCAGGAACCCTGGTTCTTCCTCCGAGCCGTGGATCCCGGGTGCTTCAACAACAACTGCTGCTGCTCATCTCCATGCACCACCAGAGGACTGTTCTCCTGCAGGCACTGCCGGTTCACCTGCAACACAGAAGCAACCAACAAAGCTGGAGACACAGCAAATACGACTGCGTCCACCATGCTGCCCGAGACCGCCACAGCACAACTCCAGTGCATTCTATTCAATGCACAATTGCTCTGCAAGCACACCACAGAAATCTCAGACACGATCTCATCCTTCACCCCGGACATCATCTTCATCATAGAAACCTGGCTAAACCCCACCTCGGCACTGGATATCGCCATCATCACCTCCGAAGGCTACAAGATAACACACCGGGACCGAACCAACAGCCACAGAGGTGGAAATTACATCATCCACAAGACACCATCCGCCGCACTACTGCCTCAGATGACTCGACCCCGAAAATAGAACATCTCAACTTTCAACTTCACACCGACGGCAAAAGCACCATCAGAGGCCCCCTCACCTACAGACCATTAGGACCACACCCTGGCTTCTGCAATGCCATCCCCAACCTCATTGCCCTGATCAACTCAGAGCACTACATCTTCCTAGGGGATCTTAACCTCCACCTCAACGACCCCAGCAACACCAACACAATTGACCTCCTGGAAAACATGAGGAATATTGGCCTCAAGCAACTTGTCACCGACCCTACCCACATCGCAGGACACACGCTAGACCCATTTTCACGTCCAGCGACAGAGTCAAGTACAACCACATCGCACAGCTCATCTGGACTGACCACTACAGCGTCCACTTCACCATCTTAGGATCTACCAACACTGGCACCATGCCCTGCAGCTTCATGCACAGACACTGGAAAAAAGATATCAGAAGGCCAGTGGAACAACACTCTTAACTCCCACCTTTCAGACACTACTTCCTACCCAGATCAGGCTGCAAAGAACTCGTCCCAGTGGATCACAGAATGCGCAGACACAATCGCCCCCGCCAAGTCTGCCAAATCCAAAAGACCTGCCAGAAGTACCAGCTGGTTCACCACGGAGGTGAAATCCACAAAATGCAACTGTGGGAAAACTAAAAAGGAAGTGGTGTACCAGCAAAGAGACAGGAGACCATACTACCTTCAAGACAGCACTCAACCAGTACGACCACCTCCTGAAAGAAACAAAGAAGAACGCCCTAGCAGACCGCATAGAAGCCAGCACAAACAACAGCAAGGAACTCTTCACCATCGTGAAGGAGTTCTCCAATCCCGCAGCCTCCAAGAATGACACCACCCCTCCCAAGAACTGTGTGACACCCTTGCGTACTTCTACCACTACAAGATCTCAGTCATCTACAAAAACTTCAAACCCCCACCACCGATAGCATCAGCCAGCTCTCACTCATGAACACAAACAACGAACCCCGGCCCATCTCCCTGCTCCCCTTTCCAGCAAAGGTTCTCGAGAAGGAAATCAACCAGCAACTCACCAAACACCTGGAACACAACAACCTCTTGGGCCCCTCTCAATCTGGATTCCGAGCCAACCACAGCACCAAGAAAGCCCTGATCGCAGCCACCAACAACATCAGGACCCTCCTGGACTGTGGTAAAAAGGCAGCCCTCATACTCCTGAACCTTCTCCCATCACATCTTGATCAACAGACTCCACCACATCGGAATCCAGGTAGATGCCCTCATACCTCACCGGTAGAACCCAAAGAATCTGTCTCCCACAGTTCACCTTGGAATACAAGAAGATCATCTGCTACATTCCTCAGCACCACCCTCTTCACCACATACATGACTCCCCTATCCAACACATCAGTTCACACGGACTCAACATCATCTCCTACGCCGATGACATCCAGCTCATCCTCTCGCTGTCAGAAGACCCCTCCACCACCAGAGCCAACTTCCACACATTTTTGATGAACGTCGCCGACTGAATGAAGGACAACTGCCTCAAGCTCAATTCGGACAAGACGGAAGTCCCCATCTTTGGAAACAACACCTCACCATAGAATGACACTTGGTGGCCTTCTGAACTCAGCCCATCCCCCACCCCAACAGACCACGCCTGCAACGTCGGCATCATCTTGGACAGCAAGCTATCTATGAAGAAACAGGTAGACGCAGTCTCATCCGCCTGCTTCCACACCCTATGCACGATCTTCAGGTGGCTCCCAGTCAACACCAGAAGGACCATCATGCAGGTCCTTGTCACCAGCAGGCTGGACTACGGGAACACACTCTACATAGGAATCACCGCACACCTCTTCAAAAGACTACAAAACAATACAAAACTCAGTTGCACGACTGATCCTCGACCTCCCCAGATAGGTTTACATCACACCGCACCTGAAAAAGCTACACTGGCTCCCGATCCAGAAGAGATGCCAGTTCAAGATGTTGACCCAAGTATACAAAGCCATGCACAACGAAGGACCAGCATAAATCAACAAATGCATGACCTTCCACCAACAGGCTAGATACCTACGATCAATTTCTCTCTTCCTCGCAGACACCCCCAGGATCCAACAAGGCAACAGCGGAGTTCGCTCCTTTTCACACCTGACGGTCAAAACTTGGAACGACCTTCCCCTGTATTGCCAAACTGCCCCATCGCTCCAGGAATTCAGGAAAGGACTCAAAACCTGGCTGTCCAAATGAACAGATCACCAAAAAGCAGCTAGCAACTCAAGCACCTTGAGACCCTCAACGGTGATTTGCCGTGCTTTATAAATCCTGATTGATTGATTCCCAGCCGGCGCACTCAGCACTGCATACAGCATCTGCAGATGGCGCTGGCATGCGCAGACAGCACTGCAGATCTGAAGGCATTCTCACAATAGATTTTGAGAAAGCGTTTGACTCAGTTGAATGGTCCTTCTTGTACAAAGTACTTGGCCAAATGAATCTTGGTCCTAAGTTCAAGGTGTGCATTCATATACTGTACAGTTCACTGTGGCAGTGGAGAGAGTAAATGGGGCCAACTCCACTCCTTTCCAAATTCAGTGGGGCAGGAGGCAGGGTTGCCCCCTGCCCCCTTCTATTTGCTCTAGCTATGAAGTCTCTGGCAGAATGGGTATGGTCAGATGGGCAGATCTGGAGGATGCAGGGTACCATTGGTCAGGAAGATTGAATAGCACTATATGCAGATGATATCCTGATGTGTAGATAATGCCCTGCCACCACGATTCAATGAATTATGCACATGTTCAGGGTGTTTGGGGAGGAATCGGGTCTCAAGTTGGATTGGGAAAAATCCCAACTAATGCTGGTGTTGGGAAAAGACGGCCTATTCCTTTAGGGACATATTTATACCATCTAAGTACATCCAGAATTCAAATAACTGGGTATACACGTCATTGGAACCGCAGAGATACCGGGACTTAAGCATAACTCCCCTAACAGAACGCTTGAAAAGCAGTTGGATGGCTGGTCCAATCTGTCGCTCTATATGTTGGGAAGGGGGGCGCTATTCAAAATGATTGCACTGCCTCAAATATTGTACGTCCTTCAAAACTATCTGCAAGTTCTCCCCAGAGATTTTTCTGTTTCCCAGCAAAGCTTAATCATAAACTATCTCTGGCTGGGAAAAACTACTAGAGTGGCGTTAAATAAATGTATACAATTGCTGTATGACGACAGTATGAGATTTATGGATATTCAATGTTATTATCAAGCCGCACAACTACTCACGATAAACGACTGGCTCTTCATTGATATAGCCGATCTGGTGGTCAGGCTGGAGATGGAGGTTGTGGGGCTTCTGCGCCTTATTTCCTACTTGTATGGTGAAAAGGGGTTTGGGCCTCTGCCCTCCATTACTAAGATAACCATTGACTCCTGACACCAAGCCCTGAGAGACATTAAATGGCATGGTAAGATAATGGGGGAGACTCCACAATGGCACAGGAGGTAGCTCCTGGCAGTACCTTAGCTGTCTGACTTCTCCAGATGGGACAACATTGGAATAGCCAAGGTGGGAGATGTGTGGGATTAATCAAATATAAAATCATTCAGACAACTAGAGGAATTTGGGTTACATAAATCACAATTGTTAAAATATTTACAGATTAGGCATGTACTTTTCATCGCCAAAGATCAGTTAATAGCAGACGCAGCGATAAGGTAGGTGTTTTCTTTCCTTATTTTTAGATCCCCTCCTCCCATCCCCCGCCTCCCGCCTCGCCACTCCCGATCCGTGCCGGCCGCCACTGTTACCAATCACAGTAACAAGAAAGTGGGGAACCCAATATACCCTTGGAGGCTTGGGCAGTTAAATTGATAATGAGTAAAAAGTGCCTGCAAGGGATTTTGTTAAACAATTCTTACTCAAATGTAGTATAAAAGTAGTTACTTTTGTGTTCAACCCCAATTGGCAGTGAACCCTTGAACAATCAGTACATAAATGAGGTTATTCAAAACATAAACATTAGAAAAAAGAAAATTTATAAGCACAGGAATATCTTTTTTCAAAAGTACACAATTTTTAATGTAAGTAAAAATTAAACGGGGTACATTCTATGAACCCCTTTAATTTTTACCTACATTAAAAATTGTGTACTTTTGAAAAAAGATATTCCCGTGCTTATAAATTTTCTTTTTTCTAATGTTTATGTTTTGAATAACCTCATTTATGTACTGATTGTTCAAAATTGGGGTTGAACACAAAAGTAACTACTTTTATACTACATTTGAGTAAGAATTGTTTAACAAAATCCCTTGCAGGCACTTTTACTCATTATCACTGTTACCAATCAACAGCTTGCTGCTGTGTCAAAAGAAAGGCAGGCAAATAAAACGTGGGGAGAACGTGTCTTGTTCTGAGAACTTGACTGACCATGATAAAAAATAATTGGAATTGGAGCACAGCCATGGTCATTCTTCCGGCTTAGTGCCTCAGCAGCAGACAATTAGAAGCTCCTGCACAGCCTCTGAAAATAGATGCCAGTCAAGTATTTCTTTATTCGATTTGCTCAATGCAAATCATAAAAGTACATGAATACATACATCATAAAACAACAATATTATAACCATAGATAGAAATTTTTCGATACATCTCAAAACTGGAATGTAAAACTCTAGATAGAAACCATGATAGATAAAAACACACAGTTGCGGTGGGTAGAGATTGCAAAAACAGTAACGCTAGACGTCAGTCTGCAAGGGGCACTTCTCGTCCTGGCAGCAGAGGGGAGAGAAAGAACATGACCAGGTCCTCCCACCCATGTACGTAATTGGAATAGAGGCCCAACTGCTGGGGATCTTGGACAATCTTGGGCCTGTTTGACATTTCAAGTACTCTATTTTGTTTTTAAATAAAGTGCTTTTTTCAGGTTACTTCTGTAATCGAGGCTCATGTGTTGTTCTACTAGCCATAAAATCGTATTCTAATGTGTAAGCATGCTGCTGCTATTAAGCTGGAGCATTTGACTGAACTGGCTTTGGTATGTCGATTGACATTGGTAAGATTTTCTTTGTCTCAAGTAAATCAGTTATAAGACAGAAAATATTTCACCAACATGCAGCAAAATATTAAAATAGTCGTACCTTGTCTGACTCTCGCAGCACGTGAGATGTGTCTTGTAAAGGTTATATCACTCGTCGTCTTGTTTTTACTACTTCCACAAAAGCCTACGTAATATTCATGCACGTTAATATACTATGTGTGTGCGTATGTAAATATATCTGTGAAATATATAAATTAAATTAAACATTCTAAAACATATATTTCTCATTTTTGTAGGTGTTAAATCTAAAAGATGGCGCCACAGAAGTACAACAGAAGCACTCTTACGTAGAAGGCACAGAGGAAGGTAGAGTTATCAACCAAAATACATTGCCTTCCACTTCAATTAAAGCATCTATATGCAAATATGTACTTTTCAAATAGAAATTCTCTCTTCCAGTGTCCTCCTTCTCGTCAGTGAGCGCCTTCACTCCAATTACTTCCAAAGGAAGTGGCATTGAATATTGGTACTTACCTCACTCGCACAAAATGAATTTTCTGCCCTTATGCTTAAATGAGATTCAATAATATAGGTATACTTAAACTTCTACATTACAGTGTTATGTATACTTCAAGCAGATAGTTGTTAGGAACACAATATCACTGCTGGTGATGTCTTAATCCTCTCTAGGCAGAGTGGGGAAGAATTTGTAGGCCAAACGTATCTCTTTCAGGCCTTGGGACAGGTCTGACAGAAGTGACTCTCTCAAACAGTGCATATTAAACATACTTTCTATACAAACTTAGCTATTGAGCTATAGGCATTATGAACAGTTTAAAAAATCTGGTTATGCCACATGATAGTGTCTAAGGCCCTGATTACGACTTTTTGATGGAGAGGTGCGGTGCAGGAACCTATGTGCATGCACACAGGGGGGCACATTTTATGCCCCCCCTGTGTGCATCCACATGCAGTTGAGGCACAGGGGTTCCTGTAGGGCCCCCTTTGTTTCTTCTCCTCCAAGGTTTACATGGAGGAGGAACTGCCATGTAAACCCTGGAGGAGAGGAAATCTCGTTATATGCTTGGCGGGACTCTGGTGGTCCCACCAAGCATATTGCGGCCTCTGACCCCTGCTCCAATGCCAGGGAATGTCTGTTCCCTGGCGAAGCCGGCAGTCCCAGGGCAGTCCGACCAGCCAACTCCCATTGGGGTGGTCGAACCGCCGGTGTGGTGGTGGCTGGATCCACCACCGCCGCGCCACCATGAGTCTGGCATCCATCGGACCGCCAGACCCGTAATCATGCTCTAAGAGTTCACTTGGAAGGGGAGGGTGGTCAAACAAAAGTGATACAAATTTGGCAATCACAGGCCATAAACAACAGAGTTAGGCAAATCCTACAGCCTCGTCGTAGGAAATCCATCTTTTTACTCTGGTTCCCCCATGTTTCGGAGCATCTGGTATTTTGATCTTTGACACACGTGGGATGTGCTAATTAGCTTCCAGCTACACGTTTTACCATAAAAATTAAAATGTGTTTATATTTAAATTGCCATATTTACACTTAAGTAAATCAGCTGTAAATGTGTGCAACATCTTTGCATAGTTGCACAATGTTCAAACCTGAAACGCAAACATATTTTCTCTGGTTGCATCTAAAATATTTGTAATGTGCTCAAAGCACTTGTTTATGCACTTGTTGAGAGTCCTTTTTCAAGGCGTGACAACTTGGTGAAAACTCTACTTCTCTATCTGTTGCTTGGAAAATAATAAATATGTCATATTTGCAACATGAAGATAAATAAGTATGCAAAAAGGTGGATATATTATATTTTGATCTTCCACATTCCTTACCTGTGTTTAAGAAGTTGTCTTATTGTCTGCCTAGACTTTAATTCATGTTTGTAAAAAAGCTAGCCCTATTTCCCTGGGTGAGCTCTCATTAGCTTGTACCAATTGTTCCACTCTGCTCCTAATCTATCCTTGAGCTACTTTGGCCAAATGCCTGGCGTCAAGGCTTTCAATACAATGAGCTGGCACTCATCCCCCATTCAAAATTGGCCATTAAACTTGAGATTTTTCTTTAAAAGGGATCTTGCAGCTACTCGGTTCCTTTCTGACACAGGAACTGAGTGAAAATCTTGTAAATCTTCGCCAGTAAAACTGCAAGATCCTTAGTATGATTTGTTTAAAGGTAGTTGCGAATCACAGATCGAGTTCGCCATTTGAAAACTGTTGAGAGCTGCGTGGAACATATGAAGAGAAGAAGTTCTGCTTGCTGGAAGAATTCCCATCTGCCCGATAGGAGACTGTAACACAAATGTTGTCTTCTGTTTTACCTTGACTCTGAGACTGGCTCAAGGGCTAAGTAAGGAAGGTAGCCTGACCTGTAAACATGGAGGGATCCAGGTCCTCTTCAGGGAAGTCTCACTGGCTCTGGAACATCTCACTTGACGATGGAGAGCACTGAACGTTATGGGGACAGAAGGAGCAGTGTCTTCCTGGAAGAAGGCAAATAGACCAGTGCAACTGGATGTTACTTCATTCAGCCCATGTGAAACTTCTCCTCTGTGTCTGGGGAGTGGAGGAGATCCTGCTCAGTTGTGGAGTTGGAGTTGCTGCCAGAGGAGACACATAAACCAGTTGTAACTTGGCATTTTGGTGTAACATGAATCAGAGCTGTGGGAAGCCATCCAACAACTTTAACCTATGACTGTTATTCAAGGAAACTTTCCTGAAGGTTTGAAGTCCATTAGGGTAGAAGGTGGGAGAAGACTATCAATGATTTTTAGATGTTGTCAGTCTGGCCACTGACCTTGTCCCAGCTGCAGGTAGATATATATTAGATTGGGCTGGATGTGAACAGCCTGAATGTCAATAAGCCTTAAGGGAGAGATTAAAGCTGTAGCAAGACACTAATCTAGTTAGTACCTCTCCCTCCCAGGGCTTGCTGGCCGCTTGGGCCTGATGGAGGAGGGATCTGGGTAGATAAAAAGAAGAGAAGTTATATCTGTGGACTAGAGGTTGAGAGAGGTGCTTAAAATGGTTGGGTAAACAAGGGCTCAGGTACAGGATTCCACTTTAATTATCTATCTCTTTTTCCTCTGTTCATTTTAATTTTTCCCCTTTATTTCCCTGCACACACTGAATAATTTATATAGCTTGCTACATGCAATAATATTGTAATGCCAGTGGTTTAGACGTATTCAGCATGTTAATTACCTTGTAAGAATTTGAGTTTGAGTTTTTGCACGTCAGGTCACAGCTACAGAGAGCTTTAGCTGTCTGTTGGCAAGATCTGGTGCTTCCAATACATACCAAATACTTAGAGTGGGGTTTGTGTCAGCCCCTTGCTCGTAATTGGATGAATTTATAGTCTGTCTCAGGTGTCTGCTTTTTTATTTAGTGGTTTACATTCCTACTATTATATTTGTCCTACCCAGTTGCATTTCGGTCAAACAGTGTTCTGATTGGATGAGTTGTATTCTTCCACTGTTGGCTTGATGGGGCTCTTTATATTAATTCTACATTTAGCACTCCATGTGAATGCTTCTGTTTCCTTCCATTCCCCCCCCCCCTGTGTGTGTCATCCTAAATGCTGTATTATACTCTTCTATTCTCAGCCTACTTTACAGATTTTCCATTTATGTTTTTTTACGAGGGCCAGGCAGCTCTGATGGTCTGGTCGCCTCCTTTATTTGCACTTCTGCACACTATATTTTCATTTTTTTGTGCCCTGTGCAATCTATGTTTATTTTCCTCCCTGCTGCCTACCCCACTTCCAACCTATTTTGCTTTACATTTTTTTAAACATTTCTCTACATTTTTGCGAGGGCCCAGCACCTGCAAAGTGCAAATCAGCTACTTGCTTCCTTTTTTTGCCCTATCAGGCACTCTTTTTTTTTTAACTTATATTTTACTAGTTTTACATGCCCATCCTCCATATTAAATTGGTAAATGAAAAATGGTCTATCACACAGTAGGGTCAGAGGAAAATTTTGAGATCAGGATTAACTCCCCTATTTCATATATGAACCACAAAAAAACCCTTGGGTCTGAAGAAACGCTATCACAACTGAAGACCTAGCCATTGTGGGATATCCTTGTAATAGGACGATTTCCCTCACCCACCATAGGTGGCATGCTTCATCATTGGGAATCTCCTTGTACCGTGATGCCTATTCATGGTATGGTCTACGGCCCACTCACTGAGAAGGAGGAGCTCAGGGATGTTTTGGTGTTAGAGGAGAGGTATACTAAATACCAAGATGATGAGCTTGGTGTAGTGGGGCAGCAGAGCAATGTGAAAAGTGAAGATTAAAACTAGCTACAGGTTACGCAAAATACTTTATTCGTGCGTCCCTGCACCAGGGTTAAAACCAAGGCACTGCGGGGAGATATTAGATCCACTTGTGGTGTCAAAGAAAGGTCGACTTGTTTCAGCCTTATAACCCTCAGTAGAGGTGTTGCATTTTTTTTCAGGACCTCAAAATTAGTGCTGCTGCTCAATGTGCTCATTCAAAAAAAATGTGTTAAAAAACATAAGCATACAAAACCATAAAAAAATATAAAAAAACATATATGAACAGCTAGATCTACAGTGAGACGAAAAGTGGTAAACCCATGTGTTGGGTCAACCAAAAAACAACTGACCAAAACTCATCTACATTTATGTACTCAACAACACTTATGTTCTATGTTGGCGGAGACATGGTTAAAAACCAGGCGAAACCATAGAAGAATATGATAAAGGCTTACCCAGTATTGTCGGGGAACGTACCACTACCCTGGCATGGAGCTCAGATGGCTCTCTGTCCTATACCAGGATTATTAGGGAGAGTTTCCCTTTTGTTGTCTTCCTACAAACTTACACATACTTTTGTTCACTTTGCCCTCCCCCTAATGATCCTGGTATAGAACAGAGCGCACCCTGAGCTCCATGCCAGGGTGAGGTGAGGTACGTTCCCCGACAATAGCGGGTAAGGCTTTATCCATATTCTTCTATGGTTTCGCCTAGTTTTTAAGTATGTCTCCGCCACCATAGAACATAAGGTTTGTCAAGCACATAAATGTAGATGAGTTTTGGGCATCTGTCTTTTGGTTGACCCAACACAAGGGTTTACCTTTTTTGTCTCACTGTACATCTAGCTGTTATGTTTATCTATTCTCTTAATATATGTTTTTTTCTACAGGTACCGCCAGTGAATCCTTCACTCCATGATGATTCATAGGATCACTGGATGGTTTTGTATACTTATGTTTTTTCACCCACATTACTTTTGATTGAGCACATTGAGCAGCAGCACTGATTTTGAGGTCCTGAAGAAGGCCGCAACACCTCCAATGAGGGTTATAAGGCTGAAACATTTTGACCTTTCTTTGACACTACAAGCAGGTCTAATTTCTCCCCGCAGTGTCTTGGTTTTAACCCTGGTGCAGAGATGCACGAATAAAGAATTTTGCGTACCCTGGTGCTAGTTTTAATCTTCACTTACACCTTGCTCTGCTGCCCCACTACACCACGCTCATCATTTTGGTAGTTAGTATACCTCTCCTCTAACACCAAAACATCCCTGAGCTCCTCTCTCTCAGTGAGGGCCATAGCTCGTACCATGACTAGGCATCACGGTATGAGGAGATTCCCAATGATGAAGCATGACACCTACGGTGGGTACAGGAAATTGTGCTATTAAAAGGATATCCCACAACTGCTAGGTCTTCAGTTGTGATAGTGTTTCTACAAATGAAAAATAGTCGCCATGCCTTGCTCTTCATGGGCGCATCTGTAACGCCCACTCAATGGTGGCCATCTTGGAATGGATTTTCTTTAACAGAAAACCCATTGGAACATTCCTCTCCATGCAATTGCACGTGCCATGACGCATGCATTCGCATGCCTCCAATAAGAAAGCATTGGCAAAGGCAATAGATCAGCCTTTTAGAGCCAAGTCTTACTGACTCTCCCAGTGGTATAAAACAGTGCATAAAGTCCGGAGGCCATGTACACATTATTTGCACGACATCGGCCTGGAAATAAAACCCATCACTAATTACTTGCAGTCTTTGACGTGTACGGTAATTGGAGTTTTTTCCGGCACTGGAGTTAACATGCTGGATGGTAGTGGTAGCTCCTGGGGAGTGAATTATCAGTCCCATTACCAATGTTGTATCCTGCTGGACACAGTTTAGTGTTTTGCCAGCCACTCCCTCGAGGGATGGCCCATACATCCACCCCACACCCATCCAACACAGGCGTCACCGGTCAGGTGACCCTGCCAATAAAAGAGCCCGAGTGCACGTGCTCGAGGCCAGTTCCAGTAGCCTACACATGGTGTCTGTATGATCATTTCCCTGGCATGTGGGCCCTAGGCCCACATCACATTGGCGACGAGCGGATCTGACCTGTGTGTGTTTGCTGCCAGGAGTTCCTCATGAGGAGGGAAGAATAGCCACAATGAGAGGCACCCGACACGTGCTGCCATCGTGACAGTGACAGCAGCTGGACAAGGCAAGGAGTAGTCACCCAACGTGTTCAACGGCGTTTACTGGTAGGGCCCCCATGGCTGCCCTCATGCTCACGCCTCTGCAACCCCAGACCTAGCCGTGATAAGCCACCTAGCATGGAAAGAAGTGAGTACTAGGAAAAAAAGGGGGGTCAAGTGCCGCCACCAGCATAAGGCGCCCACACTGTTTAAAGCACGCTGTTACAGCTCCTGCACGTCGGAGCTTTATGTTGTGACTGCCTGAAGCGTGCCTGTCTGCTACCCCGAGCCGGTTAACCTTTGGTACTGGGGGACAGTGGAGGGAGAAGCGCCCCTCGAATACGGCGCCAACAAATTGCCGAGCGTGCCGCCATCCATTCCAGGGGGGAGGTGAGCTCGCTCAACGAAGAAAGCCGCAAAGCCCCAGTGAGGCCCATGAACATGAGCGGCTGTCTTTCCCTATACAGACTGATCCCGAGAGGGAGTGCTCGGTGAAAAGGGAGGAGTGCTGCAGCCAATTTGTTGCGCCCTCAATGCTCGAGGCGCGGGCATGCACAGCACTGTATAGACCCCCAACCACGCTGAAGCGCTACGTCAGCTGGAGAAGAAAGAGAGGCCTAAGCCGGTGGTGTAAGGCACTCGCATCTGCAGTGTGCAACCAGCGCCATATTGGTGAAGACTGCCTGCACATGATACATAATGAGACTGCTCATCGGTGGACCAAACAAATCAAAATAACAGCAACAGTACGCATTTTGTGGAAAGCCTAACTTTGAGTGTCCCTACCTGCCGCTGGAGAAGCCTGTAAATGTAAATCCGTATTTGTAAAGCGCGAACTACTCACCCTTACGTGTCTCAAGGCGCTGGGGGCTGTCGTGGAAATTAAGTGAGCTATTGCCCAGAGTCACATGGTGCTGAGCTGAGCTGCCGCCGGAGCCAGGGATCGAACCGTGAGCCCTGTGCTCTGAAGTCAGCTGCCCTAGCCGCTGCACCACACCTCTCCTGCATTCCCTCATGCTGCGTGCCCCATTGCTTTAACAATCTCGACTGCGGCAGCAATGTGCGTTCACAGCGCCACCTAGCGGTCGTGTGTTAGCACCGCAACCAGCCCAGGCTATTCAGAGAACCAATGACGGAACACCTGCAGTTTTCAACTGTGACAGATATGAATACAATTGAAGAAGCTGCCCAGCGTGTATGACAGCCCTGCAAAGCCCCTCTCAGTGTTTGTTGCCCACAGTACAGAGAGTGGCTTCCCCTTTCAGCAACAAACTGCCGCAAGATCCTCAGTGTCAGAGGGGTGGTGGCAGGGGTGCCATTCAGGGGTCGAGCGTTGTGGTGCACTGGGGCGCCAGTGAAGCAGTGAACAGAGGGCTGCACCACAAAGTGAAGTACTGCAGAGGAGGCACTGCACTGGGTAAGGCACAGTGGAACGGGAGGATGCCAGCCCCACCAATACTTTTCCATTCCTGATACCACCCCACTTGAGGCAGAGGCTATGTCAAACAGCCAGCATAGGTGCTGAGAGCACCACACACCACCTGGTGACCGCCTACTGCCACTGCTCCACTGGAAAAGGGGTTTAAAACAATAGCAAGACTATTTTGCAGAGCAGCCTGCACGTGAGACTGAAGCAGCAACCGCAGAGTACTATTCAAAAGAGCGACATACCCTCCCTGGGCCTTCCTAATGGTTGTAGAGGGGAAGAGACTGTGAATCTCTAAAGAGAAGCCCCCCGGACAAGCCGATATGACAGCGCAGATGGGAATCTATAAACACAAACGGCCCCATCGGATGCAGGAAATCAGCAAGGAATGAGGACTGTTATTTCTGAGTACAGCACAAGAATGCTGATACCCACGAGAAGCCAAAAAGCTGCCCCAGCCTAGAGAGCTGACATGAGCGCAGTGATGCCAAGAGCAGCCCTATAGTAAAGCCTAAGAATGCAACAAGCCTCACATAAAGCAAAGGAAAAACACAGGTGCAGAGAATGCGATCCCAAGGAAAAGAATGCCTGCAAAAGCACAACTGTGCACACCAGAGACAGTGACAGGCAAACTAGTACGAGACCTAGGGAGGCAAGCCCTCAGAGAAGCGAACTTGACTTTGGCCAAGAGAGTGCTTCATGCCCCTAGTGGCTGTCGGTCATTTAGAGGGGAAAGACTGCCAAACCCCACTAAGAACTCCTGAGCCCAAAGCTGCCACTTGCCCCTCCCCATGAACTGTACTGCTCTTCGTAAACCTGAAGGAGAAGGCTGTAAGAGCGTTGACCAGAGCAAAGAAGACCCAGACAAGCAAAAAGCCTTCAGCAAAAAAAGGTGGGCGATAAGTGCCCCTGCGGTCGCATGCCGCCACCGCGTTCATGAGGAGAGTGCTGACTGCGCACCTAGTGGCGAAAGGCCATCCCCACAAGCCAGGATAACGGGCATGCCAAGGGCCAGAAGAGGGCGCCCATGATGGGCCAAAAGCGCAAATTCAGAGGCATGTTAAAGTCTACACCCGGAAACTTGACAGCACGGGCAGGAGCCCAGGAGAGAGAGACCTCTCTGAAGAGAAGAAGCCGTGATGGCCGCCCGCTACAATGAGTGGCCACCGCTGGCCCAGCATTTGCAATATGTCTGGGCAGGATCTAGCGCTGCAACCGCACAGCATCGAGGTGCAAGCACTATGCCCTCGAGGAGGCGGAAGGGAGGTTACCCGCCATCAATGAAGCAAAGCACCAAGAATATCCCAAAGAAGGAGATCCCAGAGGAGGGGCCCGTGTGGCCTGAATGCAGGAAGGAGAGAGATCGTGTTTAACCTACCTGCACTTGCACTGCCCTGGAGTGTGCCAGAGATTATTCAGAGAGTGCCTCCAACACTGCCTTAAGACTGTGTTGTGCATCGGTCCATTACAGGCATGAGGAGATTCTCACTCTCCTAGTGGCAAGCTGCCACAACTGCAAAAAGAGAGGAGATTCTGACCTCCCACAGCGATCCTGAGTTGCAGCCAGAATACCTTGTCGAGGGGAAGGGTATGGAAGGCGCTGCAGAAGGATCCATCAAAGCACACCTACCTCCACTGTCATACATGAAATGGCTGACGCACCTGCGAAGACGCCCAGTCCTATAGACAGGACCGGACCGGCGAGTGGTCCGTGACGGGAGAAGATGCGTAGTCCAAAGGACATGACGGAGTGAGCAGGAGGTCCCTGTGAGAATGCGTGGCCTGTCGCCACTTTCAGAGCATTTGTAGAAAAGACATGCAATGCGTGGCCTGTCGCCACTTTGCAACATGTAGAAAGAAGACATGTGGCCGGACGCCACATTACACATGAAGCAAGAACCAAGGAAAAGAGAGCGTGGCACGTCGCCACATTTGCAGAGAAGAAAAGAAGTGGAGAGATAGGAGGGTGACAATCCTATCACAGAAAAGCAGACGACAACAGGTGCGCAGGAGAAGTCAACAAAAGGGGACAAGAACGAGTGCTCGAACCATTACCTGAGTTCACCTACTAATACAAGCCAGCCACCGGGGTGCGGTGACATCACGGGAAATAGTTCAGTGGGAGTACCAAATGTAAGCCGCCTTCATGCGCGAACTGTGTATCTGCCCCATACTTCACAGTGTGACCGTCCAGGCACCTGTCACTGGTTGCTCACAGTAGATGGCATCCCTGTTTTGCTTACACACATGCCGAATAAGAAGAGTTGCACCAAGTGTTCGACGAGCTACATGGCAGCCACTCTATCATTTGCCATGTGCATCACCACCATCCCTGGAGTCCTGCACCATTGCCATACAGAGTGACGATCTGAAGAACCAGTGACCGTTTGTTTAACTGGCGTACATCCTGATTCCGGTAGCGAGAGCATGTTCGGACCAGGATACATTCACCCCTGACGTTGCACGAGTGACTAGGCGGTGGCTCCGAGGTGGTCTTGCGGCTGTCCAGATGCAGACACGTGCATACCCAGTGCAGCCCACAGACAGTCCCGTGGCAACTCATCCTAGGGGCCTCCCCCATGCGTGAGAGATGGACTTTACTTTGCCCCACCGATGGATTCCAGGAAGTAGCCAGGCCATGCAACAGAGACTTCAGCAGGTCTCAGAATGCCAAGACTGTCTTCGAGGGATCAAGCGACATCATCGTCAGGTGTTTACAATGGACTCCCCCTACGCTCCTGATGTACCTATGTTTGAACTATAAGACACCAATTGCCTCACCGCAAGAGTACGCTGGACCGACTAACATCACATAGGTGGACTGTCATTCAACTGATGCAAAGCTGAAAGGTCCGGACTTCATCAGCACCGTGTTCTTGTCCAGATATACCTGGTTAAAGTATGGATACGTGCCAAGATGCCCAGGTGCTCCCAGCTGCACCTGTCCACCGCTGTCCTGCGAACTGCATCTCAGAATTGTGAGACTTCAGTTATTTTTAGTTGTCTTCTCATTCCTTCCCACAGGTTGGACTCTTGTTTGGTGTTTTTTGTTTTAATAAAATTTGGGAGGAATGTTGTGTCCTGCTGGACACAGTCTAGTGTTTTGCCAGCCACTCCCTCGAGGGCTGGCCAATACACCCACCCCACACCCATCCAACACAGGCTTCACCGGTCAGGTGACCCTGCCAATAAAAGAGCCGGAGAGCACGTGCTCGAGGCCAGTTCCAGTAGCCTACACATCGTGTCTCTGTGATCATTTCCCTGGCATGTGGGCCCCAGGCCCACATCACAACCCCGGACCTGCTGCTACGAATCGGCTGTTATCTTGAAATGCCAGGATCCAGCAGATTTTTTAATTTTTTTATTTATTTTTGCAGTTTTAGATAGCACGAAAGGTGGAGCGCTTTACATGAGCACCAATTACATTACACAAGTTCAGATTTAAAAAAAAAAAAATTTTAGGCACTGGGAGATTAAGTGATGTGCCCAGAATCACTGGATGTTGAGATTCAAACTGGTTCCCCAATTCCACAGTCGGCAGGTCTGGCAGTAACGCCACATCCTCTCTTCTATGCAGATGCAGCATTAAAAAGCAAAAAGTAATACAGAGCAAGTCGTGCTCATGCGTATTTGTTTAATATTAGCGTTGTGCATCGTTTCCGTAAAAAGTGGCTTTTTTCAGCAGTTGCTTTTCAAGTAGTGTTTCAAGAATATCAGCAGAGGGTGCTGTTTCACTAAAGCAAATTGTGCTGATTTTAACACTACAAACGTGAAAATTCGAAAATCAAAAAATAGGCGCAGCAGCGAATAAAAATTCCATTTTAGAGCTCAAGGATTGCAAAACCTTTTAAATTAAAAGCGTGAGAAGTGTTGCGGAATAAAAATATTTGTGTAAGAAGTATTTCTTTAAAGGAAAAGACAGGTCCAGTGTTTCTGAGCATTTTCTACTTCAGAATCCTAATATATGTAGCTTGCACTAAATCTGATTCCTTCCTGTTCTCATAGAAAGGTGCTTATCAAATGGTCCATTTAGAAAACAGATTTATAGCCAGAAGTTGGAATGTAAGTCCTTACTCAGTGGTTAGGTCCACCTATCTGACCATCGCCAGCACGTCACACCATCATTTCTTTGGTATAGAATTAACTGGAACGTGCTTCACAATGGTAACTTACACGCTTGAGTAATTGACGCTTTTGAGTACGTTTACTACTTTTTGCTTAACCGCAAAATCCGAGTGTACATTACTACTAAACAACAGTAGTAAGTTCTGCACCACCACACATAGCCAACTTTTGCTACTGCAATACCCTCCCTTGGAAAATAATGAAAGAAGAGAATTAAAATAAAACTCGATAGAAAATAATCTTAAATTAAATTATTTAAAGTAGTTAAAAAAATATAAAGAAATATATTTAATGTAAAAAATAAATAAAAATAGAGCATATTTATTAACCATAACATATTTTAATACACTATTTTGAATTATGTACATCACTGTTAATATTTATTAATTCATATTAATTTTTTTTTCTTTAGGTGAGAATGTATTATTTAATTTAAACATCAGAGAAATAATTTAAATTTAATATATTTCTATTTATTAAAGTTTTAATTCAAAGTTAAGTTAATAGTGATTTAGCATTTCTTAATTTTGTTCTACATTTGAAATAAATATATCAAATGAATTGATGTGAATATATAACATACATTTTTTGTAATCTTTTTTCGAGTTAAATAAACTTCTTTATTTTTACTTTACCCTGCAGAGATTTCTGTCTTGACTGGAGACTTTCTATGGTAAATTACTGTCTTGCTACATCTCTGATCAAATCACAAAAGGGGGCCTATTGGGAGCTCCTGACCCAACCAAATACATACCACTCCCTAATTACTGTGAACCACAAATAGGTAATTTCTGGTAAAAAAAAGAGAGAAAAAGAAAGATGTGTATGCGTATGTGAAAAAATTATGAATTTAGGACGAGAACCCTCACCCACCCGAAGGTGGCATGCTTCATCATAGGGTCCCTCTTCACACCAGGACCAAAGGTACCTAGTGTGGGCTACAACTCCATACTAGAGCGAGGACCTCTTGAGGTATTCTATAGTAGTGTTTATCAACCTTGATGAGAGATAGGTATGGATGAGAGTAACAGAGTGCTAACTTAAAATGTGTGAAGTGAATTAAAACTATCTCTTGGTAGGCTAAATGTGAGTTTCATTTTGGTGCCTCCAAGGGATAGAAGTAAAACAAGCATTTGCAATGCAATAGGTCGCGCCTTTGGGACCTTATAAGCATTTAGTAATGCAGCATATTGTGCAGCCCCGGAGCTTTCAGGGTGCCAAGTCGCTGATGAGCAAGATTCTCTCATGTGCAACACTGCTGTCGCACCATGTTTAAAGCACATTTCCATACCTCAGACACCTCCTATACAAGTCTTACTACAAGCAGCACCATTTTTAATCATGCACTCCAGAGGGTTTCTTCCAAACACTGACAGCCAGAACAGCTGAGAAACTGTCAAGGGCATAACTTTTAGATCTAAGTTGCAATATAATAAAAACGGCACAGGGCGAGCTTAAAGCACAAGCAGTGATCTCGGAGGGGTGGTGGGGGCGGGGTGAAGGGAGAGACGGCACAGGGCGAGCAGGCTGCTATGCGCAGTAAACAAGAAGCAATGGTGAAAATAAAAGTGGGCACGTCGTTAAAAGGCACACGGCCTCCAAGTAAAACAAAAACTAAACCTGCGATGCAAATGCCGACCGAAACATGAAGCACAGCATCCATGAAGCGAGCGCTGTGCTGATACACAAGCTGAGACAAACAAGAAAAAAAATAGTGCGCACAACGGAACCTATGTAAAAAAAAGCATAACACCACGTATAACAGCGGCAGTCTCCTCTGAGGGTTTGAAACACAAAAAGGCAGGACTAAATAAGCATGCTGACCAACCAAAAGCATACATTTATGAAGGGCACGAACAGGAACAAATGGAAAAAATGGGAGGTGCTTCAAGCCATAGTCTAGATTACAGCACGACTTGCAGAGCAGCTCATGCGCTGCCCAGGCTCGACCTAAACAGTGAAGGGAAGTCAGAATAGTATCTCCCCTGTAGAGATCAACATGTTTCTGCCATATCTTTGACCCAATTCATAGGTTCTGGGACATTCTTCAGGACCAATACTCAAAGTCACTCTGTGGTACAACTATTAAGCAAAAATACAAACTTGTGTTTATGATGGTGGCAATCCACCGGATACAGAAAGAGGCCCACAAAGTACAGTTTGTGGAATTCCACTGTTGTTGTACCTTAAAAGGTATAAATGTAGATAGATTATTCTTGCTAAAGAGGTGTACCACAGAGTGACTTTGAGAATAAAACTCAAATCTAGCCTCCCAAGAGGTAGTTTTAATTCACTTCACAAATATTAAGTTAGCACTCTGTTACTCTCACCCATACCTATCTCTCATCAAGGTTGAGAAACACTGCAAAAAAATATCTCAAGAGCTCCTCTCTCAGCTCCTTTGGCCCTGGTGTGAGGAGGTAACCTATGAGGCAGCATGCCACCTTCGGGTGGGTGAGGGTTCTGTCCTAAATAAATAATTATTTCAGATACATATCTTTCTTTTTCTCTTCTTTTTTGACCAGACGTACCTATTTGTGGTTCACTACTACATCTCTTGCCATCTCCATACCATCCTTACCTCTGTTGTGGTTTCAGGGGCCTCCCACATAAGAGTCTCTCTCGGCCGTCTGCAGCACCGATAACAGGCTCAGCATTTTGGAAAGTGCTTCCAATTCTTTGTTGCCTCTGTGTCAGGTACAGGGGCATGTACAGTTACAATCTTTTGGCCCGATCTGGTTGTTTGGGACATAATGGAAGTATTGAAATGCCATGATCTCCCAGAGTGTTGCCACATAGGAAGAACTATTTAAACATTTTTAAAGGGAAAATTAGGTTGTAACAAGCGTGTTGACTTGCAGAATGGGATCAGCTGGTTGTTCATCAAAAACATGGATCCCTAAATTATGGTGTTGGCTTGGATACTTACCCATGTGTTTTTGCCAGCCATGGTCACTGCTCCAGCCACAAAAACAATTAACTTGACCTGTTGTCATTTAATTTTAGCCAATCGTATTGCATTCATTCATCCATTGTAGACTGATATGACTGCAAATTGAATCATGATCCCCATCTAACTTGGGTATAAAAAGCAAGTTTAAAAGTGTGCACAGTCTGCCGGATCCAGAGTAGGCCATTTGGTATAAAGGAGATGCATTTGTATTTTTCCACTCGTGGGAACTGAGTTAGTGACAAAGCGGGCATTGACTGAGCAGGTGAGCACTATTATGAGCAGTTCCATCGCCATTCTCTAATATTGAGGAGAAGAGTGGGAAGACTTCAAAGCTTGGTGGCATGTCTTTAGGTATCGTCTTTGCCACCTTCATTATAGTGAGGTCGGCTAACTTATTGCCCAGTGTAGCCTGTGGAAAAGCACAGAGAAATTACTAGGTTTGATTTGGCAAGTCCTGAAAAAAACGCAAAATAGGAGTTGGAGGAGTTTGTGATCTTGACACTATAGTATGCTTGTTTATCATCTCTGCTGAAAGTGTGACTGGTTTAGATAGAACTCAGTAGGCCCCTTTGCCCTCTGGATAGTAGAACTATCGCCCAGCTTTTCTAGAGCATGAGCCTAACTTTTGTGTTGGATTAGTGCATGCAACACAGAGCAAAAAATGTCTGGGTCTCATTGAAGGTGATGCAAAGGCACCATCTGTGATGCCATTTGGCCATTCATACAACTTGTCCATTGTCTTTTATTTCAAACTCATGAAGACTGAACGCAACCCAAACCCAGAGCCAAGACTTTTAGAATATGTTCATTCTGTGGCTTAACCAGAGCCTCTCTGGTAGTGAGTGAACAGAGTCCAGCTTAACTTTGTATACTGTAACTACAGTGGCATTTGCCAATCTTATTCTTGCTGCACATTCAGAGCCACGACTGGCACATGTTTCTCCCCAGTAGTTCCATATACACCCTCTTAATTGAGGAGAGCAGTTCGAGGGTATTTAATTCTGGGTGGCCTAAAATGATAATCAGCAGACCTGAAAACCATCAGGACTCAGTGACTGATGCCATTGTCTGTTTGTACAGGAAACGTGTTGTTATTGCATGTTCATGCCAGGGCAGCTGGCTGGTGTAAGGTGAGACTGTGCATCCTTATTAACCCAACAGGGAAAGCTCTATGACAACTTAATTCAACTTTCTTACATTAATCAGAACATTGCTTCTCAAAGGTAATGTGAAACACGATGCGTGATGTGCACAACAACCAACAATTCTCTGATGAAACTGCACGTTTTTATCTATGTTGTTTGCATACAGAACTTGGACCAAGTTCAGAAGCACATTATCAGTAGGAGCAGAATCCTGTCAGCGAAACGAAATTACATGTGCTACATTTTAAAATGCATACTCTTTATTGCTTATTTAAATGTTGCTCTTTTTTACTTATGAACATGCTCTAAATGCAAAGCCCGCACATATATGTTTTATTATGTTTACACGTTTAATTTACATCCTTCTGGTAATGAAAAATCATCTTTCCAAATTGTTTTACAGAATATAAAACAACTTCAAAATAGTTATCAGTGTAATCATCTAGGTATCTAAATATTATGAAAAATCAACCACTTTTGCATCTTGCATTTACTACACAGCTCACAGCCTGCAAGGGCTAAATAGGAAGGCCTTTTGTTTGCGAACTGCTGCTAAAAGTTGCAATATTTAAAGAAATCATTCATTCCCCAACCTTGGAGCATGCAGATGAAATACGCCACACGGAACTACGGTCAAACCTTACTTTATTCTTCAGCATACACTCCACACTAAACATCACATCATACTTTTAATTGACCACACCCTGACATCTCCCTGCCTATTGCGCAGTTCCTGACTAGATCCACCCCAGAACCAGGAGGGTCCTAGGGCGTATAGTCTCAGTGTGCTACATCTCCCCCTTTGTTAAATAAAAAGCGCCAAACAGCATTGAAAATCACATCTCTTCAATTAGTAGGCGAGATGCTCGCACTTGTTTGCCGGCTCAGGTGATCCAAGATGATCGGTGCTCAGGTGAGCCGGACCTGCTGGCGGGGCCACATCACTCGTGGTTTCGAAACAGGGCAAATGTTGTGGTAGGTTTTTAAAATGTATTCTGTCCTGAGTGATAGTCTCTCCAGCATGATGTGCTGTCACCATAAAGGAGTCTTTTTCCAAGATTTTTTATCCAAGATCTTATAATTTTTTCCATCGCCCAGTAGGCGCAAGCATTTGATGTCATATACTGCCTTCGTTTGTATGACAATAGCGCCACCCCCTTATCAGCGGGTTTTATCACTACACTGAGGTTCTTATTCAGTTCCTGGATTGCTTCCCTTTCTGCTTTGGTTAAATTCATAAATGGTCTTTTCATTCTTTGTGTTTCCTGTTCCACTTGGTGGATTACTGCTTATTCAAATGCTCCCACTTCTGGTGGTAGTTGCCTCAGGGCTGGGGTGAAGGTAGACTTGGGCCGATGGTTGGTCTCAGACAGACTCCGACTGGCATAGATCACAATGTGTCTCTCAGCAGTCAGATGGCCATTGTGTTGAGCAAGGGATACCCCTAGCCTTACAAGGCTCGCATCAACCGTTAGTTTGGTATGTTACTTGGGGTCAAAGTTGGCCATTTCAGTTGCATTCTCAATTGCATGCCTAATGTATATGAAACTCTTGCCACATTCCGGAGACCATTGGAATGGTACATTCCGCTTCATCAAGTCTCTTAATGGGGCACTCACTGTAGCAAAGTTGCGAATATATCTTGACCAATAACTGGCCATGCCTAAAGAAAGGATCGCAACATCAATCAATCAGGGGATTGTGAAGTGCGCTACTTACCGGTGAGGGTCTCAAGGCGCTGGTGGGGAGGGAGGTGCAGCTCTGTGTCAGCCGAAGAGCCAGGTCTTGAGGCTCTTCCTGAAGGTGTGCAGAGTGGGGGAGCGTCTTATGTTCATTGGGAGCTCGTTCCAGGCCTTAGCTGTGATGTAGGAGAAGGCTCTTCCACCCGCTCTGGTTCTGCGGATCCAGGGGTTTCTGCGAGGTTGGCGGAGCGGAGGTTTCTCTTGGGTACGTGGAAGGAGACTCTTTCGTTGAGGTATTTGGGGCCGGTGTTGTGGAGGGATTTGTAGGCCTGGGTGAGTAGCTTGAAAGTTACTCTCGACGGGGAGCCAGTGGAGGTCTTCCAGGTGTTGGGTGATGTGTTCATGTCATGGGATGCAGAGGACGAGTCTGGCCGCAGTGTTCTGGAGCTTGCGTAGCAGGCATTTGTTGATTCCAGCGTAGAGGGCGTTTCCGTAGTCCAGTCTGCTTGTTATGAGTGCGTGGGTGATGGTCTTTCTGGATTCGGGGGGGATCCATTTGAAGGTCTTGCGAAGGATGCAGAGAGTTTTGAAGCAGGTGGAGGCGACGGCATTGATTTGGCGGGTCACGGTGAGGGAGGAGTCGAGAATGATGCCGAGGTTCCGGGCATGATCCGTGGGGGTGGGAGGGTTGCAGAGGGCAGTGGGCCACCAGGTGTTGTCCCAAGCTGAGGGGGTGGGTCCGAGGACGAGAACTTCTGTCTTCTCCGAGTTGAGCTTCAGACAGCTGCTGCTCATCCAGGCTGCGACGTCTTTCACTCCTTCCTGGAAGCTGAGTCTGGTGGCGTCGGGTTCCTTCATGAGGGAGAGAATGAGCTGGGTGTCGTCGGCGTAGGATACTATGCTGAGTCCATGCTGTCTGACGATGGCAGCGAGGGGGGCCATGTAGATGTTGAAGAGCGTGGGACTGAGCGACGATCCTTGGGGTACTCCGCAGTTGATCTCTGTGGGTCCGGAGAGCAAGGGCGGGAGTCTGATCCTTTGGGTTCTGCCGGCGAGGAAGGAGCAGAGCCAGTCAAGGGCGGTTCCCTGTATGCCATCGTCATGGAGTCTGGCTGTGAGAGTGCGGTGGGAGATGGTGTTGAAGGCTGCAGAGAGATCTAGTAGGATGAGGGCAGCGGTGTGGCCTTGGTCAAGAGCGTGCGGATGTCGTCTGTGGCGGCGAGGAGGGCGGTCTTGGTGCTGTGGTTGCTACAGAATCCGGATTGGGAAGGGTCGAGGATGGCGCTCTCCTCGATGAAGTTTGTCAGCTGGGCGTTGACGATCTTCTCTGTGACTTTGGCCGTGAAGGGAAGGAGAGAGATGGGTCGGTAGTTCTTCAGGTCCGTCGGGTCTGCAGAGGGTTTCTTGAGGAGGGGTTTGACTTCTGCACGTTTCCAGTTGTCGGGGAAAGTAGCGGATTCGAAGGTGACGTTGATGGTGCGTCGTAGCTCGGGCGCTATGGCGGCGGCGGCTCTGTGGAAGATGTGCGACGGGCAGGGGACCGTGGGGGCTCCTGAGTGAGTGCTATTCATGGTCGTGGCGGTATCTTCGATGGTGACCGGGGTCCAAGCGGCGATGGTAGGCTGGCTGTCGTTGCTGGGGGAAGGGGTGGTTTCTGGAGTCTGTTCGCTGAAGTTGCCGTAGATGGCCTTGATTTTCAGCTGGAAGTAGGAGCCGAGCTTGTTGCAGAGGTCCTGGGAGGGTGTGCCGGCCGTGGCTTCACTGGGAGGTTTGGTGAATTCCTGGATGATGCTGAAGAGCTCTTTTGAGTTGCTGGAGTTGGCGAGGATTTTGTTCCGGATGATGGTCCTTTTGGTGGATCTGATGAGTTGGTGGTATTCTGTCATGGCGTTCTTGTAGGTGGTCTGGTCTTCTATGGTTTTGCTATTCCTCCATCGCTTCTCGAGACGTCTGCAGGTGCGTCTGGGTTCTTGGAGGTCAGTGGTGAACCAGGTAGCCTTCATGGGGCGCTGTCTGTTGGGGTTGTGGAGGGGGGCGAGCTTGTCTGCGCAGTTGGTGATCCATCGGTGTAGTTCTTTGGCTGCAGAGTTGGCTTCGGTCGAGGCGGGAGGGGGATCGTGGTTGAGGGTGTATTTGAGGTGCTCCTCTGTGACCTTGCTCCAGTTCTTTTGCGGTGGTCGTGGTGTGGGTTTGTGAGCAGTGGCATTGTTGAAAGAGAAGTGTACACAGTGGTGGTCCGTCCAGGGGGTTGGGTGGTGTGGCTGAAGTGGATGTTGTTCCCTCCTGCAAAGATGGGGTTGAGGGTGTGTCCTGCCTTGTGGGTAGGGGTGGTGACGAGCTGTTTCAGTCTGAGGTTGGCGAGGTTGTCCAGAAGGGTGGCGGAGTTGGGGTCGCTGAGGTTGTCGAGGTGGAAGTTGAGGTCTCCGATGAGTATGTAGTCCATGGAGGCAATGGTGTGGGGCACGATGAGGTCGGCGATGGTAGTGGTGAACGGGAGGTCTGTAGGTGAGGGTGCCGCGTAGGGTCGTTCTCGGGCTGGTCTGGATCTGGAAATGGAGGTGTTCGGTGGTGGAAGGGGAGTTGCTCGTGCTGGAGGTGGAGAGTCGGAGGGAGCTCTTGTATCTGGATCTTGTATCTGTCGGGGATATCGGTGGCGATGTTGGGGGAGGAGGAGGCATTGGTCAAGGTTTCCATGAAGAAGGCGAAGTCTGGAGAAAGGGTGTCAAGGAGGTCCCAGATTTCTATAGCATGTCTGTGCAGGGAGGGCATGTTGAGGAGGATGCACCTCAGGGCTTCGGGGGTGCTGGCGTCCGGCATGAGTGCGGCGGCCATGAGGTTGCGGAGGGTGGATTTTCGACAGTGTCGGCAGGAGAACTGGCCATGGGTGGTGTTCGATGTAGACAGCTGGAAGTTGTTGTTTCTTCCGGGGTTGAGTGCGTGGAGGGCAGCTGAGTCGTAGCGGTGGGTGGTCGGACAGCCAGGGTCCCTGGCGCTGGTCGCAGTCGGGTCGCGGACGGGTGCAGCCGGGCTTGCCTTTGGCGCGGCCGCACAGTGGCTGCCATTAAATAGGGAAGGGGGAGGGAAGCGCAGCTGGGAGGCGGGAGTGGGAACCGGCAGGGGGGAGGGGCAAAGGGGGCAGCAGAAGCAGGGAAAAGGGTCCCGAAAACGGGCACGGAGGACACAAACAAGGGCACAGGTACAATGAAAGAATAAAAACAGGCAAAATAAACAGAGGCACAAATAACAAAAAAAGACAGACAACAGACAGAAAACAGGCACAAACACAAGACAGACAACACGGGCACAAACACAAGACAGGCAACAGCGGACCAGCAGAAGAGCAAGGCTCTCCCACTGGACCACCAGGGATGAGGCACAGGCAGGAGCCTGCGGGTGGAGGAGGGCCTTGAACACCTACCTACAGAGAGGTGTAGGGGCAGCAGCAGCGGCACAACAGCAGAGCTGCTGGGGCGGAGAGCAGAGTCTCTGACCAGGAGACTCGCACTCGAGGAGACCGGCGTGGGGCACGAGTTCGTAGTACGGCGTTTCTTCTCTCAAACTCGGGAACGCCATTACAGGGCATTCGAAGCCACATAATCACCACTCAGCAGTCTGTTTGATAAATTACTGACACTTTGGAGTTTACCCCACGCCATAGGCTTATGTGGCCTGGAATTTTCGCCACATTAGAAATTGAAATACAGTGAAACCTTTCAGCTGTGAACAAGTCGCATGTACAATTTTACTGAGGCGACGAAACACGTGTTGGCTTGGGAACGTTTTACATATTGGAAAATACACTTGGAAGACTGAATAAAGAAGGAGAAAATCAACAAAACGCTTCTATTGTTCATATGTGATCAATGATTGAAAAATAACAATTTTTAATTATATATGTGTGCTGGGGTATATTAAGTACGTTGTCTTGTGGCTTTTTAGCCTTACCAGGAACCTGGGGAGGCGGGTGGTTCTCCCTAACCCTTCAGCACCGCCATTATTTTGGAACGTTCAAAAAATAATGAGTGAAACTACCTAGTGCGCCTGTACCCTATCACCTATACCACCGTTTCTCTCTCTAGAAAACGTCTCTGACCAGGAGATCAGAGGTCTTGCTCATCCATCCGAGCAGCGGCCGCCATTAAATAGGGAAAGGGGGAGGGAAGCGCAGCTGGGAGGCGGGAGCGGGAACCGGCAAGGGGGAGGGGCTGTGGGGGCAGCAGCGGCGGGAAAAAGGGCGGTGAAAACAGGCATGGAGGACACAAACAAGGGCACAGGTACAATGAAAGAATAAAAACAGGCAAAATAAACAGAGGCACAAATAACAAAAAAAGACAGACAACAGACGGAAAACGGGCACAAACACAAGACAGACAACACGGGCACAAACACAAGACAGGCAACAGCGGACCAGCAGAAGAGCAAGGCTCTCCCATTGGACCACCAGGGATGAGGCACAGGCAGGAGCCTGCGGGTGGAGGAGGGCCTTGAACACCTACCTACAGAGAGGTGTAGGGGTAGCGGCACAACAGCGGAGCTGCTGGGGCGGAGAGCAGAGTCTCTGACCAGGAGGTCAGAGGTCTTGCTCTCCTGTCCGAGCAGCGGCCGCCATTAAATAGGGAAGGGGGAAGGGAAGCGCAGCTGGGAGGCGGGAGCGGGAACCGGCAGGGGGAAGGGGCCACAGGGGCAGCAGCGGCGGGAATAAGGGCACCGAAAACGGGCACAGAGGACACAAACAAGGGCACAGGTACAATGAAAGAATAAAAACAGGCAAAATAAACAGAGGCACAAATAGCAAAAAAAGACAGACAACAGACAGAGAACGGGCACAAACACAAGACAGACAACATGGGAGCAGGTTCGAGTCCCAGCGTTGGCTTAACATGCTGTGTTTCTGGGCAATCACTTCACTTCCCTGCACCTAAACAAAACATCAAATATATGAATCCGACCTTCTGTAATGTAACGAGGGGGAGGATGTGGCCTTACGGCCGGAGCTGCTGACTTTGGAGCTGCGGAACCTGGTTCGAGCCTCAGCGTCGGCTAGGCATCCTGTGATTCTGGGCAAGTCACCCAATCTCCACGTGCTGTAGGTCATTACAGAAAAGATAGACTCGCTGCATGTTTTATACATTCTTATACATAACATGTATTGGTCTGACTTACATTAAACTAGTTTTAATATATTTTTGCAACGAAGTTAATAACTGCTTTTTGATGTGTTTAATTTCACACTACACATTCTGCTTTTATTTTTCATGACTACACTAGTTTGTGGGAAAGCGTTTTGTTTCATGGTTCCCAGGCCATAAACATGGGTATAAACAAGCAGTTTGAGAGCCCCATTCCAAGACTGGTGCTTTAGTACAGATCTTCATTAGTCTATTTGCTTCATACGTTGAGTTCTTATGCGTATGAACTTAGAAAATCATCCTCTATAGAGTAATACTGATAGAAGATAAAATTGTTTATGAAAGATTGATATTCATGGGTCACAGCTCCATTAAGTATATGGATAGTTTCCTGAGAAAGTTACAGCAAGGATGTGAATTTCTAGAGAGATATAAAAAGTGAGGTCGTGAGATGAGTGGGCAGTGGTAGCTAGGACATCGCATAGTTTTGGTCTAGCAGGGAAAGCAATTCTATGGGGGTAGGAAATAAAAACGGATAAGCCATTGATGCATTAAAAAAACAGGTCAGAGATAGAAGAATTGACAACTTGTGAAGCGAAAGAGAGATTTAAAAACAGAGGAACTGAAGGTCGACTGAAGAAGAACATCAGAGCAGGCAGTTCGGTCCAGAAGTACGGTGGCGCACTAATTGAGGGAGATGGGAGAAGACCAATGAGGGAGTGAACACTTTCGTGGCTTTAATGGCGAGAAGTGATCCTATCTGACAAATGTATGTGACTCAGTAGAGTTATGCTGAAAAAAGACAAGTTAGCACCAAAGATTACATCTAAGATTACACAGCTGCATCCTGATACTCCCAAGCATTCCCAGAAGAACAAATGGCTGAGTAAAAGAAGATGCAGCAAAGTAAATTTTATTCTGTTGTTCAAAAAGAACAGTGTGTATATATAATGCAGTTGTGGTTTGTCAGGACAGTTTTGCTGGGCCTTTGGAAATCAAGGGCATGTTTCACATTTACCCTGTAACTAATTATGTGCCTCTAAGCACTTACACACATTGAAAACAGAGAAATAGTTGCGAAGCAGGAGCTTAAACGATGCAGCCAAAGCACTGTGTGATACTAATGAGGCCACTGTTGCACAGTCACATAGGTTACTCAGTTCTGTAGATGTAACACGTTCATGGCTCTTGTGATGTTGTGTCGGAAGGTGTCATGGTGCCCACACACTTTGTTTACTGGCAGTAGCCTTTTTCTCTTAGCCCCTCAGTTCAGAAATCAGTGGTTGCCATTTCAAACACTGGAGCTCTGACAGGATGGCAAATATTTTGAAGGCCCAAAGTCCTTCACGCTGTTGGATGCCACTGATGATGGGAGAAACAAGATGCTGTGGCATTGGTCAGTGGAATACTGGCCTTCACACTGAGGGTCATCACGTCTATATGAGGAACAGGTGCAGCAACAAGGTTGATGCAGTTACTTGTAGTGTCTTGCGGAAGCTCTCAAGTGAAATGGGTACAGAGGTGTTTGGACTCTCAGATGCATTAAACTTTAACTCATGGTTGAGATTGTGGTCTCTCGCAGAAGCTCTCAGGTAGAACAGTTAGTGTTAAGGTACGCATGCCTCCACGCTGTGGTTGTGGTCAATCATGGAAGTTTTGAAGGATGGCCTGGGCAAAGGTCACCGTCGTCTGGTCTTAGCAATTTCAGTCCTTTCAAATATTTCACTGCACGGCGTTGGCGGCTGGCCTCGGGCTGTGGTTCAAAGAAAGGCAGCTCTTCTGCCTGCTAATCAGGATATCTCCCTCTCTTTCTTAGATTGCATCTTCACAGTCTTGGAGTGTATAGCTCCTGTATAGCGAAAACAGCAAAGTTTCCGATTTGCTTCCAGCCATCCTCCACATTGGGATGGAGAGTTCTTCTTCTATCTATAAGTAAACCCTGGTGAAGCCAAAAGGATTTGCCTATGTCTAGTATAGTGACAGATGAGCTACTTTCCAGCTGGCCACTCAAGCAATTTTTTCAAACATCTTTTAATGTAGATGTAATGTCCATAGCAAGTTAAACACATAGCAGTTTATATTATTTGGTAAGAGGGAGCACATGCTCACAAGATTTGCCTTGTCAAGCTGAGAGCCTCGGTTATGGAACACCCTGCCACAAATAAGCTTGCTCCCTCACACTTCTCAGTGTGAAGAAAAGAATAGCATACATTTTTGAACGGATACTTCATTTGACTCTGTTAGGAAAGTTACCGGCTACTCCTTATCTTGCCACCAGATTGAGGCAAGAACTCTCCTCTAAATCTTATTCTTTTGTACATTATCTTGAACGGTTCTCCACTGACCACATGTCAGCACCCTGTTGTTTCCCATCTAGGATTCCCCTTTATGTGTGCTCCAGTAAATCTATACATACAATTTAAGACTGGTAGAGGTGCAAATAATATGAAGATATCTAAGAATTCATTAAGATAATATGGTCAAACATGGCACCTTAGACTTAAAGATGAGAAGAAATAAAGAGAAAGGCCATTAGAGAGTTTTTTAATGAAAATTGATACAATAGACCGAAAGCAGAGGGGATAGAGGGCAAATATAGATGGAAAAATGTAGGGGGCACAGCAAAATGCTCTGATGGACCCCGTACCTGTAGGGCAACATCAGAGAATGGAGATTAGTCAAAATGATGAACTAATGGACATGAATTACCCTGGTCTTGCTACTTGGCATTTCTAGAGCTGCCCTTGCAACGCCTGCCTTCAGGGGCAGAGTGCCATGCATAGAATGAAAACATGTCTCTGAGAGACATATTTAACTTCTTTAGTATCTACCTCTTTCTAACACCAGCCCGGTCGATGCAACTAGGAGCTTCCTTACAGGTTAATGTATGGGAATTTGAACCACTTGCCCCTCTTCTAAAGCCTGACCAGTCTTCATTTTGCTTTTGCTAGAAGGTAGAAGGACAACACCCAGGAGCATTTCAGAAGAGAGTAAATGATTGTTCTGTAGCAGTCTAACTTAAACTATGGAAGTTATTCCATCTAAATTACCATTCTAATGAAAAATCAGCCTTAATCCCAGCCCTAGCCCTACCCCAAAACCCTACAACTTACATACTGCCCTCAACCCAACTGTATCCCTGACCCTAACTAACCTTAACCGTAACTCTGATTCTGACTCTAGTTCTAACCCTAACCATAAACCTAACCCTTACCCTTACCCTAGCTATAACCCTAACATTTACGTACAGCCCAACCTTAACCCTGCCCCTAGCCCTAGTCCTATCAATAGCCATAACTCTGACTAGTTCTAACTCTAAATCTAACCTTAATACTAACCCTGGCACTGACTATAATTCTACCCTGTGCGCCCCAACCCAATGCTGACCTAGACTATGACAGTAACTTCACAGTATTGCCATAAACCCTGACTCTGGGTGGTAGGTTTTGCCCCGGTATGAGCACACACCCTCCCCACTGCTGGAGGCAAGCCAGCCTTCTATCCCACCGGTATGATGTTTTATTAGGGAGTTAGACCAGAGTCCAGGGCCCTGCATTTCTAGTCGTCTCCTGACCTCTATCTCATTGGATTATCCTCACTCATCTTCCGGCTTATGTGCCCTCCTCGTCTTATTCTTCTTGGCTCTATCGCTACCCTAGTGGCCCCTCCTCTCCCTATCATGGCTTCCATTCGAATTAAGTCGGGAGTTAACTGCTTCAAAGTCATCTATCCCCCTAATCTGTCCAAAGCAGCAGCAAAACGGTTCAAACACAACACCATTGAACACTTCCCGATTCCCTCTTTGTCGATCAATTCCATAATGGGCACCTAGGGAAGCTAAAAATGACTTAATTTTTTTCACCCATGACATCACTTCCTGGTCCACCAGCTTCCTCAATTTCTTCAACGTCTCCTCCTCCTCATCTATCCCGCATGGACAGCGGCTAAAAATCTCCCCTCCACGAGCTTTAAGGGCTCTCTCACCATAACACTCTACAATAATGGCACCGTCATGATTCAAGCGACAGACTCCTGTCTCTCCCTCTTTGACCATCTCTTCCACTCCCTTCGTCCAACCCACACAACTATGATTTCCCTCGACTCTTCTTTGAACTCCTCTCCTTTCTCCCTTTCTCCCCCCTGACCCCCCGATACTCCAGCAGGCCGCTATCCCGGGAGGCCCAGGCCTACCCTTTGTTCCCCCTGCCTCTGCTCCCTCATCGCCCTCTCTTCCCCCTTCCCAAAATGCCCCTCCCCCTATCTTGTCTTTCCGGCCTCTGGCCTCCACCCCCTCCTCACCCTGCACCTGCTCAATTCTCCAACATTTTCGCCGCCCCCAATCCCACTAAACCTACCCACCGCCCCCTCTTAACTCACCTCTCTTTCAACCTGGTCTACCGATTAACTTTCCTTACCTTCCCCCTTCCCTCCCCTTTCGCCTCATCCCTTTCCGCTCTTCCCCGTCCCCCGTACCCTAAATTCTTCTCTTTCACCTCCCATCTATCCTCAACCCCACCTTCCTCTTCCCTTGCTTCCCAACCTTGTCTCCCTCCCCGACAATTCCTTCCTCGTCTCTCCCTCTGACCTTTCAGTCCCTTACTCCTCCCTCAGTTTCCCTCTAGTTAATTCCCCCCACTCCAATTGTTACCTGTCCCCCTACATTCACCTTTCATAGCCTACAGTACCTGTCTTGCACCATCCTCTCCTTTCCCCCATTCCTCTGGCCTTCCTCGGACCCCCCGCCCTCCCCCCTTTACAGCCCCCTTTCCTCTAGTCTCCACGCACACTTGGACCTCATCTGACCCCCCGCCCACCCCGCCCGGGTCAGTCTCGTCTCCCTCTCTTCTCCCCTTACCTCCGACCTTCATTTGTCCCCCCTCCTACTCCTCAACTTCCTCCTCATACGTATGCCCCCTTCTCTTCCCCTCTGTTCAACTCCAGTAAAAATATTTCTCTTCTCACCACTGTTTCACCATCCACTCCTTCTGTCCACCATCTTTCCTCACCTTCTACCCTTGCTCCCCAACTCCCCACCCATTCCCCCACCCCCCTCCCTCCCTCACCCTCTGCACTCCCTCCCTTATCCCGTTCCACCACCCCGCCCCGTCCTCCCTTACCTTCTGCACCACTGCCCCCAACTCGTTCCCCCACCCCTCCCTGTCCTCCCTCACCCCCTACACTCCCTCCTTTATCCATCGAGCCACCAAACACTCCGTGCTCAGCTCTCCTCTCTCTGGAAAATAAACTTGATTCTCTCATCTATTCCATTTCCCAGCTTGTAGCGTCCATCTCACGTTTAAGCGCCAAGTTGTCCCCTGTCCCTAACAACCTCCCGAGGAGTTCCTTGCTCCCACGCCCCAATAAAACCAACCACAGTCTGACCTCTGCAGACATCACCAACTTACTGGCCAGCTTCAAGACCACCAACGTCACTCCCCTCCGCCTTCCTCTCCTAATAATTCTACGCAGTTTCCTATTCAGACCATCTCCTCTTTCAGACCTCACCAACCTCCCTCTTACCGGGCTCCCTCATTCAAGAATCTTATCCCTATCTCCCTGAACAACCCTAACACCCCCATCACCAAAACATCTGCGTCAGAGCTGCACTGTTTGCTCCACAACTGCAGATCTGCAATCAAACACAAAGTCGAAATCTCTGACACTATCATACACCAAAATCTTGACATGTTCTTCCTCACTGAGACCTGGTTTAATGACTCCTCTCATACTTTGTTTGATCTTCTGGTACCCACTGACTACTCTATCCTCAGAAATGACAGGGAAGACAAAATAGGGGGAGGTGTCGCTATCATCTTCAGAAACTCCCTTCAAATTAAAGCGTTCCCTACCACCCCTTCCGTACATTCGAATGCCTTTCCCTAGAACTTCAAATACATCACGGCTCACCCTTTAGATTCCATGCCATCTACCACCCGCCTGGTTACTGCTCTTCCTTTGTGGAGGAACTGACTGACTTCATCAGTGACCAATTCTCTCAAATTGACAGACAGATCTTCCTGGGTGACTTTAATCTCCACTGGGGCTCTTTGGAAGACTCGGCTGCCAACAAGCTTGCCTCCTTTCTCTCAGCCAACGATCTCCTCCAACATTGTTCGGAAACCACACATTCCAAGGGCTCAATTCTGGACCTCGTCATATCCAAAGCAGACCTGCTGACTACTGCTCCCCCATCCATGTAGACTGGTCTGACCACCTCCTCATTCCCTTCCGTTTTCACCTATCACACGTTATAACTCTCGGCCAACCTAAAAGAGCTACTACCTGGTTCCGCAACACTAAGAACATTGATCTTGTCACTTTTGTGATTCCGCTATGCGGGCACTTCCTAGACTAGACCCGAGCGTGGATGTCAACGTTCTCACTTCTCAGTGCCTCTCAGTACTAGCAGTCGAAATCGACATTGCCGCCCCTCTCCAAAGCAAAAGGAAAAGACCCACCCCTCAGCACCTTGGTTCAATAAAGCGCTCTACGATGAAAGGAAAAACCTTAGATTCCTGGAGAAACATTGGAGAAAATCTCCTTCCACCGCCAATCTCTCTCTTTACGCTCAGCAAGATCCAAATATCACAACCACATCTTCCTTGAAAAAGCATCACATTTCAGATCCCTCCTTGACTCAGCCAAAAACAGACCCAAAAACTTTTCGACCTCATCAAAAACCCAAACTGTTCTCCCTAACCATTAAGCCTGAGGATTCCTCAAAGAAAGCAGCAGATTTCGCTATATTCTTCGATGAAAAGGTCAAAGCACTGGTGGATCAGGTCGTCCACCCCCCTCTTGAGGAGCGGAAATCCTTAGTTACCTGGCAGAACTTTGACGTCATCTCGGAAGATGACCTCCTCAAATGCATCCTCGAAACTAAACCCTCCAACCATTCTTCTGACCCCATCCCTAGCGACATCGCCATCGATTTCTACACCTATACTCTCTCTTACTGGACCAGGCTAGTCAATCTCTTCCTCAGTCATGGCTCCCTCCCGGTTGCCCTCAAATCAGGTCAGGTCACCCCTCTTCTAAAAAAACCTCCGCCGATGCGAACGACCTCAACAACTTCTGCCCTATCACCAACCTCCCTTTCCTTTCGAAAATCACCGAAAAATGTGTTGCGAAACAACTTTCCTCACATATTATGGACAATAACCTCCTCGACGTCTTCCAGTCGGGCTTCATCCAAAATTGCAGCACTGAAACAGCCCTGCTGCAAGTGATTGACGATGCGCTGCATATACTCGACTCTGGGGAATCATGTCTTCAGATTCTTCTAGACCTCTCTGCAGCCTTTGACACGGTTAATCATAGCACCCTCCTCAACACTCTTCATCAGAGAATGGGACTTGACGGCACAGTGCTCAAATGGTTTGCCTCTTTCCTCTCGGACAGATCCCAAATGATCAAGATAGGGAACAGTCTTTCATCTCCTGTGGCCGTAGGTCAAGGCGTCCCTCAAGGTTCTATCCTGGCACCCACCTTGTTTAATCTCTACCTGGAACCTTTAGGGAACCTCCTAAGCAATTCTGGGATCCTTTACCATCTGTATGCGGACGACACGCAAATCTACCTTAAGGTGTCTTCCGCACACGATCTCTCCCTACTCAACTCTACTCTCAACTCTATTCACAACTGGATGTCAGCTCACCAACTCATTCTGAATCCCGCCAAAACTGAATTCCTCCTCCTCTCTACCTCTCTCTCACCTCCTCCTGTTCAATCTTGGATGGATCAGCTGAACCTTCTCAACAACAAACCCATCATTGTCGACAGCGCTAAATCCCTAGGTGTCATTCTTGACAAAAGACTCAACCTAATCTCCCACATCAACTCTATTGCCAAGAACGCACGGTACCAGCTGCGCCTTCTTTGGGGGATCCGTCGGTTCTTCCCGGAGAAAGACTTAAAAACCTTGGTACAATCTCTGGTTCTCTCAAGACTGGATTATTGCAATTCTCTTCTGACGGGCCTACCCAAATCCCACCTCTCCCCTCTCAAATCCATCCTCCATTCAGCAGCTCGCTTCATTTCAGGGTCTAAACGAAGCGACCACGTCACTCCTATCCTGTCCTCTCTTCGATGGCTTCCGATCGAGGCAAGATCTATTTACAAAACTGCCTGCATCACACACAAAGCCTTACACACGTCCTCCCCTCGTTACCTGGCGAATAAATTGAAATTGTCCGGTGGCTCTCGCCCTTCTCGCAATGCGGAAAAGTTTCTGCTTGAGCCCCCGTCTTCAAAAGGGAAAGATCGATGGCTCAATCCTTCTCGGGCAATGCGGTGAGAATCTGGAACTCGCTTCCCCACTGCTCCGTGTCACCTCCTCGACCCGGATCTTCAAAGCTGACCTCAAATCTCTTCTCTTCCAAAGACACTTCCAGAACTAATACTTTCGCTCTCAGGCCCCTCTAGGAAGTTCGCTCGTCAGTGTAAATTTGTACTTTTTCCTGTTCATGCCTCACCTTTGCGTGTTGTGTTGGATTTTATGTGCGTGTTCCCTTCATTTCATGTCCCCTGTTAACTCACGCCCTCTCTACTACCTCAAGGAAGGTCTTCCACTATAGGAAAGTCTGTACTCCAAGCCTATAGAAGTGCCTTCCCAGTGTGTTATGAGTGATTGCCACTTACTGCAGTATTATACCTCTATTTGTATTTTGTACCCCATGTATCATGTATTTTGTACCCCATGTACCCCCTGTTGAATTCACGCCCTCTCTACTACCTCAAGGAAGTTCTTCCACTATAGGAAATTCTGTACTCCAAGCCTATAGTAGTGCCTTCCCAGTGTGTTATGAATGACTGCCACTTCTGCAGTATTATACCTCTATTTGTATTTTGTACCCCATGTATCATGCACACCTGTCACCTTTTCCTCTTGGAACGTATACCTCTTTTGTATCTGGTTTGTTTGTTATTTGCACGATTGTCACTTTTCCTCATGCAATGTAACGCTTGCTTTTGTATTATGCTCACTGGTATCCTTCTCCTCATGTAATGTTACTGTTCCTATTGTGAAGCGCTCTGACACCCTCGGGTAAAGTCCGCGCTATATAAAAACGCATAAATAAATAAATAAATAAATAAATAAATAAACTCTATCCCTGCACCTATACCTAATCCCTAATCCGGAGCACCTTTCAATATTTTACACAGTGTATGTTTTGATATGTGATAAAAAGGCATTTTCCATGCTTTAAGTCACCCCTATTAGCCATTGTGCCATTGTTCACCAGGAAATAACAAGTGGGCTGGGTCCTGATACACTGAGCCCAGTGTTGTATGCGTTACTCAGGGAAGACCTGTTTTTTTTTTTTTTTTTTTCAGCGAGCTTAACCCAAAGGTATCGGGTATCAGAGCGCTTTACATGAGCACCAGTTGCTTACACAAGGACACATTCATTTTTGTTAGGCATGGGAAGATTAAGTGATTTGCCCAGAATCACAGGATGTTGAGCGTCATTGCCGAGACTCAAACCCGGTTCTCCCGATTTGAGATCGACCGCCCTAGCTGTTAGGCTACATCCTCTCCCCTGTTAACTTGCTGTGGTGTCTATGAACATTGTGAGATGACCTGATGTCATGCGCATGGTGTGTTTGATTGTTGGGCCTGGTGTATGGGATGTGAGAAGCTTTTTTTGGACATACCACTATAAGAGACATTTGAATTGGGCACTTGAATAGGAATATTGCACGGAGAAGACTCCTCTACTGTGGCTGACCGGTGCAGAAAAACTGGAAACTGTTACTTGCCTGGTAGAAACCCAGTGAACAAAATGAAATTGAACATTCCTTTGCTTGCCATTCTTAAGGCTGGTGGGGGTGCAGGAGGTTCTGAGAAATGAATAAGCTGAAATCTGCCAGAAAGAATTTCAGTGGACCAATTGGAATTATACATTTTCCTGTGGACATGAAAACAGAGTTTTAGGAACACATTCAGACTGGAGCCTCAGGAACTAGTATTGAAAATTTGATGTTTTTTTAAAATGAAAGTAGCAGTGCTACCAGAACTTGCTCAAAAAGTTGAAACTTAGAAATATTGCGCAATAACTAGACTCCACGCTGTTACTTGAAGCGTAAAAGGCCATTTTATTAGGACAAGGTTGTAACAGTTAACATTATTAACCAAAACATCAATTTAACTATAACATTTTCTATCATCATCCCCTTCATTCACCCCATCCATCCTCAAACCATCACACCTGTTGCGCTCCTCCCCTTTCACTCTGCGACCTCCACCATCTCCCATTCTCCACTTCACTTTCCTCCAACATCCTCTCTTGAATTTCCTGCAGTTGCTCTCTTGCATCTCGCACCCCGCCATCAGTCACCTGTTTCCACCCCCCCCCAAGGAGGGGGGGGATGTGCCAGTATGTGACTCACCACCCCTCCAAAGTACTGCCAACCCCCAATGTCTACAACCTGTCCTAAACTGGCACGCTAACATCACCAGCAACCCTTCCCCTATGACTTGTAGGGTGAGTGGGTGGACTAACTTTTCCTAAACCCTCCCCGGTGATGCCAGGTGCAGGAAGAAGCTGCCGTCTCCCCTCCTGCACCTTTATACTCCCCTAAGCCCACCCCTTGCCCCCCTCCCCAGCATGTCCTTCTGGCCTGACTGCATGAAGAACCCCGGGGGAAGACTGGTCTGCGACCCTACTTCCCCCGGGGTCCGACATCGCGCAATAACTACACTCAACGCTGTTACTTGAAGCGTAAAAGGCCATTTTATTAGGACAAGGTTGTAACAGTTAACATTATTAACCAAAACATCAATTTTACTATAACATTTTCCATCATCATCCCCTTCATTCACCCCATACATCCTCAAACCATCACACCTGTTGCGCTCCTCCTCTTTCACTCTGCGACCTCCACCATCTTCCCATTCCCCGTTTCACTTTCCTCCAACATCCTCTCTTGAATTTCCTGCCGTCGCTCTCTTGCATCCTGTACCCCGCCATCAGTCACCTAATTCCCCCCGAGGTGTGGATGCGCCCGTATGTGACTCACCACCCCTCCAAAGTACTGCCAACCATGGAACCCCCGTAGGGTGGTTATCTGCCCCCCCCTTTTCTGTGCACCTTTCACCCCACTTTCAGTCACTCCTACAGCACCAGATAGATTCATTCCACAACCTACTAGTCACATCCCGCACCTCCATCATGTAGTAGGCATTCCCTAGTTGCGAAAGGTTCACCCCATCGTCCCTAAACAAATAACAGCTCTTCCAGTTTTAGCCCCACATGAGCGATCACCTGAATGCTTCTCGCTTGACAGAACACCCTCATTGCCCTATTCAACTTTCTGCGGGCTTTCTCCACTGCTGCGTGCTTAACAGCCCCTTTCCACACTTTGTGCGGCACAAACTCGGTCCATACTATGCATGCTCCAGCCAAGTTGCGCTTGATTGCCTCTAAATCCCGCTGCATGTGCTGCAAAATAGCCAATCCTGATAGTCGAATCAGATAATTTTCGCCCAGGTGTAGAACCAACATGTCAGGGCAGCCTCTCTGTGACACCATCTTTGTCAACCACGGCAGTAAAGCCCCCCATCGCATCCCTCCTTTACCCCACCAGCACACTTCATGATGGCTGCTCCTCAGACCCAGGTTACGACCATAAACCTGACGATCTGTGTATTTTGCTGCCCAATGCATGAAAGAATGTCCCATAATCCAGGTAACCGTCTTGGTCCCGGGCCGCTCACACAACCTGTGACACAAAAGAATAAATTTAGTGTACAAACTGAACAAGCCCTCTCCTCCCTGTGCACATTTTCTTGTCCCTCCCTTTGTTCTACCCTTCCCCTACATGCGCACGTATCTCTTGCAGCATCTAGACCTCCACCTCCCAATCTGTCGGATTCTGTTCCATGACCATCCTAAATGCGCTTTCGCTGTGGCTGCGCCAATGCGAAAAGAATGTGTTCCATACCTGGCAGGGTCCCTGCCTAAACGCTTTAAAGCCATGCGTAGTACAGCCAGCAGCTGGAAGGCCGTCAGCCGGTCTCCTGACGCATGGTAAAAAATACCTCTTGCAGGCCGTCCTGGCCTCGCTAAGTAGTTTTGCCATTCTTGTACGGGGCACGCACCGCTGCAGCCGCTCTCATTCAACCAAACCCATCTACCCCTTCCAGCCTGATCTGTCTTAGAATGACCTAACCAAATCCCCAACCGGCCCGATCCAGTCTCACCTCCTCATACATTCTTCCTGCATTTTATACAGTTCCCAACAACTCCGAGACCCTGAAGGACCCAAAAAACATCCAAATCATACATACCCTGAATACCGATACCTCAAATGTATCGTAACAACAAACCGGCAACACCCCAACAAATCCTGCAGAAATTCAAACGTTATGGCCTCCCTCTGGGCACCCTTCCCCCCACCCCCCCATTCACGCCCCCCAACTTTTAACATCCTACTCAGAATCTCATCCTTAGTGGGATTGAAACCTAGGTACAGTTTGCTATAGAATGATATCCCTGCCAGCTTTCCCGCAATCGTCGTCTGCCACAAACCCTTGTCAATACAACTTAGAACAAAACACATCACTCTCTGCTCAGTGTCCTGTTTTGTCTTGCTGCCTGCGGCTACAGTCTGTCCCATAAAACCTCTGAATTCAGACCAGGCCAGTCTGTAACTCCACCTTGTGGACACCGCCAAAGATTTCTCGACCAGGCCTATCACTCTCACTCCCCCCAGGCCCAGATGTCGTCCAGCAATTCTGTCTTGTGTACATCCGCTCCAGGCACCAGTCCGCGAAATCGTCACCACTGCGAACGAGACAAAGCATCCGCAATGTCATTACTTGCCCCTGGGACGGGTTTTGCGCGAAAAACCACATTCAGCCTCAGACATTTCAGCATGAACCTTCGCAAAAGCTGCAATACCCTCAAGTCCCTTGCTTTCTGCCTGTTCACCAGTTCCACCACAGTCATGTTGTCCACATGGAACAGCAACGTCCTATTCTGAAGTTCAGTAACCCACACCGCCAATGCCACCAGAAGTGGAAAAAATTCCAGAAATGCTATACTCCGGCTCTGCTTCATCCAATGCGCCGGCCATTGCTCCGCGCACCAACGTCCATCCCAAAACAGTCCAAAACCAGATGCCTCTGCTGCATCCGAAAAGATTTGGACCTGCCAAATCGTGTTGTCTTCCACAAAATCCAAGGACACCCCATTGAAATCTGCCAAGAATGTCTGCCAAACCCTCAAATCTGCCCTGACTCCCATCAAGATCCTGACCCTGTGGTGTAGTAGCACTGCCCCAGACATGGCCATACCGAGGCGCCGACAGAAAGTTCTCCTGGCTCTTACTACTCGACAAGCAAAATTCAGAAAACCCCTTAATTGTTGTACTGTTTTAGATCAATCTTCTCCTCCCCTACCACCCACAGCAGAAAAACCTGTATCTCCGTCACTTTTTCACTGGGCAGTCTTGCCACCCATAGGACCGAGTCCAGCTCAATGCCCAAAAAAGTCATCCTGCAGCTGGGCCCAGCTGTTTTTTTCCGGTGCTAGGGAGACCCCAAATGTCTGCGCCAATTCCTGGAATTGATTCCACACGTTCCCGACGTTCCCTCACCTACGAACAGAAAGTCATCCAGGTAATGGGACACTTCCCGGTGACCGCTGCTCCTCACGAAGACCCACTGCAGGAAAGTGCTGAACATCTCAAAGAGTGCACAAGAAATCGCGCAACCCATCGGCAGGACTTTGTCCACAAACTGCATACCCAGCAGTGAAAAATCCGCAGGATGTATAGGAAGCAAGCGGAAGGCTGATTTTACATCACATTTTGCCATTTCCGCTCCCTGCTCACACAATCTCACCAGGCCGACCGCATCATCCACTGAGGCTTACAGCACTCTCGAGTGCTCCTCCGCAATGAAATCATTCACTGACCGCCCATCCGGCCAGCATAGATGGTGGATCATCCTGTATTCCCCTGGCTCTTTCTTCGGTACCACCCCTAGAGGTGATATGATCAAGTCCTCCATCAGCCAGTCTGCAAATGGGCCCGCTATCCTCCCTTCTTCGACTTCCTTACTCAATTTCGTCGCTACTACTTCTGGCAATTCTCGGGCTGATTTTAAGTTATCTGCCCACCTATTTTCTCTGGGACCTTGATATCCCACCCGAAAACCCTCCCTGAAACCCCATAGTATTCTCAAAGCCGCCTCTCTGTCAGGGTAAATTGAGAGCCACGGGCACATGGCCTCAATCCTAACTGGGGTAGGAGCCCTTTGGCCCAGACTGCCCTCGGCCTTTGGTAGCCCTCCACTGCTCAGCTAGGGTACACAGTGTAAAACACTGCATGAGCGGGTGTCGTCCCCCGCATTTGGAGTATTCATGTTTAAACTTGCAAGGGTGCCTGGAACAGAAACCCTTGTTGAATTTCCAGCATGCCCCCGTGGTGGTTCCCCCTTGCAAACCTGCACCCCCTGCCCCAAAACTAGCCCCCCCAGCCCCTGACTGGGCGGGACGTGCTGGAAAGGACTGGTACGTCACTGGTAGGCCGCTAGCCGTATGTGTGGACGCCGATGATTGCGTGGATGACATCTACTGCATCCACAATTCCTGATCTACCTTCCCCCATGGTTTGTCAGGGTTGATGCTGATCCTGGCCCTAAACTCTTCATCGTAGCTCAACCATGCGAAACCCCCGAAGTGCATCTGCGCCTTCCGTATAATATCCATATACTTCAATAAGGCGATTGCCCTGTCTTAATGTTCTCGAAGTAAATGCTGGTGTATATTAGGAAAGCTGAGGTCCAGCTTTCCATATTAATGGGAACCCTTGGTCTCCTCTTCAGCTCCCACTCCTCTTCTTTTGATCCTTCCTTCGCTTGAATCTCCCTATGGAGCAACTTGAAAACGTCAACGTATTCATGCTTCCATATCCTATTTTTCGTTTTGTCAGACAGATGTGACCCCAACAGCATTGCCAGGCCCATGTATGGCAGCTTCTTGTGGCGTTTGTCCTCCCTTTTGTCCTCCTTCCCTTCACTCCCTTCTAACTTGTCTGTCTGGACACTCGCGCCAATTAAAAGCTTCGCCCACTTTCCTTTGCCCCAGTCACAGGAGCCACTGCTGCACCTAAGTGGACTGCCGAGTCTCTTACAGACCAATCTCCCACACCCACCGAACGGCAGGCTTTTTTCTTAACGGCCCTTGGCCCCCCTTCCCAATCTGCCCACCAGTCACACTCACCTGATAAACTTCCATGGGCCTCTTTTTCCTTGCCCCGGTTGCCGGCCTTCTTCGGGCCCGTTGTCTTCGTCTTGTCCTTGAGCGCACTTGCCTCCTGCAAAACACCAACCTTTCTGGTTGCCTTTTCCGGCGCCCCAGAGACCCCCACACTCACGTCATCTTCATCACGTTCTTCACCTTCTTCCAACTCGTCACTCTCGTCCCCATAATCCAACATCAATTCAGCCTCATCCTCTGCAGGCGCCCACATCACCCCATGCACCGCTCTCTTCTGACCCTTCCCATTCTTTCTATTCACACCACTGCATTCTTCTGTCGCTGCCGCTGATGCCCGATCCCTCATTGGAGGGTAGTCCGCCATGGACCCCTCTGCTGCTTCCAGCCAGCGTCTCGAGGCTGTTTTATGCCCCACACGTGCCACCCCGCTTCTACCGGCCTCAGCTGCTGGTTTGTGCCCCCCCCAGGCTGCTCCAACCTGAGGAGTCCCTAGAACCACCGGGTCTCTCTGCCGTCACGGCTGTCCCTTGTCCTCTACCTTGCTGGTGTGTCTCCTCAACCCCAACCCACTTGCCCCTTTCCCCCTCTGCCCCTGGGTCCTGCTCTAGTGCTGCTTCTAAATTCCATGATGGGGTGGGCGGCCCCCCGCCCATGGTCTCCAGCCCACTGCCTTCCCTGGCTGCGCACAAAGCTTCCCACTTCCTTTCTGTCTCCTGAATGATCCGACACCGTTCCCGGATCTTGGCCTCCAGGTCTAACCCTTCCCACCTAGGAAGGATGGTGGGTTTCCCCCCCTGCTATCCACCTCCCCCTCCCCTGCTCCCAAACTGAGGTTGACTGCCTGGGCCCCCACCCTTTTCAACTTCTTTAGTATGGGGGGGCAGCCCACTCTCATTTTTACCCTGCATGCTCCTCATCTATTCCCTGCCTCATACCGGCTCCAACGTGCTGCAGGCCGGTTCGTAATTGCGCAGCCCCTCCCCTCCCCCTTGAGCACCACCTCCCATGGCCTCATACCGGCTCCAGCATGCTGCTGGGCCGGTTCATAGTTGTACCGCCCCTCCCCTTGGAGCACCACATCCCTTGGCCTCATACCGGCTCCAACGTGCTGCTGGTCCGGTTCATAAGGGTTCAGCCCTGCCCCCTGGCTCACCTTCTCCGTGCTGGGAGCGTGGGCAGGCTCTGCCTCGGCCTCCGCGCTTGGGCTGCTGTTGCTTGGGCTGGCCCTGCCCCTTGCTCCCCTCTGATTTTTTTGATGGTGGCGGCTCCTCCTGACACGCCGCCACCGCGCTGCAACGCATGCTGATGCGGACCGCGGGGGTCGGACCATGCCGACCCACTCTTGGTCCAGTACCCCGGGCTGCAGCAGGTCTGCGCGGCCTGCCTGACCTAGTAATCGCAGTGCGACCCGCACCGATTCGTGGTCGGGCTCCGCCATGCCAGCTCCGACCAGGAGGTAAGGAGCTTGAAATCGGCATATACACCCCTACGGCCCTAACACCTAAAACACCCCTCCAACTGACAAGCTGGTCTCGCTCTCCCTACTTGCTACACTGATTTTACTAAAACTAACTTTTCCTAAACCTTTCCCGGTGATGCTAGGTGCAGGAAGAGACTGGCGACTCCCCACCTGTACCTTTATACTCCCTAAGCCCACCCCTTCCCCAACCCCTTGACCCCTCCCCAGCATGTCCCTCCAGCCTGATTGCGCGAAGAACCCCGGGGGAAGACTGGTCTGCGACCCTACTTTCCCTGGGGCCCGACATTTTCACTCTTGGAGGATCGGGATAGCCTTTACAGCCATACAGAGTTAAAAATATGAAACCATAGTAGTTACATTTTGCAGTTTACTTGTTCAGAGCTTTTTTGGCAGCGAGATTGATGCAGCCAATGTTTCTAACCTCCTGGAGCCTTTTCGAATTACAGCGTTCAGACTTATCGTGTTGAACATTGTCGACCTCCAGAAAGTTAAAAACTTTCAGCTGGACCACACACCACCTTTTAGTCACAAGAGGGTTGGTAACAAAGGATCATGTAGGGATTTGTTGCTTAGCATTGTATCTCGTGTTTTCCTTTGGGGCAGTTTTTGCTTTCTTTATAACATGGTATCCCTTCGTTCTATTTTCAATTTTTTGTTATGTTTGCCTTACACAATTGTCATCTTACTAACTAAGTTATTTTTGACCTTTTACATCCTTTTTTTCTTAACTGTATTTATGTTTGGGGTATTTGTTGCACATATATCTTATGTATTTTCTGAGAAAAGCGAGCTGCTTGTGCCATGCTACTCAGGACGATCCAGGTATTCCTCACAGAAGTCAGTTTACCTTTTAGGGACGTTTGTTTTGGTCTTGCAGCTCACATGAAGACTGTAACCTTTCTGTCCCATTGGTAAACACTCTTGTTCATTACAGAGATCCTGTGTTGAATAGGAGGTATGATCAATTAAAATGTTTAACATTATGAGTTCGGAGATGTTGATGGAAAAGCATCGAGAGTACCATGTACTTTTGAGACACTGTGGAAGGGGCTTTCAGGCCAGTGAAATCTTTTTGTATCCATAGTGACATTTTCTACTTATCTACAGTGAACCATCAATGAATACCACGGTTGCTCTTGAAATTAGCTGGATGGCCTTGTTGTGACACACCACAAAATGGTAAAAAATCACATTTCCCCGTTGCACTCACAGCAATCACCTCAGTCTGAGCATGGATTAGTAGCATATTATTGCACGCCGACGCAGTCAACCCAGGCAAACAACTGACACTGGGCAAAATAAACTAGATCTTCTTAGAAGATGCTGCTCTTTAAATCTGCTTTTTGAGTCAGAGGATACACTGCATTATGACAATTTCTGCGCTTTGCAGGTGTAATTTGTGGTTGAAGTTAATATTATAGGTATAAAAAATACGATAATCCTACAGCTACAGTATTTCTCTGTTTTTGCTTCTTTTTTCATAATTCTCTTGATGCATGTGAAGATAGCCTAAAGGAATTGTCACATGGTACATGAACACTCCATACACTGCTTGGCTTAAAGACAACTAGGGGTCAGAAAATCAACCCTTAATATATCTGTGTTATCAAGAAAAGTGTACCTCGTCGCTAGTTTTTGGTGTCAAACTGGGACTCTCAGCATTATTAAGTAACTTGTGAAAACCCTCTTTCTTGCAGACTCTGTGAACCAGATATCCAGGAGTTCCTCTCCCCAAGCTGAGGATGTGGAGGTGAGTTTGTGATCTGTACAGATCTGAAATGGGAAATTACTACTTTTAAGTGTAAAGCTGAAAACAGCTATTTTCCTGAAGCTACTTTGTGCCCGGCAAGATCTGTTAGAAGAAACACAGAATGCGTATATTATTGAAATGCAACACCCTGTATAGATTCCCACCAGAGAAATTGGTCAATAGTCTCCAAAACCCACAAAACTTAGCAGCAAATATCGTTTCACACTAATATCATTAAAAAACATACAAAAATATTGTTTTTCAATATATATAGTTTACATATTTTAATATATAATATTAATATAATGTAAACTGAATAAATTTAAATATTTAATACAATATATAAATATATACTTATATAAACATATACACACATATAAATGAGAGTGTATATTTATTTGTAAATATATATAATGTAACACTATTATTAAAAATAAAATATATATTTTACATTTTTAATTTACTACTATAAAACCATACATATATTCACTGAAAAAACTAAGGTCACAGGAATGTTATAGTTAGGCTCAGATTTCACTCATACAAAACCATAGAAATTCTGCAGTTATAGTTACCTGAGCTAACTCACGCCCCTGCAATGCACTGCTTATGACCTCCCATACTGCATCATTCATGACATGGTCAGTGACATCACTGATGATATCACTGATGACATTTTCTAAGAGTTTATGATTGTTAAACATATATACTAAGCTACTACAAAAGTTAAATTAGTATGCTAGGTGTACTACTAATGAGTGATACTATTTCTAACATACAATATGTGAGTGGCTATGTGACTGTGTGTATCCATGTGTGAGTGGGTATCTGAGTTGCTGTATGGGTGTGTGAGTGGGTGTATGGGTGTATAAGTGGGTGAGCGAGTGAGTGACTGTATTGTTGAGTGAGTGGGTGTGTCAGTGGCAGTATGGGTGAGTGACGGGCTGTGTGAGTGGCTGTATGGGTGGGTGAGTGTGTGTGGGAGTGACTGTATGGGTAAGTGAGTGGGTATCTGACTGGCTGTAAGGGTGAATAACTGAGTGTTCAAGTGGCTGTATGGGTGAGTAAATGGCTGTTTGGTTAACTGAGTTGGTGCATGAGTAGCTGTATTGGAAAGTGAGTGTCTGTGTGAATGGCTGCACGGGTGAGTGAGCAGATGTGTGAGTGCTTGTATGGATGTGTGAATGGGTATGTAAGTGGTTGTGTGGGAGTGTGAGTGGCTGTGTAGAGAGGCTGTATGAGTGAGCGAGTGAGTGTGTGATTCACTGTATAGGTAAATAAGTGGGTGTGTGATTAACTGTATGGGTCAGTGTGTGTCTATGTGACTGGCTGTGCAGGTGAGTGGCTGGTTGTATGAGTAGCTGTAGGGGTGAGTGAGTGGTTGTATGAGTGAGTGGGTGTGTGAGTGACTTTATGGATGAGTGAGTGGTTGTGTGAGTACTTGTATGGGTCTGGGAATAGGTATGTGAGTGGTTGTGTGGGTGTGTTAGTGGGTGTATGAGAAGTTGTATTGAGGTGTGAGTGAGTGTATGAGTGGTTCTGTGGATGATGTCATCAGTGACGTCATTTGAGATGCCATCAGTGATGTCTCTGGCCATGTCATGAATGATGTAATATGTGAGGTCATAAGTAGTGCATTGCGGGGCATAAGTTATAGTTAGCTCAGGTAACAATAATTGCTGAATTTCTATGGTTTTGTCTGAGTGAAATCTGTACCTAATTATAATGTCCCTGTAATTTCTAAGTTTTTTTATTCTATTTCTTAACTATAATGTCCCTGTAACCTTTGTTTTATTTTTTTATGAATTTCTATGTTTTTTTAATGGTATTTCCTAACTATAACGTCATTGTAACCTTTGTTTTTTTAAGTGAATTTCTAAGGTTTTTTTAATTGTATTTCCTAACTGTAACCAATAACCTTTGACAGTGTGTGTGTGAGTGCATAAGTGTCACAGTAGATATGTGAGTGGGTGTGAGCATGTCTAAGTGGGTCAGTCAGTGGGTGTCTGAGTGGGTATGGGAGTGGCTGCATAAGTGTCTCACTGGGTGTGTGAGTAGGGCCTGAGTGTCTGTCAGAGAGGGTGTGTGTCTGAGTGAGTACGTGAGTGTCAGAGTGTCTGAGTGGGTTTGCGAGTGCTACCATAAGTGAGTGAGTCAGTCTGTGAGTGAGTGCATGAGTGTCTGAGTGGGTATGTAAATGCGTGTGTGAGTCTCTGAATGAGTCAGTAAGTGTGTTTGTGAGTCTGTGAGTGAGTACATATGGGTCTCTGAGTGGGTCTGTGAGTGAGTGCTTGAGTCTCTGAGTGGGTCTGTGAGTGAGTGTATGAGTCTGAGTAGGTCTGTGAGTGCATGAGTATGAGTGGGTCTGTGAGTGAGGGTGTGAGTCTCTGAGTGGGTCTGTGAGTCGGTGCGTGAGTCTCTGAGTGGGTCTGTGAGGGAGTGCATGAGTCTCTGAGTGGGTCTGTGAGTGACTAAGTGAGTCTGTGAGTGCATGAGTCTTGAGTCTATGAGTGGGACTGTGAGTGAGTGCATGAGTCTCTGAGTGGGTCTGTGAGTCAGTGCGTGAGTCTATTATTGGGTGTGTGAGTGTCTAAGTGGGTCTGTGAGTGCATAAGTCTCTGAGAGGGTATGTGAGTGTGTGCGTGAGTCTCTGAGTGGGTGCATGAGTCTTTGAGTGGGTTTGTGAGTGGGTGTATGAGTGTCTCAGTGGTCTGTGAGTGGGTGCGTGAGTCTCTGAGTGGGTCTGTTAGTGGTTGTGTGGTTGTCTGAGTGCTCTTTGTTTTGCCCTCTTCTGCTCTGGTTAGCTTTTCCTGCTCATTTTCTGCCTCTGTTTTGACTTTCCTGCTCGTTTTTCTGCCCTCTGTTTTTCCATTTTCTGCTCGTTTTTGTACCCTCAGTTTTGCCTTTCCTGCTTTTTCTGCTTTCTGTTTTGCCCTTTCTGCTTGATTATCTGTCCTCCCTTTTACCCTTTCTGCTAGTTTTTCTGCGCTCTGTTATGCCCTCCTCTGCACAGGAGAGGTGGGCCGTGCGCCCCCCTCCCTGGGCTGATTTTGGCCCCGGGACCCCACCTCTGGGGCCCACTAAAATTGAATGGGGGTGGGGGTTGTGCGGTCCCCCTCACTAGGCCGATTTTGGCCCTAGGGACCCCATCCCCTGGGGCCTGGAAATGTCTCCTTGGTTTACCTGGAGCTCACCCTTGGCACCCAGTGTGCAGGATTGGGACCACGGGGGAGCCTCAAGGCCCCCACGGTCCCAGCCAGCTCCTTGCCTCCTGTGGGAGCCGGCATTGCTATTCCACACAGGGAGCTGCTGGAAATGTAGCTCCCTGTGTGCAAGAACAATAGTTTTATCTCTTTCCCTCCCCGTGTGTCTGTGGGCAGGTAAAGAGAGCTGTCAGCTCCCGCCAAGCAAAGCAAACAGCTATGCACCGGGGGTGGGCACCCCGGTACATAGCAGGAGCCGGCCCTGGGGGATGTTGGTCCCCAGGGCCCTATATAGCTCTAGGAGGGGGGCCATGCAGCCCCCTCCTTTAATTTTTTAGGGCCGGCCCAGGGTGGGGGGTTGTTGGTTACCGGGGCTGTATATGGCGGCCCCTCTCCCATTGTTTAAAATGTATTTGGCCCCAGGAGGTGGTGGTCCCTAGGGTCCGCGGGCCCCCCCATTAGCTGTTATTTAGCCCCGGGGAGATGGTGTTCCCCAAGGCATATAGGAAGCCAGAAGGAGGGTCCGCAAGGCCCCCCTCCATGTTTAAATATAAAGGTCTGGGGAGGTGGTGTCGCGGGGCTGGTATATTTCCGAGTTAGGCCCATGTAGCAAAGCAGCTTATTTCTTACTTTGTCCCATTTTTCAGCAGTAACCTTTTGCACATATTTGCTTGCGCAACAATGTTGGATTAATTTCCCTGAAACTAAATTTGTTCACACATCTAGCTTTGCACAACATTAACACAATGCCCTGAATATCATGTACAAGGTCTTGTTTCACACTATGTAAAAATGTCCTCTCTAGCTTCATCCACGGGGCGACAGGGCTATCTACATATCCATAACATCACTAATCTATACTCATATCGCAAGGCTGCTTTCTATTATAAAAGATGAGCATCCCGATAGATTAGCAGAGGAGGCACTCCAGCTGACTCCAGAGGTCCTTACTTGCTGAGAATTCACCACGCAGCAGTCTGACATCTTGTGAGGGGTGTCCAGTTCATGACCAAGACGTGGTCCTTCATTCTCTCCCAACAGGTAATGGGGTTGGATCGTCCCTTTGGGGAATTATTGGCTCTACACACTAACTAGGTACACTTAGAGTAGGGTGGGTTCACATAGTAGGAGTACTTTCAATTACTGCCTTGTTTTATATGCCAGCATATATACATTGTTTTAGCACCATGGTAGAACTATATCTACTATTCACGCTTTTGGCGTTTGTAATCACTTTTACCTTCTTCTGTCTATTAATCATTGCAGCACATGTATTCTATACAAGAATAACGTTGGTCCAATAAATATACTGAAAACGTCCCACAGTGTATTCTCTGTATACTTCTCTGAGAATATGGGAGCACGAGTGACTGAGCGAAAAGGTTCTGTACTGTTTCCCAAGATCCCTGAGGGCTCAGGGTTTTCATGTTTAGTGGTTGCCAGAAACCATTCGCTCCCTGGTAGGTTAGGGGGGCTTAGGGTGGCACTGTGAGCTAGCTGGTCTATAGGCCAACATATCCTGCGGGGGTGTCCAGAATCAGTCTTGGCACCAAGCCCCTAGTTTATGTTTTCCAAACAATGCGCAGATCCTACGGATTAGTAGGAACTACACAACAGGGCTTCTAGGAAGCTCAGGAGTGGGGCCCCGTGTGCCCCCCTCCTTTTCTCAAATAATACTCCCCAAACCTGACCCACCGGGGGGCTTTTTTCAAAACAAGCGTGGGAGCCCACACTTGTTTTTTTTCAAACATTTTCCCCAGAGTTGCGAATCCACCGTGATGTATGGCAAAAAAAAAACCCCAAAAACTATTTTGCCCTGCCTGGGTCCATCTAGGACCCCAGGACCAAGGCTGCAGGCTTAGGGTATTCCTACCCTGCTCCCTTTTTTTTTTTAATGTTTCTTGTGTGACTCAAGTCCCAAGATGGATGCCAACACTTTCTGCTTGAAGTGTTGGCAGCCAATCAGATCTCAGCAAGAGATCGGGAGGGTTCGCGGAGCCTTGTGTCCCTAGATATCCAAATTTGAATTTCTTTAAATAACTCAAAAACTACTGAATAGATTTACACCAAATAACAAAAAGCACTCTTTCTGGGCCAAGAACTAGCTTTCTCCCAAATTTGGTGTAACTCCGTACAGCGGTTTGGGCTGTAGTTGTGTCTAAAATTCCTATGGGAATTAACATGGGAAATACACTTTTTTTGACCCCCCCATTTGTCTCGGCCCCCGCTTGACAGATGGCTTTGAACCTTTCCATGCACAACTGGACACTTGTTTTGGAAAATTTTGTGTAGATTTGTCAAATGGCGCCAAAGATATAGGCAAGTTTCCTATGGAAACAAGATCCTGACTATAACTACCTATATATATTACCTACTGGTGGTCGCCAGCAGGTCGTTTTAGTTAGGGCCTAGTTTCCATAGGAAGAGCGTTTTTTGTTTTGCCAATAACTTTGGCGCCGTTTGAAAACTCTCACGAAATTTTCAAAACTAGTTTGCCACTCACTTTAGCTGCTGTCTTGAAAATTTCGCTGTGATCCGTCAAGCGGGGGCCGAGAAAAAGGGGGGGGGAAACTTAGACACGGCTACAGCCCAAACTGCTAAACTGAATTACACCAATTTTAGCAGGAAAGTAGCTGTTGGTCCAGAAAGTGCCTTTTTTGTTAAATGGTGTAAATCCGTTCAGTAGTTGCAGAGAAATTTCAAGAAATTTCCAGTTGTATATCTAGCGATGCAGAGGATCCGCAACCCCTCCCAATCTCGTGCTGAGATCTGATTGGCTGCCAACAGTTCCAACCAGGAAGTGTTGGCAGCCATCTTGTTACTCAGTTGAACCGAGTTACAGAAAAAACATTTAAAAAAAAGAAAAAGGGGCATGAGTGATGTAATATGTGAGGTCATAAGCAGTGCATTGCACGGGCGTAAGTTGTAGTTAGCTCAGGTAACTATAACTACTGAATTTCACTGGTTTTGTGTCAGTGAGCTCTGAGCCTAACTATAATGTCCCTGTAACCTTTGTTTTTTTCAGTGAATTTCTAAGGTTTTTTTTAAATTCTAGTTCCTAACTATAACGTCCCTGTAACCTTCGTTAGTACTCAAAGCGAAATTCTCAAAAGCCTCCGGCTGCTTATGGCGGCGTTCTGCTCTTGGCTTGGGCAGCTCCACACATAGTACTACAAAAGGTCCTTAACAGACACAGCACCACTGCAAGTGCTCCATGTAGTTTTATTTGGAAACCTTCCACCCGATGCGTTTCGGGCGTAGCCTTTTTCACGTACCTGCGTTGGACTTCGGAGGGGTTAAATTTGCTATTCCCACACCAGTCTGTGCAACACTAGGGAAAGCTTTGTACTTCGGAGGGTTTAAATTTACTGCTCCCACTCCAGTCTGTGCAACAGTAGTGAAACGTTGGACTTCGGAGGGGTTACATTTACTATTCCTACTTCAGTCTGTTCAACAGTAGGGAAAGCATTGGACATATGGGGGATTTGATTTACTATTCCCACTCCAGTCTGTGCAACAGTAGGCAAAGAATTTGGCTTCAGAGGGGTTAAATCTACTATTGCCACAACAGTCTGTGCAACAGTCGGAAAGCGTTGGACTTTGGAGGGGTTAGATTTACTATTCCCACTCCAGTCTGTGCAACAGTAGAGAAAGCTTTGGACTTTGGAGGAGTTAAATTTACTTTTCCGACTTTAGTCTGTGCAACAGTCGGGAAAGCGTTGGACTTCGGAATGGTAACATTTACTATTCCCATTCCAGTCTGTGTAACAGTAGGGAAATTGTTGGACTTTGGAGGGATTAAATTTACTATACCCACTTTAGTCTGTGCAACAGTAAGTAAAGCACTGGACTTGGGAGGGGTTAACTTTACTATTCCCGCTCCAGTCTGTGCAACAGTAGGGAAAGTACTTCACTTTAAACACATAACATATTTGAATAACCTATTTATTTACAATGAATATAAACCTCTCAATATGAACATTATTATTTAACCCCCAAAAATTATATATACAAAAATAAAAAACAAACAATTTACATGATTATTAAACAATGTAATAATTAATTATCAATTAAAAAAAATTAATTTCTTTATAACTTAACTTCCCACACTATACCCCCACAAACCTAGCAGCCCACACTTATAATATAACTAGAATAAATAAGTATGACACAATTAACATAATTAATCAATTAGATAATGATTAATAAATTAGTCATCAATTGTTAATTAATAATTACTTAATTAACTTTCCACCCTATACCCCTACAAGCCCAGCAGGCCCACACCTAATATATAACTTAGAAAGTATAATTATTACAAAATTTACATAATCAATAATCAATTAAATAATTAATAAGTTAATCATTAATTGCTAAATAATTATTACTTAATTACCTTCCCGCCCTATACCCCTACAAACCCAACAGCCTGCACCTAATAAGAAGTTAAAAACTATATTTATTACACAATTTACATCATTAATAACTAATTAAACAATGAATAATAAATTAATCATTAATTGTTAATTAATTATACTTCCTACCATATGCCCCTACAAACCTAGCAATCTGCTACGACACTATAAATTACTATTAACAATTAAATTGAAAATCATAAATCACTTAAAATTACAAACTTTATTTAAAAATATTAGTAACAATTGTAGAAACAATAATAACGCATAAAATTAATATATGAACTAAAACACATCAAGATAATTCAAAAATGATATTTTTACTACTATATTATTGAATGCTATATTAACCACAACAATATTCTTGACAACAATATTACTTACCTGAAAAAATCAATATTCTTGACAATGATATTTCTGCATCACAATATTTTTGTACCACAATCCGTTTTTTCGAAATTTCTTTTTTTTTTTAAGGTAAGTTATTAGGGAAAAAGTAGAGATACAACAATTAATAAACGCATATGCCATCAAGAAGCAATACATAGCAAAAGTTATATGTATAAAGCATTATTTGGGAAAAATGACATGCGAACAGAATAATAAAAGATACAGAACTCTACATCATAAGAAACTGTAATATAATAGGGGGGAGGGGAAGAAAGGAGAGAGCAAATCGTAACTTGTTATATCAAAACAGGAAATGAAACATAACTTAATACACAGTAGACACTAAGGCAAAAAATCTAAAGCAACGTCTGTCAATTATGCTATTTGAAAAAATCCAATCACAAAATTGTACACCGGCAGAGTGAAAACTAAATTCATGGTGGTTTGCCTACTTCATCCGTAACACAGACATTAATCCTATTGGAAGAGGCACAAAGGGATAAATGCGTGGATAGTGAAAGCCATAAAAGATCTCTTTTAATTGCAAAGGAAATAGGGGTGACGTAATTTGTATCTAATCTATGATGAAAACAAATGGCATTCCACCAAGACCTAACAGTAACGTTATGGGCTTGTTTCCAATGTGATGTAATTAGGTGAAATGCAACAACCAATAATAAATCTATTAATCAAAAACCAGGATTTGAATGAGGCCATTGAGGGGCCAGGCTACCTAAGAAAATATTAGTGAAGGTAAAGGAAATGGTGACGTTAAAAATCTTAATTTGAGACCAGACTAATTTCCAGAAATAATGGATAGCAGGGCATTCAAACAACATATGTTTAAGATCTGCAATTGGACAAGAGCAGGACCAGCACAAAGAGGTAGTGTTTGGGGCAAAGGATATTAAGACTGCATGAGTAAAAAGTGTACAGCAGTAAACAAAGTAAAGAGTCTGAGTAGCGTTTGCAGCTTGTGTAGTTTTGTGAAGTTTAAGCCAAATCCTGTCCCAGAAATTGGTAGGCCAACATTCCCCCAAATCCTGCTCCCAAGCAAGTTCAACTTTTGATTTGAGTCTATCCGGAATAAGCTGCAACCACTTATAAATGGTAGATGCTGACGGGTTGGCAGCAAGTAAGGGAAAGAGCCTGGAAGAGATTGACGAAGGAGAGACAGTAGATGGCAGAGTGCAAATATAGTGGTTAAGGGAATTACATAGACGAGAAAAATCTTTTTTGGAAGGTTAATGATAAAGAAAATTGTGATTGAAGTTCAGAGAAAGACAATAGTCGATCACTTGAAAAAAGCAGAGAAATCCAACATAAACCCTTGGAATGCCAAGATTTCCAGTAAAAGGGACGACTACTAATGCATAAGCCTTCATTATGCCAAATGGGTAATTGTTTATAGTTGGTAAATGCATGATATGATAAGGGTAAAAGAGGTTTCAAGATTTTATTAGAATGGGAAATAACAGGAGATCGTAATTGAGCTATAGGAGAAGTGAAGGCAAGAATCTCCTCACAAGCAAAGGGAGCAATAAGGATTGTTCTAATTGTAACCATAAAGGGGGATGTGTGGGGAGATCAGACGAGATCCATCCAGTAGCTTGCTTTAGAGAGAAAGCATAATGATATTGTTTAAAATTTGGAAATTTAAGGCCCCCATTAGATTTATCTTTTTTTAATGCGGATAAAACTATACGAGGAGGTTTGCCCTTCCATAAAAACTTTAATAAGAGGGAATCTATTCTCTTAAAATAATAACCAGGGATAGAAATAGGAATCATTGCAAGAAGATATAAAATAAGGGGAGTGAGCATCATTTTAATAGAGTCCATTCTACCCAACCAAGATACAAAAAGTGGATGCCAACGACCAATGCTAACACCTAATGACTTAAGAATATAGTCAAAGTTTATTTTTAAAGTATCTTTAATATTGTGTAACCATACACCTAAGTATTTTAACTTAGTGGATTGCCAAGTAAACTCTGTGTGAGCGAAATGTTGCTTGTTACACAAAACATTCAAGGGTAGCACTTTGCATTTATCAGCGTTAAGTCGAAGGTGGAAGGGAAGTGACAGGACCAGCGCAGTATAAGAAAATATCATCAGCATATACTGACATTTTAATTTGTTGTGACCCCGTGGAGAAACCTCTAATGAGATTATCTTGCCTTACCTTTGTTTAAAAAGATTCAAGTGCTATGATATACAAAGGAGGGGATAGAAGACAACCTTGGAGAACACATCTGTACAAGGGAAAATAATCTGAAAGAGTACCATTGACAAAAATGGCAGCTTTAGGGGCTGTGTAGAGCAAAGATATTAGAGCAATCAATTTTGGAGGAAAACCAATCCATTTTAAAGCCTGGAACATAAAATCCCAACCGAGTTGATCAAAAGCCTTCTCCGCATCTAGGACAATAAGAGCAAATGAATGATCTAGCGTGGAAGCTTTGCTGAGGACATTGAAATGAACCCTAGCGTTATCTGAAGCCAAACAACCCTTAATAAAACCAGATTGTTCAGATCCTATTATATCGGGTAAAATAGGATCAATACGTAAAGCCAAAATCTTTGCAAAGACTTAGTAGTCGGTACTAACTAAAGAGATAGGACGATAAGTTTTGCATTTTGAGGGGTCCTTATTCTCTTTAGGGATTAAACAGATCATGGCATCTTGGAAGGATCCACGAGAGACCCCTTCATTAGCGAAAAAGGTATAAAGAAGTAAGAGATATGTAAGAAGATGTTTAGAAAAATTACTATAAAATTCTATAGTAAAGCCACCTGGGCCAGGAGCCTTCCCTCTTTGTAAGATGGAGACTGCATGAGATATCTCTGAGAGTCTAATATCAGCTTCCAACGTATCAAAATTAATATGATGGGAGGGAGGAAAAGGGATGGATTGAAAATAATTAATCAGATCGGATTCTGTAGGTTGTGATCCTGAAGAATATAATGTAGTATAAAAATTAACAAATTCTTGTAAAATATCTTTATCCTTAAAGAGAGTAGTCCCAGCATCATTCTGGATAGACACAATTTTGGTTCTATCTTTCCGAATTTTTAAATAATTTGCGAGCAATTTCCCCATCTTTTTTTTGACCACCATAATAACACTACTACTTTTCAATAAGAAATTGGAAACAGCATTCATCGTCAACCTATTAAATTGCAATTTAGCGTCGATTAATTGTGTTAAAGAGTTATCATTCTTAGAATTATAATAAGCATGCCCCAAAGATTTAATGTTAGCAAGCAATTGATCCGATTGGGACTGCATACGCTTTTTCTTTTGTGAAACAAAATTAATTATAAATCCTCTGGCAGCTGTTTTAAAAGAGTCCCAAACCATTACAAAAGAAGAGTCTGAGGTATTGTTAAAAAGAAAAAATTCAGAAATAATTGATTCAAATTGAGGGGTGAATGCATTATCTAAAAGAAGTGAGTTATTAAAACGCCATCTACCTGCATGGGGGGGAGAAAGGAATGAGTTCAAGATCTGTACTGTCATGGTTCTCACTGGGCAGGGACACTGTAGGCAACCTCCCCACGCATACACACCCGTGTGAATGGTTAGTGTATGCATGAAAACACAACAGGTGGCATACATCCCCCATAAGCCACCATTATGGTGGAAACCGTATCAGCAGGAGGGAGGAGCATGAACTACTTAGCCGCTCCCCTTCCTCAAGCCAGTGCTTGTCAATCTGACTTCCAGTCTCTGATGCGAGGCAGCCCAGACTCCATGCATTTTACCGGCTCGCTGGAATCTTTGGGTTTGGTGCCGACGATCGATAACGCGCTCTTTCTTCCGGCCGCAGTTGAGCCGTGCATTCCGCGCTCTTCACCCCACGGCTGTTCTGAGTGGAAATTCCTGGACCGGGGCTTCACCGCGGATGCGGTAAGAGCCTTTGTTTGTATGGGCGGTTGTAACCTCAGGACGGCGGTGCTTCTGAACCGCTACGGAAGGATTCCTCAGCAACCTTGTTTCTTCTTTTCTTTCCCGTGAGTTCCGTGGGAGCAGTCGCATTGGCGGTGCTCGATGCCACTTGTACAGTTCTCCTGCGATGTTTGCTGATTGGCAGCCGATTCTGGTGGATCGTGCCTTTCCCCTGGTGTTTTCAACCAGCCCTTCCTGGAGGCATTGGGAATACGCCTCTTTGGCTGTGGAGGAACAGCAATGGCGGCAGAGCCCCAGGATATTATTCTTTTGTTCCGTCCATTTTTGTTATAGCTTGGTGCACTTTAGTTATCATTTGGCCTTCCAAACATCACAAGACAGTCTCTTCCTGGGTCTGGCTTCCTGGTGACTCCTTTCTTGGATTGTTCTTCGCCTTGTCCTTACAGAGAGCTGATGTGAGTGGGTCCAGGGAAAGAGTGAATGATCTCCTGTTGTATCAGTCTGCTTACATTTGTTGCCTGATTAATCGCCCTCTCTTGTTCTTCCTTCTCACGACTGCAGATATATCCTTCCCAGTGACGAGGCTTAACGCACCAGAGTGATCAGAGAGGAGAGACATCCTCCTTTGTTTATTATTTTATCCCTTTTTCCCCTTTCCCCTGTGGGCGGTCTAGCTGTGGGAGTTACACTCTCTCTCCCTGCTGGTCTGCGCAGGAGGGAGTGGGGAAACTAGACATCGCCCCTGCTGGATTGTTCCGGAAGGTTAGTGGCTTACCTCATCTGCTAACCTGACAGATTGCAAGCCCACGTAGGATATCCAGCCCGGGTGATGGATGCCAACGCAGTCATTGCCTCCTTAGTGGAGACCATGACCACATTGCAAATGGAGGTACATGCCTTCCGGGAAGAGAACCAGGAGGTACGGAAGGAGATGGGCACCTTACGTAGAGAAGTAGCTGGACTGTCACGGAAAGGGGGTGGTTCATATATTAAAGACTGGACCTTACCTCCACCTGCTCATACAGGGCAGCCAGTAAATGGTGCGGTAGGAGGGGGTTCACCTGGTACAGGGTTCTTTTCGTTCCCCTCTAATGTGTCTCAGTCGAGCCCTGGTGCAGCTACCATGCAGGTCATACATTCCCCGCAGATACCCTTGGCAGCGCCGGAACGCTTTTTTGGGGATCCAAAGAAGTTTAGTATATTCCTCAGTTAATGTAAGTTACATTTTTTGTGCAAACCCACGGTCTTTCTGGATGATCAATCCAAGACAGCTTTTGTCATGTCATATTTGGGTGGGAATGCAGCTAGTTGGTTGATCCCCCTTAATGAGAGAGATGACCCTCTTTTGTACAATTACCCTGATTTCTGTATGGAGATACGAAAGCTACTCAATAGAAAATCTCATTTGCTCACCTCTGATTGTGAACTCGTCACACTCCGGCAAGGATCTCAGGATCTGTTGACATATATCACGACCTTTAACCGTCTTCTGGTGAAAAGAGAAAAGAACCACATTATTCTATCAGGGATTGCGGGGAGAGCTGAAAGACATTCTAGCACAGGTTATACACCTCCCACAATCCTGTGAGGAGCTTATTGAGTTAACTGTGCAATTAGACCATTGGTTGCAAGAAAGAAAGTGTGATAGAGGACGGAGTGAAGCAAGTTTTTTGTGCCACGTGCAAAAACAACATCCGAAGACACAGGGAAACACAGAGAAGGCGTGGAACCTATGCAGGTGAACGGGGTTCGTTGTCCGATATCTATGGAGGAGAGAGACAAGAGGCAGAAGCAAAGGCTGTGTCTATACTGTGGAAAAAGAGGACATTTCATAAAAGAATGCAAAACTAGGGGTAGACAGGGAGAAAGACCCACTCCTACAAAGACACAAGCAACAGTGGAGAAACAAGGCATTCGCAGTAAGGAATCGGAAAACTAACAAACCCGAGCAAGCCAGAGATCCCTTACTTATGGTTGGACGAAACAGAGATCTCCTCCGTCATAGCAAATACCATACAATCCTCTGTTCCAAACATTAACGTCTTTGTGTCTCTGTGGCTGGACGATGGGCTCCAATGCCGGGTGCCTGCTCTATTGGATTCCGGAGCCACCGGCAATTTTATAGATCGTACCTATGCCAAAGAAATGGGTATAACCTGTGAGAAGAAGGAAATACCAGAAACAGTGAAAGCCGTGGACGGAACTGCTCTCACCTCCGGACCCATCCGTTATCACACCTTCCCTATTGTGATGCAGTTTGGAGAGAAACATTACGAGACGATCCATTTTGACTTAATTGATGCCCCGCATTTTCGCATAATATTAGGTATGCCATGGCTCACGTACCATGATCCCACGGTGAAATGGGCAGCCCGGACAGTCGAGATGGATTCTGCATTTTGTCTCGAACATTGCACCAAAGATACGGCTATGCTCCAGTCCTCTTTAGAGTCACCAGCACGTCTTCTATCTCATGGATGCACCAACCAACAAGTGTGTTGCATTGCCCCCCTGCCACCAGAATATGACCAGTTTAAGGCGGTGTTTAGCAAGCAAGAAGCCAGCCATCTTCCACCTCATCGGGAGTATGGCTGTAGAATCGAGTTGATCCCAGGAGCAGCCATCCCCTGTAGCCAAATCTATGCTTTAACTGAGCCAGAGACACAGCACTTATGCCAGTACTTGGATGACAATCTTGCAACGGGTTTCATACGTCCATCCTCCTCTCCCACCTCTTCGCCTCTTTTTTTTTTATACCTAAGAAGGAAGGCGATCTGAGGACGTGCATTGACTACAGAGCACTTAACCGAGTTACCATAAAAAAACGGTACCCTCTGCCGTTAATACCAGTGCTGTTAGACCAACTGAAAGGAGCTGCTGTTTTCACGAAATTAGACCTGCGAGGAGCCTATCATCTAGTGAGAGTACAACGAGGAGACAAATGGAAAACGGCTTTTTGCACCAATTATGGGCTGTATTAGTATCAGGTGATGCCGTTCAGCCTCTGAAACGCCCCTGCAGCATTCCAGTACTTCACGGATGAAGTACTCCGGGGATTAATGGACGTTTTTTGTATTGTCTATATAGATGATATATTGATATACTCTTCCACGCATGACGAACATGTGGGGCACGTACAGGCGGTACTGAAATGACTACAAGAGCACTCCTTGTATGCCAAATTGGAGAAGTGTGTGTTCCATGCTTTGGAGATCGAATTCCTGGGATATGTGATCAACACCAGAGGAATAAAGATGGACACCAGAAAAGTTAGCGCCATCACTCAGTGGAAATCCCCTACCTCGGTCAAGACTCTCCAAAGCTTTCTTGTTTTTGCTAATTTTTATAGGCGCTTCATCAAAGACTTTTCCAAGATCACCCAGTCTATATCTCATCTGCTGCGCAAGGGCGTACCATACAAGTGGGATGAACTGACGGAAGAAGCCTTTCAGAAACTGAAGACAAGGTTCACCCAAGCACCTGTACTATGGCACCCAAATGTTGATATACCCTTTGTGATGGAAACAGACGCCTCTCATTACGCCCTAGGGGGGGTACTGTCTCAACGACATCCTGACACTGGCCAGTTACATCCTGTAGCATTCTACTCAAAGAAACTTACCCCCTGTGAAGTGAATTACAGCATAACAGACAAGGAACTGTTGGCCGTGAAACGTGGTTGTGAGGAATGGAGGCATTATCTGCTGTAGGCAAAACACACGGTAGAGATCTACATCGATCATCGCAATTTGCTGTTTTTGAAAACAGCTAGAGCCCTTTCACCCAGACAGCTACGGTGGTCTCTGTTTTTTTCGGACTTCGATTTCCTCATCAAGTACAGGCCAGGGCCACAAAACGGCAAGGCCGATGCTTTGTCCCGACAGGACTCCGTGGAAACTAGAGGAGAAGAACCAGAAAGGGAACCACCTCCAATCCTTCAGAAGGCTTCCTTCCAGGAAGAAGAGCTAGCCGTGATTTCATCCGCCGGGTTCTTGGAAGACCTGAAGAGCAGTGTGGAGACGTTGGACAAAGGGGCTTGGATCTCAGAGGAACCTGAGAATTGAGAAGAACAGAATAAGCTGCTTTATCATCGTCAAGTCTTGTATGTTCCTAGCGAGGCCTTACAGATACGATTACTGCAATGGGCCCATGACTCCCCTCTTGGAGGGCATATAGGAATACACAAGACAGTAGCCACCATAGAAAGATATTTCTGGTGGCCTACATTGCGTCAAACAAACAAGACCTACATTGCTGAGTGTGCAGTGTGTGCCCAAGGGAAGGCCAGTCATGCGAAACCGGCTGGCTTGTTGCGACCCATTCCTGTTCCTCCTAGTCCTTGGCATACGTTATCCATGGACTTTATAGTGGAGATGCCTCCTAGCGATGGGCACACCGTCATACTTGTCGTTGTGGATCACCTAACGAAGATGGGACATTTCATCCCGATGAAAAAGATACCCACCTCACAGGAACTCGCTCAAGCCTTTCTGCAGCACATCGTAAAGGCTCATGGCATACCAGCAGTGATCATTACAGACAGAGGAAGTCAATTTACATCTAGGTTATGGCAAGAGCTTTGTGGAGTAATGAAGGTTGATGCACGTCTCTCCACCAGTTACCACCCTCAAACAGACGGAAAAACAGAAAGGTTAAATCAAACCCTGGAACAGTACCTACGGTGTTTCACTATTCAACACGCAACCGAATGGAGCACTCTGTTATGGACTGCTGAATTTGCATATAACAGCACAGAACACGCTACGCTAGGGTGTTCGCCTTTCTTCTGCTTACACGGATATCATCCGAATCTCATGCCCTTTTGAGTGGCCAGTCGTTGCTAAACATCCCTCTATACAGGAACATCATGCACATCTCCGTACAGTAATCTCCAACGTAAAGAACCATTTGGTCAAGGCACAAGACACATACAGGCGTTTTGCTGACAAGAAACGATCAGTAGAACCAGACTACCAAGTAGTGAGGTGTGGTTGTCTACCAAGAACCTTCCCTTAAAAGGGGAAAATAAGTTAATAGTATGTGGGTCCCTACAAGATAATCAGGGTCATTAATCCTGTAGCCATGAGGCTGGAACTCCCACCCTCTTGGCACATACGCCCTGTGTTTCATGTTTCCTTGTTCAGGTCTTGTTCCCCAAACACCAGGCTGACTGACAAACCGGACCCCTTGGATGTGGAAGGGGAGGCAGAGTACGAAGTACACAAGATAATAGATTCCCGCGTCAGGAGGGGGCGGGTTTATTATTTGGTAGATTGGAAAGGGTATGGTCCGGTGGACAGGACATGGGAACCGGCGGGTAACCTCCATTGTCCGGTTCTTTTGAGACGCTTTCACAGGTCACACCCTACTAAGCCGGGCCCTTAAGGAGGGGTACTGTCAAGGTTCTCATTGGGCAGGGACACTGTAGGCAACCTCCCCACGCATACACACCTGTGTGAATGGTTAGTGTATGCATGAAAACACAGCAGGTGGCATACATCCCCCATAAGCCACCATTATGGTGGAAACCGTATCAGCAGGAGGGAAGAGCTTGAACTACTTAGCCGCTCCCCTTCCTCAAGCCGGTGCTTGTCAATCTGACTTCCAGTCTCTGATGTGAGGCAGCCCGGACTATGTGCATTTTACCCGCTCGCTGGAATCTTTGGATTTGGTGCCGACGAGCGATAACACACTCTTTCTTCCGGCCGCAGTTGAGCCGGTCTTTCCGAGGGAGTGGGGAAACTAGACATCGCCCCTGCTGGATTGTTCCGGAAGGTTAGTGGCTTACCTCATCTGCTAACCTGACATGTACATACTGGCGCATGATCTAAAATGAGTATAGATCCTGTGTCAGAATGAATGATATGTTGAGCCAAGGATTTACTAAGAAAAATATAATCTATACGGGATTGTGAGTGATATGAATTTGAGTAGGAAGTGTACTCTCGGAGACCTGGGGGACATAACCTCCAACTATCAACTAGTGATTTACGGTGAATAGCGGAACGAGATTGTGAGTACATTTTAGTATGAATAAATTTAACTTTTGAATTCCTATCCAATACAGAATCATGAATTTGATTACAATCACAACCAAAAATAATATAATCATCATCATACATTATTAATTTTTCAGATATTTTCATCCAAAAAGTATTAGCAACTGAAACTGGACCATAAACATTAAAGATTGTTAAAGGTATATTATCAACCAGGAGATTAACAACAATCCAGCGACCCTTAGAATTGGCCTCTTGGGAAACAACAGTAATAAGAAGCTTCTTATGACAAAGGATAAGTACACATTTTTTTCCCCGAGGCAGGTGCAACAAATAATTGACCTACCCAACATTTTTTGAACTTAGCTGCTTCTGTCTCTGAAAGATGAGTTTCTTGTAATAAAGCAACATCTGTGTTGAGTCTGGCTAAATGAGATAACACTCTCTGCTGCTTAATAGGGTTATTTAACCCTTTAATATTCCATGAGGTGACCCAGAATGGAATATTAAAGCAACAGAACGTACATTTATTCCATACACAGTATCATATTTAAATGGAAAAAGAGCAGAGTAGTAAAAGGAATAGAGTAATAGCATATAGTAAGTAGAGATGAAAAAAGGGGAAAAAAGAGAACCCTCTGTACATAGGAAGGGAAGAAAAGGGGAAAGAGGAAGAAGGAAATTGAGTAGGAGGATAAGATGAAGTAGTGACAGGAAAAAAGAGAAACAAGAAACAAAAATACAGTACAGGTCATACAAATGACAACTGAGGAACATACCTACAAAACATGTGAGCGTGAGGAGGGTTGGCGAGACCAAAAGACGACAGTAACAACATCTGAACTCCATAGGATGACAGGGCAAATTTGACGTAGGCGGGAATACCACACAAGAATAGAACTTTATGGGGACAAAATGCGAGGACAAACAACCTGTGATGAAAGAACAAACAATACTAAATTAGAAAATGTTAAAGAGAGAAAAACAAACAGCATCATAAGAAAAGACAATAGAGACAACAATATATAATCCTTAGGCAGATTACAAGAACAAAGAATACAAAAAGATATCAAGTAATCCTCGAAGTGTCCATATCATCTCCTCCATGCAGGCTCTTCATAAGTTGTTATTTTATCCTTATATGTCACTTTAAATAAGCAGGGATGGATTAGACCATAACGTGCATTCATGGCTCTCAACTGGGGTCGCATATCCAGAAATTGTTTCCAACGATCTGCAGTAACTTTAGCAACATCCTGGGAAAAGAACAGCTTATGGCCATCCCAGATGATTTCCTTTTTTTGATTTAATAGCAGATAGTACTTGTAGCAAATCAGTATACTGCAGGAAAAATAGAATGACTCCTCTTGGTTCCGCAGAATCTTTAGGACCAAGTCTGTGAGCCCTTTGTATGTTAAGAGGAGTAGATGTAGAAATGTCAAGAAGTTTTGGCAGAAAAGTTTGAAAGTAAGTTGTCGGATTAGATCCCTCCACATTTTCTGGAAGCCCATAAATGCATAAATTATTTTTGCGATTTTGATTTTCAAGGTCTTCAGTGTGTTTTTTAAGCATATGTACTTCGGACTCCAGGTGTGAGTTACGGAGGGTTCTTGCTGTAGATTTTCAGTTTTTTGTTCCACTAAAAAACATGAGACTCCAAAGAGGACCATTTGTCATCCAGCTGTTACAGCGTCTTAGTGGTCTCTTCCATGAATGCTCGCAGCTTAGATGCTGCCGCTGGTTTTATTGGTGAGGGAGGATCTTTTTTAGGCCTTTTGTTTGTACCCACAGACACTTTAGTACAAGAAAAAGATTTAGGACGAGTACCTGAAGGAGAATCAGATTTCTGTGAAACTGCGTCATCCATGTCGCTGTGGATGAGGTCCGAATCTGACAATAAATGACTCTTTGAAACAACTGAAAATTTAAGATTTCGTGTTTTTCACATTAATGGAAAATAAGAAAAATGGCAAAATTATCCCACAGAAGATTTTCCTGGAGAGGAGAATAAACCATGAAAGAAATGGTCCAGGAGCCGAAAAAATGGAATAATAGCTGTTCAGTATAAATTAAATATCATGTATGTCGAAGAAAAATGTTGAAAAGTAATAGCTCACTACAAATAGAATATTGGATAAAAGAAAAAAATATGAGCATTGATTAGTTAATGCTACATGCATTTCAAAAATTATTAGGAGCCATTTAAAATGCTAAACGCTGAAAATATTGCTCCTAAGGTAATATAATTGAAGGAACTGGTTCCCCTGAGGGGAGAAAATCAAGCTGACAGGAAACGCGCCCTCCACATTCCAGAATAGAGGGAGCGACCTCTCTCAGCGCTGAAAAAACCCCTGGAGCAAGCCGCAAGCAGAGCAGAAAGCACGGAGCCTTCAAAAGGGCTCCAGCGACTCACCATAGCAAGAGCTTGATACACATGTTTGTCTCACAGCCCGGCGAGCGCCAAAACCGTCCCCATGTAACTACAAAGATCCTGCATCCACGGAGCTCAGCACGGCGCCGCCATCTTGGTCAGCGCCGTCTTTTTTTGATATTTCTGTAACTCGAAATTTAAAACTCAATATTTTGTCAAAATACCCACATCTCAACCACCTTCACTGGCTTTGCACAAATGAACCTTTTGTAAATCAACTACTAACTTTTTTTAACTTGGAGGTCATTATCCCATCAGGGTTTGCCATACAGGTTGGTAAGTGAATGACAATTTTGACTGTTTTTATAAATTACACACAAAAAAGTTGTAATCATCTTTTGCAGTGTTTCATTTGTAAAATAAAAAAATCTCTTGGGTAGACAAATAATGTATGCAGAGCCACAATTTGCTGACAAATAGCGTGCTCAATATGTCGCATATTCCTAAACTACTCCTTTTTAGGACTGCAAACTATGCCACGCTCGTTAATGCAGTCTGTTTTCAGACACCTTTTACTAAGGTGCAAAAAGTAAGCTTTTGTGCAGAAAAGATGATTAGCTGCACTTTGAGAATGCTGTCTAATCCTGGCCAAGAGGTGGAATATTCTTATCACTAATTTGGTACAGAGTGTGATATGAAATCACAATTTAAACAAGACTGCAACACAATCTGATGACCTTCACAATAATATGCCAACAGGTAAAATAGGGACAGATCTAAAATAAAGATTTTGCTGTTGTGAACCCTGCGATTCTCAAAATCACAGGGTTGGTGACCACACGAATCCCTATGTGGTATATATTAACCCTCTTTTATGATTCGCTAAAGCCTTTGTGAACCAGAAAATGGGGATAATGACCCATACCAATTTGCGCTTTGAAAGGAGCATGAAATGGGCGTTCCTTCCAAATTGAGAATTGGTATGGAATTTATCAAATTCTTCTGACCGCAATTCCAGTTGCAAAAAATGGATCCATTTCTGGCACTCAAGTTGGGGTGTTAACTGATTCACAAAGGGGAAGAACAGGTCCCCTTGGGACTCCTTCATCTTTGGAATCGGGGTGGCAGCCTCAGGGAAGGCAGACAGAAAAGTTTTCGATTTTGCAAAAACCTTTTTTTTGAAGGCACCGGTTCCTTTAGGGAACATGGACTGCTTCAAAAACAAAAACAAGCTTTCCGTTTTGTAATGTTAAGACAAAGATGGTGGTCGGCTGTCCCTTGCAAGCCAAGTCTTTGGAGCCAATCACAGAAGCGGGGGGGAGTGGGGTTGCAGAATGCAACCTGCATAATGGATATTAATTAGGCAGGCCATTCTGTGACCCAGCAATGCCTTATTATGTGAACCAACCTGTCTGTACATTGGTGAGTTGGCAAAATAAGATTTTATTCGCAAAAAATTGTTGTACAATTTGTGAAGTCTTTGTGCACATACGTCTGGCCCAAAATGATTTTAGCATAAAGGCATAGCATATGAATGTAAGGTTATGCTTTAACTCTCAGTAAATTCAAATGGAAATTCATGAATGTAGGGTTGATTCAAACGGTACACTATTTGTAATAGATGACAAAAACATTTAATATGGAAATAGTGACCAATCTTGTGTTATTCTGAGCAAAATATTACAGCATGAATAATATGCATCGGGAGTCAAATTTCGAAAACATGGCATGGCCCAGGTTTACGGTTGTGTGTACCCTTACTGGGTGTTCCCTGGGCTGACCAGGCCATATGCCCAATTACAGTTAGCATGTGTTGGTTGTAGTGCATTCGCTGATTTAGCAAGATATCACATTCACTTCAGACAAGAATGCAATTGAGAAATGCTGGAAGGCAGTTCATCCCATGCTTCCTGCAAGTGATCCTGGCGGCGGTCTTTTGATGCAAAGTCAGTGTTTCTTCAGGAGCCCACCACTATCCCGGGGGGTCACAAATAGTGCGCACCATTTTGTGCACAGCGCACAGTAGCATGTCCCTCCACAGCCTCTGTCTATTCAACCATGTCCTGTTACATGATGCAGTCATGAGGCAAAGGCTTTCCCTCATTTGGCTGGAGGCACAGCTCCAGTCCAGATAGGAGCACTCCCACTTTACCTTGCGTAGACGCAACACCAGCATTGACATTACAGAACGTACAACACTAATGTTCGTGGCCCCTTCTCTAATACCAAATTATCCTTGGAGGCAATAACTGTTTTCAGATCCGTGAAATTCGTATTTCATCTGTGTAGACTACCAAATACAGTTTTTCTGAATCTTTGTAGTCTATGCAGACTAGTTTATTAGTTATGACAATTTTCCACACCTAACAGTGGAGAGGATGTGGCCTAACAGCCAGAGCAGTCGACCGCAAAGCTGGGGAACCGGGTTCGAGTCTCGGATAGGGACCCTGTGATTCAGGGCAAATCCCTTAATCTCTCTGGGGCAGATTTACAAGCCACTTGCGCCACTTTTGCGTCATTTTTCCCATGTTAAAAATGACGCAAAAGTGGCGCAAGAGGCTTGTAAATCTGCCCCTCTGTGCCTACCAAAATTAATGTGTCCATCTGTAACGCAATTGGTGCTCGTGTAAAGCGCTCTGACCCCTTCGGGACGAGTTTGCGCTATATAAAACTAGGAAAAAAAATGTGTAGTGTATATCATACTCTGCTTTTAACAGGCAGCAAACTATTGACTCCTTAAAGGAACAGAGCCACCATTCTGGCTTGCTTCAAGCAAATGTCTCTACGGTAGAAGTGCTCAGTTCTAGGAATCCAATACTGTAGAAATAGAAAGTAACCTCATTGTCTAGCTCCTTCATTGAGGCCAGCCCCACTAGCAACTAATTTTACTGATGAACCAAACATATCATGTCACCACATATTATTTGTAAACTCCTTTTAACGCGTTTATCATTATGTACCATTGTAAGCCTGTAGGTCATTCATTGCATGACTCAATGGATAAACAGTGTTTCCATTTGCCCCCTTGCAAATTAACCTCTAGAAACATTAATCAAGGTTGCCAATTGTTTAGTTTGCGTGCCAAAATTGTTTTCTTTTCCAGGCCTTTCAAGACATTTTGGACCAGTCCTGTGACAATGAAAGCCAGGCTGTACCAGGAACAGGTAGGAATTTTGTGTTTTTTTTTAATGCTGGTTAAAGTGAGTCTGGGGTGGCCAACTCCTTTCAGATCATTACGGACATTGTTTCCAGTCTTGAAATTATGTGTGATCACCTAATGCATTCTATGTGTTGTTATACTTTGCTTTCATTGAACTAACACACGCGAAAACAGTGATTTGGAGGTTAAAGGTTCCTGACCCGAGACAGTGTCTTTAATGACATAGAGTAAGGTGGTCTGATGTGATGACAGTGTTGTACATGTTACTTTTTATCTTCACTTCAAGAAAACATGAGACATTAAGTTGAAACATCCCATAACAATTTAGGTTCTCATTCTAATGTAAGTGCAAACCATGATAAGGACATAATCTCCCATTTGTACCTTAATTGGCATTACAACACAGGTGCAGGTTGTGAATGGTGGGGAGTTTTGCCCACACAAAACCTGATGCATATTAAACTGGCAGAGAACTCACATTTGAAGTTTGCAAGCCTCATATGGGGGAGTAAGTTGTGCTATTACTGCTTAATCAAGAAGACAAAAAAGTGATGGGTGGATTGTTTGAACTAATTTTTGCCACAATCAAAGTCTTTCTTTCTATTTCCCACCATATTACTTAAGACAGGAACCACCCATATGCACATCAACCCTCGTTCTGCTCCAGTAGGAACAGGTCATCCCATCTCAGTCCCCTCTAAACAGGCTCAAAAGCTATCCCAGACTGGTTCCAGCCTATTTGGGCCTAATCAAGCGGCACTTTGAGGCCCATGGCACAGTGAGTGCAAGAGTCACATCTAAGTATACCCATCTCACTTAGTGCGTCACATTGAAAAAAACAAAAAAGGAGATCAGTGAACTGCTTGAGTTAAATCTCAGCCACTGGTAATTACTCTGGGACACAAACCAGTCCATTGTCTGTGTCCGCCATGCCACCTCAAGAAGGAACCACCCATGTGCAACTCAGTCTTGGTCCTGCTCTAGTAGGAACAGTCCAGCTGGAACTGACAGGCGAGGTCCACTCTGAAGAGGTTTGGGGTTCTTTCCGTTCAGAGGGGACCTCACTTAGCAGTTCAGGATGGACTGTTCCCAGTGGAGCAGAACGAATGCTGATTTGTGTATAGCTAGTCTCTGCCTGGAGTGGCAGAGTGGGTGAAAAACAATGGACTGGAATGTGAACCTGAGCAATTGCCAGTGGCTGAGACTATTTGTAAGCATTCCACCCATTATCTTTGTGTTTTTCATTAGCTCGTTATGTCTTATTCCGAGGTGCATATTTCGATTTGGGGGTAAATTGCCAACCCAGTAAATGCTTTACCCCTTGGCATCAGTATTTCATCGGTGCACAGTTTGTGCCTGTGATGAATCACAATTTGCGGGACACATAGAATTAAGTCCTACATGTCTAATTCATGTTTATGTTCATAGTAAAGAAAAGAGGTCCTTCATTTGGTAGGTCAGCCTTTCATTACACTTGAGATGTGATAACTGATTTCAGAGGTTTCTGGCATTAAAATGGAAACATTACAATTAAGCTTTACTTACACTTTCTCACTAAAAACAAGTTCTGTTGAAGGGTGTTGTTCCATGGACATCTGTGTGGTTTGCCATAGGGAGTTCCACATTCTTGGGCAAGGGAATACTAGACAACTACATAGACAGTGAGCTTGGGGTATAAATGCAAAAATACACTTTGACTGGACCGCCAAAATTCTTGTAATGCCCCTCTTCGGACTCTTATGCTGTGGTCATTAGGGAACAAAACATTGTCATAGATTTAATAAATGAAACCAAATAACAAATCAGGAAAAGCCAAATGGTAAGGAACTGACTTATTAGAGGTTCTGACAGGATTAATGCATTGCTACTGAAATCACTAAGGGCCATATAGAGTTTGGGTGAGCCGTGATTATTTTAAATATCAAGTACCGGGAGGCCCTCCCTCTCAGGGTCTTTGATTGGTCAGAAAGTTGTGCGTAAGTTGTTACTTTGCTATCCTGCTACTAATTAATTTGCTGGCACTGCATTATAGGGGTTCATCACAATAGGTGGGTCCTATTATGTGCTATCTTGATATGACTTCCAGTACTAATCCAATTAAATAGAAAGCAAGGCATAATAAAGCAAAGTATTACTGTTAAAATTAACCCCGGGCGGAGCTTGCGGAGTGCAGCTACGCGGAGTTCCACGGAGTTGGGGGGAAACTCCGTGGAACTCCGCTTAGCTCCGCTCCGCCACCCGCCTCCACCCCGCTTAAATCAAAATAACATACAACATAAATTAAAAAGAATAAAAGTAACTTAGCTTATTGCGGCGCCCCGGGCTGCCCTCCTCGCGTACATCTTGCACATATTGCGCGCGCACACGCAGTTCGTGCAAGATGTACGCGAGGAGGAGGAGGGCAGCCCGGGGACGCCGCAATAAGCTAAGTTACTTTTATACTTTTTAAATTATGTTGTACCTTATTTTAATTTATGCGGGGTGGAGGCAGGGGCCCAATTTAGCGGGGGGTGGGCTGGCTAACTCTGCTCCGCTGCGGAGCCGGAGTTTTTTTCCCTACTCCGTGTTCTCAGCGGAGCGCGGAGTAGGGAAATCTCCGCAGACTCCACTAGTGGAGCGGAGGTCTCCGCCCGCGCCTAGTTAAAATTGCAGCTGTTTTGGTTGTGCTTGTTCAGTAGAATAAAACTATGAACTGCATTGGTGAAGCAATTTTTGTAATCACCCAGCTGATTGTGGTGACATAATAGATTAAGTTTCCTTTATTGATTACACACTATTTTATTAACTTGGTATTAAGCATGCAAAGGCTTTGCATGGATTAAAGGTGTCAATTTTTACTGATTACTATTAAATTGGAAATTAATATGTGTGAAATTTAATGCTGAGGCTTCTCTGTTCTTTCAGTTTACAAAAGATTTGGTTCTCACAGATTCTCATCTACCCCTCTGCACAGATGAGACACGCAATAGGGTTATTGATTAAAAAACTGTCAACATTTACGTAAATATTGAAATGGAATTGGGTAGGGCTCACAATTCCTCAGTGGTTGATGGCAGAATCTTTAACATTGTTTCTAATGAAGAGATAATACAACTCTTATAAATATTACCTTGGAGCCTCATTTAGTCCTGCCTTCACTGGCCCATAGCAGCCTTCCTGCACTATTTAACGACCACCATCATATGATAGACAAGACATCTGCTGATTTTTTGTCAAATGCCCAGATCCCAGTCTCCTCTAAATGACCCCCTCACACTTTTTCTGGTGAAGGGTATTGTAAGAAACTGGGTTATTAGTTGAGGGGGATAAGTAGCCACCTCAAGGAGTAATCACAGTCTTGTCAGACTGAACTCTTAAAGTCACTAACTTAATCTGAGCTCAACCCCTGGTAGCTGTAGCTCACAGCAGGCAAGCTTAAATTAGAGGCAATGCTTAAAATATTAATGAAGTACGAAAACAGAAATAAAGGTGAAATGCAAAACAATAAGTATCCCAAAATGAATTAGAAAAAGAGAGACATTTTAATAAACAAAATGACACCAAAATGAACGTTTTAAGTAGAAATAGCACCAATAAGTGCCAATGACAGTCAATGGCTGCTGTAGAACAGGACCTAGGTGCTATTTGATGATGGAGTGCGTGTTAGATACACTAACCAGGTTCATACTGGTCAAAGATTTGACCTTCTGACTTTAGTACTTTAAGTCCCAATTCACCACAGTAGTACACTTCTAAAGCCCCAACAGGACCTCAGGGGAGGCTCTTATAGACTCACAGGGTTGCAGGCCGAGAGGTCCACTCCAGGTCCAGTTTCCACTGGTCAGCTGGGCAATTGCAGGAACAGACCTCTTGCAACTTTTTGTGTCCCTGTAGCTTTAACATGAGGTCAGCCTTATGACCCTTGAATTCCTCTTCTTTGTCCTGGGTACAAGAGGGAGAGCAGGTCCTGTCTTCTAGGCTTTTCTCGGGTCTCAGACAGCAGGCTCAGTCCTCCTCTGATCTTCTGCAGTTCCAGGAGTGTTCTGAAGTGGGTGCCTGGAAATGCCACATTTATGCCTAGCACAAGCTAGTGGGTCGGAATGATGTCTTGGGATGCCCTAACTAATGGGGTAAAGGCTAGCAGGGCTAACCCTACCCACAATGGGCATTTTCAAAATGGCTGAAGTCTTTCAGCAACCAGAGAGCGGATATACACAAATTGTTTTGGTGTTCTGTTTCCCTCTTTTGAAGTGCACCCCAAATGTTATAGGTAAACCCAGCAGACTTGTCAAACAGGTCTTGACACTTCAGCAGATTCTGAGACTGTGATGTCAACAAAAGGCCCACTGTGGGGGCAAAAGAAGGGGACACGCCTGGATGTTAGCTACATCTTTGTGAAAGTGTAGGCCTCTTTGAAGTTAATGAAGTCTTTGGGCATAGCTGACAGGCCATCCTGTCATGGGCACATCAACAGCTCTACATACCTAAGGCATTTTGTCCCTGTCCTGGAATCAAGTTCACATCTCATTCACGCCTATTAAAATGCTAATTACTGGCTGGCAGAAGTGGGAGAACAAAAGACAAATTTTAAAAGTCATCTTTCCAAAATATCTATCACAGCTCTAACACGACTAGTGAATTGGGCTTGTAATAAATATTTGAAAAAGCTAGAAAAAATAATTTGTAGCTGTTTCCTTGCTGGAGATAACATTTGTTAAACAATATTTGATCTCAATGCTTTACTATGGAACAGTCAACTCTGCTACAGTGAAAATAGCTTTTAGGTCTTTTTACTATAAAGACATGTTTAACATTAAAATTTACATGTCCTACTTCTAAATACCAGGCACCCTGCATTATGGGCAATGAGGCCTACTTAGGGGTGACTCAGACATATTTAAAAGGAAGGTTTAGGATTGTCAAAATGGGTTATTTCGACAGGTCAGATTTGCAGTTAAAACCTGCACAACCAGGCTACTGGTGGCAGGCCTGGAGTCATGTTCACATTGTCACTGTAGTGGATGATACATTTGGTTCTGCAGTCCACTTGTGACATTTAACTGACAGGCATGGTCCTTGGTACCATATTCTAGGGACTGTTATGTAAGATAAATATGCCAATCAGCGATATGTTTAATGGGGGAGCACAGCATTTTACCACTTATTAGCAATTCAGTTCTTATCAATGAAGTTAAAACTTTCCACTGTTTGGGAGTCCCAATGGACTCTGCTCTGACTTGGCATCATCTTATTACGGTTAGAGAACAGCAACTTGAGAGATATGCTGAGGTCATTTTTAGATTTACATCTAAATTGGGTTCTAAGCCATTGAATGTAATATTAGAAATATTTAAAAGTAAATGTATTTCGATTCCGACCTATAGACCGAACAATGGGGGCCTGCCGAAGCCATGAGGATGCAAAGGCTGGAGAATGTCTTTTTATGTGGATTGTTGTTGGTCACACCCAGCACTTCCAGTCTGGTCTGCCATTCTGAGGTTAGTATTCCATATATAATGAATATTAAATTCTGCCCCCCCCCCCCCGGCACTCTTGCTTTTGATTTGGGCAAAACCTGCCAAATCTTTGAATCGTTCTGTTATTTTAGATTGTCTCGCTCTGGAGAATGGCCTGCTGATCCCATGGCTCTAGTATGTGGGAGATGAATTTGCTAGGATAGGAAAGCCTGAGATTTTCTCTTTTCCTTCCCCAGAATTTTTTGCCAAAGAGAACAAATTGAGCAATTATTTGTAGCCTCTTGTAGGAAGTCCATGTTTTTGGTAGAACGTGTTAAAACTTGTGTAGTGGATTACATGATTATGTCATCCTACAATGCAATAGAATATTATCTTATGTTGATTCAAAACCAATGTCACAGATTTCTAGTCACATGGTCTAGGCTTAATTTAGTTTATTTGTTTTTTACTTTCTCTGAAAAGTTTATGGTTTAAGTTATTGCCATGTCGGTGTGACAATCGGTCTACCCAATCCTCTGTTCATTTAATTTTTTTCTGTCTCTTTTTTTGCGGGATCATGAAATTTCTTGTTACTCCCCTTTTACGTCAGATTAATATAAGGTCGCACAAGGCGGCCTATCATGTTCTACTGCACTTAAATTCGGCATATATATATATGTGATTTAGTTCATCATTTTATTAAGCAGTGCATGAACATTAGAAATGCTATGTCTTAGTACTCAATCAACTTTACTGCTTTTAAACATTTTTAGCTCTTTTCTTTTTTTTTTTTTTAAATGGAGTACTATGTGGTGATTTTTTCTTATTTGTTCATGTGAATATAATGTATTATGTATTTATGCACTTTTACATTTCTGGCATCCATTTTGCCGAATAGAGTTTTATTGATTGATTGATTGGTGGATCCAACTCCTGTTTTCATACTATTAATACATTCAACTAATATGGGCTACAATGTTTTTATGAGACTGGATTACATAGCTAGCACTGGTCCAGATGAAATTTTGCATCAACATGTCCGAATTGCATGCATTGCACTACTACAGTCTTTCACTCTGTTTTTCATGCACCACAAGTGAAAACAAATTCATTTACACTGATTAGCCATTCGAATAATGACATTTTGCCACGTCTTTGATATTAAGGGGCCGATTCCGATTCGGGCCGGAAATCTCTCCGCCCGAGCCGGACCCGGAGAGATTTCCGACCGAATCGGACCCGTGCAGCCCGACCGAACGAGTACGATGCGTCCGTATGCTATCGGACTCGAGTCGGTCAGACTCCCATTGAAGTCAATGGGTGCCGGTCGTACAACGCGTACGCGGGCTCCCATTGCCTCAATGGGTGCGAGGCGAACAAGGGCGCCCCCTACAGCGGGTACGCGGCGAAGCGACTCGCGCCGTACACGCACAGGTAGGGGGGACCCATGGGTCCCCCCTGTGTGCGACTCGCGCGGCTACGCGTACAGGGGGGGTCCGACACGGACCCCCGAAGTACGTCTCCGACTGCTCTTTCGAGCCGGACGTCTCCGACTGCTCTTTCGAGCCGGGCGGCGCGTGTCGGTCGGACTGCTCGCGGCGCGCATCGTACTTACCCGGCCGGGGAACGTCTCCATTGCGCGGTGTGAGTCGTGTCCGAGCGAGTCGGTCGGTGCGGTTCGACCCAGGAACGAGTCGGTCGGAGCGGTTGGGACGCCCGAACGAGTCGGTCGGTGATTTCGCATCGTACTCGCTCGTCCGGACGCGCGTACGAATCGGTCGGGAAATAGGGCTCCGAATCGGATCCGGTTATGCCGAATCCGATTCGGAGCCCTACCGGCCGAGATCGGAATCGGCCCCTAAGTGTCTGCAGAGCATAACTCCTAAGAAAAATAGTGCAGGGAGTAATCAGCATATGTAATTCACAATGTCTTCACAGGAAGTGACGTCACAATAAGTAATGTCACACGCTTATAATTTTCCTCACAAAATTGAAGCCTAATTTACAAAAACATGTTAACATAATCATGCAGAAATATGAAAACATTTTTGGTTTGTTTTACTTTTTATAAATCATATTTAGTTTTTCTGCATATCAACGTGTAATTGAGTTCAGCAATGCATGAAAGTTAGGGAACCTCAATGCTGACGAAAGCTGTGTTGCCTTTACTGATAATCGTGAATGCTAGGGGTGCCTATATCTACATTGAATGTGTGTATGGTTTATTGTTGCTACAAAATCATTCCTATCACCATGCCCTCCCCATTTCCCATCCCTGTCCGTCCTTACTTTTGGAAGATTGTTTTGTTCATTGATTATGTACATCCTTTGGAGACGTGATCACAGTCAAACTTGCCTTAACAAAATGTGCTTAAATGCTAATAAAGAATTGAAATTGAAAATTTTTTAAATGGATGAAAGGGACACTATTTTTAACCACACATGCGGAACTTGGTAATCTCTTTTAAATTTCGTTTAGATAGTAAACAAAAGGTGCTGGGTGTATTTTTTGAACAGTAAAACTTGGTTGTAATGTTTGTTTATCTTCTGTTGGTGTTCTTTATCCAGTTTCAAAGCACAAATTAGGAAATAGAATGGTTAATGGTGTCAAGTTCTTGACAGGGCCGGGTTCCTCTCTACCAATTTACTCTGGAACCCTTTGTCAATGGACCGTTATTACCTGCTGAGAAGTGTAGAGGGGAGAAATAACTCATTAAGTCAACTAACAACTTTAAAGGAACATGACTCTGAAGAATCACAGACTTCGAATTCCACGTTAGTGGGTTTATTACAAAGCCAAAAATAACTGGATATACAGACACCTCAAGACGAGGTTGTAGAAATACATTGGAACTAATACAAATCCAAACCTACGGGCAAGATTAAAACGCTGGAGCATGAAAAGAATGACAAATTGCAGAACGCAGGCAATGATTGCCCCCACTTCAAGATCAGTCTTCATTTGGTGTTGGTAAGTGAAAAGCATTAGTCTGTCTCTACACTACTACTACCGTGACATCCCTACTTAGCATTCCCCAGGCAAGATCAGGAAAAGGTGTCAGCGCGTGAAGACTTCCTAAGAAGTGCACTCACGTTGTATGGATCAAGTGGCCAAAGCTACAGAGCTTGTTCTAAGATGCTCCTTCCCTCTCCATCGATCTCCTCACCCCTTCTCCTGACTCAACCCCCGGGGCACAGTCCCTAATCCAAAACGCAAAACACAGAACACGCCCACCGCTTGCATCTGGATCACCTAATCTTGCTGAGCACTTCTCATAGGTGATTTTTCATTTAGTTTCGATACTCCAAGCTCCTGGCTCGATGACCTTGATTCCCAGGCCTCCTTCAGTGAGAAAGTACACCGTCTCCCAATTATCAGCATTCTTTGCATAACAGTATCTTCTCCTCTCCAAGCCTAACTCCTAAAACAAACGGCGTTATTCTAGCTAACAAAGACGTCTTTCTCCATCTGCAACAGAAACGTGAGAACAGAACAAACCCAACATGCACATGAAATTCAGTTTCCCTCATTACGAGAGCAGTCAAGGAGAATACATTTCAGGCCTACAGAAATCGGACAACATAAGAGTGAAGCACATAAGCCCTAAAAATTAGCCATAGATGAATATTTTATTTAAACATTTCTAAACCATCAGGTTACATAAGCACATCAAATGTGCAAATCATTGTGAGTAGCCTATACAATCGTACTCATTAAAGCTCAATTAACCACATCCACGTGCAACTTTAATATGGTGCACGTTTAAATCTATGCATTACATTAGAAAAAGCAAACTTTATTTATTTGAAAAGTTTTATAAAGCGCGAACAAGACCCAGATGGGTATCAGAGCGCTGTACAAAAGAAACTAACGTTGACATGAGGAAACAGCATGAGTACAATACAATAAGGCAACATAAGAGGAACCTGAAACATAAAAAGTAAATGGGGGTGCCAAGGGAAGACGAGGTAGCACATGATCAAACAGGTAACAGCCCTACTAGACGGGGCCGTAAAGTTTTAGCAGCGCAATAAGTCAAAAGCACAACATAATACATTTCAAAACACAAAGTAAAAATGATTGTCAAGCAAGAGAAGGAAGTGTCTAGCAAATGTCATAGAGGCTATAGCTGATGAAGTTCATCCAATAGTAGCCATTTGACCTGTTTTTTCAATGAAGCAGTCGAGGGGTTGGCTCTGATCTCCGTCGGAAGGGCATTCCAAATTCTTGGAGCCAGCCCTGAGAAGGTGCGATTGTAAGTTCTTTTTTTGTTGAATTTAGGAGGTTTCAGTAGTAGGGTATTGGAGCTTCTTAAGTTATGACTGGAACCTGAGAGCTCGAGTTTTTTTGACAGGTAAACGAGGGTATTGAAGTGTATAGCTTTATATGTCAGACAGGCTATCTTGAAGCGGATCCTTGCTTCAATGGAAAGCCAGTTAAGGTGAATTAAGTCAGGTGTAATATGATCATGCTTTCTGGAGCCTGTAATGAGTCTGGCAGAGGCGTTCAGAGTAGCTCTTAGCGGAGCTAACCTAAATTTAGGAAGCCCAGCTAGGACCACCAAGCCATATTCCACTCGTGAGATAACTAGGGATTGGACTGCTGACTGGATGTCCTCGGGAGGTAGGAAAGGTTTGATTTTCCTAAGGGTGTTGAGCTGATGATTGGCACTCCTAATGGTGGCACTGATATGCCCTTGCATGTTTAGAAATTTGTCCAGGGTGACACCTAAAGAACAAGCGGAGTCCACCATATGAGGGGTGCAGTTGAGTGCTGAGATTTCTTTGATCCAGTTTTGCATAGGGGCCGAGTGGTTGCGGGGGGTAATCAGGAGGAATTCTGTTTTGAGGGTATTTAGTAACAGATGATTATGCGTTAGCCATTGTTGAGTTTTTTGAAGCACCCCATTAAGAATTTTAATGTCATCTGGCGAGGAGATCTTCAAATACAGTTGAGTGTCATCCGCGTACATATGGTACTGAATGCTAGCATCGTTCAGATTAGCAGTTAGAGGTTCCATGAAGAGATTGAAGGGCGAGAGTGCAGATCCTTGAGGTACCCCAATAGAGACCGTGGAACTGGCAGCCAGGGATTGGTTGACTTTGATTCTTTGGGTTCGGTTATGCAGGAAAGAGGCAAACCAATTTAAGACAGGGCCAGATAACCCCATCCTATATTGAAGAAGAGTAATCAAGTTATCATGTTTGATAGTGTCAAAAGCAGAGGACAAGTCCAGAAGGATTAGAAGACAAGGAGCATCTTGGTCAAGAGCTCTCAAGGCATCATCAACAATGTGAGTTAGAGCTGTTTCTGTACTGTGACCTGTTCTAAAGCCCGATTGGTGTCGGTCTAGGAGTTGAAATTTCTCGATGTGGTCACAAAGGTGTCTGTGAACGCATTTCTCCAGCAATTTCGCTAAAGACATGATGCTGGTGATCGGACGGAAGTTATTGGGATCCGTTAGGTCTGCATTAGGCTTCTTGGGGATGCCCCATTTTAAGGCAGTTGGGAATCCTCCCCTGTAAGAGAGATTGTTGGATGATCCTGGACCAGAAAGGGAGAATGGCCGCGTTGAGGTCTTTGAGCAACTTAGAGGGAAGTGGATCCCTGAAATGGTTGGAAGGTTTAAGAGACGCTAAGGAATGAGACAACTCCTCCATATCCGGGAGCAGGAAGGAATTCCAGGAGGCATTGTTTTTGGGAGTGTACTCTGTGGGGTATAGCGGAGCACACACTGCCGAAGGTACTGCCGAACGCAAGGCGCTCATAGACATCAGGTTAGTAGCGGCACGTTGAAGCTCCCGATCAATACTTCTAGATTTTTCAGAAAAGTGCGCTGAGAAGTCCTCCTCACTGGGTCCAGAGGTCTTGATTGCCAGAATAGAATTGGAATATTTATTAGCCTGTTGTTTGATGATATCAAACAGTTTCTTGGGTCGGTTTTTAGCGCTGTCTAGCTGAGCCCTGAAATGATCTGTTTTAGCAATGCGAATGTGCTTGTTATATGAGCTTCTCATCTTCCTTAACTGCTTGAGACTAGAGGTGGAGGGGGCATTTCTCCAATGTCTCTCTGAGAGCCTCAGTTTGCGACGTTCATCAATAAGGGCACCATTGAACCAGGGTTTGGATTGTTTGCAAGGAATCCTTTTGAGTTGCTTCGGAGCGGCAGAGTCGAGAATATTTGACATGGAGTTGATGTAGTGATCCGTCAACTCTTCCAAATTGTTCATGTTAGGGGGAGGTTCCAGCAGATTCTTGCTCAAGTTGGAAAGATTAGAGATGTTGCTGTCTCTCAGATTACGAGCCAGTTGTTTGTTTTTGAGCGGTTGACCTTGTCTGAGCAATACCTTTTCCAGAATGTGAAAGCAGATTTGGTGATGATCCGACCAATCACATGGAACAATATCATCAAGTTGAATGATGTGATCTCTAGCTATAATAAGGTCAAGGGTAGCGCCCTTGTAGTGGGTGGGTCCATTGCAGGCCTGAAGGAAATTGAGGTCGGAGAGGAAAGCCTTAAAGGAGCAAACTAGCGGATCATTTGTGTCATTCTAGTGAAGGTTGAAGTCACAGAGGAAGATATGGTTAGGGTAGAGGGCCGAACAAGCAGAGATGGATTCCATCAATTGCTCTATGTAACGCAAGTTATCCCCAGGGGGATGATAGATCGTGTGAAGCACACAAACAATCTTGCCTTTGTTCCAAATTTCAGTGACTAGGAGCTCACAGGCGGACAGCAGATCCTTATGAGTCTGCTTCAATACGAGGCTAGAACGATGGTTGCAGGCAATGCCCCCCAGATTTGATAGATCTATTGCATCTGATTATGTCATAGTCAGGAGGAATTAAGATGTCGAGTATTGGAGAGGAGGAGTCATTGAGCCACGTTTCCGTAAGAATCAGGAGGTCCAACTCTTGTGATATGATTAGTTCGGAGATATCCGCTGCGTGTTTCACTGCTGATTTGCAGTTGAGAAGCATCGATTTGATATGAGAGTTTGTAGTTGCTTCCACTAGGTGAGACGTGGCGACCTGAAGTAAGTTATCCTTATTCATGGATCTAAAGTTAACGCTAGGTTCTCTATCCGGATCCGATGAGATAGTGGGTATGCTGCTAGGAGAGACCGCATAGTCATCATACGATAGTAAAAGTGCGAGCGTGTCATCATCAGACATCTGAGGCTGCAACCTAAGTGGTCTAGAGTGGAGGTTGGGAAGAGGTCGAGAGGGCCAGCGTGGGTTGCTAGCGTAAGTACCAGAGGACCTTTCCATTCCGCCACTTATAGTACTTGCTGGAGGAGTAGGAGGATCAGTTTCCGGGGTAGGATAGAGTTTGCACAGCTTCTCATTCTTCAGTGTAGGAGGGTCTGGAGGTTATCCTTTACAGTAAGGAGGTCCAGCTTCAGTTCAGCCAGTTTCTCCTCAATCAGGCGAAGGCTGTCACAGTCAGGTACCAGCCCAGAATAAGATGAAGGGAGAGGCCCCTTCTCCTCACAGCGCTTGCACCGGGAGATGGCCCCTGTTTGAGCTCAGTTATGGGATCCATTAGGTGGGGTAGGTTTGGTATAGAAGATGTCAGGGTTCTGAACAAGAGGTTGAGGAGAAAACCTTTGAGGTTGCAAGGGGGGGGGCCTGTGGTAGTATCCTGTGCAATGGAAGTAGAGATAGAAGAGGCGGAAGGACAAGGAGGGTTCAAAGGAAAGGGGGGCCCTGAGGTAGTATCGTGTGCGATGGGTGTAGAGATAGAGGAGGAGGGAGGACGTAAAGGGTTCAAAGGAGGGGTGCTGGGGTCTAAAGTTGTGTGCAGGGTAGGAGAAACAATCAGATTAGAGTTACTGGTACTAGTAGAAGCAGTCAGATTAGAGTTACTGGTACTAGGAGATGGGAAGCATATAGTGTCAAGTTTGGTATTGGGAATATTACACTCAATCGTGTTGAGGGCGGTATCAGAACGGATCCACATGAGAGAGGTGGAGGTGGAGGGGGCGCCCACAAAGTGTGAGGTAGAAGGCGGTTCCGTAGTAATGGGGAGACTAATATGAACTAATATAACTTTGTTAATCAATTGCAAGCAAATGCTAAGGGTTACATTATTCAGAACACAACTGCCATGTTTGTTTCCTTACATGGCACAGATTAATTCTATCTTTTCACTTTCACATGTTATTACCAAGTACGTTCTAATAACCAAATGTTAACACAACAAAAGAATAAATGTAGGTGCGGACTATTAGTGATTATGATGCACCCCTACAAATGAAAGAGCACCATCGCGCTCCATCAGTCTCTATTACTTTTCAGATAAGAGATCCAAAGATAACTCTTAAATAAAGGGGAAGCCAGGGGGAGGGGTTTAACAACAACCTGAGGCCATGTTACAGGCATACAGTGTTTGTAAATACAAGCAGCTGCCGGGGCAGAACCTGATACCTCTCAGTGTTGGGTAAGGGTAATGGAGTCCCCTCTCACAAATTAGTTGAGGGAATTCATGCACTCCCCCCACAAGCTTATGCCCTCAGTGTTGATACAAAATTGCGCCGGCATCAGTGCAATCAATCTATTTAACCCCCCCCCAGTGCTTTTTGGATCACTAATGCATTTTTTAGGTCTCGCTTAGGCAGCGCTTGTGCTGTCTCTTCGAGACATGCTGTATTCAGGATATGGGCCTTAAGCTCCACTCATGTTCCGCCCATCTTTACAATTGGCTCCTCTTCCTGTCTTTTGTCAATGATAGCTTTTGATTTGTCAATAGGCTTAGTAGTCCCTCCTTAGTACCTCCCTCTCTCCTGTTGTTACATCCCTTTAGGACAGCCCCTCTTAGATGTGTCCTTACTCACTAGCTTTCATTTCGTGTTAGAGAGAACTATTTACTTAATGTCTTGCTGAAGCAGCCACAACATGCAGTCCAGCCTTAGTGTCAGCGCCGTTTTTTGTTTTTTTTTACAATTTACCATGGACGGGCACCTATGTATGTGCTTGTGCGTCCGCTTTATATTTACAAAAAGCGCTCACCGTGAGGTCGTTCTTTAACTTTAAATATGGTGGCAGCACCTCTTGTGCAGTCGCTTTATATTTACACACAAAGAGCTCGTCGCATACCGCGACATCGCTCTTTAACTTTAAACATTGTTATTTTTTTTTCAATTGTGCACACGCTTTATATTTACAGAAAAAGCGCATGCCGCCACGTAGCGCTTTAAGTTTAAACATTGTTTGTTTTTTTAATGCGCCTCATCGCACTAATTAGAGCCATACGGTGTCTTCCTACGTCACAAGCGCGTCATCTTCTAAACAACAAGTCCCAGAGATTTTTTTCCTTCAGTGTAGAACAGCCCCATACTCCCAGGGCCCCCCACTGCTGAGCCCTAGTGCCCGGACCCCCTGCGCTGAGTCTGGGCTTCGGAGGGAACTCATGTGCGGCTACATCTCGCCTCCAAGCGTCGGCTGCTAAATTATCACCTCACATCTCACTGCCAATCTCTAAAGATCTGGGGGGCGGGTAACCTTGCAGCAGTCACGGCTGTGCGGCAAACGGAGCACGGGCCCACTGATTGCAGGAAGGGTCGTGACTTTAACAAAACAAACGGATGCATCGAAAGATGTCTAACCTGAATATTGAATCAGACTTGGCGTGAGGGGATCCTGCACAAGTACGAAAATGTCATGTCCTAAAATGACGAATATTGGGCATTTTATGCCGCTGAATTCCCTCAGATTATTTTACAAACTGTATTTTGTGGCATTCATCAGCTACAAACTGACAAACATACCCACACCACACATCTGGCACCTCTGAAAAAAACACTGAAGGCTGCCGATCCCATCGCCACCACCAGACAAACCCTAGTCACTGTTTGCCAAGATGCGCCCTTAGTAGCGCACTGAGGTAAAATGTTAGGGAAGCGTCGTCCCTTCCCTCAAATGCGCTCCTTGTTTCCAGGGACTATAAACTTCCCTGTCTCCAGCCCTGTAGGAGGTCTCCCCCTCAGCAGCACAGACGAAGGCACCCAGGACCCCTTCTGTTTACACTTCACTCCATGGGTCACAAACTAGCTGTTCTTTCTAAGAATCCCTTACCACGCCTTCTGGGGTGTGAGAGTGACTCCCGAGCTGCTCCTGTCTAGCCAGGTACAAAGTGCAGGCCCAGTACAGAATGCAGATGACTGCACATACAGCAGAATACACACACAGCCCGGTACCTCATGTATAATGCACACAAAGCCTGCTACAAGGTGCATAACGCACACACAGCCCACTGTAGAGTGCATAAAACACACACATCTCAGTACTGAGTGCACAATTAACTCAGAATGGTTTGTGCGTGCATTAACTAAGCAACTTCACCACATTATTACCACCCTGATCAAGTTTGGTTCCAAAAACGGGCTTCCACCTATCGCCCGCCCCACCCACCACCTGACAAGAATTGGCTTGTTAGTGGGCACTAACACAGAGACCTCACAGGTAACAAGCATTTGCAATGCAATAGGTCTTGCATTTGCGAGAGTTGAAGCTATAGGCATTGAAAATGACAATGATTTTTATTTATTGTGTTTTGAAAACCTGCAAGCGGTGCGTAAACACTAACTTTGCACTTAAAGTAATTGCTTATGAGAAGCAAGGCTGGCAGTAACTGCGCCTCTTTTACTGCAAGTCTTGCTTCAATCTATTTAACCCCCCCCCAATGCTTTTTGGATCACTAATGCATTTTTTTAATAGATGCCCTGTGTTCTAAAGAGGGGTTTCCTGTCCCCACACTGGTACTGCCGAGTGTCGTCAAGTGAAGCATCTATCCTTGTACCCCCTCCAGTCAGTAATGCTGAGGCAGTTTACAGCCTGAGGAAAATGGTGGTTGCCTTATTATAGATCAATGAGGATCATAAATGTTTACCAAACAAGAGGGCAAAAGCATTAGAACAATATAAAAAGTTATTGTACTTTTAACTAAAAATTCCCAAATATAAAAATAAGTAACACAGGGACATCTCGTAAACGTGGTTATGTGGTGCCAGTGAAAATAAAGGTGTCCCAATAAAACATGTTACAGGGAGCAAGTATACTAATAAACGTAGATTCACACTTTCATTACTACAGCGCGAAGGGCGCGATCCTTGTTATTGGAACAGCACAGGCTCGATTGGTGCACCTTTACTTCATCTGTGCTCTGGCTCTGCTTAAACATCTTGGTTTATAACTTCCACACAAAAAAGCCCAGCATGACATAAGCCATACATGCAGAGAGTAATATGCTGTTTATTGCCATTGGCAAGAGAGGGCCGGGACATCATGACCCACTCGCGAATTCACCTCTCGTGAGTCATCCTCTTCCCCACTCAGTAGTAAGAAATAGCACATGGCACTCTGTGCGTCTGCATATGTACTACATACTGAATTGTCAGACAGTGACTAACATGGTTGCATAAGTACAGACTTGAGTTATATCTTCACCAAACCCCTTGCCCAATAGTAATGAGAAATATAACGAGATCGACATATAATTACTCCGAATGTTTATTCCAAGCAATACCCCTTCCGCCTCAGCTGACAGACAGCAGATCTTAACAATGTGAAACTCTGCACTTTTACAAAGTATGGACCCCATGGCCAGGGAGTCGCCTGTCCCAAGGCAGCCAGCAAGATCTAGGCCAATGAAATGAAATAAAAACAATATTTCTAAATCGCCTGGTTACCCATGGGCATCCCCGCGCTGCTGCCTGCATGATCACAGACTACGAGCAGTATTAAGGGAAGAGTAATGTTTTAATCTGTTTCCGGAAAATAAGGTAATTGGGTTGAGCACGGATTTGCAGGGGCAGACCGTTCCAGATTTTAGCCACATTATAAGAGAAGAGGCGGCCGCCACTTCGTGCTCTTTTGATTCTCGGTACTGCCAGTAGGTGTTAGGTCTCAAACCTCAGAGCCCTGTTCGGGCGGTACGGCTAAATAAAAGGCTGAATAGCCGAAGATCCCTTGCCTGAAAGTGTCCTGTGTGCTATACACAGTGCTTTGAACTGAATCCGCTCATAAATAGGAAGCCAGTGGAGGGTTGCCAAAGCTGGTTTGGCCGAAACGCGCTTTGGGATGTTCATAAGCATGCGCGCCGCGCAGTTTTGAACAATTTGTAGCTTCCTTATCGAGGAGCAAGGAGTTCCAAGGTATAGGACATTAGCATAGTCGAGCCGGGACAGGATGAGTGCCTGAACCAAGACTCTTCTTGCGGGAAAGGGAAGTAGTGGGAGCACTTTACGGATCATCCGCAAGATCCCGTAGCAGCTTGCTGCTACTTTCTGCCCTTGCTTTTTAAAGTCAAGGTTCCGATCGAGCCAGACACCCAGACTCTTGATTTGATCTTTGGGGGAGGGGGCAGGACCAAGAGAGCTGGGCCAAAGTAGTCCCATATTTACCATCTCTTGATTCCCTAAGAGCATTAGCTCAGTTTTTGACCCATTAAGTTTCAGAAATGATTCTTCCATCCACCTTGAGACTTTGTCCAGACAGAGAGCGAGACCAGAACTGGTACAATCCCGTTGGTTGAAAGAAACAACCAACTGGGTGTCATCAGCATAGGTGACGATCTGGATCCCAAAAGGTAGAACCACATCTGCCAAGGGCCTCAGATAAACATTAAAAAGTATGGGGCTCAAGGAGGACCCCTGGAGGACCCCGCATTTGAGGGCAAAAGGCTTTGAAGAAATTCCATCTTCAAGAACTTCAAAGCATCGATCTTCCAAAAAAGACTGCAGCCAGTTGAGCATTGTCCCAGCAACTCCCACCTCACCTAGCCTTTTAATCAGCAGCTGATGATTAACCGTGTCGAAGGCCGCGCTCAAATCTAAAAGAATAATAGCCGCGCAGCCTCCAGCATCTAAGATTTTTCTAGATTCTTTCACCACCGCCAGGAGTGCCGTCTCAGTACCCTGTTGGGGTCTGAAACCCATCTGGGAAGGGTGTAGGCAGTTATTATTCTCCAAGAAGGCAGCAAGTATGGAATTCACATGTTTCTCAGCAATCTTGCTGATACCTGGCAACAAGGAAATGGGATGATAATTGCTCCACACTTCCGGGTCCAGAGTCGGTTTTTTCAATAGGGCTTTGACACCGTGCACACAGCGAGTTCATGCTCAACAACATCACAATGTCACGCTCTTGGAAACGGTCGTATCACAGGAGTTAAGCCTAAGCTGTGCACCACAACGAGCAAAGCATTCGCAAATAAAAGAAATGCGACCGTATTTTAACAATAGGTAGAAAATACTTTCATATGTATATTCCATTTCACAAAACCAAATATAAGTTATGATAATAGGATCCATTAGGTGTGCAGTCCTTGTAATGCTGCAGTTTTTCTGATAAACCCTCAAAGTCGTTAATCACTGGGTCATTTAATTGGAAATTATTACTTACAACTCATTTTCTTTGTGTTTGGTCAAAGTGTCAGTAGCGTCAAAATGGTCACAATGGGCTCAATTCACAAGGAAATGTACGCAAACAGAAGTATGTCTACGTTTGGCTTAGATTTATAAATATCTTGAGATTCATAAAACTGCATTATTTCCAGTTCAAGGTCTTGGAAATCTACGGAATATGCCTGGAAACTTTAATTCTATGTCAGGTGAATGCCCTGCCAATGAAAACCTGCCCATTTAAGGTTAAATGAAACAGTCGATTTGCACATTATTTTTTTTATTTTGTACACATGTAAAATAGGTTCATTTGGAGTTACAAATTCCCCTACAGCCATATTGAACTTGCGGGGGTGAAATCCATGTTCACACCATGCTATCTCACTTGCGCCAATTTATGACGAGTGTGCATCAAGAGGTGTTTGAAGGGAGAGAAACTACCTGGAAAAATTTGAGAACACCAAAACGTTCTAGCTTTATGGAAATTCCCAAATGCTTTACATGCTCACTTCCTTCCTGCCACATCCTTGCATCTATTCAGACACAAAACTGTGCATGTCCACTTGGATATCCTGAGTCTGTGACTCTGGATTTCCATTTTAGGAGGGGAGATCCTTTTTAAGCCTGTAGGTGAAAGACGCTGATGCAAACCAGTACATTAGGGCAGCCATGCTCAACACAGTTATTGACTTCTCAAAGTAGAGTTTCTGTCCACAGTCTGAGACTTGAGCGAGGTGGAGTACAATTTGGATCTCCTGACCTACATCAAAGATTCTGATCTTTCCAAAATCCTCCATGCCAATATCAGTTACTATTCGCTGAGGTGACTTTTCCTGTGAAACGAGGATGTCATTATGCTGGTTGTCTATTTTAAAAGGGATCCCTCAAGGTTGTATGACAGAGGCACGCATGGCTAAACCACTCGTGCCTCTACCACGCATCCCGAACTGCAAATGCATCTGAACTACACATTCCTTTACCATGCATGCCTTTACCACGCATTTTCGTGGTAAAGGCATGATTGGTATAGGGAAGTGTGGCAAAGTTCCCAACCTATGCCTCTTGTCCTTAACCCTAACAAGTACCCCACCTCCGAGCCCTAAAAAGTACCCCGACCCCACCCTGATCCCTAAAAACTAACCAGAGCCCTAAAAACTTCCCAAACCCCCACAAGCCCTAAAAACGACCCCAATCCCCCTAAGCCCTAACAACTACCCTGACCGCCCGAGCCCTAAAAAGTACACCAACCCCACCCTGAGCCCTAAAAACTAACCCGACCCCACCTTGAGCCCTAAAAACTAACCAGACCCCCCTCCCCAGCCCTAAAAACTACCCCAAACCTCCCGAGCCCTAAAAACTACCCTGACCCCCCAAGCTCTAAAAACTACCCGAGCCCTAAAAGCAACCTTGACCCGCAGCCCTAAAAACAACCCTGGCCCCCCCAGCCCTGAAAACAGTCCCTACCCCCTAACCCTGAGCCCTAAAAACGTCCCCCAACCCTTAAAAATGACCCCCCAAAACCCGGCCTCAGCCCCACTTACCTCACTGTGTCCTCTCCCGATCCTTCCTGTTCCTGCCCATATCAGCATCTAGACCACACATATGCCTTAACCACGCATATGCATGGTTAAGGTGAGCATGGTTGCGCTTATGTGGGAATGGCACGCGTGGCTCTGCCCGCGTTGTTCAGGCCATTTCTCGCTCCCTCAGTACTGTGAAATATCACCCATCACAATTATTGCTTTGTAGAACTCCAACCTGATGTGAAAAAAACACACAGAGTTGAGAGTGTTGCCACAGCTGGAGCTGTTCATGCTTTAAGGAAGAATACACCTTGTAAATGTACTGTAATCACTTTAAGGTAACAGTAGGGACATCAGAACATCAACGCTCTACATACGAACTCCCTGGTTAGCGGGAAATGAATCTCTTGAGCAAACATCATTGAACCCCTGCTTTGAAATTCCCTTTGGAAGAAATGCAGATCGTAAATACTCATCATTTCATTCCATAAATAGTGATTTTTTTAAAGTTGGAGATGCTATTAGTGGAGTTCCCATGTTGTTGTTGGATCCAGCCTAGACTCAGGAATGTCCTTAGATATCAATAGAAATAACTGCAATAACCAACTGTCGAACCTTCCACTGGTGTGAACTTTTGCACTCTACGCCTGGACCCTGGGCTAGCCTCTGGATAAAACATCAAACTCATGATCTGGTTCCAAGCAGCCAAGAGCAATCCAAAAAAACCCGAGGCTGAACGTGGAGCATGGTGAACAGATGGGAGAAATGCAGAACATGGAGGATAGCATATGCCATCCCGGCCCCCCACCGAGGTACTCCCGGTAGAACTTGTATGTACAGAAATGTTTCTCCTCTCCAGGGTCAGTTATTTCTTCATTTTCTGGTGTTTTCTGACAGTGTACCCCCATTATATTGCCTCCCTATTATAGCCACACCATTATATTGACCCTACAATATCGCCATAGTCACTGTGCCACAATATTGTCTACCATTACATTGTATAAAGGTCTGGCGATTTTAAGGATGCCATATAGTGAGCTACAGTCATTTTTGGAGTAGAGAGAATGAAAGAGAGAACATAAGTAGACTAATGCATCCATTGTAGAGATCTGTTTGTATGTAACGTGACGTCACACGTTTGACCTAGTCACAGGGTTGAGTGGACCACACCTGGTCCACTTAACCCTTCTGAGGGCGCTAAAATACCTACTGTTGAGAATGGCAATAACACTTGTTATCAGCACCTAGAGAACAGACAAATGGGGAGTGCTGTATGTAAGTGTATGCATTTTTATTGTTTATTAGACTTGAACCCTGCCATATTGGACAGGTACCGCCCATTCTAGCCTAGAGTTTAATATATTGTATTGCATTATTTTCTTAAATTAGGATGTATTGGAATTATACTTTGCTTCGCTGCTCCTTTGGTCCGAAAAGATGCTACCTTTACTGTGGCTGTCAAAGCTGCCGCGTGGCCCGCTTGAACCCAAGCGCATTACAACACCTTCCAGCCATCGGGAAGCCCACTGGCATTATGCAGGGGTTGTCCTGCCTGCTGGTGAAACCCGGAAACCTAAATTAAGTGTTTAAGGACTACCACGTCCCTGTGTTTGCGACACACTGGAGTTGTTAAGAGCTGTCGACCTGCCACTGAACCTGGTGCACATTTTTGAGAAATATTTGCTTTCACCCGTAACATCCGGTTTAACCTTTTGCACAAAGCTGTATTAAAAAGATTCGAACCAGTTTCCTGTCTCCGTGGGGTCTCCGTGGTGGGGGTTACTTATTAATCGGAGTTACATATTCACCTCATGTCGCCGGGGAGTGACATTCCTTCTTCAAATGAGGAATTCCTTAATCACATATTTTTCCACGTGCAACCAAATCTAGTCGAAGGCGTCCTTTCGGAGCTACGGAAAACTATGACTCACTCATGAAATGCCTGCTCACAAATACTTCCTACATCTGATGAAGGCAACATCCCTTGCTGTGGCATAAGTAGAAGGACTGGGACATCACCACCAGGTTTACTGAGATGCCGTTATCACTGCGTGTGTGTGTGTTAGGATTAGCAAGATAAAGGTCGCTTTCACCAGGCAGCGACCTTTATGTCAGGGACGTAGCTACCATTGGTGCAGCAGATGCAGTGGCACCGGGGCCGAAGGATGCCAACACATTATGGATGTCTGTTGCTACCCAACGAGGCAGTAGCAGGGCCCATTCTGTTTGCTTGCTTGAAGGCCCATAACATCCATGTTAGGCACTGCTGGAGGTACAGGTAGCAACATAGCTACTTCCTGATTAGCGGCAAGGCGAGGAGCAGTGCCCTCTACATTGACTAAGCGGCCATGCTAAGTGGACTCTTCAATGCAATAGGTCTCGCATTTGCGAGCGTTTAAGCTGTTGGCATTGTAAATGACAATGCCTTTTACTTATGAGTTTTGAAAAGCAACACCTATATAAGAGGCATTGTTATTTTTAATGCCAATAGCTCCAACTCTCGCAAATGCGTGACCACTTTAATAGTGGCCGCTCCCCTTTCTTTAGACGCTGATCCCGTATTCAGGTTACAGTGAGCAGTGTCTAAAGAAATGGGCGTGGCCAACATTAAAGTGAAAGCACGTATGGGGTGCTTTCACCCACAGTCAAAAAAAAAAAAATGTAATTTAGAAAGGTTCTGTAGCGCGGCCGTTAAAGTGAAAGCGTCCTGCACTGTTAATTAAATAAGCGTGGCTACTAATGTGAAAGCGTCCTGCACTGTTAATTAAATAAGTGCGGCTGCTAAAGTGAAAGCGGAGTGCGCCATAAATTAAATAATTAAATAAGCGCGCCCGCTAAAGTTAAAGCGGACTGCGCTGTAATACATTACTAAAAGCGTGCAGCATGCTGCAATGTTGTGGGTGGAATAGGGGAACATCATTAAAAAAAATAGTGCTCACCGACATAAAGCAGACAGTGTAACGACACAAGTAAAAAGTCCAGTCGTTATGGGAGGTTACAAATGCAGACAAGGCGTTACCAAGGAGGGACTATTAAGCCTATTTACAAATAAAAAGCAACGATTTTGCAAGGACAGTAACAGGAGCCAATTGAAAAGATGGGCGTGAAATGGATGGAGCTTCTATGCCTAACCTTAATACAACATGCTTCGCAGAGCAGCACATGCGCTGCCCAGCCTTGACCTAAAAACTGGTGCATGGTTGTGGCGGCTGATCACTGGCATCTGCTGGCGTACCACACTGCACCTGCACTGCACATGCCCCCATCGGCTCCTACCACTGCCCTGCGTCTGCAGCACTGGCACCAATGTTGCACTAGCGTCCACTAGCATTGCACCCACTGAAGCCTGTATGTAGGAGTAAAAGACTTGCACTCTGGGACCTGGGGACAAGTGGACCCTGAGACCGAAAGACTTGGACACTTAGTACATAGCACATCTAAACACAGACACAGGAACAGGCATACGTGGACATGGAGACAGGGAGGTACTGGGACACGTATACTCAGGCGCAGGGGCGGGAGACCATGGGAAAGGGAGACACTGGTGTAAGGAGACACGGGACATGAACATACAAGGATACGGATACAGAAGGACCTGCAGAAGCAGATAGTCGGTCCATAAATATCAAAACATATACACTGGTAGAGAGTTACTGTGACTTGGACACAGGGACAGAGAAACACTGGGACATGGAGACAGAGAAACACTGGGACATGGAGACAGAGAAACATGGGTGCATGAAAACACTGAGACACAGGACAGTGGATCAATAAGTTGAGCAGAAATTAATAAGTAGGAAATTAAGACACTAGGGCAGGGATACTGGACAAGGAGATATACTCAGGAACATGGATGCACAGACTCTTGCACTCTGTGAGAGGGAGAGATTGAGCCAAACAGTGGGACAGAGAGACAGTGACAGGGAGTCAGTGGCACAGGAAATGAGACAGGCAGACAGCTGTAATAGGGACAGCACCTTTCAAATCGTGCTCCAGAGAGAATGGACTCCCGCCTATACAGGCAAACTCATCCTCCAGACAGCCATTTTATCACAAAAGTTCTTTATTGGCCTCCTTGCATCTAACCATGACATCATTGTGTGCACAAAAACCATACATTTTGATACTTTTGTTGCTAATAACAACATTACAATTACTTAACATGTCTGGAGCCTTTTTCTCATGTGTCCCCTTAAGAACCAAGGTAGAAAGAACAGTTATTGGTAGAACTAGAAATCAAGATTAAGTCTCAGTAAAATCAAAACAAATACGCAACATAAATTTCCAAATGAGCTGAAGAGCAATCTGTCACTTTGGAGGGAAACAATTTTACCAGCACTGGCAGGTGAGCATCTTTGTACGAGTACCGAGGAGGCAGAGGAAGGATCCAATAATCACCACTCATAATGGCGGAGCTTCACACTAGTAGGCCACGCTACTTCAATTAGGCATTGGGTCCTATCAGCTTTCACATTTGTGCCCTGCTCAGCTTTTTCAAGGAATCTTAGCTGGGGAGTTCATGGCGGCCTGGTGTTAGCCATAACAGTTGTCAACAAGTTTTTAGCTAGTTCATCCCATCTATAAGCCAGTGGAAATGTTCTCAGCCCTACGAAGAGCTTTACTTTCTGCGTCTGACCATTGCATGAATGCTCTTTGATATGATATTCATGCAGTGCTTAATTTGAGCCGGTGGTTTCAGGTGCTCAGCACCGGCACTTAATTGCCAGCACCGGGGCTTATGACCGTCTGCCACATGGTAGTCGTGTCTGCCAAATCTAGGTATGAGCACAACAGCATCTGTTTATTCATTCAATTTCCATTTTCAATGATTAGTATTTGCTGCCCAAGTCAGTCTTATAGCTTTGGGACCCTGTAATAGTAGGAATTGTCACACTTTTAAGAGTGTGATGATTAGTAGTGTGTTGGTGTTGTCATTGCCAGGGCTGCCAGGGGCAACGGATGGTGCAAGCTCTAGTGTCCTCCTGTCGAGGGCCCCGGCACTAATTGTTTTACAAATTAAGCACTGTATTCATGTAATGGAGGCGGGGGCAGGGGGGGGGGCACTATTCTTACATTCCACTGTGATATTTCTTCTAGCCAGGAGTAACACCAAGTCTAAGAACTTGGCTACTGCTTTATCAATTTTAGACTTCTCAAAAACACCCAGCACGCACACCTTGATTTTTATTAGGTCTGCCCTTCCTTTAACCTTTAAGAGGACTTCTGTTACCTTGTTCCAGTATTGCACTATGGCAGGGGAATGCCACAGATGTGAATAAAGTCTGCATTATATTTCTAACACTTCGAGCTTGATTGGGGGGCATATGCAGAGCTTAATTTGAGCCGGTGGTTGCCAGTGGGGGCCACTGTCACTCATTTTTGGGGACCAACACTTATTTTACCACCTCAGACATTTACAGAGAGCATCAAAGGGAAAAACACACAAAGCAGAAAGACGGAGGAAGATAAAGAAAGAAAAAACATCAAAAGGGAGAAAGCAGGAACCTGTAAGAGTGAGATAAAGAGGCAGGGGGTGTCTAGTAGTGGATTAAAGAGGCGTGAGGTGGATTCAAGAATACGCAGCCTTGGTATATGACCTCTTGCTCTCACCGTAGACATTTGAGCAGAGCTTTGGGCACCGGCACTCATTCTTTTACAAATTAAGTACTGGACATCTGAATATATCTTATTAATCATAACTGGGGTGAAATATGCCCTGTGCAAAATATAGAATGACATCTTGCATTATGAGGAAATTTGCTAGAGTAATGAAAATCCTGACATAACTTATGTTTTAAGTGATTAATCAAATTAAACCTTCTGATACAACAAAAAGCATTTGCCTTCCTGCAAGACTTTGTCAATGCTGGTGACAAACAGACGCACCAGCAAGTACTGACAGTGGTGCCTAGCTATGGAGCATGTGAGCAGGGTAATCCATGGCAGGACCAGTGGTGGCTGGTGACATTTGAAAGTGGTGGGGCATAACCTTTGTGGGAGAGCACCGTGGCGAGCGAGCGAAGGGAGCGAGCCCGAACAATTACAGGGGGGTTCGGGGGGTTCTCACCCTGAGAAAATTTTGAAAAAAGAGTGGGTAAATGGTGCATTTTCAAGCAAATTTGAGAAGCAAGAAGGTTAATAAAGCAATTGTGAAAGTGCAGTTATTACATTAATAAAGGGATGTGTCATATAACAACAACATGGTAGCTGCTTATTCAGTATAACCACAGAGCTTCATAACAGACTTCATTAAAAGTATGTATAGCGCTTACTGCCAGTGCCAGTGCGCTCCGATCCTCAGCGCTCGCCTGCGTTGCGTTCGCCGTCGCCGATGCTAGATAACTACTATTCCTCACTGGAGGCAGGGCCCTCAAATTAACTAACTAGGATGCAATAAAATCATTATTAAAAATCACCGACACCGACAATAAGAAGCGCAGTGGAAAGCAGGAAAGTTGGATAGGTGATAGAAATAAGAGCCTCTGGCAGTGTGGCAGAGGCTCTCACACAGGCAGCCAGGTTGTTGTCGACTTTCTAAATCTGCCCTCTGGCCATTATATTTATTACAGCCATGACTCACTGTGGTGCTGCGTCACAGAGCAGAACATAGACTCAGACTGCCGAGTCACGAGTGCCGACTTTGGTAGTACTTTCAGTCTTTCACTTAGTTTGGACGAGTCGACTCAGGTGAGGTCGTCTCAGCCGCGCCGTCGACGAATTATGCATGCAGGCCCAGGCCAGGCCCTGAACCAGTGACGTGACGCAGCAGTCTCGACTCTCGCGTCTCCAGTACGGTCAAAGACACGGGCGCGCGCGGGCCACAAGCAGCAGGGTTTGCACTGGCCTGGGCTCGACTTGAACATCTTGGCTACCCAATGCCATCATTTGAATTACTAAAGGTTTTTTAATTTACTTTCTTTGCCACAACTCCTTGCAAACAAACACAATGGTGTCCTTTGTATGTACAGTGCCTAATTTTAACATCCATAATTTCACACATGCAAAACACACAGCACTTTTCTGTTGTACAGTACACGCACCCCAATATATTTTACTATAACAGTAACAGAACAGCAAAGCCTTAAGCCTGTAGACTTTGTCAGCGCTATTTTTCATTACAACTGTGCCCTCAGTTTCATTTCTTCTACCATGCTCAAAACCAAAAATTACACACTTCGACTGACAGAAAAGAAATGCTGCGTGAGTTCATGGGAAGTCCAGGTGATCAAAGCCGTGGTGTTTCGAAGCATTGCGCATCCCGCTGGTGCCAGCATCAAGCTGCAGCAGAACCCGCATCCATAAAGAAAAACGCGCAAAACACAATAAAAACGGAAACTAACAAGCATCATAGTAGCACCTCAACAGCACCCAGGCCCTGGCAATGCATGATCATGATCTGCTCTGCACAGGTCTCAGCCGCGCCGTCGACGAATTATGCAGGCCCAGGCCAGGGCAGCAGCCAGTCTCGCGTCTCCCAACTAAACTAAAGTCAGCAGCCAGCAACTGCTGACTGTGCTCTGCTCTGGCCACACAGTAGTACGTGAGTTAGTACGGTCACGCCACGGGTCACGTCAAAGACATGGGCGCGGGCCACAACAAGTTTCAGTGACTGCTGCTGGTCAGTCACATGCAACACAACACAGTCAACAATATAATATACTATACATAGTACTAGTGAATTTGTCAATGCACTAAACTAAAGTAAATATGCAGCGCTGTGCTGCGCACTTGCGCAGGCTCGGCGCAGCTATTAGTCACTCAGTAGTAGTACTAGTACTCACTGCATGTCGATCCTTTTTCCACGAGTTACGGAGTTAGATGCAGTGACACTGAGCTCATTCGATGGCACTGGCAGCTCAGCTCACATGCAGCAGGGTTTGCACTGGCCTGCTCTGCTGAAAGTACTACGACAGAGGCCTCCGAGTCCCAGGGCAACGAGGTCAGGCGGAGCTCGAGTGCTCCAGACTGGCCACTCCCTTCTTCTGTGGCAGCACGCACGCACGGAGGGGAGGGGGAGCACCTCGGAGCAGAGAGAGCAAGGCTGAGCTTGAGGGCAGGGCAGCAAATGATGACCATGACCAATCACTGCACGGCTTTACAATAAAGTAATGCAGTGATTGGTCACAATGCCCCATGCTCCTGGACATCCCCCTCTGACTGCCTAGAGACTAAAGCAGCCAATCCAGGTGCTGCTAAAGCAGCGCTTGGATTGGCCTGGGGCAGGAGACCTCGCCGTTCCTTAGGAGGCCGTGGGGCTGCGGCTTCTACCCACGCCCCCCTCCTCAATTTGCACAAGCGACAGTGGCAAGACCCTCAATACTGCGCATGTCGGGCTGGCCAGGGAAAGGCACCCGACCAACCCGACATGCGCATTTTGCTGCACTGGCCCTGGGGAATGCCGCAACTTAGTTGCTCCTAACACCTCCCCCCCCAGTGATGTCACGTGGCATGCCCGTGGCTGAGTCAGAGACAGCTGACTGCTGCCGTGCCGCGGGCTGAAATTTATTTTATTAAGTGCTGCTGCTGCTGGTGGACGGACCCCGGGGGCAAAATAATCAGTGGGGCGATGCCCCAACGCCCAGACAGAGGAACCGCCACTGGGCAGGACACTATAGCCAGCAGCAGTCAGTGAACAGGTCTGGGTCAGCTCTCTTTACAGCTAGAGGAAGGTGTGAGTTTAAGGCCTGTGGCAGAGTTAATTCCCTGTTGTTAATGAATAAATGAATGAATTTACGAAATACCTGTATGCATAAACATCATGGCGGTAGGACTGCTACGGGAAAAAGATACACCAGCATTTAACAGAACACGAGATTTTAGAGCCACGCGAAATGGACAGTGATTAGAAATCGTGCATAATGTCAATGTTAGCCTACTCCCAAGTGAGGGTCCAGAACAGAAAAAAAAACTACCTCCTACTCCGGATCGCCTGCAACAGGGAGAGCCAAAGTGAAAAAAAATTGCAATGGAGTGTAAGGAACTTGGACGATTAGTGTGTACCTGCCTTCTATAAGGGATTCTAAATCATAGAAGACCAGAAGAGCAAAGAACATGACCTTATCGATAATGCGCTGTTCCGCTAGATGCCAGTGGCAAAGGCGATGGGCACTGGAAAGGTGATCGAATTTTCAGAAATCAAAGATAAACCTGACCGCCATCTTTGGGCTACTTGTGCAGCAGCTGGTGCATTTCAGGTGTGTTGTCCCATATATGGGACACAGGTATGGGACACGGGTATGCAGTGGTAACTCAGCAAGAGAGTACATTGTTGCTTTCACCTGTAATGACATTGGCTGCCGGCACTGTGACAATAAAGATGTATGCGCCACATATGCAACATTAAGACAGCAGCTCCTTGAACTTATGTCTGCCTCCTCGCAGACTCATTACTAAGTTTAGAACAAAGGTGTGTGCTTCTGTGCCTAGGTGGGTATTGGCAGAGAGCTGCTTACTATTTTACGATTTCCAGTCAACAAATACAGCGCCAGGAAGTCATTTCAGGGCACTACAGAGCTGCCAGTGTAGCCCTCAACACTTAAGGCGATAATTGAAGGAATGTTAACGAGCCGAAATGCCATCTTCCTGGCCTCTATAAGGATTAATTGAACTGCCACCACGCTCCCTATTAACCGAAAACCGAGCCACCGCACACGCAATCCCAGAACAGTTCAAATAAACTCTGAAGTTTGTGCGAGAAGCAGCGAGCGGGCTATTTTGCGCAAGACCCTGGAACGCCACATTTCCTCCAGTGAGAAGAACTTGAGTCCTGCCTCCCGTAAAGTTTCTGGGAGGGGGCACGTGATCCGGGCTGAATACTAATTGGCCGCGAGTTGTTGGGGGAGACTGCGTAAGAATGGAGGGTTTGCTGTAAATCAGTCACCACTGACTATTGTGCGCCGCTGGAGGGCAGATCGGTGCTGCATAGGTGCCAGCCCAATAAATCCCGCAGGGCATCTGTCTGCGCGCCAGAAGAGTCCCGCAGGAAACATGCCCATCAGTCATCGGAACCATTTTTTAAGACGATGGGGCTAGGCGAGGGGATGGGGAGGGGTGCATTAGTTCCCCCTAACAAACCTAGAGATGCCCAATATTCGTGCAAATTTCACAACATTAAAATAAAAATCTGGTTAAAGAAAATGACACAAAAATTGGTTCTGCACCAAAGAACCCACCGTAAACTCCACTTTTTTCAGCAAAATCTTTTCTTGGACATGTTTACTCTCAGCACAGTTGCAAATTCAGTGCCTGCGCCTGCGATGGAGAGAGTGTGGCAGTGAAAGATGGAGTGGTCGTTTTCTAACCACAGTTCTGTCTTCCACTGCAGCTGGACCCAGCTTGCCTCTGGGCAGGGAGGTGCAGGGCCCTCCCGCAGAATGGCACCCACCTCTTGGAAGGCTTCTGGTTCATACCTGGACCCTGGAAGGGCACACCAATTGTGTGCCACTTCCTAAGCAAGGCACAATGAATGCACCCACCCCCAAAGCCTCTTCGTTGTGCGCCCACATTGGTAACATGACAAAGTGAATGTCAAAGGCGTTGCATCATTTCTAAGATGCCAAGCCCAACATGCAAGTGAGGGAATTTTGCCTTTACATTGCTCAGGCTTAAAATGCACACTAGTGGAATGGCTATTGCAGACGTAGCCACACAAATATCTACTGCGCTTCTATAACACAGAGGTGCCCCAGGGATGCAAAACTCAGATGTACATACCCTCTGTGTCCCAGTGGTAAAATGTTCTCTGATTCATAAATAACTTGTTTTTAATAATTAAGCAGATTGATTACTAACTACATTTAGTGCGTTTTCATCATAAAAAAGGAACATATCGATTGTCACTCAAACGTTCTTCCATCTTTTGAAAAGTGGAGAAAGATATCTTTGCCGAATTTTGTACAATGTAAACATAAAAATATTTAAGAAATCAGTTTAATCTACTTTCTGCCCCAGAGCAAACCTTTAATGTGGAGCAAGTCCTATTAGCTCCATTTCCTAGTAAGCAACCAGTAACTGGTACCAATTTTAAGTTACTACTCTGGTATTTCTATATCAAGGTGAGATCCGTGTTGGGCGATTGAGCTTGAAGTGAGTTGGATTCTACTTGTAGCTGCCCCTGAACACTGAGAGGGGTCTGGAGGACACTGGGACTGCAACACATAATTGCTTGTTCTATATGCATACAATTAGTAGGATTACTAATGTGTCACTGCGGCCTCTGCTCTCTCCTAAAATAATGTATCACCCTTTATAGTGCCCATTGTGAAGTGACTCAACCTCTAGCCTCTTCCACTGTTTGGCACAACTGAAGGGAGAGTGAGATTTGCTCAACATCACAAAATATGGTCAAGTTGGAGAGTCACTATTCCACCCTAGGCCTAGCGTTAATCATATCAGTTTCTTCCACCAGAACAGCGGCTGTAGTTTTTGTCCTCATTTTAGTTCTAGCTACCATGACTACTCTATAAATTGAGGGGGCATCAGAGGATTATTTCTCTCTTGCTGTCATGCAGTTGTTGGTTTGGTCTATCATCCGACCTCCTAAGGACAGCCGCGGTCCATGCAGGTAACAGCGGTGGGGTGGTGGGGTCATGTAAGGGGGGATTCCGAGGGTCGGTGCCAAGGGAAAATTAATTATTTATTTAATTTTCCCTCAGCATCGTCCCTCGGAATACCCCCTTACACGGCCCCACCGCTGTTACCTGCCCGGACCGCGGCTGCCTAAGGAGCCCTTGCTTTGCAGTGCATGAGGTACGTGTTTTCAGGAACAATAGCCTCTGGCTGAGACTATTTTGTGAATGCCAAAGCTATCTGGGAAAGAAGGCTTCCCTTACTAAAAGTAATAGATTCTACATTATAATGAAATGCTTACTTGAACTATGATCTATTTATGTAAATGCACTATAATAGCTGTTATGTGTTTTTTTAATGAGAATCTTTTTGCGTGTAAAAACAGCTACATAAAATAATTTGATCAGATTCTTTAAAAATTACAACCTAGCAAATGCTATAGTACATTTACACACTTATCTATGTCATACTTCAAATAAGAAAGTAAGCATTTCTTTGCTTTTAAGCAGGTTCTTTTGCTTTCAATACCAAAATCAGTCTTTCCAAGGTAGCTTCCATAAATGAAGTCTTGGGAAATCAACAGCAAAAGGCACAATCTTACAAGACATTGGAGCGGACTTTTTTCTCTTTCCGGCAAGACTCACCGGCCCATTTCATCTCTGGCTTCTGTCGTCTGGGAAGCTCCTTTAAGAGCCTCCAATTGGAACCTGTTGCTTGTTTCCCTTTCCATACAGATGGATTCCATGTTTGAAGTTGCAGGAGATCGACAGCAAAAGCCCAAATCTCTTGCGACTTCGAGGTGGGCATCGTAAGGTCAGGAGCTCATGTCTTCCCACCTTCTATGTGAGAGGCAGGCTGAAATCACAGCGAAATCTTGCTGCATGCTATCAACAATTCATCACCCTCCACCACCAACCTCTTGGGCTGCTGGCCGCTATAAGGTGACTACAGACATTGCAAAATACTGATAGTCATAACCCATATGTAACATACTAATAATGTTTAACACACAATTTGAGACTTTGTTTTCCTATTGTTTCTATAATGTATTAGATATTTACTTTGCAGTCTTTAAAACAAACAAACATATCTCAGACTCTTAGCACAGTTCTTATTTTCGCAGATGAACGTTATAAAAATAATGCCTGCCGCCATCTAATATGGCCACTTTTGTTACATGCCTCTGTGGGAAGCATGAAGCGAAGTTGATTCATAATAAAAATAGAAAAGGAGTCCAGACTTCTCTGTGGGGCCACAGCTCTCCCAGTCCCTGCACTCCGACCATCTTTGTGAGAGGCATCGTCCCGCAATGCTGGCCTCTCTGCCTCTGGTCACCTCACCCATGCTCTCGAGATCAGCTCCCCACACCAGCAGCCTCTCGCCTCTGGTCACCTCACCCATGCTCTCGAGATCAGCTCCCCACACCAGCAGCCTCTCGCCTCTGGTCACCTCACCCATGCTCTCGAGATCAGCTCCCCACACCAGCAGCCTCTCGCCTCTGGTCACCTCACCCATGCTCTCGAGATCAGCTCCCCACACCAGCAGCCTCTCGCCTCTGGTCACCTCACCCATGCTCTCGAGATCAGCTCCCCACACCAGCAGCCTCTCGCCTCTGGTCACCTCACCCATGCTCTCGAGATCAGCTCCCCACACCAGCAGCCTCTCGCCTCTGGTCACCTCACCCATACTCTCGAGATCAGCTCCCACACCAGCAGCCTCTCGCCTCTGGTCACCTCACCCATGCTCTCGAGATCAGCTCCCCACACCAGCAGCCTCTCGCCTCTGGTCACCTCACCCATGCTCTCGAGATCAGCTCCCCACACCAGCAGCCTCTCGCCTCTGGTCACCTCACCCATGCTCTCGAGATCAGCTCCTCACACCAGCAGCCTCTCGCCTCTGGTCACCTCACCCATGCTCTCGAGATCAGCTCCCCACACCAGCAGCCTCTCGCCTCTGGTCACCTCACCCATGCTCTCGAGATCAGCTCCCACACCAGCAGCCTCTCGCCTCTGGTCACCTCACCCATGCTCTCGAGATCAGCTCCCCACACCAGCAGCCTCTCGCCTCTGGTCACCTCACCCATGCTCTCGAGATCAGCTCCCCACACCAGCAGCCTCTCGCCTCTGGCCTTCACAAATCTGCTGCCAGCAAAAAATGGTTTCAACTCATCTTTCACATCGCGCATTGCTATTATTCTCAAGTTTGCTATTTGAACAGAGTCATGTTGCTCTAACCTTGGCAGTGGAAGCTGCCAAAATAATGGAAAAAATTAACTCCATGTTTACCTGATGCAAAACATTACAGAATATTGATTAGGCAAAATGCAAGCGCCTATAACGGTGTCAAACAAATTCACTCCACTGTTTATCTCAGTGCAGAACTGCTTCGAATGAATTCTGCAGGAATCCTTATTTCATTTTGATGACTGTTGGTAAGCCACTTTACTGAGTAAAATGGTTTTCACTGGTAATCTATTAAAGTGTACATGGTGTCTCAGAGGCATGTGAAGGTTGCTTTATAGGAGTCTGTTTGTGGCTATGTATTTGTATACATCGTGGAACGACCTTCCACTAGCCATAAGGGCCTCTTTCTCACGTCTTTAATTCCAGAAGTAGCTGAAGACCTGCTTTTTGAATAGTCCCACCAGGCCCCAGGTTTGGCTAGACTCACACCTGCTCAGCTCCAGGATACCCTCCGGGGTGACAGTGCGCTCTACAGATCTGCATAACATAACGCCTCACATGTCAGGTTTGGCAGATAACTCCATGTCGATAAGCCCAGCAAGGCCTCTGTTTTTTTCCTCTCAAATCATTGGGTCAATTGAGAAAAAGAAAACTTCAACACTATGCATTGATTTGTTAACCGAAAGCCCACAAAACATACTGCCCTCCTCATATGCACTGATTCCGTGGTCAAGTTCTGTGGCAGCTATTTCGCTGAAACCTGCACTACACAGAACAAAATGACACAATACACAAACACTGCCACAGCTAACAGGCCTAGCTTTACTATGAATCACAGATGTTGATTCCATGTGTTAGCACTTTAAAGCCACATTTACTGGCTTTACCAGTGGTTGTTCACGTTTTTATCTCTTCGTGCTCTGACACCTTGGGACCTGAGCACGAGTCTTGAAGCCATTTCAGGTCCCCAGGTACTAATATCCCACCACTCTCATCCTACGGTGTGACAGGAAGCAGCTTGAGACACCCGCTTTGTTATTATTTTGGCTCGAGAGTGGTGTGTCCCGGGGGTGTGCTTCCCGCCTGGGCTTACCTCCAGCAGCCTCATTTACGTGGGAATTAAAGGGTGGGTTAATCATTCTTTGGCTCCGTCTGACCTTTAAAATCACTGTGGGTCCCGCCGCAGCCCCGCTCCGAAGGCTGCCTTCTCTCTCTCTCCCTCTTTTTTTCACCTTCCCCATTCTGGCTTAATATTTACAGCCCGAGCTGTCTACATGCCTGGACGCCTGAAGAGAGCAAACATTTACTGCCTTCCCCTCCCTCCCATGGGAGGGCGATCCGACCCTGCCTGGTCCATGCCTTCAGTTCACATCACACTTCGACTTGACTTCGCTTTTGAACACAACAAAGTGCTGCACGAGTGTCTGCTGCCCGCTCTGTTTATTTAACCGAAAACAATGGAGTCGGATTCGGATTCACCTTTCAACTACTCGTGGCCTTCGCTGCCCAAGATGAGGATTCGCCGGAGGACCTCGATAAAAGGTAGACACCGTTATTGATGCTGTCGTCATTGCGGTTTTCGATATTTAGTTTAGCGTCGCCTGCTTTCCCCCGCGGTCCGTTGCGCGCTTTCAGAGATAGTATCTCAAACACTGTCCTGGCCGGAGTCGGGTGTGTGAAGAAACAGCGGCGCTCGGCGCGGGGACTAGCGGATGGATCCATATTCAGCGCCTCGTCACAGGAGCGCGGCGCTGCGCCTTGTGGTGACTGCGCGGGGCCTGTACCTGCAACCAAAAGGCGCTTTTCGGCGCGTCATTTCATGCTGACAGGATGATGTTAATAAAATAGACTGCCATAAGCGAACCGGCTTATAGAAGGTCTGGTTTTAATTGAGCTTGATGATTTATATAGAAAATGTGTATAAGCATCTAGGTAAAAATACACACACACATATGTACAGATACACACACACACGCACGCACACATATATTCATTTTATTTGAATGTTATACAGCACGATATTTGCGGCACAGAGCTTGATGGGCCAATCTGATGGATAACAAAAAAGTGAGATGCTGTTGCGCAAGGAAGGCACGGCAGTTACAAACAGTACCTAGATATATAGTGGAGTTTCACAATTTGATCAAATGTGATCAAATGACGCTACGCTCATACTCCTGTTCAGAGCACGTGTTGAACGTGTGGAAGAGGAGGCCTCTAGGGTGAAGGGCGCCGAAGGTCACCGCTGCAAGGATGTGTCTAGGAGTCTTTGAGGGTGCAGTGAGGCCGACGGCTGAACTGACGAGTGGGGTTTCCTCAGAATAACGTGAAATCATTGCCGCGGCCTAAATCAAGGGAAAGGCAGATCTAAGGGCTGTGCTTTGAGAGTGGAGCCATTTGGTATTAGTAGCTGGGCACATGATGGGCAGGCCATGCTTGTGTTATAGTCCGTCAGTAGAACAGGTAACAAGGAGAAGGTTTGCTTCCAGAATATTGACATTTATTTACTGTCCTGCCAAAATATCGTGACCAAAATATAGTAACAGGATGTGTATAAAGGCAAGTTTTGATTTATTATTCTTAACTCTACACCTTTGTGTCTTTAAATTATATATGTCATCAAGATACATACTTGTGGACTTAAGGAGAGCAAATCTATTCTTACTTTTATATATTTTCAGTTTTCTTGTATTTTGACCACAATATTTTGAAAGGTCGATATTTTTGTCCTCCTTTTTCAAGTTAAAAAGGCAGTCTGTCTACTAACTGTGTGAGCTGTGCTTAGGATGCTGCTAGTTCCTGTTGCTGATGTCTGGTATTCGGGGTGTGCAGTTTTTATTGCACAAGTGCAGTAACAGGTAGATCCTCGTCACTAGTCTAGCTGTCAGTCATGCAGGTTCATTGACATCCTGGCATAGTTTTTCCCTGCACACTGACAATATTTACTCGCCAGGGCTGGTTGGCAGTGAGAATGGGTGAGGTGTTTTCTTGCGAGCTGACTGTAATGGTGTTTTCTTTACTAGATTGAAATTAGATGGGTGTAGGTGATCTTTTTTCTTCTCAGAACAGCTGAAAAGGAGTGTGCAAGTCCAGATCTTCAGGTGGAAAGTTATATACAGAGGCACCTGTTGGTATTAGGCATAGTTTGTGTGAAAATTACCGGATATTCGCATGACAAAAAAGATTTCAGCTTTGCAACCCCCTGCTGGCAATATAACCATGCACCTCTGACATTGCTGCATTTTCATGGGATTATGTCCTATGTGTGAGGCTAGTACAACAAGCATTATTCAGTCCAAACCCACTGTATTATTTTCATTGCGGAACCTTTCATTACAATACTAAGTAGTACACCTCTGGAAATGCACATGTCATGGTTTTATCCTCGCTTCTCTCTCAATCATTCATTTAGTTCCTTTTAAAAAGAAGAACACTTTTTTTTCCTAAGCACAGATTCCAACACAGTCTAAGCCAGTTGTTGAGTCATAATGGAAATCCAAGGAATGTCCTTGGCACAGACAGACCATGAGGCCTTAACAAACCCAATCCATACACATCACTTCTTTCCTTCAGTCTGCTCTTTCAGGCATTCTTTTAAATGTATCGTAATTGTATTTATATGCCGCTCATTCCACAACATTTCATTTTAGGGTGGTCTTTCACGCTCCACGCAGGCGGTGGGAGCGCCACACTCTACAGTGTAACGCACTGTGGGCAGTCATTGCACAGACATATTTTGTCTCAGCGAGGACATTTGCTTTTTTCCCACAAAGGAGGAACCCATACATCTGACAAAGATTACAAAACTGTCTACTGCCTCACGTCACACTTTAATCTGACTTTTTATGTCCCTGAAATACAAGAACCCGAAGAATGAAAGTCATTGCTATAAATAAACCATTGTGTAAGTAATACACACGCAAGAGACATTGCGCACAAGCCTAAACACACCAGCAACTTGGAATGAACAGTCAGGAACAGAAACAAGAGAGCCGAAGGGAAAATGAGAGGAGGAAGGAACAAATGAAGATATGCTATATTATCTCTGTTGTTTCAGAAAGAGGCACGGACATAGGGTGCCTGAGGACACTGACAAAGCAAGGTCAGACAGAAAAGCTCCTACATACTTGACAGAGTGCAGTCCGAGCATGTCTGCTAGGCAGCTCGAACAACCCACCAGTTCTCTACTCGTTTTATTCACGGAAGACAGGAAAGTTTTTAGGTCTCACCTACCAGACAATGCAAGCTTTCTATTTGTGAAACGACCAATTGTCACCTTGCATTACTTACCATAAGTTAGTTTTATTGTCGTTTTCAATTTCTTGCTTTTTATTTGTTAGCTTGTGTGGGCTTCCCTTCCTCTTCTTACGTTTGTTTTCCCACAGAGCATTACCTCATTACTTGTGTCCTTCCACTGCTTACTGTTCAGGCACTACTTTACTTTTTTGGTTAAGTACTGCTTGAGTTTGCATGTGTTTTCCAACTGTCTTCCTCATACTTCTTACTTCTCTTCCCCCTTCTGCGCTTCATGTTCTTGTCTCTCCCCAGTGTGCTTCCCCTCTGCCCCCCTCTGTGTTGTGCCCACCCTTGTGTGCTGTTTCCCCCTTCATTGCTTTCTCACATGTGTGCTTCTCCCACAGCTCCACGTTGTACTTCTCCCCTGCCCTCTATTTGCTTCCTTTCCCTGACCTCCATGTTGCTTCCTCCCACGCTCTCCTTGTTGCTTCCCTCACGCATGCCGCCCGTGTTGCTTCCTCCCACCCACACCCTCCATGTAGCATGCATGGTGCACATATCTACAAAATGATGCAGCCAGTATAGGCTTATTTGTAATCTCACCTTTTGCCATGCTGCATAGTATCGGGGGTGCTGTATAGCATCACTAAAAACTATTCTATATGGGCCCCGTATGCAAGGCCTATTCGATTTGCCAGTGCTTGTTGTTTCAGGCAGTAAATCTAAAAAATCACTAACGTTTCTATAATCCGATTTGTGTTGGTTGTGAACCAAAAAATGTGATTTACCTTTTCGAAAGTTCAAACAAAAAAGTAGAAGTAAATGCAGAAACTAAGAGGATCTCCCACTAATACAATCACATCTATGGATTGTACTGTCCTGGCGCTGTGCTTCCTAGAGAGGAGGGCAGAGAATCCGCGGGAATGCTTGGACTTTGAGTGGCGCTTTACAGATTGCCTTTTATAATGGTGTGTGAAAGGTTCCAGTTCCTGGACGATGAGGAGTCGATGCAGTGAAGCATTATACAGCATAAGGGGCCCGCGGAAGCGAATTATCTATTGTAAAATAACATAATACATTGAAAGTCGAATTGGGTTGTTTGATGTTAGACTTTTTGTCCTTGTCAGTAACTAACTGTAATCATGCTGTGCACTTGCAGCACACAAAGTTTAATAATTTCAAAAAGTGTGTACAGATGCATCACTGTGTTAACACCTAAAGTGGCAGAGAAAGGAAAGGGACTCTGACAGTATTTACATTTATTGAAAATGCTTCTATTTGCAATATACAGTCGTACTTTGAAGCGGACTGCTCTTCCAGGACCAGGCTAGCCTTGTTGGAGTTTTACAGGCACAATCTGTCCATCTCATGAACCCACATTATCTTGTGTCGGTTAAAGTTGATGGTCCACTTTTCAGTGAATTTAATTACGTTTTTCAGAGCCACTTGATGCAGTGGTTTAGAATGGAATCAGCTGGCCACTATCTGTGACCGGGGGCTAATAGGCAGCAAAGAAGGCCCATGTTGTCCACTATCAACAACCCCACTGAATATGAAATGTTGTTTCATGCCAGTTTCGATTTCACCGGTTTTGCCTGCACACACACTAATTCTTGTACTGTTTAAGTAAGTTCCAATGAGTAAATAACGTAGTTACATGTCAACATATGGCCAGTTCACAAGGAAAGTTATTAATTTGCTATGTAGAGTTTCTCTTATGTTAAGAGCAAGTTTCCAGAGTTCTTATAATTCGTAAAGGATGCCAGGGGTACTCCTGGAAAGCTGTGATTGTTGCAGCTTCCCAGTAATACCCCATGTTAAACATATACACTTTCAGAAATGTAGCACGTGATAATTCCCTAATTCTTCAGTGCATTTACGCTAATTAGCCTTTTTATTTCTTTGTATGAAAACTGTTTTTGCAAGGGAAGATCTGCTTCCCCTCCTCAGACATTAATTCTGGGAGTGTTCCTTCCTTTCGCACTGTGAAAACAGATTTACTCCTGTCTTGTGCAGATGTAAATTTGTGCCATTTTCAGGGTGGTATACTGCCCGCAAAGGTTTGTCAATAAACTTGCAGATTTGTGGTTGTCAGGTCTCTATCCTGAAACACTCCCCACCCCTGGGAGAAGAGTTGCTTAAAAGTATGGCATACTAGTGGTTGAGTAAACCAATAATTGAGCGCAAATTCATGTTTTGGGAATCGCAAACTGCAGTTTGTACTCATAAATCATGTACACCGAATTGCTACTCGTGTGGCAATATCTTTGTGAATTTGACCAATAATCTTGTGATGCCCTGGATTCACTCTTGTTCACTGTAACATATACGATAATCACTGCTTAGAAATGAATTACAGTTGGCAGACTGGGCATTAATTAATCCAGGAAGGTCATTGAGTAGTCCTCCCCACACCATAGGACCAAGGAAGTTTGCTGTGATTTAAACATCCTTTCTATCCTGGCTTATCATAAGTAGGCGTCTTTAAGTGGTCCATGCACACCTGCATCATCCATCCGACCTGCAGAGTAATATGTGCTGCTCCAGCCACCATCTTGATTTGCTAGCCCATTTGAGGTCATTATAATTATCATTCTTTTTTATATTTTAATGTGTACGTAGGCCACAGTGAAGATGTTCCTCACAATGCCATATGGCTCTCAATAAATGCTAGTGTGTCAACTACTGTTAATGCCTTTGTAACGTAGAATGGTTTAGTTTCATTTCAAGGCTCAAAATAAATGTGTATTTTAATATCCCATATACACGATTTAGTGTGATTAGAGCAGTCAAGGAAAGAGTATAGAGAAAATGAAGTACAAGTGAGGAAAAGATGCATTTGCATGTGGTTGAAAATGAAGAAAGCACTGTTTCCTTATGCTTACAAGACGTTTTTGTTTATTTTTCTTCTAATAAAACAGTTCTTACATGCCTTTCACACAGTATAGAGATGTCGACAGGTTTCTGCTGCATCACGGATTAAAACTCCAGCCTCCAATAGGGACACATTTTTGGAATATGTTCCATGAGTTTGGTTTCTGATGGCTACCTTTTCTCCTATATGTAGTGCAGAGTTTTGGAATAGTCTTCCTTTGTTTCTTTTGTCCTTTATGCCACCTCCAAATACTGAACGCATTTCCAACAGTGTTCCTCGTGTCTCTGTTTTGAGCCATTTTTCATCTTACTTGGCATGTCGTTCAGTTAAGTGGAGTATGTTATTCACTGTATGCAAAAACACCAGGTTCGTGCTTAAGGTTGCCTATAGACAATCAAATGACATTTTGTGGATATATACCTTGTATTTGTATCTGTTTGTCACTTATTCACAGGTATCACTAGTGACGTGACTTTCTGTAAGATGAGGTGGGGCGACGTTAGATCACTCTTCCCTCGTGGCCGGGAGGATATGTTCTTGGTGTGAGTAGGCTTCTTAGGTTGGCCACCGGTGGTTGTCACCCACGTGTGGCTCCCTCAATTGAACAGGAGATGTACAGTGGTTTATCTGAACTTTTGAATCACTGCATCCACTTGTGGTGGTGGGGGAGGGAGGAGTGCTAACTTCTGAGCACCAAACATTTGTTTTTGGTGTTAGGGTTTTAAGAGGACCAATCAGCTTTTATGGGGACTAAATTTTAATTGCACCAGGCTTAAAGGGCCTCATTTGCATTTGTATAATTTGCGATGACCGACATTGCAGATGACCTGATATTTTGTAAGGAGTCTTGTTCTGGTGTCTTATTCCAAAATTGTTGGCCACATTCAATGCAGATATGAAAGTTGCCTGGATGGGGATAATAATAGGCAGTCGTAAGGTGGCAACTGGTTATACACAAGCTATTGGTTTAAAGCTAGAAACAACACATTAAGGTTCTGTGACAGGAGATCTGCTTTAACCATCCGAGCTGCTTAGTCTTGGAAAGTCCTGCCCCATGCGTGTAGTGAAAACTCATTCATATGTTGATTCAAATGGCATTGTACCTGAGTGATGAATTAATCAACATATATATGGACTCGTGCGGTCCCTACCAGTCATAATCTCAGCGGTCCTACAACAGGTGTAACGCTTCTTCTGAAGATCTGTCAGTTCCCAATGTGGTGTAGCAGCTACACATGGGAGGCATACCATCCTATTTCCTAACTGCATCATTAGTTCTGAGAATATCCTGAGATATAATACAAGGAACAAGTCGATGACGTTTGTCAGTAGTCTGCACTCTTCAGAGGCTGCCTGAAAGTAGCAATGTAGAAAGTTGCTACTGAACATGACATTTTGTTATATATATATATGCACAGCAAAAGTTCCATTTAAAAACACTGCCCCAAATCATCAAATAAACTATTAATACATTTAATTTAAGCACAGCCGATCTTGGTGTTCTTTCTGAGCAAGTCAGTGATTATTGTTGCAAAGAATCTCTTTTAAGGGTGTTGATAAACAGGAAAGCATTTGAGAGTTAATTCACTAAAAATGTAAATTGGCTGCAGACTGTACACAGATGTCCTACTACACTGCAGAGCTTTCTGACTTCCTGATGATTGACAACCCTCTCCAGCAGTTGGCTTACTATAGTGGCTGGGAGACCAGTGGGCGTTTGCATCACCTTTTGTGCTAGCGGACATCCTTTGTATTAGAGGGTGCGCTGTGGACACTAGTATGGCCCCTTCTGTAATCTCCACCGTACAGATCCTTATTTTGCACCTGTGCAATGTCAAGCGGGTCTTTCCATATTTGTATGGGGCAAAGGCCTAACGCAAAGGAAGGAACACATTTGTCTTGTACCCCATCATATTACCAATGCAGGCACAGGCATAAAGAGGCTTTGTGAGGTGCACTAACTTTGTGCCACCTGGGAAGCTTTCCTGTAGTGGTTCACAAATGGCCCCAGGGACCCTCGCAGGCTCCTCCACAGGTGGATGCACTCATACTCTTAGCCACTAACTAGGGCCTGGGGCCCTGCCCCCTCGAACTCCAGCCCTGTCCTACAGCAGCAAAATATCAGTGGTTTGAAAGCGCTGCTCATCTTTCACTGATGAAGTCTCTCAAGTGTAGGCACGAGCTCAAACAGTTTAAGCCTGCACTGGAGAGACCACATTTGTTTGTGATTTAGTCATGTTCCCGGTCTGTGATAGGTGCACCCAGTGAGGGTGAACACCAGAGCAGACTGTGACCTAGCTCCTTGTAGTGTTAACCAGCTTGTGTAAAACAGTCCCAGAAGGACCCATAGAATTCTCTGAAAATCAAAGATTTCTTTACGATCTCCGATGACCAATCCGCAGGAAGAAGTATTGCACAAGTAAGTTAATTTGCCTTTTTCTTGTACTCTAAGGAAATATTTTTTGAGGTAGAGAATTCCCTTTACCTGCAGCCCCTTGAAAATCCTGTAGTCCTATCCTCAGACCTACACTTACTATTTCGGACATTCTGAGACACTGACAGATTTTCCCAAGTAGTGAGTGGATTAATTTATGTGGCCGGAGTAATGTGCAAAACTTGATTCTTTAAATTAGGATTTAGAAATTCTGACCACAAATTTAACTTTTTGCACACTTAAGCCCAACTTAAATGATTATAATGTTTTATGACTCAAGCCCTGAAACCACACACCATCCGACCTCTACTCCCATCAGTGCCTGTAAATATATGAAGGTCTTCTGCATTACCTTGGGGAGAGGCGCTTGGGCGCGCGACGTATGTGGCCCTGAAAGCTGACGCCAAGCAGACAGTGAAAGATGAGAAAGGTATCGCCCTTTCTAGACCGTGTGCTAGTGTATGAAACAAGCGCGTTTTCATTTGGCTAACACAGAAGACCTATTTCACCAGAAAAGGCTCCGAACATTTTGTGTTTCTGGCCGTTTTCTGCCTGAGGTGCAAGACTAGCGTCTCATTTATGCCAGGCAGCCATTAAACCCCGCACGCATGAGGGCCCCGGGAACATGACGCTCTGCTCTCGCGTTACTTATTGACAAGAGGCTGTAATCGGCCTTTCTGATAGCTTGCGGAAGTATGAGCTTTAGGTGGGAAGTGAACTGTTCCATACACACTCGTCTCGGGCCTGCTGCTGCTGCTGTTTGTGTAGAGTCAGCAGTGCTGAGGTAACACACACAGCTGTCACAATAACACTGCAGGATAGTCAGGCACAGGTGAGACATTGGGCCGTGTCCACCATTCTGATGGTAGCACCTTACACAAAAATGCGATTCTGTTCACTTATGAAGATGATTTACGCAATTAGGTACTCATAAACGTGCATTATCATTATGCAATATTTGGGTCACTTTATTCACTATACTTCATGGAGTCCCTTTGATATCTACTAGTACATTGGACCATAGTAGCAACTGTTTTTGACAGTGGACGGGCAACCGTTTGGTATAAGCACTATATAAAACAGGCAATATTATAAACGACAATAATATTAATATAGCAGTACAGCCCACTGACCAGCACTCACACTGTTGTTAAAGACCCACTCTCGTCTGAGACTCATGCCTGTAACAAAAGCGAGAGAGAGGCCCTTTAACAACCGGTGTAGCCTGAGGTAGGAGGGTGATAATCCCATTAGAACATCCCATACACTGAGGATAACATCTTCTAAAATAAATAGGGAGAACTAGAAAGGCAAGCATTGGAATGTTGGAGCAAAAGCCATCATTTTGCGAGGCGGGCACGGACTCGGGTACGCCGCCAGTATGGCGGTCGCACCGGGCCCCCGCACCCGGGGGAGGCGGGGCGCGCCGCGCACAAGAGTGACGTGGTGCCCCGACCTCCCCTGACCCCGCATGCGATTGGCTGTTTCATGCGTGGACCGGAAGCACTTACAAGTGCTTCCGGTTCACGCGTCTGGCCAACATCGGGCAAGCCGGTCAGAACCGGCTTTCCCGACACTGCATAATAAAAGGCTGGGGAGCAGAGCGGACGGTCTCTCTTTCCGCCGCTCCCCAGCCTGCAGATCGCAAGACGGGTGGGGCCTCAGTCGGAGGCCCCAACTATTCTTTTTTCTTTTTCCTTGCTGCAGGATTAGTCCAAGGATCGGCGGAGGGCTGCATCAGCTGTTTGGTCACGTCGGCGCGAGGCGGCGGGGAGTGTGTTGCTTTCTTGTTGTTTCCGTGCAGGCGCCGCATCAGGTGCAGATGATTTTGAGGCTGGGGAGAACACCTGAAGTGTGCTCCTTCTCCCGGGTTATTTCTCCCTGCAAGCGCCGCCTACAACAGCTGATTTCAGGGGAAACAGCTGGTTTTCTGGGCCTACGAGAGCGTTGGGGGTGTGCTCCTTCTTCCTGGTTGCCCCACAGCTGATCTGGGCATCGGTGAACAGCGGTAAAGCAGGGAAGATTCCGGGAGCAGTTTTTTGTTTCTCTTTTCTTGTCCCACTGCAGGTGTGTGGGCAAGCATCTCCGTGGTTGATCGTGGGGAAAATCGGCAAAAGACACAGGACTTTCGTTGGGGCAGCACCGGCGGGCCTGCTTTTCCACTGCTTCTGGGAGCCACGCAGGTTAGAGATTACTCACCCGACCCACTGGACTAGCTGGTGGGCGTGGCTCTGGTTGCATGGGTGCTGGTGACCGGCCGGGGCTGCTACTTCTTAAGGTAAGGGTCCGGGCAGTGTCCCAGACCATTGCGCAGTGGGCAAGAGAGTCATAGTGTAAGCCATCGGCTTAAGTAAACTGTTGGGGTGCCTTTGGCCCGCATTAGCCTATAGTGTTTTTCTAATTCTGTGATACTGCATTGTTTTTAGAGTACATTGTGGGGCTCTAGTAGCAGTTGGTTTTTAAGGGTACAGTGCATTTGAGTGTTAATATGAATGGCTCCTAAGGTGAAGCGGAACGAGCAGCGATCACGCATGGATAGTTTTATGGAGACAATGATGCGTAAAATGGGGGCAATGGACTCCATGATGAAGAAGGTGGATGATATGGGCCAGGCTTTAGCTGCTTTAAGAGATAAGTTGGATGGCCAAGAGTGGGCAGAGGATAGGCCCAGCCGAACTGGGGTAGCCCCTAAGGCAGTTTTTCCCCCAGTGCCTCAAAGGATTAGACCTAAGAAAGGTGGGACACCTCAACCGAGGGAAGGGGATGGGTCGGACGGGGCCACAGCGCCAGCCCCGGAGGGGGTGGTGCCCCGGTCGGTGGAGCCCGTACCGGTCCCACATGCCACCGGTGGTCAGCCTAATACAGGTGGGGGTGGAGATCAGCCTGCAAGCGAGGGGGCAGGAGGTCCAGCGGGGGGTCAGCCAAGTACACCGGGTGCGCCTCTCCCCACTGACGGGCAGCCGGGACCAGCAGGGGGCACCCCACAGGCCCCGCTGGTCCCCATAACGGGGGGCCCATCCGGGAGCACCCCGGACCAGCCTGATTTAGTATCTAATTTGGCAGCAGTACTCCTGTGGCTAGAAAAAGTGGGTAACTGGTCCCCGGCGGCAGGGGTGTCGGGTAGCGGGGCGAACGCATTGGAGAAGGCCAGACAGATAGTGGCACAGTTGAATGGGGGTAAGCCTGGGGACGGGCTGGCTGTACCAGCAGGGGGTGCAATGGGGGCGAGTACAGGGCCAATGGGGAGTGGAGGAGTCCCGCCCGCAGCCACCGCGCCATCAGATGCAGAAGTAACGAAGCAGGCAGAGACAGCGCCAACAGGTATGCCACAAACCTTGCCACCTTTGGGTTTAGGTGAAGTTCGCTCCGTTAGAGAGCAATTAGGGCGATGTGTCTCAAGAAACTAAAGAAAAGATCTGGAAGGGCTCTTATGTGAATATGTTTTCCCTGCTGCTAGATGAGGCAGAAAGGGAGGAGGCCAAAAAGAATAAGGAATGGACGCACCCAAGAGAGTGGGCTAATAAGTTGTTGAAGTTTAGGGTTGAGGAGACGTTGGTGAATTGGATCAAAGGTTTTACTGTTTTCACGTCAATAATGTGTGAGCGTTTCCCAGGTCTTGGCTCAGAGATGGCTTGCTACCAGAATAGAATTACTTGTGCGCATGACACTTATGGTGGTAATGGATGGAAGGATTATGACAAGGATTTTAGAAGAGCTAAGGCATCTGACCCGGCACTGGGCTGGAATCAGATTGACATGATCATATATCTAACACATTTCAGAGGTGGTCCACAGGACACCACCCAGGGTCAGTCTCAAGACACCTCTCGGGGTCAGTCCTTTCATGAAGGCCCCCCAGGCAGCTCGGGGGGCGGGGGAAAAAGTAAGGGGGCGTGTTGGGATTTCAATAGGCGCTCATGTACCAGAGCAACTGTCACATGTAGATTCAAACATGCATGTTCTTTCTGTGGCAACTCCTCGCACCCAGAGTCCAAATGCTTTAAGAAATCAAAGGACAAGGGAGGCAAAAAGCAGGATTAAGAGTGTGTCCCTCTGTAAGGCCATGTCTCCCATTATAACAAGCGCTTTGATACCATGGTTGAATAGTTACAATTGCCCTAAGTCTGCTAGAATTTTACTGGAAGGTTTCAGGGACGGCTTCAGGATCCCTGCTCCTGGTTACGTGGGGGTGTCGCATTGCCAGAATCAGCTATCGGTCAGGGCTAATGAAGGGGTGGCGGCAGCAAAAATTGAGAAGGAAGTTAGGTTGGGCAGAGTAGCTGGCCCATTTGATGATCTCACAATGCAAGATTTTGTCTGCTCCCCACTGGGAGTGGTTCCCAAGAAAGAGCAAGGGGAATTCCGACTGATTCATAATCTCTCGGCCCCCAGAGTCTTGTCACTGAACGATGCCATTGATGACGACCTATGCAGTGTCAAGTACGCTTCCTTTGATCAAGCAGTTGAGATGCTCAGGGGGAGCCATCATTTGCTCTGAGCCTCTTCAAAGCCTTCAGTTGAGCTCCGAACCTTACAAAGGAGTTGTTGTTCTTCTTCGTCTTCTTCTTCTTCATCTTCTACATACTGTGTGTGTGCCATAAAACAATGCTCACAGATGTCTTGATGGCTGTTAAACGTATTTTTAAAACATGGAGATTGTGTAAAGTTTTATCCAAAGTACCATTTTCTGTGTCATATACAATAAACTTGAACTTACTGTATTTTTTCTACGTCCTTCCACACTCAGCCTATTGTGCATTTGAAAAACTGTATTCGATGCTAGTCTATTTGGTGTGAATATGCCTCACTACTAGGGGTGGGTGATAAATTCTGCTCTGCCTGCAGAGTTGGTGGAGTTTTGGCCTTGAAACGCAGAGTTCTGGCCAAATACCGCCAACCGCGGCAGTTAGCGAGCACAGGCAAGATTTGGCATCCCCTAGTGCGATTTTCGGTCTCTAGGCAGGCACCCGGCGAGATTGCCCCAATGCGGGCGACCACAACCATTCATGGTCAGAAAGCTAATGCTGGAGTAGAAAATCTACTCAAGCGGCAACAAAAACAACTCGAGAAGCAGCATCCTCTGGTGCGCCACGTGGTGCTGTTCGCACTGATCTTTCAACGCAGAACGAGCTCCCGGCACTAAGAATCAGCATGAGCAGCGCAACATGCCTAATTCCACCTGTTCGCGGAACTCCATGGAATCTTGCAGAGCTTTCATGTAACTCCGGGGAATTCCACGGAGTGAAACTCTGCGAGTTCCCCCCACCCCTACTCACTACTACGTGTGGAGTTCTGTACGGATAAAGACATTCATCAACAGCCGTTTAGATGTCATAATTTTCAGCATGAAGGTTTTGTATGTAGAGGATTTATTTAGAAGGAAGCGGTATAGAGGAGGGGGTGTGGATGTAGGTTCAGGGAGAAGAAGGTTTTTTTTCTGTGAGGTCCATTGTCCGAAGGGTTACACGTGAATGAGGTGGTCTTCAGTTCTTCCCTGAAGCGCAGGAGTGAAGAAGCATGCCAGACCTATGTGAGGGAGTATTGCCAGATACTAGGAGCATAGCAAGAGAAGACCTGGAATCTTGTCCTATCCTTCTTGTGTTTTTTGTCTTAAACCATTTAATGTTTCTGGTGTTACATGTTGTTGACATACTGATCTAACTTGCCGGATATGGTGGAGTGTTCAAATTTACCAGTTTGTAGGTGATATAGCAGATCTATCTTGCAGGTAATGTGGGATGGTAGCGGGATCAAGTGGAGCCTCCAGGGGCTTTTTATTAGTCAGGCAGTGGCATAAGGGATTCTCTGCAGTGGACCACTCGGTTATTCCTCGGTGTCAGACAGCATGGCATTCCCTCCATCGAGGAGAGACACACCCAGGGCTTACATGGCTGTATGAAGTTTGCTTTAGGAAGAAAAGTTTTTACTTTGCGGAGCATGGTTATTTTTTTATTTTTTTTCCAGAGATGCTCTTTCTGAAGCTGCAAGTGTTGACCATTTGGAATATTGAGGCCTGGCATAGATGACAAGTTGTAGAGTGATGCTGTCAAGTTTTATCACTGAGAACAATTAGAACTGAGAACTGTTGCTTGTAACTGGCATATAGCACAAATCCACATCCTGTCCTGGATAGTGGCGGGGCAATCTTTGAGCCAGGTGATGGATCAGTTTTAAGTGCTGTCCGCAGTGGTTAATTTGAGCCGGTGGTGTCCGGTACTCAGGAATGGGAATTTATTGTCAACACCTGCGCTTATGGCAGTCTGCCACATGGTGACAATGTTTGTCTAATTTGGAGGTGAGCACAACTACAGTTGTTTATATATTTAGCATATTTTACAAATGACTTGTAACTGCTGCTCAAGCCAATCTTCTAGCTGTGGGTGGCATGAAGTAGTCTGAATTGTCACACTTGTACGAGTGTGATGCTTAGTAGTTATGTTGGTGATGCCATTGGCAGCACTGGCAGGGGCAATGGTTGGTGCAGGTTGCAGTGGCCTCCTGACAAGGGCCCTGGCCCTTATTGCTTTACAAATTAAGCACTGGGCCTGCCCATAATGCAGAATTCATCTTATTCATGCAGGACTGTCATCAAGCTCCTCTCTTGTCAATTCGACATGTCCTGTGATGATACATATGTTTGAGTGTACATCCAACATTGCACCTCAATATTTTGTATGTTGGCTCACTTCTGATTAGATCTTATCTCCATCAGCGTCTTTCCCCTTCTCAATACCTGCTAAACCCTGAACCACTCATGGACATCAACCAGAGAATGGCAGAGGTCAAAACTGTGGCCCTTTTGTTTTTTTCCTGCTAATTATGCACTTTTGAGAAACTGAACTTTCAGATGAGGTATCTCATGGATGGGCTAGCCCACGGGTTTTGAAATTTGAACATTTTTACCCACCATTCTCTCTGGCAGGTACCTGAAACAACTGATAACCAGGCGTTCTGTCGCCCAGTAACCATGCAACGAGCATCATTTCAGGAACTCCAGGGTTGGCAGGTGCGAACTCTCTGCTCATCTTTACTGCTAAAAAATTTACATTTTGCTACCTCTGCAACACTGTGAAGCTTATTAACATTTACATTCTAGTATCAAATTTGTTTATTAGTTTTTGTCACTTATATCATTGTCTATAACAAATGGCTGGCAAGGAGCGTCAATTGGCATTAGTGATAACATACAACTCCTTCCCAACACTCCCTAGAGTATAGTGATGTAAGGTGCACAATCAATGTTATGTCTTATGGCCCTGAACTAGTTCCTGAGTAATCTTTTCATAGCTAGGGTGTACCATAGCTTATTAAGCCAGTCCTCAACTAAGGGCACTGTATTCTGTTCCACTTCACCAAAATGGCTTGAACAGCGACTGTTAGAGCCACAGTGAGTTGTTTACTATGTACGATCTGTAGGACAGCTTCCCTGGGTGTGGAATGTCCAGTAGTATTTTACTAGGGTCTCTCAGTATGCATGTTTCAAATGGCCGCTTCAGTTCCTGTATTATCTGATCCTAATCTCTCTAGTTTGCGACCGTGCTAGAGAAGATGTGTCAGCGTGCCTCATGCACCACATTCATGCCAGCACATGCCATCACTTCACCTGTCCCATTTTGCCAATTTATGAGCTGTTTTTTACCAATAGTGTAATAGTTTGTTGGGTTTTTTACTTGACAGCATGTCGCTCAGATGCATGTCTTGTCATGTAATCTTTATCCAATAGGAACTGACCTTTTTCTTTTCCCCCATTTGGTTTGTGCTGGTGTCTTCGTCTTAGGTTGCGAGTCAAGTAAAAATCTATACATATATTGGAGATTATTCGTTTGTTTGTTTCTCAAATGGTGTTAGTGATCTGGATGCCACCTCCCTCATAGTATGGTGTAGGATTCAGTTTTCTGACTTAGACATATGCAAACCATTCAGTTTCCGGGAGCTGATATTTCTTCAAAGTATGACATTTTTCCATTTTCAAACAAGGACCCCCCCCATGATGGATCTATTGTCCCTCCACTTTGTGAATGTAGGTTTGTCCAGGGCTGGCTGGAAATCTGGGTTGTAATATATTCATGTAAAGGTCGAGGGAAATGCCGTAAGCCATTTCTTAACTGCTACTGCATCCCATGCTTTTAGGTTAGTCTGTGTTGTGGGAAATGACTATTGTCCCCAGCCCCTATGTTTCCTGAGTATCCTGGGGATTTGCCATGTTGGTATAGTGGCTATCAGGTGATCAATAGTACACATTTTTATTTGATTCATGGTTTTATATTGGACCATATTTATCCATTAATAATTGCCTATTGGTGGTGAAGTAGGTATTTAGGCCTCAGTGGGCTTGTTTGGAAAAGGTATAGTATCCTAGGGAGGACATTCATCCTAACAATGGCTATTCTACCAAGCCAAGAAAAGTGTTGGAGGTTCCATTCCCCTAGATCTTACTTGATATCTCTTAGTAATGTTGAGTAGTTGGTGGTTATTATTTGATCTATTAAGAGACATATATGAATTCCCAAATAGGAGATCGAGTTGAACCCCCATATAATTGGAAGGATTCTCTTTAATTCCAGAGTTTGGTTTTGTAAGGGATGAAGTAGCAACATTTCACTTTTTTCTATATTAATTTTAAATCCAGATAAGTGATGGGATTTATCCACCTCTTCTAGTAGTGGCCCTATTATATTCACTGGGGCCCGGATTGCTTCCACAATATTGCTTGCAAACATTGTCAGCTTATATTCATGGCGGCCAACTGATGCCCCATTAATCTCACCACTTCCTTGTATGGCGTTAGCCAGGAGTCCAGGTGTCAGAGCCAAGAATAAGGGATATAAGGAACATCCCTGTCTCGTCTCCTGCTCCATGGGAAATGATGAAGTTGTTCCATTAACTCTAATGCTCGCCCTTGGGGGTTCCTAACCTGCTAGCACAGAAGGTAAAAAGTGGTCACCAAAGCCCAATTTCTTGAGGACTAATCTCATCCATCCCCAGTCTACTTGATCAAAAGCCTTTTCGGCATCTAGGGATAGGAAGAGCAAGATCTTACATCTCTTTTGGGTATATTTTACTATGTGTAGTAGTTTCTTGGTGTTGTCATCACATTGTAATTCGAGAATGAGCCCTGATTGGTCCATATGTATATGGCCTGGTATCCTCCCCTCACCCCCAAGTCTAGTTTCCAGGATGCTTGGCAATATTTTGGCATCAATATTAATTAATGAGGAGATTGGCCTGTATGATGTGCAGGTCTCCCAGTCCTTCCCCGGATATGGTATGATGACTATAGCGGCTTTCAAGGAATTGGCCATTTCTCATGTGTTGATTATTAAGAGACAGCGGTCCCTTACAAGGTGAGTCAATATACGTAGCCACAAAATTACAATCAAGATTGGGTCTGTTCGTGTCTAAATAGACGGGTTTAATAATTTAATAAACATATAATTAAAGCACAACAATCCATAACCAATAAGTGAGCAGGACGTGAAAGGGTATTGGGAAATCAGCCGATTTCCTTACCACAGGCAGGTGACTTAAAAGTGACTTGTACGGTGAGAATGCAAATAAGTTGAAGTCACAATTACAAAAACATCTTGTACTCCACAAAATTCTTAATTTAAGGTTTAGAGTTTAAGATGCAAAAGTCGACGACGTTTCGATCCCCAACTAGGTTATGGGATCATCATCAGGACTAAGCAGTAAAGCAAATGCCTTCGTCGTCGACATTTGCATCTTAAACTCTAAACTGTAAATTAAGAATTTTGTGGAGTACAAGATGTTTTTGTAATTGTGACTTCAACTTATTTGTATTCTCACCGTACAAGTCACTTTTAAGTCACCTGCCTGTGGTAAGGAAATTGGCTGATTTCCCAATACCCTTTCACGTCCTGCTCACTTATTGGTTATGGATTGCTGTGCTTTAATTATATGTTTATTAAATTCTTAAACCCATCTATTTAGACACGAACAGACCCAATCTTGATTGTAATTTTGTGGCTACGTATATTGAATCACCTTGTAAGGGACCGCTGTCTCTTAATAATCACTACTACCCTTGGTCCCTTCTGACTATAGGGGTTCCCTTGTTTCTTTTTTCTGATTTCTCATGTGTTGGCAAAATCATTTTACCATTTGGCCATTGTGGGTGCAATCAGGGGGCAGAATATTTTATAGAATGCTCCAGTGAAGTCTTTAGGCCTCAGGGCTTTTCCCAGTTTCAATTTGTGTCTGGCACATTATTACTTCCGCCTTTTCTATGAATACATCTAATACCTCTCTCCAAACCATCGGGATGGACTGTTGCAGGTGACCAGTGAGGTATTAGTATATATCCTCTAAGGTGAAAATGACCTGGGGTAAAGTATCACCACCCCCACAGTTTTGGTACCCACATAGTAAAAAACTGCTATGGAATTTGAGTAAAGGTCATTCTATGCTAATCTCTAAACAGGAGGTGTGTTTCTTGCAGTAAGCTGTAGATTTTAAGAAGCTCAGTACACCCTGCTTCTTCTGCAGGAAGTTAAGGCCTCTGACATTAAGGCTAACTATCTTAAGCATGGTCTGTGTAGTCACTGGGTGTTGCAAATGCGTGTTTTGTCAAGCACATGTGGTCATAATAGGTCTGGGAACAAATGGTGTAGCGGCATGCCTTGAGTTAATTTCCTTCCCCAGATGGTGCCAGGCCTCCCTTCCCTCCTCCAATCCACTTCCCGCCCAGGAAACTATATAAACTACAAGCGTATCTTCTCTAATAATCTAAGAGTAATATTAAAATGGTATGTAGCTAGAGAGTTTCTCCCATAAAGGTGAAGGTCATGTTTAACTGTCCCACAGTGGAATATCCTCCCTCCCAGTCACACCATCTCTCACCTCGCTGGGTATCCCTTCAGATGTGTCATGTGCTAGGCTCATGTGGAGTTCTCCTTATCTTCTAGTTGGTCTCCAGCCACTGGGCACTCATGTGACTGTTTTGAGAGTTGTCTCTAAGATAGCCTTCTTCCGTAAGTGCTTTTTTTCTGGCTTGTGCTACTTCCATCTCAGTGAGTGATGTATGTCTCCCTCGTCCCCCAAATCTTGTCCATGTTCTTCAAGGCTTAGTTGTTTTGGTTGGTGGAGATCTGTGGATCGTTGGTGAGTCTGTCTGCAATTCTCAGTATGTCTCTAGCTTCCTGCAGTGACTTGGTTTGATATTTTAGTTCCATCCATGCGATTATTAAATGGAACAGGTGTCCCCATTGATACAATATATTGTGTTGTCACTGAAAGTCTGTGATCGGCCTAAATTCATGTCATCGCTGAAGGGTGCTAGCTGCCAGGTCGTTGTAAAATGAAAGTTTGTGTCCAGGGAATTCCACACGGGTAGTGTCTTGAGCCTTTTTCATGGTCTCCTCCTTTTCGTCGTAGAAGTGAATTCAAGCTATGATATCTGGTGGTGCCTTCTTTTGAGCCCTCACTCCTGCCTCCCTGTATGCTCTACCAATACGAATCATGTGGTCTGTTAGACGGTCTCCATAGGTGGTTCAACAGCTGTTGTATATAGGCGTGAATGTCATTACCCTCTGTTCCCTGTGGGAGACCTCTTATTTGCATGTTTTTCCTTGGCGAATGGTTTTCTATGTCTTTATGTCTTTATGCCTTAATGCGATGTCCTCATAATGTGACTCCAGGGAGACAAAGTGGGTGTCCAACTGATCTATTTCTTCTGAACGGTTATCCACTGTGTTTTCTAGGTCATCAACTCTTCGTCTTTGATCCTGAACGATCTTTTGAAATTCTTTTAAGAAATCTTTAAGGCCACTCCTGATTGCTCCAACTTCTCTTTTGTTTTTCTGCGAAAAGTGTTGAAGTAAGTCTTGTGACATTACTAGATTTATTTCTTGTCTGTCATCTCTGTCTGGGGACTGTCTTTCAAAAGTTAAGGTTTTATCTGCTTTGTCTACTTTGCTCCCATTTGCTATGAGGATTTCTTTAATGGACACGTCTCTCTTTGATCTGTTGGACATTATAGTCCGAGTCAGGCCACCAGTTCCCAAATCTGCACTTGGAGCTTTATTGCAGCTGGTGCAGCAGCCTCCAGGGAAATTCATTGTGTGTACTCGGTCACCTGTCGCAGATGCAGATGTGTCTAAATCTAGGTCGCTCCTCTCTCTTCTTGCAGGTCCATTCTTGGTGTAGTGAGGCCTGTCAGTTTCAAATATTTTTATGTCTCCTATATCCTACAAAATACACCATATCCGGTCCCTGCCGGGGTGTTCAAGCGCATATTCCAGGCATTGCGGACACTGCTCTGGGAGGGTGGCAACCCGAGGATAGCGTTGCGTAAGCTCACCAGAGGGGTGTACGATGGGGGCTGGCCCTCCCGGACGTCCAGTTGTATTACTGGGCGTCCCAGTTGCAAGTGGTCAACGATTGGGTATACGCGGAGGGTTCAGAACCAGCCTATAGAGTTGATAGGTACGTCATGCCGGGTGGCAACTGCGAACCACTGCTGTACGCCCGGAGACAGCGTAGGGATCTACCCTCGCACACGGGGGTCGTGTTGCAGTGCTGGAGGGAGGCTAATAAATTCCTTGGATGGGCGGGCTCCCTGACGGGTAGGACCCCACTTTGGCTGGGAGATCAGCTGGCTGAGGTGACCAGATTAACCGGCTTCAAGGGATGGAAGCTGATTGGAATTGAGTACTTGGGGGATGTCTGGAATGGGAGTGCCCTTAGATCCTTTGACTATCTTAAAAAAGAATACCAACTACACGACTCCCAGCACTACCATTATCTGCGCCTTACCCATGCCCTCCGTTCTCACATACACACCGATGCCTCAATCCCGGAATATTCCCCAATGGAAGACAGACTTCTCCTGGATCCCATTCTGGAGAAACCCACGTCCACGATCTACCGCAAGCTTATAAACAGCATGCCTGACCCATTGGTGTCCCTGCGGGAGAGGTGGGAGAGCGATGTTGGGGTCCTGGAAGACGAGGATTGGCAGGACGCCCTGCAAAGCTCGCATGAAATCGCGATTCGAACTAGGTTCCGCCTTGTACAATTAAAAATCCTGCACCGAGTGTACTATCCCCGAACCCATCTGTATTCCTGGGGTAAGAGTCTATCCCCCCTGTGTTTGAGGGGATGCCAGGGGGAGGGCACCTTTTATCATGTACTGTGGGAGTGCCCGGCGATAGTGTCCTTCTGGACCAGGGTAGCTCGTACAATGGCAACAGTAGTGGGGTCGCCGGTCCCGGTGGAGCCCCGTTGGCTATTACTTATGATCAAAGGAGCCACAGACTGGTCCCGGTATAATGAGATATGGCTGGCAATGGCAGCCGGGGTGGCGAAACGCAACATAGCCAGTTGCTGGGGGGCGCAGGCGCCCCCACAATGGGACCAATGGCGGCGGGACCTGGACTGGTGTCAGATAGCAGAGGAAACCATTTACAAGTCCAGGGGCTGTGCCAAGAAATGGGAGAAAGTATGGGGGCCCTGGAGGAAATACTGAGCCACACAGGGGGGGTGGACAAGGGGTTTAAGTGTAACCAGACGATTGTATTGCTTCTCTTGCCTGAGATTGTATGATGCACTGTTGTTCTCCTTCATGTTGTACGAACACTGCTGTATTTTGAATAAGATCATGAGCAAAGTTAATAAAAAGAGTTTAAAAAAAAATATTTTTTTTTTTATGTCTCTTTGTGCTAGGCTCCATGCATCCATGCAAGAAGCTTAGTTGGTATGTTTGATCACACAGAAAGAGGAAGTCCCAACCTGGGCAGCAAAGAAATTGACCAGCAGTGCCTGGATTATATATTCTTTGAAGGTGGGCCCCTGCACAACTCCTAATGTGATAGTTCATGAAAACTCCAGGGCCGGGTAAGCATAGTAAGGGCCCCTGGGCACTTCTGCTATGTGTTCCACACTTTGAGGGTTTACAGAGCAACTCTTGGGGCTACTCTTGGTGAGTCAAACTGAACCAATTTTGCTGACCTTAACATGCTATATATCCTGGATCACATGTAGCGTCTAATTTAGGTCGATTAACCGTTACGGCTTTTCACTTAAAATATCCACTTGTCAGCTGCTATGAGCTCGCTGCCATCCAGTTGTTCCCATTCACCCATGGGGTCGCTCTGAAGCTGCCCCCAAACTCTACTGACTCCAGGATCAACAAAAGGGCCTAGGTCTCTAACCATCTGCAGGTGTGTAGCAGGTCAGCACATTCCCCTACAATGACACCGGACTCTTGCGCCAACTCTGCCTCTATATTTTTGGGTCTGCCACTCGACAATCACTCAGGACTTCCCCTCTTAATAGCATGCATCTGGACCATCGGCCAATTTGAGCATCATCTCCCCAGCATGCTTCCCTCCGCTTGGGCTCCAGCGTGGCCCCGGATCGCTCACTGTCTCTCCATGCGGCTGCTGTGGCCATTGATACAGTCTCTGTGGTGGCATCCCAAGCCTTGTCATCTAGTCACTCGGAGCTTGTTGTTTGAAAGGCGCTGCAGCTTTTGGTTACAACACACAGGCCAGGATCGTCGTGCCACCCAAAATGACAGTCCTCCGCTAAGGATGTCTTTGTGACAACAATTGCCCAATTCCTCAATTTTGCAGGTTGTTTTCACTCCCCAGGAGTGCGCTGCAGCAGTGAGACCACTAGATTAGCCCAGTGGTCGCTGTCAGGGACCTGGAGGATCGTTAAAGTATGCTGGTTTGGGCAGAGGCCTGCACAGTGCTTATAGGGGCCGGCACAGTAAACTGCACCTGAGGCCCGGATGTGGGGTAGGCTCAAGAAAATAGACAAACCAAGGACCAGGCCGGATGTACCAATCACACCCCCAAAGAAGGGTGGGGGGAGGCAAAGGGAATGACAGCGCCTATGGAGGTGGAATAGCGCAAACCCTGCTTGCCAGTGGGGGGCCATAGCACAATTTGAAATTGCCCCTGGGGACAAAGCAAGAGGCTTTAAATGTGCTGCCGCAGCTGGAGTCCCATATTTTTGGGACGTCAAGAAGATCTACCCACTTGCACCTAACAGCAGCCACTGTCGCAGTGAGCAAGGGTTAGTGGTAAAGGAGACGAGCTCAAGGAGGATTTGAAAGGCCACAACAACCACGCCGGGGTGGCAGACCAGGCTACTTACCTTGGGATGCCTTACGATTGGGTAAGGCAGTCAGTGATGCGGGGGGTACATGAAACACAACACTCGCAGGCCAAGCCCGCCAGACAGCAGACCACACAGAGCAGGCGAAGGTAGTGAAATAGGCCTAAAAGATGTTGTGTGATTAGCCCCCACACAGAAAGGAAACTCCAGCTCAAAGACTCCAATGACACTCTAACCATCAAAATGATTTTGGCATGATTTATGACTGTATGACAAGCCTGCAATAATCCTGTCTAGTTGATTTATGACTTGATTTATGATGACCTCTCTATTTGTTTTATAGCTTGATTTATGATGAACCTTAGCCATTGATGACAATACCTTGACAGTGACTGATTTATGACCGGCAAGCAGGCGAAATGATTTATGGCCCCAAATAAAGCAAAAGTGGTCACATGCTGTAAATCAGTTTGAACTAATAAAACTACGGCCAAATACTTCCAAACTTATACAAGTGGTGTTGTGCTTCATTACAATGGTAGTGGCCGTGTGCGAGGTTTAGTAGGGGTAGGGAGCGGAGCTGTTCGGACTCACGTCCGCTCCATCGGCCCACTGGCCAAGTCCTCTGCTTAAACCCACCCCTCAGCACCTTTAGACCCTCATGGGTGAGTAGTGCGCTTACAATTCCCCTGATTGATTGAAGTCCCGTCCCCCCTCATTTTCATTCTAGAAACCTTTTTATCAGCTTCTGATGAATTCATTAGGCAAGCGCTGATCAGAAAACTTCTTGATGAGTCATGGGGAAACCTGACATGGCTTAACAATGGGAGACCACATAAGATGGTACAATAGTGGCTTAAATACCCTTTATAATAAAAACATAACTTCAGTGCAAAATATGGAAACTCAAGTGCAAAATTTGCAACTTAGGCGCAAAATCTGCCATCACATAAAATACTACAAAAAGATCTAAACAAATAATTGTGCTTCTGAATCTGATCAGCAATGAATCGTGCACGTAAATAAGTCCTTAAAGTGATCAGCAGCAAGATGCGATAAGGGAGAGCTGAATCACAAACAGAGCTCATAAATGATCACTCTCACTCTTCACTGCTTCTTCTTGAAAGATCTAATCAATAATGAAACCAGTGTTCTGTCATAGAATAAATTTGTCAGAATAAAATGTCAGAATAAATTCACCCGTGTTAATCATGTGGTTAGCTTTTATGGATTATACATTAACCAGCACTGCCTTTGCAGGGGATATTTCTTGTGAGCCGCCTAGCAGCATGTTTACATTGTCCTAATTAATATTAACCCATGTTTGGATCTGACCTTATTAATCCTCACAGGTGTTTCTTTTATTTACACTATATCTGAAATTATAATGCTGCACTATTTCACTCAAAGTGGACTAGGTTATGCTGGTGTAGGAAAAATAAACCCTAGTCTTTGAAACCGATCTAATACATGTGGCAGGAGATCTCAGGAATTTGGAATTGCTAAATGGTGTGAGAGGTATTTAGAGACGTGACTACAGAATGCTCAGTCCAACTGTTTAACACATCTACAGTAAAAGGAAGAACCTGGCACCAGCGTGGGACATCACACCGTTGAAGGCCTTAAGAATAAGAACAGTCACATTCGGGAGTCACCTTGCAAAGCGGTGCACACTTGCCAAGAAGAGAAAATCGACAACATACATTTCTGTAACACAAAGACAAGTTAACTTCATGGCCCTCTTTATTTGTGCATGCGCCAGGATAGCCCCATACCAGTAGCATAATGTTGGGGCCCCCATACAATGTGAGCAAGGGCCCCGGATTTTACAGATATTCATTGAATATGGACAGAATGGGGTGTCACGTGGTCCAGGAGGCCATTGTCGTTTTCCCTAAGTTAGCATGAGCCCGTGGCAGATTGTCTTCGGCTTTGCGCACGTTACTATGCGAACATATTTTGCTTTGTGCCACACTGCAACTTTCACACAGAAACCTGCTGTTGTTTTTACGTTCTCCTCTTTCCTGGGATTTAGTCTGAACACTACAGACAAGGTGGAACAACATTGCCTCTTGTTCTGTTCTAGTCAGGTCCTAGCACTTAGACAAAACATGCAGATGCAGCTGTTGTTTGGGAACATGTACTTTGGTCATATAGGTATACACAGGTGGGTGACACACAGTTGGAGAGGGATCTTTCCAGAGAAGGGAGCGTGACAGCACCTGTGATGTAGATCTTCCATCTATAGACTAAGGTACGGGGTCTGCTGCTAAACACCCAGAGATCTTCTAATCTATAATCAGGGGAGGGGGATTAGTCCCCACTGTCTTATATAATAACAGCACCTTTTATGATTTACAGAATACTTGCTATGCTAAACGTATTTGTCTTAGGTATTTTCCTACTTGTTGTGGCACGTATACTGCATACTAGAGCACGTTAGTTAAAATAAACATTATAAACTTTCCTCGTGTCTTTGTCTAATCTTATTGTGGACTGGTACAAGAGTGAGTGCGAAAGGGTGTGTCCTGTAACCAAGACTCCTGAGAGGGTCGGGAGTGTTGTTTTCTGGGGTGTCTAATCACTTGTTCCACTGTGAGTGGGTAGGATGGCAAGTGAGACACTATAGCTAGTCAGTTCCCAGGCTCACGGATACTCAGGTGGTAGGATGACTCAGTCCCTGCCCACTAAGGGTCCATGATTCCAAGCATAGTTCTGTGACTCCACAGAATCCCTGCATCAGGTGCTCCCTAAGGGCTCTGTCCCTTACCCTGATTTGCTCAGATGAGCATGCGTATTGCCTCGGTTTCACTGCATGTACAAAGAGATAAAGGATGATCAATTGTTATTGGTTCTGTTGTATGATTTGATTTAAGACTATGTGATGGAATTTATGAAAAAGAAAAATGACTAAACAATGTTTAAAGAAAAAGATGCCAGTAGCTGGAATCCTGAAGAAGGTGATGAAGGAGAATCCCTGCTCCTGTGCTTCTCTCTCAAGTCATTAAATGGAGCACTTTCAAGATATCTAGTGAGGATTCTTGGTGGTAACCGTATTACAGAGGAACTTCTGCAAAGGGGACCTTCTTGAGCCGCCATTATATCTGTACATATAGAGTTAATCTGTGTGTTTGTGTACACGCACGAGTGGAACTTTTCTGCATTGTCAGAAATGTCACTAGTTTGTTACGCGCAATAGCAATTGTGAAAGGATGTGGCCCGCCGGCTAGATTGCCGACTTTGGTGCTGGAAACCAAGGTTCGAGCCTCGGGGTCGCGTCCACATCCTGTGATTCTGGGCAAATCACTTAATCTCCCCGTGCCTGAATGTGTCCTTGTGTAACGTAACTGGTGCTCATGTAAAGCGCTCCAATACCTTCGGGTCGAGTTTGCGCTATATAAATCTGCATTAAAAAAAAAAAAAGGATGGGAAAACAGAAAGCCTGTGCACCGAGGGTGCCAGACACTGCTGCCAGTAAGACTAAGTGTACTGCCTTTGAGAAAGAACAGATGGAATGGGTCATCAGGAACCACGCTCGTTCCAGGGATTGCAAAACTCTGTGCCCTGTGGCAAGATGCTTTGACTGCACAGGGAGAAAAGGGCTGCTTCTTTTGAAAACCTGTTTGAACTTAGCTTCACTGTGAAACATATGTTCAAAGGTTTGGCTAGGGTGGTGGGGACTTCTCTTGTTCTGCTTCAGACTCAGTTTCTTTCTTTAAAGGGCATATTATTTGTTTTCAGCACTTGCCTGTGGATTTGCATTACATTTATCAGATTGTAATATCTTATTAAAATCAACAATAAATTTGCATGTCAGTCAGTCAAAATCTTTTATTCGGAAGATAGCCATAAAAAGATAAATACCATTAGTACATTAATACATACATGCTGCTAAAAAAGATAAAACATGATAAAATACGATTTATAAGTAAGGTCAAAGTACAGTCTTAGAACCATGGTTTCATGTTCAATATAGCTCTGCGATCAAACAAATAATAAAGCATTAAGTAATGGGCCATTTGAGCCCCCACAATAATAGAAGATAAGACTTAAATGTCATACATTAATATAATTAAAAGATGTTCTGATATTAAAAGCTTGACGGACAAAACCTAAGACAGATAAGCAGCAAAGTTCAGACTCTAAAAACTGAAGGCTTTGCAAACAAACACTAAAAGTACTAGAACCAAAGGTGCAGCAAGGGGCGTAAATAAATGTGCCCTCGGACTGGTGTAAAAACCACAAAATATAAAATGTGCCAAAGTTTGTTTAGAGATGCAGTCGCAGCGGCATGGTGCAAAACCAAGTGCCCTGCTCAGGATGGGCTACCAGAAAATGCACAGGGCCTAATCTAAAGCGGGTCAAATAGGATCTACACTCAGGGTTTGTAACCCATAGAAGATAAGGTTCCACTCCCTCCACAGGCTCCAGGTCTAAATAACGGGAGATTGTAGTTATAGATTGACATTTGGCAAATCTAACTTTATTTCTATGAGATCAAAAAAGAGATTTCACCATATGTTTCATGCTACTGGTAATTTCGTTGGAGAAAAAAAATTTTTTGCTTGCCCAACGTCCGACAAGGTCTTATGGACATAGGATAGCCAAGTAATAGAGGCCACATAGTCTTGTCTTAAGGAGTCTTTAATAATCATTTGGGTGAAAGAGGTGTAAGGTGAGAGCCAAATCTTAAGCCACAGTAGCAGCAGGGCAACCTGAACTATGTCCTCCAAAAAAGGGAGGCCAACTTCCAAATGATTAATAAGGCTAGCCGTACTCCTTATCATTGCTAATAGCCTAAACAAACATTTGTTTTCACTCATTTGGGGACTACCAGGAGGAGTGTTGCCCCAAACGCCAGCCCAGTATGTCCCCTAGGAAAGACATTTACTTTTATATAGATTAATAAGTTCTTTAAATAGACTTGTGTCTAAGTCTCATGGATAATCTAAAAATTGCTTCTGTTGCCCCTACGAGTTTACAGAATCTCTGACTAAAAAGTTTGACCCAACTCAGGGTGCCTGACAACAAAACCCCCAGATGATTACAATTGAATACTTTTAAAATAGGGATCCCTGCTATGTTATGAAGGTTTCTTTCGGGCCACATATCATTATTTGTGATTTCTGGTGGCTAATTTTCAAATTTAACTCCCCCATAAAATCATTGAATATATTGAGTGATAACTGGAGACTATTGGCTGTGCCAGCAATTAAAACTGCCTTTTCCGCGTAGAGTAATATGGAGACAACGCGGTTCCCAATCCTGGGAAGGTCTTTCCCTCTAGTTGCCAGCTCCTTCTCAAAGCATTAATGTAAAAAAGAAATAAAAAGGGAGCTAAAATTCTACCCTGTCTTACGCCCTTATTTGAGTAAAAGAAGGGGGTACAATCACCATTTGTATCATAGTGAACCTGGGCCTTGGTTCACCAATTCAGGCGTTTAAACAACTCCATCAGAGCAGGGTCTATCCCAGCTTTCCCCATCATTGACCAAAGCTTGCCCCTATCCATCAGATCGAATGCACTTGAAAGGTCCATGAAGGCCATATGAGGTGCTCCGCCCCTGGTATGGACGTATTTCCCCGAGATCATTAGAAGGTTCAGTGTTTACTCAACTGTACCGACTCCCAGACAGAAACTGTTTTGAGCCACCGAAAATAACTTATTGTCAACTGCCCAGTCTTCCAGTAATTGGCGAATTACCCACCCTAAGATCTTAATGAAGGGGTCCAGGAGGGAAATGTGTCTATAGCAAGAAGGCTGGTTTCTGTTGCCTTTTTGAAAAATGGGGACCAAGATCGAGTCCCTCCGGGAGTTGTGAATCACTCCTCTTACTGCATAATGGACGATATTTGTTAAAAGAGGTGCCCAAAAAGAGGGATTCTGTCTGTAGACATCAAGTGGGACCCCATCTTTACCAGGCGCCTTTCCGAAAGATGATTTTAAAATGGCTCTATTTACAGCACTAATGTCAATGGCATTACTTAGGGCAGGGGTTTCGGCGGTAATGTCAATGGCATTACTTAGGGCAGGGGTTTCGGCGGTAGATGGGGGAGGAACCTCTGCTGGAGACTGGGGTGACGTACCATCACTAAAGATTTTTGAAAAGTGACCCACCCATTCATCAGCGGAGATGTGACATTCTAATTTGAACTGATTATCATCTGAGAAGTAGGGTCTATTGATGACTTCCCAGAAAGCCCTGGAATTCCTAAGAGCAGAGACCGCTTGTAAATCGTCCCAAGTCTGTTTCCTAACCTCCTTTTTAACTAGATTCTGTAATAGCTTTATATGAGGACCTAAACAGTCTAACCTGTGCCATATTACGCGGGGATGCTTTTAGGGCCTCTTTCAACTGCTTTAAAGCTGTTGTGCAACTGGGATTGAACCATCTAAAAGGGCGTGGTTCAGTTAGCTTCAGTTGGAAAACCAGCAGGCTAGAGACATGTTTACAGATGCCATAAAAACTCTCCACGACATCTGCGGCATTAGCCTCATCGGACAAGCATGTCAAGAAATCCTTGTATTTCTGAGAAATTAAATTTGATCTACCTTTTCTCGTCTAAGATGAATACCCTTATGTTTAGACAACTGTATAGCAGAGGGGCAGCTGTGCTTTTGCGTTTAAAAAAAGCATGATGAAACTAACACGTTGGAGTTATGGTCACTTAAAGTGTACGGAACAATGAGGTAGTCCTGTATGAATGGAACAATGTGGGTAGAAAACAAAATGAAATCTATTGTAAAGCCCTTTCCTTTGCCTGTAAAGGTTGGTAAAATAGAGTCCCTTTCTTTAAAACAGTTGGAGCTAAAGAGTAGGTTAAACTTCATAACACTCTGAATGAAGACATCCCCGCACACGGTGTGTAAAAAATGCCTCAGATTATCCTCTGAGTGGTCAGAGACACCACACACACGATCACTTCCAAGGGGACAGGTGGTGATGTTAAAGTCGCCCATCCAGGAAATGGCCCCCCTGTTCGGGTACCTCAGAGGTAATAGGATACAGATTGATCGAGCTCCCTTATGAGATCAGTTGGGTGGTTAACGAAATAGTTGAAATAGAAATTGATTAATAAAACATCCAAAGTCCTTGGAATAAACAGATGCAAAATTTGGGCACAAGAGGTACATTATATCATTTTAGCTTTTAGGTACCCATTCCTTAGGGATATCAATACCCTTAAACCCTCCTTAGATCTGCCTGAGGCAGATGGTGACGCAGGTAACAAAAGGATTGTAACCCATCAATGTAAAAGTCCTCAAGGGCCCAGGTCTCTTGACAGCAAACAACATTGTAGCCCTTAATCAGCTGCAACCAGTCCTTATTCTCCAGTTAAATCCTCATGCTTGGCAATATTCCAAGACAGGAGGCGGAAACTTTCTAAATAAGTTGTACCATTCGGGGAGGGTGGTGTGGGGGTACTTCTCCCTCGTGGGGGACAAGGTTAGCGGTCGCAAGCAAAGGTGATGGTACCATGGGCTTACCCAGTCAATCAACATCTGACATACTCTCAAGGACAGCAAAACGGTTCACATATGAAAAGGAAGAAGCAGAAGGAATGAAGCCTTGGCCAGATGGCTTCTGGGCCAATGATTAAAATGAGGATGTTTGGTAAAAGAAGCCCAATGGTAGTGCACAGACCGTACCAAGGCTTTTCGTATGGTGATCCAGTCTTTGGGTCACCAGGTGGGGATTACGAAAGTTTATCAGAACACAGTCGCCTCTGGAGTTTTTCATGGAATGTCCCACCCAGCCTACCCTCCTAACCATAATAATTTTGTCCACAAGGTTGGTTGGCCATCCCGAATTTAACTGACACCAGTCAACAACTTTGTTTTTTAAACGTTACCAGTCATCATGCCCTCCCACAGGCACAGGGGTACACCTTCCAAGATGATAAGGTATGGCGTACCATCTGGAAGCAGTTGCAGGCGATCCTCGTCCTCATAGTTTTAGACTGAGCTACACCTAAATTTGGCTTACCGAATGGAAGAGTCCCCTTTAGTAAGTTCAGATGATTGACGGGACTGTAAATGTGTGTCCAGAGTAGAGGGAATCTGGTACTTTGACTGGGCCGATTTTGTGAGCTGCTGGCTGGCAAGCTCTGGGGGAGGCGGACCACTTGTGAGTAAAGAGGAATATGTATTAAGGGGAGGACTGTGTTATGATGTGAGGTATTTTTTTGGGAAAGACTGACATTGTGTTAAAAGGGCTTGCATTCTATTGCTCAGTGACTTGATATGGGCGTGAACGTCTTGCCAGAAGTCTATCATAACAGTCTCCAAGTTAGCGAAAAAGGGTTTACAAACCTCCAATAACGCCGCCATAATATCTATACTAGTAATGGAATCGTTGTTAAAGGGAGGGGATTCAGGCTTTGTATGGGGCATTTTAGCACCTACAGGTTACTTCTGGGTTATATTGTTGCGTCTTTTCCGCTTAGCTGGTAAAGGCTCTGGAGCCTGTGAGGGAACAATGTTTGAGCTGGTGATGGAGGTGTTTGTGGAATGTTCATTGGTAATACAAGGATTTTTATCAAAAACTACAAGGATCAGTATGGCTTACGGGGCGGAAATTTGGAGCTACCTCCAGATTAAAGCCTGGGTGATTAGGGGAGATGACCACCACTGCTGTATCAGAGGACCCTAAATGGTCATTAGTTACTATAAACGTTTGAACTTCATCACCAATTCTGTGGAGACAGTACCCATCGCTGAAGTGAGGAATGAGGTAATTGGGACTGTATGGCAAAGCCACTTGTCTCCAGATGTCTGGCGAGTTGCACAAGTCCTTTTCAGCATTTTAGGATGTACAGATTAAGCAAAGTAAAGGAAGCAAAAGTCGTACCATAAACTGGTACGCACCCAAAGTGAGGGACTGCGAATGACAGAGAGCCAAGGGTCATGCGAGTGCGCCCAGCCCAGCATCGTCCTGCCGCAGATGGGCCCACCCTTGACCTGGGCTTTGCCCGGGCGCTACCCACATGGCAGGAGCGAGCGTGGCGCTCTATAGCACCTTGGTGGCAAGCGCTCCTCTCCTTGCAATCAGCACTTCCTGGGATGAGAGGTTCTAGGCCTGGAAGTCCCTTGTCGCAGCTGGCCCCCAAAGACAGCGTGCATGTGATTTAACTCTGAATGAAAGTACACACAATGTTCTAATTAATTCGTTTTCCAGGTTGCAGTCTGCTGCTGACTGGATCTCATACCTGATATATAGAGGAGTATAGTGTAGTGCTCTATATAACTGTTGTCATCAGTTCATGAAAGGGGTGAACCCTGAACAGAATAAGAGTCCCATCCCGCCTTCACATTATCTAATCACTCCCAAAGATCCTTGCTCAAAAGCTAGTCGGTAATATGGGTCGTAATACTGAGCATGGAGTTACTTATTTCCAGTACCCAGCTACCATGAGTGTCAGACCCATAATGGGAAATAACATGTGGGACTTGAAGTATTTGAGAAATGTGCCACATATTCCTGGCTGCTTCAGTTCCAGTCACTTGCATGATGATTCAGAGCCAGACATGGCACTTCACATTACAGGGAATTCCGCCGTGGAGGGGCAAGGGGCGGGGTTAAAAGATCAGTGCAGGGGAACATGCAGAAAAAGGCGACAAGCTAACTCTGGCTCCCACTAACCCTATTACACTGCTTACAACTTTAGGGACTACACATACATGCAGTAGTGAACCCAGAGTGGGTTCATCACCTCACATGTTTCCCATTCCTCATACAGTCAGGGCACTGAGGAGCCCAGCCACAGCATACTGAACACATTTACCAGTGAGCAGTCTCCTCACTGGGGTTCTGCTAAAATGGTCTGCACCGCTGCCTATAATTCAGCTACCACCAACTGTTATTAGTTTTATGGGTATAGTAGTCACCAAAGCTAAGAGGAATACAGCAGAGACCTGGGCTTTGTTGTTGAAGAGGTACGCCATAACCACATGGTGTACTGGTCAAGAGACTTGAGAGACGGGTCTCTTGCACCAGAAAACATAGTGTGTCCGACAGAATGATAAAATGGGACACATGCCACATGGACACCGCTCCAAGGGACTTTCACACCGTCATCACTTGTGAAACCCTTCACCAACAGGTCATCCTGATGAGTTGCCAGAAAGAACATTCAATGCCAGCAGGACAGTCGAAGTGTGCAAGCACTCCGAAGTGGCCACAAGACAAAGTGTTATTCATAAGCAAATCAAATAAAGATGGTGTGGGCCTTGATGCATGTTAGAACGGTGTAGTGGGGGCACAAGTATTGTACAGGATGCTATTTAATGTAGGCCATAAGGGAGACAGGGTTACTCCTTGATTGCCTTTGCCATTTGGAGAGATAATAACTGCAATATAGTTGGATAAATTAAAGCAACTCATAGGAAAAACAATTTAGAGGCACAATTTCCTTTTAAAGGCACAAAAAGGCACAAGTAAAAGTGTGCCACATAGTAATTTGTTAGTAGTTAGGGATGTTGTACCCATGGGAAAGGCTTATTAGCAGTGAATTAAGCTAACTGAGTGTAGGTTTATGAAGATTGATAGACCTTGGCAGTTGAAACAAGGTAAACTTCTGCTGCCTGCATACGAATATGGCAATATAAGTCCTCTGATTGTGATAATGCAGTGTGTTCACGTCCCCTCCTTCAGAATATAGAAAAGGTCACTCCATCAATGAAAAACATCTTATTTTCGTTTAGCATGTGACGTACTTCCCCCCTTATAATTCGAAAACGATGGGCCACAAATACTGTTTTGCTTTATGTCTGGTTAAAATAAGTTCAGTGCTTATTAGTAATAACATTTATTATGTTATTAATAGAAATGTATTTCCTGAGGAACAGTGTACCTAGACCTGGTGTACTGGCTCATACCACATCAATGCTAATAACCCTTGTCTATTAAATATATTCATATTTATTTAGAATAATATGCCACAGATGACAGTACAATTACAGTCTATGAAATCAAGTGCCCTTTTTTATATTGTCAAATTCTCGCAGTTGGAATGTTTGATAACAAGTCTGCCATCTAAATTGGGGACAAAAGGTTATGAATTTCTGATGATTTGAAGAATCAATGATGCAGCACGTCAGCGTGTGTCAGTGTTAGTGCTGCCTTTTAAAGCTGGTGAGCAAAGCACCCCTGAGAGGAGGACACACTGATATGTTTACAACTAAGAGCACGCAGGATGATTTTCATGCAGGCTGCATGAAGAGCTTAGCTGCTTTCTGTAAATCCTGTGTATGTGGATTCTAGCCCCAGGAAAGGCTTTGGCTACGAGCAAGCCTGCAGTAGGAAAAGCTTCAAGCTTACCATGGGATCGGTATGGACAACTGTGGCATATCTGCTGTGTGGAAAACAGACCACTCTTCAGCCATGTAAACATTAGCCAATTCGGGATATGAAATAAGCAAAAGGAAACATATCAACGGGTACGGGGCTGAAAAACTGTTCTTCACTGCACCTTTTCAGTGCAGTGTTTTTGAACTTGCTAATGTTTCTTTTTTATTCAGAGATGGTCTACTGAGGCCGCCATCTTGGCTCACCCTTACCTATGATTGACCGTAAGAGCCATGTGCTGGGATTCATGTGTTCGGCAGTCACTACTCCTTGATGGTTTGTTGCTTATTTTATTTGCTCTAGCTCATGAAGGCTACTGTCTTTGTCATCCTCTTCTCTCATTTAGGCTTTGGGGCACTGTGTCCACACTACCAATCAGAAAGCGTTTGTGTCGATCCTGCCAGGTGATGGCTTGCTGAAAGCCACCATCGTGCATTCCTCCCTTGACTGTAACTGGCTCTGGCATTTGTGAGTGGAATTACATATCAATAGTTTATACTTGCTCAGCCGGAAATGGTTTGTACCGCTCTCCTGTTATATGCTGCCCTCTTCCTTCTTGAAGACTATGTTATCTTGGTCCCAAAGAAAACCACTGTCTGCATTCTGCCTGTTCTGCCTACTTTAGTCCACAGTCTTGCTTCACTCCCTACCTGTGATTAGCTCAGCAAGCCCCCTGACTGAAATCATATGATGTTTGTGGTCACTACTTCTGCCAAGACTGTTCACCAGAAACCTTTTCTCTTCCTCTTGTTCAGAAATGCTCTAATGGAGGCTCACATTTGTCTTGCCTCCTTACCTGTAAATGGCTGTGACAGTCACTCGATGGGAGCTCATGCTTAGTTTCCCTGGTAAATGCATTTTATTCCAGGGTGCTTGATCCTGGGTGCTTTGTGAAAGGCATCTTTCTGCCTGTCTGGATTGGTACAGGACAGGACCGGGACCATTCTGCTTTTTAGGTCCACACTTCTAGACAGCAAATGCAATCTCTGTTGCAAGTCATATTGTGGCTTACCATGGACATAGAGGGACTTGGAGCCCTTCCATTGCTTAACATAGGTTGGCTTTCCTTGCCACTCTCATTTGCCTGCCTCTTATTCATATGGCAGCTCCTCAACCTTGTGTTAGGCCCTCTCATGGAGCAGTGCCTCTTTGCTGTGTGTGTTTGTTGTTAAGGAACTACTTTTTTCTTTTTTGTGTAAGCACTCACAAAAAATGTATGTGTGTTTTCGGGCTTTTTCCCTCATGCACTTCTCTCTCCCTCCTTTGTGCTGCTGCATGTCCCTCTTCCTGTTGTTCTGTCCTGTGTTATTTATGCATCTCCCACCGTCTCCTTGTTGCTTCCATATCCCCTCTCCATCCTGTGTTGCTTTTGTGTCTCCTGCCTTCCCCGTGTTGCTTCTGTGTCCCTCCAAGTTCCTTTGTGTTACTTCCAAACTCCTGTTGATTTGCCCCTGTGGCTATCGCTCCCCTCCTCGCTTAAAAGAAAAAAAAAAACTTTTGCACATTTTGTTTTTAGTTACCAATTTGACACGGATCAGTAACTAAAAGCATAAAAAAAGCATAAAAAAAGCATCTGCGTCATTGTTTAGATTTTGTCAATGGGCACATGGGTGGAGCGCGTGCCTTCAAAATGATGACGGTGGCTGTGACACTATGTCTGTCTGTAGATGTAAAATTGTGTGTAAAAATGCATGCTACACATTGTTAATAATGCAGAAGAATATAAAGCTTTAAAACACTACTACAAATCCCTGACCGATTATTCTATAATCACTAAAATAAATAATAAAACTTTATGAATCAGGAATTTATTCAACCTGCACGACTTTCTGCTTCTTTCTGGAATTCTTCTCCATCATTGTTAACTAATTGTAGACACGATCCCTAATATTCTCCTTCTAAATTTTTCTTCTTCTTTAATTTGATGTTAAAATCTTTTTCCTCCTCTCTTATCTCTCACAGTCTGTACTCTCCTTTCTTTATATTCTTTAGTAATTTCATGCTCTCCTTTACTCAAACTACAGGCATATCCCACTTGGTATTTTTAGTTCCATGCTCAATTTGCGCAAATATTTCTGAAATTTACTACATTTCAAACCCTTATGAACATTTCCATCTTCAGTAATAGGCAGAAAAGTTAATTTCTGATAAATATACTAAAACATGCTGTACATAGCAGGCTATAGGAAATGGTAAGTTGCATGTAGGTGGAACCTTCTCCTGCAGAAGTTGCAAGAAAAGTGCACACAAAGCAGTTCTTAATATTCATTATTTCAATATTCTCCCTCAACATTTCAGGATAAATATTATCTTGAAATCCAATAACTAAACTTTTCCTGCGTATCAGTGTTTTATATTTCACTTCATTATGTACTGAAGTTAATTCAACTCTTGTGGAGATGTATCTTAAAGGAGAAAGTAGCCACAACAGCAGGCCGACTAAAATTATTAATGTTATTAATAAGGCAATCAAACTAATAATCTACAGCATTTGCTGTACTCCATTTTCTATTGAAACTCAAACCAAATTATTGTGAAACTCCAGAAATTGAAATTAACAAGCATTTTCTTTAGAACAATAATAGGATTCTTTCTTCTTTTCTTCTTCTTTTGTTTGAAAAAAATAAAACAAAATTTACAAAAAAATATTTTTCAAAGGTTCATCTCAGTGCATGCTCTTAAAAAGATTCTATTTTATTCTTTTAGAATTTTCTTAAGGTTGTTTTTCTTCTTCTGATTCACTGATAGGTTCACTTTCAAAAGTGTATTGACAACTATTTATTGGATTGTAGATCTCTGATTCTGACTCTTCTTCCTCAGACACTGTAAATAAATATACAATTCAGGTTATGCATACTTGGCATTTGGTTTCTTGCTGATCTTTTAGCAACTGGTGATTCACTTTCACTGTTTTCTGAGTTAATTACCTTTGCTTCTTTTTTGATTTATTTTAGTCTCTCTTGTTGACAATGCTTTCTTTTGCAAATTCTTTTCAGTGACTTGTTTCTTCAGCGTTTTATTTTGCACCCGTAATCACCATTAATCTTCTCTGTTCACTGATGAAGTGAAACAAAATTGATCAGTTTCAACTGCATATCTCACTGTGAACTGTTTTCCTGCTCTGGTGGTTATTGTAACTCAAATTTTCATCTGAAGTCTGTGGTGGTTTGAATCAGAGACTACTTCTTCTTGTGCCACTCATGCCTTTGACGTTGACATTGTAACAGCTTTTCACTCTGATCCTCGCTTTAAAACTGGACAGCACAACTGGTAGCGGTACCAGGATCTTCACCATAACTTTCACTTTCACCAATCTGGACTTCTATGACTTCATTATCTTCACCAGTTTCACCGTCCGTTTCAAAATTTCCAAAATGTTCATGCTGCGAACTTGAGCTTGACTCTGTGTGACTCAGTGTTATTTTTCCTCTCTTCATCCGCCTCCTTCACTCTTTTCATGTGAGCGTTTATAACAGTGTTTGCTGTCAGGATCATTTGATATGGCCTGTTAAGCCTGGCATCCTTGGCGTGGTTTACCCCCTAACTTTTTGTCTTAGAACCACTTGTTTTACTGACTTCGTTTTTACTGGCCAGTGCTAAAGTTTTTACTGCTGACCAGCGCTAAAGTACAGGTGCTCTCTCCTTAAAACATGGTACTATTGGCTGATACCCAATTTGTCATATTTGATTTACTTGTATATCCCTAGTAAAGTGGCACCACCTGTGTCCAGCGCCTGTAAATTAAATGCTACTAGTGGGCCTGCAGCACTGATTATGCTACCCACCTAAGTAGCACTTTAAACATGTCATAAGCCTGCCATCAAAGCCTATGTGTGCAGTTTTAAACTGCCATTTGGACCTGACAAAATAAACCTTTTGCCAGGCTCAAACCTTCCTTTTTTTTATACATGTATGTCACCCCTAGGATAGGCCCTGGATAGCCTAGAGAGCAAGGTGCAGTGTATTTAAAAAGTAGGACATGTGCTTTTAAGCTTTACATGTCCCTATCACATTTAATAAGATGTAATTTCCTATTGGGAGCAGGAACTAGTTCATGTTTGGTGTCTTTGGAATTGTAATGAAAAATCCTAACCTATGGTGAAGTCAGATTTTAAATTACAAGTTTGAAAATGTCACTTTTAGGAAGTTGGGATTTTCCTGGCTTAGCCATTTGGTCCCTGCAGCCTGTCTATTCCTCCTAGACAGCCACAAACAATAGGGAGCTTAAGTGTGTCTGGATGGGCCATCACTGGCAGGATGGGAGGGAGGAGCTGGGCGCAGCCCCACTTACACTTGAATAGGCTGTGTCCTGATTCCACACAAAGGACTGCATACCCCCTGTAGTTAGCCGGCTTTACTATAACAGAGAATATTTCAATACAATTTCAAGGACACCAAACATGAACTCGTAGCCTATTCCCATTTGAAAATTACAGCTTATTAAATGCAATATGGTAACTCCAGTGCTATCCTATGGGAGAAATAGGCCTTGCTATAGTAAAAAACGATCTTGAGAGTTTTTCACTATCAGGACAGGCAAAACTTAAAAGTTCATGTCCTACTTTTTAAATATACTGCATCCTGCCCTCTGGGCTGTCTAGGTCCTACCCTAGGGGTGACTTATATGCATTTAAAGGGATGGTTTCGACCGGGCAAGAGGTTTATTTTGCCAGGTTGAAATGGCAGTTTAAAACTGCCCACAGAGGCTGCAGTGGCAGACCTGTGACATCTTTAAGCTACTTAAGTGGGTGTCACAATCAATGCTGCAGGTCCACTAGTTGCATCTCATTTACAGGCCCTGGATACATATAGTACCACTTTACTAGCGACTTACAAGTAAATTAAATATGCCAATTGTGTGAGCCAATTTTACCATGTTTTAAGGAGTATGCACATGTACTTTAGCACTGGTTAGCAGTGGTAAAGTATGCAGCGTCCTAAGGCCAGCAAAAACGAGTTCGGCAAAAATAAGGGGAGGAAGGCAAAAAGTTTGGGGGAAGACCACCCTAAGGCTGACAGGTCTAACAAAGACAATCACCAAAATGTATTTCAAGCTATTGTAAACTGGCATCTACGCAAAATCTGCTTCGAGTCTTGTAAATGGGCCCTCTGATTTTCCAATGTGGTTCATGATAGTTATTGTTCTCTTACCCTTATTATTTTTCTGACACACCACACAGCACACATACAAACTCTCAGCGACATTTCTAAAACTTGTATTTCTCAAATATTTCTTTAAAATCCTGACCAAAGCATCCCTCCTGAGTGCGATTGTCCATGGAAGTGTCTAGCTATGGGATATAACATCGCATCAGGTAGAACATACTTATGATCAGCGGTAATGTACAAATCTTGATTTTTTCTGTAACCTAATTTTTCCCATTGCTTTTTTTTATCTTCTGTAGCTTCCTCCTGAAGATCCCTCAATTCACTTAGAGAAGTTTCAATAGAACTCAATAAGAAACAATTCACATTTTCTTCAATTTGCATAGAATATATTCTTGATTCATCATTTTCAGTTTCTTGATCCACTGTCTCATCCTCTTGTGCACAATATCTGGCCACTTGACCTGCATAATTATTTCCCAGATTGACAATATCTTTTCCATCCTTACTGGCAGCGTACCTGACCACAGAAATCTCTATTTGCTGCTGCATTGCTTTCAATGAGATCTTACCTATATAGCACAGTATCACTTGAACCGAGCATCCTGGCACTGTGATAGACATCAAAAACACACACTAAAAGGGCCCACAGATCCCATCAGAAAGAAACCTGAACAACATCTTAGTCAGTTAAACCAATTCGGCTCCATTCTTCTTCGGACAGCGAGAAAAGCCAGGTTATTAAAAGTTTACTGAAATCTGCTTCCTTTTCCACCAGTTTCAGGGAGAGGGGAGCCGATTCCAAGTTTTGGAGCTCAGAATAATAAATAATTTACCACCTCTCGATTTTAGCCTGATGTTAAGTATGTGGAGAAGATTAGCATTGGATGATCTCAATGATCTTTGTGTGCTTTGATGCACAAAACAAACTGTGAGATATTTTGGGCTTATTAAATGGAAAGCGCTAAAAACTATAGCCAGGGATTTGAAAAACACCAGCTTATGGCTAGGTAGCTAGTGCAGTTCCCTCAGCCCCTTAGATACTGCACTTTTGTGGGGAAGCTTATGTAAAGACTGTTTTCAATGGGAACTCCAGAAGATGTCAGGAAATCCCTCTGTGACTAGAGTTGACCAAGTTCATGGACTACATCAAAACCATACTGGTTCAGGTGTGGCCGGTGCAGGTAGGAGCGGTGAGACGGGGTGGGGTGGGGGGGGGGGGGGCAAAGGGAGGAAGTTGACATATGACGGAATAGGGAAAATAAAATTAAAAAAATAAATAAAACTACTTACCTTGCGCTCGCTGCATAGCGCAAGGTAAGTGGTTTTCTATTTTAAATTTTTTATTTTCCCTATTCCATCGTCTGTAGACTCTCCCCGCCCCGCCCACCGCTCTTACCTACAGCGGCAGCAGCTGCACTGGTTGTCTATATCAATTGTCACATTCACATTTTCTGACAAGCAACAAGATCTTGTCAATGCAACCACGTTTGCCACCTGTGCTGAAGTTACATTTGGCAGATATGATACTTCCAGAATTTTATAAATGGAACATACTGCATAGGCAGCCTTTAATGCTCCATATTGGTTTCTCAAAAATATCCATCAATAAAAAGTCAGAACAGCAATTTCAAGAGGAGTTTGTTTGATATGTGGTCTTGGTTTGGTACATAATTCTGTAACTGCTATGCAGTCATGCTCATGTTCATCATCATGATCATCATTCCTGCCTTCACAACCGTTTTTTGTTGTTGTAAATTTGTTTATTGAATTTCACTGAATGCAAGTCAATAACAACAATAGTTGGGATGTGAATTCGTAAGTTGTACAGTGCATACAGTTGCCCCGTCCCTTCCTGCCCTGACATTCGCAGATATAAAACCCAACCCACATAATAAGGCAACAATGATTACAATGGTAAAAGCAGCATCTCAGGTCTGACATGATATATCCATAGTTATAGTCAACATGCAGGCATTGAAAACAAAGTGGCCAGAGTCTCAGCAGAATCCATGCCACCCCCAAATAGTGCCTCAGCGTGCAGCGGCGAGGGACTCATCCAGTGATGCTGAGGAGAAGGCGTGCGCCAGCAGATAGTTAAGTAAAGGATACCAAATGCCTCAAGGTTGGGAAGTGGGCAGCAGAAGTTCGGCATATAATGTCACTTGTTGATGGCAGTAGCTTAGATCTGTGGGCCAGTCCTTGAATTTAGGTGCCCGCCCAATCCCCCAACATCAGGCAACTCGTATCTTAGCAAGTAATAGTGACAGCGCCACACACATCCTCTAGGCAGCATCCAAGTCTTTAAAGTGCCCAAGAATAGCCATAAGGAGGGTAACCGAGAGATCTTCCTCAATCATGGTGGAGATAGCAGCATGCACTTCCTGTCAAAAGTACTGCACCGGTCCACAGGACCAAGCCAGTTGGAGGGAATCAGCACCGGCCATCCCACATCTGGCGCATGTATCAACTGGCCTAAGTGCAAATCTACGCATTCTGGCATTTGGTTTCTTGCTGATCTTTTAGCAACTGGTGATTCACTTTCACTGTTTTCTGAGTTAATTACCTTTGCTACTTCTTTGATTTATTTTAGTCTCTCTTGTTGACAATGCTTTCTTTTGCAAGTTCTTTTCAGTGACTTGTTTCTTCAGCGTTTTATTTTGCACCTGTAATCACCATTAATCTTCTCTGTTCACTGATGAAGTGAAACAAAATTGATCAGTTTCAACTGCATATCTCGCTGTGAACTGTTTTCCTGCTCTGGTGGTTATTGTAACTCAAATTTTCATCTGAAGTCTGTGGTGGTTTGAATCAGAGACTACTTCTTCTTGTGCCACTCATGCCTTTGATGTTGACATTGTAACAGCTTTTCACTCTGATCCTCGCTTTAAAACTGGACAGCACCAATGGTAGCGGTACCAGGATCTTCACCATAAGTTTCACTTTCACCAATCTGGACTTCTATTACTTCATTATCGTCACCAGTTTAACCGTCTGCTTTAAAATTTCCAAAATGTTCATGCTGCGAACTTGAGCTTGACTCTGTGTGAATCAGTGTTTTTTTCCACTCTTCACCCGCCTCCTTCACTCTTTTCATGTGAGCGTTTATAACAGTGTTTGCTGTCAGGATCATTTGATATGGCCTGTTAGGCCTGGCATCCGTGGCGTGGTTTACCCGCTAACATTTTGTCTTAGAACCACTTGTTTTACTGACTTCGTTTTTACTGGCCAGTGCTAAAGTTTTTACTGCTGACCAGCGCTAAAGTACAGGTGCTCTCTCCTTAAAACATGGTACTATTGGCTGATATCCAATTTGTCATATTTGATTTACTTGTATATCCCTAGAAAAGTGGCACCACCTGTGTCCAGCGCCTGTAAATTAAATGCTACTAGTGGGCCTGCAGCACTGATTATGCTACCCACCTAAGTAGCACTTTAAACATGTCATAAGCCTGCCATCAAAGCCTATGTGCGCAGTTTTAAATTGCCATTTGGACCTGACAAAATAAACCTTTTGCCAGGCTCAAACCTTCCTTTTTTTTATACATGTATGTCACCCCTAGGATAGGCCCTGGATAGCCTAGAGAGCAAGGTGAAGTGTATTTAAAAAGTAGGACGTGTGCTTTTAAGCTTTACGTGTCCCTATCACATTTAATAAGATGTAATTTCCTATTGGGAGCAGGAACTAGTTCATGTTTGGTGTCTTTGGAATTGTAATGAAAAATCCTAACCTATGGTGAAGTCGGATTTTAAATTACAAGTTTGAAAATGCCACTTTTAGGAAGTTGGGATTTTCCTGGCTTAGCCATTTGGTCCCTGCAGCCTGTCTCTGGATCACATGACTGGTATAGTGAACAGTTGTGTATTCCTCCTGACAGCCACAAACAATAGGGAGCTTAAGTGTGTCTGGATGGGCCATCACTGGCAGGATGGGAGGGAGGAGCTGGGTGCAGCCCCACTTACACTTGAATAGGCTGTGTCCTGATTCCACACAGAGGACTGCATACCCCCTGTAGTTAGCCGGCTTTACTATAACAGAGGATATTTCAATACAATTTCAAGGACACCAAACATGAACTCGTAGCGTATTCCCATTTGAAAATTACAGCTTATTAAATGCAATATGGTAACTCCAGTGCTATCCTATGGGAGAAATAGGCCTTGCTATAGTAAAAACGAACTTGAGAGTTTTTCACTATCAGGACAGGCAAAACTTAAAAGTTCATGTCCTACTTTTTAAATATACTGCATCCTGCCCTCTGGGCTGTCCAGGTCCTACCCTAGGGTTGACTTATATGCATTTAAAGGCATGGTTTGGACCTGGCAAGAGGTTTATTTTGCCAGGTTGAAATGGCAGTTTAAAACTGCACACAGAGGCTGCAGTGGCAGACCTGTGACATCTTTAAGCTACTTAAGTGGGTGTCACAATCAATGCTGCAGGTCCACTAGTTGCATCGCATTTACAGAACCTGGATACATATAGTACCACTTTACTAGCGGCTTACAAGTAAATTAAATATGCCAATTGTGTGAGCCAATTTTACCATGTTTTAAGGAGTATGCACATGTACTTTAGCACTGGTTAGCAGTGGTAAAGTATGCAGCGTCCTAAGGCCAGCAAAAACGAGTTCGGCAAAAATAAGGGGAGGAAGGCAAAACGTTTGGGGGAAGACGACCCTAAGGCTGACAGGTCTAACAAGGACAATCACCAAAATGTATTTCAAGCTATTATAAACTGGCATCTACGCAAAATCTGCTTCGAGTGTTGTAAATGGGCCCTCTGATTTTCCAATGTGGTTCATGATAGTTATTGTTCTCTTACCCTTATTATTTTTCTGACACACCACACAGCACACATACAAACTCTCAGCGACATTTCTAAAACTTGTATTTCTCAAATATTTCTTTAAAATCCTGACCAAAGCATCCCTCCTGAGTGCGATTGTCCATGGAAGTGTCTAGCTATGGGATATAACATCGCATCAGGTAGAACATACTTATGATCAGCGGTAATGTACAAATCTTGATTTTTTTCTGTAACCTAATTTTTCCCATTGCTTTTTTTTATCTTCTGTAGCTTCCTCCTGAAGATCCCTCAATTCACTTAGAGAAGTTTCAATAGAACTCAATAAGAAACAATTCACATTTTCTTCAATTTGCATAGAATATATTCTTGATTCATCATTTTCAGTTTCTTGATCCACTGTCTCATCCTCTTGTGCACAATATCTGGCCACTTGACCTGCATAATTATTTCCCAGATTGACAATATCTTTTCCATCCTTACTGGCAGCGTACCTGACCACAGAAATCTCTATTTGCTGCTGCATTGCTTTCAATGAGATCTTACCTATATAGCACAGTATCACTTGAACCGAGCATCCTGGCACAGCGATAGACATCAAAAACACACACTAAAAGGGCCCACAGATCCCATCAGAAAGAAACCTGAACAACATCTTAGTCAGTTACACCAATTCGGCTCCATTCTTCTTCGGACAGCGAGAAAAGCCAGGTTATTAAAAGTTTACTGAAATCTGCTTCCTTTTCCACCAGTTTCAGGGAAAGGGGAGCCGATTCCAAGTTTTGGAGCTCAGAATAATAAATAATTTACCACCTCTCGATTTTAGCCTGATGTTAAGTATGTGGAGAAGATTAGCATAGGATGATCTCAATGATCTTTGTGTGCTTTGATGCACAAAACAAACTGTGAGGTATTTTGAGCTTATTAAATGGAAAGCGCTAAAAACTATAGCCAGGGATTTGAAAAACACCAGCTTATGGCTAGGTAGCTAGTGCAGTTCCCTCAGCCCCTTAGATACTGCACTTTTGTGGGGAAGCTTATGTAAAGACTGTTTTCAATGGGAACTCCAGAAGATGTCAGGAAATCCCTCTGTGACTAGAGTTGACCAAGTTCATGGACTACATCAAAACCATACTGGTTCAGGTGTGGCCGGTGCAGGTAGGAGCGGTGAGGCAGGGCGGAGGGGGGGCTGGGGGGGGGGCACAGGGAGGAAGTTGACAGATGAAGGAATAGGGAAAATAAAATAAAAAAATAAATAAAACCACTTACCTTGCGCTCGCCGCATAGCGCAAGGTAAGTGGTTTTCTATTTTATAATTTTTTATTTTCCCTACTCCATCGTCTGTAGCCTCTCCCCGCCCACCGCTCTTACCTACAGCGGCAGCAGCTGCACTGGTTGTCTATATCAATTGTCACATTCACATTTTCTGACAAGCAACAAGATCTTGTCAATGCAACCACGTTTGCCACCTGTGCTGAAGTTACATTTGGCAGATATGATACTTCCAGAATTTTATAAATGGAACATACTGCATAGGCAGCCTTTAATGCTCCATATTGGTTTCTCAAAAATATCCATCAATAAAAAGTCAGAACAGCGATTTCAAGAGGAGTTTGTTTGATATGTGGTCTTGGTTTGGTAGTTAATTCTGTAACTGTTATGCAGTCATGCTCATGTTCATCATCATGATCATCATTCCTGCCTTCACAACCGATTTGTGTTGTTGTAAATTTGTTTATTGAATTTCACTGAATGCAAGTCAATAACAACAATAGTTGTGATGTGAATTCGTAAGTTGTACAGTGCATACAGTTGCCCCGTCCCTTCCTGCCCTGACATTCGCAGATATAAAACCCAACCCACATAATAAGGCAACAATGATTACAATGGTAAAAGCAGCATCTCAGGTCTGACATGATATATCATAGTTATAGTCAACATGCAGGCATTGAAAACAAAGTGACCAGAGTCTCAGCAGTATCCATGCCACCCCCAAATAGTGCCTCAGCGTGCAGCGGCGAGGGACTCATCCAGAGATGCTGAGGAGAAGGCGTGCGCCAGCAGATAGTTAAGTAAAGGATACCAAATGCCTCAAGGTTGGGAAGTGGGCAGCAGAAGTTAGGCATATAATGTCACTTGTTGATGGCAGTAGCTTAGATCTGTGGGCCAGTCCTTGAATTTAGGTGCCCGCCCAATCCCCCAACATCAGGCAACTCGTATCTTAGCAAGTAATAGTGACAGCGCCACATACATCCTCTAGGCAGCATCCAAGTCTTTAAAGTGCCCAAGACTAGCCATAAGGGGGGTAACCGAGAGATCTTCCTCAATCATGGTGGAGATAGCAGCATGCACTTCCTGTCAAAAGTAATGCACCGGTCCACAGGACCAAGCCAGTTGGAGGGAATCAGCACCGGCCATCCCACATCTGGCGCATGTATCAACTGGCCTAAGTGCAAATCTACGCATTCTGGCATTTGGTTTCTTGCTGATCTTTTAGCAACTGGTGATTCACTTTCACTGTTTTCTGAGTTAATTACCTTTGCTACTTCTTTGATTTATTTTAGTCTCTCTTGTTGACAATGCTTTCTTTTGCAAGTTCTTTTCAGTGACTTGTTTCTTCAGCGTTTTATTTTGCACCTGTAATCACCATTAATCTTCTCTGTTCACTGATGAAGTGAAACAAAATTGATCAGTTTCAACTGCATATCTCGCTGTGAAATGTTTTCCTGCTCTGGTGGTTATTGTAACTCAAATTTTCATCTGAAGTCTGTGGTGGTTTGAATCAGAGACTACTTCTTCTTGTGCCACTCATGCCTTTGATGTTGACATTGTAACAGCTTTTCACTCTGATCCTCGCTTTAAAACTGGACAGCACCACTGGTAGCGGTACCAGTAGTGTGCCCTGTCGTGGAGTTTGCAATGGATAATGCAGAGTCTGCTACTGGATGCTATCTGCCCCGTCTGTACACCGCAATACTTCCACTGCCCGTCTGTGAGGACCTCTCCAATTTCTATTTCCCACTGGGACCTTGCCTGCCTCCGATAACTAGGGGCCTGTGCATTACTTTACAATAAGGAAACCAGGTGACGTGTAACAGTGGCTTGGAGCAGGGTATGGAGGGTATTAAAGATGGGAGGTTCAGCAGGAAAGTCTGGTATAGCAGCCTTGGTATTAAGTTTCAGATGAATGTAAGTAAGGACCTCCAAAGGGTGCGGCTGGCGCTTTGCGCATTAAATTGGCCTGTGAGTTGAAGAGACCATCACAGTACAAATTACGCCAGGATATGAAACCACGCCGTTTGAGCTGAAGCCTGCACAGGTACTCATGGGTGACTGGTAGCAAAGGATGGTAGGTTAGTTGGACCAAAGAGGAGTATAGGACTGTCTTACCTCTGAAATATTCTGTGCCAAGCACTTAATGTCTATGTCTATGTAGGGGTATTTGTAGAGCGCACTGTTACTCCCAAGAGTGTCCTGGCCCTAAAAGCCTGAAAGGAGAGCAGCGGGGAGGAAAGATTATTGGCAAGAATAGAGCCAAGTTTTCAGTTTCTTTCGAAACAGAGGGGTCGATTCAATGCTTCTTAAGTGAAAGTGCATTTTGTTCCAGAGGACAGGACCAAGGTAAGAGAGAGCCTTGCCCCCTGTCCTCGACTTTCTAACTCGGGGGTGATAGCTAGCAACAGGTCGGAAGAACAGAGAGTTCTACGTGGGGTATAGAATGCGATTTTCTGTTTGAGATACTCTGGTCCGGACCCATACAGGGCTTTCTGGGTAATGAGTAAGGTCTTAAAGGTTATTCTTTTCCTTACTGGGAGCCAGTGAAGGTACATGCCACTGTGGACGAGTCAATAGAGGGAGTGCCAGATGAGGTGCCCAAAAAGGAGGGCGGATGAATCGGTGCCATGTACCCTTTCATGTACCCTTGCTCGATGCGGAAGCAATGGAGAGAGATGGTATCAGTGAACAACATGATGAGCCTGAGCACACAGGTAGTAAAGCTCCATGTCCGGGGCTTCAAACCCTCCCTTAGAAAAGGGTAAGGTGAGGGTATCCCATTGTATGCTAGGCTGTCTTCCCACCTAAACGTATCAGCTGTGTTTTAAGTGCCTGAAAAATGTGCGATTCAGCGGGATAGGGATGTTCAAGAAGAGATGTAATAGCTTAAGCAAAAGTACCATTTTGATTAGGGCGATGCTGCCTGCTAACGACAGCGGCAGATAGACCCAGCCCCAGCGAGTAATGCGATCAGTGAGAGCGGAAAGGGCCATACCATAATTAGAACGTATCACTTGCTCCCTGTTCCGGGAGACCACAATCCCCAGATACTTAAGTTCTGCCTGGCACCACTGCAGAGGAAAGTCCGGGGTGAATGGTATGGTGGCCGGAGAGGGTAAAGAGTTGTGATTTTTCCCAATTGATCTGAACACCTGATATCCCACTGAACCGGACCCCCCCAATATCATTTAGACTGAGATGCGGGTCTCGAAGAAAGAGGGTCATATCGTCCCCATAAAAGGAAATCAGCAGATGGCAACTAGAGTAACACAGGGCATAGGCACGATAGTGTTGGCAATTTGGTGGTCAGCAGCTCAACTACTAGAGCAAAAAGTAAAGGTGATAGCAGGCAGCCCTGCTGTGTACCTTGAGTGATTACAAAAGGGTGAAAGATTGCACCATTAATGTGCACTTTGGCAACTGGATGGGAATAGAGGAGTGCAATCCATGACAAAAAGGTGTGGGGGAGTCCTATCTGGCATAAAAGCCATCAGGAAGTCCCATTTGAGAGAATCGAAGGCCTTAGTGGCATCTAAAAAGACTGCCACTGTGGCCAAGTCCAGACCAGTGGCGGCTCCTCCACAGTGGCGGAGGAGCGTTGCCCTACTGCCTGGCTGAGAGCCAGCAAATGTAAAATAAAACGATGTTCTTGCATTGTTTTATTTTACATTTGCTGGCTCTTAGCCAGCGGTGTTGGGAGGGGCGAGCCTAGGCATGGGAGGGGGAGAAGGAGTGCTATGTGCAATCCACTCCCTAAGTGCGTATATGTGTTTTGGCCAGCCGCCACAGGCTGACCAAAACACACATGCGCACTTAGGTTTTCTCCAGCCCAGCTGCAAACCCCACAGACTCCCTGGTCTGAGCATGGCATCTTTCCTGCCTGCTCAGACAAATCCCTGCACTGCTCTGCAGCACGGGAATTGGATGGGAGTCTAGGTCCCAGGGGCTGCTGGTACGAGCTGGAAGAGGCAAGGCGGAGCGATGAGATGCGGCGCTGGAGGCGGCCAGCAGCAAATGGTAAGTTCATTTTCTTAAATATTGAATCCCCCTTCCGCGTGACACCTCCCAAGCGACCCCACCTGCCCCACCATCCTTTGTTTATGGCGGCCACCGCTGGTCCAGACTGATATCCTGCAGCACTGCCAATAGTGTTCTCAAGTTCTAATAGGTGGATTGTCTGGGGATGAAACCCTGCTAGTCAGGACGGACCAGAAATGGCATGAGGAGGGTCAACCAATTAGCAAGCAACTTAGCTAAGATTTTAATGTCGCAATTGATCAGGGTAAGCAATCTATAAGACTCACATTGATCTGGAGGTTTACCTGGTTTATGTAGAGTGATAATCAGGGATTCGTGCATGGAAGGGTGGAGCTGCCCCTCCCCCCTCACTTCTTGAAAGACAGTAAGCAGGACCGGAGCCAAGAGGTCCGCATAGGCCTTGTACAATTCCTCACATAGCCCATCGGGCCCCGGCACCTTCCCAGCCTTAAACTGCTGTATTGCCTCTATGACCAAATCTTTATCAAGAAAAGTGCTTTGTGCGTCTCTGAGCCATCCCTGTGCCAGGTCCTCTAAGTATGAGCCCACCTCGATATGGTCCCTCCATCGTGAAGTGTAGAGAGAGCTATAGAAGGACAAAATGTTAAAAAGGATGCTGGGGGATCAACACCCAGCTGATCCTGCTCCCCTCGAATATTCAAGATATAAGTGGTCACGGGATGCCTTATCATAGTAGCTAGGGTTTTGGCCGGGCGTTCGCCTTCTCCATAAGCCCACAAAGTTGCATATTAAAGGCAAAAGAGGCACTCTCTATTGGCCACCTCATGGAACTCCGTAAGCACTGTCTTTAATTGTTGGGCTGGCAGGGAGTCCACAACAGGGTGTCCTGTTGAGTTTCTAATTGCTTAAGTTCCCTCTCCAAGATCTAAGCGATCTCTTAAGGAGCGCAGTACTCTCCCACTTTTGGCAAGGCAAAGCCCTCAGATGGTGACCTTAAAGGCCTCCCATACCGTTCCAGCAAGAAGCACTGTTCCAGCATTTCTTGTAAAGAATTTGTAGATATCCTGCCCAAGCTCTTCTTCAAATTGATGGTCTTGTAGTGTGAATGGAGGTGCGCCAGTTAGCACCCAAGGGTATCTGTAAAGAAATGGATAACTCAAGCAATACAGGGGAATACTCTGAGTAGGTACATGCCAGATGGGTAACCTCCCGCACCCAGGATCACACCCCTCTGGAGACCAACAAATAGTTCAAAAGGGACCAGCCCCCATGTACCCCAAAATAGAAAGTTCCTTCTTTGGCATGTGGGTGGCGTATTCCCCATATGTCTAGCAGTTCATGGTCCCTCATAATATCTTGAAGGTGGCGTGAGGTATTACTGCGGTCTGTCTTCACAACTTTTGTATGGAATCGGAAGCAATGTTGCAGGATTCAAGGAGTTACACATCCTAAGCAAGGTGTTTTCTGCTGCCAGCATGACTTATTCATATCTGGTCAATCAGCTGTTTGTCATGTGCTGAGCTCTTGTACATGTCAATAAGATCTCAACTGACTGCGGGACATCTACAATTAAAGTATGTCCAATCACTGTTCCTTCACTCTGTTTAATTGTAATGCAACAGCTGCAACCAATTTCAAATAACCAGAAAGACTTACAGCTACTAAATCCAATACAGCTGACAGGTAAGCCACTCTTCTCAAGGCTTTATCATGATTTTGAGTAAGAATTGAAAATGAACACCCACCTTTATCATGACAGAAAAGAAAGAAAGTCAAATTGTAGTCAAACATTCCAAGGGTGGCTACGTTACGGTAACTTTTCCTCAATACCTGGAATGCCTCTAAACACTCTTTGTCAAATGGTAACAGATCCTTTATAGCACTGTGAGTCAACTTTATTAAAGGTTTGTCAATCAAGGTAAAGCTTGGAATCCACTGGCGACAATAGCCAACAATTCCCAGGAGCATCCTCTCCTCCCTCTGGGTGGTTGTGGATTCATTTTCAGAAGTTCAGAAATGCGTTCTCATGAGATTTCGCTTGCTCTTTTTCAAAGTGATGACCAAGATAATTGACTTCATTTTTACAATACTGCATCCTTGTTGGAGAACCCTTATGATCACTATTAGCTAAATGATTCCGAAAGCAATTGTGTCGAGTTTACAGCCTTTTTGTGTCTTGGATGTTGCAAGTATGTTATCAAAATACTGCTCCAAGAATGAGTTACAGGGCAACCTCAAATTTTCTAGATCATTCTTTTGGATTTGACTAAAAATTAAAGTACTCCCAGTATATCTTTGTGGAATTCTGCACCAAAGAAGAACGTTATTTTGGAATTGTAATGTAAAGAGGTACTTGCTCTCTTCGTAGAGAGGTATGGAGAAGAATGCCTGTACACCTTTCTGCATTTGATGGAATTTGAAACAGAATTACTGCTGGATTTGGTACCACTGGGCAACAAGGGATGGCAGTTTAATATTTTTTCTTAAATCCTTTACAATTTTCCATTCTCCATTCAGTTTCTTTGTCTTCATCGCGGGAGAGTTGCATGGGATACCAAACTCTTCCTCAATAATTCCCCGCTCATTCATTTTCTTAAGGTCAGGTTTAATTCCTTCTTCTGCCTCTTTGGAAAGTCTATAGTATGGCAGTATTATCTTTTACACTTTTTATTAATCCTATCTCTTTACCAGATAAATTCTACACCTCTTCTTTGACAGCATGTCTTAAATCCAGAGGTTGGTCATCTTTAGTCAAGACTGGGAACAATTGCATTTTTGAATCTTGAATTTCAAACACTGAATCCTTATTGTGGGTTTCAGTTGCAACACCGTCCGGTGTGCAGTAAATCACACAGTTCGTTTTGCATAACATGTCTGTACCTAGCAAATTTACAGGACTTGAATCACACAAAATGAATTGAGGTTTACTTTTTATTTGTCCCAATTTTAACTGAGACAGCTGCTGTAACCTAGATAACAATTTGTTTATTACTGATTCCTACAACTTGGACATGTCTACCTCAGAGGGTTGGGTTTGGGACTTCCACAGAACAAACTGTAGAATGGGTATCTTGCATATCTATTAAGAAAGAAACATGGTGGCCCTTGACTTCACCATCAATAAATGGGCCACTTTGGTCTACCTGTAGGACTGTTTCAAGTAGGTAATCCTCCTCCCCTCTCAGGTACCGTCATTGGGAATTCGTTTTTGAAGAAAACTGAGGAAAATCATTCCTTAGAATCAATGGAATTTGTTGGTACCCAGGAATGTTTGGTGTTTTATTTTTAATATTATGCTGCAACACTGGGACTGAAGGCATTGTCATGCAAAACGGTTTCTGATCAGGCATACTCTGCACAGAAGTCGATTGGGCTGAAACCACTGGCAGTGTGCCTTTCTGCACCAGGAGAACAAATTGATTTTGAATTCTATTTGGATGTTGTCTACATTCCTGTTTCCAATGCTCGATTTTACCACAGAAATGACAAGCAGTGTTCCTCAGCGGCTTTTCAACATTTGCATTTATTCCAGAATTGTTCATCATTACTATTTCATGACCTTGCATTTACATCGACCATTTCCCATTCTCACAACTTGCATTGGAGACATATAATTCACTCTAACATTTCCAGATTGCACATAGTCCAAATCGGAACCCATCAATTGATTTCGGGCCCTCCTTTCAAATTGCCTTCTCCTTGATTTTCATCTGCTTTGCTTTGAACCAATCACTACTGTATTTGGCAAGCTTCAAAATCTCTTCTGTACTCTTTCTCTGCCAGCACATTTCACTTTGCTGTATGTGATTACTAAGCTCAGGATGCAGACACATAGCAAAGGCAGAAATGAAACCACTAACACCATCTTTCTCGGGATCCTCGACTCTGCTATGCATCTTAAAAATCTGCATTAGCCTCTCATAATAAGCATCCACTGACTCTTTTGGCTCTTGTGAACTTCTCAAAATCTTTGACCATTTAATATCCTTTTCAGGCACCTTCTGTTTAAAATGCTCCATCACCTGTCTATATTTGTTAGCTACCTCCTCAGAAGAACCACTATTAGGTGCAACCCTAACTGGTTCTTCAGTTGGCCAAGCAACAGCAACCTTACATTCAGACCACAAGTCACTAGAAACTTCAGTTTCAAACAATTAATTCAAATCGGTCCTCAACCTTTTCAAAATCGTTGTCAACCTATAAACTTCCTTGTACCACCTTGCGGGCTCATCTCGCATTTTTGGAAAATTTGCAGTAAAGGCATACAGATCAGTTCTTATCCAAGGCACAAGCACTAAATTCCCTCCGTAATACCTCTTTCAATGGAAACTCTAAAATTGTCCCTGCTTCGGGATCATTAACGGATCCCTCTGCATTCCTTTCTGCCTCTGTAGCTTTCTTTTTACTTACTGTTTCTCTTTTTCATCTTTCTTTATATTTTTTCAAGTCACACCATTCGCTCGTCATTTCCATTAAATCATTAATCTGAGTTCTCTTAATCATTAAATTCAATTTCTTTATTTCATCATAGGTCAAATCCATTTTATAATTCTTTCTCACATTTTGCATTTTGCTTATGTCAACTTCACATTCATCAGCCATTTCTTCTATTTTATTGTGTGCTTCATTTGCATGTTTGGCTGATTCTTTAATCGCGTACCTCATTTCATCAATATTGTAGTTCAGTAATCTGTTTAAATCAATTGTCCCTCGTAACATCTCTCCAAGTTCAATATTTAAAAGACCCACATTAATAACTATCTCCTTCGCTCCTTGACAGCAACTATATTTACATGTGCAGCAGTTTGAGTTTGAAAAACAGCTAGGGTATCACTGTTAGCAGTCGGCAATGCTGTCATTGCCTTCTCAGGTGGGGCACTCACTACCATACTTACAACCACAGATGTAGCTGGTGCCATTGTATGAATCACTATCCTATCTTCCGCTGTGACCCATATCTGGTACTCCACCATGACCAATTTCCTGTCCTTGTGACCTGTCAGTATTTGGACTAGGTCTAGAATTTAAAGAACATTTAGAAAATTATCCACCTCATCTCAATCATGATTCTGTTTTTCTCCTTCATTAGTTTTCTTTTTGTCATCTATCTTTATGACTATTGCGGGAAAAACTCTCACTTACTCTATCGTATCCTCTCGCCAGCATTTTTCCTATCAGTCCCATTTGTCTTCTAACCATTGTCTAAATGAGCCGTTCACTTGTTTTGTCATTTTCTTTATCTTCTTCTCTGTAACCATTCGATCCCATTTGCGTAACACCTCAAATTGTGTGGGTCTAGGAAATGGCTCTGTGTCAGGAAGAAGTGTGGCACAGCGGTCAGGGTGGCTGACTCCGGATCACCGGGGCTCACGGTTCGATCGCCGGCCGCAGTTTAGCCCAGCACCAAGTGACTCTGGGCAACAGCTCGATTAATCTCCCCGACGGCCCCCAGCGCCTTGACACCCTTAGGGGTAATTGTTCGCGCTTTACAAATACTGGTATTTATTTTATTTATTTATTTATAATTTGTTTCAGAAAATCTAACTTTCTAGTGTTAAAGGTATCCTCTAAAGGAAACTGTACATTTTTTTTATCAGAAGCAGCCTATTCATGTCATTCAGAAATTCAGGTACATGTGTTAAACACATTGTCCATCATCATTTCATATGCAGGTGTTCCCTCTGCAGTTAATTTCTGACCCTCAGTAGAAGGTGCAAGAGAAACTTTAGGCTTTTTCAACAAAGTACTCATTTGTTTTTGCTTAAAATGATCTAAAAATCACACAAAACAACCTAGCAATCATTAACCAATCCCAGCCTGTGGCTCTGTCAAAGTTCAGCCTATTACAGTGTGGCTTTATCAGCAATCAACCAATAACAGTACGGCTTTGTAGTGATGTCTCACCAATTCTATCACTGTTCTCCAGCTGACTAACCAGTCACAACATAAGTTCTCCATGAATGAGAAAAACAATTGCAAAGCTCTTTTCTAATTTAACCTACACTAAATACATGTTTTCTGCTCAACTGAATAGGAAGGAAATCAGCAAATTAGAATAAGACAAGTCTCACAGATAACAGAACAAAGCGCAGCTTCAGAAAAAGGTGATGCTAATCAACCCGATTCACATTAGGCTGATCCCCGTTCAGCGGCAATCTACCTTGGTCAATGCAATTACACCTGTGCACCAAAGAGCAAAAGACACCAACCTAAATTAGACATACAATCCCCTGGAAAGGAAAACTCGTTAATTCAGAAACCCCTATCTGCAAGTATGTGGCGTCTCTCAGAATACACCACTCTTATGTAAAGAAGTGAAACACAATATCTCGAGATCTTTGATTTCGACAAATCTGATAACCAAATAATACAACAAACTTTGTAAAGAAAAAAAATCACAAATAAGAATAATACATCAGAACAACAGTGATCAAATCACCAAATGAACCCGAAATCAGCATTGCATAGCCAAACACTTCACACATAACATAACTATCCATTTCCCAACACGAAATTCAACAGCATACCATATACACTCGATTATCACTCTCAGTTATGAACATCATTCGGCCCTTTTCATACTTACACTCCAAATCACTCAGGAACAGCACTGCAAGTTAAGTTTCTCTGCAAAAATCCCGGAATCAGAATCCCGGAATCAGGAAATTCCATAAGAAAAAAATCACTGTCTGAACAGACTGGGCAAAGGAAGGATCAGGACTACAAGGAAAGGTAGAGGTTATCCCTAGAAAAAGGAGGTGCTCTTTAACGTGCAACCATCCAAATGTATTTTTTTCATGACAACTTTTATTGAGTTTCATAGTTACAAAAAAGGCCTGGACTGTTTCCTATAAACACAAGAACTGCACAAAAAATCCACCACGCCCCACCCACCACCCAACCATGCATGTGGATATATTAGACATTGTTGTGCACACGCGCATCATGTCACTCACCCACCTGTCCATACTCGGATCTCATTACACAACAAAGAGTTCTCCGAGTGGCCACATTGCAAGACAATTCCCTGATAGTCTGCCCAACACTGCCAAACCTTATTATGCTTTTGAGGGCAACCCTGGCCTTATAAACCACCACCTCTAAGCCCATACAATGGTCCAGATCACTCTTCCATGATGCCAAGGATGGGGGTATCTCCGCCTTCCACTCCCTGGCGATGTCCCTCTTTGCTAAGGTCAGCCCCAGGAATATCAGTGTTTTGTACCTATTGCCCCCAATGTCGACTGTAGTGTTCAGCAGGGCCAGCTTTGGATTCGTGGGTATCACCCAAGAGAGCACTTTACTCAAACAGGAGATCACTCCATCCCAAAATCTACGTAAAACAGAACATCCCCATACAGTGCGCATAAAGGAATCTTCCTCCGTACGACACCCGCAGGCGTAGTGGAGAGTCTATTACCCCCATGCGCCATCGTTGGTGTCCGGTGTATTAGATCATGTAGAGGTTTTTTAGTTGTAGGAGCCACAGGCGTGCCGAATAGGCTGCCTCCCGGGGCGATCTCAGAGCATCAGCCCAATCATCATCATCGAGGGTGTCAAGCACAGTCTCCCAGGCCAGATGGAGAGCCGACAGTGTGCGAGGGCTGTATATATGGATGGTGCGATAAAGTTTCGCTAGCTTGTGGTCTCCCAGATCCTGTGCAAGCAGTTTACGCTCCAGAGGATTATATTCTGGGAGGGAGTCAAGACTGCCTATGTATGGGGCAAGGGCATGGTGTAATTGCAAATAATGATGAAATTGACTACGATAGAGGCTGAATTCCTGTTGAAGCTCTTGAAAGAATCTTAGGATTGTGTACAACATCACATCCCCCAGTGTAGATATACCGATCATGTCCCACTTCCTAAAGCCTTCCAGATGACCCACTTGACTTAACATAGTGCCATGCCACAACGGTGTTTGTGCGGTAAGCCTCCTCCACCATCCCATTCGTGCAGGATAGATTTCCATATTGTCAGGACTACCCATGTTGCTGGGGGGAGACTGCCAAGCTGACCTCCCCGTAGAGATAGTCCAGCAGAGGAGTGGTGCCCATTGCCCATTTCCCTGCAGCATAGGTTGGGTCTCCCTTGTGATCACACCACCATTCATTAACAATGAGCAGATGAGAGGCAAAATAATAGGCGATAATGTCAGCAGCCACAATACCCCCATTAAACATCAGCTGAAAATATTTAGTCAAGGCAATTAGCGGAGTCTCGCCACCCCATAGGAAGCCAGTAAGGATCGTATTGATTTGGCTAAACCACGATGTGGGGATCGGGTGGAGGTGGTTTTGTAGTTGATAGAATAGTCGGGGTAAGGACAACATTTTATAGATTGCCGAATGGCCTGTAAGTGACAGTGGCAGAAGTGACCACGTCTCATCCCTCACCCGCGTCAGAGCTTACTCCAAATTGCGCGTCCAGGAGAGGCCAGACACAGGCGTGATAAACACCCCTAGGTACTTGAAACCATCAGTCTCTCTTCGTATGCGCGGCGCCCATTGTATCGGCCCTGTATATCCATTTACTGGGAATACTACATATTTGGAGGTGTTAATATAAATCCCCGCCGTCTCACCAAATATGCACAGTATTTGGAGAAGTCTCGGCCCTGTCTCTTCAGGGTCAGTAAGAAAGAATAACAGATTGTCTGCATAGAGGGCGAGTCTGTTGGAGCAGTCCGGTCTCCACTCAAATCCTCGTACTTGTGTGTCAATTCGGACCCAAACAGCCAGGGGCTCCATGACCAGGGCGAACAATAGTGGGGAGAGAGGGCACCCCTGGCGCGTTCCTCGCTGGATCGGGAAGGGATTTGATACATGGCCCGCTATCCAGAGTGCGTCCGTCAGGCCGGTATACAACAGGTGTACATACTGGAGGAATCTGGGGCCAAAGTTCAGCCGGGTTAACAGTGTAAACAGGTAATCCCAATTAACAGTATCGAAGGCCTTATCAACATTGGCCAGTAATGTTATGTTATGTTAACTGCTACTTTTATAGCGCATAATCACCATCAGGTCTCTTAGCGCTTTGAGAGAGAGGTCCGATGCCCGATACCCACTGCAGTCCCCAGGAACATGCGTAGCAGATGATTAGATGGAGTCTAACGCCTCCCTGAACAGGAGCGTTTTGAGGCGTTTCCTGAAAGGGAGGAGAGAGCATTCCTTGCGAAGGCCATCGGGTAGTTTGTTCCAGAGTTGCGGGAGCAGGACAGAGAGGGCTCTGCCTCCCTTGGATATTGTATTAAACCGGGGAACTGCCAGCAGGCAGCTCTCGGCGGACCGGAGTTTACGGCCAGGTACATAGTTTTGAAGACGCTCTTTAATGTATGTTGGGGCCTGGCCGTACATTGCTTTATGGGCAATACAAAGGCCCTTGAATTTGGCCCTCTGCTTAATGGGGAGCCAGTGAAGCTTGCGCAAAACAGGGGTAGCATGTGCCCTTCTAGTGAGCCTGAAAATCAGCCTGGCTGCATCATTCATGGTCACCTGTAATTTGTTAGTTAGTTTTTCCGGAAGGCCGATGTACAGGGCGTTCCCGTAATCTAATCTGGACAGGATGGTGACCGATACTATCATCTGTAGAGCTGTCGTTGAAAGAAGGGGGGCAAGTCTCCGCAACTGTCTCAGCAGGCCAGTGCATGTACCAATCACGGTCAAAACTTGGTTGGTCATAGAGAGGTCCACATCTATCTTGATGCCCAAGCTTTTTACGGTTGTGACTGGCGTAGGGGTTGTGCCCAACTCTTGGGGCCAGAAACGGTCACTCCAAGGGTTTGGTTTCCAGGGGATGACTAGGACCTCAGTTTTGTCTGGGTTGACCTTCAGAAAGTTAGTCGTCATCCAGTTCACGGTGTATTTGAGGATATTTTTAGTCAATGAGGGGGCCTGCTGGGAGTTGTCGATCTGGAGGATGAGCTGCGTGTCGTCCGCATAGTTAAAGACTTGGCAGTCCATGCGCGCCAGGGCAGCTATTAGCGGCTGGAGGTAGATGTTAAATAGGAGTGGGGACAATGCTGAGCCCTGGTGGACGCCACACGTGAGGGCGCCCCTGTCGGACACCTGCTCCCCAAGCTGGACCCTCTGCGACCTTCCGGAAAGAAAAGATTCAATCCACTGGTAGGCCACCCCGCAGATGCCCAGTTCGGAAATGCGGGCTAGAAGCTGCGCATGATTGACTGTGTCAAATGCTGCCGACAGGTCTAACAGCACCAGGGCGGACAGTTTCTTATTGTCGGCCATAACTCTGAGCTCGTCAAGTACGGATATCATTACCAGCTCTGTGCTGTGGTGGGGCCTGAAGCCCGCTTGCCGCCCTTGGAGTAACTGGTGTTACTCCAGAAAAACCGCAAGTGTTTTTAGGATGTGCTGCTCTATGACTTTCGCCAGGAAGGGGAGCTGGGAAATTGGCCTGTAGTTTTTAAGAGTGGCCACATCCGCCCCAAGTTTCTTCAACAGGGGGATGACCCTGGCTTCCTTCAGGCCAGAGGGAAGGTAGCCTGTCTCTAGGGAGCGATTTAGTAGGGCAAGGATCTGTCTTTCAAGACCTGGGAGGGCCATACGAAAGACCCTCGGAGGACAGGGGTCAGCTGGTGAGCCAGATTTGATATGGCTCATCAGGCCTGACAGGGAGGCTGGGTCTAAATTAGGGAAAGAGGGGAGCTGGTTAGCCGGCGTAAGGGGCGTAGGGTGCTGTTCTAGGAGGGTCTGATGGGTCGGGATGCTCTCCAATCTCAGCTAGGATGTTGGCGACTTTGTGAAGAAAAAGGTCTGGAAGGTGTTGCAGTCTACTGGTAAAGCTGTAGATCCTAGTGTTGATTTCTGGCTGAGTTCTTTCAGTATTTTAAAAGTCTCTTTTTGTTTATTTACTGCCCCCGTAATTCTTGCCTCATAATATTCAGCCTTCCTAGTCATAATGGCCTTTTTGTATGAGGCAAGCAGGAGTTTGTGGGCAGCTAGGTCGGCTTGGCTATCTGATTTCCGCCACCTTCTCTCGGCTTGGCGGAGGGTTTGCTTCCTGCCCCTCAGTTCTTCATTGAACCAGGGGCGCCTTTACCTTATCTCTAACTTTCTCCCTCCGTGCTGGTGCTACCTGATCAATGGCTTCCATAAGCGTGTCGGTGAGGGCAGTGCACTCATAGTCTAAGTTGTCTGAAGTGGGTGCTTTCATGGGGAGTCTAAGTAAGGTCCCCACCAGATTATCTTCCTCAATTCTATTCCAACTGCGCACAATTTTCCAACCAAGTGACGGCTGCAGTGGGGGGCTGTCCAGCGGGGCCCAGCACCTAATCAGCGAGTGATCCGACCAGGAGCACGTGCTGATGTCTGTAAGCTGGGTTGATCGCTGGGAAGTCCAGATGAGATCGAGTATGTGGCCCTTAATGTGGGTTTGAGCATTCACCAGTTGGTGAAGCCCCAACGAGCACATGGCTATCTCGAATTGGCTAGCCTGCGACTCTCTGGGAGTTTCGTCCCAGTGGTAGTTGAAGTCACCCACCACTAGGAGACGTTGGTAACGTGAGCAGTGGTCACTGATCAACTCAGAGAAGAGTTCATTAAACCTAGGGGTTGAACGTGGAGGGCGGTATGCCACTAATAGTATGATGCAGGAGGATTTACTCGAGATTTTAACACCTAATGTGTCAGCGTTCTCGAAGTTTTCTGCCAGTATCTTGTCTACCCGTAGACTTTTTTTATAGAAGTTAGCCACTCCACCCCCTCTGGCATTATCCTCCCTGTTGTGCCAAACGGCGTCAAATTCCCCAGGTAGTGCAGCAATCATATCTGGGACGGAGCTATCTCCTAACCAGGTTTCTGTGACCGCTAGGACATCGATGTCTCCGTCCTGGAGGAGCGAGAAAATTTCCAGGCAGTGCTTTGGCAGTGAACGAGTATTCAGTAGAGCAACCTTTAGGCCTGGTGGCTGTCTGGGCGATGTGTTAGTATGATGGGCTATAAGTGGAGTCATGGCAGTATCGTCCAAGTTTTTGCTAAGTAGGTTTTCTGCTCTAAGAGTTTCTACTGCATTCCGGCCCAGGGTATAGTTCTTGGATTCTAGGGCACGGAGCTCCTCCATTGAATAGGCCAGGAATTTGCCAGGGGTCCTGGCCCCTGGTCCCGATCGTGCGCGGACGGGCGCAGACGGGCTTGCCTTAGGCGCGCCCGCGGCGCGCCCGCTGCGCGCGTCCGCTGCGCGTCCGCTCCAGCGCGGCCCTAAATGTATATGTAATATGCCGGCCGGTCGCCCAAAGCAGCCTGCCAGGGCAAGGGTATTAGACACACGGCGGATGTTTTGACGAGTGGCTCTGTTAGGCATAATACCTGTCTGGTCTGGGTGAACTAAGTCAGAGATGTAGCGCACCAGTCTATTTACTAGGGCTTTTGCAAGGAGTTTGGCCTTTATATTGAGGAGGGATATAGGGCGAAATCAGGAGTGCTCGTCCAGCGGGCGGCCGGGCTTGGGAAAAATCGCAATGTCGGCATGGCGCCAATCAGGGAGAAACATCCCCTCCAGGCCGACAGCATGTATAACCACCAATATATGTTTCCCAAGTTAGGGCATGTACAACTTGAAAAGCTCGCATGGCAGCCCATTGGAGCCTAGAACTTTACCAGATTGGAACCCCGAGATGGCCGCCGACTGTTCAGGCTCCGAAATCACATTGTCTAATTGGACACTTGCTGTGTCTGATGAGGTCGTAAATGGCAAGTCCTCTATGAATGCACTTATCTGCTCCTGAGGCAGGGTGTCTCATCAGGCATACACCCCTGCGAAGTATGCGGCGAAACTGTCTGTAATCGCTCAGGGGTCCGAGACCGTCACCCCATTGGAGTTGCGTAGATGAGGAAGAAGAGTGGGCTGACAGGCTGTCAGGCATAGTCTATATAGTAAGCTACTTGACTTATCGCCCCATTGGTATAAGCAGCTCTGTGTGGCTTGCCATGTCAATTTAGCTTCATCCATTAACAGTTGGTGAAATTGCTCCTGAGCTAGTCCCAGCTGCCGTCATGTGATGTGACTATCCGCACGAAGCCAGCGGTCCTCCAAGTCCTGTATTTGGGACTTAATGTCCACCAGCCTCTGTTTCCTGCGCCGGCGTTCTCCAGTGAAATAACGTATGTCTTCCCCACGGAGCACCGGTTTAAAAGCTGCTCACAGGGTTGCCCTGGACTCCACAGTGCCCTCATTTAGGATGAAATATTCCTCTATAAATCTCAGTGTGTGAGCTGTATATGAGGGGAGTTGTAGGTGCCAAGGCGAGAGCCTCCAGCGAAGGACGGACCTTTGGGGTCCGTGATTTATGGTGATGACCATCAGGGAATGGTCAGACAGCCCTCATGTCAGATTGTTAGTATAAGATGTTCTATAGATATAAGGAGTGGGCACAAGGAAATCACGCACTGTCGAGAAATATGTGTACCCCAAATCCAAACCATGGTGTACCCTCCAGGCATCCAACAGCCCCAGTGCGGTAGTCAGGGAAGCGAGCTTAGTCGCACCAATGTGTGTGGAAGGGCCTTGTACGTGCCATCTATCCACCTGGGGGTCCATAACATTGTTCCAATCTCCTCCAACCAATGTTAAGTCATCAGGAATTCTCCCCACAACCACAATAACGTGATGGATTTGCCATATAAGGTCACGGTGACTGCTGTGTATCGGCCCAGGCGATCCAGCCAGGTATTAGTGACCTGGAAACGAAGATTCCGATGTATAAGGATACAAGTACCTCTAGACCCCCTCGTGAAGCCTGTGTGAAACACTTGACAAATCTAGTGAGTGAGGGGGCTTTGTTGCAAAGGTGATGGGTTTCTTGGAGCTTCACCACGTTAGCCCCCTATCTCTTAGCATATTTCAGAATCACCCCCGTTTGATCTTGTCTAAGAATCCCCTAAGATTCTATGACAAAAGCGCGAACTGTACCCACCTGGTCGGCCCGTTCAGCCATTTCCAAACCGTGGGCATAATTGAGATTTGGTAGCATGGTTGTGCAAATGTGTGTGTGCAGGGTTAGTCTGCGCGTATACAAAAACAATAAACATTCCCAACACAATACCCCCCTCCCCATACCTCATTAACCTAGAAGTACCTATTGTGGACTGCTGTGGTAGGAGGCCCAACCGGGATCCCCCAGCCCCGCATCCAATGGATCCCGAAACCCCATATAGTCTGTTGACCCTAGAGAGGCTTACGACATCTCAGGGTGGCAGTAATATGAAAGATAGGTGACCTCACTACATTATCAGCATAACATATGACTCTTGGTTACATGTCCCCTATGGACAGAAAGAGCATTCATTGAAGAATAAGTCTATCAAATCGTTAACAAGTACATCATTTATGGTCTTTGTTCTGTCTGGCAGGTCGCCAGGAGGATCAGGAGCAGTTTCGCTGCTTTCGGGCTGGCAGGGTGGTGTGGCCCCCGCCTCACTGTGCGATGAGTCAGAATCTATGTGAGGGGGCATATGAGTTCTCAGTGTCATTTTCCCATCTGTCCAGAGAAGCACCTCCGGGGTTTCAAAGGAGTGTGTTTTCCCGTTAAAGATCACCTTAAGGCGGGCCGGGTATACAAGCATATACTGTAGTTTCAGGTCTCGGAAGCACTGTTTGACTGCAGTGAAGGACTGACGCTGTTGCTGCACCAGCTTAGTATAGTCCGGGAAGACCATGTTATGGCTAGATTGATACAGTGATTTATCCTGCTGACGAGCATGACAAAGTATCACATCCCGATCTATATAGTTCAGAATTCAAGCAATTATGGGCCTCAGCCGGGCCCCCGGAGTAGGCTTCTGTGTTAATGCCCTGTGCGCCTACTCCACAATAAAGCATAATGAAAGGGATTCTGCAGGAATGCCCGATCTGAGCCATTGTATCAAGAAGGCATCCATGGACTGGACTTTGCAACCCTCCAGGAATTCTACAAAATGCAGATTGTTTCGGCGGGCCCTGCCCTCCACATCTTCAGCCCTCAGAGCCAGTTCCCTGGTGACCGCCTCAAATGTTGTTACTTTCTTCTGGAGAGTTGTCACTGAGTCTTCCACTCCCGAGACCCACGTCTCAGTGTCAGTTATCTTCTCCACTGCGCGTCTGAGGTCCTGGTGGAGAAGCGCACTGCCCCTGTTTTTGCACCAAGGGCATCTCAGCATTGTACTATAGTCTCCAGTAGAGCCACATTATCCGGAGCCATTGTCAGGAGCCACAGGTAAAGAAGGGTCAATCATAGACCCTGAAGAGGCACTGCTAGACTGTGCAAATTGATCCATGGTGCTTTGTTTGGTGGTAGAATTGGGTTTGTCTTTGGCCATGGTTTTGTCTATATGGCAAGGGAATAGCCAGAAAGTTATAATTCCCCCCACTTTGAAATAAATCTTTAATGGCACTGGGTGCGTGAAGCAAGTAAGCCCAACACTTCCTAGAATTGTTCTCTTCACATGTACACCGTCCTATCTATCCTTTCATTGTCCCACACTCCCATACAGCCATTCTTTGATCCTTCTAGCAATCCATTGAAATTCCATCCATCCATCATTTCACTCACTCATTCATCTATCCTTTCACTTAAACCCACCCTTTCACCTTTCCATCCATCTATCCATTCATTCTTTCATCATTCCATCCATCCAACAACCATTTTCTTCACACACCGATCCAATCTTTCACATTTCATCCATTTGTCCTTAAACACTTTCGTCCAACCTTCCATTCACCCTTCCTTCCAACCTTTCACTAATTGATTCTTCCACCTCTCCATCCAAACGGTCGTCCTTCCAGTACTCCATCATTGCAACCTTCCTTTTTTGTTTTCAATCTTCCTTCCTTTCCCTTTTGTTTTCCAATTCTAGCTATCATACGTTTTTTATTTTCTCCTATTTTTATCTCACATTATCTTTCATCACAGACTCACTCTATTTGCTGCTCTATCTGTTCTTTTTAAATGCGTTCATCATTTCTTTGTCCTTTCCTGAGGCTCACCTAACAGCACTTACCCACCACCTCTTAGCCTTGATCTGCTCTTACCTTGGAATGTTCTATGACACATTGTCTGCAGGCCTGCAGAGAGAATAGGCCAAATGTAATAAGAATCTACGTTGACTGTGACACAGATTACTGTGCCATCCGGTGCAGAGGCCACCCCCACTTAGGCTGCTAAAGCGAGGGGTTCTCTACGCCACTGTATGGCGGTATCATCTCCAGCGGAGAGTCCAGCTCTGATGCAACCTACCAAGCCCTCCGGGACCAACGGGGGTGGCACGAGCAGTTGATCAGCAAGAGATCGGCGGGGAGTCTGTGGGCCGACAGGGTACCAGGCTGAGCCACCACTGATCTGTCCACCGGGAGTGGGAGTCTCTGCTCCCTGCTTGCAGTCCCAACAGGACCCAGCCGAGGCCACAAATATGGGCACCATTGAGCCGCACACCCGGGCCACCGCTCATCCCCGCAGGCCAGGATCTGTCGGTGTTGAGTTCTCCATCGGCACAGCAACGGGGCCCAATAACCAGGCAGTCTGCGTGGCCCCACTGAATGTTTCACTATACCGCTGCCCTCCGACAGGCACAACATCGAGCCCTCTCCCCTCCTCACCGTGCAGCGATGCGCACAAGACACAGGTCCGATCGCTGCCCACTGGTTGGCCACCCTGCCGCAGGCACACCACTGTCTCCTCTATTTAGTAGCCCTTTAGTGGGAACAGATATCATATATGGTTAGTTCCAGTTGCAGTTTCCCGGGGCGCAGGGCTAGGCCCATCTATGGCGCAGGGGGACCATAGTGAACGCAGAGGTCAGGAGTAATAGAGCTCATCAACCGGTCAGGGTAGAAGAGGAGCCCCCCTCAATGCAGATGCATTAGACTCCCACAGGTGGGCTAGAGTGCAGACAACAATCCTGTCCTCTCCGGGCCCGGCCCACACCAGCAGACCCGTTGGTCTCAACTGCAACAGTCTAATCCGGTGGCGAGCCCAGCAAATATTTCAGGGCCCAAGGTCAGCCCATGCTCCCTCAGCATCATTGACACTCCGGGCGGGAGGCGGGGCAGCCGACACTCACTTTAGTGCCGCGCATTGAGTCTGGAGTGTCTGCGCTGCTTCGCCAATCCCAGCCGAGTCCGGAGGGCCACCACAGGCAAGCAGCCCAGAAGCGGCTCGGTCCCACCCGTCGACTCAGCCACGCCACCCAGTATGCCTCACCCCAGGCTCCGGTCCAAGTGAGTGACAGAGATGGCTTCATTCTTGTTCAAAATGGTGTCTGCACAGAAATGTGGCATAACTAAGAGACATTATTAACTACACTTCTATGCATCATAGGCAATTTGTTTGAAAGGCACTTGCACTATATCAGTCTGTAGATGTAAAATCGTGTAGGAAAATGTATATTATACACTGGCTTTTTTAATAAAGTTCAATGTACATACTGTACATGAGGCAAGCCAACTTTTCGTAAAAGAGAGAAGCAATATCATTTGTTACAACATTAAAAACTTTGTTTTATGCAAGAGTAAGAAAGACTAAAGATGTATCAATAACAAGATGATGGTCTTGAAAAAAATGTAAGAATCTGATAACTTTAATTAACTTGACTGTAAGTGTTATCTTTTTGGAGGTTAGTAACATTTAATAATGTTTCAATGGATCTGAGACTTCGAGTCTTACATATGAGCTATGATGACTGAATATTTTACTTCTATATTAAGAGTCTGCCTTGATTGGAGTGATCAGAATATGATCAATCTTATTAGTCATTTTAATATTGAGCGAGATTATTGTGAGTTTACACTCAATATTGTATAGTTGACCCACGTTTTCCAGGATAACATATATATTAAATGTGCTCATTTTTTAATGAATATATGGTACTCTTGGGCTTTACTTTTTTTTTTTACCAATTGCAACTTGATTTAGACTATGACTCTGATTGTTGACTGCTGGCTTCACTGTCGTGTTTGATGTCCAGATCAGAGGTTTTCATGGCAAAGGTGCATTTTGGATCAATACATTCTATGCAATCTGTTTCTGGTATGCTGCCTTGCATTACCTGATTGTGCATTGTTGGAGATGTGGGTGATGTTGCTCAAGCTAGCAGCTGCTATGGAATGGAAGATCACATGTTTTACCTTCTGTGTAGAATAACTTCAGAAGTTTTTGCTCCTTCTGCAATTGCCATCATAATTATGTCATGAAGTGTGTGTGTGTGTATATGTATGTGTGTGTGTGGGGGCTAGCATTATTTGAGGGAAATCTAGTAATTATATTGGAATTGTGCTCAGTTGTAATGTGCACATGGGGTATATCATGTCCTGTGGCCCTCTTAATAAGGTTTCTTTCGTGTATAAGGAAGAGAATTGGAGTGCTTGGACAGTGTGATCCATCTGAGTTTGGTATGCCTTCACTTTGCACAGCTCCTCATCCTGGTTATGATGCACAGCTATCAAGTTATTTATGTGAAGTGCTGAAGATGTCTTTAGAGGTGTTGCCTTTCAGTCCAGAGATTAGTCTGTTGATCAGTAGGTAGGTAAACTTTGACATTAGAATGTATTGTACAATCCTTTAGGAAGGTTGTTGGGTATCATTGTAAAGTTCACTACAGCATGTGTGGATGGTGATGCCAAATCTTTCTCATGTGTTTCACTTTATTTGTGTTCAACTTTTCAGAATTCACACTGCAAATTGCTTCTTAGAGTTTGTTGGGCTTGGCCCGCTCTGCGGGGTCATCCCCAAACGTTTTGCCTTCCTCCTCCTGTTTTTAATGGCTTAGGACTTTGCACACTTTACCACAGCTAACCAGTGCTACAGTGCTTGTGCTCTCTCCTTTAAATATGGTAAAAGTGGCTTATACCCAATTGGCACAATTACTTAACTTGTACGTCCTTAGTAAAGTGGTACTACATGTACCCAGGGCCTGTAAATTAAATGCTACTAGTGGACCTGCAGAACTCCTTATTTATTTATTTTATTTATTTATAAAGTTTTATATAGCGCGAACAAGATCCCAAAGGATATCAGAGCGCTTTACATTAGGATGGAAGGAGGGACATAAATGCAAAAACTGCATCAAGTAGGAGTAAAAAAAACAGGATTGATCGCAGATTCCAGGACAATTGCACCATGGAGGGTAATATAATAAACAGGTATAAGCGGGCAATGAAGGGGGTCACAGAATGCGGTAAAAGGAGCAGTAACAAATGATGGTACAATGGAAGTCGGAAACAATGTCTTCGAGCAGATGAGCCTAGCCCAATTAGGGTAAGAATTTATTCATAAGGAATCTTTTGGCTTCCAATTTGAACGCCCTCTTTGAGGAGATTCTGCGTACTTCCGGTGGAAGAGAGTTCCATATCTTTGGGGCAGCGCCGGAGAAGGCTCTGTCACAAGTTCTCTTTTTGCTAAGGATGAGTGGTTTCAAGAGGAAAGTATTGGTGCTTCTTGAGGCTCTTACACCACAAGATAGCTCAAGTTTTTGCGCAAGGTACCTCGGAGTATTGAAGTGAAGGGCGTTGTGCGCCAGAACGGCAATCTTTAACTGAATTTGTGCTTCGTAGGGCAACCATTTAAGAGATTTTAGGACTGGGGATATGTGCTCATTTCGTTCGGTGCCTGTAACCAGTCTAGCCGCTGTGTTCAGTGATGCCCTTAGTGGAGCCAGGGTGTATTTGGGCAGGCCACAGAGGGTAGCGCTGCCGTAGTCAAGCCTCGGCAAGACAAGCGCTTGGACCACCTGCTTGAAATCATTTTGTGAAAGGAAAGGTTTGATATTTCTGAGTGTCCTCATCAAGTGGTTTGCTCCCTTATACACCTTGCTGATATGATTTTTCATATTCAGGTGCTTGTCCATGGTGACTCCGAGCGATTTGGCTGAGTCTATGATGAGAGGAGTGCAGTTGAAGGCAGTGAGGTGACTCAGCCACATGTCTAGCTTGGGGATGTGGTTCGGAGGGGAGATGAGCAGGAATTCCGTTTTGGAGGTGTTGAGCAGGAGATGGTTCTCAGTTAACCAGTTTTGAGTAGACGTTAGGGTAGTGTTGAGTGAGATGATGTTTTCCCGGGAAGAGATTTTCAAATAGAGTTGCGTATCATCCGCATACATATGGAAGAGAATGTTAGTGGAGTTTAATGAGTTAGCTAAAGGTTCCAAGAACAGGTTGAAGAGGATAGGAGATAGGGCGGACCCTTGGGGAACCCCCATGAGAACTGGAGAGGGCTGGGAGAGAGAGCGGTTTGCCTTGACTCTTTGAGATCTGTGGTGAAGGAAGGACGAGAACCATTGTAGCACCTGACCAGAAAAACCCATCCTGTTTTTCAGAATGGCAAGGAGGTTGTCATGATTAACCGTGTCGAATGCGGAGGAAAGGTCAAGGAGGATCAGGAGGCAGGATTCGTTTTGGTCAAGCATTTTTAAAATGTCGTCCATAACGTGAGTGAGCGCTGATTCGGTGCTGTGCCCCTTCCGAAAGCCGTATTGATGCTGGTCAAGGAGTTGGTAATTCTCTATGTGAGCACAGAGTTGGGATTGTACGCATTTTTCTATGAGCTTCGCTAGGGTGGGGATGTTGGAGATAGGGCGGAAGTTATTGAGATCAGCTTTGACTGTGTTCGTTTTTTTTAGTTAGGTGATACCTGGGCTGCTTTTAGGCAATCAGGGATCGTGCCTTGTGAAAGAGAAGCGTTTACAATCCTTGTCCAGGTGGGGATGAGTACATTCTTGATTTTTTTGAAGATGGTCGGGGGCAACGGGTCACTGAAGTGGTTGGATGTGTTGATATTCTGAAGGATCTTGTTGATGTCTTTTTCACTTTTTCCTTGTGCCGCATACTTCAGTAGTCCTTCACACATGACTCAGGTCTGCCATTGCAGCTTGTGTATAGTTTTAAAAGGCCATTTCGACCAGGTAAAATAAGCCTTTTGCCAGGCCCAAACCTTCCTTTGCAATTCATGTAGGTAACCCCTAGGGTAGGCTCTAAACAGCCCATAGGGAAGAGTGCAGTGCATTTAGAAAAGTTGGACATGTACTTTTAACTTTTCATGTTTTGGTAGTGATAAACTCTTGCATTTGTTTTTCACTACTGCAAGGCCTACCTCTCCCATAGGATCACAATGGGTTACCTTATTACATTTAATAAGTGCTAACTTTAATTTGGGATCGAGTAGTAATGTCTACTTTGGAATATAAAGACTTGTAATTTAAAACCCTTTTTAATGGTAAAGTCAGATTTTAAGTCACAATTCTGAAAATGCCACTTTGAGAAAGTTGACATTTTCTTATCCTAACCAATTGGTGCCTGCAGCACATGACTAGGTGTAGCTGGCAGTTTGACTTTGTGTTTTGCTCCCATACAGTGAGAGAAAGGAGAATAGGTTTTGGTAGGACAGGCCATCACTGGTTCGATGAGGGTAAGGAACTGTCAACTACCACACTTGCACATCACCAAGGCTCTTCCCGAGCACACTCCCAAAGAGTTTGACACTAGTCTTTTGTGACCCCAGGCAAGCTGGGACCAGGGCAGGAAGACAGGAAGTCCCAAACACCTCTTGGGGTGGAAACCTCCAGAACCTTCTCCTTCTTCAAAGTGGGCACCAGGTGTCTATAAATAGACCCTCAGACACAACTCTTCAGTAGACCTGTGGACCTGTGGAAGACTCCTAAGGCTGTTGTGCTGCCCTGCTGCAGAGCGAGAAGGACTGGACCCACATCTGGATTCCAGGACCACCAGAGTGACTCCAAAGGCTAGTTGGCTGTCTCCGGATGCATCTGGACAAGCATCAATTTGTCTTTTAGCTTCCGATGTTTCGATTCCACCTCATCACTACAGTATCTCGCATACCTCAAAATTTCATCTACCGGCTTGTTCTGCCAGCAGATCAAATGGTGCTGTATCATGAGACTGTCTTCCATTCTCAGACCCAGTACAAACTTTGAGACAAACTGTCCCATATCCTTGGGGTCTAACGTATCTAATCCACTATACTGTTTAAAAGCTTGCAGAAGTCTTTCGTAATATTCATGCACCGTTTCTTTGGGTTCCTGTACAGTCCGATCTATCTTAACCCAATCTATATCTTGAGGTGAAATCTTCAGTTTAACCATGTAATCACCTGCTCATACTTTTTCATTACTAGGGGTGATGGACCATTTGTAACCGGCTCCCTTTCAGGTTCCGAAGTCGGCCACTCGACAGCGACTTTACAAGCTGTCCACAAATCTCCCGGTACCACTATGTCAAACAAGGTGTTCAAATCAATCCATAGTACTTTTGAAATTTTAACAAACCGCTCAACCTGCTTGTACCACTCTACTGGTTTCTCCCTCAGCCGAGGAAAATCATTTGTAAATGCAGCCAAATCACCTCTATTCCACGGCACATGCACATACCCTCCATTCTGTACTTCCCGCAAAGGAAAATTTCCGACACCCGTCGCCCCCCCTGGAGGCGGCGTTTCCCCTCAGCTTTCTTTGCTAGTTTCTTCTTGGACCACCTTTCTTCCCATTTGTCCAACAAAATCCATATTCTCATTCCTACAATCAGGTCTCTGGTGTGTGTCCTTAATCCTGTGATTCTTTTCTCCTCCAGCTCCTGGTCACTGTATTGTAATCTATGCGGTCCTTGCAACGTTTTAGTTTTGTTCAGGTCTACCTCATATCTTTTGGCCAACGCCGTTAATTTTTCATGTGCTATTCTAGCTTTTCGAGTCACATCTTATGCTACGAACAGCAGCTCATCTGATCCATAAATTTCTATCCTTTCCAGAGGCAGACCCCCGCTAATCATCTCGTCTACCTCTGCTTTCAACCTTACTACGTCTAGCAACCTTGCCTGTAATGCACTCCTCAGTACTTCTCGACAATTTGAGCCGTCCCGCTCATCACAGTCACTATTCTGTCCTTGTGACCTATTCCCTTCCATCATATTCCTGGAACTTGGTCTGTCTTCCGAGATGTTTTGTGCCCTGTCTCCTGGCATCCTATCACTTTGGTTTGTTACTGTTGGTGTCCACATCCTCAAAGCTGACTTGGATTCGTGCAAAGACCTCGGTCTGACTGGTCTCTCATCCTCCTGTCTAAAGGAAGAGTCTGCAGTAGCCGGTAACGGCGTACTTGTCTCCAATGGTCTTGGGAAATGAACCACTCGTACTCCGAACCCATTCCCACTCTCACTGGTTATTTCTTCCCTTCCCATCTGTACGGAGCTCCCTTCTCTCACTCGGTCTGGGTCATATACCGGTACTATGGGGCCAATGGTAACCGGTACTGTCAAGGAGTCCGGTAACCTTGTGTTCCCAACAGGAGGCTGTGTTATCATAGACGTCGTTGCCCCTTCCGTTCCTGTGGAAATCCTTCCCACTACTCTCATGCTAGTCTGATTCTGGCTCTCATCAATTGTTACTGCTGGAGTCGGCTTTCCCTCTTCTGAGTCTGGATTAAATGGTGGTGGCCTCTCTGCCAACAACCTAACATTTTGTCGTCTGTATCACTGTCATCCTCATCGATTCTTGTAATCTTTCCATTTTGTATTAACAGTGGGTATAATTTATCTCCCTCGTTCGTTTCCACTCTCCACCTTTTCTCCAGTGCATCCCACCTTGCATCTTGAAATGCCCGGACCGATTTCTTCACCCTTTCCTGGCTCTTGTCTTTCCTCCTATCGTACGCTGCTCTGATCCACGCATGTAGCGCCTCAAACTGTGTTGGTCTAGGTAGTGGTCGTAAAGAAGCCATTATACTTTTTAGCTGGTACAACACCTCTAACCTGAAAGTACCATAGCGTGGGAAAGTCAATTCTCCTTCGCCTTCTGTCATTTTATGCCAATTCTCAAGCCAAATTATAGTATGCAATCCTACATTCTTTGCCATATAATGTGCTGGCGTATCCTCGGGAGGAGCTTCCTCTCCTTCCCGAGTAACCACATGCCTATCACCTCTACACAGTTCCCGTAAAACTTTAAAACATTTCATGATGAATCAACTTTTTATTTGCACTCAAAATGTCAGCTTTTACTTCCTGATTTCAATCCACCAATGCCAGCGCGGCTCACACCAACTGGCCTATCGCAGCGCGGCACTTGTCTGACGTCACTTTTCCTCCGCTCGCAGCAGTTCCCCTCCTTCTTAATTCACTCGTTCTCGCTCGCACCTGTCCCAATCATACTCTGAAATAATGTCCGTCCTACCGAACAATTACCTCTCTGACCGTCAGTCTTACCAATGACCGATCAGCCTCTTGAGCTTGTTGACCTCAATCTGGTAACCGTCTGTCCGCGAAACGACCGGACAATCGCCTCTAACACACTCGATAGGATTCAATCACTCGATGTTCTGCACACAATAACCTACGACCTGCGTTGGTTATTCACACACTCACACATGTGTTCCCTATCTTCAGTGGGTCTGTCAATGACGTCTCGTGACCCCCACAACCTCTGGTCAACGCTCTCAACTCTGGGTGTGTTCTACACCACAATAAATCTCCCGGTCCCGCGCGCGCTCACGGTTCGGTTCTCAATCACACAACTCTCGTTCTAACTCCGCAAGACATCACACAACAATAAAACACCGCAATCTACCAAACACCACTCTTTTCATACTCACTCTACCACGAACTGCTACTTCCGCCGCACCGTCACTCTCCGTCAGTTTTCAACGACCTCCGACCTCCGACATCTTTCTCCCGCGGTCCTCTGGATCTGCGTCACTCGGGCTCTATGGGGCAACTTAGTCTCCTATCTTGCTCTAGATCTCCCCTTACCATCAAAGGTAACCATCCTCTGCTACCAACTGATAACGCCGATTCTTATCTAATTATCTATAAGAACCTTCTGGTCGCCAAGATCTTTTTACCTGTTGAATAGTGTAAAGGAGAGAATCTCATCTGATTATAAAACAGCATTCATTTTGTCTGAAGGGACCACTGACTCCGAATTCAAGTTTAAGAATTTATTATCGCCAAAAATAACTGAACATGCAAGCACCTCAACACGAGGTTAAAGAAATAGATGGGCACTAATACAAATAATAACCTACGCAGGAGTCTCATCCGACTCAGAATAAAGAGGATAGATAGTTCTAGAAGGATCAACCAAGCTATGATTGCTCCAATTTCTACGTTGCTCTTCATTTATCTAAGCAAGCTTTAAATCAATTGCTGTCCCTACACTAACACTCAGTGACATCCCTACATAACGATTTTCCCAGGCAAGAGTGAATAAAAGGTGTCAGCTGTGAAGACTTCCTCAGAAGTGCAATCACATAATACCTAAGCTCAGCTCCTTCCTCAGGACACTCTTTGTCCTTCTCTCTGGTCTCCCCTACCTCTTCTCTGGCCTCCTCCCTCAGGGCACTATCCCTAATACAAAACCCTAATACAATTGTACACGCCTTGATCACGCCTCCTTGGCCAGGTCTTCTTCCTTGTACTTTTCCATCGAAACGGTTACTTCATCCTGGACGGTTGCGATGACCTTGAGTCCCAGGCATCTTCTCCGCTGAAAGTATCATCCCTAAATTCCATTGCACTCCCGTACCATGCCTCCCATCTCTCTAACTTTTGAAAACAAAGAGTTAGTCTTTACTAACGAGACATGTGTCCTTGCACCTGCAACAAAAGATACGTTCAACAGAAACCTTCTACTGTGCTAATTAAATCTACCGTTTGTGCCCAGAGAGCCTTACCAAGAGAATCTTTTCTCTTCCTACATAATAGGCTAACATAAGAATAAACCAGGCCTTTCCTAAGCATATATGTAGTCAGGCCTTTGCATATAATTTTTAAACACACACCTTACTTTTCCCTATAAGCATTTCCATTACAATTCATATGCAAAAATGAATTACATGTGCAACTTTAATATGGTGCACGTTTAAACTACTACAATTGAATTACACACGAACTAATTTCTCTATGCATTATATTCACACAATTCAATAAGCATTACATTACATGATTATCATAACACAATTATACTGCTGATTCACTTTATCTCTGTGAACTATTCATTCTTTACTAAACATGCATGGATATACAACTGAATATATACGAATATATGTCTGAATACATGCGGGTGCGGACTACCGGTGATTATGATGCACCCCTACAATTCACAAGAACATTTCGCTCTATCACTGTAAAACTAGCCACTCCAGAATAGCTCAATGTGCTTGTTACACAGTGGTGGCCGCCACAACACGAAGGTCGGGGTGGGGAGGGGGGTGGGCTGAGGGTGCGGAGGACGGGCAGGGAGGGACGGGGAAAGGAAAAAAATAATGTTAAAAAAACGTACCTTTCGCTGCTGCCTCCGATGCCGATGGCTGCCTCAATGCTCTCCCAGCAGTCTCTGTGAAGGCAGACCTGCCCAGCCAATCCAGACGCTGCCCTCATGCTATGAGGACAGCGCCAGAATTGGTCTGAGCGGCCTGCTCTGTAGCTCAGACACTGCCTTGTAGCATGCGGCTTTTCTCCAACACGGCTGTGAACACAGCTGGTTTGGAGAAATAGAAGTGCGCATGTCTGTTTGTCTGGCCTAACTTACATGCGCACTTCTAAGGGCCCACCACTCCTCCCAGCTCCGCCCGCCCTACCCGCATGTCTAAGGCAGTCAGTCACAGAAAAATAAATTCATGTTTTATTATCGTTTAATTTTTCTGTGACTGACGAGTGGGGCGGCGCTCCTCCACCATTACGGAGGAGTCGTCCCTGTTGTTACATACAACTTATCCACAGAGGGCAGACAGAGCGGGTCCTGCTCACTGTTCTGTTGGGGGCTGTATTGCTTCTGACATGTTTCCAAGCTGAACAGCAATAGCAGGAAGGTTAATAATTACCCTTTAGAAATGAACCTAAACATCGTATAAACAGCACTTAATACCTCGCGCTCCCCAAGGCTATTCAGCATCAGGAACGGGAGCTGAATTCTGTGTAAGGATGGTGGTAATTATTTAACAAATCACATAACCTTTTCAAAATCACTTTGACGCTGTATTTAAGGATATGAGTAGGTGTCAAGCAGGCACAGGCTCTCCAAAACAAGTCAAACTATTCAGCCTATTGGGGCTGAGCATCCTTTATTGACACTGCTTTATAATGCAGACCACAGATTGCAATGTGTTTTGGGCTATTAGAACACAGCAACTGCAAATTAACCATTCTTCCGGGTATATTCTGCAAACCTTTTGTTTCTTAATAGGTACCACATAGTGGAAGCATTTGTTTCGTTCATGCTTCTGGGTTTGGTCAGATATAGGTCCTCATATTCTTTCTCATAGCAAGGCCACCAGGAGGGCAGACCCCCAGGGCAGTTCTTTGTGTCTGAGAATAGGTAAATAAACACCACACTGTCCATGATTCTACCTTTTATTGGTAATGTAATTACAGAAGAATTCAAATGGAATGTCATCCGATTCCTGAATGAAGAAGTCAGTCTTTGCCCGAGGCAAATCACTGCATTCTTCAGAGAGTGTCTCAACAGGTGAATATTTGTACTGTTAATGCAGTCTTGCATGTCTAATCTGAAATGTTCTCACATCAGACAACTGATTCGTTTTCAAGTCTTCTACGGAAAATCAGACTTGATGAGCCTTTTTTAAAGTTATAGCAGATTTCTGTCTGCTACCCCGTGCCCAAATATTGTTTCGTCAAACGATGGGTGTCACAGGGTTCTGATCAGTGTCAGTACTCCATACTGGCCCCCCAGTATTTAGTGGCTGTACCACACCGGGGTCATAGGTTAACTGTTCCAATGCTCACAGGTCGCCTCAGAACATCGCAAACGCAAGAAGATGATGGACAGAGCACTGAAACTTTTCAGACACTCACCCCAGTCACAGATCTGGGTTGAATCCATCATCGTTCTTCAGCTCACTTCACCACCCCAGTTCAGACCCAGCCATATAAAAATCAGTCTTGACTCTGTTCCTCATGGGAACAGTCCAGCCCTAACTGCCAAACCAAGTCTCCCTGGACCAGAAACAAGCATCCTGAGACCGGTTTGGGGGTAACACCCCTCATCAGCCAGGTTAGCTTGAATCCAGTAGCAAAGTGAGCAAGGGACCCATGTCTGGGCATACCCTGCCAACCTAGGGCGAATAAAGCAAACACAAGGAGATGATGGACGGAGCGCTTAAACTTTTCAGACACTCACCCCCAGTCACAGATCTGGGTTGAATCCATCATTGTTCTTTAGCTCCCTTCACCACCCCAGTTCAGACCCAGCCATATGCAAATCAGTCTTGATCCTGTTCCTCATGGGAACATTCCAGCCCGAACTGCCAAGCCAATTCTTCCCTGGACCGGAAAAAAGCATCCGGGGACCGGTTTCGGGGTAACACCCCACATCAGCCAGGCTAGGTTGAATCCAGTGGCAAAGTGAGCAAGGGACCCACGTATGGGTATACCCTGCCAACTTAGGGCGAACAAAGCAAACACAAGGAGATGATGGACGGAGCGCTTAAACTTTTCAGACACTCACCCCCAGTCACAGATCTGGGTTGAATCCATCATTGTTCTTTAGCTCACTTCGCCACCTCAGTTCAGACCAAGCTATATGCAAATCAATGTTTACCCTGTGCCTCATGGGAACAGTCCAGCCCGCACTGCCAAGCCAGGTCTTCCCTGAACCGAAAACAAGCATCCTGGGACCGGTTTCAGGGTAACACCCCTCATCAGCCAGGCTAGCTTGAATCCAGTGGCAAAGTGAGCAAAGGACCCACGTCTGGGCATACACTGCCAACTTAGGGTGAAAAAAGCAAACACAAGGAGTTGATGGACGAAGCACTGGAACTTTTCAGACACTCACCCCCAGTCACAGATCTGGGTTGAATCCATCATTCTTCTTTAGCTCACTTCACCACCCCAGTTCAGGCCCAGCCATATGCAAATCAGTCTTGACCCTGTTCCTCATGGGAACAGTCCAGCCCGAACTGCCAAGCCATGTCTAACCTGGACCGGAAGCAAGCATCCTGGGACCGATTTTGGGGTAACACCCCTCATCAGCCAGGCTAGCTTGAATCCAGTGACAAAGTGAGCAAGGGACATCAGCAGTAGTAGTAGTAGTAGCAGTAGTAGTAGTTGTTGTTTCATGGGCTCTCCGGGGCTTTCTTTCCTGCACAGAGGAGGCACAAATAAACATTGTTGCAAAGCAGGGATTGCAAAGGGGAAAAGGCCGCAAGGAAATTCAGCTCACAATGAATAAGGTGTTTCATGTGGACAAGTATCTTCTCAATTGATGACCACAGTTCCAACTCTGTCTGTGGAAAGTGGTGAGTGCGGCAGATCCAACTGGCAGAGCCAAAGTCACATGCGAGTAGTTAATCCAAGATCGCACGCTTTATCATCCAGCAACAAGCCGGACTGTCTGATTATGGGGGGGCGGAGGACATATTGTAGGCCTAAAGGTTGAAGCTGGAGGTGAAAAGATGCAGAAGATGTTAGACAAAGGACTTGTGTGCTTAAAAACGTAAAGAGGTTCAGTGCAAGTGTAACACATTTATCATTTCAAATCCCCATTTGAAGGAGACAAGCTTGAAGTGTCTCCCTGAACTCCCCATAATGTGGCAGTAACACAGAGCAGGCAGTAACACGGAGTGCACTGCACTGTGTTGCACTATGCAAACACCAATGCATACATACACATCATTGAGTATAAGGCAAAAACATGGGGTGTGTTAGAGCACATGCATGCCCATGCTTGCCTGGAATTCAAGCATAATTCATTACCATAATCATGTGCTGGCCTATCCTGGTTGTCGTAGATGGGATCCTGCAGCAATTGATGATTTCTGAAGCTACAGCTTCTCTACCAGCACCTATCCATGCCTGAGGGACCTGACACCAGACAATACGTTGGCGTCGAGGCTGCCAGGTTACTGTATTGGAAGGTTATTGAAACTGGGAATCCAGATGGACCTGTGAGGGTTTCCAGGCGCTGCTAGCTGCTGCTGGGAATGTTCAAGTGGATTAATATCATGAAGTGCTGATTGGTGACTTTGTATACAAATTACCTCCGGAAGCCAGTGGGGGCTTAGATCATGTGGGTGGTTGTTGGATTGGAGGCTAAGGGACTTGGGTTTTACAGTTTTGAGTGAGGTGGTTAGGATAAGGCATCCCAATGGTGAGGTGATCTCACCAGTGATGACAATCATGGATTACATTTGTGATGTCATCTGTGACGTGTGAGGTAAGGAGTAGCGTATTGGTTGGTGATTTTTGTTGCATTTCTAAAAATAACTGCTGCTTTTATGTAGCTTTGACTCACAATCATAACCAGAGCTTCAATGTAATTGTTTTTTTCAAGTAATTTCTGAGTTTTGTTTAACAGAAGTTAGTCTTAAGAAAGGTAACCACAACTTAACTATACCAAGGTTTGTCAGTGAACCATTTTTATTAATGATGCGTGCAACTTCACATGTTGATGTAATATACTGCGTGCAGCTTACAGGCTTGCACAGTGGTTAGTGAATGCAGGGCATGGTCTTTAGTGGCAAGCAGCCGCTTCAAATAGTTCAGCTAATAATCACGTTACATGCTGGTGTTTTCTTCTTTTCTACACGGGTTTTACCGTCGATGCAATAACTTGCCACTCTCTGGAGAAGTGGATCTTTCTGATTGTGCTGAGCCTGATGACCTTTTGATAATATTCGCCCTGCTCATCTTCTGATCTGGAACTGCCTTGTTTATTAGTGTAATGCAAAAATGACCCTTTAGTAAACTCCTCGTCATTCTTTGCTCTCAGATGCCTTTGCCTACTAGATTTGTCAAAGGAGTACAATTCCCTGTTGCCACTGTTCGGTACTTGATTGGAATTTTTTATATTACTTTGTGAGCATTCCCTTTTTCAGTAGGTGACTGAGTAAAAAAATTCCAGACAAGACATTCTTTGACAGTTGTTTTTATTTTCTCAAACGTCCACTTGATAAGTGTGAGCTCGTTATGTTCTTGTTGTGCTTCCACTGAAGTCTACGATGCTCCCCCTTTATTCCATCCTAAAAGTGGTTGCTCTCCTTTAGAGACGAGAGCCATGATAATGTGTCCTAATTCACAGTTTGCTTCTGTTTCTTCGCCTCCTCAGTACAGAATGATATGCATAAAAGCAGGGTATCTTTTTAAATTAAACGACCAATAATTTCAGCGGAGGGACATCTCAGTTGTGAACAAGTATACTCGTGCTTTTAATAGGTTTGGGAGCGGGAAGTCCTCAGTCCTCGTGACCTCCTTCTTTTTTTCCACTGACTTCAATACCAGTACACATTGCAAACACCAAGTTGAGAATGTCTCACCTTTTTGATTGTGTGTTAAGTTCTCAGACTTCATGAACTTTGAAAGTAATTTGTGAAGAACTGTAGAATATTGGACTGTGAGTATTGTAAATGAATTCTTTCCTGTACATGGGTTGAATAATTGATTCTAAACCGTCTGAAAAGAACTGGTTGTCTGTAGATTCCACCAAATACTGAGAAACGATTACCCTTGGGAATCTTTAGTATATTGCGTTATGTGCCTAGACTCTGCAGGGTTGCACTGAAAGTGTAAAGAGCAGTTTTGAACATTCTAAAGAAACAGCAAAACAATCTCAAGTTCAGAAGGGAGCGGAAGGTTCTCTACTCCGTCATGCCTTCCTTGGGCCTACAATCAGACCAAATGGCTACCGTGTGACATATCAATCTATGCTAAGTCGACAAGAATGCCTCGGATTACAGCAAGGGGTAATAGGAATTGAATCACTTTGATCTACGTAGAGGAAACCACACTCTTCTCCTTCATAACAGGAACTGAAATGCAGGTGTCTAGATGCTGTGCATATTTCGTTTTTATCTTTTCTGTCTTCCACATTCATTCCTTTTCTCTCTTCTGTGATCCCCTTTTCTCTCTAAGACACCAGGAAGCAGATAACAAGAAGGTGGTACCTAATAAATCACTATAAAATGAAATAATACGTATCAATCAATCAAACAACTTTTATTCGATTTTAGATAAAATCATTAAAATACAATCACAAGCAGATCATAATTAATATTATAAAATAGAGTTCCGCAAGTCATAGTAAAGAGATTCAGCCTACAAAACAGTCACAACGATGCAGAATGCAAAATACAAATAACGACAATATATAGCACATAAGAGAATATAATAAAATAAAATGCTAAAAGCAATTAACCGTCCATTGATTTAAGTGCTCTTACTGCTGCTTTTAAAAAGCTGCTAACCCTCATACATGCCTCAGCATTATCTAAATGTTGCAGATAAAGCAAGGATATTCAACACTGTCTGGACGCTACATTTTTTAAAAAGGCTTTAAATATGTTAAAATCTAGCCTAAAATATTTTCAAAACAACATAAACTGTAGTAATAACTGAGAAGACACGTCATCACACGGGCAAGCTATTACTGTACAAACCTGACTCAAGAGGAAAATAATAATGAACACCAAGCTGACCCCGCCCTAAACTGGAAAAACAGAGACCTTTCCCACTGAGTTAAACGGAAATCTAAAAACCGAACTGTCGCTGATTCCCCTGAGGTGATAACAAGATAGTGAGTGGTACCTAATAAATCATTATTAATTGAAATAAATCGTATCAAATGCCTTCATAAAATATTGGCCATCTCTTTCCTGCACCTCGAAAAATCTTACAAATTCCTCAATGTATAGTGTAAGCTAGAGATTTCCATTCTTTATGTTGTACTACAGAGTGACATGGCTCCACTCAAATGGTGCTGCCATCTGGACCCAGCTCTGCCATTGCTTTCTCATTAGGTCTATATTTTTATGCTGTACTCTAGGACTCCTACACCTACCACTGTCTCTAAAATTAATTCTTAGAGTACATAGAGGTATTTTTGGTGACTTGCCACGATTTGCTATTGTGCATGTCAGACCTTTGAGCGTCCAAGTGTAGTTGGGTTCTTATTCAAAAACAAATCCTTTTTCTGAGTGGTCCTGAGATTTCTCATTGAGCTCTCTCTTGTGTGTGGCTTATTGGGCATATCTGAAGTGCAAGGATGCAGTAATGTAAGATTCCTGCATGTGACCATTCTTATTTATAGAAGAGTTGTCCCCGCACCCTCCTCCCCATTGTATGTTGTTTGGCTGAATGGGACAAGTCATACTGGTAGCTGTTCAACCATGTAAGCCAGTATACATAGCAAGTAAGAGTTCCTTTCAGTTAGTCGGCCTGGCCACAGGACACGTGTTTTGTTAATATATTTTGTTGACAAGTAGTGAAATTGTGAGGCTCTTGCTCAGGTGAATGAGATACTCTGTCTCAAATACATTGACTGTTGTGCAAAGGGGTTCTAATTTGCCTGAGGTACCTTAATATGAACATTTTGTGCTGCTGCTGTTTTCTATTGGAATATGCATGCACCATTATATGTTGAAGAAACTTCAAATAAAACATTTTTAAAGTAGGTCAAGTGAGAGACACAAATGAGGAACTTTAAAGTGAGAGACGATTGATTTAAAGGTTTAGGGCCTGATTTAGAGTTTGGTAGATGGGCTCCTACATCACCAACATAATGTGACGGATATCCCGTCCGGCGTATTGCAAGTGCATTATATACAATGGCAGTTGTAATACAGCGGACGGGATATCTGTCATGTTTGTGATGGAGTAACCCGACCTCTGAACTATAAATCAGGATCTCAGGTCCCCAATTATGAGTGAGGCTAGTTAGGTGTGGAGATATTGGGTGGCCAATATCTCTGCACCTAACCACACCAGATATGAGTGCAGATCAATAATTCATATTTGCTATTAAGGGAGGTCACACCTTTTACCTTACACTCTGTATCAGTGTTGCAATGCTAGGGAGTGGAGTGAGTGGTGTTTTCATGCTTAAGATGGCATCTTCCATAGCAGAAGAACTGATTGTTTCAGTCTCTTTCATACATCTTTATTGGCCTGCCCTTCTCTTCTTATCGCGAATGTTGTTCCACTTCAAGCATAGCAAGGCTATGTTTCTAGATTCTGTGCAAAGAGCAGTTCTGCATGTTATATCTTGGCACTTCTCATTTTCTCTAAAGTACTGTTTTGAAAAAATTTCATCCATGGGACTCTTCTGAGAGGGTTTAGCACTTTGGACGGACTGTTGGTGCTGGACCAAGGCTTATTTGCATGTGGATGGTCTTTGACTGTGGTGGCACAGTAAGCAAAAAACAATGTACTAGAATAACACCCAAAGTAATTACCAGTGACTGCAATTTGTTCACGCATTTCACCCACCAGTTTATTTCCACCAGTTGAATGCAGGTAAAAATCTTTGATGAATGGAAAACACAAAGGGCCTGATTTTGAGTTTGCCGGTCCTGGAGCGGGCCACCATGCCACAGCCCTGCTCCAATACCACCAAACTGCACCCCCGCCCACCAGATTATGAGTATTTTCGTGGTCTGGTGGGCTGGCTGAGTGGCGGTCCCACGGCAGTGCATTTTAAAGGCTCATATTTGAGCCTTAAGCTGCACTGCTGCGGGACTGCCAGTGCACGTTCCTGAACGGCATGGACTGTTAAGTCCTTGCCGTGCAGGAATGGGGTGCATGCACACAGGGGGGCACAACATGTGTCCCCCTGCATGCACCCCCATGCACAGGGCCAAGAGGGGGCCCTATAGGGCGCCTTTGTTTCCTCACCGCCAGTAATTTCCTGGAGTAATAACCTCCATGACACCACTGGCGGTGAGGAAAGCCTTAATACGCTTGGCGGTGCTGCAGGGCACCACCAAGCATATTGCGGCCTCAAGACCACCGCGGGATTGCAGCAGTCCCAGGGCAGTTTGACCGCCCAAGTTGTAATCTGGCAGTTGGACCGCTGGTGGCAGCGGTGGCCGGACTGCCACTGCTGTGCCACCACTGGTTTGTCGGTCCACGGACCTCCAAACTTGAAATCAGGCCCTAAGTATGCAGTCATGAACTTGGTCGGTAAATATGACATAAAGGGATCGGCTGGTACAACTTTAGCCAGCTGTTCCTTCTGTCTTTTTTAGAATGGGGGTCAACCATTCTGGAAATAACAACTGGAAAACAATGTTTCTGCCACTAACTCCACAGCTTTCTTCACACAGTAAAACACTGCTACTGGGATCCATGTGGCATTACTGCTGTGCCCCTAGAATTACAGCGCACCTCTTGTAAAACTGATGACAATTATGCCGTATATACTGTTTTACTTGTAATGGGGCATCCGATGTAGAGAAAAAAGTCTTTACCCGGTCATGCAAGAATCATCTACAGTGGGCATTTCGGAATGTTCTTAATTTTGATGATGTCTCATTAGGTATTGTGACACCTTTCACTGGATGACACCTTAAATATAATTTTAGCGGAAGGTATAAAATACCTTTAATGAAAATGCTTCAATAATATATCAAATTTAGTGTTGTACATAAATGCATCAACGATGCTTTTTACCTTCATTTTGAAACTGCAAATAAGGAGATACGTTGTCAGTAAGAATGAACGAGAAATTAGGTTTAAATACATTGTTATTGTCTTTGTCATTTCTTATGCAACATCAAGCATTTCCTTACACAACCAACTTGGATGAATAAACTCTCCCTTCCTGTATTTCATTATCCTACCCTTCCCCTTCCCCAACTCTTCCCCACTGTGCGAGAACCACCCACCCTTCGTGATCAGAGTATCCGGTGCCACACGTGGGATTACATCGCAGTGACACAACACTCAGGCTAATTAACTTCTTGTATATTTATCCATCGATAGTAATGGTCCATTTTTTAACCTACTGAGATATTAGTGTTTTAACCCTATTGGGCCACGACAGTTCCTGAAAGTCTTTGTTAAAATAGTTCAACAATAAACCCATTGTTTTCTGCAGTGCTTTTTTGCCAAATGCGGATTTAGACATTTTTCCATTCCCAGTGTCAATCACAATCTATCAAACCATCTGTTCACTGTGTGTGTTATTCTATTCTCACAGGGCTAAAATCGTCTTTTTTGCTTCCAGGAGCAAGGGTGAAATTGGTCTTCCTTTTTTCCACCATGCAAGGTGTATATTTCAGTCGATGGTTTATCCAGGATTACCAGCTCTAGACAGGGCGCCAACTCAGACCCCCTAATCTCTTGAATTGTTTGCAAAACCTTCTTTCAAAAAGTCTCCACCTTCGGACAGGCCCATATAATTTTTGTTAGGGTTCTCCTTTCACCACAGTTTCTCCAACATCCCTCACCACCCTGATGACCCATCATTACCGGACTTGCGGGGGTATAGTGCTGCCTATATAATGATTTCATCATCAACCTTTCTCTGAAGCAAAATTATTTGTTTGGGTGAGAATGTCTCTCCTTTTACGGATATCTGTAGTTCTTTCTCACATGCTTTTTATATCGCAGCCTACCAGACAGCACAGCTGTCTGGTCTGCTAAGGACCTCTTGGGAACTTTCAGAAAGTTGACCTAGGAATGCATCTGCTGTTGCTTTTCATTGGCTTTGTGGTTTTTAGCACACAATTTCTGACTTTCTATTTGCTGGCTTTATTTGCCTCAAGACCTGGCTCTTTGAATGAACGGAGCTGCTGACCCCTCCCCCCCCCAGCGCCTTGAGACCCTCATGGGTGAGTAACGCGCTTTACAATTCCATGAGTGATTGATTGATTGATTAGGCTCTCCAGGTTCAGTTCGTCGCTCCCGTTGCGTAAAGTGTCTTTACTGCATTCTTCCACACAAACTCGCTTTTTTAGGTCCCGCCTGGCGTTAGCAGCGCGCATGCGCTGTCTCACCATGCGAGGACTTCTTGGAATCAATACGGTTCCAGAAGTCGTGTCTCCGCTCCGCCTCCAATTTTCATTGGCGTGCGTCGTTTCTCGTCAGTAATTATGCTGAACATACTTCGCTGATTGCACTGGAGGGTTTTTAGTCCCTCCTGGTTGCCACCCTGTCCTCTTTAAGCCACGCTCACCGGGATTGGATGTTTTACTGGCGGCGTGAGACGGCGTGTTTAATATTTACTCTTGGCACTTTTGCATGCGTCTGCGTGTGGGGTGCATTTGCGTCTCCATGTTTGTTTCAAATTTATTGATTACCTGGCGACAATCAAGATCGTGTTTATCTATCCGTATTATTTTTGCGGACGCTACTTATGGAACTTGTAACGTAAAAGACTTGCTTTGGGCGTTGTTCGGGAAGTGGCCTCAGCTCGCGCTCCCTGCTCGGATTGAGAAGAGTTATGAGCGCGGACTAGCGTCTGCATTGCTGATCAACATCCCCGCAACGCTGCCTGCTGTCTGAGCCGCCGCTGCACTAATAACCCGTCTCCGGGGCCCGGCGCTTGTTCGAATGCAGCGGAGGGGGACGGACAGCATTGGCAGGCGGTACAACCGCATCCAGCACGGGCAGTGCATCTACACCTTCATCCTGCCGGAGCAAGAGGCAGGCTGTCGGGAGAGCGCCACCACGGAGCAGTACAACGCCAACGCGCTGCAGCAGAACACCCCGCACGTGGCGCCCGAGCTGCCCTCCCAGAAGCTGCAGCACCTGGAGCACACCATGAAGAACTACACGCAGTGGCTGCAGAAAGTAAGCCCCATGCCTGTAAACACACCGGGCACAGTGGTGAATGTGTCCGTGCTGCTGCACTCTGGTTATGTTTCCTGTTATCACATTGACCGTGTTCGAGGTTATTACCCTGGTGCCGTGGTTAAACATGCTCAGTGTTGTCACCCTTGTCCTATGGCTAAAGGTGTTCCATGTTATCGACCTGGTGTTGTGGTTCGTTGTATTTCGTGTTATCACCCTGGTGCTGTGTCTGTGTCATCGCCCTAGTTCACGGGTTCTGTGGTTAAACATGTACCATTGTATCACCCGGGTCCTGTGGCTAAACATGTTCTGTGTTATCACCTGGGTGCTTTTGTGTGCTCCGTGTTATCACCTTGCTGCTGTGATTAAACATGTTACGTATTATATTACAGCATGGTGCTGTCATTCATTGTGTCACATATTATAACTCTGGTGCTGGGGTTAAACGTTTCCTTCTATCGCCCTGGTGCTGTTGTTAAACACACTCCTTCATCGCCGTGATGCTGTGGTTAAACATGCCTTTTGTTTTCACCCATGTCTTCTTATTTAATGTGTTCCATGTTATTACCCTGGTACTATAGTAAGCAGTTTTCATTTTTTCATTCTGATGCTGTGGTTCAGCATTAATTGTATCCCCCAATGCTGTGGTTAAACCTGTTGTTTATCAACTTGGTGCTCTAATTCAATGTATTCCATGTTATAACTCTGGTGCTGTGGTTAATCATGTTTAATTCTATCACCCTGGTGCTGTGGTTAAACATATTCCTTCATCTCACAATGCTAAGGTTAAACGTGCAAGGCATCTCTGACCCCTGCATACAACCAACACACGTGTGTGAGGCTTACCCTATCAGTGCTCTCACATGTAAACACCGGCACCAGTAACTTTGGCAGGGGTGACCTAACCCCTTCATCCGGTATGACACACACTCATTAAACTGGGCAGAACGCTTTGCAATCGAAGTTTTTTACTTTAATATTTCTTTTAGTGCTACAGTGCCCTCAGTGAAGTTTTATTTACTATCTAACACTCTATATTACTGCAGTTGCAGGCTATCATCTTTCCTCCTCAGCGCTCTTCCCACTCGTTCTTGCCCCCACCACTCGCTTTGCATTCTTTCCTCTCTCGTCATTGCTTACCGGTCCCCCAAACCCCCCTGCCTTGCTGCAGTAAGTAGAAAGTTGAGCAGGGCTAGAAAGGCTAAAAACAAGTGTGTAAGCATGTTAGGTTGTTTAAATTATTTGCTTTATCAATAATAGTTAGTTACATATAATAAATAAGCACCATATATGACTTTCTTGTATATAACATTCAAAATGCTTTAGGCCTGACATCATGATACGCTTAAACAACTACAACAAGTCTCTTTGAAGTTGTATCAAGGGCAGTGAAAGGTGGTACTGCTAGAACAGTAGCACCCAGGCTAATGGTCTGCATTGCTAAATACATATAAGGTCCCAAAGGTGAGACCGATGCATTGCAAATGCTTGTCTAAACAGGCCTTTAAATCTTGTTCTTATCAGGTCAAATGTCAAGCTGTGTCTTCCGAGGGAGCATGGTGTTTAAGGGAGCATGGTGTTTGCTTTCGGCTGACTTCAAAGTGAGAGCGTTTATAGGAATGAGGAATGCTCCTGCCCCTCCTATGCTCTATTTACGAGGCTGCATCATAACCCTTAAATAGCGCATCATGTAACATGCGGATGACAAATGTGTTTTTAAGGCCCGGAGATATTACATGATTTTCTCAGAATTACAGGATGTTGAGCTGATGCCGAGAATCGAACCTGGTACCCCAGTTCCAAAGTTGGCAGCTCTGACCATAACACCATACCCTCTCTCGTTTTTTCAACCCATCCTCTGACCCCTTTTGCTGTGACAATTTTATTGTATTTTATTTAAAAGTGCTTTTGCGCAACTTTTTTTCTAATCAACTAAACGATCTCTGATCAGTAATTTAAAAAAAGCACCACATTAACTGAATTTCCAGATCGTTTGCTTTTTTTGCATTGTAAACATGAATTTTGATTGTTGGAAATCGTCCATTTTAGTGCAGGTATTCACTTAAATGTTTAAACCGTGACCCCGGCTGTTCCGGCAGTGGCGGCTCGCAGAGGTAACGCCGTGGGGCGGTGAGGCGGTGGCGGGGCTGGGTGGGGGGGGTAGTGGAGTCCGACATACGACGGCAAAGGTGAATGTAAATAAATCAATAAATACCTGCCATCGTATGTCGGACTCCACTGGCCCCCCCACCCAGCCCCGCCTCACCGCCCCACGGCATTACCTCTGCGAGCCGCCACTGGTTATTAGTCATTTCTAACTAAATTTGAGAGACTTATATAGTGCCAGCTCGCTGGTTTCTGGTAGCAGCAGGGCGCTTAGAGACACTTTAAAGCCTGTAAAAGAAGAAACAAACACACTAAGAGAATTCATGAAATAGAAACATTTACAGCAAGCAGATCGTGAGCCAAAGCTGCCAGCTATGAGCATAAAGCACAGCGTGAGTATGAAAGCTCCCAGCTATGAAAATAGTTACTTTCTTGACAGAATTTATTTCTTTATGCCGCATCGGGAATAGTATTGTATTGAAGATAAAGCATCCAGCTTCGGGTTCAGCAGTGCCTCAAATGATCATAAGAGGGTGTCAAATAGAACAAAAAAATCCCCTTTTCTAGGTCACTTTGCCTATGGCTCCAAAATCCTTGACAAGGAGCTGGGTGTATTCCTTACATTCAACATTTTTGGGATCGAACATTAAGTTTTGCACTTGTGTGGAGAGTAAAGAGGCGAGAGGACCGTAATGTCTTAGCCTAAGGCTTCCCAATTGATGCCCGGGTGGGGTCCTACCAACAGTTTTATGCCTCCTCCGTACATGTGCATAGGGTCAGCCTAGCTCGGCGGTTGTTTTATCACTCGCCTGAGGCTCCCCTGGAAACATCTCCACGTTGAACTGTCTGGGACAATGCGTGCAAATTCTATGCTCGAAACCAGCTCCTCCCTCTGGGGTGGTGTGAGGGAGAGGGGGTTATCTGCCTTGAAAAATAGTGCATCAGTACTGCCAGCACCACAGGCTGCATTACTGCATGGATATATTTCCGCTCTACCGGCATAAACGTGCAGCTCCACTTGCTAGCTTCACAGTTTATGGCTATGTATAGTAAAAGAAGGCCATTATTTCAGCTGAAGTTTTGATTATCTTACTTTTCCTTTTCCGACGAGACATGCAATTATAAAAAGCCCTTGACTCCGCAGGATATTGCGGCCATGGAATGCCTCCTTGACGCAGAGTAAGGCAAGGCAGCGACTTGAGTGGCTTTGCATCGCTCATAGATACAATTGAGAGGCGTACGCTGACAGAGCGTCAAAAAAAAGGACACTCCGGTGGCGCAAGCCTCTAATAAATAAGCCCCCAGGGGTGTAGCTTCCATTGGTGCAGCAGGTGCAGTGGCACCCAGCCTCAGAGACCCCATTGGCCCTTTGAACCACGATTATTGCTGTATTTCACAGTTCAAACAGCGGCCAGAGGGCCCATTTCCCTCCTTGCACGAGGTCCCATGACACACTGGCTATGCCACTGAATGACGCATCTCTTGCATGGTCTGGCTGCCTGTAAACTCTGGTGGGGATCTCAACTGCTTTTCTGAGCTATTGATTCCTTCATTGTGCCCCAAGCTTCACAGTACTTAAAATGCTTTTTAGTATTTAAAAAAAACAAACAACTTAATAGAGGGCCTGGCAGCTCCCATTTGCAGCTAATCCACTCTGCTTAAAAAAAAGTGCCTTTTGACTAAGTCAGTTTCTTTTATTTTTATTTACTCCTCCAAGTGATGTCCCCATCTTTGATGTTTAAATAAAAACAATAAATAGATACAATTGCCACCACATCATTCAGTAGGCTCTTGCATGCGAGGTGGCACCTGCACACGCCTACTGAATGATTCAGCCACATTATGTCATGATGCGTACGTGCTCATGGACGTTTTCAGTCGATGCAGTTTTGCATAGACAAAACTATTTTGCAAAACCATTAAGTCACAAAGGCAAGACCTATTGGCTTTGCCAATGCTTGTTGAAAGTGGAGCTTGTCTTCCACCTCTATGGTGGTGGGAACTGAGAAGCTTATAGTTGTGTGAAGTTGCATGTTATCCATCTTATAAGTCCTAGTTTATGGAACCAAGTGGTACCCAGGGCATGCAAGTTGGAGTCTGCACCCAGGGTTGTAGCACTTATTGTGCCACCCTGCGTGTGACAAAGTATAAAATGGTTTCTCGCCGGCCACTGCAGCCAGGGCTGGACTGGGAACAGCAACCAGCCCTGGCAGGTTGCTGCTCGACTGGCCCTGGGAGGAGGAGGGGGAGAGGAGGGTGCTAGCAAAAAGCACCACTCCCCTCATGGGTGAGTAACGCGCTTTACAATTCCATGAGTGATTGATTGATTGATTAGGCTCTCCAGGTTCAGTTCGTCGCTCCCGTTGCGTAAAGTGTCTTTACTGCATTCTTCCACACAAACTCGCTTTTTTAGGTCCCGCCTGGCGTTAGCAGCGCGCATGCGCTGCTCTCACCATGCGAGGACTTCTTGGAATCAATACGGTTCCAGAAGTCGTGTCTCCGCTCCGCCTCCAATTTTCATTGGCGTGCGTCGTTTCTCGTCAGTAATTATGCTGAACATACTTCGCTGATTGCACTGGAGGGTTTTTAGTCCCTCCTGGTTGCCACCCTGTCCTCTTTAAGCCACGCTCACCGGGATTGGATGTTTTACTGGCGGCGTGAGACGGCGTGTTTAATATTTACTCTTGGCACTTTCGCATGCGTCTGCGTGTGGGGTGCATTTGCGTCTCCATGTTTGTTTCAAATTTATTGATTACCTGGCGACAATCAAGATCGTGTTTATCTATCCGTATTATTTTTGCGGACGCTACTTATGGAACTTGTAACGTAAAAGACTTGCTTCGGGCGTTGTTCGGGAAGTGGCCTCAGCTCGCGCTCCCTGCTCGGATTGAGAAGAGTTATGAGCGCGGACTAGCGTCTGCATTGCTGATCAACATCCCCGCAACGCTGCCTGCTGTCTGAGCCGCCGCTGCACTAATAACCCGTCTCCGGGGCCCGGCGCTTGTTCGAATGCAGCGGAGGGGGACGGACAGCAGTGGCAGGCGGTACAACCGCATCCAGCATGGGCAGTGCATCTACACCTTCATCCTGCCGGAGCAAGAGGCAGGCTGTTGGGAGAGCGCCACCACGGAGCAGTACAACGCCAACGCGCTGCAGCAGAACACCCCGCACGTGGCGCCCGAGCTGCCCTCCCAGAAGCTGCAGCACCTGGAGCACACCATGAAGAACTACACGCAGTGGCTGCAGAAAGTAAGCCCCATGCCTGTAAACACACCGGGCACAGTGGTGAATGTGTCCGTGCTGCTGCACTCTGGTTATGTTTCCTGTTATCACATTGACCGTGTTCGAGGTTATTACCCTGGTGCCGTGGTTAAACATGCTCAGTGTTGTCACCCTTGTGCTATGGCTAAAGGTGTTCCATGTTATCGACCTGGTGTTGTGGTTCGTTGTATTTCGTGTTATCACCCTGGTGCTGTGTCTGTGTCATCGCCCTAGTTCACGGGTTCTGTGGTTAAACATGTACCATTGTATCACCCGGGTCCTGTGGCTAAACATGTTCTGTGTTATCACCTGGGTGCTTTTGTGTGCTCCGTGTTATCACCTTGCTGCTGTGATTAAACATGTTACGTTTTATATTACAGCATGGTGCTGTCATTCATTGTGTCACATATTATAACTCAGGTGCTGGGGTTAAACGTTTCCTTCTATCGCCCTGGTGCTGTTGTTAAACACACTCCTTCATCGCCGTGATGCTGTGGTTAAACATGCCTTTTGTTTTCACCCATGTCTTCTTATTTAATGTGTTCCATGTTATTACCCTGGTACTATAGTAAGCAGTTTTCATTTTTTCATTCTGATGCTGTGGTTCAGCATTAATTGTATCCCCCAATGCTGTGGTTAAACCTGTTGTTTATCAACTTGGTGCTCTAATTCAATGTATTCCATGTTATAACTCTGGTGCTGTGGTTAATCATGTTTAATTCTATCACCCTGGTGCTGTGGTTAAACATATTCCTTCATCTCACAATGCTAAGGTTAAACGTGCAAGGCATCTCTGACCCCTGCATACAACCAACACACGTGTGTGAGGCTTACCCTATCAGTGCTCTCACATGTAAACACCGGCACCAGTAACTTTGGCAGGGGTGACCTAACCCCTTCATCCGGTATGACACACACTCATTAAACTGGGCAGAACGCTTTGCAATCGAAGTTTTTACTTTAATATTTCTTTTAGTGCTACAGTGCCCTCAGTGAAGTTTTATTTACTATCTAACACTCTATATTACTGCAGTTGCAGGCTATCATCTTTCCTCCTGAGCGCTCTTCCCACTCGTTCCTGCCCCCACCACTCGCTTTGCATTCTTTCCTCTCTCGTCATTGCTTACCGGTCCCCCAAACCCCCCTGCCTTGCTGCAGTAAGTAGAAAGCTGAGCAGGGCTAGAAAGGCTAAAAACAAGTGTGTAAGCATGTTAGGTTGTTTAAATTATTTGCTTTATCAATAATAGTTAGTTACATATAATAAATAAGCACCATATATGACTTTCTTGTATATAACATTCAAGATGCTTTAGGCCTGACATCATGATACGCTTAAACAACTACAACAAGTCTCTTTGAAGTTGTATCAAGGGCAGTGAAAGGTGGTACTGCTAGAACAGTAGCACCCAGGCTAATGTGCTGCATTGCTAAATACATATAAGGTCCCAAAGGCGAGACCGATGCATTGCAAATGCTTGTCTAAACAGGCCTTTAAATCTTGTTCTTATCAGGTCAAATGTCAAGCTGTGTCTTCCGAGGGAGCATGGTGTTTAAGGGAGCATGGTGTTTGCTTTCGGCTGACTTCAAAGTGAGAGCGTTTATAGGAATGAGGAATGCTCCTGCCCCTCCTATGCTCTATTTACGAGGCTGCATCATAACCCTTAAATAGCGCATCATGTAACATGCGGATGACAAATGTGTTTTTAAGGCCCGAAGATATTACATGATTTTCTCAGAATTACAGGATGTTGAGCTGATGCCGAGAATCGAACCTGGTACCCCAGTTCCAAAGTTGGCAGCTCTGACCATAACACCATACCCTCTCTCGTTTTTTCAACCCATCCTCTGACCCCTTTTGCTGTGACAATTTTATTGTATTTTATTTAAAAGTGCTTTTGCGCAACTTTTTTTCTAATCAACTAAACGATCTCTGATCAGTAATTTAAAAAAAGTACCACATTAACTGAATTTCCAGATCTTTTGCTTTTTTTGCATTGTAAACATGAATTTTGATTGTTGGAAATCGTCCATTTTAGTGCAGGTATTCACTTAAATGTTTAAACCGTGACCCCGGCTGTTCCTAGTCATTTCTAACTAAATTTGAGAGACTTATATAGTGCCAGCTCGCTGGTTTCTGGTAGCAGCAGGGCGCTTAGAGACACTTTAAAGCCTGTAAAAGAAGAAACAAACACACTAAGAGAATTCATGAAATAGAAACATTTACAGCAAGCAGATCGTGAGCCAAAGCTGCCAGCTATGAGCATAAAGCACAGCGTGAGTATGAAAGCTCCCAGCTATGAAAATAGTTACTTTCTTGACAGAATTTATTTCTTTATGCCGCATCGGGAATAGTATTGTATTGAAGATAAAGCATCCAGCTTCGGGTTCAGCAGTGCCTCAAATGATCATAAGAGGGTGTCAAATAGAACAAAAAAAATCCCCTTTTCTAGGTCACTTTGCCTATGGCTCCAAAATCCTTGACAAGGAGCTGGGTGTATTCTCTTACATTCAACATTTTTGGGATCGAACATTAAGTTTTGCACTTGTGTGGAGAGTAAAGAGGCGAGAGGACCGTAATGTCTTAGCCTAAGGCTTCCCAATTGATGCCCGGGTGGGGTCCTACCAACAGTTTTATGCCTCCTCCGTACATGTGCATAGGGTCAGCCTAGCTCGGCGGTTGTTTTATCACTCGCCTGAGGCTCCCCTGGAAACATCTCCACGTTGAACTGTCTGGGACAATGCGTGCAAATTCTATGCTCGAAACCAGCTCCTCCCTCTGGGGTGGTGTGAGGGAGAGGGGGTTATCTGCCTTGAAAAATAGTGCATCAGTACTGCCAGCACCACAGGCTGCATTACTGCATGGATATATTTCCGCTCTACCGGCATAAACGTGCAGCTCCACTTGCTAGCTTCACAGTTTATGGCTATGTATAGTAAAAGAAAGCCATTATTTCAGCTGAAGTTTTGATTATCTTACTTTTCCTTTTCCGACGAGACATGCAATTATAAAAAGCCCTTGACTCCGCAGGATATTGCGGCCATGGAATGCCTCCTTGACGCAGAGTAAGGCAAGGCAGCGACTTGAGTGGCTTTGCATCGCTCATAGATACAATTGAGAGGCGTACGCTGCCAGAGCGTCAAAAAAAGGACACTCCAGCGGCGCAAGCCTCTAATAAATAAGCCCCCAGGGGTGTAGCTTCCATTGGTGCAGCAGGTGCAGTGGCACCCAGGCTCAGAGACCCCATTGGCCGTTTGAACCACGATTATTGCTGTATTTCACAGTTCAAACAGCGGCCAGAGGGCCCATTTCCCTCCTTGCACGAGGTCCCATGACACACTGGCTATGCCACTGAATGACGCATCTCTTGCATGGTCTGGCTGCCCGTAAACTCTGGTGGGGATCTCAACTGCTTTTCTGAGCTATTGATTCCTTCATTGTGCCCCAAGCTTCACAGTACTTAAAATGCTTTTTAGTATTTTAAAAAACAAACAACTTAATAGAGGGCCTGGCAGCTCCCATTTGCAGCTAACCCACTCTGCTTAAAAAAAAAGTGCCTTTTGACTAAGTCAGTTTCTTTTATTTTTATTTACTCCTCCAAGTGATGTCCCCATCTTCGATGTTTAAATAAAAACAATAAATAGATACAATTGCCACCACATCATTCAGTAGGCTCTTGCATGCGAGGTGGCACCTGCACACGCCTACTGAATGATACAGCCACATTATGTCATGATGCGTACGTGCTCATGGACGTTTTCAGTCGATGCAGTTTTGCATAGACAAAACTATTTTGCAAAACCATTAAGTCACAAAGGCAAGACCTATTGGCTTTGCCAATGCTTGTTGAAAGTGGAGCTTGTCTTCCACCTCTATGGTGGTGGGAACTGAGAAGCTTATAGTTGTGTGAAGTTGCATGTTGTCCATCTTATAAGTCCTAGTTTATGGTACCAAGTGGTACCCAGGGCATGCAAGTTGGAGTCTGCACCCAGGGTTGTAGCACTTATTGTGCCACCCTGCATGTGACAAAGTATAAAATGGCTTCTCGCCGGCCACTGCAGCCAGGGCTGGACTGGGAACAGCAACCAGCCCTGGCAGGTTGCTGCTCGACTGGCCCTGGGAGGAGGAGGGGGAGAGGAGGGTGCTAGCAAAAAGCACCACTCCCGCTTTTCTTACAGGGGGCCGATATTGCAGCACTGCTGCAAAACCAGCTCCTAGTAAGAAAAGCGCCCCCGCGGGCACAAAACCGGCCCCCAAACCTGCAGCCCACCAGGGAAATGCTCGGTGCCCGCTACGGCCAGTCTGGCCCTGACTGCAGCATGCAAGAGCAGGTTTAATCTGCCAGTTTGACTTTGCCTTTTAAAACAATGGCAAAGCCCCCATTTCCCTTAACAATATATATGTCTCTCCAACGGCCTATTGAGCCATAAAACAGGAAGCAGTTCCTAATTTGTCGGTTTTATTGTGGAAAAGATCATAGCCCCATTGGTTATTACAGAGTTACAGGGAGACATCTCAGATCTGCTAACTTCCTAGCAGAACTACTAAAATTAGTACTTCAAGGTATCAAATTAATCGTGGCATTAAACCTGACTTAATGCCCAAGACTAATTTAATGTTACTATTAAGTAAAGGCAACTTTTAGAAAGTTGACATTCTGTTCCCCACTTTATCGGTGGCCTTTCTCAGTTGCTGGCCACCAGGCAGCCTTCTGCTCTCCTGGAGAGTAGAGTGAACGACTCCCAAGCTCAGGAACAATAGAGGCCTGCTACAGAGGTAGGTGTTACCCCCCCCTCCCCCTTGCAGGAAGCCACACAGGTTGTAGGCCCAGAAGGCGAACTTCAAAGGAGAAGCCGCCTTTGGTGGGCACATGGCAATCACAATTGAGAAGGGCTACCCCTTTGTTCAGGTAAAAGGGCTGGTGGTGGGAACAGAGAGTGGGATCCAGTAGTCAAACTGTTTTTCCATTGGAATGTAGCCCACAGGTAGCCACACCTCTAGGGTGGGCTACCAAGCTCCTCACGACTGTGGAAGGGGTCAGACATCTCGAGAGTGGGCAGAATAGTGAACTCTGGGATTGCTAGATGCCACACGTAGCCAGAAGCCATCACAAGGCAGAATTAATCCTAGTAGCCCATTGGCTAGTGACCGCATCATCCCCCCTAGGGCACTTTCTGGGCATAAATATGGCACCCATGGCACCCTGAACCTCAGATTACATCTGGACCGGAGAAAGGACTGAAGAAGGACTGTTCTGCTGACCCCTGGATTTGGCAAGAGAAGCTGTACCAACCGTTTTAAAATCTTTTTATTTAATTTATTTAAAGAGTTTTATATAGCGCTGGCTAGACCCGAAGGTATCAGAGCGCTTTACATAAGGTTCCACATAGTTGCACACTTACATCAGTTACAAGTTACCAATGATACCAGTAAAAACATTTGAGGAGCATAGAAGAAAAGGAAAGTGGAGTGAGAAGGGTAAGGGGGTAAGGGGAAAAAGGGGTAGGGTATAGATACGACGGAGAGACGAAGGGAAAGTCTGCCCAAGGTCCGGCTGGGTAGGTGACGGCCAAGGGGGAATCCGCAGCCCATCTCCTCTTCAGCTAACAGGTAGCTCCACCGGGCATCGGTCAAATAGCTAGGTCTCAACAAAAAAACATTAAAGGGATAGATGGCAAGAAGAGGGAGCGTAGAGGGGGAAGGGGGTAGGGTGAAGGGGTAGGAGGGAGATATGACAGAGAGACAAAGGAACGTCTGCCCAAAGTCCGGCTGGGTAGGTGACGGCCGAGTGGGGATCCACAGCCCATCTCCTCTTCAGCTAACAGGTAGCTCCACCGGGCATCGGCCAGAGTGCAAGGTCTCAACGGTCGATGGCAAGTTCACAGAATCAATGGTAGGGGTAGAGACGAGGATAACTGTGTCCAAAGTCCGGCTGGGTAGGTGACGGTCAAGGGGTGACCCAGAGCCGATCTCCTCTATAGCTGACTAGGCAGCTCCACCGGAAATCGGCCACGATGATCGGTCTCTTAGTGCTTAGGAGTTCATGTAAAAGTCAGGCGTTGTCCTGGCCCGTCATTACAGATGACACCCCAGGCTCGAGAAGCCCCCAGAATAGGGTGCCTTCGCAATGGGGGATCAGTTGGAATGTCCTACTGTTCAGTTTGGCAGTGCCCCGGAGCCTCAGGAGCCCCCCGCGGCAGTAATCAGTACTGGTCCCAGCCTCCATCTTAAGGTCAGGCATTGCCCTGAGAAGGCTCCGCAATGAATATTTCGGCCTCTACAATGTCCCCGGGCCAGATCGTTATGTCAGGGGGGAATTCCCAATAATGCCCCCACTGCTCCTTACAGAGGAGCTGTCAGCACTTCGCCTGTGAGAGACAGTCAGTGCCCCCCCCTCAGCTTCAAACTATGTCGTGCACTCACCGGTATAGCCTGGTGACAAGCAAATAACAGTCCAGCAGTGTTGCAGTCCAGGCGCAGGTCTCCCACACTCCCGAGGTGGAATGACTGTGTGAGCGCCCGATCACCCCTCCAGAGGCCCCGACATCAGCCAGGCTGCACACCGCACCGCAGCTTCCGGCTCCACGAGAAGCCCTCGTGGGTACACCTTCATCCGGATTCTGACTCTTTGGGGGCTCGGAAAGGCAGAGGATGGGCCAAGTCTCCCAGCGGCGTTCCTCTACAGCTGCAGTCCCAGTTCATCACTCGCCGGGTAGCATCGCCGCGATCCTCCGATCGCCGAACTCCTCAAGCCGCCATATTGGGGGTCAGGGCAGCGCGTTCTCGATCGCTCCCCAATTCGCCCTCAGGCCGTTACTACTCCCGCCAAAGAAACCGCCGGGCTCCAGGATGCTTCCGACAGTAGAAACCGGCGTCCCGGGGTGGCCAGGCCCCCTGGGTCCGCTAGTGAGGAATCGGCGCTGCGGAGCCTCGCAAGGAAGCTACCGCCCGGGCGCCATCTTAGGCGTAGCAACCGTTGAACTGCACCTTCTGCTCCTTGGGCTAATGAAGAGAGGACTCTGCCTGGCTCGTGGAAGTTGCTTCCGAGCCCCAGACCAAAGTCGTGACTCCATGGGTCAGTCGGCCAAGGGTCAGCACCAGGGCCATAAAGCTGAACCAGCTGGTCCTGCCTAGTCGGTAGCCACTTGCAAGGAACCACCGCTGAACATCAACGTGCAGCCAAGAAGACCTCCACTTCAGACTCAAAAGGTGCACCCTTGTCTGTTGGACCCGGGAGAGTCGTCAGTGTATGGATTAGTCACCAAAGATGGAAACTAGCCTTTACCAAAGGAAACCGCTGGACTCACTGTATCTGTAGATTGGTAGCCCAGCCGCTGCTGGACTTCTACTGACTCAAGGAGGAATTCAAGCCAAAGTCTCCCCACCTTACCCGTGGACTGAGGAATAGCGCTAGGAGACCCCTGCTGACTGCACAGCCTCCAGAGCATCTTTCAGCATCCTCAGCATCCTGTATCTTCAGCATCAGGACCACTAAATTAAAGTCTATGGCAGTTTCGATGTAAAGTGTGGAACTGGACTTGAGACTGATTTGGTGACCTAGTAACAGTCCAGATTTTCTTTAATGGCCTCCCTGCCTTTCTCCCTGTCGGAATTGATCACTCAGTCTGGGAAGGAGTAGCCAAACAATGCTTCCAAACTTTTCAAAAGTTTTCAAACTTTACAGTTACCAATACTTGTTTGTCCTTTGGACTAAAAAGCTGAGATTTACGTTTTCTTTAAAAAATCTGTATCTCTGGAACCCTCTGGTGGATTTTGCACATCTTGATGTCTGAAAATTTGTAAAAATATAATCACTTTTTTAAAATTGGTGTTGGATTTCTTTTGTGCACTGTGACTTACTTATCCTGTTTGGTGCCTCTAAATGCTTTACACTAGTTCCTTTGTGTAAACCTTGCTGGTTGAAGCCACAGCTGCCCAGGGTTGAGCAAAAGGGTTTACAAACAAGCCTGACTGGACCCAAGATGGTTTCTTGAGTGTATTACAAAGTGAGGTCGTACAACCACACCATATAATCCCATACCTGCAGTGTGGCTCTCGTCACTGGATACATATGTAACTTGGGATCTCTCTGTGTCTTTGGTTTCCACTGTACCTCCCACAATGGTCCCCTACTTAGCATGTGATCCATCATGCACCAACCCCGGTCTGTCTCCCTGCTAGTCCAGTGCACAAGGAAGTGCAAGTGAGCCCCATAATAATAGTTAAGGAGATTGGAAGCATCCAAACCCTGAGCGCTGCTTTCAGTGTACACCGACATGTGCTAATTATCTCTTTCTTGCCTTGTCAAATAAAGTCTGTGCAGTAGGCTAGATGGTCAGTAATATAGTCCTTAGGGACATGTAGGAGCATCGTTTAGAACACATCAAGTATTTTCAGGAGGACTGACATTTTTACTTCCACTATTCTGCAAAATAGAGAGAGTGTATTGTCACACCAACTGTTCAGGTCCACTTTCAGGGCATCCTTTAATTTTTGAAGATTGATGTCTCTTGGTTTTTTGGGGCTTTAAGCCAGGTTGATACCTAGATATTGAATTCTCTCTGGCATCCACTTGAAGGGGGTCATGCTCTGTATCCTCTTTTTAACCTCTTAATTTAGTCTCTGGGGGTGGACATGTTTAATATCTCTTAAAATGACTTTTAATCCCAGCACCTGCTCAAAAGACTGTAATTCCTTCATCAAGTATGGGAGGGAGTGGAGCAGATCAGTCACAAAAGCAATAGGTCATCCCCAAACATGGTGAGCTTTGCCACTTCTGGTCCCAGTTTTATCCCTTTAGTGCTCTCATTTATTCTAATCTGTGAGGGGCTCCAAAGTGAGCGCAAATAGAAGCGTTGAAAGGGGGCACCCTTGCCTTGTTCCTCTTTCAATAGGGATCCTATCAGAAGGGATCCATTAACCCTAATCTTTATCCTTGGGCTTTGATAGCCCATCAGCAACCATCTACAATAGCTCTCCCAAAGCCCATGGCTCACAGCTTGTCCGCCATAAACTCCCACTCCATCCTGTGAAACACTTTTCCATGTCTAATTGAAACAGAACCGTCTGCTCCCCCTCTATTTCCTATGTCCAACAGGGGTTGGGCCTTTTTTGTATTTTGGCTGGCCTGCCTTCCTTAAATGAAACCTGACTGCTCAGGGTGTATAATATCACCTATCACTGTCTGACGGTGCAGTGCTGATATCTTAGTGAAAATTTCCACGTGGATAGTCAATAGTGCTATCGTCCTATAAAGGCACAGTCATCCATTCATTTATCTGGCTTAGGTATCAGCGACACAATAGACTCTCATAGTGGGCGCCACTTTCTTGTCGCTAATCATCTCTTGGAATATCTTGAGAAGAGGAGGTGTTAAAGAGGCACAATGAACTTTGTAAACAGCCCCAGAGAACCTGTTGGGCCTAGCACCTTGGACTCGAGCAGCCTTGATATGGCCCTTAAGAGTTCCTTCCTCCTTTTTAAGTGGGTCTTCTAGCTGTCTCTGTTGACTAAGGATATCTTGGGCAGCTGCACTTCTTTTAAGTAGTGTGCTCTCTTTTCGGGGCTCTTTGGGCTTCTTGTGTAGGGGTGCTCATAAAATCTATGGAAGTATCTAGTGTATCCCTTTCTTTGGTATTTAACTGGCCATTCTGACCTCTTACTTTAACAATGTGGCTTTGTGCCTGATGTGGACTCAGGAGGTTAGCCAGCAGCCTACCAAGCTTATTACCTAATTCATAGTATTTTGCATCGAGCTTGATTAGTTGATGAGCTGCTCTATTGCGTTCCAATATCCTAAGTTGGACTCTTTTCATTATTATCTTCCTCCAGATTTTCTGTGACTGTGTAAGTTTATCTATTTGTTGCATCTCCCCATATTCCCTGTGTAGTACTCTCTTCTGTTTTAATAGGGCAGCTTCTGCCGTACAATTTGCCACAATCACAGCCTTCAGTGCTTCTCATACAGTTGTTTCCTTGAGTATTCTGGTATCATTATGTTGTATGAATACTTCTATATTTTTGTTTATGTTTTTTAAGACAATGGTATAGCTTAGTAGTGTATCTTGCAGTCACCAAGTATCCCTTCCTTGTTGTTGATTCAGCTTGAGGTGGTGCAGTGTACAAGACACCAGGCCATGATCTGAAAGGGTAATCGGACTCTGGGACTCTGAAGTTCAGACAGTAACAGGTTATCTGAGAGTAAGTGGTTGAGTCTCGCATAACTCTTGCGTGCTGCTGAGTAATGGGAAAGTCTACTCCCAATGGATGTCTTGCCCTCCGTGCATCTATCTGCCCCAGATCCTACAGCTATGCCCTCCCTGCTCATAAGATTACCATTGACCCCCCCATCCCCCCAAGCTTGCTCTGGGCCCCATTTCACTTGCCAGCGAACACAAGGTTTAAATCCCCCCAATCACCATAGGACCCAATGCCCAAGCCATCAGTGTCTGGATCGTGTGACGGATAAACTCTTCCTGTCCCTGATTGGGTGCATAGACCGAGACCATCACCAGTGGTGCACCATTATGTGTTTCTCTGGCTACTATCCATTTTCCCTTTTTGTCACTTAGATCTCCTATCTGAAAAGGGAAAAGGGCAGTTGCGACTAATCAAAATACAGACCGCAGATGTTTTCTTCCCCCCTGAAGAGAAGTGTGGCTTGGGAAATTCCCTAGATCATTGGTCTTGATGTAGTAGGTAAGTCTCCTAAAGAAGTCCTATCTCTGTATCCCTAAGGAACAATTAGCAAAAATACCTTTCCTCTTCTTAGGGTTGTTTGGCCCCCTACCAGTGTAAATTGTGACATTTAGTGCAGTCATTCTAGAGCCCATGTGGTTACGATAACTTTCCTATCTACCCACTGGAGTACCTACCAAATGTGTTTCGTTGTGTGTGGAAGTTCTCCCCCCCACCCCCCTACCCTTCTGCAATCCCTCCCATTTCCCACTTCCCCTCTTGGAACTATAGTAACACATCCAATAACAACAGTGAAATAAAAATTGAAAAATCCCAATGGCTTTCCCCCCTCAGGCCGGGTTCCAGCAAGCCTGGTTAGGGTACACATTTAAAGGATATCTGGTGTATAGGTCTCTGTTGATGTTTATGAGGCGCACTCTTCTCTGGTTGTCTCTACCATGTTCCCCTCCATTTGCTTATGAGGTCTGTGTGAACCCTCTACAGACTCCTTTACTTTACAGCGATAAATTAAATAGCTCACAAGTGAGGTAACAGGTGAGGCGCAAGGTATGGAAAGAGAAGATTCAATGCAGTTGGCTGCAATGGTGATAGAGAGTAATGTGGTTAGAAAAATGCTCATCAGCAGTGCGATGAAAAACTACATCTAGCTATCTTTAAATAAAGCGGTACTGTACATTTCTTCTCCGTCATGTTGCCTCCCTTAGAAGGTATTTTTGTCTAGGTAAGGAAGTTCTGCTTTACAGCGGCATAGAACACAGGGCTCTTTCACGGCTGGTGAGTTGCTTGAGGCCTTGTGCATGTTATGGCCTGGCCCACAGCCCTAACTAATTCAAGGCGGGTATTAATCTCCCCAAAACTGCAGATTTAGCAATCTGATTAATGGTGCAGATGAATACGGTTGGAATTCATTATATATATATATTTAATTAGCTTTGCTTTTAAACTGAAAAATGGTTTAAGGAATGAAAGTTTTGAGTGAATTTAGATGGCTTCTGCTGATAAAATCAAGAGGATATTGCTTTTATTTTTTTCTGCGAACAATGGGGCATTATACAAAGTGCTTTGAAATGGTTGCGATTGTATCAGACGCATTAATACTCAAGTATAAATCACTGACCCGTCAATTGTGAGTTCTGTCAAGACGAGAAAGCTAAATGAGTTGGCACCGGAGCAGAGCGGCCGCCTCCACACTGTGCCAGTGCCAGATTAGTTCTGACCCTGGCTTGTGCTAACTGTGCCACCTGCTACCCCTGTACCTATATTTGCTGATCTGAGTACAGTAATTCGCGTTCAGAATAAATGAGTAACTCCACACTAGGGAAGGCTGTCTCTAGGCCTTAATTCAGTTTTCCTAAATGTAGCTTATCTAAAAATTGCATGAGACTTTGGCATTTAGAAAAGAAAACATGCGTTTGCAACAGCGTGGTTCTAATGTACGTTTAAATATCTGTACCTCGGCCCTCCTTTCCCAGAAGTAAAACCCCCAAAAAATGAGGCAGGATAAAACTAGACGATTCACTGCAAGGCCATTTTTGAAAAGTTTGCCTACATTTTTAGGACAAAATGTTGATTTCGTGTTGCAGTGCTGGCAGTACAACACCATAAAAAAATAAAATATATATATATATATATATATATATATATATATATATATAGAGAGAGAGAGATATATATTCACTGAAAAAACCAAAGTCAACACGGACGTTATAGTTTTGAAATGGAATTAAAATAACCTTAGAAATTCACTAAAAAAACAAATGTTAGAGGGATGTTATAGTTAGGATCAGATTTTACATGCACAAAACCATAGAAATGCAGCAGTTATAGTTTTGGCCCCGGGACCCCATCCCACAAGGCATGGCCAATTATTGAAAGGGGAGGGTGGCCACGTCCCCCCCCTCCCCAGGCCGATTTCAGCCCTAGGGACCCCATTCCCTGGGGCCTGGTGAATTAGTAAAAAGTAGGGGGTTTGTGCTCCCCACCTGCCTGGGCCAATTATGGCCTGTGAACCCCATGCCCGGGGCCCAGCCAATTAGTAAAAGGAGAGGGGGACATTTGTCCCTTCCGGGCCGATTTTGGCCCCAGGGACCCATCCCTCGGGGCTCGGCCACTTCATGCTGGGTGCCCTGGCCTCACCCAGGGTGCACTGTTGGGGGCCGCACAGAGAAGCTGAATGCCATTGCGGTCCCTGCCAGCTCCCCGCCTCCAGCGGGAGCTGGCATTGCTCCCGCACGCAGGGAGCAGCAAACAATGCTTGCTAGAGCAATTTTTGACTGCGGGCAGGGAAACAGATGAAAAGTCCTCTCCCAGCGGGCTAGAGCAGTTTTCTTGCTCCCGCCTGGTGGGAGCGGACTTAAGCCCATATTACGAGTACGGTGAACCTCAGGACCACCGCACTCATGGTGGCTGTCCGACCACTGCCACACTGAGGGTCTGCCCGCAGTATTCTGAGTGTGGCGGTTGGACCGCCACGAGACTGCCGGCACTGCCAGGATTAAGGATCCCGCTGGGCCAGGGGTCTGAAACAGACCTGAATATGCTGGCGGACCCGCTGCCGGCACCGCAGAGCATATTACGAGTCGCCTTTTCACTGCCCTTTTCATGTCGGTGAGCCCGCCATGAAAAGGGTGGCGGAGAGGCAACTAAGAGGGCCCTAACAAGGTTCTCTCCTGGATCTGGGCCTGGGGGTGCATGCGGGGGGGGAGGCACATGTTGTGCCCTCCTGTAATTGCACCCTTGTTCCTGCACAGTTTGGCATACATGCCACACCATGCAGGAACGTGCTGCAGGTTATGTTGTGGCGGCGGGATGCATGTTGGGCTCTTCTATGAGCATAACAGCCCACCGCTGTTAGACCGCCACAGCACCCCCCCCTACTCCTATGGATTAAACTTGTAACCTGGCAGGCGGGCGCACTACTGGCTTGGTGGTCCTCCTGTCGGCGTGGCGGTGGTGAGTCGGCAGGAGGACTGCCAAACTCGAAATATGGCCCTAACCCTTCATTCTCGGTTGGTGGGAGCTGTCATAGCTCCCTGCCAAGCGAAGGAAAACATATATGTCCCTCGGAACATAGGGAGCCGGGTTTGAGGGGGTGGCAGTCCCCAGGGCCATGAATGGCTCCAGACCGTCCTCCTTTGTATTTGCATGACCTGGCCCTGGGGAGGTGGTGGTCCCCGGGACTGAAAATGGTCTTGGAGGGGGCAGTTTCGCACTCCTCCCCACTCACAAAATCGTCCTGGCCCCCCCCCCCTTATAGAAAATCGACCTGACCGCGGGGAGGTGGTAGTCCCCAGGGCCAAAAAGGGCCCGGGAAGGAGATCCGCATGGCCCCCTTCCCCTCACAAACATTGACCTTGCCCCGAGTAGGTGGCGGTCGCTGGTGCCATAAACAGCCAGGGGAGGGGAGCCGCCCCCCTTCCCCTTTAATTTTCCATGGCCTTGCCCCGGGGAGGTGGCAGTTGTATTCGGCCAAAATATCGAGTAAAAAATATCGAGATGCAGAAATATCGAGTTTTTAATATCATGAGCCACAAATATTGTGATGCAGAAATATCATTGACAAGAATATCGATTTTCTAAGGTAAGTAATGTCGATATCAAAAATATCTGTGTTGTTAATATTGGTAACAAAATTATCTATGTTGCTAATATCAATGTTAAAAATACCTATGTTTTTTATTGTTTGTATAATTATTGTTAATGTTTTTTAATATAGTTTGTACATTTGTAGTTGTTTTATAATTGAATGAAATTATTTATTGTAATTTTTAGTGTCGTAGTAGGTTGCAGGTTTTGTAGGGGTCTGGGTGGGAAGAAATGTAATTACAATTAATCATTTAATCATTTTTTAAAAATTATTAATTATTTAATTCGATAATTAATGGTATAAATTGTGTAATGAATTCATTTTTAAGTTAAGTTTTATGTGCAGGTTCTGGTGTTTGTAAGGGTATAAGCGGGGAAGTAATTAATAATAAATAATTAATAATTTGGTTCTAAATTATTATTAAATATTTAATTGATAATTATGTAAATTGTGTAATTAATTTATTTTTTAAGTTATGTTTTAGGTGCGGGTTGTGGAGTTTGTAGTGGTATCGGGTGGGAAGTTAATACATTTTAATTGATTAATAACTAATTTGTGATTATTATTTATTTAATTAATAATTAATTATGTACATTTTATAACTAACTTATTTCTTTAAGTTATATATTTTAAGTATGAGTTGTGGGGTATATAGGGGTACTGGGTGGGAAGTATATTATTTATAATTAATTAATTAAAATTATTATTAATTACTTAATTAATTATGTAAATTGTGTAATTAAGATATTTTTTAAATTATATGTCTGGTGCGAGGTGTTGTGTTTTTAGGTTCATAGAGTGGGATGTTAATTAAGAAATAATGTATTGATAATTAATTATTTCTTTATTATTAATTATTTAATTGATAATTATGTGAATAGTGAACTTATCATATTTGTTAAGTTATGTTTTAGGTGTGTGTTGTTTAGTAGGTAGAGGAATGGGGAAGTTATTTAAGAAATCATTAAAAAAATCATTATTTAAAAAATGTTTTTTTTAATTTAATATGTTAATTGTGTTATTCTTTGTTTATTTCTATTACATTTTAATTGTTGGCTGTTATGTTTTTGGGAATATAGTTTGTTTTTTAATTATATAAATAATATTTGTGTTAATTGATAACAATTATTAAAAATTATAATAGTCATATTTTTTTTTAATTTTTGTTAAAATTAAGACATTTCATTTTTATATTTAGAATGTTATATTTTGGGGTTTTTATTAGAGTTGTTAAAATGTTTTTTTTTTTAAAGTGAAGTACTCTGTCGTGTGCGAGTGAATGGAGTGGGAATAGTACATTTTACCCCTTCTTAGTCTAACGCTTTACCTACTATTGCACCAGCTAGAGTGTTAATAGTAAATATTACCCCTCCTGAGTCCAACACTTACCCTACTGTTGCATCAACTGTGTGGGATTAGTAAATCTAATCCCTCCTGAGGCCAAGACTTCCCGTACTGTTGCACTGACTGGAGTGCGAATTTTAAATTTTACCATTCCGGAATCCAGCACTTTTCCTTCTGTTGCACAGACTGGAGTGTGAATAGGAAGTGTAACCCATCCTGAGTCCAACACTTTCCCTACTGTTGGACTGACTGGTGTCGGAATAGTTAATTTAACCTTTCCTGAGTTCAATGCTTTTCCTACTGTTGCACCTACCGGAGTGGGAATTGTAAATTTAACCCCTCCTGAGTCCAACACTTTCCCTACTGGTGCACACACTGAAGTGGAAATAGTACATTTTATGCCTCCTGAGTCCTACACTTACCCTACTGTTGCACACATTGGAGCGGGAATAGTAAATTCTATCCCTCCTGAGTCTTAAACCTTTCCCTACTGTTGTACACAATGGAGTGGGAATAGAACATTTTACCCCTTCGATGTCCAACGCTTTGCCTACTGTTGCACTGACTGGAATGGGAATAGTAAATTTTAGCCTTCCTGAGTCCAACACTTTCTCTACTGTTGCACAGATTGGAGTGGACATAGTAAATTTAACCTTTCCTGAGTCCAACCATTTCCCTATGGTACACCTACTGGATTGGGAATAGTAAATGTAACCCCTCCTGAGACCAACACTTTCCCTAATGTTGCAGAGACTGGAGTGGGAATAGTAAATTTTACCCCTCCTGAGTCCAATGCTTTCCCTACTGTTGGACCTACTGGAGTGGGAATAGTAAATTTAACCCCTCCTGAGTCCAACGCTTTCCCTACTGTTGCAGATACTGGAGTGGGACTAGTATATTTATTATTCTTGTAGTTTAATAGTTTTTTTTAGTATTGTTTACATATTTTTTATTATTATGTGTTTAATTGTGTGTATATATATATACATATATATATATATATATATATATATATATGTTATGTAATTTTTAACATATTTTTAGTAAAACATATTTGATATATTGTTTACTGTTTAGAAATATTTTAAAAATGTTTGCAGTTTATTTGTTACATTTATTAATTATTTTTATGTGTATAAAATATATATAAATATATAGTTGTTATATTTCTATATTAAACAAAATAGAAAATTAAAATATAGATTATAATTTTTATTTTAAAAAATTGTTTTATATTATATATGTGTACATAAATATACAAGTAAAAAGGAACTCTCTTGGAAGCTAATATGATTTACCATATATCATTCGTTCCCACTCAAATCTATTAGAGCCAAAACATATCTTGAAGGATCTCACATCCACCTAAACCGTGGGCCCCAACAAACAACTACAAGCACATTGATGAACAACTCAATGAATTACAAAAATTACAATTTTTATTAAAAGTATTCTTCCAGAAACATATAAAAACACAATAATGTAATAAAAAAAAATTGTATTTAAAAATTACACAATTCAATACACAAGAGACAGTAAGGTACGTGAAAGACATTCAAATCATCATATAATGGTTATTTCATTAGAATCAATCAATTTCAAAAGATCTAACAAAAGATATTAGGATTGGATATAGAAAGTTCAGTGAATATAACCACAATTAACAAACAAGGGCGTCGATGCGTTTCGGTGGCTATAAATTATTCAGAAACCACCTTCATCAGGACTAGAATGATAAACTGTCTCTTTCAATGTTTACTTTCTGGTGCAAGTTCACGTAACCTAATTGAAACACAAACATAAATATACAATCACAATCATGTATTTATACATAAATTTAAAAAATATTTTTTATCAATTTAGAGGTCAGTTCATTACACACAACATAAAGCATCTCTTAAATGAGATCAATACATGCACAATGTGATTGCATAATTGTTGATGAGGTACCATGGTTTAATCTGTACAACCATCCACGTACACACTATTGCAACTATTCCTTCACTCATACCTACAATCAAACTTAAACGCATTCTCACAGTGACTACAATAGAGGAGTATAATGAGTCTTCTGTCATACATACACAGGGAAACTCCTCCTCCATTTGTCCTTATGGGCTTAGCACAAATATCTCCAAAGGTATATCAAACACAAGGCCACACATTCTAAGCTATCGTTGAGATGCAATAGTAATCACCACGACACCCACCTGTATTGTAAATATAAAATGGGCTGTTGTTCTCCAATTCAATAAGGAAGAACAATGATGATATTAAAAGGTATATGTATATATAACAAGGACCTTAGGTTCCTGGGCATCCTAAAGAGAGAATTTGATACATATTATAAACTGATATCATAGGGGACCCAGTAATAACCCGGATTCGAGGTGTATGACCAATTAAATGTCATCTGAGTAATAAGGATAAGGTTGCTCCTCTCCTTCCTTTACTGTAAGATACCACAAATGGTAGGTGATTTAATATGACGAGACGCTATTGAAACTTAATCTGAGTCCTGAATGTGCAACACATTATAATATGTATCAAATTCTCTCTTTAGGATTCCCAGGAACCTAAGGTCCTTGTTATATATACATATACCTTTTAATATCATCATTGTTCTTCCTTATTGAATTGGAGAACAACAGCCCATTTTATATTTACAATACAGGTGGGTGTCGTGGTGATTACTATTGCATCTCAACGATAGCTTAGAATGTGTGGCCTTGTGTTTGATATACCTTTGGAGATATTTGTGCTAAGCCCATAAGGACAAATGGAGGAGGAGTTTCCTGTGTATGTATGACAGGAGACTCATTATACTCCTCTATTGTAGTCACTGTGAGAATGCGTTTAAGTTTGATTGTAGGTATGAGTGAAGGAATAGTTGCAATAGTGTGTACGTGGATGGTTGTACAGATTAAACCATGGTACCTCATCAACAATTATGCAATCACATTGTGCATGTATTGATCTCATATAAGAGATGCTTTATGTTGTGTGTAATGAACTGACCTCTGAATTGATAAAAAATATTTTTTAAATTTATGTATAAATACATGATTGTGATTGTATATTTATGTTTGTGTTTCAATTAGGTTACGTGAACTTGCACCAGAAAGTAAACATTGAAAGAGACAGTTTATCATTCTAGTCCTGATGAAGGTGGTTTCTGAATAATTTATAGCCACCGAAACGCATCGACGCCCTTGTTTGTTAATTTTGGTTATATTCACTGAACTTTCTATATCCAATTCTAATATCTTTTGTTGGATCTTTTGAAATTGATTGATTCTTATGAAATAACCATTATATGATGATTTGAATGTTTTTCACGTACCTTACTGTCTCTTGTGTATTGAATTGTGTAATTTTTAACTACAATTTTTTTTTATTACATTATTGTGTTTTTATATGTTTCTGGAAGAATACTTTTAATAAAAATTGTAATTTTTGTAATTCATTGAGTTGTTCATCAATGTGCTTGTAGTTGTTTGTTGGGGCCCACGGTTTAGGTGGATGTGAGATCCTTCAAGATATGTTTTGGCTCTAATAGATTTGAGTGGGAACGAATGATATATGGTAAATCATATTAGCTTCCAAGAGAGTTCCTTTTACTTGTACTTTCTGTACCCTGTCTCTTGGTCAGTGGGGTCGCTCCCTTTTTTTACACATACATAAATATACACACATTCATATATATGTGTTTGATTAAATAGGTTTGTATTTATAGATATGTTTAAATATTACTTAAACATATTAATTTACATCATATTAATGTTATATTTTACAATATTTAATATTTACTGTTTTTAACTATATATATATATATATATATATATATTAAAAAACAATATTATTGTATATATTTTTTCGATATTAGTGTAAAACATTATTTTATTTTGTTATTTTTCTACTTACCATTTTAAGTGTAGAAAAAAAATATTTTTGTGGTCAAATATTTTTGATACGATATTTCTGTGTCACTATTTTTGGTTTTGGTAATATGTCAGTCATCTGGTGGTGGTCCCTGGGGCTGTAATTGGCTATGGGGAGAAGGGCTGCGTGCGCCCCCCTCCCCAATAAAGATTTGCCCCAGGGACCTGGCCCTCCCGGCGGCTGAAGTAAAAACAAGTGCGGAAGACTGTGCTTGGTTTTTTGCATTTTTTTGCTGAGATTCGTAGATCTGCAGAGACTTTTTCAGCAAAACTTTTTGAGAAATGCTTTTTGACCCCAACACCAAGCCTAGAGGGTCAGGGTATTCCTACCCTGCCCCTTCTCTTTTCTTCAAACTTTTTTTGGGGAATTCAGCTGAGTCCGAGTCCTAAAATGGCTGCCAAAAATTCCTGGTTGAAGTGTTGGCAACCAGTCAGATCTCAGCATGAGTTCTGTCAGATCCGCGGAGGATGCGCGTCCCTAGAAATCTATATTTCTTTTTTCTTAAATAGCTCCAAAACTTCTGAAGGGATTTACCCCAAATTACAAAAAGGGCACTTTCTGGACCAAGAGCTAGCTTTCTGCCAAATTCGGTGTAATTCCTTTCAGCGGTTTGGGTTATAGTTGTGTTCAAATTCCCTATGGAAAATTGCATGGGGGAAAATGTGTTTTGGGACTCCCCCTTTTTCTCCCCTTGACCAATCACCTCAAACCTTTCCACACATAAGCTGAACTCAGGTACGTACTAGTTTTGAAAAATTCATGAAGATTCGTCAAACAGCGCCAAAGTTATTAGCAAAACAGGAAATGCTTTTCCTATGGAAACTATGGGCCTGATTACGAGTTTGGCACAGTGGCGCCAGCACAACGACGCCTCCTCTGCCCCAAACCCACACAAGGACTGCTGGCTGTGTTACGAGTTGAACTTGTGTAACACGAGTTCAACTTGTCATACGGTCGGTGGTCCTTTGCTTTTCCCATGACGGTGCCTGGAAAACAGGCACTGCGATGCAAATGGCAAAAATGTTCTGGCTTGGACGGTGACGCCCATGCCGTGCTGGAACTTTGTGGGGTGACAGACAGGGGGCACATGTTGTGCCCCCTGAATGTATCCCCATGGTGGGGGGCACATGGGGGCCCTGTAGGGCCCCCTTTGTTTCTCCACCGCCAGCCTTTTCATGTCGGGACTCCCGCCAGGAAATGCTGGCGCAGGACGAACTCGTAATATGCTGGGTGGGACTGCGCTAGTCCCCGCTCAGCATATTGCGTTGTGGCGTAGCTGCGCCACCGCTAGGGAACGACTGTTCTCTGGCGCAGCCAGCAGTCCACTGCCGAAACGACTTTAAAAGTTGTAATCAGCAAAACGGTGGACTGCCACCCCTGCGCCACTACGAGTCTGATGGTCGCAAGACTGCTAGACTCATAATCAGGCCCTTTGTACGAACTGTAACTACCTACTGGCAACCGCAAGTAGGCACTATATATGTATATATATATATATTTATATATATGTTATGTTAAAAATTATTTTTAGAGCGCACGTACACCGATTGGTTTCTTGGCGGTAAGTATTGGAGTAGCTGAGCCCCGGTGAGACTATTCATATGCCTGAACAAAGAGCCATGTCTTGAGAAGTCTCCTGAATACAAGTAAGTCAGTGCAGGATCTAATATCATAGAGGAGGGCATTCCAAAAATGGGGAGCCTACACTGCAAACCTACTGCCACCTAGTCTCTTCCGTTTATGTGGAGGTATGACCAGTAAGTTCGTGTGGGCAGATCTCAGATTGCGCATGGGTTTATATATATTGACATTTAGACTTACCTCTTTTTCACAGCTATTGCGCTTACTGATGGTGGAAAATATTTAGTTTTGCCTGGAAAAATATCCAGGCAAATTTAGAGAGCCTGAGACATAGACATGTAACTACGATGGGGAATTTTGGTCCATGCCTGTACTGAGTTTCCAAATGTGTGCACAATCACCTCAGTCACACATTTTGGATGGTTGTATTGTATTGCACTGTAGCATTTGTATGGTGCTTATTGCCCTTGTGTGGAGCACTGAAGCACTTATCCATGTGAGTAGCAAGCTACACCATGTAAAGTGTGTGGCTAGAAGGGGGTTGTTTTGTGTAAAGCCAATGTGTGAGGTGTTTTCATGTTGTGCATGATGGCCACCAAGGTGCGGTTATCATGTTATGGGACTCAGCGCCTGGTGGTGTGATTTGTGAGGATATGTGAGAGATAACTGCAATAAAAACTGAACATATAGGCAGTTACGAAGTACTAACCTAGCCTCAGAGACAGCAGGATGCTGTATGCGAGTACACCATTAAAGGAGGGATAATCGGAGAAGTTCAATAATCCATTTTGCAACATGCATGTCATAGTTGCTGCTGAATGAATAGAAGGATGCCAATAGGGCAAAAATAGGAGTTGGTGGCATGAGCGCTACTCATGCAATCATGCACCTTTTTTTAAATGGCTGGGATACTACCTACTGCTGAACAAACACATCCCATGAACAAGGAGGGAAGAGAAAAATCACTCAAGGATGGAAACCTGAGTTGAAACTACACTATATTTACAAGACCCTGATTCCACCTACTCTGTCTAGGCTGAAGGAAGCCAATATTTTGAGCTGTGATTCACACCCCAAGCCTTTCCATATCACCCGAAGTTCTCGTCCTCATCTTGGGGCCCAACACCTCCGCTTGGGACGACTCCTGGTGGCCCGCTGAGCTAGGAAGCCTCCCCACACCACTGACCTTGCTCGAAACCTCGGCATCATACTGGACTCCTCGCTCACCATGAACCACCAGATCAGCGCCGTGACCTCATCATGCTTCCACACTCTTCGCCTGCTTCTGAAAACTTTAAGATGCGTCCCCACTGATGCCAGGAAGACAGTCACCCATGCACTCATCAGCAGCAGACTCGACTACTGCAAACGCACTCTACAGAGGCACCACCCAGAAACTCCTCAGCAAACTTCAGAACGTGCAGAACGCTGCACCCAATTTGGTCCTCAACCTCCCCTGCCGCAGCCACATCTCCGAAAACCTACAAAAACTCCACTGGCTGCCAGTCAACGAAAGAGTCACCTTCAAGCTCCTCACACATGCCTCCAAAGCCCTCCACAGCGCCGGACCTGCATACCTGAACCACCACCTCTCATTCCACGCACCCATCAGACACTTCCGCTTTGCCCAACTTGCATTTGCCATCATCCCTCAGATCCGCGAGACCAGGACTGGGGGAAGATCCTTCTCCTTCCCCGCCGCCAAATCCTGGAACGCCATGCCTCTTCACCTTAGGCTCTCCCCTTCTCTGATGCAATTCAGGAAGGATCTCAAGACATGGCTCTTTGAATGAAGCACAGCTCCCAGTCAGACGTGCAACCTCCCCCCCACCCCCACCCCCAGTGCCTTGAGAACCTCCTGGGTGAGTAGCCGCTCTTAACAAGCACTGATTGATTGACTGACCTGAAGTGCTTCAAGGGTGGAGGAGAACCAGTCTGGCTAACCCTGAGATTATGTCTCAAACCCTAACCAAACTGGCACCCTGCACATTCAAGGGTGCGAAACAAAGCACTTGATAGGTTGCAGCCTGAACAGCAAATCTGCCTGCCTAGAGTTACCTTTCTGTCCTCACCCTTCTATGCAAGTCTAATCCCAGAGATGCTTGTTCTTTCTAGTTTACATAAGGAAGCATCCCCCTGACCTTCCCAAATTTACTCGAAGACAAATTCCACTTTCATCATTAGTAGGAAATTACATTTCAAGGTAAAAAAAAAAAGTGTGGTGAAAGGTGACAGCCTGGTACCTTTGTTTCAGCTAGTACTGCTGCATGGCATCGATTTAGTAGTTCTCGTTTTGATCAGCCTTAACCCAGTTCGACTCGGTCCTGTGAACCATGTGAAAAACACCTTTTATAAATGTCTCCACAAGTTAACTTTCCTTTGGATTGCCTCTGTCTGGTCCTTTCTCACACTCCTCCTGCCCCATTAATTCTGCTCTCACCTCCAGCAAGAGGCCTTCAATCTAAAACCACAGCAGTCAATAGGCATCATTTCCTGTCCTAGGCAGCTCATGTTTCAATTTCTCTGAATTCCGGCTAAGGCCAGCAGAATATGTTGATTGAATCTGCTGGATGCTACAAATCTGCCAAGGGAGAACAGAGTCTTTACCTGCACTGCTGAACCAAGAACTCTGGCCTTTGGCCCTTTAGGCAGATTTTAGGGAAAAATCAAACTATCCCTTAGTAGCCACTATGGGCTTGATTACGATGTTGGGCGGACCGCAACCGACCAACCATCAGTTGTGGTCTGCCTGACATCTGACCCTGCAGTCTGCCCGTTGCATTACGATGTGGCAGGCGAAAGCATCGGGTGGAGGGACCGTCTGCTGCGCTTCCGACAGGCTCAAGGAGCCTGTCGGAGCATCAGAATTAATTATAATTCCATAATGACAGCGGAGCTAGTCTCGGCTCCGCCGTCGGGATTATGATGTCAATTTAATTAGGCTAGAGCTACCTAGTTTATTAAAATTTGATTCAATAGGACTGCTCCATACCTATTTTAATTATCTTACCACCTTGTGCACTACCTAACCCCCACACCCGCACGCACCCTACGGCTTCTTTTTCAAAAGATCCCTGGCAAAGAGCCCCGGTTTCGGGAGCCCGTCAGGCATTGCAGCGCCGGCCTGACGAAGGTCAAACGCCCGATGATGAAGCATGACACCTCCCGGGGTGTGTGAGGGCATCACGAAGAAAGACCTGTCTTTTCCACACGTCCAGACAGGAACTGCACACCCCCTTTAGAGTCACTTTCAGACAGCCTTTCTGACATGAAAAGGCTGTCAGAAAGTGACTTTAGGGGCCCCTAGCAGGGCCCCATCCCCCCTGTGCCCACCGCATGGTGCCTGCCACACGGTGCAGGGATGTTTAAAACATCCATTTTTCAATGGCAGCTTATGCTGCAGCCCTTTCCGCCTCCTTCACAAGCTGCCATTGAAAATTGGATGTTTCCGACCGATTCTGCTGTCGGAACTGCCGACCTATGGTCGGGCGGTTCCTTTCCCCAACGGTGTCACTGACCGACATCGTAATGATGCCCTCTGTCTTGATTTATCTGTGCCGATTTATGGGCACTTGGTCCCATCCTGCTTACCTTTTCCATTACAAAGCTGTTCATTTCTAAAGTTTATAAATGAAAGTATGCAGAGCTCTGCCGGCCTTGAAAATCAAACTACTCCTACCCCTTTGAGACTGGTTGCAATGTCTTGAACTAGCCATGCTGATTTCTAGGCACTTGGCCCCATCCTGATGACCCGTAGCACTGCAGAGATGTTGCCAACAACCTGCCGTTATAGGCATTTTATATTGAAGTGTATCGAGCCCTGCCCACGTGTATCTTTACACACCCTTAACTTAGACCAGAAATGTCTTGATGGCAGGAATGTAATTTGGTGCAGTTATCAGGACATTTGCTCTATTGTATTGTAGCATTTGAGTAGTAATTACTGGCCCTCTGTGAGGTGCCAAATCACTTACTACACAGATCGCAAACTACACAATGCAGTGTGTGTGATTGGAAGGATGTTGTTTTTGTTTTTGCTTTGAGCCTGTTCTGGAGTGTTTTCATGTCATATGTGATAACCATGCAGTGTCTGGTGGTGGGATGGGTGGGGGTATGTGAGAGATAAATGTGCAATTTATAATCATTTTAAGGACTAAACCTATAGGCAGCAACACGTTACCAGCCTACCCATAGGAAACAGCAAGGTGCTGTGTTGATGTACACTCAAAAATGCATATGGCAACATGCACCGGACACAGAGGCTGTCAAATTATTAGAAGGATGTCAAAAGGGCAACTTTTAACTTTTTTTTTAAAGGCAGGGATACTGCCTACTGCATAATAAATACACCCTATGAACGAGAAAGGAAGAGGATCAGTAATCAGGGCTCTCAACATGAGCAGAAACTACATAATCTTTACAAAGCCTAGATTCCACTTGCTCCTGCTATGTCAAAGGAAGCCAACATTTTGAGCTGGGGTTTACTCCTCAAAAACCCATCTCAAGCGCTCAAAGGCTGGTTGTCTACTGGTATATTGAGAATTAAATATCAACCTGACTTACCAAGATAATGCAGCCAAAATATTAACTACCACGTTTCATGAAGGAACGTATATATAGGTAAGTATTGATTTACTGTCCTTAATTCCACTTATATGTTCTGGGCCAATATATAAATATCTACAAGGAAAGTAAATGTGGTGTTAAAAATGGATGTATGACAGAATTCCAAATGCGTTTTTCACGCATGCCTTCAGAACTCCATCATTTGAACGAATGCGTCTTTAGCACGCATTTGTTCTGTACGCAAGTCGTTTTAACGACTTGCCTTGGGGGGGGGGGAGGGCTGGATATTGGAATAGTTTAATTTACTATTGCAACTCCAGTCTGTGCAACATTAGCGAAGGTGTTGGACTTTAATTCTTTCACCACTCCACCATTGCCCCCCCCTAAAGCAGGTCATTGTAACGAGTTGCGTGCAGAACGAAGGCATGCTAAAGATGCATTCGTTCTGTTGCCGGCGCTGTGAAGGCACAGCGTGATTCCGGCTTCGTCCTAAAGGACGTTTCCCGTTAAGAATAGTAAATCTGTACTTCTCTAAGCATACTTACCTTCACTATACAATAGTTGATATCTTGGCCACAATATTTTGACCAGTCCATATTATTGTCCTCAGTACTTTGACATACAGCTGTGTGGTCAGTACAGCAAAGGTGGAAGGACAGACAAAAAGAGAGAAGAAGAGAGAACGCCATGTACATTTTAGAAGTGTTCCTCACAGACCAGCACAGCCTCTTGCCTAACCACATGTATTTTATTTATTGTTGGTGCATCAATATGTATGAAACAGTTCAGATGAGTGGAATTCCCAAGTTTGAAAATGTCATAATCTCTTATTCTGGCTTCTTGCACTTATCTTCTATGTGTCTGGGTATGCTTAACTTTGCATAGTCAGGATTGGAGTGCAATAAAAGCCTTGCTTTCCAGATGAAGCACAACTACGGGGCTCATTTAGGGTTTGGCAGAGGCTATCTTTGGGTTTCTGATTGTGGAGCTGGCTCATGAATATTATATTTTGTTCTGCGGAAAAAAATCCCCACTTGGGATATTGTTTCTGCAGAAAAATGGATGATATGGAAGCCCACCCAGCATTACCTTTTCAGTAGAAGTGCTTTCATCAAAATGCCCAGGCAGAATGTCAAGGAACTTAAAATACTATAGATAGGCTGCTGCGGTTCTGGTGGAAGCAAAGTCTCCACCAGCTTAGTGTGATGGAGGCCCATTTTAAAGTGACCACCTTAAAATGAACCCATTTACTCCAGGAGCTTGCTGTAGAGAACTTTGAGGACAAGATAATGCTTGCTCCTCAAATAATATGGGTATCTTTTTGTCTACTAATTTTGTTGTGTTAACTTGGTCTGTTATGATTAATATCCCTGGGAAGGATAGCATTACTGCTATCCGTGGAGTAACTGGATACCATTTTCAGTCATACTGAGAGGATGCTCCCCTCTGATGAAAAATACATTTCTTACACTGTTTCAATCTGTTGCCTCCCTTCTGTGCAATAGACTTTTTTCATTATCTTTAAAAAGGTCCCAATTTAAGATCAGCACACTGTCACATATGATCCGTTAGTAAGCTCCACAAGAAAGAAAATGACGTCAGCGTGCAAGAGTGGTGCGTGTATGTGGTTCCAGCATCACTTCTGGGGTGGAGCTAAGGTGATATGGAGCTACACAACGCCACCTACTGGCACGTGGGAGCAATGCTGACAAAAATCTCTGGATCAAATCTGGCTTCTGGGGGTATTCACAAAGTGAGGAATCTGCGGTTAGATAAAGTATCCACAAAAAATAGCATTACATAAGGTATTTAACTTGGTCTTCACTGTGAGCGACAGCATTCAGCCCAACCACAAGGAGCATATACACACTCAAAGTAATTCCCTTTAGTGGCATGCACTACTATGGCAATTGTGCTTTTTATGACCAAAAAAGATAACTATTTTTTAGTTCATGTTTTTTTTTTAGACTGATGAAAGCCTAGCAGCTTTCCTAACATTAAAGTTGTGTCAAAACCATGCAAAAACAAAACAAGCATTGACAAAACCAAAAGACTAGCATGCCAACACCAGACCTGTTGGCTTTGCCAATGCGTGTTTTATAGTACATCTGCTGTTAATGCAAATGTTTACCTATGCATGGTAAAAGCAGTGAAACTGTTGCCACCTGCGTTTGTATTGAGCTTCTGTGTTTATATTGAGCTCTAGGTTGAGAGAATTGGAAACTGAGCCAGGCAGGCCTGTGCAGTGCCACTCACATTAGTGCCAAACTCTGGTAGTGCTCAAAGAGCTGGTAGCTCAACAGATTCAGCAGCTGCTCTTGGCAGTCAGCCACCAGGCCTGTCTCAGCAAACACCGCAGTGAGTTTTTCTGTCGGGCTTGATGGGGTTTACTTGCCCTGGAGAAATATAAAAACAGTTCTACATATTAAAATACTCTAGAACAATGTGGAACACATTATGCTCCATAGGTTTTAACATTTGACATGTAATGTAAGCGGCTAATCGTTGCTTTTCATTGTTCATATCATTACGTTTGTCTTTGTTTTACCCGATGCCCCTGCTATTCTAGAGTTGTTTCTTTAGCCTGCAGTACATTGAGTACCATAAACATTCAATTATTATATCTGTGATTTCGTCTCGATATTTTGTGATTTGACAACATAAGTCAAATCAAAAATATTCAATTAATATTAGCTTTCGCAGGAGTTGAAGTTGCCACAATGTTTGCTTGTTCTGAGTTAGAACTCTGAGTGTCTGATATATTACTATTTGAATCCTGGGTAATGGCAGCGGTAACTTTCCATCCTCAAGACAAAACAAAAGGGAGGCGCACTATACCCACTAGACCGTCAGTATCCGCTGGGCATTGCCTGTGGCTGAGTCTGCACAGGTCTAGGCTCAGCTACACCATTTATTTGCTTTTCCTGTCCCCTAATCCCACTGCGCGTGGCCTTAGACTATGCTGTTTGGGCACTTGGCAAAGGGCCTGGCTGTCCACGACAGTGTCTTGTATCCACCCTTACCCACAGAGCTAACAGAGTAGGGTCTTTTCTGTGCCTTGTGATCTCTTGTGTGGAAAGGGCGGGGCAGTCTGTGGCCTGGCAGATGATGTTTACTCCATCACTGTCCCAGTAAAGGAGCAGAAACTGAAATGGCAGCAGCCGATAATTGATTCCATGCCCCAATCCCTGCTGCTCTGGCAGTGAAAGGCAACGCTGCATGCTTGATCCAGGGATGAAACCCCTTATGATCAAGATATCCATAACTTGTGTTTAATTGCGATTCTCTGAACAACATTACAATCAAGTAAACTCTATATAATCTACAGACCTGGTAGTTCCTCAAATTAATTGTGAGGGTTTCGATTCTGTTTTCTTTCTATTTTCGTTCGAGGATTGCCTGTTGTTTTTACATAAGTCAAAGCGTGTTTCCTCACCGTTGTCACGTGCCAGCCCAAACACTTTCTCAAGGGTGGACATTTTTTATTCTCTGTTACATCTTATACCAGTTCTTGTCCCTCATGTTCATAGACTCATGGGTAAACCTCAGTGAGTCTAGGCAAGGAGGCCTGCTAGGCCGTTGTGCTGGTGAAGCAGAGCTAGGAGCAGCAGGGTAATGAGGAAGGAGAGCATAAAGCAATGGAAGAATCACAGACAAGGGGATTCTAGACTCTCCGTTCCTTCCCCTCTCCTGCATGTATTCAGTGAAAATGTAATTCCTAACTATTTCCAGAAGTCGAGTTCGAAGCTCAGAAACTCCTAAAAGGACTCTTCCTATAAACAACAATTTTGTGCTTTGGATAGTGACTAGGCCTGGGCGGTGAACTCTGCTCCGTTCGTGGAGTTTGTGGAGTTTTCCGCACTCCGTGGAGCATGCGGAGTTCTGAGCTGAGTTTTTTTCTCGCTCACACTTGCCAGCGTCAAGTTGGTGAGCTCAAGCGAGGAAAATCCACCTCCCGGCGAGATTTCTCAACGCGAGCGATCAGATTTCTCAACGCGGGTGGTTGCGACCACTTGCGTTGAGAAACCTTCCGTTCGTGTTGAGAAAGCTGCCGCTCAGGTAGAAAATCTACTCGAGCGGCAAGAAAAGCAGCGCCCTCTTGTGCTGCGCATGGTGCCATTCGTGCTGATTTTACAGTGTGGGACTAACATCTGGCGCTGAAAGTCAACACGAACGGCATGACCAAACACACTCCGCCGCTTGTGGAATGTAGCATAGAGCGGCAGAGTTTTTTTAGGTCACGGAACTCCACAATCTCCGCCCAGGCCTAATATGGACCAGTCTGTCGTTGGAGCTACTGACATGGCCTTATGTATGGCACTTATAAAAGGCATCTTCTGTCTTCTAAAATTGTTCTGCACAGGGTGGTGCTTCTCTGGGGCATCTTAGACACTTTCATCCCAATGTGCTCCATTACCTTTGGTGTTGGTTTACGAAATACAGAGTGTACTGGTGGCAGCAACTAGCAGGGTAACCATGGCATGGTGAAAATGGTTATTCCAACAGTTTAATAATGAGGGAGATAATGCAAGAAGCGCGGTATTCCGCCACGGCCGGACTGTGAACAGCAACCAGCCCTGGCAGATTGCTGCTCGAACGGCCCCAGAACCGATGGGGAGGAGGGGGGGGGGGGCTAGTGAATGCATCGCTCGCCCTTTTGTTACAGGGGGTCGATATTGAAAAACTGGCCCCCAGTAGCAAAACCGGCCCCCACAGGTACTGAACCACCCCCCACCCCCCTCCGGCCCACCGGCAAAACGCCCGGTGCCCGCTACGGCCAGTCCAGCCCTGTATGCCGCTCCTGTACGAATCAGATGTAGAACCAGCAGCAACGGTCAGATTACCATGCAAGCTTGTAAAGATACCATGACGGTCTCCTCACAAGTTCATGGTATCCACCAGGCACTGCAGGTGGTAAAAAGAGACGGGCGCTTTTGCCGCATGGTATGCCGCCTTTTCTCCAGATTAATCTGGATGCCCTTCAAGATACGCAGGGAACTGGATCTGAACACTGAGATACCGAAATGCAAAAGTCCCAGGACTGCAGCTATTCACAGTGGGCAGCAGTCACGGGCCTTTTAATGAGGCAGAACCAGCCCTTTTCAACGGGGTTTCTATGATTTTAATGATCTGTACAGTCACTTCATGGCAGAGAGCAGATACTGTGTGACTAAGCGCAGATATGTATAATTTTAATAAGACATTTGCGATTCCTAACTTATTTACATTGTCATTTTGGTTGTTATACTCAAAAATGAAGCAATAAATATTGTAACGTTTTTGCACCAAGTTTATTCTTAGGTGTAAAAAAGTTTGATGGCAGCACAAATAATAGATCTTGTTTCACAGAATCATGATGTGCACATTTTTGGCGCTAACTAATGCAGAAAATCTGCCAATTGTTTGGATTTCCACAATGTAAAGTATGGCACATGGTAGGGAACATCAATGTTGCTGTGGGAATGCCACTTGAGGTGGCTCTGCAATGTGGGCAACATCCTGAAAGTCAGAACTTGCCGTGGTTTCATTAATATTAACAATGACTTTTCCAATGTTCTTCCACTACGCCTTCTTCGAGGAAGCGAAATTGATTAATGAACGTTGGGGAATGCCCATACACTCCCATTTACTGCAGGGCTTTGTGAAAGAGATTTCTTCATGTGGAAAAATGAGAAAAAAGTGTAATGTGCGATTGCATACTGAGGGGAGTCCTAAATTTGACAGGTGTGCACCAGTGGAGCCATGAAAGTGGTAGCTTATCATAACGTGTATTTGCAAAGCAAATGTTCACCCCTTGGGGCAACTTGGTGCTGGATAACAGATGTTTGTTGTTACCCACTGGTACTCATGTTATCGGCCTCGGAAAGATGAAAAGCTGAGCGTATCCACTGGATTTAGAATTTGTGATCACGAGGTCACACACATATCACTGCGAGGTTATTTAATGTACAGGTATATGTGTGTAGGAGTTTTTTGTTGTGTGTGAATGTGGCTCACTTTTCTGTTCATACATTGCACTTTAGTGCTGTATTACCATATTCCGGCCCCAGTCTGTTTCACTGATCCTTCCTTCCTGTTTAAAAGAATAAAATGTTTGCTGTTTTGCAATTTCTTTTGCTGTTCACTTCTCCTAGTCATGCTTATTTGGTGGTGATGCTCAATATTTGAGGCATTATTGACTGCTTGTCTTCTGTCAGAATCATTTGGGGGCAGCCAATAAAATGGGGTGGTCGGGCACTACCATCCTCCCTCCTCCGCACGGGCCAAAGTCCTTTGGGAATGAGAAAAGGGTCAGGTTGCTGGATCTCAGAACTTGATTGAAAATTTAGCTTCAGGGTACATTGCGACTTAATTACGTTACATTTGTACATTATTCATAAAGAAATTAAGGGAAGTGAAGAGGTGCTGTAGAGCATTGGCTAACCCTCTTCTGACACAGAACTTTACACAAACTATAGAGACTAACTCGATTGGATCAATATAAGAACCTTCCAGTGGATCTAAAGAGAAAAGAATCCTTTTGCTTTAAAGAACCATCACCCACCAGGGCTACACCTTGGTGTATGCTTCTTTATAGAATTCCTTCCCATTCCGTGGTGGAACCGGGCGTGATACAACCTATGAGATGCACAGGATCACCTTGTTTGAAAAGGAACAGAGTGTTTAGTGGGGGTAGGGTTACTCTTTAAAAATACCTGCCTGGTACCCCTAACATTTTAATCTGGGCACCAGAAAAGTTAGGAAGTCCTGGGGTCCTAGTTACCCCTTCTTCCTCTTAGGGTAATTGATGAATGGCCTCTGCTGAGGGTTAGCCACTCAAATTACACTAACCCACAAAAAGGGCATTGGTGTAATAACATTTGGTATTTATCATGGTTTCCACTGTATCTTTATGGTGATCAACAATATTCTGCAGATGCATGCTTTTAAACTGGCCCAAACCGAAATCAGGACTTCATTTACTAAGCTGATATGAGTGTCAAGGGCCAGCTCTGCATCCTAAATTAATCCCAAATTCATTAATTTTTTCGGCATAAGAAACAGAGAAACCAATCAAAGCGTAATGAAAAGGGATTTTCCCACTGATCATAAACGCTATAAGTGGTCTAGTCTAGTACAAGACCTGCATTTTAAAACCCTTCTGTTGTAGAGTGGACCACTAAATCCCCAAAATAGGGCTATCTCTTTTAGTCGTTCTACCACTGTAAAGAAGTCTTTCTCTGGATCACGGAACCTGCAGATAAATCGTGTTTTATTTGCATAGAAATGAAGCTGAAGGCTTTACACTCTGATCAAATTGAAGAAAGTTTTGCTAAAGATTGTTTTCAACTTTCTCAAAAAGTATTCAATGAATAAACACCAAAACAAGCAGAGGAGCTAGGTTGGGCCAAGCTCTTCATACCAGGTTTGGTCTAGATGTGTTGGGCAGTTTTTAAGTGGAGCCTGGCAGCACATGTGCTGCTTTGCAAAGCATGCTGTAATGTAGACTGTAGCTTGAAGCACCTCCCATCATTTTCATTCGTTCCTGTTCGTGCCCTTCATAAATTTATGTGTTTGGTTGGTCAGCATGCTTAATTAGTCTCGCCTTTTTGTGTTTCAACCCCTCCCTGGAGACTCCTCCTGTTACAGGTGGTTTTACGCTTTTTTTATATAGGTTTCGTTGTGCGCACTATTTTTTTTCTTATTTGCCTCAGCTTGTGTATCAGCACAGCGCCCGTTTCACAGATGCTTTGCTTCATGTTTCGGTCAGCATTTGCATAGCGGGTTTAAATATTGTTTTACTTTGGAGGCCGTGCGCCTTTTAACGACTTGCCCACTTTCACCATCGTGTCTTGTTTCCTACTTGTGGCAGCCTGCTCGCCCTGTGCCCTCCCTTCACCCCGCTCCCACCACCCCTCCGAGATCGCTGCTTGTATTTTAAGTGATTTGCCCAAAATCACAGGATGTTGAGCCGATGCTGAGACTCGAACTCCCGAGTTGGCAGCTCTGACCGCATGCCCTTCACAGCATGTTTGATGTTGTTTCATTGCTGTTTTTTAAATGTTGCCTGATGGAGTCATTTATAAGTTCAAAGGCTGTTCCAGTCACATTGCGTGCCGTCCCTCACCACCTTCTCACCGCTTTCATTTTCACCATTGCATCTTGTGTCCTGCTCGTCCTGTGCCGTCTCTCTCTACCCCTTCACCCCGCACCCACCACCCCTCCGAGATCGCTGCTTGTATTTTAAGTGATTTGCCCAAAATCACAGGACACCGCTTTTATTTTCACCTTCACGCCTTGTTTCCTGCCCATGGCAGCCTGTAACTGTGCCGTCTCTCCCTACCCCTTCACTACGCACCCCCACCACACATCTGAGATTGCTGCTTGTATTTTAAGTGATTTGCCCAGAATCACAGGACACCGCTTGCTTATCAGCGACTCGGCACCCTGAAAGCTCCGGGGCGCACAATATGCTGCATTACTAAATCCTTAAAGAGCCCCAAATGTGAGACCTATTGCATTGCAAATGCTTGTTGCTATAGCAGTCAGAAAAGGTTCTTCTAGGAGCTGAAATTGAGTAAATTAAACGTTTACTCCTTTTAACTAGCCGCTCAAAATTTGAAAGGATCAGTCTTAGGTTTGTTTATGTATTTTTTCCTAAAGGTACAAGAAGAGACAAACAGGATTATTTAAAGAACAGCATCCACCAGGCCAGCAGAGATTATGGCCCTCCTGCCTACCTACTTGATTTAGACATCCCAGTCCTTCTGTCTGGGACTTCTAAAACCCACAGTGGAGACACCAATCTGGAGGCAGCACTGCAGCCAGGGATCTTTGGCAAGCAGGTGCCATTTAGTTCCACTTGCTTTGCAAAGTTTTCTGTTTTTATTAAACTTCAAAGGCTGGAGTTTTCTTCTGAAGCGTTAGGGGCCATCAGTGGTTTTGCCCGTCTGGGACTGCATGGCAGCCCTGGGCAGGGAAATCTAGTGAGGTTTGCCCTAAAAGGGTGGGGCGACCATCACTTTGATCGCCTTAGTTACTGTACAATTAGTCTTCCTGTTAAGACTCAAAATTGGCTCTAAGATTTAAAATAATTTTTGATTGCAAAATGGTCCCCTTTTTAGGTTGAGCCTAGCGCAGCACGCATGCGCTGCTCTAGGAGATGACCTTTTGGAATCGGTCTGCACTTTTCTAACACTCGTGCGTGTGGCGGCATCCACCTTGCGGGAGAGAGCAGCGTCGCGCATGGGCCATCTGTTTCTAATTAGCGTGGCCGCGCTTGTTTACTTTCCTCCTGCTCACTTTCGCCCTTGTTCACTTTGCTCCCGCCCCCTCCCGTTGTCCGCATCCCCTTTGCTCCCGCCCCCTCCCCCGTTGTCCATGTTATCTTTTTTCCCGCATCCCCTTTGCTCCAGGCCGTCATTGTGGCATGCTGTCGCGGCCGTGCTGTTGCAGATGGCCGTTTCAGCATCACTTTCACTGGGTGACGGATTTACTGCTATATGAAACAGGAGAAGATGAGCCGTCTATCCCTGCCGGCCCCAGTGGCGCGATTTGACTAATAAACATAGTGAGCTGTGTGTGGGAATTGCCTATAAAACCCGCCCCTCGCTGCTGTTGGTGTAGCGCAAAGGCGCACACTGTGTACCAACATTTCAACAAGTACAGATAACCTAGCCTCGCCCTGGTGGGACGTTTCTATAACTGTTCCACTGTACAGTGATGTTAGTGCTTCCAGTCAGAGGCCTTGTGTGTGCGTGCGTGCACGTGTGTGTTGTGTGTGCGTGAGTGAGTGTTTTCAAACCTCACTCCGCCCCAGAGCTCCAAGCACAGTTCCATCTCTGCCCATTGATGGTACACGGGCAAGTTAGGACTCTGGCAAAATACTGAGCCGGCAGTGCTGAGGGAACCAAAGGCACCAGGCTTTTGTTTCACGAGGCAATGCACGCTCCAGCACTTTTACAAACAAGGCCCACGCCGTCACATATATATTTACCGGAGAGAGCCCAGCAGGGATTAGGGCTGGTGAATCTGCCAGGCTTTTGAAGTGAAACGCTGGGAAAGGGATAATTCCAGTAATGCATGAAGCACCAGTCCCCTGGTAATTTGTTAAAACACCATAATCACTTTTAGGCGGCATCTGCTTGCACACGTTCAGACACGTCTAACACAAGAAAACACCATTAGGATTTCAAAGCGTTTTTTCTTTATTATTGTTGCATTTTCGCTTTTTTTTAAGGATATATTGTTTTAAAACACTTGTAACTTCCCAGTAGGATGTACGAGCTTTTGCTTTTGAATTAGTTTTTGGGCACATCAAGGTGGGAGCAAATGTCCTGAATACTGCTTAACATTTTTTGGAAGAAAAAAAAAAGTTGTGCGGTTGCGTGCCTTAAGAACAGCACCAGCGAAAATACGCAATTTGATCTCCAAGCTATCGGAGCTTCCTGGAGGGTCTTTTAGTTATACTCCACATTTCTACCCACCACGTGCCTCCGTCATTGTTTTAAAGTGTGCACAACTCTGCAAACTAAGACAGAGGTGGGCTGGCCTGTGGATGGGATAGTGGGGGTGGTGACATCTCTGAGAATATCTGTTATTCTGAAAGTGTGGCGGGCCCTTGGCAGAGTTGGATAGTTAGATGTGGCCTGGCTCCACATTTCATTCTTGTGAGGTTGATAACATAAATAGAATTGGGTAACAAATATAAAAATGTATGGAGGGTTGCTGTGCGGGTTAATGCATATGAGGTTAGAAAGTTAGCAGATTCCTGGCTCAAAATTCCGTTTTACTGAGTTTGTTGACTAACAATTAGCATAAATGTGGGAAATACTGAACTGTGGGGATTTAAAACGCGGCCTAAGAAAAGCCTGTGTGCCTGGGACAAAGTCGACAGCTGAGGCATGAGCTTAAATCAAAAGCTTATCTTTCTTTTTCAACATAAGAAAATGACCATCGAGGTGATCACATTTAAAGTATGCATTTTAGTGATGAGTGAGTGCCTCTCAAAGGTGTTGTGTGGCTGAGGAGACAGTCAGTCACAGGCCAGGCAACCTCGTCCCATACCTGTCGGTTGTTCAAAGCTGCTCCCCACTCCCCCCATCGACCAGTGGATCGGACAGAGCAGTACAAGTGCACGCACAGGGTCCCTGAGAGCTCTGCGGGCGTCGCCCCCTACACCAGGGACTCGCACACGGCCGGCAGGGAGTCCGAGTCTTAGCTGTGCATGGAGCTCAGCCCCGTGTCCGAGTCCTCGTCGTGCCCCTCCGGGCTGCTTTTGCACAGCTCCTGTCTCTCCTCAGCCCAAACCTCCAGACTGTCCTCGGGTGTCCGTGTGTCCTCCGGGTCGCTGCATCCCTCCGGGACCTCTGTCCTGGGGCACTCCTCGCTGCCTCCCACCTCCAGGGCGGCCACGCTGGCCAGCAGCCTGCACAGCTCCTGCTCCTTGTCCTCCCACACCTGCTGGCTGCGCCCCAGGTCGCCCCAGAGGGCTTCAAGGTCCGTGTTGAGCCGCAGCCCGATATAGAGGCTGGTGCTTAGCTCAGTGGTCACCCGCTCCCTCTCCATGAGGAGATCGCTGCCCCCCGGCTCGAGGAAGCGCCCCTCGCTGTCCGCGGAGCTGCCCTCGGCCTCCCTGGCTCGGAGCTCCCCCTTCCTCTTCTCCATCCACCGGTGGTTCAGCTCCTCCTGGATCTCCGCGGCAATCTGCTCCGCGAGCTGCTCCTGGCGGGCCAGCTCCTCCTGCAGCCCCAGCACCTCGTCGTACTGCCGGGCAGTCACATTGCAGTTACCTTGCAGTTCAAAAAGGCTTTATTTAGATGGTGCAGCAGGTGTAGTGACACTGGGGCCCAAAGCTCTAGGAGCCCCTCTAACCACCAACTATTGCAATATTTTACTACTAAACAGGCAGTCACAAGTGCTCTACAACATCGCTTAAACACATTAACAAAGCCAATAGCTCTGGCAAAACACTTATAAGGTCCCAAAGGTGAGACCTATTGGCTATGCCAATGCTTGTTTATTACTGCTTTTGTTTCCTTGAGGAAGTACAATCTCTTTTAAATACTTCTATTTGCCTGTTTTCTTACTCTTCACCAAAAATAAATTAGCTACTCAGTGCAACAGGGGGAAATTTTAATTTTTTAAATGGGTAATGTTTTAGACACTGCTTTTCGTCTGTTATGTGCTTCATATTTCTTATAAATCACGAAAAAAATAACCACCTTTAAATACACATTTTGTTTCAGAGAAGAAGCATTCTTCCTTAGATGTCCGCAAGAAGTACCAGCCAACCCCCGCCTTACTTGCAGCGTCAAGCCTATGTGCCATGATGAACGGACATGATGAAGTTTATGCAAACTACATGGTTGTGAATCAGGTAAACCTTCATAGCTTTAATTCATTTCAGATTTTCCATTCCTGCTTGAGGTAAATCATATTACTTGCTGGGGCGCCCTAATAATTCCATTTGATATTATATTTTTCTTCCTGCCCATTACAGATGTGTTTATCAATGTAAATTAAATTATGTATGAACTCTGGAGAATGTAAATACAGTGATTAGATTTTTCAAGATCTTCAAACTCTGCATGCTAGAACTACATTTAAATTTTCCACACCACTGTTCCTTGTTTTTGTAAAACTCTTCCTCAAAGTGCATTAAAAAGAATATTACCAAATGAGAAAACATGTCCAAAGGCTTATTTATATTTATGTGAGATGGGATCGAGCATATGAGAGGGGTCTGTACTGTACTTCTTCTTAATGCAGATGAACTGCCTACTCTATCCCCTACTGTACTCTCTGTGGTGATCTGCACAGCTTTTGAATGTACTTGCATTTAGGAAGTGTTGACACCAAAGGAAGAAATACTGCTGTCTTTACAGGGTTGTAGTATTTCTAAAAGAAAGAGCACTGCTCATTTGAGCAGAAGAAAACAGGACATTCCTAGTTTCACTAACCAGATTTAAAAGTTAATACTAATGATGAAAGCACAGGAGACAGAGAAATTACCTGGTTTAATATGCAACTTATATCTTGTACTGAAATGGAAAGAATATCTTAACATGTGGGATCCCCTGTTGCTTCAAGCAGGAAACAACCTATTCTATTGTAATAATTATGGTACTACATAGCTTCTTGAGTTACAAAACCAAGATCGAAATTCAACACTGTTGGACCTGGCATGGTATTCCCCCAAACTTATTGCTTTCACTACTCCTGTTTTGCTGACTTTGTTTTTATTGTCTTTAGGACTCTGTATACTTTACCACTGCTAAATAGTGCTAAAGTTCTTGGGCTCTCTTCCTAAAACATGGCAAAATTGGCCTACCCCTGATTGGCACATTTAATTTACTTATAAGTCCCTAGTATATGGTACTAAATGTACCCAGGGCCTGCAAATTACTGGCCATCCACAAAAGTGGCACTTTGAAACGTGTACCAGGCCTGCCATTGCAGCCTGCAGTCCTTTTTTAAACTGCCATTTCAACCTGGCAAAATAAACCTTTTGCCAGGTTTAATCCTTCCTTTTTAATGCTTATATGTCATTGTAAGGGAGCCCTAAAGCTTCCTAGGGTATGGTCCATGGTATTTAAAAAGTGGGACAGGTGTATTTAAGTTTTACATGTCCTGGCAATGAAAAAGTTCAAAGCTGTTTTTCACTGTGGTAAAGCCTATATCTCCCTTTGACTAACACTTGGTTACCTTATTGCATTTAATAAGTGCTAACTTTGGATTAGGAGCAGATAGAGATACACTGTTTATACTCAAATGAATTGTAATTTTAAATCCTCTTTAATGGTAAAGTCAGATTTTAAGGCACAATTCTGAAAATGCCACTTTTAGAAACTTGACATTTTCTTGTCCCAATCATTTGGGCTTTCTGCCAGTATCCTGGGTCACATTACTGTGAATGGATCTGCTTTAAGGGGTTGTGTATTCCTCCCAGAAAGTGATACAAAGAGGACTAGGTGTGAGCAGGATGGGCTATCCTGCCAGGATGGCTGGGGCGGAGCTGTACCCTGCCCACATGCACTTCAAAGGGCTTTGCCTCCAGCACACACAAAGGAACCTGACACCCGCCTTTTGTCACCAGACAGTTTGAAGCCTTCACTGGGGAAAGGAAGAACTTTTCAGGACCAGATGTGAGGGAAGGACAGGGTCCCACCCACACACACAAAGGCCTGCACCAGGTATAAATATTAGGCCGCCAGAACCACTCTTCTGAACACTCCTGGACCTGTGAAAGTTACAGAAGAAGGACTGGCCAGCTGCTTGAAGGACTCCCTTGCGGTCTAAGAAGGATGGTTGGACTTGCCACAGTGGCCCTGTTAAGCATATTGTGGTCTCAAGACCGCTGCGCCACCGCCAGGGGTCTGTGATCCCTGGTGGTTGTGGTGGTCCCAGGGTGGTCCGACCGCCCTGGTAATATTAGGGTGGTCGGAAGACCGCCACTGCTGCGCCCCCCGGGTCTGGCGGTCCGTGAACCACCAGACTCGTAATGAGGCCTTCTATCTTTGGTAATTCCTTTTGCTCATCAACCTACTCTACACTGTCGACCCTTTTCAGTACTCCATTTCTTCTGGATACACAGAATGAGCCATGTGTTTTCTTTAAACTAACTGTAAACAGTAAAAATGTATGAAGGGAAACTATTCTGTATAACAGCATTTCAATAATTCCAGTGACAAAACAAGTGCACACATAATTCACATAGGAAACATTTTCTTAGTGCAAAGCCAAGCTCCTTGCTTCAGCAAATTAAGACTTAACTCCTTCATTCATTTAATCTTACAGGAGACCAACAGATAACCCTCTGGACTCTTTCACTCTTCTTGACATGAAACTGAGTGCGGTTCTAGTGATACTCTTCTGAATAATAAGGGTTAAGTGAGTTTAAACCCTGGCTTTTTGGATTGGGTAGACTCACACTTGTGACCTTTGCAGTGACTCCATTTTTATGTCGGTACCTGTCAACAGTGGCAAACTCATATTTAGGATCATTCAGAGCTCAGAGTCCTCATCTGGCAATGTGCTTTTTTTTGCATTAGTTCTCTCCGTTTACATACTTTTTTGCACTTGTATCCCATCCTAATTTATGTTTGGTTCTGTCAGTCCTTCACCTTCTTAGTTCCCTACTTCTTTTCTGCCCCTCTACCTTTTTTTGGTGTGTTTGAGTCTTGTAGTTCTGTATTACTGATGTGTTTGTGGCAGTGTCGTGGGGCTTATGGCTGGATTTCTGGTTGGCTGAGGCTCAACACAGCCAAAATCAGTAAGTTTGTACCTTTTTCTGTCATTTACCTCTTCTCTCTGGCTGGTTTGATGCTCACCTGTCCACCTCTGTTTTCCATCCAGAGAGATTAATCTATCTTCGTAACATTGATGTTCCACTGTGCCATCTCTTGACTGAGCGAGGTTCAGTCCGGAGATTCTCTCTCTCCCTTTCCTTTTCTCTCCTTTGATTTCTATCAATGGCAGCATGTACATCGCTGCTCAGTGTAGGTTTCCTTGGAGCCTGACAGTACCATAGGGACTCATGATGATTCACTTGAGATTCTTCAGTGCCAGGGTCTATCTTTTGTACAGTCCTTCTGAACTAAAAAGGACAGACTCAATGATCTTGTGCCATGGTTGTTATTACAACAAAGGCTACCCTGAGATTTTTGGTTCACTCACACCTGATCCTGCTAGTCCAGTTTGCTCTTTGTAGCCGATTGACAACCTGGCAGGGTGTAGTGATGTCCTAGAGACTAATAATAGCAGTGGAGCAGCCAGGGAATGTCTTTGGAATAGCAATAGTGTGGTTTTAACACGCCAGGAGAAATTTTGGTGATGACCTCCACAGATTTCAAAGCTTCATGGCTCAATGCCAATTGCGTTGTTTAGCTAAACCACACTTTTGGGGTACTTTGTTTTGAGCTACCTAAACAAGGCCTTATTTTTATGGGCCAGACCCCATATTCTGAATCAAAGTCCCAGGTTATCTCATTGAGCAGAATTCTTGGTTCAATTTAAGGCAATCTTTGACATGAGGCACCCTACGCAATCTGCTCATGCAGGTTTATTAATGTTATGGCAAGGAAAGCAGGGTCTCATTAGTTACACTTGTAAATATCGACAGGCAGCTAGTGAGGTAGTGTGGACTGATGAATTTGCAGAAGCTGTCTTTTATTTAGGCCTGTAAGAGGAATTAAGACTCTAGCTCCCTCATTGTAAATCAACCCACTACATTTCTTGCCTTAAACGAACTAACGTTACGGACAGAAGCTCAACAGAAAACCTCTTGTGCAGAGCGCAGAAATATATATGATCAATATATTGTTCCAAAACCCCTGGAGAATACTGAAATGGTGGCCTTGCCTGAAGAACCTATGCAAATAGAAGACATGGATGATACTTACTCCTGAATAAAAGGAGAGACAGGGAAAAGAAGGGCTGAGCTGCTGGGAAACAGCCTGGCTCATCCTGGACAGCAGCGGCTGCTGCCAAGCTGACTTAGTAGCAGCGGGGGCAGCACTGGGAAAAAAAGTTTAAACACTTACCTTTCGCTGCCGGCCCGTGTTCTTCTGCTCCCTCTTGGCCCGCGCTCTTCTGCTGCCTCGTCCTGCTGTGCCTCGCTGCTCCTGGCACTAAAAACCCCAGGAGCACAGGCTCCCAGACTCCACACACAATCCTAGCGCTTCTCTCATGCAGTTATTCCAGCATGAGAGAAGCGCTGTGATTGGGCGGAACGGGCCAGTATAACGCTCCGTGGGGACTGAGGGCCTGTGCCCTGAGCACTGATGATATCTCCCAGGAACAGCCTGGAGATATCAAATAAAGTGCGTATGTCGGTTTGGCCGCCCGATGACAGCTGGCCAAACCGACATGCGCACTTTCGGTGCCTACTACCACTCCCCCCCTGCTGACGTGGAGACGTGACCCCGCCCTGGTGAAGCGGTACCGTCGGATGCTGTCACGTTCCACCATCGTTGCCAGGTTCGCGTATGTCGGTTTGGCCGCCCGATGACAGCCGGCCAAACCGACATGCGCACTTTCGGTGCCTACTACCACTCCCCCCCTGCTGACGTGGAGACGTGACCCCGCCCTGCCCCAGACTTGCGGTCGCGGACTAGAAGTGAAAAATAAAATGACAATAAAATAGTTTTATTGTCATTTTATTTTTCTTCTGTGTGCTGGCATTTTACCAGCGGGGCGACGCTCCTCCGCCATAGCGGGGGAGCCGCCCCTGATCCTGGAAGATTACCAAAATGTCAATTGAGAAGAATGCATGCAACTTCCTGCCAGTAGTTATCACCACAGCCTGAGGACCACCTACCTTACATGCTTTAGTGGATTGTATTCAGGTGCTTATGGATGCTTTATCGATAATAGGTTTCAGGGAGAGGTCGAGGTTCCCACTCAAGACAAATCTGTACAAGAGAAAATTTTGAGAATAGATGGCACGCCTTTAACTTCTGAAGCAGTGTGTAAGGAGGTTTTACCGCTAGTGATGGCCACGCAAACTGATCATGTTGAGGAAATCTGTTTTGCTTAACTGATGCACCTTCCTTCCCAATCATACTTGATACTAAGTGGCTGAGATTGCATAATCCCCAAATTGAGTGGGATCAATAAGACATTACTTTTGCTTCCTGTGTTTATGAGAAACACTACTTTCAAAACAGCACACATCAGAGAACTCAGCCATTGACTTGTTTTACCCTGCAATCATCATCTTTGGCGGCTAAACATACTATCCCAGGACCATATAAATAATTCTCAAATGTATTCCGTGATAAAGGGGCCAATGCCCTTCCTCCTCACAGAGCATATGACTACCAAATCGATCTGATTCCAGGAGAAGCCATGGTCAAATCTATCCTCTAACTGTAAGACAAGATGAGATTTTGTGACAATATCTTCAAGATAATCTTGAGAAAGGATTTATCTGACACTCAACTTTTCTTACAGGATTAATGATTTTCTTTGTAGCAAAAGTAAATGTGGGAATTCAGAGCTTATATCAATTACAGGGAACTCAATGCCATCGTGATTCGTAATTGACACCCCCTACCCCTCATTTCTGTTCTTCTTAATCAGATTAGATCTGCCAAGATCTTCACATGGTCGGATCTCAGAGGTGCCTACAACCTAGCACATATGTGAGGAGGATAAATGCAAAACAGCCTTCAGCACTCATTATAGCTACTTTGAGTACCTTGTAAGGCCCTTTGGCCTTTGCAGTGCTCCTGCTAGAACTTCACCCATTTGGGAATTATTCTTGGACCTTTACAGATCCTGAAAAGAACTACACGATCTGCGACTGAGAATTGCTAGCTATTAATCTTTCTCACACTGGAGACATTATTTAAAGGGGGCATGTCATAAGATAACTGTATGGACTGACCACAAAACCTACTATATCTATAAAGCATGAAATGTGCGCCAATGTGTTGGGCAATTTTTCTCTCAATGTCATTATGTTATAACTTTTTCTTTTGTAAACAGGTATGCAAAACTGATACCCTCTCCTGCCAAACAGAAAAGGGAATTGATATGGAAATGATAGAGTCTGCACCCTTTATCTTTGCCCTTTACATGAAATAAACTACTGAATTCTTAAATCTCATCAAGGATGCACAGGAGAATGTTTCACAGCAGCAATGGATACAGACGGAGCTGCACAAGAGATCATTGAAAAATGGAATGATTTATAGAGAAGGTGCATTGTATCTTCGTATACAACAGTTCCAATCTAAGGCTCTGAAATGGTGTAATGTTTGTTCAAAAGGAAGGCATCCTGTGCAAAGAAAAATTATGTACTTGATAAATAGAGAATTCTGATGACCTTATCAGAAGGCATCTCTTTTAAAGTATTTTGAAAGAAGTGTAGTGTGTACACAAACCAAAGCTTTTCATATGCCAACAGAAGGAGAATTACAGCCATTTCCCACACCTCACTGATCATTGCATATGATTTCAATGTATTTTAAAGTTGAACTTCCTCCTTCCAATGGCTGCACCACTAATAGTAGTTACTGACAATTTCACAGAGATGGGACACTTTGATACGACTCAAGAAACTACTGCTGGCTGTTGTATGAGCAGGCATCTTCATTATCCAAATTTTCCAACTTCACGGCCTCCCAGAAACATTGCTACAATAGAGTGACACTATTTATGACACTTTTGTAGTAAGAACTAATGAAAAGAGAAGGTACCAGGCATTTTAAATCTACCAGTCGTCACCCATAGGCCGCTGGGCATTAAGAACGATTGAATAATTTATTAGAACACAACTTAGTATGCTTTCTTGTGAGCCATCCAAATGTCTGATACTGGTGCGCCGCTATAGCAAAACTTGCCTACAACAACTCCTTGCATTCCTCTTTGTGAAGACCACCTTTCTTCTTCTGTTCTTAGGGATATTAGCTGCAGTCGCAACAAAGACACATTCTAGCTTCCTCTGTTCCTACAGTGACTACCAGAATCTGGTACAGGCAAGAGCCTATGAGCTTATAAGTGTAGTAAAAAGGTGTGGTTATCTAGCAAATATCTAACTATTCTTGGATCCTATTCTAAGTTCAATCCCCATTTTGTTGGGCCATTAAAAATTGAGGGAAAAAAGGAAGTTATGTACTACACTTAAACTTTCCCGCACATTGGCATAGTAATCCCGCCTTACATTTCTCCAGAGCCAAACCAGGCTTGCCTGATGGAGTCGGTAGACCTCTGCGAGTGTTAGTAGATGGATCACACGCCTGTGAGATGGAAATGCTTATGGATTATTGTATTCATCAGGGCCAATTACAATGTCTTGTGCCTGGAAAAGAGATGATGTGTCTGAAAAGTCTCGGAACCCTGCAGCTTTGTCCATACCTCTAGATTAGTTTAAAGGTTTCATAAGACTCATCCTTTGAAACCTGGACCCAACTTTATTTTCCGGAGGGTAGATTTTTCTAGGGCAGGGGGAGAAAAGGGGAGGAGTACTGTTAGGATTCAGGGCAAATGCAGGCAGTGTAGCATACTCAGGTTGGAAATGGTGGAATACAGGTCACATACTCACTTCTTTGTGTTAAGGTCACAGCTGGGTCAACAGTGGCGGACTCATATTTGAGATCATTCAGGGCTCAGAATCTTCACCTGACATTGTGTCGTTAGCAGCATTGGTTCTCTCTGTTTATGTACACAATTCTCATGTTTGAGTCAACACAGGATTTCCGCTGACAAAATTGGTAAGCTTTTATCTTCTTCTGTCATTTACTCTTATCTCCATCTGGTTCGATATACTCACCTGTCCTTCTTTGATTTCCAGCTAGTGAGAGTAAACTGTCTTCGTAATACTGAGGTTGCAACAGGTAGTTCCTTCAGTGAGACACTTCCATGTGTCAGGTGTTTCTCTCCTCAGATGCCTATCACTGTCAGCATGTTCATCTCTGTTTGCTGATGCAGGTATTTTGAGACAGCTGAGGTTTTCAGTGTCTCTACATCCTCTCAACCTTACAGTACCCCAGGGACTTGTGATGGTTCACTTGATATTCTTCAGTGTCAGGGTCCATCTTTTGTCTAGTGCTTCTGAAATAAAAAAGACAGGCTTAATCATCTTGTGCCATGACAAGAGCTGTGGTTGGTTGGTTTGTAAACAAAGACTACTGTGAGATCTTCTGTGGTATGTCAGAATATTGATCACATAAATATAGTGGTGCAAAAAATTTGTAGGCAGATTATTGACTACCAAATATTGTGAAGGTAAGTATAGATTTACTGTTTTTGATTCGACGTCCATGTGACCGTAAAATATATATGTACGTCATCAAGAAACGTGTATGTGGAGTTCAAAATAATAAATCTATCCTATGTATTCTTACTTTCATAATGTTTTGGTACCCTATATTGTAGCAAGATATTCAGTACAACACTATTTAAAACCTGATATTCTGGTGCTATACCGGGATCTTCAACATGTTTTGACCATTTTAGGCCACTTGCCAGACTTAGAAACCCACCACTTCCTGTGCATGGACGTTATTTGGGGGTCGTCAGGGGTCGCAGCTGTGACCTCTAGCTTGCTCCCTGCTACTCCTGGCACTTCCTTTGCAACCCCTGGCCTCAAAGGAGGCAAACTCTTTGCCCCCTCTGAGGCCAGGAGTCGTAAAGGAAGTGCCAGAAGTAGCAGGGAGCAAGCTAGAGGTCACAGCTGCGCCCCCTGACAACCCCCAAATGACTTCCATGCTCCTATGCCTTCTCAACTCATCTTCCTACTGCCAAGATTCCAGTTACACAGAAGCCTATACCTGAATATTCCAATGAGACATCACAGGCAACTGGCTGTCAAGATGATTTCAGAAACACTCTGCAGCTTCATACAGACACATTCACTCACATACAAACTCATCCAGGATGAGTGCTGCGTCCTGCACAGATTCACAGTGAAACTGCATGAAGCCAAACCCATAGCATCTAAGATAAAGATTTCACTCATACTCCCTGAAATTACATCATGAATAAACCACTGTATGAAATTATACAGGGGGCTATGGTGACAAAATGATAAGAAAAAGGAAATATGATGGTTTGGTGCCATTGTGTTGGTGGTTTAGGTTTGCAGCACATTGTCAGGTACTTATTAGGTAAAAAGAAGATAGCTGGGAAGAATTTTCCAATATTAGGGAATTATTTGTGATCATGTAGTTCTGATTCGGTGAGGAAAGATCTTATCTTTGAGCGAACATATGAGGGTTTTGGAACCGTCAGGGGGTATCGTTGTGTTGAGCACAGGGAGTGAGATGAGTGTATGGGTGTTTGCGCAAAATATTGCACAAAAAATATTGTGATACAGAAATATGGTGTCAAGAATATAGGGATGACGAAAATATTATCGACAGGAATATCGTTTTAAGTGTTATTTTTAATACCGCTGGGAAAATATTATTAGCAGTGGCGGCTGCTGCCACTAAACCTTGGTGTGGCAGCGTGGGGAATAATATTTTTTTTTTAAAAAGAACTTATCTGCCGCTCCCGGATGCCTCCTTGATGCTTCTCTGCTCCAGCTGCCTTGGTGCTCCTCTGCTCCCCTCCCCACACAATCCAGATGCTGCTCTCATGCATGAGAAAAGCGCCGGGATTGGTCCGAGTGGGCTGAAATGCCGCTCAGTTAGGGACAGGAAACCTGTGCCTTTTCTCCCACCCGGCTGTGCAAGACAGCTGACTTGGAGAAATGTAAGTCCGCATGTCGGTTTGGCCACCCTAAGATGGCCGGCATACTTACAGTGAACTTACCACTCGTCCTCCCTGGGCTGGGACTGACTGCTGCTGGCGCAGAGCATGGCACCACCCCTCCCTAGACTCGGCGGACTCGGCAGAGTAAGTGAAAAATATAATGATAAAAAAATAGTTTTATTATCATTTTATTTTTCATTTGTTGCCTTTCAGCAGTGGGGCGGCGCTCCTCCACCATAACGAAGGAGCCGCCCCTGACCGTGACACTTGATGCTCAGTGTGCAATGGAAAGTCCCTGTTGGAAAGTGGATTATTGGTAGGGGCAAATGTAGGTCTGCCACTGGCAATAAGGCCACTAATCATTGGTAGGACTCAGCATAGGTCTTAGAAAATTATTCCCATGCTCAACCCTTGGTAACGTGGCTGCGAGCAGACAGGCTTAACTTCAAAGACAGGTATGTAAAGCATTTAAAAATACCAATTCAGTAAATAATTAAGACACCACACATAATAAAAATCCAACACCAATTTATAAAACTAGGAAATATTTTTATCTTTAAAATGACAACAAAACGACAAAAATCCAATGTAGAGAACCGGAGATATGAATTTTCAAAGATTTAATAAAATATAGCACTTAGAAGTTTATAGCACCATATTGGGATACCTGCTCGCGATAGACCGGGGCAAAGTCAAAGTTTCAGGCCGACTGAGATGGAGGCCTGGGTGGCTACAGCTTGCGGCAGGTCCCGGTCTCAGTTTCTACCTTCACACTTAGAAACTTTTCTGGAGCTTTTCTCCTCGAGGCCCCTCGAAGCTCCCAGACAGTCCGGATCCGGTGAAGGTTCGCCGGATTGCCTTTCGACGAGCTCCCGGTCAACTTCCCTGGAGCGGACTTAGAAACTTTTTCTTTAGCGCTTCAGCGGGGCAATCCAGGAGCCCAGGCCGACACGCGATGGAAGGCAGGCGGCTTGGCTCTCGCGGTTGCTCCCGGTCACCTTTTCTACGAGCGGACTTAAAAACTTTTCTGGAGCTTTTTCTGACGGGGTCTCTCGATGCCCTTCATGTAGCCGGATCCGGTGAGGGTTCGCCGGCCTCAGATTTCTTCTACTCCCGGTCAAACTCTGGAAGTCGGACCGACGGAGCTTTTAGCGGGACGAACCTGGATGGCTTGGCCGGCTCGCGGTTGAAGGCAGGCGGCTTGGCTGACCAGGTTGAGTCAGTCCCTCTATGGAGCTTTTTTTAAAGTTCCTCCAAAGTTCTCCAAACTTCTTGAACTTCTTCCTGAAGTTCCTCAAAGGGTCCCAAAGTGTCTCAAACTCACTCCAAGTGTCTGGAAGCTCCAAGATGGTCCTTGAAAGTTGAGGACTTCAGTTCCTACAATCCACTTGGACGTCACCCTTACAAATCCACTGGTAGTTCTCCAAGGTGCAGATTTAGTTGGTGATGTTCCAGATGAGCTCTTTTAACCTGTAGCTTTCAGGAGTCCACTCTTTAGTTCCTTTTCAGCAAGATAATCCACAGGGCTGTAGTTTCAGATGGTGCAGTCATCAGAGGTCAGGCCTTAGAAATCTTTGCACAGCAAAACTTCTCAGCTTGGCAATGTCTTGCTTCAGTAAGTTTCAAGCAGCAGATCTGGAGGGCTCTGCCCCTCTCAGATACTTATTCCATGTTCTCTGGGTCAGACAGGAGGTCACTCCTGACCAATGGGAGCAGGGTAACTCCTCAAACGTATGACCACTTCCTGTAGAGTGTGGCATTATTTTGTCCCAGAGTGCATCAAATCTTCCAAATCCATAATGGCAGATTTTCCAGCAAGGAGGCAAGAGCTGGCTAAACACACCCCTAGGATGGCTAATTTACTTAGACTCTCCCCCCTGCATCTGCTCATACCTTCCTTAATCCTACCATCTGCCTAAGGTGGGAAGTTCAGAGTTGTAAATGTCATTGTTCTCTGCTCCCCTCTTTGATGAACATAGTTTACGACTCCTCCCCCTGGCCTGGCATTCCTTTGGAACAGCACACTGCCCTGCCAGCAGAGCTGGTTGACCCCAGGGGCTCTTTATCACCTCTTCAAGGCAGCCATGCTAATCCACTTAACTCTGACCAATCAGGGCAGACCACTGGAAGGCTGAATCTGGACTTACAAACGAGAAAGTCTTATAACTTCTTGTATGTACACTTGAGGAGAAATTCAACAATATCATATTGTTGAATTTATTAATACTATTCAGGGAAGTCTTTGAATGGCACTTCTAGCCCTCTACTATTAAGAGTTATTAGTTAATAACTTTCTACCATGTTAACCTATGTAACAGGGGATTTGGAATGGGAAAAATGACTTGGGCCATTTTTTTCAGCACCAGGACTTACAAAAACATATTTTATAAGTACTTTGCTTATATCTACAGGACCCCCACCCCATGGGACAACTAGGGGAGACTTTAGGGGTTCTGAATCTGTAAACATATTGCAGATCCTCACTTCACAGTGCTCCTACCATCAAAGTCGAATTTGAGCAGCACTTTACCACAATGGGGTGAGTGAAATGTGAAATTTCACTTTACCCAGGCATATAAAAACTAATTTTATAAGGGTGTACCTTATAAATACCTGACCCCCCACCCCTGGGACACCTAGGGGAGACCCTGGGGGTCCCTAATATGCCATAACATTGAAGGTTATCCATTTTTAAGTGCCCCAAACCCCAAAGTCGAGTTTGGGCACAATTTACTTTTTAAAAGCAGTCCTGGCACCCAGGGCTGCTTTTAAACTGACCTCAGGCTTCAGCAGTGCACACATGCAAGTGCAAAAAGAGCTGCTGGCCTCTAAACTGCCATGCCCTAGGGTACTAGGGACTTCTAGGTAGTTTCAATCTCCCTGCCCTATTATGTACTAGGGGCTTATAGGGTAGGTCATGCCAATCACAGGGGTACCCCAACTCATAGTATACCCTAGTGTATGTAGGTGTTTTAACTGTATCTAAGTGTTTTCAGCATAGCACTGGCCCTGGGCCTGGTTAGGCAAAGCCCAGGGTCAGTCAAAGTCAGTTACCACCAGTACCAGTCAGCAAAAAGTTGGGGGGTGCCCAGGGCACAGGATGACTTTGCAACAGTCCCCCTCTCAGCCAGCTAAAGCCTCTCTTGGCAATCAAGGTGGTATGAATGTTGAGTATATGTACAGTGCAACACAAATATCAGTAACGGTAAAGATGAGAATGTCCAGTCAAAGTTGTTGTTTTGTATCAAATAGCAACATTTCAATAATACCTCCAAATACATTAATATATTGTAAAGTGTCACACAAATTGAATACAGCAACTAAGGGCCTCATTACAATGCCGGGCGGACGTGCATCTGCCTGACACCGTTGTGGCCTAGAACTGACCGACCATAGGTCGGCGGTTCCGACTGCCGGATTTGGATGCAACTGCCCTATGGGCGGTTGGAAACATCCATTCCTAAATGCCAGTTTGTGCGGCAGACGGAAAAGGCCCGCATCACAACCTGCCATTGGGAAACTGATGTTTTCAAACATTCCTAATCCCGACGGCGAAGCCGCCATCATTAGGGGATTATGGTGGCTTCGACGCTCCAACGGGCTCCTTGAGCCCGTCGGAAGCGCATCGGAATCCCCCCCAGGTTACACTACGACTGTCGTCATCCTTACACGGCGGTCAGACTGAAACCTACGATGTTGGGCGGAAAGCCTCCAACAGCTGGTCGGAGGCTTTCTGCCCGACATCGTAATCAGGCCCTATATAACACACTGAAATGCAGTTGCAACACTGTGCACCCAAGTTACGTACAATGTATACTGTTTGTAGGCACTAAGTAATCGTGGACACTGTGCTGATCATGAAATAAAGAACATATGAATGATCACAATCTTCCCGCCAAAACATAATAACTCTTTAAATACTGTACGTAGTGGTATCTGATCTCAAACAACAGAAACACACACAATCACAGAATACAAAAGGTGCAGTCTGGAGAGGAGGAAAACAAGATTTTAACACAATGGAATCGTGGAATCAGGTGTCTCAGCGTTCACAGTCCATATTTATAGACTGAGAAGATATGCTTATCTCCTGTGTTTAGGGATGGGCCCAGTCAGTCCACTGAAAAAAAGAATATTTTGCAATCTTAGCATCCTATTGACTCTAGATCAGTGGCCCTACAATCAGCGGTGACATATGTAAGCAGTGATGGGAACAGACAGCTATATGTTCTACGGAACAATTGGTGTGCAAATCCAAAGGCTAAAGGGCACACACTGGGACCGTCTTTGAGTTGCATTGTTTCAGCCAGCATCTGTTCGTGATGGTACCAGGGCAGATGACCATCAGGTGCGGCTCGGGGACACTTCTTCTAGCACCCAGGCCTCTGAGGTTTGTGATGGGTCCCTGCTCACACCATAGGAGGTGGGGGTTAGTGGATACCAGAAAAGGACAACTGGGGTGCGCCACAAAGGATGATACAGGCAACAAAGCAAAAGGTGAAGCCCACCACGACTATGGATTAACCTTTGCCTCTGGCAGGGGTGCATCACCGATTGCATCCAGTCTGCAAATGCCTGTGTGATGATATCTGTGACTACAACCAATCCCACACATTTTTGGGTGGAAACTAACTTTCCATGGCAACCCTGCTTCAGAAAACCCACTGCAGGTCCACGGAAACAGATTTCCTACCACATAAACGTTCATCACACTGCTATGATTTAATGTTGGTCTAAATCTGTTTATGAGTGTTATGCCTTTTACGCATGTGAGTTGAATATCGGTGCTAAAATTGCTTTGTGAATCAACGCCAATGTGCCTAGAAATTAAGGGCCTCATTTTCTATATTTTGACGCACTGCAGCGCAGCATGCCTTCCTGCTGCGCTGCCGTGCGTCAAAATAAAAGGGCAGGAATGCGCTGTATCTACAAGATACGGTGCATTCCTGTCCTTTTCCCCGGCACACAAACAGCAGCCGTGCGCCAACACAGAAACCCTTGCGTCATGTTTCAAGGGTGCCTGCTTTGTGGGGATGATTGGTTTTGTGCAGGAAGGGACACCTTCTTGCACCAAAACAATAATTTATGACATTTTCCTCTTTCTGCAGCACGCATAGAAAGAGGGAAAACAAGGAGAAATAAAAGTATTTCCCCTCGTTGCGCCACTCTGGGGAGGCGTAGGATTCTGACGGATTCTCAGCTTTACAAAACATTGTAAATCTGGGAATGTGTCAGGTTCCATGGATGTTGTGTGGGAACACCCACAGCAGCACCCATGGAACACCCCTTTCATGCAGAGTAATGCGTGAAAGGGGCCCATATTTACAAGGCTATGAAAAGTCACGCAGGGTGACTGCGTGTCCTTTACGTGGCCTTGTAAATATTGGCAAGCCCATTACGCTGCCAGGGCATCTAAAAACGTGACGCACCGGCAGCGCAATGGGCTTGTACAGGAGGCCCTAAGTTGGTATGGTGTGGTGATGTGTCATGATAAGCAGCAGTCCATAGAGGTTAGAGTGGCAGTCCTAATTCAGAGACCAACTAATATGGTTTGTGTGTTTCTCCGCAGCATGCAGACTTGGACATGAACTACATTAGTATAGACAAGGCCACATCAGATGCGTCTAGCACAGATCTCGTCGACTCGGCTTCTGAGAGCTGTACAGTTCCTTCACCCCAGGACAAGAACCACATCGAAAACAGGTATACAGAACCTAACCAGACGCCAGCAGACGGCGGGGAGAGCACGGACAGGGGATTCAGCACACCAGACCGGGGTGTATCCGGCAGCCCACATCCACCTTCCAGGCCACATACATACAAATTCCAACGAAGCCCTGCGTATTCCAGCATTAAGAAAAGAAGGTAGGACGGATTTTCTATTTTCATGTTTCTTCTACTGAATTGCATTGGATTAGTCTGCCTGAGCTGCTGTTCGTGAACATTGATTGGTGCCAACTAGTGAAAGAGACAGCTTATTCAATTAAAATTGTAGCTGTGCATGTGTTTGTCGAAAGCTGCATATTCATACGCGGCGTGCAATTCCCTTTGTTGTATCGGAACGATTACCATACTATTTTGATGCAACTTTTCTTGCCGCATTTTATCCTGTGTAAAATTCAGCAAAACCCAGATTGATAGCGTAAAAGGACACTACGGGGCGTGTTACTTCAAGTTTTGCACCAGTGCAAAGCTGTTGTCCGCCATTTTATCGGTTTGCCCAATAGCAATGAGCAAGCAGAATTTTGCATCAGCAAATTGGTGCAGCGTGGTGATTATTTTTAGGTCTCGCCTACGCAGCGCGCATGCGCTGAAAAGGCAAAAAGACCTTTTGGAATCGCTTCGGCTTTTCAGCCAAAAACGTGCACGCGTTCCATTGCCTTCAATGGCAACGCGTGCACGTTTGCTTGATTCACTTGCGGGAGCGAGCTTTGACACCATATGTTTGTAATTAACTTCAAACACATGGTGCCCCTGGCTCGCTCCCGCAAGGGAAACGCTGTGTGTGATGATAAGACCGGGAGATTGCAAAAGTGGAAGTTGCTTGAGGGTGAGTCACCTCTCTGTGATGTTTGAAGGTGCTATCAGTATATTGTGCGTGTTGCGAATTGTCGGTAGTTCTCATTAGCCATTGATTTTGCCCCCGTCTCATTAGCCATTGATTTTGCCCCCAACCTTGGGAAGTTTGGCATTGAAGTGCAGCTGCAGCCATTTTTTTGTTGTTGCATATTTATATAGCGCGAACTCGACCCGAAGGTATTGGAGCGCTTTACATGAGCACCGTATTTACATTACACATTCAGGCACGGCCATGTGCAACCCGCTCCATCTGCGCCCAGAAATCTGGTTCTTATCACTCACTACCCAGCCTCGAATTCCAATATTCCTCCCTCATGCCATTTCCCTATATAGTTATAACCCTCTCCTGAGTTTGTTTTATTATAGGGTGCATTGTTGTCACGTTCTGCGGGTGGTATTCACGCCTGCGTTTAGTGCCCGGCAGTGAATGGGCCCTGGGCGGCGCGCAACTCTAGCTCTGCCTTCGAGGCAGGAAAGCGGCTCCCGAGGTTCCACATCTGCAGATCCCTTCAAAGCAGACAGGAGGAAGGCGAGGGCTCGATCGGTTCAAATGGGGTTAACGTCCTGTTGATTTGGAACAGCTGTGTTATTGCGGCTGAGTTAACCACCCCAGTCCGCTGAGACCGCAAGTCTCACAAATTAGTCGGATTTCCCTTTTTTCACAGTTTTTTTTTGGCCATTTGGGGGTGTCTTTGGGCATCTCTCTCTTCATTGCTGTTTCTCTCCTTCCATGTATATTTTCGGTCTCTTTCTGGCTTGCATTTTCTGTTTCTCCCGTTACTCTCCCACTCTTTTCTCCATTCGTCTTGTTTTTCTCTCTACAGGTAAACACCCACAATACTCTCCGTCTCTCTAGCCTCTCCCCACTCGTGCTCAAGTACTCTGTTCCCCTCTGTCTATCATCTGTGCACTCAAAAGCACGTTCTCTCTGCCACCCGTATGTAATATCACAGCCAATTGACGGTAAAGTGGGCGGAGGTCGTGGTCCGTGTGTGTAGTATCGAAGTGGTGCAGTGCGGCCGGTGCTCCTATTGTAACTTGAGTGAGAATGGATGTGGTGCCGGCGGCGCACTGCAGCGTGTATTGGTAATGATCTATTGTTACAGAGGTAAAACATGCATGCAGTGCTCCAGTATATCACGACGAGTTCTCTCAATAGCAAAAAGCACTGTGCGCATTAACCAACTCAAATGTCTCGCTCATCGCCCACCCCCTATTTGAGACTCTGAAGACCCCGACCGACCGACGGACGCATGTGTCTGAATATTGTACAAGTCAGCTCAGACAATTCTCTGCAAGAGCCCTCCATACTAGCGTTGCATGCACACTTCTGCTTCCCTCCGGTCGATGTGCCAAGTGCACACCTAGGAAGTGTTTTGCTGTAGGATATCAAAAACGTGTTGTTGCCTTGCGCACAAACAACTTTGCACTGCACTTATGAATAAGTGAAATCTGACACACTTGCGAGGTACCAACTTTCTGACAGATAAACTAATGGAATTTTTAAATGCTTTACATCTCAGACTGACCCCCCGCCCCCTCCCCCAGATTCTCTTGGCATGTCCTACATCTTGTAATTAGCATATTCTACCGACTATACTTGTATATCCTCTTCGCTTGTCGACAACTTGGAATCTTGAGCGTCAGGGTAATCCACCACTGACAAGCGGCGTAGGAAGGGCTCATATTCGTACTGGTCTTACTTTTAGTATAGATGTGCCTGGAACAACGACCGGAATTTCACTGCTTCATTACTCCTCCGACAAGCACCGGACCTGACTCGAGGAGCCCACGTGCGAGAGAATCCGTTCAGAAATACACTCTTTTCGAGCAATTCTCAGAAGGTCCTAGGCAGAAAGAACACCTAATGAAACAGTGAGTCTGTCCTAATTTCAGACGCGCAAGTATGTGTTATGGTTTTGTTGTGTCTTAAGATTGACTTGTCCAAAACAGCAGACCAGCGGGCGCAGGCGCACAACATTGACTCTCCAACACAGACACAGATCAAAACACCCATTTACACTCACCAAATGGCGATTACACACACTAACGTATTTTGACGTGCGCGCTCGCACACACCCACACACACTTTGACTTCTATCACTTTAAGCACACTCCCTGGTTACAATAGGTGTGTTTGTATACAAAACTCTAAGGAGAGACGCAAACAGTTCACAGGCAAAACAAATACGTACATGCTCACCCACAAAATTCACACACTCACAATGTATGAGTTCACTTAGGTGTTCTGCCTTGTTAATCAGTGGATGCGTATATCTAAGGAGGGAAACACAAGCATAGACCGCACAAATAAACACGCAAGCACACATTGTGCAAAAAAAAAAAAAACACACACACACACCAGGATGCACAAACTCGCCCTTATAGTGCACTTAAAAGTGTAGGGGCACACGGATGCGCCTACTTATACAATCAAACAGGGTATGTGCACTCGCATCTACCCATCAACAATACCAAACAAGCATTGGCATAGCCAATAGGTCTCGCTTTTGGGACCTTATAAGTATTTAGTTATGCAGCACAATATCCTTGGAGCAACAACATCAAGTGTTGCATGGCTAAACACTTATAAAGTCCCAAAGGCGAGACCTATTGGCTATGCCAATGCTTGTTATTTTGTGCACTGATGCCAGGTGTTATTGGATCGAATATAACCTCTTGTAAGGGCCACCAGCACCATCTTGTTAGCGTGTTTCCATACTGTTCCTAAACCACAGCTCCTGAGGTCATCAGTATAGGTGCAGGAATGATGCGAGGATCTCCAGAACTTTCGGAATGACATGTATTTTGTTCCTAGCCAGCTCCCTTCATACAGGATCATTACAGCTCTTATTTGACACAACCCGGAAGCGTTGCTCTAAGGCTGCTGCGGCCTTATCCCGCGTTATGTAAACACAATCCCTGCATTAGATCTGATTCTCAGTGCTAATGCCTTGGTATCAGATATTTTCACTTCCCTTGGAGTTTTTTCTATTAGTTTCCTAACGTTTGTGTGTGATTTGTTTATTTTTCTGCTGACTTCCCCTTCTCCTGTTATGTAGTGTAAACTCAGTTTCTAAAAGTACTGTAATCCTGATAACACCAAGTGGTAACGTGGGTGTTACTGCCAAGTACACATTTATTCTTACTTAGACTTAGGGGTAGACTGAACGGTGTTCATGCGCGCTTCCTTGGACCTAAATTCATGACTTTTCATTTTGCAGTTCAACCAGTAATGTCACCTCCCAAACCAGTGTTCAGCTTTATGTTCAGATTACATAGATCCTTTCTTCAAATGCAGAAGAAGCACTTTCCATACTTACAGTCCACACCCTGACTTACAGTCATAAGATGGACCTAAAAATTTTGAAAATCTACGAGTATCAAGGTCGGACCGGGACAGAAAATAGCGCCTGGCACCAAAATAAAAGCAGCTCCCATTAGTGATTAGAAAGCTAAACAAGCATTTTCAATGCAATAGGTCTTGCATTAGTGAAAGTTTGAGCTATTGAAAAAGTACCAGTACTGCACATTAATTGGCACACTTATATGACATGCCTCCAAATAAGCACTACGCTTGCACATTAAATAAGAAATGCCTGTAAAGAAGCAGTAACACTGCAAATTAAGGAAGCGCAGTGCTAAGTTGAACATTGGATTCTCCCGGAATGGGAGGCATTGGTGTTCCTAGTGGGTGAGATTGGACGTTTGTCTGGTGGCTGTGCATCACATTTTGTCCCATACTGCTCACTATTGTGTCAACTTTAACACTATTGGGGCTAAAGTTTAACATCATTAGTATCAGTTTACCACTTAACTACAGCATTCAGCAATTGGACGATGACCAGTTAAGGATTGCAAAGGGCCTAGCACTGCAGGGCTTTTACTAATTTTTGATGCATTATAACTAGAAAGTATCTTATTGAAATCTGTAAACAGTGTAGCGGGAAGGAATTATGTGGCAAATTTTTAATTAAGAGGAAAATGCTGCAGCATCGCATAAATATAGTGCCCCTGACTATAACTATCATATTACTATGCACGGCACCCAAGAGCATCTCCCAGGTCACTCCCACATAACACCAAAACATTTCGCAAAGAGCAGCAAGAGAAATAGAACACTATCCCAGCCTTGAACTGCTTCACGGTGTAACTTGCTCCCCGTCCAAAACCTGATTCGACGCCGCACATACAGAGATGTGTAGATTTAAATATAAATGTATGTAAGACACTACAGCTGCCACAACATATTACGGATTTTCGGCGCCCATCTGGTTGTCATTGACATCGCGCTGGAGGTAACAATTTATGGATGGACAACGCAAAATATTCTTCGTTGTCCTTGCTGAAAGGATAAGTCTGCGTTTGATGAAACAAGCGTGCTTTGAGAGAAAACGGAAATGTGTCCCTCATTGCTAAATAAAAGGAGTAGATTTGACTTCAAAATGCTGCAATGGTTTCGCATTTCGGACTGGCAAAGGTATGTTGCTCTGTTTTAGCTTTGCCATGTTAATTTACAAATTTATTTTTTAAGTCTGAGATTTTAAATCGTGCATGATCACCTTTCAAACTGTTGCCTCACTCACCTGAAACTGGCCTTTTATAGAGAAATCATCTGCCTTGTTAAGAAGGGAATTGTTTTACAATTCTGAGAAAAGATTTACAGCACCTACTTTACTCTCCTCTGCATCATACTAATTTAGTGCAAATTGTAAAGTTTAGCGTAATTCGTATTCTCAGTCATATATATATATTAGGTGGTAAACTTCAATGCAGCACTATTATAACGCAGCTTTGTGTGAACACTGTTAGTTAGAATTATTTTAAGTAAAGTTCGGCGGAAATTCTATTTGTAAGAACTTCATTTGAAGAAGAACTGGAAACCGGAGCCAAAGCCATGCAAAAAAAGAACAGTAAATGCCAACATCTGTAAAGAATCGTCTAGAACAAGATTAATTAATGGGAGGAATGTCCGAGTGTTTCTTTGAATTGGCTCGGTAACAAGGTCTGCATTTTCAGAGCACGCTCGATCCGTTCTGGTGCCTAGAAAACTCCTATGGAGGCAAAATGAAGCAAGCAGACCTACCTTTCAGAAGGAGAGGATGGTGGAGGAGTGGAAAAGGGAACGACCAGCCGAGAGGGGAACAGAGGGCCTTTAAATACCGCCAGTTGCCAGGAATCCATTAAAATAGATTTTTTTTTTAAAAGCAGAACCCAGCTTTCGGATAATTGTTCTGTTTCATAAGTACTACAAACTTATGACTTCCTTCATGTAAGCCCCGCAGAACGCGGGTGTACAATAGTGTGAACTTCACACCCGGCTTTTACTTTCTGTGCATTGACTGGACATTATAAAGCACACAGATGCTCAGCGGTTTGCACATCTGCTGTGTCTTTTGTCTTTGCGAGGGCGCTGCCTGTTTTAGAAAAGAAACTGTAATATAATTAAAGCGGGCGCCGTGCTATACCATGGAGCACGATGTCTGTGCCTAAAAACGTTATGCGCGCCGTGTGAGGAATTACTAACAGGAAATTACTAGCAGGCAAGAAAACAAATAGTCCCTAAAGAAACAGATAACATCTCATACCGTAAGTAAATTGTAGTTGGCCGGTGCTCCTCGGCATAAGCCGGAAATGTTGTATCGGGAGCACCAACCTATAGGTAGACAGGAAAGACGAGCAACGCAGGAATAACCAATGACAAGCAGCAGGCGGGATTACACTCAGTACGAGTGATTACCCCAGGTCTTGCAGACAGCGCATGCGCGCTGATGCTCGACCTAAAAAGTGGTCCATGTTTGTAAATTGGGGCACTTTTGAACATGTATATGTGTTTTGCAAGGTATGGCAAGGGTACAAGGATTTGAGCTTGTTGCAGGCAATATTTGTTTTAATATCAGGGGAATCATCAATAAAAACCTGCCCAGCAGGCCATAAAACAGGCCCATAAACAGCACAAACCCAGCGGACACACTGACCAGTCATACCAGCCCATCGGACAGCGCCTGATTGCCCTACAGGCCTGTCCAACATTGACTAGTATAGAGGAATTGCTGCACGACCTATTGAATTTACTAAAATTATACATATAATATATTTAATTACAGGGGCTTTCAGCGAGCCCCCTTCATCCATTGGTCTGCTGGTGTGTCATTCACTTTTTTCTCACACCTGCCACAGCATACAGCATGGGGAAGTAGGTCAGCCCACTTCATCCATTGGCTGGCTAACTACACTGTGAGTGATGGCATTCTGACCTTTCACAAGTAGTTTCCTTCAATTCAAGGATTACTATGGGAATATGTGCTTTTTGAGAATGTCTTTTTTTGCTTTTAGTCAGTTTTGTTTGATATTGGCAAGTGCCCATCAGCTTCCCCAAAAATTGAGTTGTCCATAAAAAAGGAAAAAATAAACGTTGACAAAGCCAAAAGATTGCAAGCCAACACCAGACCTATTGGCATTTCCAGTGCTCGTTTTTCATTTTATGACTCTGTTGCTGGTCTGTCATGACAAAGAATTCTATGTGTCATCTTAGAAACAGAAAAAAGGTCAAATGAAATCTTGGGCAACCCACTTTGAGGTCTACTGTCCATATAAAGTGTAAAGGTTATTTTTAGTTCATGCCAATCTGGTTGCGAAAGACCTTTTGTGTACTTACCAAAAAGTTACAGTTGGCTTACAGCCTGCCAATTGCTTGCTATTGTAGGCTGTATTGCCACTCTCATTTGCTTTCTGACCATCCTCTGCTTGTGTTTGTTCCTCCTCTGGAGCATACCCTCTTTACTATTCTTGTAACGGGCTGACTGGTATCCTTCCACTGCTCACTTTTAGATAGCTGCTTTCTGTCTTTCTTTTTGGTTAAGCACTCCGCGAGAGTGCTTGTGTTTTCTTGCTCTCTCCCTCGTGTGCTTCTCCCCCACACCAAATACCTACTCTCTCTCCCTCATGGGCTGCTTGTTGGCCCTCGTGTGCTTCTCCTCCACCCCCACAGCTGAAGCAAGTGAAAGTTTGCACAGATTGAGTAGTGCTGGCTAGATAGTGTTAGGTGGACGAAAATAAATGAATGCAGGGACTGGCTCCAAGGGGGAACCTGATTTGATGGAGGATACTAGATAGGGGATCTATTTCAAGTCAAGTCAAATAGCTTTATTTCGATAACAAGTATCATAAAAGCATCAGCATTCTTACTATCCATCAATAAAAATACGAGTTATCTTTAAAACAGTAATAATAAAAATATGCAAATCCGTCAGAACATAATAGGTTGTCACATTGTCATATCAATAACAGTAACAAACTATATCAAACAGGTCCTTAATTCGAAAAATAAAATTGATTTGGTTCCTTCCTTAAATACTAAAATAGGACATTTACATTTAAAATAGTTATTTAAAGTGACGGTGCATTATAATTTATACAAGCTGTTTATGCTGAAATAAAAGATGGGATAAAGCCATGATGTTTCATCAAACCGCCCTGCGTAGGGATTTATGCCTGACTATCCAGACGCAGCTTAGATACTTGGCCACGCCACAAGCAAAAAGAGTTCTTGAGTCAGACTTCAAAATATGCAAAGCAGCACAATGGTCAGAAGTGCCCAGTTGTCTACAGATGGGTTTTAGCCATCTGGATCTTGCTGATTTGTATGCTGGGCATGCAAACATGAGATGGGCCACACTCTCTTTCGATGCTTCACAACAGGGACAGCCCGCAATTGTCTGGTAGGGGGGGCTCCACTTTGCAGTTAATTCGCAGACCAAAATGAGCCTACCCTGAACTGTATGTAAAGCGCCCTATCTCGTGGTGTCTGGATGAAGTCTAGATATGGTTCCAAGCATATGTACTGCTTATGTGAATAGAAATCTTCTGTAAGCCTTCCTGCTTTGGGATTGCTGAGCTCCTGCATGTCAACCCAGGCCCAGTAAAATGTTTTAAGCTCAACCTTGCTGGGGGGGTTTTGACTTTCCCACGATTCCTTAAGGCCAAGGGCGATAAGTGATTTCTTAACATTATTTATCCAGCTGACTCTTTGATTACCATCTAGATTCATTACCTCAGTGAGCGCAGCTGCATAGTTGGATAGTTCAGCAGTCCGCCGTAGGCGGGCCCAGAAAAGCAGTGGCCACAGCCTAGCAATATCTCTAAATGAGCGTCTACCCATGTCACTCATCAGGGGTTTCAGTGATACATTGCGGGGAAGCATCACTAGGTCTCTCAAAAACTTATGTTCAGATCTGCAGATTTCTTCTACATTGTCGAAACCCCATAGTTCGGCACCATAAAGGGCCGAACTAACTGCCTTTGCAGCATAAATAGTGAGAGCCGGGGCCACTGGTGTGCTCTGCGAAGAGCGATGTTCTCTGCCTAGTGCCCCGACCACACGTTTATGGTTCAAAAGCATTTTATCAATATGAGGTCTCCAATGCATTTTTTCAGAGAGTCGAATACCAAGGTAATCGAACGTACTAACTCTCTCCAGGCGGGTTCCATCTAAGGTGAGGTTATCTCTAAATGATCTATAGGGGTTAAATGTCATAAGCTTGGTCTTGGAAGTATTGATGACCAGCCCCCTAGACTTGCAGAAAAGCTGAAATCTATCCAGGAGTCTTTGTATCCCTGCCGGGGTCTTAGAGATCAGCAGGGTATCATCTGCAAACAGGAGAGTGGGTACCCTATCTCCTGCCAGGGCCGGGGCATCAGCTGAATCTCCTGGAGGAAGCTGACCACCCCGTTCACGTATAGAGAGAACAGGGTGGGTGCCATAACACAGCCCTGGCGTACTCCCCTGTTTACTGGGATCCTGTCTGTTTTCTGTTCTTGGGACCCCCACCTCACTTGTGCGTAATTGCCCTCGTGTAATCGAATCAACAGGTTGAGGACCAATGGGGGGATCCCCATCTCACCCAGTATTTGCCACAGCCGTTCACGGGGGACCAGGTCAAAGGCAGTCTTTAAGTCAATAAAGGCGAGATAAAGGCTGCCCTTGCCAATCACGACTACCTTCCAATATAGGAGGAGCAGCCTGAATGCCTGTTCGACCGTCCCTGTGTTAGCCCTAAATCCCGCCTGATATTGAGAGAGGACGTTCTCGTCCTCCGCCCAACATTGGATTCTCTGCAACAGCACCCTGCCAACTACTTTTTGAATAACATCAATCAAGCTGATTGTTCGGTAGTTGGCAGGGTCCTCCCTAGCACCCTTTTTAAAAATTGGTACCACCTCAGCACCCTTCCACGATTCAGGTACTGGGCATCCTTTAGCAATGGAATTGATTAAGAACATGATAAAACTTGCCCAATTATGGGGATCTTCAAGAAGAAGATCCCCCGGTAGACCATCTGGTCCCGAAGCTTTTGCTGGGACTATTCTCTTTATAGCCGCTTCTAGTTCGTCTAGTGAGAAGAGGTCACAAGTATTTGGAATGAAACGGGTGCTTAATTGGTGATATGGCCCTTCTTTGTGAATTACATCTGTCCCAGAATAAAGTTTCCCAAAATGATCATACCAATCTTGGCTTGTGATATGATTGGGAATTAGATCAGGGTCTTTTCTATCCGCCCCTCTAACAATGTTCCAGAAAGAGTTGGCATCCCTAGCTATACTGGTGTCCTTTAGGTCCTGCCAATGGGACTCATCCCACTTCAGCTTTGAATAAAGCAGAGCTGCTTTATATTCCTTTCTGGTGGTTTGGATCAGAGGACAATTTTTGCTTTTAATTGCTAGAGCTAGGGCCTTTTTTTTTTGTCTGCATTCCTTAGTGAACCATGTCTGACAGCTTTTTTGGCACGCACTTGGTTTGCTACAGTTATTTGCTGTTTGGAAGAAGGACCCTATCTGATCTATCGTTCTCATATATAGTTCTGGGACCTTCTCCAGACCATCTATTTCACTAAGCGCCTCCTGTAATTCTAGAGTGTTCTCGCTCAGGACGTGCCTGATGCCGGCCATTTTTGATTCTTGGGCAACAACTTTAGGCCATTTGAGATACCTTCTACAGTTGGAAGGGACCACTTCTTTGGTCGTCATGGAGGAGCCTACACGATAAGCAGGGCAAGGGGGAACCATGGGACCTTCATGGTCAGACAGAGTGGGTTATGATCACTATCGGTAGTAGGAACCACTTCCATGTCGGTCATGATTCTCCAAAGTCTAACGTCTATTAGGATGTAATCAATACGAGAGGGGCAGTTGACTCTATTGTATGTATTAGCCCCTATGGCATCTGATGAAGTTCTACCGTTGGCAGCCCTCAGTCCAAATTCTAAGGTGAGTGCGTTAAGCTGAATTGTTACCTGAGACCATCTTTTAATAGGGGGTATATTTAGAAGTGGAACACCCCACCTTGTATCATCTTCCTCTACCCCCAACGTGTCCTCAGAGCTTAGAGGCTCAAAGGTACAATTAAAGTCTCCTGCAACCATAACATAGGAATCAGACGGGCAACCAGATAACTCCTGTTCCAGAGACGTAACAATAGGTGAAGATTTACCCCCTGGTGTCCCCCTTATATAGACATTGAACAACTCGAGAGTTTCGCCTCCTCTACTTCCCTTAATGGTAAGCCTCATTATATCTGGGCTCGCACATCGATGTTCGATAATTCTACAGCCCATGGCAATATTCACCCAAATAATAAAGCCTCCCGAAGGCCGCCCTCTCCCCATAGTAGTAGCTGGTATAAAAAAAACAAGTGTAACCCGACTTATGGAGTGGGACTAGGCTCCATGTTTCCTGGAAAATACAGATGTCATGTCCCTCAATCAGATCATTCCAGTCAGGCAATAACAATTTGCTATGGAGCCCTGCAACATTCCAGGAAATGATCTTAAGCTGGGAGGGGCCCGAATGGAAGCTATATCGCATAAAATGTTTGATGAATCAAAGGCATTGGGGCAGAGGATAAAGCAAAAGTATCAGTGAATATTGCGACCCCTTGACCCCTCAAATTACAAACAGAATGGCTACTACGGTCAATAGATCCCGAACTAGTTGATGATTGTTCACGGTCACTGCATGATTGCATAGTGTCAGTAACACTTTGATTATTAGCTAGAGAGATAGATTGTGATTCCTGATGTAATTTGGAATCATATCGTAGTCAATCAATAGCTTCCAATGAGGTCCCCCCTCCTGTGGGCAACATTGACACACTATCCTGTGCCCTAGCAGCAGCAATTGTTGGAAAGCGCCTAAGCTGAATGGCTGAAGAGTCCGGAGGACAAGTCCGGTACTCTAATGCCAAAAGATTTTCAGCCAGATCGGGCTTAATCAGGGTAAGTTCGATGCAGTCCAAAGATTGATTATAGGACGTGCATCTCCGTGCCCTGACTATGTCTTGCCTTATCAATGAACGACATCCCCTGACATGGCGTATCCAATGTATGGACTTGTTTCTCAGAGAGTCTTCATTTTCGTAGCCACCTAATAAATCAAACTTAGGGACATTGACCATGAAGACTGTCCGCGCTTGTACAGGGTGAAAAATGAATTGTTCACTCAATTGGAAGTGATCTTTAGTACACAAGCGTGTAGTTGCTAGTGTGTTGTTAGATCTTCTATGGTTTGTAGTAGCTTGGGAAGAAAGTTGCTTTTGCTGAATATTAGGCGTATTAGCTTGAGGGGGGCCTACCTGTCTGGAGATGGGAACCGTGGGGGCATGTCGGGGTAAGGCTATAGGAAGGGGAGACGGACCATTGCTTGTTGGGTCTCCTTTTTTGTGGGCAGTTGTAAGTGTCCGATGAGGATAGGAATTGGGCGGCAAATAAGCTGCTGAAATGTACGTTGTATTTTTCGAGGCTAACAAGTTAACAGTGGCCACAAGCTCCTCAATCATCAACTTCATCGTACCTATCTCCTCCCTGAGTGAATTAAGAATCTGAAAAAGAGCCTGGGGCGATGAAGCACAGGTTTCAGCTAACTCAGTGGGACTCTCAATAGGACTCGGAATTAAAGGTTGGGGCATTGCTTCCCCAGAACAATCGGGCGCATCAGCCAGTGCTGCAAATCTATTTGAGCAAATAATAGAAGGCTCAAGATGGCCTGCAACATCATGAACTGAAGAATTAAGGGGCTGAGGAGGAATGTCTTCCAGCTGCCCCGACTTGGGACCTAGTTGGGTGGCCTCACTACAACCTGGGGCATTTTTACGTGTGGGTTTCTGAAACATTGGGGGTACAATAGTTGGGCGGAAGGGGATAGTACTCTTTTCAAGCAAAGGATTAATGTTATCAATGGGGGCTGGCAACTCGGCTCCTAATATCCCTTCGCATTCTGTGATGAGGGTATCAATTCTGTCCATCACACAATTGTTAGAAGCGTTCTTGAGGGCTTTTCTTGCCTTTTTCCCCTTGCCCGCCCCGCCAATAGGACCATTTGCCCCCCCTGTTCCTTCCATAGTTTTCCTTTTGCCCATTATTAGGCCTGCAATAGATGCTTAAGGTCAATACTTTCTAAAGGCCTGCCTGAAGCTAGTTCCCTAAGAGAAAAATCTTATGATGAACAAAACGAATACAAGGATTTACAGGTGTAGAGTTAGTAAAGTGTCTTTAGTCTGCACGGGAATTTTCCAAGGAAGCGGAGGGAGAAAAAAATAAATAAAAATTTGCCAAAAGTCGGCACAGTACCGTATTCAGTTACAAATGGCTCCACGTTGTCTGCCCAAAATAAAATGAAAGAGGGGTGACCCTGCCCTGCCTCTTCCTGGCGATGACAGGCAAGGACGGGCCCGCCCTTGGCCCCGGCGCGTCCCGCGTCGCGAGGGGAGGGGCAGCGCTTTATGCGCAAGATGACCTAAAGCGCCTCCCCCTCGTTAGCGGCAGGCGGTAGTAGCGCTGTGCACCCTGGGCCCAGAAGTCCGCATGCGAGGTGGTTGATGGCAAGACCTGGGATGGGGCAGGCAGGCAGGAATGTCAGGCTCGCTCTGGCACCTGGAAGAATGGCAGGAATCCCTCCACGAAGACAAGCGGCAACCGGCAGCAGCCCCAGGCAGTAAGCAGCAAAACGTGCGCTAAACAGCGCGTCCCGCGTCGCGGGGGGAGGGGCAGCGCTTTATGCGCAAGATGACCTAAAGCGCCTCCCCCTCGTTAGTGGCAGGCGGTAGTAGCGCTGTGCACCCTGGGCCCAGAAGTCCGCATGTGAGGTGGTTGATGGCAAGACCTGGGATGGAGCAGGCAGGCAGGAATGTCAGGCTCGCTCTGGCACCTGGAAGAGCGGCAGGAATCCCTCCACGAAGACAAGCGGCAACCGGCAGCAGCCCCAGGCAGTAAGCAGCAAAACATGCGCTAAACAGGGGATCTATTTATAAAGGAAACTCTGTGAGAGAAGCACCGTTGGAAGAGCAGGAAGGTGTAAGTAAAAAAGTCTATTCGTCCAATGGAGGCTGTTCTTCGAAAGCGGATTGTTCAATTTTAATTTTGTCTTGGAAGAAAGTGGAGAGTTTATTACAGAGCTCTTGAGAGGGCAGAATAGTGTTGTAACAAGCAGTGATTTCAAGGAAACTTTGAACAATCAAAAAGGTTTCTCTGGATGAGTTGCTGGGGAACTCGATTTTCTTGCAAAATACTCTGTGCTTGCGATGCTGGTCACAACATAGATTTTGTTTATGGCTGTTGGATTGTAAGACTTCTGCCAAGATCGCTTGTGTCTTACATTTGTGCTTGGCATTGTAAAGTTCCTTTGATTACCATGCTGCAGAGGGAGCATTGCGCTTGGCCCTGTCCCAACCAAGACGGGCAAGGGAATCAGTGGCATTATTGAGCCAGTCATTAAAGGAGTCGGCGGTGGCATGAATATATGAGGTGATAGGGCAGAGTAAAGCTGAGGATGTATTCAAAACTGGTGGGAAGGATTTCAGACCAGGTGCAGGCAGTTGGAACAGAGCAACAATCAGTGGGACAGTTGAGGCGGAATGTAAAGGGAAAGAAAAAAGGCACCACAAAATGCCCTGACTAGGTGAGGGGTAAAGGAGGAGAAGCGGTGAGAGCAGTAATATTGAAAAATGTATGATCTGGGAGGGGTCCGTCGGGGTGGCTAGACAAAGTAATGTTTTGGAAGAATATAGTCAAACTGGAAGATTTCAAGATGTATGGAGAGAGAAGGTCATCAGTAGCAGCTCCTGTGGTGCTTGGGGGGTTCTAACCATTCAGATAACCCTCAGCCCTTCAGGGGCCACTAGTCAGCCCAAGGCCATTAAAAATCTGTGAGATATGTGGGAGACTAAGGGACTGCAGGGGAGGACCATCATTTGTGTTACACCGCTGAGCAATAGAACTGGAGAAAGACGCTTCGGGCCCATGAGATCGATAAATAAGTACACCCTTCACAAGCAGAGTTTCAAGCTGAGCAGTGCTGGAAAGTAGGGGAATCACACCAGATCCCAGCTCTGGCTGCTATTTCTGGGATCCAGCCAAGCAAGAGAAATGTGTCCTGGCATCATTTCCCGACACTGGGACACAGTTTAGCAGCACTCCCCACATTTTCTGCATTCTGTTTGGTGCAGCAGCCTGTAGGCATTGAGGGGGCTTTCTTATTTTCACTTTCAGCTAGGCACAAACAAAGGCATGATTTAAAGAGCCATCAGCCTTTCTTTTGTTCAAGTATCATCCTGGCTGGGAGTAATCTGGAGCCTAACATCTAGCTGCCAATGCAGTGGAAGGTTCTAGGTTCAGAAACAAGTTTATTTAGACATTTGTCCATAAAACATTCTAAAAACACACTTGACAATTAAAACCTTTGAAAGAAGAACCCCCTCCTGGCTACCCCACTCCCCCCAACCCATTACATTTCATCATTAAAGTTCTGTTTGACAGATCATAAAAACCGAGCAATCCCAACTGCCACATCTAAATAACGCATCTCAGACAATAACTCCACCGCTGTGTTCCTATGGAGAGCATCATATTTAAAAAACAGAGGTCTTAAAAACTTGATTCGATTTGCAAGATAAAAGAAGCAGTCCATAAGAATATGCGTAAGGGTACATTTAGCTTCCAAGGGGCAGGAGCAGAGACCACTATTATTCTGCACCCTAATCCTATGTGGGCGGGATGAATAGATTGGATTACATCCCGTCCTAGCCCTTAATATTTCGTTTCTCAATCCTGGGTCTGGTAACCGTGATAAATAAGGGAAGACACTATCCTGGCCCAATGTAGAAAACGAGAAGCTAATGGATGATTTCTTCTTTAAATACAGTAAATCGATCGATTCTGACGCCATAGCAGCAGATTCTCTCAGTGCTCGTTTGCCTGGAAAGGGGAGCCAAGATATGACTGTACCACTATTTAAATGGAGGTTCTTGATTGCAGATATTCTGGTTCTTACGGCTTTTGCCCACATCCTTTCACTACTTTAGATCTCTTCCCAACACAATTTGGATACTTTAACCACCTCATCATCCTCCAACAATGTGTTAAAGTATCTTAGAGCCCGAGTAGAGGCCGCCATGTTCCAAGAGACCAGATTGCCCTCTCTCCTTATGGACTGAACCATGGTACCTTGGGGGAGTGATAAGAGTCTTTTAAGCACTACCCCTTCCAGTCTGTCCCATTCATAGGTTGGATCAAGAGAAAAAACCTCTACCCCATACAGGCCTAACTGAGGTATCTTCCCTTCATAGGCCTTTAATAATGGGATATGGGATAGCCCCCCAAATCTACCATTGAATCTAGACAGACAGCTGGCCTGCAATAGAGCTTTCTGCTTGATGGCATCCCAATGCGCACCCAAATTCAGATTTCTCCTAAAAATTAAACCCAGGTATTTATATTGATCCACTTGCTCCACCAGCTGTGTACCTAAATACCTGGAAAAACTCTGCACTTTTTTTCCAAAGATCATGATCTTGGTCTTTTCCAGATTAATACGGAGCTGGTTCTGCTTGCTATAAGATGCCAGGGCATTGAGTTTACTCTGCAAACCAATTGGGGTATAATCCAATAATACCAAATTGTCTGCATAAAGCAGACAAGCGATATGCTGGTCCCCAATTTTAGGCGAAAAGGACTTAGATTGGGAAATAAAGGTTGGGAGGTCAGCCAAAAATAAACTTAAAAGTAAGGGTGCTAAAACGCACCCATGGCGCAGGTCGTTGTCAATAGAGATTCTTTGAGACAACCGACCGACTTGTCTAACTCCACCTGAGCCCAATTACCAGAGTGCAAGGATTGAAGTGCCCCAAGGAGGTTTGGTGGTAGGTTCCAGGCAGCAAGTTTTCCCCACAGAATATCCCTGTCAACAGAATCAAAGGCTGTCCGGAAATCTACAAAACAACTACACAGCCTTTGGTTTTCCTCCAGAGCCTTTCGAGAAATGGCCCACAGAGCAAAACAGTGGTCTATGGTGGAATGACCCTCACGAAAGCCCCCTTGTTCTAGTGGGATTCTCTTAGTTTCTGTGGCCCAATCTTCTAGTTTGGCTAGGATAATCTTGGAGAATATCTTTAGTGAAATATCCAGGAGGCTTATAAGCCTATAGTGCATCTGGTCTGTGCCACTCCCTTTTTTTAAGATCGGTTTCACTATGGACCCCTTCCAGGTAAAAGGATAAAGGCCAGACCTGGCGACCCAGCTAAACAAAGAGGAGTAAATTGTAGCCCACCAGACACTATTTGTTTTAATTAATACTGCTGGGATATTGAGGTTTGCTGGAAAATGGCCGCTGGGAAGGAGCTCCTCAACAAAGCTCCCGGGCACAAGGATTACCAACAAGGTGCAAATCCCTGCTTGCCCCCCCTGCACACCCCTTGTTGCCGTTCCCCCACCGGTCCAGGCAAAAAGAGGTATGAAGCTGGATTCAGCGCTGCCGCCATCCACAACAAAATCGAGAAAGTAGCCGGACGAAGGACCGAAGTTCCGAAACCGAAACTGGAAGTCCCTGGGGTCCGGACACTAGGATCACCAACACTCGGTGGAAATCCCTGCTTGTTCCCCCCCCCTACACACCACGTCTGCCGCTCCCCCACCACCGGACCACGCAAGAAGGAGGACGGAAGCCACACATACTGCTGTTGCCATCAGCTAAGAAGCCACAGGGATACTGGACGGAGAAGCGAAGCCCCGGAACGAATCTGAAAGTTCCTGGGGCTCGCAGGCTCCCACCGCCCTGTAAACTGGCTGTGGACACCCTGGCGACACAAGAACACCGGAGGAAAGAAGAAAAAACGGCAGGGGGACCACAAGAGTGCTCCGACCCCCACTGCCCGCAGAAGAAGGATCGGAGCCCAGCAAAATGAATGAAGAATCGTGTTCCGGACCCCTATTGATGCTCTTATGGGGAAAAGAAGAAAAATAAAAGCTCCGATGCACTCACCTCAGGGCAAATCCCTCGTTGGCCCCGCTTTGAGGCAGGAGCAGCAAAGGAGAAAAGTGGTGCAGAGACTCCTGGACAGCACCGACCCTCGCAGCCCTCGGATGCCTGACACCAAAATAGCCGCCCGACCAGACTCCATAAGCCGGATCCACGACACCGCGGAGCCAGTAAGTGAGAAATAGTACTGAGGCTCTCGGATCTCCTGCGGGACTGCCTTCCTCACGTTCCTAGTGGAGAGCGACCCCCCGCTCATTAAAACCAGAGCTCTCACCACTCGCCTGTGCCTGTCCCCAATATGGCTGCCATGCCCGAAAATCGGCAGGAAAATGATAAAAAATGCCACACCTAGAATCTGAACTATACCTATAATTTTCACGATAGTTGACCTGCCCCTATTGCAGCGCGACCCCCCCCCCACCGCCGCAACCTGTGACCTACCCACTGTTTGATCCTGTTTGCTTCTGGTCTGATACTTCCCCCTATCTCATCTGGTAAATTATTACCTCCTTTGAGTGGAAAACACCACAGACTTGAGCTCTATGCTGCTCCGAACCCACCATCAACAGGAAGAAGGTAGAGAGACCGAACGCACGCGTGACCACCATATATTCACGCTTAACTTCCAAAGGGACGCCCAGGTACATTAACTCTCGACTGAGACGACCCCGCAATCCACACCGTCCGCATCCCAATCCACCGCACCCCTGAGTTTGCCCTCTCCTACCAGCCCTAACCACCCAAATCTCTCCAAACTTGAAGCTCTCCATCTCTCTCCTACTACTTTCCGAAGACTCCCCGGACACAACATACCGCCCTCCAGTACGGAGCCCGCCCCCGCCCCATCCACACACAATGCCTCCCGACACGACAGCCCACACCGCCCCCTCCTCTACGAACCACGTAATTCCGCATGGCCCGAACTCCTTCGCGATCAGCTTCCCACCTGACCTCTCACCCAAAGCGAAGAAGAACTTTAAACAGAAACTGATCAGACAGCACCCCGAGTCACTTTTCGCAGACACCTACCACTGCCACTCCAAAGGAAAGGTAAAACGGACCTTATCTTCCACACTGAGAGACACGAAGCATGGAAATCCATTTTCAGATCGCAGCTCAGCATTTCAAAAACCACCAACACCTCACACAGCTGCAAACTAACAATATCACTCCCTTACCGATCAAGGCGTACTGGAAATACCACAGTGACCATCTATTCCAACGGCACCATCCTGATACAAGCCAACAGCGACAATCTAGAGGCCTTTGACACCCTCTTCCCCTCTCTCCGGAATGCACCCTCTCACACACCCCCTCCCGCCCCTACTCCCCCCCTGGAGGAACCGGACCAGCCGTCTGAACTCAGCTACCGCTTCGGCACTCACTAACAACAGCACACACCCCTCACCACGCGGCATCCCCCCACCACCCCCAGAGAGAACATTTCCCCTCCACTACCCCTGTCCGGCTCTCACCCCCACCTGACACCCACATCTCCGGTACTCCCTAGCTACCCCGCACGCCCACCTCCTCACGACACCCCCGCGCCTCCCCCAGGGAGAACAGGAACCCTCTACCCCCCCCATCAGCTCTCACCTCCACCCGCCACCTACCGCTCCGATACTACCTAGCAACCCCACACGCCCCCGCCACACGACATCCCTCTCACCACCCCCATGAATAACAGGACCCCCCTACTTCCCACCCTCGGCTCTCACTCCCACCCACCACTTGCCGGCTCTCACCCCCACCCACCACCTGCCCCCCACCCACCCCAACCCACTGCGAACAACTTGAGCACCCACCTCCCCACACCCTCAGGCAACAAAGCAACGACACCCCAACAAGACCCCTCACCACATGACATCCCCCTCACCACCCCCATAGAGAACAGGACCCCCTACTGCCCTCCGCTGGCTCTCATCCCCAGCTGTCCCCTGCCGGCTCTCACCCCCACCCGCCACCTGCCCTCCACTCGCTCCAACTCACTCCGAACAACCTGAACACCCATCCCCCCGAACCCACAGGCAATATAGCTCCCACACCCCAACAAGACCCCCGCCACCCTGCACTCTCGGCTATTCCCAGATCCCACACGGATAACACAACCAAATCTAGGCTACCTGTCTCCCTAAAACCCTCTCTCCCCAGACCCGAAACAGACAACACAGCCACCAGTAAGCTGCCCAACACCCTGAGACTCTCCCCCCCTAGGCCCAACACACCCACACAGGTTCAGTCCCCTTACCTCAACGAATTAGAGACTGAGCAGCGACTCTCCATGCTGGAAACCCAGATAACAACTATAATCCGGGGCCTGAGTGAAATCCTAGACAACCTCGCAGCGCCCCAGCATCCACATCACACCCACCCCTCCACCACCCAGACACAACCTAGACCGACCACTGTCCCTCCCCAGAGATGGGTAGCTAACCCCTCCCCAATCTGACTCAGAGACCGAAAAGAACCAGGGACGCTATGTCTGAGAGCGACGCAGCGGATCTCGCCTCCTCGTACGACAATCCTATTGTTGTCACCCTCCAATCCAAAATTCAGGTGATCACCGGACTAGGAAGAGACCAAGCCCCTCCAAACTCACCTAGGCCACCGACCACCCGCACTAACATCCCCATGGTCCCCCTAACGAAGAAACCCAAAACAGAGACGACCCCCACTAACTGCATGCTCATAAACTGCAGATCAGCCACCAAACATGCCACTGAACTAGCAGAATCCATCCTCACGCACGACATAGACATAGCATTCATCACCGAAACCTGGCTTAATGATTCCTCCCTTCCACTCCTGGACACTCTCGTCCCCCCTGGCTTTACAATCACCAACAAAGACAGAAAAGACCAAAGAGGAGGAGGCTTAGCAATCATCCACAGAGACAATATTTCCGTGACGGAAACAGACTCCTCCAACTACAGCACCTTTGAGTGCCTAACTGTCAACATCAACACTTGCAACAAAAAACCACTTACCTGCCACCTTATTTACCACCCTCCAGGCAACTCCACCACTTTCACCGAACACCTGTCGGACCTGATTGCCCACTGCTCACTACGAGACGCGAACAACCTTATTCTGGGCGACCTCAACCTACACTGGAACGAAGATAACAACCCGCTAATCCAAAACCTGAGTGAGTTACTATGCAACAACAACCTCACGCAACACTGCACAGAAACAACTCACAAAAAAGGTGCAACCCTAGATGCCATCATAGCCAACCACGACACGGTGACGATAAACCACACCCTGCCCGTAGATTGGTCCGACCACCACTTAATCCTCTTCCACCTCACACAGCCAGCCACTATACAACCCCCACCCAAGAACAGCCCAAATGGACCAGAAATCTCAATCAGATCAACATGACTGACCTGGAGGAAAAAGTCAACTCCCTCCTCACTACCTCCTCGGATGATCTATCCACGACAGAACTCACTGACCACTACAACACATCCCTGACATCCATTCTAGACCAGATAGCCCCCTGAAACTAAAAAAAACCAGGAACATCCCATCCAGATCCTGGTTCAATACGGACATCAACATCGAAAGGAGACAACTTAGAGCGACAGAAAGACTCTGGAGAAACAACCCCTCCGCAAGCCTTCTAGAACAACTCAAAGCAGCTCGGAGAAAATACAAAAAACACATCCGTAATGAAAAAACCAACTTCTTCTGCTCTGCCCTGGACAATGCAAAAAACAGGCCCAATGAACTATTTAAAATCATCAAGCATCAAACCACCAAGCCCCCCGTACCCTCCACCCAGGCCTCCAAGGAACTGTGCGAAAACTTCGCCATCTTCTTCGAAGAAAAAATCTCCAAGATTGAACACTTGCTAGACACCAGCACAAACCCGGCCCGCCAAAGCCTGCCCCCAGCTCCAATAGAAAGCACATGCCTACACCACACAAATACATGGAAGTCCTTCAATCCCATCACGGAAGCCGAGATTATCAAGCTAATCTCCACCTCCAAACCCGCTTCTCACGTCCTGGACCCTATACCCACCCAACTGACCAAAAAACGTAAACTCTCCATAGCCCCGCTCTGGTGCAGAATCATCAACAGCTCCCTGAGATCCGGCATCATACCTGAATGCCTTAAAGTCGGCCAAGTAACGCCACTACTAAAAAACACAGGCCTTGATTGCATGGACCTGAACAATTTCAGACCCGTCTCCAATCTCCCCCTCCTATCCAAAATACTCGAGAAATGCGTCCTTTCACAACTGACTCAACACATGGACAACATCAACCTTCTTGACCCCCACCAATCGGGATTCAGAAAAGGTTACAGCACTGAGACGGCGATCCTCAATATCACAGATGACATCCATAAGTCACTGGACTCCGATCACTGCTGCCTTCTCATTCTCCTCGACCTATCAGCAGCCTTTGACACGGTAGATCACCAACTTCTCATCAAGGCCCTACAAGAAAGGGTAGGTGCCGATGAGATGGTCCTCCGCTGGTTCACCTCCTTCCTCCAGAACCGCTCGCAAAGGATAAAAATTAAAAACTTCACCTCCGATCTCCTCCCCGTCAGCAGAGGTGTCCCCCAAGGCTCAGTGCTCTCACCACAACTGTTCAACATATACATGGAACCCCTCACCACCACACTTAAAAAGGCGAATATCCCCTTCCACCTATACGCCGATGACACCCAGATCTATCTGGAAACTTCCTCCCCAGACGACATCCTCAGACTAAACAACACCCTAAAAGAAATTCAACACTGGCTGTCCCTAAATCACCTTAAACTTAACCAGGACAAAACGGAGATCCTCCTCATCTCCAACAAAGAAGAGAACCCACAAATCGCAGAATGGCTTAAAGCTATGGATGCTCTAAACGGTAATCTCACACTGGCTAACTCCGTAAAACCCTAGGAATCACCCTAGACTCTAAACTGGACATGACCAACCACATCAAAAACTCTGCAAAGACTGCCTTCCTCAACCTAAAGCTTCTCTACAAAATTAAACCATTCATCCCTACTAAAGACCTCAAACAAGCCACCCAATCACTGGTGCTATCCAGACTCGACTATGGCAACGCAACCTTAACCGGCACCACAAAATCCCACCTGGCTCCCCTCAAAACAACTCTCAACGCAGCAGCCAGAATGGTCAGCTGGAATCAGAAAATACGACCACATTTCACCAGCACTAAGAGAACTAAAATGGCTCCCAGTCGAACATCGAGCTAACTTCAGAACGGCCTGCCTCACGCATAAAGCCCTTCACACTGGAAAACCGGACTATCTGGCCGCTAAACTCAAGAGGGCCGGGCAGACAAGAAACCTCAGGAGCTCGAACTCCCTCCTTCTCATCCCCTTGAGAACACGCAAACACAAAACTGCCGCGAGGTCATTTGCTGGAAACGCGCCAAAAATCTGGAAATCCATCCCAGCAGATATCAGAACTATCCCGTCCTTTACAAAATTAAAAAAACACCTAAAAGCCCTCCTCCTCAACCGCTCCCTCCCGAATGGATAGCCGCCCGCACGCTATCCCTGACGCCGATGCTCTCTAACTCTACATCGCTCAGATCCACCTCAACCCGCTTCAAGACAAGTGTGCAAATAATTAAGCTGCCTCAAGACCTCAGACTACCTCAATAAAGCATTCAACGAGGCTACCTCAGGACTCAACCACTACCTCAAGAAGCCTCAGCACTCTTGGACTGCCGAACTTTATGTTTTTAAGACTGCTCTACTATGTAACTATTATGAAACACTGTTGTAAAGCGCTCCGATACCCCCGGGTCAGGTCAGCGCTATATAAAACTCCATAAATAAAAATAAATAAATAAATAATGACTGGGAGAGTTTGCCCGTAGATGTTCTGAGGTCCGTCTGAACCTAAAGGTCCCCTATATAAATCCGTCAAATAAGTGTCCCACTGGGCTTCCGGAATCATACAGGCCAGAGTGCCCCTATTTTGACCATTAAACTCATTGACCTTTGTCCAGAATTTTTGCTGATCATTTAGTGATATAATTTCCTGCATCTCATCCCACTTACTATAGTAAAGGCTGCCTTTTTCGTCTGCACGAGGGATTTATATTGGCGTTTAAGTTTGACCAACTCTTGGGTGGTTGAGGGGACACTATGACGCCCAGCACTCTTTGCTCTCTGTCTCCCCAGTCGATTCAACTTTTGGCAATTCGAATCGAACCAGCCCGTAAAGCCCTTCTGACGGGATTTTGTCTGCACGCCCTTTTCACATATTTTTATTGAAATGCAGCCCAAAACTCGTTGCACAATATTATTATACCACACAACAACATCATCAGCATAAATAGGGTGAGTAACAATCATCTCTTCTAGCTGAAGGGAGGCTAGTTGTTGAAGATGCATAGAGTCTAAGCGTGTTGTGAGCCTACGCGGGTAGGACATCTCCAAAGGCAAAACCCTCTCAGGGGATACTGGCTCACACAGGTCAAGAACTGCTATAGTTGCCCAGTGGTCACTGCCCTCATATTTTGCCACCTCAAAGCTCTTAAAAAGGTCAAAATGCCAAAGGGACGTGAATATATAGTCGATTGGGCCCAAAGAGTGGCCCTGCCGGAAGGTTGCTGCTGCTGGTGAATAATGTTTAAAACGACCATTTAAATAGATCAGACCGTGGCTTGCCAGCCTTTGACTCAACACTTTAGCCTCTTTTTTTATGGTACCGGGGGAAACTGTGCTAGGGGAATAATATAGGAATCCAATGCTTCCTCCAAGTGCTGGTCTAGCTGTACAGGGAAGAGACGAGCATTAACATCCCCCGCCATTATTATCACTGCTTCCGGGTATTTTGCCACCAAATACTGGAAAGGCGATTCAAAGAATTCTAACCAGTGTTTCATTTGCCGATAGTCTTCTTTATGAATATAGACATTTCTGAGTAAAAAGTAACTAAGGACATTTTTACCCACGCCCATTTCAACGACTGATAACTGCAGACCACTTGAAACATTTATGACCTCTAATGGTCTCTTAATCACCTTGGTCGATATTAGTGTTAATACAACCGCGAATTCTCTCCCCTTACCCCGGGAGTGACCTTTACTATTCAAAGCCATGAAGCCTTCTACTGACTGGTCCTCTCTTAGCCAAGACTCCTGAAGGAATACCAGATGGAAGGGTTTCAAACTTTCTTCCAATTCACCACTGTTCCTCAAACGTTCGAACCCATGGACATTCCAACTTAGGATTCTCAGATTTTGAGAGGACTCCTCGTTCTAGGATAGGGTGGACCTAGTATTCCAATCACCATCCTCCAGCAGATGCCGCAGGGGGGAGAACCTATTACCTTGAGCCCATACTGATTGCCTGGACTGTGAGAATGGCCTGTCGTTTACTATAACCACTCTCAAATCGGTGGGTGGGTGGCTACTTTGCTGTGTAGCTTCGGGCCTTAAGGGCGGGATATATGGTATTGATCGTTCCCATTGAGTAGCAGATAACCTGCTATGCAGATTTAAAATGGCGGGTGGAAACAAGCCCAACTGAGGTGCTAATAATTGAGGGCTCTTCTTTATAGGGCACAGGGCCTGTAGACCTACTTTTGCTAAATCTTCTTCAGCCTTGAGTACTAGGTCCGCAATACAGGGGGAGATAAAAGAAACTCTGGAAACCTCTCTACCTTGTTCGCCCAGTTGGAACCCCACAAACGTTAGGTCCAACGAGGTTATCCCTGAGAGTTAAGGAGTTTGCTGGAATAACTGAAGAATTTGAAAGCGATTCAAGGGACGAAGTTTCTTTGCTTTTATTTCCTCGACGAGTAATATCGAGCAAAAGTTCTGAGCTTGCTAATTGCGACCTGATAGAGGATTCATAAGCAGAAGGAGGCTCTTTGGGCAATTTATTCGGTGGCTGAGGCTCAACCATCTTATTGCGGGCTGCTATTTGGTCTTTATTAGCAGCAGTGGAACGGACTACCGGGGAAGTAGGAGTGGGATCCAAAATGGCTTTAGAGCGGGATTTTACATTATGTTTTACCTTTTTAGATGTCTTTTTGCATGGGAGTACATTCATGGTGCTACCACCATGGGGTCTGGGATGTTGAGCTTGGGAACAGGTGCCATTACTGTGTTTCCCTTTCATATACCGGCGTTTCTTTTTGCCTACACGTGGGGCATGGGACCCAAGCAATTCATTCTGAGACCTGACCCCCATTGTACGGTACAACCTTCCTGTGAATTTAGAGGGAATAAGACCATACTGCTTTTTCCTCACAAGCATAGGGTATTTAGAGATATAAACAGATCCCTCCATATTTAACTGGCATTCGGGTTTCCCTGGAATAGCACTATGCGCCCCCCAAGGCTCTGTAGTCGTTACTGCAGCAGATATTTGAGTATTCGTGAAACCACCCAAATTATTTTTAAAGGATTTCAATTCATGTCGAATATTATTCAAAAAGTTTGATTGATCCACTTGATTTGTCCTTATTGACACCAGGGTTTCCAGAATCCTGCACAAAGTGGTCTGCATAAGTAACATTACGTCCAACAAAGACGATGAAGAGGTGGGCTGGAATGATATAGACTTCCCCTGTGATCCAAGTGTGGAGTTTGGCTCCCCAACCATGGGAGCATTATATAACGACGTAAGGCTTTCTCGATCCTGTTGATCTCCTCGACAAGGCGACTGGGAGGGGCTGGAGTCATCGGGACTGAATGATGATAAGGAAATGTTCAAACAAGGAGAAGAAGACAATCTTGGGCCCCCATTCTCGGATAGAGACACTGAAAGATTGGCTGTTTGCACTTCGTCCAGTGCTGTGTGTAAAACATCTGTTGCCGAGTCCGGCGCACTGGGGTGCCCGTGGGGTGTCTTAGCCTCCTCCTCTAAAGACTGCTGTGCTCCATTATGATAATGCTTAAAAACAAAGTTCCTTATTGAGGTTGCTAGGGGTGAGCGTGGGGCCTCACTTGATGATGCACTTTGATCATGTTGAGCAGACCCCTTCTTCCTTCCGATTTTCCTCTTTTTACTAGCTCTCCCCTGTGATTTACCTTTTGGGACGCCAAGGAGAGGTCTCTTACTGCGTAGCACAGGGGGAGATGGGTGGGAGGAGGTACTCATTTACAAAGATAAGCAAAGCTAAGTGAGTTTTGTAACAAAAAAGAGAGCGCAAAAAGCAAAAATTTTAAGACTTACCTCCATTTTGAATACACCCCACTACCACTGCCACCACCACACCACCAAACCTGCACACCTCCTCACCGCAGAGCCCAAAGTTTTCTCCAATGTACTTTAAGGACTGTCACGGTGTCACAGCGTCACATGTGTGGCCACGGAGGCTGCTGGTCTCACCGGATCAAAAAAAGCCACAGCGTCTACCAAACGGCCGGTCGAGAGCCTGAAAACCGGCTATCGGGTGTCCGGGTACTGAGGGGATGCCGAGGGGGCCACCGGCCGATGATCCTAACATAGATGCAGGCACTGAAAGTGGCGCTGGCACCGAGGCCGAAGCTGGGGATCAATGGCTGTTCGCAAAGGCAACGAAGGAGCAGCCTGTTCGCCCCGGAGGCGAAAGCCTGACTGAGCAGATCGACCGGCTGAAGCACGAACCAGTGGGTGGAGCAGCGGTGCGGCAGCAGCAGGCAAGAAGGAGGAGTTCACGTGCTTGTCACCACTACTGGACTCCCATCCAATGCAGTGGAAGGAAGCAAAGACACCTAGCTTATCACTTCACAAGTACTTAAAAGAAACAATGACTTGGAGGCAGGTTTTGACTTTCTTCAACCCCACCTCTGTAAGAGATGTGCATGCACTGTAAGAATGCACAGTTTATCTGTGTGTATTAGTAATTACACTAATTATTTGAAAGGCACATACTAACCTATTTTTTATTTAGTTCTAATATAGCTCTACTCATCACAGTGTAGGGTGTCAGAGTGCTTTACATTACACACAGAGACACAATAAATCATACAAGTGTGTAAATCAATGTACAGGAAATGTTACTTAAGACAATGAGGGTTATATGGTGTAGGAATCACATATCATCCATACTTGTAGACATTATATGTTAAGTGTGAACAGTCAGGAGAAACACAAAGTCAGGATATAAAACGTAAGGCAGTGCTAGGGGTTGTCTGTAGGAACAAGACTTTATTAGTTCCCAAAGCAGCCTTTCTTTGCAATTTTAGAATAAAAAAAGATTAAGAAAAACAAATAAGGATCTAAGTCCAAGACTTACAGTTTACATGCAGCTCCATGATGCCGGTAAATAGATCATTGTGTTATGTTAGAAGGATTGCAACTTATGAACTGGAAATAACAAAATGATCTCAGTGTCAAAAAGCAGTAACCCACTTACCTATCTAAATAAAATACAAATCTGTGATCTACCTGTTACACGATGTGCTTTGCAGCAGGCACATTAACCTTTTATGCTACTTTGAGTCAAAACTGTGATTGAACAAAACACAGAACTCTCCCACGACTACATTAACCATCAGAGTTCTCTTGCCACTATTATAATCCCCTCAAAATTCCTGGACACACAAATATCTCTGCAGCAGGTGTCTTAACCATGTAAGTTATTTTGAAATGCAGCCTGTTTGTGACCAATTAAGTAAGCTAGAACAGATTTTCTGTCACAATTATCTTTGCTGCCAAGTTCTTTGCAGCTGATTTAAAAAAATATATATATGTATGAGTTGACTGTCAGTCTATGTTTTTCAAACTCTGCCCCTTGTGACTCCACCCCCTTTCCTTTGCCACACCTCGCAGTAATTTTTTTCCAATTCCAGCACTGAGCTGAAGAGCACAAATTCAGTATGATAATACTGCAGAGTGGCAATTTGAGTACCTGATTTGTAGATAATGGTGGGTCTGCCCTCTGGCCTAAAGTGACTGTCAGCATCAGGGCACAAGTCCTAAAAAAAGAAGTGGGGGGACTAACCAAGTTAGGCAGTATGCAACTGACATCATGGTGCATGACATCACAGCGCAACATCACAGCGCTGCATCACAGGAAGTGGCATCACAACCCATGACCTCACAGGAAGTGGCATCACAAGGAGGAACATCAGATCTTAACACCTCACAAATATGTTTCACAGGTCTATCATGAGTACATTTGAGTGCCTTACAAGATTTAACTAATGAGTTTGCGTTGGGGTTGTGCCAAAAAAGTGACGCATCCCCTGACGCAAAATGCGGGCCTCAACTTACACATTCATTTTGTAAAAACTCTGCCACAAAGAAATTGACAACAAAGAGAAATGTGGCAGTAAATATATATTGTTTAATTGGTTGCAAAGTCTGCATTTTTAAATGGTAAATATCGTTCACAACAAATTTTTTATAACGAGGACTTTGACCCCACATACCATTACTCCGCATAGTGCACCTACCCCGCATACCATTACTCCGCATTTTTTTACAACACGTGTGCATTTACCACGCATGCCTTTACAGCGAAATTCGTTGTAAAGGTATGTATGGTAAATGCACATGCCTTGTAGAAAAAAAAATGTGGGCGATCCACGTCGTTGTGAGGAAACAGAGGCTCTTCCGTTTCCTCACAATGACGTGCACCGCCCCTCAGAGACAGACGACGTGAAGCAGGAACCAGGAGGAGAGAGGAACCACGAGGAGAGAGAGGTAAGGGGGATTGGGCCTGGGGTGGTGGTTAATTTTTTAGGGTTTAGGGTAGTGTTTGTGTAGTGTAGGGTAGTGTTTGTGTAGTGTAGGGTAGTGTAGTGTTTTAGGGTTTAGGGTAGTGTTGGGGGGTCGTGCAGGGTAGTGTTTGAGTGTAGGGACCGGACTGGGGGTCGGGGGAGGGTCGTGTTTTAGGGTTTAGGGTATTGTTGTGGTGTTTGTGTAGTGTAGGGTAGTGTTTTAGGGTTTAGGGTAGTGTTGGGGGGTCGTGCAGGGTAGTGTTTGAGTGTAGGGACCGGACTGGGGGTCGGGGGGGTCGTGCTGGGGGTAGTGTTTTAGGGTTTAGGGTAGTGTTGTGGTGTTTGTGTAGTGTAGGGTAGTGTTTTAGGGTTTAGGGTAGTGTCGGTTGGTCGTGCAGGGTAGTGTTTGAGTGTAGGGACCGGACTGGGGGTCGGGGGGGTCGTGCTGGGGGTAGTGTTTTAGGGTTTAGGGTAGTGTTGTGGTGTTTGTGTAGTGTGGGGTAGTGTTTTAGGGTTTAGGGTAGTGCTGGGGGGTCGTGCAGGGTAGTGTTTGAATGTAGGGACCGGACTGGGGGTCGGGGTCGGGTCGTGCTGGGGGTAGTGTTTTAGGGTTTAGGGTAGTGTTGTGGTGTGTGTGTAGTGCAGAGTAGTGGTTTAGGGTAGTGTTGGGGGGTCGTGCTGGGTAGTGTAAATGTAGGGAGAGGACTGGGTGTCGGGGAAGGGTCGTGCAGGGGTACTACATTAGGGTGTAGGGTAGGGCAGGGTACTCTTACTTACCTTTAAAACTTTTACTATGAGTATACCTTTACCACGCATGCCTTTGCGTTGTAATGGCATGCGTGGTAAACGCATAGTCGTGGTAAAAGTTTGCGTTGTCATAACTTGCGGGGTCATTGAATTTGCGTTGTAAAAATTTCGTGGTGATGGTATGCGGAGTGTTTGTTAGCGGGGTAACATCATATATTCTTTTTAAATACCTTAAGGGGTTAAGGCACCTGCTGCAGATATATTTGTGTGCCCAGTAAATCCCATGGAACAAAAGTAATGATAAGGTAATTTTTAAGGGTGGGCGGCAAATTCCGTTCCGCTCGCGGAACTTAAATTTCGGCATTTCCGCGTTCCACGCGGAACGCGGAAATGTCGAAACTTCCGCGATCCGCGGCGGAACGAAATTCGGGTGCAAGAAAGCACTGAAGCAGGTGCCCGAGTTGATAAATATGCAGGGCAGGTGTGCAGAATTCGTGAGCGTGGTTAAGCAGATGTGCCTTCTCTCCATTTCCAACGTTAAAAGTTAGCTGTTATCCTCGAAGGAGGTCTTTGCATCCTTGATTTTCCCGAGCGCAATCCTCGTGCAGAATTCGTGAGCGTGGTTAAGCAGGTGTGCCTTCTCTCCATTTCCAACGTGAAAAGTTAGCTGTAATCCTTGATAGAGGTTTTTGCATCCTTGATTTTCCGAGCTCAATCCTCGTGTAGAATTCGTGAGCGTGGTTAAGCAGGTGTGCCTTCTCTCCATTTCCAACGTGAAAAGTTAGCTGTAATCCCCGATGGAGGTCTTTGCATCCTTGATTTTCTCGAGCGCAATCCCCGTGTAGAATGATGTACAGCTTAATCAAAGGGCCCCGGCGCTTTCGGCGCGGTGGCAAAGTTACAGACACACAGGTCACTGGGGTCAATTCTTCTGGACCTTTACGCAGCTGTAGTGTAGGAAAGGCACTATACATTTACCCAACGAGGTAGCACTTACTGATTAGCCAGTAGAAAGTACTCCAGTTGAGTAGAGGTATTGCACAAAACGGTGGCATCTTCGTGGATAAATATGCAGGGCAGGTGTGCAGAATTCGTGAGCGTGGTTAAGCAGATGTGCCTTCTCTCCATTTCCAACGTAAAAAGTTAGCTGTAATCCCCGATGGAGGTCTTTGCATCCTTGCTTTTCTCGAGCGCAATCCTCGTGTAGAGTTCGTGAGCGTGGTTAAGCTGATGTGCCTTCTCTCCATTTCCAATGTGAAAAGTTAGCTGTAATCCCCGATGGAGGTCTTTGCATCCTTGCTTTTCTCGAGCGCAATCCTCGTGTAGAATTCGTGAGCGTGGTTAAGCAGATGTGCCTTCTCTCCATTTCCAACGTGAAAAGTTAGCTGTTATCCTCGAAGGAGGTCTTTGCATCCTTGATTTCCCCGAGCGCAATCCTCGTGCAGAATTCGTGAGCGTGGTTAAGCAGGTGTGCCTTCTCTCCATTTCCAACGTGAAAAGTTAGCTGTAATCCTTGATAGAGGTCTTTGCATCCTTGATTTTCCGAGCTCAATCCTCGTGTAGAATTCGTGAGCGTGGTTAAGCAAGTGTGCCTTCTCTCCATTTCCAACGTGAAAAGTTAGCTGTAATCCCCGATGGAGGTCTTTGCATCCTTGATTTTCTCGAGCGCAATCCCCGTGTAGAATGATGGACAGCTTAATCAAAGGGCCCCGGCGCTTTCGGCGCGGTGGCAAAGTTACAGACACACAGGTCAATGGGGTCAATTCTTCTGGACCTTTACGCAGCTGTAGTGTAGGAAAGGCACTATACATTTGCCCAACGAGGTGGCATCTTCGTGGATAAATATGCAGGGCAGGTGTGCAGAATTCGTGAGCGTGGTTAAGCAGATGTGCCTTCTCTCCATTTCCAACGTGAAAAGTTAGCTGTAATCCTTGATAGAGGTCTTTGCATCCTTGATTTTCCGAGCCCAATCCTCGTGTAGAATTCGTGAGCGTGGTTAAGCAGATGTGCCTTCTTCCCATGTCCAGCCGGAAAAGTTAGCTCCAATCCTTGATGGATGTCTTTGCATCCTTGATTTTCTCGAGCGCAATACTCGTGTAGTTCCTGTGACCAGGAGGTTCCTTCTCCTCGTCTGCCGCTGAGATCCTGCTCTGACCCTTTTTAAACAAGAGGCATGTGAACTGGCCTAGAAGCGCCGCCCGTTTGGCCCCGCCCCACATACACTAGCGGTATGCAACGTCTTCCCGCCCTTTCCCCACTATGATGGACAGCTTAATCAAAGGACCCCGGCGCTTTCGGCGCGGTGGCAAAGTTACAGACACCCAGGTCACTGGGGACAATTCTTCTGGTCCCTTACGCAGCTGTAGTGTAGGGAAGGCACTATACATTTACCCAACGAGGTAGCACTTACTGATTAGCCAGTAGAAAGTACTCCAGTTGAGTAGAGGTATTGCACGAAACGGTGGCATCTTTGTGGATAAATATGCAGGGCAGGATTCAACGGGCGCAGCAAAATCTCCGCGAGCACGCGAAATTCCGCGTGCTCGCGGAGATTTCTTGCCGTTTTGCGGAATTTCGCGGAACGCAACTCTGCAAATTCCGCCCACCCTTAGTAATTTTGGATGGTAACGCGTTTGCTGGAGAGATCTGTGTTTTCTCTAGTCCCAGATTTGAATCAAAGTAGCATTATGGGCTAATGTGTCTCCTGCAAAGCACATCATCTAACATGCAGATGACAGATTTTTATTTTATGTAGCTAGGTAAGTGGATTACTGTTTTTAACACAGAGATCATTTTGTTCCTTGCAGTTCATATATTGTAATCCTTCTAATATAGCACAGCGAGCTATAAAGGACATGTACTGCTACGCCTTGTAACCCTAACTGTCTTATGTAACACATCATGTACATTGATTTACAAATTTATACAATTTATTGTCAATGTATAATGTGCATGTGTGATATAAAGCGCTCTGACACCCTGCATTGGGATGATTAGTGCCTATAAAAAATAAAATAATGGTATTTAAAATGTTATTTGTGTAAATACTGGGACAGACCAGCACATTTGACATTCTTACAGTGCATGTATAGCTCTTATATCCAGGGATTAAACAAAGTGTAAAGCATGTCTCTCTTAAGTATTTGTGAAGAGGTAACAAGCTGTGGCTTTGTTTCCCAACTCCCTTGCATCTAGGTGTGGACCAAAAGGGAGGCCTGATGGGCGCTTACATTCGGCCCTTGTTATGGGCCCAGCTGGAGTCTGAAATACGATAGCCTCCTCACCGCCTGCACGTTGCTGCTCTGAAAACAAGCATTGAAAATGCAATAGGTCTCGCCTTTGATTAAGTTAAAGCCATTTGCTTTGCTAATGGTATTGTATAGCAAAGCAAATGGCTTTAACTTAATGAAAGGTGAGACCTATTGCATTTTTAATGCTTGTTCTAGAATGGTCCCACTGCGTCCATATGAAGTAAAAAAAAACAAGAGAGCGAAGCGGACCGCGCTTGCGCAACTAAGTGAATAAATAAATAAACGCGGCTGAAGCGGACTGCGCTTGTGCAATTAAATAAATAAATAAACAAGCGCGGCCAAAGCGGACCGCGTTTGTGCAATTAAGTAAATAAATAAATAAACAAGCGCGTCCGAAGCGGACCGCGCTTGTGCAAGCTGGCTCAATATCCCGTGACGCAAATGTGATCTTTGTGTGCTTACACAAGATGAATGCGTCCTTCTGTAAACCGTTGAAATATCTTCCACCAGCAACCATACTGAAGCAGACCGCTAGTACGTGTGCACACATGGGGCGTGCCAAAGAAACAAAAGAAGACCAAAACAAAAAGATGGCGACTGTTCCAGTCAGGCGATGTGGCAACATCTAGAGCGCCGATCTTGGAACTGCAGAAGCGGACCTGGCATCGGCTCTCCCGCATCCACAAAAATGGAAAGACATGCCCATCCAAAATGCAACACAAAACCACGGCAGAAAGCATCAGCATTGAACGCCTATAGGAAACAAATGCGCATGAAGGAACAAGGTCCGATTCGGGAGCGGATTATGTGCTGGCGAGTTCACGCAACAAAAAAAATGGCAATAATAAAGCAAAAGACACGGCGGCTGGCGAGTTCAAATAAACTGGCAACAAAATGCATCTCACACGCAAGACACTGTGCCTCAAGCATATAGTAACAAGATAGCGTGTAGGAGAAATGAAAGGCGCGTCACACATTTTTTAAGGTAAACGCGGTAATACCAAAAAAAAGTGCTTAGCGGCTAATTAAGAGACACTGTCTCCTGCCGCAAGTAAAAGATCCAATCCCGGTGGGCGGGGCCAAAAGCGGACAGGGTGGCAACCAGGAGGGATTAAAATGCCTCCGGTGCAATCATTACACTATGTTTAGCATAATCAATGACGACAAACGACGCGCACGAATGAAAATTGCAGGCGGGGCTGACACACGACTTCTGGAACCGTATTGATTCCAAGAAGCCCTCGCATGGCGAGAGCAGCGCATGCGCGCTGCTAACGCCAGGCGAGACCTAAAAAGCAGGCAAGGTGCCGGCATGCTGCTGAATGTGTCAGGGTGCCGGAAAATTACACCAGGACAAGTTCAGCATATTTCAGTGGGACCCAACTCCTTGCAAGTTGGACGGTGTTCACCATGTGAAAATAGTGGGTGGACGCCGTGTACCCGCATGTACCCCCGACTTGTGCCCTGGTCAGTGCAAAGAATTAAATATTCGCCAAGAATGGCTTGAGCAAGAAGAGAGCAGAGCAGTCATTCAGCCAAATCTCCGTGGTGAACTCTGCATCTGATTTATGGGATAAGATGAAATCAAAATCATCCATGGCATGTTTCATGAGGGATCTCATGTTGATCACATAACCCTTGGCATTAGAACATTCAGGAGAGAGGCTTTCTTGCTCTCGCTGAGGAGAATGTGCTGTAACAATACCAATAAAAGGATGTGCAGTATCGCTAATAGTGTTGCCAATGGGGCAAACCTAGGCTGTTGCAGGAGGCAACGTACAGAAGTTACACATAGAGCCTGTACATTGCATGTAGAACCTATACATTGCATGTAGGACCTTTACATTAGATGTAGAACGTGTACATTGCATATAGAACATGCAAGGGGTTCGAGCGGATTAATGTTGGGCAGAGCACGACATTTGCAGGCCTAACCTTGCAGGTTGCAAGCATGGATGGAATTGGCCCTATAAGGTCTTCCTGTGAGGTGATCGTTGGTAGAATGGGCAGAGTTCCTGGTGCTGGTGGCAGTAGGGATACAAGGAAGAGAACAATGTAGAGAAAGGAACAGGAAAGGGAGAGAGATACAGGGATGAGCACAGACAAGAGAACTTGATAAAAGGGCAGGGAAAGAAAAGAGAACTATAGAATGAGGAAGGATTACAGAGCAAGTGAGAGAGAGAGAGAGAGACAAAGCTTCCATTCCTATCAGGAGAAGAGAGGCCAGAGATAAAGAAGTTAGAGGGGTAAGAGACAGACAAAGAGGGGCATTGAGGGAGTAAGAGGGACAGAAAAGAAAGCAACTATGTTGGTAAAAACACATGCTGAGAAAGGGAGGGGTGACAGGAGAGCTAAAGGAACAGACGGGAAGGAGACATCTTGAGGTGATTCTGCTCAGAGGGTGGTGACAACTGACCTCTTCAGCTATCCATTCTTTTAGAGAAAGAGTGAAATGGAGCTATATAAGGCATGTAGCATTTACCTAACCTTTGCTAGACTCTCAAAGAGACCAAGAAAGGGTGCTAGGGAGCAGCGACTTTACAGATGGTTTTGCAAGCAATGGAGCATATTGGCACCTCTTAGTGAGATAGACTTACACTAGATATTAGCTATGTATGTGTTGTGTCTGATTGTCAAGGGGAATGTCTCTATTGTGTTAACTATTGTCAAAGTTTTAAGAACTTCATATTGAATTTTTCAGAAGTGCACTTTTATGCAGCTATTGCTCACCTTTAGAATAGAAACATGGGCACACTGTCATCTGGGGCCGCATTATAGAAGTGCCCCGGCGGCGCAACGGGCGTTTTCGCCCGCTTTGCATGCCCCCGGGGCACTTTGGAATTACAGAAGTGGCGCAGATGCTTTAGCATCCCCTTCTGTAATACTGAAAGTTCTGGCGCACATACAGCGCCAGCGCTTCCTCAAGAGGGCGTTCCCTCATTTGAATGGGAGCGTGGCCCCATGCAAATAAGGGAATCCCTTTGCCTCTGGGCCCGCGCCTTAAAATAGATGCGGGCGCAGAGGCAAAAAAGCTCTCAGGAGGCGCACTGACAGTGCACCACCTAAAAGGTGGTGCACTGTCAGTGCGCCCCCTGATTGCAGCCCTCTGGTGGGGGGAAAGGGGGTCCCATCGAACCCCAGACATTCCCTTGCAGGCGGGTGGAGTTACTGACTGCACCCGCCTGCAAGGGGATCTCTAATCCCCTTCAGAAGTGCAGGTGGGTTGCCCCCTGCACTGTTGAAACACAGAGTAACTTTAAAGCAGTCGCTCCGTTTTTCACATGAATGCGCTGCCCTCAGGGCCGTGCGAGTTCGTGGCTGCCCTGGGGGCAGTCATTCACCATAATGCGGTGCATTTTTCTGGATTGCGCTGGGCGCAACTTTTGAAAGGTGCGCCAGCGCCATCCAGGAAAATGCGCCACATCCATAATATGGCCCCTCGTTCTGCAAGCCAGACTGGTGCAGCACTTAAAAGATATAATGGAGGTTCCTTTAGCTGTGGGAAAGGGAAAGGGAGAGCACATTTTTTGGGGGGAAGAATGGCGCCCTGCATCTTGGCCAGTGTCTTTGGAATACCTCCAGGATATCACTAGCAGCCATGATGTGGGGGTTGCAACACATCTAAAGTCCACTACTGAGGGAACAGGGCACATTGCTAGACATTTTAGGCAGCCACACTTTGCACTCAGGGGGGGTGCAGTTTGCTGTTTCCTGTTGGCTTCAGTGTTAGGATTGACTAAGCCTTACACCTTATGTGCTCCACCATGTCCCAGAAGCGTGCGACTTTCTCCCATGTCTGCCTTCACAAGGCACACGCCACAAAGTATTGGAAAGTTTCATTATTTGATTAATGCCCCTTTAGTCCATCTGGAGTTTTTCCATTTATGGACAAACTCCAGATGGACTAAAGGGGCATTTGGGACAGTTTCAAGATTTTTGCCTAAAATGTTGTGCTTGATTGCTTAACATATCACCAGTGCCGCTTATTGGAGGAAGGAATGGAACTAGCATCAAAAATAGTGAAACAGAGCACACGGTGAAGCGGGTGACATCGATAGAGTCATTACTGGAGAAAGGCGCAGCCGTTCTTAGAAAAATGTTGGGCCCCTGAATTTATGCAAATTAAGCACTAAAGCACTACTCTGGTAATCAAACACCTCTTGCAGATGGCCTCCCACAATGGAAAAAGTCTGAAATGTACTCCTGGGAAAGGTAAAACTAAGTGCCTTTCTGGGGTGAGAAAGGGGCGAGAGGCCCTACATTTAATCAGGTTATGGAGTAAAGTGATTCTCCTAATTGAAAAACACTTTCTCAGAGGAGGGGAAAAAGTTACATATGTTTTTGCAATATTTACGCATGTAGAATTTCTCACCTGGTGGAAATTTTGCTTGAGAAATTAGAATTTATTGGAGCGCTACAGCAAATCTACAGATATCCACAAATATTCATGTTTCTCTGTTAGGTTTGCTATTGTGAAACGTCCACAGAAAGAGGCCCAGTTTCTCTGCTGTTTCGTTGCAGTCTATATATGTCTTTCAGTTTTGTCTCCCTGGGATTTATTTTGTAAAATATGTATTTTGTGCAGTCTAATATCCAATGGACAAACATTTAAGATTCCAGAAGACAAGAAATTTTAGCACAAGCTCTTCAATTTAAACCCAGTACAATTTTATTGTTGCTCTGAAACTTACAATTACTTACGCACATGAATGTGACTGCACCTTCATGATATGGTTGTGTATTGTACACCCTACCTGCATCAGCATCGTCCACCAAGAACTAGCTGCTGAGGGATATATTTTGGCTCCCTCTGATGACTGGAACACTTAATCTAAAAAAAGAAAACAAAAAAACAGGCATTACAATACATACAGCTGCTGGCCACCATTTCAAATGTCAGGGGACTCTGTCTGACATCTTCTCCCTTGGAGCATCAGGGGAGATTAGAGAATGTTCACTGTGAGCTGACTCGAGTTAGACTGTTTTTGTAAGAGCTCGAACCAGCTTGGAGTTTCCCATGGCTTCATTTGGCAAGGGTTCATGAGGTATGATCTGCCGGTCAGTCCACAGCAGTGAAGATAAAGAAGGACTATGCAAAAGCTCCCGGCATGGAAGGTGCCTATAGATGTTCGATGCTGGATGCAAAGCCATTGCATGGTTTGATGATGTTGAGGATACTCGTATAAACCACTGTGGGCCATACATCTCTAGATGCTGTAAAGTAAGGAACTTGCAAAGAAAGGTACCAATTAAGTGATGGTATCACTGACATTCTAAGAGATGGTTCTTGAGTAAAATGTTTTTTCTCACTGGTCATGTGGTGTTAGTAGTGTTTTTTCACCTTGCAAACTTTGCAGATCAATTTCCTTGTACCAATGTAAAATGTAGAGGTGGGTGAAGATTGCATTAAGTCTGTGTAGTCGGATGAAAGTGCTTCACTTTGACCTTGGTGAATACAGCCACATTTTGCTGATTTTGTTCGATTCCCTACGGTATAGTAAAATCCTAAAAGCTTCAATCTAAACTATTATTTGCTTCTTCAGGCTGCCTCTTGGGTGAGAACCGTTGTGGAATGAAGCCTGCAGCCTTGAGCCCTCCCGGAGTCACCAATAAGGGTGCTGTGGAGTTTCTTCTGAGATGGTTTAGGTTCAACATGAGCAAGGGGGGCGGGGCACAGCACATCGCCAGGTGCGTGGTCGAGGAGACTTAAGTGATTGGTTGAAGGAAGGTGGAATCCTGGGATTTTGCTGAGGTAGGAGTATAGGGCTCACAGCTGGGGGCAGGAAACAGGAGGACTACTAAGTGATGCCCACCCCTGTTTTGCTGTCGCTATGCCACCCTTCATGGCAGAAGGAGCGGCTCTCTCTGCCTTAAAGGGTTGCTAAAGCTGTCCTTTTTTCATGATTCAGAAGATTTCATAAGTTTGCAAACTTAAAATTGCAATTTCGGTAATCAGGCACAGCCCTCGTGTTTAACATTTCACATTTCCACTTTTTCATTTACAAATAGCTATTGAACAGTAGCTTCAAATACTGTATACATAAACTGGCTTATATGAACTTTAGGGATTCTCTGCGTTCATCATTTCCCAGTCATTCGAGCACCCCTCAGCAAATTAGCTGTGCTTCCTTAAGTACTAAAAAATTAACAAAAATAAAGGCATTATTTTTTTTCAATTTATGAATTTTAAAACACTGTTTTCCCATAAAGATCTAATAGATAATCTGCTATTTGTTTCAGCTCCAGCCTTGACGGTCTTGATGCGGACAGTGAAAGTGAAGGTAACTCGGACAGGCCGCACGACACCTTTGACCCTGTCAACTTAAACCCTCGACCAATAGGCAGCAGTGGAGACGAACTAGATTCTTTTGAAACCAACAGTGAGGTGGACTATAACATAAACAGAATGGAATCAACCGGTCTACTATCAAAGGTATGCAGAGAGTTTTACATCTGGACCTCTGTTCATAAGGAAACTAATAACAGTGGTTGTCGTGTACTCTATACTCTAACTCTCACAAGTCTTGTAAAAGGATATTTTATTCACTTGTTTTATGTCTTACCTAAGATGCCAGCCTTTTTTCCAGACAGCATGCATGCGTGTGACAGACCGTAATGGAGATGAATGGGTGAAAAGTTGTATCTTCTCTTGGGGCCAGTGTGGACACTGGTTTTTGGGTTGCATTTCAGTTCGGCCCTGAATGTAAGGAATGATGGATCAAGTATTTCATGTGAAGGGATGTTGTTCTAAATCCTTGGAGCACAGCTGTAGACTGCTTTTTAAAATAATTTATTGCATATTTTTGCTGTATTACGGCAGTAATCTGAATTATGTTGGTCTATGGAGATGTTTGTTGTTTATTCCTGTTAGCGGAGGAGTGGTCGTTGTTGCTCAGTATGTAATATAGCCAATCTTGAAGATGATGTGCCATGGAGGGGCAGCCTGTGTAGGTCCTATGGGCCCGATTCACAGAACTAACTTAAGACAAAATCCTAAACTTACTACCATTTTGGTATTCACAGAAGACACTTACTCATTTTGGTATTCACAGAAGGCACGTACTCATTTTAGTATTCACAGAAAGCACTTACTCATTGATGAGTAAGTGCCTTCTATGAATACCAAAATGAGTAACTTACTCATTTTGAGTAACTTACTCATTTTGGTATTCACAGAAGGCACTTACTCATTGATGAGTAAGTGCCTTCTGTGAATACCAAAATGAGTAAGTGCCTTCTGTGAATACCAAAATGAGTAACTGCCTTCTGTGAATACCAAAATGAGTAAGTGCCTTCTGTGAATACCAAAATGAGTAAGTGCCTTCTGTGAATACCAAAATGGTAGTAAGTTTAGGATTTTGTCTTAAGTTAGTTCTGTGAATCGGGCCCTATATGTAGAGACACTTATTAAAGTTGTTCTGTCCTTTGATCAGACTTTTTGCACAGGGTCAATGCAAAATCAGCAATGTCAAAGGAGATAGTATCGTCATCATACAGGCAGGAGGCAAACATTTGTCCCCTCAATCAATGTTCCCTCTAATTTTTTTCCTCTCTGTGCGGCAGTGTAGGGTCTCTGTGCACTGCAGCCAAGGCTATGTGCGCCAGGAACCCGAATGCGCGTGTTGGTGCAGTGACAAATATCAAGTGCAGATTGTGTGAGTATTCATGTTAATCGCAGCGCCAGTCATGTGCTGCAATTAATATGAATACTTTCTCAGAGGCACACAATGTGCCCCGCACAGGGACGGCCTTAGAGCTGGTGGCGGCCTGTGCGACAATGTTTGTTGGCGCACCCCAATGACCACCTCTGCCAGTGATTCCCTCACTACCACCCTTTGACAGTGCTGCTCAAGTCTCCATTACCACACTCTCTGAGATGCATTTAATTCGTTTTATAGCGCCATTCATACCAGTGTAGGGTGTACTTTACATTGCACACACATTAAACAGAGACAATCAATCATAGGTATAAATCAGTGTATATGAAATGTTACATATGACTGAGGACTGCAAGGTGTAGGAGTGACATGTCATTCATACTGGTAGGCAGTATAGTTTGAGAGTTCTTTGTCTGGAGAAGCACAAACTCGGAATTTGAAATGTAACACCATGGTTAGGGTTTCCCTTTAATAAGAATCGCATTGTACTCAAATGAACCCTTTTTGCAACATTAGGATAATGAATGGCTGGGGAATAAATCATAACCCTCTAATCTATACCTTGCAGTATGCATGGCGTTAGGCTGGTGGCTAACAGCATAACTCCTAGTGTTGATGGCTTTCCAGCTGGGTTTTACTCAACATTTAGATTATCTTTCCATTTTGGCCAAAGCACACTCTGGCATTTTACATGGAGGGAACAAATCTCAGTCCATGTGACTGACAAATAATTTCTGTAATTCCAAAAGAGACTAAGCACATTTTGGACTCTGAACTGTAGGCCAGTTTTACTCTTAAATTAGGATATAGAGATACATGGCACATCTTACTGTGAGGATGGAAACAATGAAATACAAAAGGATCCACCCATTGAAATCATATTTCTTTAAAGGAGACATATTTTGTTTTAAATGTTAGAGCTCTTTTGATCTGTTAAACCTCAATAAATTAAGTGCTATCTTTGACAAAGTTTTTGATTGCAGTTTAGCACCATCTCTGTTTATGTGCCTTAAAAACACTGGAGTAGAGGGCATAGGACGCAGGCTAACAGGCTAACATGAGCAGGTAAAACAGTGCAGATCCAGCATGAAGAAACAATAATCATTTGGTGATATTTTTCAAGCACCATCAAGTAGGAGTTGTTTTCAAGCACAGAACAGAGGCTTCGTTCAAGGATGGGTGTAGAACAGTTTGCCCTTTCAATAATTCCCCAATCCAGAGCCATGAGATATCCCACCAGGAGCCAGAGGCTCAGGCAGTGGCAAATAGAGCAAGGGCTTGCTTTAGCGCTAGTGGCCCCCACTGCGACAATGTTTGTTGGCACCCCCCCAACGACCACCTTCGCCACGGATTCTGTCACTACCACCCTTTAACAATGCCCCTCACGTCTCCATAACCACTCACTCACTGAGATGCATTTAATTAGGTTTATAGCACCACTCATACCAGTGTGGCGGGTCAGAGCACTTTACATCACACACATTACACAGAGACAATCAATCACACGTGTGTAAATCAGTGTACAGTAAATGTTACATAAGCCTAAGGACTACAAGGTGTAGGAGTCACATGTCATCCATACTGGTAGACAGTATAGTTTAAGAGTGCTTGGTCTGGAGAAGCACAAACTCAGAATTTTAAACATAACACCATAGTTGGGGGTTACATTTAATAATAAGAATTGATTTTTTTTTTTACAGAAATGAACCTATTTTGCAAGGTTAGAATAATGAAAAGCTGGGGGTAAAAGCATAACGCTATAATAATAATATACCTTGCAGTTTGCATGCAGCCCTTGATGTCAGTTATTAGCTCACTGTTCTATATTAGGATTTTTAACTTATACACTGCAAGGAACAAAAGGATCTCTCTGACAAAAGCACTGACCTCTTTACATTGTATGCACTTTGTGATCTGCACGGTACACGTACTGTGCATCAGGCATATTAACCCACTGCGCTACTTTTGGTTGAGTCAAAACTTCCACTAAACAAAACTCTGATCTCACTCCAGGAAGAATATTAATCACCAGAGTTATCCAGACATTTTTATTGTTGTATTAAAATTGCTTGATGCAGGGAATGCAGTAGAAGGTGCTCTTAAAACGGTAACATACTTGCAAACATAGCGCCCCAGAAGTCAGCCCTAGAGCGCCCCTGAATAGAGCAGGCCAGACCCACACAGGGATCCAGTATCAAGACAGGAGCAGGAGCAGCTCTGGCCATGGGCCCCGACCCAGAGCTCATTGCAGGTCCGGAAAGGGGCCCTGGTGGGCCGGTGTTTCTTGGAGCTGCAGCAGCAGTGATTCTGAAAGCACACGTGTGCGTGTGTGTAGACTTGCTGCATTTCTTTTGGTAATATATTGTGTGCTGTGCTCTATTACAAAAAGAAATGCAGCAAGTCTACAAGCACACGCGTGCTTTCAGAATCTCCTGAAAGCACACGTCGTGCTTTTAAACTCGCTGCCTTTCATTTGTTAAAAGGGCGCGGCTGCGGGACAGGTTGTATGCCTTTGTTAAAGTAATCATGTTAATTGCAGCGCATGATGGGCGCTGCGATTAACATGAATACTTGTTCAAAGGCATACAATCTGTCCCGCAGCCGCGCCTACACTGCACGCTCGAGGTGAGAAAGGCGCGCTCGAGGTGAGATAAGTGCGCGCGTGCGCCCGCGCGCACCTTACTGGGAACAGTGCCCTCAATACTTTTCCCCTTTCCTCCTACTCTGTCAGCCTCTCCAAGTTACCCCATCCTTCCATGACTCTGCGACTTCATTGCACCAGTAGTGCTATACCACTCCTCATTGATCATCCTTGACGCAACACAGTGAAATCATTTCTCTCCTCTCGAGGCCGCTGCCGCCATGATCCTGGACATTTGCAGACAGCCAAACATATCTTCACCACTGTTATGTCTAAGAAGCAAGATTTGGGCGCTCATAAGTTTACCCATTTGTCAGGTTGGCCTCTCCATCATACTGCCAAGGACAAGACACACAGAACGTCTCATTGGTTTCCTTTGTGATTGACAAACAAGGGGTGTCTTCTCCCAGTAGCCACAGTGCCATTCTGTCATTTAGTCCATATGTGAAAGGTGTCAAGTGTCTCCTTATTAGAGCCTCAGTGAGGAGCAAAAAACCATAATGGCAAAAACCTCCGAAATCTTGATGCCTCTTGATTGTACTTGAGGTGCAAAAATAATCAGTGTGAGAAAAAGCCCAGAAAAATCTTCCTGAGGGCCATATCCACAAACAAATCTGCTGGAGAAAAGGCAATAATCTTGGAGAAAAAGTAATAGTAATGAGGGATGAATGGAACTAAAAATCAGGGAATGAATGTGTTGTGATGCATCCTTCTTAAGCCGAATCCTGCATATGTATATTTAAGACTGGAAATGATATCATAGGAAGAAAGTTAAAGGCCATCTTGGTTTGGGATTTTTACACAATAAACATTGGAGAGACAACCATTTTGATTGGCATAGATATAAGGTTAGATCTGTTTACTCTTCTGGGAAACTTGCATTTCAGAGTAATGGCTTGGAAAAAGAAGAAGGAACTCACATTTGATATCATTTATGCCACGTTGTTCGAGCGCTTTGAAATAGTCACTCTTCAAAGTTTTTTGTAGACTAACCTCCAGCCTTTACATTAACAGAAAATGCAAAACGTTTACTTCATTTGTTGGATATCAGATGCCACCAACACAATGACACTGCCCAAACTCCAGCAAAGCCATATGCACTACCATAGCCTCAGAAGTTTTACCAAACAACTTTCCACACTCAAAAATCAACCAAAAATACAAGGGAGAAACATCGTAATTCATGCATGATTAACTCTAGCTGCTCTTCAAAGGAACTTTTAAGATATTTTCTGAATTCTAAAACCCATTACCAAGCACATATTGGGACATCTGATCTCGACTCTTTTCTAATGCACCGGGTGTTTCCTTCATAAGGAAACTACTGATTTGGAATCCTTCCTCACCAAATACTGACCAGCATGAACAACACATAGGTACTCCTGGATTGCCCCCTTTCTTCTACCGCCTGCCTTTGCAAGCTTCTGTTCCTTCCACAAGTTATACTAACAGCGTCGCCCCCTGCCCCCGCCAGCAGATGCAAAACTTGTAAAATAAAATGAGAATAACACAGGTTTATTATCCTTTTATTTTTCTCCATAGGGCCGAGTCTAGGGGGCGGGGCCATTGTGATGAAGGAGGAGTGATAGGCACTGCTGCTAAGGGTGCATGTGGGCTTAGACCGCAGTCTTAGGACAGCCAAACCGACATGGACACTGAAAAGTCTCCAACCCGAGCTGCGTTGCCGGGTTAGAGACAGCAGGCACAGGCTCCCAGTCTGTCTGGGAGCACAAGTTCAGAGCGCTCAGGCCAATCCTGCCGCTTCTCTTGTGATGCCAGCAGTATGAGAGCAATGTCTTGATTGGCCGTAGGGGTGTCTAGGAGACTCTGCCTGTGCTGCAGTAGAGCCAGAAGAGCGGCGATGCGGCGGTCTGCAGGTAAGTTCTTTTTTTTGTGTGTGTTAATGGCATTCCCATTGCAGTGCCCGTTTTGAGAGGCACCACCGTGGGACAGCCCCAAAAAAGCCCGCCAGACATGAGAAACATTCGTAATTTGGCGGGCGGCCCAACGACGGGTTTGTTGGTGCAGGAGTGGGCCTCCGGCATGGCGGTCTGCTCCCGCACCGCTAAACTTATAATCAGGCCCTAGGTATTTTGGCATCAGATAGGACGGTGGTTGAACTGATTATATTGAAATCTAGCAATATGAGATACCTTTCAGTGATAGTATCATACTTTGATCCATTCTTTCTCGTGAAAAGATGTGCCAAGGTCAGCTTCTCATTTATCCTTTAAAACGTTCAGGGATGCTCTGCCAATACCCAATAAGGCCCTGTATAACCAGGTGATTAGCCTTCTGCCACAACCCATCATGAAAATGACCTGAATATGCTCATGGGTTGGCGGGTCTGTGATCTCCCACAACAAGTGCATTCCCACAGTCAGGGCCCTATGTTGCGAGATTTGAACTGGTTGGGGTCCGGGCCACTCCATTAAGGATTCAATTGTTATTAGGGCCCTATTCTCAAACAGATGTTCTGCCGTGTCTAAAACCATCAGCTCCACAATTCTTTGCTATTCTGAAGCCCCAAATGTCCCGCTACCCTATTCAGTCGGATCTCAAGTTGCCTCCCTTATGGGTCTGGACCTCTCAGCTGCTATTAATATATTTCACTTGTCACCAGTCTATAAAGTTTCAAATCATCCGGCCTTGTCATCCCAAAGCCTAACAGCATTACTCTATAAAGATGCTACATCCTTGCTCTGCTCAATTCAGAAGACCTAGTAACCATTGGTTTTCATCACACAATTCTGTTATTATGTTTTCAGTTTCTGCCTCCATATTATCATTGTCTATTTTTAAGCTTTAGATTCAAAATGTTTAATAAAATCAATCCTAGGTATAATTTGTTCTTTGTTGGCAACTCTTGTGCTGAGCCTCAAACTTATAACCATCTTGGATGCATTTTATTATTTTATGTTGTAATGCTAGTATTTGAGGAAGCATGATGAGATAAGTGATAATGGAATGGAAAGTGAATTATCAATGACTGGAAAAGTATTTTGTGCAATGCACAGATGCGTATTGAAATAATTTTGGTTTTCCTTGGATATTACAAAGTGCACCTAGACAGCACTAGATGCCATTGAAGATGAGATGGGAAAAAAGCTCCAACCTCACATGCCGAAGCAAAATTGACTCAAAAGTATAAAGTGCTGTATCCGCGAGGGCAGCAGAGTACCTCCCTCCTCTGACCTGCAGAATGAAGTTACTGTCCACCATACTTTGAAAAAAATTCTTAGTAATAACTGGCTGACAAAATATACATGCAGAAACAAATCACCAACTGTATGTCGAAAAATGTAATGAAATTAAGAAATTTTGCTAGAAACTTCTCCATAGCGTCTTTCTTCTCCATGTGCATAAGAGGCTGTGCCTAATTTGAGCTGATGGCTTCCGGTGCTCGGCACCGGCACTTAATTGTCAACACCGACACCTATGACAATTTGCCACATGGTGGCGATGGTTGTCTAATTAAGAGATGAGCTCAACAACAGTTGTGTATTTATTCAATATTCTTTAAAAATGACCAATACCTGCCACCCAAACCTTTCTTATTGCTTTGGGGCCTGGAATAGTCTGAATTGTCAAACTTGTAGGAGTGTGATGGTTAGTAATTGTGTTCGTTTTGTCATTGGCAGCGCTGGCAGGGGCAATGGCTGGTGCAAGCTGCAGTTGCCTTCTGATGAGGGCCCCGGCACGTATGTTTTTACAAATTAAGCACTGATTATTGCTTGCCCTGCTCAATTTATTAAAGGGCTTGTTGTATGCGTGTCTAATCAGTTCCATCTTCTCTCTTATTTGGTATTTTCTCTTAACGAGTGTAACATTTTTGGTGTCAAGTTGCCGTTGTTGCAATGCCCTCTATCATTTCAAGTAACCAAAGAGGCTGTTTCTGCTTTTTTTTCATATTGTTTGGTATGAAAGCACCAAAACATTTTGTTTCTCACCATCGTATTCCTAATGTTTTTGACTGCTGAAAAGACATTAAAAACCCGGGATTTACATTTTGCATGCCTGATGATGTCAGATGGATTGAGCAGAGCCATACGACGGGACAGGTTGTAGTTAAGACTGTGGTGAATCAGTGTCTTAACCTATATTTATTAATAAGCAAATACACTATGGCCAAAGAAGGTTCTCTGAAGTTGGCATTTATGGATTTATCTTCAGCGTTCGACCTGGTTAACAGGTCGAAGCTGTGGAGTATCTTGTTGGAAATGGGTATGGACCCGTGTCTAGTTTATTTTTTGGCTGATCTTCATCGTGATCTTTTTGCATCAGTTAGGATTTCCCAGGACGGCAAATGTACAAGGTCTTTTAAATCAAGAAGGGGTGTTCGACAGGGGTGTATATTGGCGCCCTTGCTCTTTACACTTTATATTAACGCCCTGGACAAAACTTTAGTGGAGGCGAGCCTGGATATTCCGCGTGTAGGAGACTGTCCAATTCCGGTTCTCCTATACGCGGATGATGCTGTTCTTTTGGCACGTACTGCGGTAGGCCTCCAGCGACTTTTGGATGCTTTTGGGGCCTACATGAAGTCATTGGACCTGGTAGTGAACATCGGGAAGTCACATATTATGACAACGGGTCATAGAGTTAGAAAAGCCAAATCTTTTTATTGTAATGGGGTGGAAGTGTCCAGGGTGTCCTCCTTTACATATTTAGGGGTATTATTTGATGAAAGAAGTTCCTGGGTACCCCAACAATTTTTTTTAAAAAATGCAGTCACTAGATCTATCTTAGCCTTATTAGGGTTTGCGCAGCGTCTGGGGGCAAGACCTGTAGAGGCCATTCTTAAGATATATAGATCGAAGTGTCTGGCGATCGCTGCCTATGGCTCATCTATATGGGGATTTAAACAGCAGGCAGGGGTGCAGATAGCTGAAAATAGATTTATACGTAGCCTCCTGTCTGTACCTCAATCAACCCCAACCTTTGCTATACACCAGGAACTGGGGTTGGGTTACGTTTCTGACATCCTGAGCACAGCCCCGTTACTTTGTTGGCTTAAAGTATGGCTTAACCCAGAATTAACTTTGAATCATCAGATTCTGCGGGATTGTGTTAAATTGGATAAAGCTAGCAATATTAAGTGGCTGTTATATGTTAAGCTTATGTTATCCAAAATAGAGGCGGCCAGAATTATTTGAAGCCCCAGAAAGGATTAGGAAGGAAGACGTGAAGTGGGTCAAAATGAATTTTATGAATATATTAATGATGGAACGGGAAGAACAAGAGTTACAGAAACCTTTAGTTAGGGCCCATTTTCTGACAAAGACAACTATTTTAATTGAGCCGTACTTGAAAATTGTTACTAAGCCGTTCCATCGTTGGCTCCTGACTAGGTTCCGTTTTAATTTGATTCACTTCTCGTTGGGTGATTATTCGTGGTGGTGCAAACCTGAGGATGCAGGACCGTGTCAATGTGATATTATTCTGCACAGGACACTTTACATTTTATGATGTTCTGTGATTTTTATAATGATATCCGTAGGAAGTTTTTAGTCCCTATATTGAATGGAAAGTGTTTTTTGCAGGTTAGACCTGCGCTACTTTATCTGCAAATGCTGAGTAACCCGTTGGACATTTTTAATATTGCTTGTTTTCTTGTTGCTGCTTTACGGCTTAGGAAAAAAAGATATCCCACGTTAAATAATGTAAAATTTTAATGATAATATTTTTATGGAATTTTCTTTTTAACTTTGTGATATCAGATATCGCTGAAACACACAAATGTGGTTTTATATATTTCACTCAAATGTTTACATAGAAATGTGTCTTTTTTTGTATATAGTGTATTGTACTTTTATGATTTTAATTAATCGAATAAAGTGAATTGATTGATTGATGACTGTGGTGAATCACTTCAGTAACCAGTTTACTGAGATGATGTTTGGACCCTGCTAGGCTGGTCACAATGCCCGGTCAAAGTGTTGACTGAATAGCATTGTTTTCAGCTCTTTACCAAATCTTGGAAAATTAGGTTTGACTCTTTACGAGACTTATCATTTTGTCTCCTGTGTCAGTTTTCTGTTTTCTCCATCTGACCTTCTGTGATTACTGTTGCTTGCCTTCATCTTAGATTTCTGATGGCATATCAGACTTCTTCCCAGAAGGCTTTGTAGATTGTACACAGGTTTTAAATGTGATTATTTGTTGTTCGGGGAGCTAGTGCAGGGTCATCAGACCTGGGGAAACAAGATTTTGCTTCTTGAGTTTGGAGCTCTACGTGCTTCTTTGTAGGTTCAGTATCTGTTCTTTGGTAGCCCTATGTTCATGATATTGCAGCAGACCAGTTTGGAGAACCAGGACCCTGTGCTTGTCGATGCAATTCTTCGATTGAGCAGAGCATGGCCTTTCTAAACAGGTTCATCTGGTAATTCACTCCCTTCAGCAACACGTTGTCTGGAGGCTGAATAATATGTGATACACTTTGGCGTATGTTTTAAAGCATGCTTGTTGGCTTTTCTAAATTATTAATTATCTGCTGCACTTTTTTCGTCAACAGTTGTAGACTGGCCTCCTCTGTTAACAGTTCTGTAATGATGAGCCTGTTCTCATTTACCTGTTGCATTAATTGTATTCTCATCGTTTGCAGCGGTAGAGGAAATAATTACACTGAGTTCAGCTAATCGACCTCTTTTTTCCCAGGTTTTATGATAAATAAAGTAGTGTGCGTATGCATAGTAGGTTTCATTGCTATTTAAGAACACTCTGACATGGTTATTTGGGGCATAAATCCGAATGGTTTTTGTGCTTGTTTTAGCCCATTACGTGATAAGTGCATTCCTTTGATATTATGTTATTAGTCCCTGTGCATTCATTTGTGCCATGGAGAAGGATGATTCGGTGGGTATCATGTCTTTACCAATTTGCAGTCTGGTTTTGGAGTCCTCACTTACCCAACTTCTTCAAGCCCATCCACCGGCAGGAGCGATCATCAATATTGCGTTACTCAAAACCCTGGTGCGTTTTAACTCAGGACCTCCATGTCATCCTCCATCAAGCAATACCCAACTATCCAAACATCAGTCCACTTTATCTGCTGCTCTTCCAAACCTTTGGCCCATGCCACAGCCCTTCAAGTTCCACCTGTGCTTCCATTGTTGTGGCATTCCTTTTCTCTTTCCACTTAAATCTGCTGTTGGCCCTTAAGTTTATTATGTCTTCAAATGTGTTGCTGTTAGTTGGTTTGTTACACACAACACTACACAGATTCCTCTGGGAGCTGTTTAGGTGCTCAGTTTTCACGGATGAGCCAAGACACCTTGTATTGAAAGCTATTCAGTCTGTAAGACAATCTTGTCAGGCAGTGTTGGAGCTCAGCAAGTGCAAACGATGGCTTTGCTCTCCTGCAGACTCCAACCGCGCTCCATACATAGAGCACATACCTGCAACATAAGGATTTTATTAACACCAAGAAACTGTCTAGTGTATATGCACCGTAGAACGATGTAATGATGATCATCAACTATTTATGATCTGTTTTGACCTCTTTTAGGAATTGTTGGCATCTGGGATTCGACTGCGTTCCTATTCATGCTCATCACCAAAGTCTTATCCAGGGAAATCACGCGTGATCCGGGATGTTGCAGCGTGCGACTCCAGTGAAGGTAAGCCTCATCTTCTTAGAGCTTTCGCTACTGCTAGCGGTAGAGATTACGATTAAAATGGGCGACATTAATCCTGTTTACTACTGAAAAAGGTTTAAGAGGGAAAATGTGCTTTGCAAATGGAATCTTTTAGTTGAGATGTGTATAAAATATCAAGATAAATAAATGTGTTGCATAGTTCATAACATCAAATGCCTTTCTGTTGAGGGCATGCATGTAGCTCAGTGAGGTAGTACTACATGTCTTGTGCCCTTAAGTAAAGTCTGCAAAGCATCATTGGACAGGACACAGGGTCTCCTTGATTACGTCAGTATGCCAGTTCCATTCATCTTTCTGATATTCCGCATGTTTCCAACAAAAATAGTGGGCAGTTTTATGACGAGTTATTGACGTGAGACTAGGCTTTAGGTTGTGTTGACGTTTTCAGTAAAAGGAAAATAATATGATTGTCAGCTGGGCCCTTCTTATGTGACCTACTAATAGGTAGAATTAAGTATGTGCATAGATATAAATGGATTTAAATGATCTGCGATAGGAAAAAGAAAATATTGCATAACATAACAGTACATTTTGTTTAAATTATGTTTAATAAAAAAAGCAACCCCAGCCACAAGCTTGCAACATCAATGTAATCATTTATTTATTATTTTTCTTAGCGCCATTAAGAGCGCTTTACAAGTAATCAAGGTGGCATGTCAAAATAAGACATTTGCTGAAAATGAGGTAGCTGTGAGAAGAAGGCATTATGAAAAAAAGGTAACATCTAACATGTGGGAAGGAACTGTCAGTTCAAGGGGAGCCAGACAGGGACTTCTTCAGCAGGTACACTGGGGTCCTAATTAGGGCGGCAATAAAGGATTGCTTTGAAGGTGTGCTATGGCCTTAAGAATTATTCTTTGTAAATGATAGCAATTATGGGTGCTGTGTGTTGGGCACATTTCGATTTGTCCTTCAAACTAAGCAAATTAGGGTCATATGTTAAACAGCCAATCAAATTATGCATATTTTGTTCCTATTTGTAAAGTTTTCCATGTTAAACAAATTCTAATTTTGAATATGCAAAGACAAAACCCTATAAATTGGAGGTGTGGTTAAGCATTTGAAGAGAAAAGTGAAAAGATCCACAGCTCTCTAATTCCATATTTTTTACCCTCATCTTCCAATCTTCCTCAGTCTAGTCTTTCCACCACCTGGAGCACACCGAAATAGTTGCAATGGCTATGTTTTTAGGCGTGTCTGAATTTTAGAATAAGGTTATCTTTCCCTGATGTGTGCTGCCTGTATTGCAAAGTTTGTGAGGCCTCTAGATTCCTTTCATTCATATCTAAAAGTATTACCACAAAATACAGGAGATTAGTGCGTTCACTGCAAATGCAAAACAGTATACCCTCGCCTATGTCTGCGTGTAACCAATGGCATCAAAATGAATGATTCCACGTTCATGTAGGAAACACGCATTCGGTGGAAAGAAATCCACAGGCACCAATCAGGAATGGCTTCGGTCATCGGCACACACTTTTATTGCCTCGCACGGGTGCAAATTTCTAAACTTTAGGAAGTTCCAAGAGCACCTATAGAAGCCTGTGATTGTTGCAATGTTTGCAGTAGTACTCCTGGTAAACATTTTAGAATTTCTATCTCCAGCCACGCTTAGAGTTTTTTGCATTTGTTACTGTGTATACACTGGACAATAGCGCACATGAAAATACCTTTTCCTCCTTGGATAAACCCCTCCACCAGACCTCAACCAACTTCAGGGGAGTGTCCTTCCTATTTCCACCACGCAAAGGTAGTTACTCATACCCTTGGCAGGAGTACATCTCTGATCATTTCCAGAGTAATCATGGGTCATAGAAACATTTGTGAATGCCCACAAACTTGTGAGCTTGTGGGTGCCTCCAAACCTAGCAGGACATCGCTGGCCTGGAACACCCACTCCACAGCCTGGAATAGAAGTTACACATGAACTATATTATATTACCCATTGACGGGATAGCAATTATTCATTGATGACTGCTAGAATGACTTAATTCATGGTTTGTGATTACCAAACCCTGATTTACACTTGTAAAGTAAGTGATGTGCTCATGTGAGAATCACACGTGAAGATGGCATCGGGAATCAGGCCCTCGTCTTCTGGTGCCAGCCACTGGACAAGGGGCACTTCCTGTGCCCTACAGTGATGTGCTGTCCCTTAACCTGAAATATGACAAGGTGCCTCTATAACCATAAATTCAAAACTGCTTCTTCAGAAAGTAGGGAGAAACTCTTGCCTACTTTGCTGTTCAACTAATGAACTGGATTACTCATAATCATTCTGTTTTGTGGGTCAACAAGCAAATCAAAATGAAATCAATTTGAAAAATAATCAATATTCGATTCAAACATTTCACTGAAAATGGATTTTTACTTCATCATTATTTCATTTTTTCTTAGTTTTTTTTGTATATATAAATGTCTCGATTGGAATACATACATTTATGCTTTACAAATTCATACATAAAAGAAGTGCAATACCTATATACAGTGCATAAATCACTTATACATAAACAGTGTGTATAAAAGTCAACGGGTCCTACTACATTATACTCGTATATCGGGATATTTTCTACTTGTCCTCGATACAAAATTAATACATGGTCCAGAAAAGGGAAATAAAGGTCAGGGACCGCCTTTATGTATCTTATCAAAGTTTACACCACTGTTTGTTAGCTAAACTGGTCAATTCATAAAGTTCTTGTCAATTTAAATATGGCGATACTCTTGGCCTTGTGGGGTAAGGAAGTGAATGATGGGTGTGCCGACGCGTTTCGACCTTCGTGTGGGGATTAGGAGGATTCAAGGAAGGTCTTCCTCAGGGCTGGGATATTTTCACTTGTAGGACACTGCTGTCAGTTGGAATCTATTCTCAATTGGGCTCTGTAGTAGCTCTCAATTTGGATGCCGGTGTCACTGCGATGTATGCTTCCCTGCTGCTGTCAATGCGGATCTATTTTCAGTTGGACTCTAAGATGGCTCTCAATCTGGATACCGATGTCTCTGCTAAGTGTGCTTTCTTACTTTGTCTAGCACCTCTTGTCGGTCTATGAGTTCCGAAGTGTGCGCTCCGACATTTTCATTCCGGTTTTCGGCGTTCTGGGCTTCTGCGCTCTGTTTTCAGTCTCCGGCTTCCATATTAGTCCCTTAACCAGAGCACATTTGTGGCATCACTGGAAGCTGGTCATTGGTAAGGAATGATGCAAGTGTCTTTATCTTGAGTCTCAGCAGCTGCACACTCGAGAGGAGGATCTGTCTCTTTTCTGTCATTTCATTTTAGGACTTGATCTCGTTTCAAGATCTTCATTCTCTGCGGATGCACTGTAATTGCAATTGTTATTAATACTAGCAATAAAAATAATAATGATAATAATAATACTACAACTAACAATAACAATAATAATAGTTATTATTGTTACCATTAGCAGTAGTAGTAGTCATAGTATTAGTAGTATTCTTTCATTGCTATTAATATTGATAAAGATAATTGTAATAATAATTATGCTCATTATCATTATGTTTTACGACTATTATTATGAGTATTAATGATATCATTAATAATGATAATAATGACACTTATTTTTATATGTAAAAATGTTAATAAATCATTATTATTATTACTACTAGTATTATTTTTACTAATATAATAACATGCCATACAAATATTATTGGTGGTAATGATGAAATAATAATTTTAGTACTATGTCTACTATTATACTTATTATATTATTATTATTGTTGTTGTTATTATTATTATTATTATTAATTTTATTGTTACTATTACCATTACTGCTATTGTTACCATTATTTTGTGATTATTGCTATTATCGTGTGTTTTTCACATTTTCATGAAGATATCTTAGATTTGCAACATACTTCATTGCCTTTCTCCAGGGTACTTGGATTTGTATGCTAGAACAGGTGCTAGACTGGCCATAAACCAGGAAAATGTATAGAAAGCAGGAGAAAGGGGTGGTTAAGCGGGCAAATGTGTGCACAATTAAAAGCTGAGGGTAAAATCAAGGGAAAGATGGACTTAACTGGACTGATAGAAGGCTGTAGACCAAAGGGAAATGGCTACAAAACCAGGAGTGGTGAATATACTCTAAATGGAAATTAGTTTCTGACAGAAAAGTTCAGTTGCATTAGTGGAAGTGGAAAATTACGGTGGTGATTAGGAGGATCCAAGAGACAAATTAGCAGGCAAGTGACAGCCAGATCAAGAAGCAAAGAAAAGATTGCCAAACTAGAATAAAGAGAAGGAGAGAATGTAATTCCTGTCGAGGGAAACTAAGGGAATAACTATACTTAACTTTGAGGTTTTCAAGTGCCTGTAACTGAGGAATAATGGTGGTTTACCTAAGTGTCTGATGTTTGTGAATCAAACTTTTCTACATGCTGTTTTGAGCAGAAGGGGTGAAAAAGACGTTGCACTAAAGTTGATTTTTAAACCAGGTAAGTTCAGAGAAAAATATTTGTGGATCATCTGTGAGTATGTATTAATGTTTAAAGAGTGTGAGATACTATGTCAGTTTTAAATGGGGAATATTATGAGCCATTGCTACAATGTCAATAAAACTCATTACTTAAATGTGCTAATTAATAAGCATAGGATGATTTACAAGGATTTGCTGGTCATTTTTTTCTGGAAACTCAATCCTTTTATTTGGTCTTACCACTATGAATGTAAGAACTTTTTCACATGAAGAGGATGCCATCAGCAAAGGTCGAGAACGTCTTACAATCTATGTGTATCTCTAAAGGGTTTATTCCTGCTCTGTAGATGGTGTTATCCACAACAATGGGCGATCCCTACTGCAGGCTCTTTCGCTGTCTAAATCTATGTCTCTGCTCCATCCCAGCAGTAAGTACTGCAATGGTAACCAAGGCCGCAAAACAACCTTGCATGAGATTTTCTTCATTGATCTTTGGGCAATGGTGGCAATGTACTCTTCATGCAGCATCAGGAAAGAACACCTGTTTACATTTTATTTTAGTCTGAGAATACCAGGTTTGTTATCAACATCAGCAAATCACAGTAGACGGCAAAGTATAACATACCTTTGCTCCAAATTACCAAGAGCTGGCAGTGGAAATTCCTGGATGACTTAGGACATAACAATAAAAGGAGAAAAGTCAATTTGTAAAAATGATAGGCGATATATTGGAATTTTCCAACATGGTTCCTCCTCGTTTCACTCTATTTGAAATCAGTACTGAAACAAATTTGCTTGGAACTGTTTAATATTATTTCCCTCACTGGTATTCTTTCATTCTGTTCTAAGTGGTTTTTCACGCCCATTTTGCGTGTGTTCTCCTAATGCCACAAAAGGCAGGAGTAAGATTACACATTTGCATGAAAAACACTCAAGTGGCCCGATATTTGTTGCTGTTATAGGCAAAGGGGCTAACTTCAAAGAAAATATTTTCTCTATGGAAAAGTTCTGTAACTATATAGGTGTAAATCTATGATTTCTAATGCCTTATGTTTCTAATGTCAGTATTCATTTGAGACTTGCATATTATACAAGCACATCTGAAAGAAACGTAGACCCGTATCTCATTTCATATATTTACTCTTCCTTTTATGAATCAGGCTCCTTTGCAACTACATCTCCAATATTAAAAATAGATTCTGTGAATCTCACATTTGTAACCTAAAAAGATCAGAGCCATTAGGTGTTTTCATTTTCCAGAGTGGTTGTGGAGAAATGTGTGCTTAATGGTGTTTAATCATATTTATGTTGTGGTTTTCCAATCTGATCAGTTTTGTGAAATCGTATTGTACCAATCATAATAAATGTTAATCATAAGTCGTGGTGGTGGCTGTGTAATTTAACAAATTCATACTGTACACAAACTTGCATACAGTATGTGATTGTCGTTTGTTTTTTGTGTTTTAGAACAAAGGGCCTACAGTCTTCCAGAGCAGATAAAACAGCAAAGGTATGGACCTGAATCAAACAAATATTTTTCTGCGAGTAGCCTCCATATTATTGTACTACAGTTGCTTACATTTGTGATAATTGTTACTGTTGCAATAGTTATGTTATGATAAGTGGTTTAGTGTAACGTTTATCATTTGCTATCTCAAAATTCCATATTTCTAGTGTTTTATATTATCGGATGAAAACAATGAAAGTAGATGTGACAGAATTATCATTGCAAAGTAATACCAGTTTATTTAGTATTGTTTAGACTACTTATATGGAGCCCACACTACAGTAGCTGTTTTGAAGCACTCACAGGATAGCCGACCTTGACCAAGGGGAAAAGGGATTGGGATGGTAGAGAGAGGATCAGTTACATGAAGGTGAAAGGGCACAAAGAAACTCTGGAAGTGGGAAAAAATGCTTAGGAGGGAGTTCATATTTTCTAAGTAGCAAGATTATTCTAATTAAAGCCAATTTTTCATGTTCGTCTTGAACTGTGTGAAGCAGGTGAGGGACTGCGATTCTGAGTAAAGATCATTCCAAAGTCTTGTTGAATTCAAAGGAAATTTCTTGTGCAAGGCAAAGAAAATTGCAGTGAGTGTGAAAGTGGAAGAAAAAACAGCAGGCACATTCATTAAGGCCTGGGAAAAAACTAGAATAATAGTACTAACTAAACAAGATTAATGTTAGTGATCATGTAAGTCCTGTAGAGGACATGGATGGAATAGATCAAGCTAGTTGTCCTTATCTGTCCTCAAATTCTGTGTGTCTGCAGTACTAACACCAGTTTATATCTAATTTCTGTGGCGTATTTTTGCCCCAAAGGCAGTTGATCAATTTCATAATTTGGCTGTAGTATTTAGTAGCAGGTTATTCTCTGATTAGCATAGCAGTTCAGTGTTGTGGTGAAAATGGCAGATATCCAACTGTACAAGCTTTTTGAAGAGTGTCTGGTACTCCAGGATGGGACCTGAGTGCTCAGCATCCTCTTAACTATGAGACTTACCAGGCATATCTCTATCCAACACAAGATCTTACACATTCTATAACCTGTGCATAGGTGATCTCTTTTATGTTATGTTGTTATGTTATGTGAATTTTTAGAGCATGGATAATCACCCCTGAGAGTATCCAGGCACTGAGTAGAGCAGCCCTGAGGGGGGAGGAGTAGATCATGCCAGTTTTGTCTGGAAGAGCCATGTCTTGAGGTTCCTTCGGAAGTCCATGAGGGAGGGGGAAGTTCTGAGGTGTTTCGGGATATTGTCCAGGTCTTGGCTGCGAGGTATGAGAAGAAGAATCCTCCGCTTCTGGTCTTCTTGATGCAAGGAAGGTGTACTGTTGCCTAGGTCGCAGATCGAAGGTGACTGATGGGTTGGTGGAAGTTGAGGTGGTAGTTGAGGTAAGCTGGAACGGTATCGTAGATAGGGGTGGGCGACAAATTCCTCTCCGCCGGCGGAGTTTTTCCGACTCCGCATTCTGTTTGTAGCGCAGAGATCCAGCAAAACTCCGCCAATTGCAGCAAAGCCGAGTTTTTTCTCGTGTGCAGCTCGCCAATGTTAAGTTGGCGAGTGTGAGCGAGAATTTGCGTCCCCTAATGCAATATTCGGGCGCTAGAGCGCCTCCCGGCGAGATTTCTCAACACAGGTGGTCCCAGCTCTTCCAAGGTTGTATATGAAGTAGGGGCATGGGTCGGAGGGGGCTTCTGATTGGATGGTAATCATCAGGTCGGTGATTTCTTTGTTCAAGAGGGGATTCCAGTTACTTAGCTATTGCTTGGCGATGAAGGAGGAGTCCGCCTGGTTGGGGGAGTTTGTATCGATATGCTGTGGGTCGAATGTGTTGGAGATTTTGGCAATCTTCTGTTCGAAGAAATTAGAGAGGTTGCAGAGTGCTTGAGATGGGAGGATGTCATTGTTGGCAGCTGCAGGATTGGAGAACTCCTTGACAATGGTGAAGAGTTCTTTGCCGTTGTTGGAGCTGGCTTTCAGTCTGAGAGTTAGGGCCTTTTTCTTTGAGCCCCGTAGTTGTTGGTGGTAGAGGTTGAAGGCGTTTTTTTATGTGGATCATGCAATGGTGTTTTTGTCTTCATTTTCTCTTAAGTTGTTTGCACAGGAGCTTGGACTCCCTGAGGTTGTTCATTTACCAGCTGTGTCGTTTGTTGTTTTTGTACGTCTTGTTTCTGGTGGGAGCGTTGTGGTTGGCGCAGTCTGTGAGCTATTTATTGAAGAGCTTAGTGCCGACATTGAGGTTCCCTGTGTGGTTGGGTGGGCCCTCCTGTAGGGTCTTAGCTCACTTTTCTTTGGATATTTTGCCCCAGTAATGATGCTTTGGGTTTTCTCTGGTGGGGTGGCTTGGTGGGCAGGTATCTTGAAATGTATGATGTAGTGATCAGACCATGTGAGCGAGGTTGTGTGGGTGGTGTGATCCTGTTGTTGGAGGAGAAAATAGGGTTGAGGGTGTGGCCTGCTGTATGGGTTGGTCCTTGGATGAGCTGGGTGAGTCTGAGGTTGCTGAGGCTGTTGAGGTAGTGTCTGTGGTGTCTTCCAGGTGGAAATCGAGGTCCCCAAGGGGGATATAGTTGGTTGATCTGATGGAGAGGGGAGCAATGAAGTCTGGGATGTGGTTCTGCTCAAGAGCCCGGGGGACGGTAGGTGAGTGTTCCCTATAAGGGTGGCGTTGTAGTCCGTTCGTATTTTGAAGTGGAGGTGTTCCATGAGGTTGGTGTTCGAGGCCATGGAGGTGGTGCAGTCGATTGTGGTTTTGTAGATGATCGTGAGTCCTCCACCTGGTTTGTGGGTTTGGTCCTGGAGTACAATTTGTAGGCAGACAGGATGGCTGTGGCGACGTCTCGGTTGAAAGCTGGGTTGAGCCATGTTTTGGTCTAGAAGAGAAGGTCAGGTGTGTTGCTGTTGAGGAAGTCCCTGATTTGGTTGGAGTGTTTCCCTAGGAATCGGACGTGGAGGACGTTGAGGAGCATGGTGGACAGTTGGTGTGGGGTGCTGGTGGTGGCATGCGACGGTTGTCTGGAGGTGGTGTTGTCGGCATCTGAGGTGTCGAAGATTAAATCGCATTGGGTGCAGGAGAACGTTCCTGCCGTGGTGCTGGGGGACATGTGGCAGCAGTGTGTTTGCCAGTGTGTGTTGTTGAGGTCGCGGAGGTTAGTAGATATGGTTATGGTGTTGCGTTGGGTGGTCGTGGGGCAAGGGTTCCTGGTACTGGGCGCAGTCCAGGCACAGACGGGCACAGACGGGCTTGCCTTTGGCACGCCTTCGGTACACTATCAGCACGTTTGCTGCACGATTGTGCTGCAGCCTGTGTTAAGTAGGTCCTGGGGTGGGCGGGTCTTCAGTTAGGTTAGTGGGAAGAATGGTGATGTTATCAGTGATGTCATTTGAGATGTCATTTGTGATAGCTAAATGATGTCATAGAACATGTCATGAGTGATGTAGTATGTGAGGTCATAAACAGTGCATGGTGGGGGCGCAAGTTATAGATAGCTCTGCTAACTGTAACTTGTGAATTTCTATGTTTGCTTTAGTTCAAAACGTTAATGCTGACATATTCACTCAACTATAACGTTACCTTAACCTTTAATCTTTCAGTGAATTTGTAAGGTTTTTTTTTTTTTAAAACAAAACCAGAACTTTTTATCCGACCTAACTATAACGTTACTTTAACCTTTGTTTTCTTCAGTGAATTCCTAGGGTTTTAGTAATATTTGATTACCATATGTAAAGTCAACCCTCTGCGGTTCATGGCCGAAGTCAGGGGGTTGGCTAATGGGCCTTATGTTTTTAAAGGGAAGGGGGCCATGTGACCCTCCCTCCCGAGCCTTATTAAGTCCATTAGGCCCTGGGGACCTCAGGGCTTTATGCTTTTCAAAGGGGAGGGGTTGGCCAAGTGGCCTCCATCCCGAGCCTTATTAGTCCCTGGGGAACCTGTTCCCAGGGCTTCTTTTTTTTTTTAAAGGGAGGGCGGCACGTGGCACCCCTCCCCAAGCTACGTTATGCCCTGGGGACACCATCCCCTAGGGCTGTTGTTTTTTAATTAAAGGAGGGGGGTGCAGTGCCCCCCTCCCCAAGTCTTGTTAGACCCTGGGGACCCCATCCCCAAGAGCCATTACTAAAATTAGAGGGGAGGGGGCCACGTGGCCCCTCTCCCCGATTCTTGTTAGGCCCTGGGGATCCCATCGTCCAGGGCTGTTTATTTTAATTAAAGTGGAAGGGAACTGCATGCCCCTCCCCAAGCCTTGTTAGGCCCCATCCCCCAGGGTCATTACTAAAAATAAATGGGGGGGGCGCGTGTCCCCCCTGTCCCCAAGCCCTGTTAGGCCCTGTATCCCCCAGGGCCACTCATTTAACTACAGAGAACAGGTAACGTGCCACCCCACTACCTGAGCAGTTATCGGCCCAGGGGACCCCATCCTCTGGGGCCCGCATTTGTAAAAGGTGGGTGTCCTGGTGCCCACCCAGGACCCCACCATACACTTGTTCGGTCGGCAGGGTGAACCCTGAGGCCCTTGCGGCCCAGCCGGCTCCCCGCATGCAGCTGGAGCTGACACTGCTCCCGCCCGGAGGGAGCAGCTACTAATGCTCCGGCGGGAGCAATATTTTGATTTGTTTCCCTGATCACATCAGCGTGGGCATGGAAACAGATCAAAAGTCTTACTCCCAGTGAGCCTGAGCAGTTTTAAAGCTCCCGTCCGCTGGGAGTGGACTTGGTGTTTGCTTCCGCTTGGCAGCAGCTTTGAAAATGCTCCCGCCAAGCAGATGCAAACACAGGCAGGGAAACTGCTGTGTCCAGGTGGAGGACTCCAGGGCCAAAGCATGTGACCCAGAACCGGGGGATGGGTACCTGGGGTCATTAATGGCTCCCGGAGGGAGGCAGGGCGGCGCCTCTCCCATAAAGTACTCAACCCTGGGGGTGGGCTCCCAGGGGCCTTTAATGGTTCAGAGAGGAGGGCTGCGCGGCCCGCTCCTTATTTTATGTAATTTTGATCCGGGGTTAGGCTCCACAGGCCCTTTAGAGGCTTGGGAAGGGGGGCCATGCAGCCTCCTCCCCATTTGGAAAATCTCAGCCCTGCGGGTGGGCTTAGAGGCTCGGGAAGGGGTTCTGTGCGCCCCCCCCACCCCATATACACTATTTTCAGTCCAGGGTTGGGCCCGAGGTGTCTGGAGGCTCGGTCAGGGGGGCAGTGTGTGGCCCCTCTTCCCTTTACATGCAAATTTCAGCCCTGCGGGGGTCTCCCTGGACCTTTAATAGCTCCGGGTGGGCCCCCTCCCCCCTTATTTGCAGTTTACTTCAGGACAAGTCCTGTAAGGGCTGCCAGCAGCATTTTTCTCATGTTGGTGGCAGCCAGTCAAAGCTCTCTCTCCTGCGAGAGTCTGACTCCCATGCGAGCAAGATCACCAAAGGGAAATAAGTGTCCCTGGGCCAATAAAAACGCTGTCTTTTTAAATTGACACTTCTACAAGGGTCTCTTAAGCCTCTCGCGACCCAGCTGTCCAGATATACAATTATTTTTGAATTATTTTTGAACCTTAATTTCTCTAAAACTACTGAATGGTTATACACCAAATCACAAAAAGCACAATCTGTGGACCAAGATCTACCTTCCTGCCAAATTTTGTGTAATTCTGTTCAGCAGTTTTTGCGGTAGCCTGTCTTAAAGAAGTATATGGAAAATGCATGGGGATTTTGCGTTTTGGGAGCCCCCGTTTTTTCTCTGCCCCCACTTGACAGGACTTTCCATGCACAAACTAGTAAAAAAGAAGCACCTGTTTGGAAAGTTTAGTGGAGATTCGTCAAACGGTGCCAAAGTTATTGGCAACACAAAAAACGCTTTTCCTATGGAAAAGCAGTCCTGACTATAACTACCTAGCGGTGACTGCCACTAGGTAATATATATATATGTATGAGAGGAGGAGGGGGAGCTTGGCAGCAATGGCCGCTTAGAGCTGCAGCTCCGTGCCAACCGCACTCACGTAAGAAACACGGCACAGAACAGCACATCAAGATCCCCTACACCCATGCCGGGTGACGATTCCGAAATCGGAATATCGGCTGCAGTGGCTGGGGCATTAATTGCGGTTTGAAGTGGACTGTTGGGACCGAAATCGGAGACTATAAACTCCGTGCCCCGTCTCACAACATGGCGCTGGCGGATAGTTAACGCACCGCGGACGGGGCTGAAGGAGGAGCGGCCGATCTCTGCACCAGAGCATAATGACCACCAGAAGGATCGCATCTCCCTGATTCCGGCTACGGCATCGATCCCGTGAGTGCTGCTGAGACCGGGGCTGCATGGATTGGCTCGGTGACGGGCGGGGAAGCACTGCACTACAACGCGCGATGGATGCCCGAATGCGAGACTGTGGCGGCGCGACTTGGCATGTTTCCCAAATCCAGAGGCTAGCTGTGAGAAACGAACTTGGCCCGCGGTGACTGCCCCAAGTGCGTTCGGCGCACATTGGAGAGCGTGCACCCCCTTGATCTTGATTGGAGACCTGCACCTCCAACAGCAGCAAGCCCAGCGCCGTACTCTCCCCGAGCGTACAACCAACCAGTGAGGTTAACTCGAGGAAGTGGGAAGTACTTTTTGAATCGCTATCGGGGGTTTCTCTGTACACGCTATATGCAGGGACTCGCACTATTGATGCAAGTTAGCCTCGTGAGTCCCCCCGCCTGTCCTGCAAATGGCGGCTGTTTCTCCCTCGGGCAAAGATCGCTCGACATCACGCGCTCCTCCAAAAGACATGTGGACCCTGGTTCTACTCTTCATGATGATCCCCTGCCTAGTCAGCACCCCCGTTCATCCGGAGAACAGAAAAGTATGGGGATCCTCTGAATTCTTACATCAAGGACTCATCCCCCCTGCCTGACCTCAAGATGGTCGCCTCAGCCATTGTCTCTGTGAACTCTCCATCGACTGCTGAGACCCAGCCATTTTGACTGATGCCCAGTGGAGCTACCTTGCGAGCTAAAGGGGAGATGGGCTATGGATTCCCTCCTTGGCCATCACCTACCCAGCCGGTCCTTGGGCAAACTCTCCTGCGTCTCGCAGTGACCCTATCTCCCTCCTCCCCTTCCCCCTTTATCCTACCCCCCACCGCTCTCTTCTCTTCTTCCCAGCTATTGACCCCTGTCCTCACCCGTCCTTGCTCACAGTTCCCACCCTGTTTATCCACTGGACTTTCTTACGTGAACCGTCCCTCGTCAGTTTGAGACCTAGACATGTGACTAATGCCCGATGGAGCTACCTTGCTTAGCTATAGGGAGACGGGCTGTGGACTCCTTCCTCGGTCGTCACCTACCCAGTCGGTCTTTGGTCAGACTTCACCTTCGTCTCTCCTGCCGTCTTTTTCCCTCATCTTCCCCCTCTCAACTCCCCCTTCTCCCCCTTCTCCCTACTTCTCTTTCTTCCCTCTTTCAATGTGTTGCTTATTTTTTTCTTACGTAATGTGTAATTGTTATCTTTTTCTGTAACATGTGTATCCTAATGTAAAGCGCTCTGATACCTTCGGGTCTAGCCAGCGCTATATAAAACTCATTAAATAAAATGTATCGTCATATGTCCACTCCTGGTTTCCTCCGCAGCGGGCGTGTCATGTACTTACGGGCATGGATCCGGTTATTCACATTACAAGTCAACACAGCACGTTAGATGTACTTAAATGCGCTCTCAGGAGGAGAGTTAAATATACTCCTATATTCACAAAATTCTCCCAGCACAGCGATACGTTTAGGCCTCACTGCCTGATCATGCTCACCAGTCATAGTGCAAAACATCTTTTAAAGTGCATGCAAACATTAAAGAATGACTCAAGTTGCAACAAAACATAGCACCATCTTGAATTAGTCGCTGAATAGACTAAAATTCATATATTGAATCCAGCTTCCTCAGTATACTAATCATGCTTACTTATCTTTTGCTTTTTTATCCCATAGTAATAATTAATCTTCAAAATAGGTAGAAATATCAAAATAACAATATTGTATTCAAGGATGGCACAGTCTCAGTATTCAAGCTGTACAATGAGACCAAACATCAAATAGATCGTATAAATTGTCAAAACCTTATGTTCGAGGCATGTGAGCTGTAGATCACATGCTGTGCATAAGTCTGCCATCTAGTGTTGGGTCCGGACGTTTGCACTTTGTTTTTGTTCGAAGAAGTCTTTTCCAGTCACGAGGTAGGTGACTCCTCCTTTCGGTGATAGTGCGCATGGGCATCGACTCCATTGTTAGATTGTTTTTTTCCACCATCTGTTTCGGACGTGAATTGCTGCGCTCCGGTTCAGTACCGTTCTCGGGTTCTCCTCGGTGCACAATCCACTACCCTCAACGGTATTGTTTCTCGATCGCGTATTCCTGCCTTCGCGTATCGTTTCCATTTCGAAAAACTTCGATTGGAAAGTCTTGTGCAAGCTCTTGGGCCTAGCCGCGTCGACCGAGTTCGCAGTCGATGGAACGGACTCCATTCCAATTCTGCCTAGGGTACTACTCTAAGTACTCCCGCACCGATCCCCACGATGTGTGCAATTCGTGTTTATCACCCGAACACGACGAAGACAACTGCGAAGCCTGCCGATCGTTCCGATCGAAGAAGATGCTCCGTGACCGTCGGGCTCGACGTCATGAGATGTATCAACACAAGGACTACAAAGACTCCTCTCCAGACCTTTATGGAGAAGATGTTGACCAAGAGATCTTCAGAGCACAGGGAGCAGAGGCAGAGGAGGAAGACCAAATTTATGTGTCCGAGGAAGACTCCGACATCGAGGAAGACATAACACCCGGTCAGCATACCGTGAGTAAAGATACTTCTCTGCCCCAAAAACTACCCTTTAAAAAGGCTCCGGTCCCTCCTCCGCCTTCGGGCCAAGGTCGGCACCGAGATAAGGTTTCGAGCACCCCGCCTTCGGCCCTGCACCGAAACAAGTTACAAAGCCTTCCGCCTCGGGATCGAGTCGACCTTTGGGGACCGAACCCAAGACTTTGGCACCGAAAGACAAGCCAATTCAGCCTTTAAAGGCTTCGGCACCGAAATCAGCGGAACCCAAATCCTCGGCTCCGAAATCTGCGACGCCGAAAATTCTGGCCCCAAAGGACATAACCGCTCCTCTTCCATCCAAGGAGCCTTGTTTGGAAGTTCCGCCTACTAACACTGACCCCAAACAAAAGGAACTGGTTATCAACCCTAAACTGGACACCTTTATGCAAAGCTGCCAGAGAAAAGAAAGCCAGAATTTGAGGAATCTTACCATATCCCTTTAAAGAGAAAGAATATGGGAACTAAATACTTCTCCTCCACCTCTTTTACCTTCCTCACCTTCTCCACTTATTGATCCTAACCTTCTCATAACACCCACAAATTCCCCTCAGCCACAATCTCCGCAGGATGCGGAGGATGGTGATCTAGATGAGGACACACATGTGCCACAAGACATGGGTCGACCCCTGGGTCGACTATAACACTGATCCTAATAATGACAACGATCCAGACCTATACCCATCTAGGCCTTCTCCTCCAGATGATAATGTGGGGTTTACTGAGTTGCATAATAGAGCTGCACAGTATCATGGAGTGCAACTCCATAAGGAGCCTCTTGAGGAAGATTTCCTATTTGAGACACTAAGTGCATCACAAAAGTCAACACATACACTACCTATGCTCAAAGGTATGTTAAAACATGCAGATGAGGTATTCAAAGACCAGTGCGAGCTAGGGTACTCACACCTAGAGTGGATAAAAATACAAAGCGGCACCTACAGACTCAATTTTCATCATGGGTCAGGTCCCACTAGATTTGTTGGTGGTATCAAATGCTCGTAAACAAACTAATTCTCAGTCAACAGGAGACGTTCCGCCTCCTCATAAAGAGTCCAAATTAATAGATGCCTCAGGCAAAAGAGTAGCAGCGCAAGCAGCCAATCATTGGCGCATAGCTAATACGCAAGCACTCTTAGCAAGGTATGACAGAGCTCATTATGATGAGCTAGAGCAACTGATGCAATACCTGCCTGATGAGCATAAATCCAAGGCTCATGACCTCATCCAGGAAGGGAAGCTTATTTCCAATTCTTCAATCAGGTGTGCTCTAGATGCAGCAGATCCAGCTTCACGTGCTATTAACACCAGCATCCTTCTCAGACGCCACGCATGGCTTAGAATATCAGGTTTTAAGCCGGAGGTTCAAGCATCTATTTTAAATTCACCTTTTAATAAGGAGCATTTATTTGGTCCTGCAGTGGACTCTTCATTAGAAAAAATGAAGAAGGACAGTGAGGTAGCCAAGTCTATGGGAGCGCTACAAACATCATCTAACCGTGGCTCATTTCGCCGATCCTTTTACAGGGGAGGCTCAAAGTCCATGCCTACTGACGGGTCCTCTATCTCATATAGAGGCAATAGTCAATCGCCCTCTACCAGAGGTTATTTTTTAGGTGGATTTCAGGGAAACAATGGCAAAGGAAGAGGGAGAGGTAATACACCCCGTACTTCCCCAGCCACAAATAAGCAGTGACTTGTTTCCCCTTCCTCCCAATCATTCAACACCTGTCGTGGGACGTCTCACTCAATTTCTCCCAGTCCGGAATTCAATCAAATCAGACAAATGGGTTTTACAAATTATGCAATCTGGTTACTGCCTGGAGCTTACCAGCAACCCTCCAAACATTCCACCACAAACACACAAACTATCTCCAGAACATCTACACCTACTCAAACAAGAGGTCCAATCTCTTCTGGAAAAAGGAGCTATAGAACCAGTCCCACTAAAATAACAGGGGACAGGGGTATACTCTCTCTATTTTCTAATTCCCAAATAGGATGGTTCTCTCAGGCCTATATTAGACCTCAGAGAATTAAACCTATACATTCAATCAGATCACTTCCATATGGTCACTCTCCAACAGGTACTTCCTCTGTTACAACAAGGCGACTTTATGTCCACTTTGGACTTAAAGGACGCATACTTCCATATTCCAATACATCCCGCTCATCGCAAATACCTCAGGTTTGTAATAGCGGGACAACATTATCAATTCAAAGTGCTCCCATTCGGAGTAACTACTGCTCCCAGAGTATTTACCAAATGTCTGGCAGTAGTCGCTGCACATCTGCGAAGACAACATGTTCACGTCTTCCCATATTTAGACGAATGGCTTAGCAAAGCCAGCTCTCTCACAAAGTGCCTACAGCACACTCAAACAACAGTAAATTTACTACACCACCTCGGATTTACAGTCAATCTTTCAAAATCCCATCTTCAACCCTCCAATGCACAAACGTACTTGGGGGCCACTGTAGATACTCAAAAAGCTCTAGCATGTCCCAATCCAGCCAGATTTCACAATATTCAGGCTCTCATTTCCAAATTTCAACCCAATCACTCACTACCAGCTCGGGTATTCATGCAACTTCTAGGAATGATGGCATCTTGCATCATGATAGTTCCTTATGCAAGACTTCAGATGCGTCCCCTTCAAGAATATTTAGCACGCCAGTGGAATCAATCTCAGGGTCGATTGACAGATCTAGTGTTGGTGAACGGCCGCATTCATCGCTCTCTGCAGTGGTGGAATCCACAGAACCTATCAAAAGGGCGGCCTTTCATCGACCCAGTTCCACAGACAGTGCTAACAGCAGACGCATCGCTCAACGGTTGGGGAGCTCATCTCCAAACTCACACAATTCAGGGATTATGGAGTCAGAAGGAAAAGCAACTCCATATAAATCATCTAGAGCTGCTAGCAATCTTTCTAGCGCTCAAAGCCTTCCAAATTCACCTGATAGGCAAAACTGTCCTGATACGTACAGACAACATGACAATTTAGCACGCCAGTGGAATCAATCTCAGGGTCGATTGACAGATCTAGTGTTGGTGGACGGCCGCACTCATCGCTCTCTGCAGTGGTGGAATCCACAGAACCTTTCAAAAGGGCAGCCTTTCATCGACCCAGTTCCACAGACAGTGCTAACAGCAGACGCATCGCTCAACGGTTGGGGAGCTCATCTCCAAACTCACACAATTCAGGGATTATGGAGTCAAAAGGAAAAGCAACTCCATATAAATCATCTAGAGCTGCTAGTAATCTTTCTAGCGCTCAAAGCCTTCCAAATTCACCTGATAGGCAAAGCTGTCCTGATACGTACAGACAACATGACAGCAATGTATTATATACAGAAACAAGGAGTGACACACTCTCTCCAACTGTCACGCCTTGCACAGGACATTTGGAGATGGGCCATTCATCACAAAATCTATCTCCTAGCGGAACACCCCCCAGGAGTAAGCAATCAAATTGCAGATCTCCTCAGCAGACAGAAACAACAGGTCCATGAGTGGAAACTTTACCCCCAAGTTCTCCTCCCGTTCTTTCAGATGTGGGGTTTTCCAGATATAGATCTTTTCGCCGCACACCAAAACGCAAAATGCCCAAACTTCTCCTCCAGGTATCCACACCCATTATCCAAAGGCAATGCTCTATGGATGAACTGGTCAGGGATATTTGCTTACACTTTTCCGCCTCTCCCACTCATTCCACTAGTGGTTCGGAAGCTCAGGCAAACATCCCTCACACTAATCCTGGTAGCTCAAACTTGGGCTCGCCAGCCCTGGTTCACTACCCTGTTAGAACTCTCAGTAGTTCCTCATCAAAAGCTACATCTCACACCCAGTCTCCTCATGCAGAGCCGTGGAGAGATAAGACAACCAGATCCCAAACCTCTCAACCTTGCGATCTGGCACCTGAAATCATAGAGTTTGGTTATCTGAATCTTCCACCAGACTGTATGAATATCATTAAAGAGGCCAGAAGACCTACTACAAGAGCTTGCTATGCAGCAAAATGGAATCGGTTTGTTATTTTTGTAATAACAACCTTATCAACCCACTTGATGCTTCCGTTCAAAATATCATTTGTTATCTACTACATTTACAACGTTCATATTTAGCGTACACATCTATACGCTTACATCTCGCTGCAATAGCTGCTTATCTTCAAAATAGACAACACCTGCCCCTTTTCAGAATGCCTGTTATTAAGTCCTTCATGGAAGGACTCAAAAGAGTTATTCCTCCAAGACTTCCACCTGCCCCAGTGTGGAATCTTAATATTGTCCTTACCAGGCTAATGGGTCCACCTTTCGAGCCTTTACATAAATGTGAACTACAATTTTTCACTTGGAAAGTTGCTTTCCTCATTGCTATCACATCACTCAGGAGAGTGGGTGAGCTTCAGGCATTAGCCATAGAAGAACCATTTTTACAAGTACACCAAAACAAAGTGGTTCTTTGCACTAATCCTAAATTTCTACCTAAAGTAGTTTCTGCCTTCCACATCAACCAATCTATTGAGTTGCCGGTGTTCTTTTCTCAACCATATTCTGTAGCATAACGTGTTCTACACACTTTAGATGTTAAAAAGAGCATTGCTGTATTACATAGAAAGGACAAAACCTTTTCGTAACACTAAACAACTTTTTGTCGCTTTTGCTCCACCACACGAAGGCAATCCCATTTCTGAATCAGGTATTGCACGTTGGATAGTCAAATGTATTCAAACATGTTATGCAAAAGCAAAGAGAACTGGGGGCCTCTATGGCTTTCTTAGGAAATATTTCCATAGCTGACATCTGTAAAGCTGCAACATGGTCTACACCACACACATTCACAAAACACTATTGTGTAGATGTGTTAGCCAGACAACAAGCTAATGTAGGCCAGGCAGTTTTACGTACACTATTCCAAACGACTGCAACAGCTACAGGTTAGTCACCGCTTTGGGGGATTACTGCTGTATAGTCTATGCACAGCATGTGATCTACAGCTCACATGCCTCAAACGGAAAATGCTACTTACCCAGTATGCATCTGTTCTTGGCATGTAGAGCTGTAGATTCACATGCGCCCACCCACCTCCCCGGTTACCTGTACCTGTTCCAGAACTATCTTACTTAGATACTTTCACATGGACATCTCTATTCTACTCTTACTAACTGCATTCTCACCCTCTGCGGGAAAACAATCTAACAATGGAGTCAATGCCCATGCGCACTATCACCGAAAGGAGGAGTCACCTACCTCGTGACTGGAAAAGACTTCTTCGAACAAAAACAAAGTGCAAATGTCCGGGCCCAACACTAGATAGCAGACTTATGCACAGCATCTGAATCTACAGCTCTACATGCCAAGAACAGATGCATACTGGGTAAGTAGCATTTTCCAAACTGATTTAAACATTACAAGTTGGCACAATATACTTATACTATGAATGTAACTAAACTCTCCCTCTCTCTCTCCCTCTATATATATATATATATATATATATATATATATATATATATATATATATATACATACATACATATAGATAGATAGACATATATATATATATATATATGACTGTGTGATCAAGGCAGTGAATGCCGAAACGTGTCGCAGCGTAATGGAGGAATAAACCTCGCATTTCTAAAATCTCCCCGTGTCGGTGTCCGATTTTGTGTGGAGAATCGGATGTGGTGTTCATATATATATATATATATATATATATATATATATATATATATATATATATATATATATATATATATATTACCTACTGGCGGTTGCCAGTAGGTAGTTATAGTTAGGACCAAAGTTTCCATAGGCAAAGCGTTTTTTGTTTTGCCAGTAAGTTTGGCGCCACTTGACGAATCTTCACGAAATTGTCAAAAACATCCCCTTTTGGTTCTGCTCCTGTTTCCAATGCTACGTGGTGATCCGTCAAGCGGGGGCCGAGAAACAAGGGGGGGTCCCAAAAAGCGTTTTCCCCATGCTATGTCTAATGAGATTTTTCATTTTTTGATCACAACTACAGCCCGAACTGCTGAACGGAATGACACCAAATTTGGCAGAAAGCTAGCTAGATGTTGGTCCAGAAAGCGTGCGTTTTGTGATTTGTTGTAAATCTGTTCAGGAGTTTCAGAAATATTTAAGTTTTCAAAATATATATATCTGGGAGCCCAAAAGCCTACTGAGACCCTACTGGAATTTGATTGGCTACCAACACTTCAACCAGGAAGTGGTGGCAGCCATCTTGGGACTCGGCTTAAAGCTGAGTCCCAGAAAAATAGTAAAAAATAAGAAAAGAGGGCAGGGTAGGAATACACTGACCTCCCAGATATGGTGGGGGGATCCCACACGGACATCGGTGGTGTTTATAAGCATTTTTATTTTAAAATTTTGCCGCAGATCCGCAAATCTGTGGCAAGATAAAAAAAAATCCCGGGGGCATATTTAATAATAATGTGCAGCACCATATGCCCCAAGGACCACCACCTCCCCAGGGCAACCAAGTAAACTGATGCAGGCAGGCTCTTATGTCCTCCCCCGCTGCGCGTGGACCGCCACCTCCCCGGGGCTTTATCTATAATGGAAGCGGGGGGCCGCGCAGACATCCCTGCAATACCTGGGACCACCACCTCCCCGGGGCTTTCTTGAAAAAAATGCAGGGGGCTGTGTGACCCCCGCTGCAGCCCCGGGGACCACCTCCTCCCCGAGGATTTAAATCTCAATAATGTGGGGACAGCCACCTCCCCGGGACTTTCTTCAGAATAAATGAGAGGGGCGCACAACACAGCCACCCCCCGCAGCCCCATGAACCACCACCTCTCCAGGACTTTGAATCTCAATAATGGGGGTCATGCAGATCCCCACCCCCAAGCCACCTGCCCAGGGCTAAAAATATAATGTCGGAGGGGGTCCGTTGCGGACCCCTGTCACCTGGGACCTACATGAAAGAAAGAAGGGGGGGCCAGGCACCCCCTCACCAGGAGCCCTAGATGACCCTGGCCCTTGCCACCCCCCAGGGCCGACTCCAGCAATGTCCTGTGGTGCCCACCAAGTAAACTGATGTGGGAGAGGACCTTATGGCCTCCACCGCAGCCCCGGGGACCGCCACCTCCCCGGGGCTTTGTAATGGAAGCGGCGGCCACGCGAATCCCCATGCATTCCCGGGGACCACCACCTCCCTGGGACTTGCTTAAAAAAAAATGCAGGGGGACTGTGCAACCTCCTTGCAGTCCCAGGGACCACCACCTCCCCCAGCAATGTCCTGGGGTGCCCACCCCTGGGACATTGCAGTTTGCTACAGCTACAAGCCATAGCAAACTCTGCTCAGCTTTCAACAAGCAAGAGCATTAAAAATGCTCTCTCTTGTTGAAAGCGAAGCAGAACTGCTTTTACACACAGAAAGTTGCATGGCCCTATGTGTAACAGCAATACCGGCTCCCGCAGGACGCTGGGAGCCGGCAGGGACTGTGAGGGCCTTGAGGCTCCCCCGCGGTCCCCAGCATTTAAAAAGTGGGTGCCCTGGGTGGGACCAGGGCACCCAGTAGAGAGGCCAGGACCCAGGGAATGGGGTCCCCGGGGCCAAATTGGCCCGGGAGGGGGGGCCGTGCTGTCCACCTCCCATTATTTAAATGGGACCCAAGGACCCTCAAGAGTCAAAGGGGCTTCATCCTCCAACTAGTAGTGCGCTATGAGGCGCGTTCGCAGAAAGGGGGCGTGGCCTCTGACAACTTCTCAGCAATCCTGCTTTGTGGGACTTACTGCAGGTAACAGGACGGGAAGTTTGTGTAAATCCATTCCGTAGTTTTAGAGTTAATAAAATAAATCGAAATTTGTTTATCTAGGGAATCTTGTACAGAGATCTCATTTGCTGACAACACTTCAACCAGGAAGTATTGGCAGCCATGTTGGGACTTGGCTGAAGCAGAGTCCCAAAACCAGTAAAAAAAAAAAAAGAAGAGGGGGAATACCCCGACCCCCCCTGCCCTAGTCCTGTGGTCCCCTTGGCACCACGCCACGGCAAAAAAGTTTTTTTTTTTTATTTACACCGAAAAGCGCAAAGGATTTACGAATTCGGCGAAAAGAAAAAAAAAAGCAAGTATGCTCTCCTGCGCTTGTTCATAATATAGTCCCTGGGTGGGACAGGTCTTGGAGGCATGTGATAAATAAGGAAGGGGGCACACTGGTCCCACCTTCTATGATATGATAGAGGGGGGCCACATGGACCCACGTCCGTGGGCTCAAGGGAGCCCCAGGGACCATCACCTCTCTGGGACTTCATTTTTATAATGGAGGGGGGGCACACAGACCCCCCTCCTGGGGATGTTTGAAGCCCCGGGGAACACCACCTCCCCTGGGCTAAAATAAAATATATGCAACGGAGGCCACACAGACCCCTCGGGACCCCCCCCCATCCCCTGGGCCTATGAAATTTTTAAAAGTGAGGGGGGGTCGCCCAGTCCCCCTCCTGGCTTGGGACGGCCACCCCTCAGGGCTGGCTCCCTATGTCCCGAGGTGCCCACCCCTGAAACATATCTGTTTGGCGGGGACTGTGGCAACTCCTGACAAGCGAGAGCAAACACTAACTCCACTCCCAAACAGGCACTCCCCCTCCCCAATAATTGTAAAAAACAGTGTCCCAGGTGGGCACCGGGACCCCCAAAATAGAAAAAGAAAGATTAATAAACGAGCGTCAGGAGCCGCTCATTAATTATTCACTGCTTCTTGAAGGAGCGCCCCATAATGCCCTGCAAGAGCTCTTTAACACAACACCAAACTTTTTTTATTGTTGCAGAAGGGCTGCGGTGAGTGCAACAACCCCCAGACCACATCAAAAAAACAGTAAGTCTCCTGGGTCTTTGAATCCATGTACCCAGGAGAACCTACCATTTTTTTTCAAAAACACTTTTAGCTGTAGACCTATGCTCTTCCATTGCAAGTCCCTCTTGTGGTTGTTTTTTATGATTGTGTTTTTTGGGCTGAAAGTTTTTTAAAGAAAGACTTGAAGACATGTTTTTTTTTTTTAAACCCACATGTCTATGACTTTTTCTTTTAACATTTTTCAGGCCGTAAAGTGCAATAATAAAAACTGTTAACAGAAAGACTCACAGACATGTTGATTTCATGATTTTTTTAATAAAACACCATTCAACCCTTTTATAATAATCCCTATTTGTAAACATTGCATTGTGTAAATTACTGAAATATGCATTTGATTACAAATAAACCCACTTTTTATATTTTGGTGTAGTGACTCTTTGACAAAGTAAGTTAGTCTGCCAGAGTGCGGGCAGGAACTGCCAGACGAACCGCATGCTGTGCATGCCAGAAGGCCGTGCTCCGCATGGGGTTGCTTGCCTGCAAGGGTTTAGATGCAGGGCCTGACTGAAGGCGTGGGGTTGGTGTTACGTATGGTATTACTTAACGTTGAAACAAAAAGCCTAGAAATTCACTGAAAAAAAACAAAGGTTAAAGTGATGTTGTAGTTAGGAATTGTAATTATATCTTGCTTTACATTAACAAAAACATTAGAAACTCACAGAAAAAACAAAGGTTAAAGTAAAGTTATAGTTAGGTGAAACATTCAGTGACAACATAATTTTTTAAACTCAAAAAATACTACTGAAATTCACCAGTTATAGTTATCCCTAGTAACTATAACTCGTGCCCTAAAGTAACTATAACTCGCACCCTTGCCATGTACAGCTAATTACCCCACATATATACCACACATGACATGATCTGTGACATCATTGATAACATGACAGCAACATCTGAAATTACACCATTGATGACAAGACTGTGCATAGCGGGGGAGCGAGGTATAGTTACTTTAAGGCACAAGTTATAGTTCCATCCCACTGGTTCCTATCTGTTGTGATATCCAGTGTTAATTTTTCTGTATTTTCTAGTCTGTTTAAATTGGTGGTTAAAAGAGTTTATGCTTTATTGCACTCTAAAAACATAAAATAAAGGGGTGTTATTTCTGCTTCATAATAATAAAATCTGTATATATATAAATATATATATATATATATATATATATTTACACACACATATATATATTTACACACACACACACACACATACATATATATATATATATATATATACACACATATATATGTGTATGTATGCATATATATATATATTTATTTATTTAGTTATGTATATAGGTTTCATATTAGTCCCACAACCCAATGCTGACCCCCACGATTTTAATTACACTAGACAACTAGCGGCTGGAGGGCATCTAGGATAATCAACTTGTTGTTCTAGCTGTTGTTGTAAAACTAATTCTTGAAGACACACAGATTATAAAGAACATTGTTCAACGGACAGTTCTGTGGACAATGTGCAAAAGATTCATGTCTCTACTGGGAAGTAGGTAATGCATGACGCCCATGATCCAAAGTCTTTCAGGTAATTCTGGATAACTAAACAAATGCTGAAAGAAGTCATTTTTCAGTGTCAGTGTTGTATTCCGCTTTAGGTGTCCGTATATAGGCTTTCCTGAAACATGTCCTTATATAGGCACAATTTGCATTGCCCTTATATAGGCATAAAATCCCAGTCCTTATTTAGGCATTAGCCATGCACTACAAATACAGGCATGGTCACCGACATCCATCCACCCCAACGTCACAACGAGTTCTTAGAAACAAGACCCTTAAGCTCTTGGGAGTTCCCCTAGCACAGGATTATTGATTTCTCCAAGAACTCATCTATTATGCATGAACCGCTATTCCTTAAGGGTTCATTCCTGACGTCTTCCTCTGTCCGACTTCACGTCAATGCTAACATTCCAAGGCACCTACCAGGTATAAATATACCTTCCCTTGCCCAAGCAAGTTAGGAGGAGACCTCGACTTTAGAGGAGCCCGACGCACTGAGAAGAGACGCTGTCATCCCTGCTCGCAGAGAAACCAGCTTCCAGTGTTCTGACTCCCTTCGCGGGGTGTTAGAGTTCGAGGATCCGGAAAGAGATTCCCACCTCTCTCATTCTCAAGGTATGGCGCTGACTAGAACCTAGAGGGACTCTTGGCATATCAGACTCTTAGTATACCATACTATAGAATACTTCACCTACTTCTTACCTTGTCCTACACCTAGGTTAGGTTAGGTACACTGGGGTAGAACTAGCTTAGAGACGCATCGTATGAGTACTCGCATCTTTAGCTTATGTTATTTATGTATATGAATATATGTGTGATAGCTAAAAGATAATGCTAGCGCAGTATTATTTCTTTCTACTGCTTACGCTGTACATTATATATCTTGCATACTGTCTTGTGATCATAACAGCTCATATCTCTTACACGAGAAACAAGACTGTTCAATAAATCCCTTTTATTGAAACGCCCGTCTTTTCTTTCTGTGTAACTCTGAAGAAACTAAGCATGCACGATTAGCTGAGTGAAACTGTTCTCTATTGTTTCCACGATTCTGAGAGTGTTCCGATTCTAAAGGGAAACAAAGTTGTCATGTTTATGCGGTTGCCAGAAACTACTCCCTTCTTGTTTACAAGGAGTTTCTAGTGGCCTCTGAGCTAGCTGGCACAAAGTAATTAAGTTTAATATACTTGATAGGGACATACTGACCTCAGTCCTATATCAAACCTATAGGGTATATCATTCCAATGTGCAGAGCCTATTAGGGAAATAGGAACTACACTACATGGCGCCCAACCGTTTGTTAAGGCAATAATTTAACGCTAAATACTGAGTAACTCAGCCGTGCTTTTCTCTCAGAGACCCCTACTCACATACTCCATAAGATGTCTGGAGTGGGTAGGGTTAATTATCCGCCAAAGCTAAATAGGACAAAAACCCTATATATTAGCTGTTTGGTTTGTTCAACGTTGAAGGATACAGTGTTCCAAAATATTGTACACCTTATCTTTTGTTTCCTTGAAACTTGTTCTACATTTTTCAAAAAACAAATGTCCCTACACGGGGACAATGGCACCGAGAACGGTGTAGCTGCGGCTGACCCAGTCGTAACAGTTTTTAACTTTACAGGTTTAAATGAAACCGAGGAGGGTGTTATAGACATCGGTCCAAACTTAAGGGGAGCCATCACTCTAAAACTTATAAAACATGGCCTACCACCAAGAGGAGGTAGAGCAGTTTTCGTGATAGAGGCACACGAATCCTTTCAGACAGAGGTATTCTATTCATGGATAGTATTCCCAGAATCAAATCCAGTAACAAGAGTGTTTCACTTCTACAATGAAGATGAACCACCAGAGGAATATATTCCTTTCGAGGATATTGAAATTCCACTAACATACCAGGAGCATCAGCTCTGGTTTAAAGGCGCCCTAAAACATCACAGAAACATTACCAGGCTCGGTCCACTAGGTAGACCAGGAGCAACATGGCCGATTCTAGCCGGCTACACTCCTCATCCTGACCTCGATATAATGTCAGACGAGGAATTACTTACTCAACTTACAGAGTTAATAAAAATTTACAGACAATTAGTCCAATATGTCATGCAGACTTTCACAGTCCAACCACCATTGACCATTCCAAATCAAACCCCTCAACAGGGGAATACACTAAAAATTACTCCACAGACTTTATACGCAGTCATGGGTAAAATGCCCACAAAACGTGAGCAAATTCCATTCTGGATAGCTCAAAAATTACTCAAATCGAAGCAGTATTTCCTAATACTAGCCCTTATGAGAAACACAGAATTCTAACAATCTGTTTACCAATGGGGATCACACCACAACTGGAAGACTGCACCACTTGGGGCTCAGTCTTTGCTGCCATCTATACTAAAACACATGGTGTTCCATCAATTGCAGTAATACCAGATGTCCTGAAACAAATTCAAAACGAATACGGGGCAGAACCTGCTCTGAATTTAGGTATGAAATTACTAAAAACTTCGACCAGGTCTCAACAATAATATTATCTAATATTAAAGGGGAGGCAGCATCAGTGGCGATCCGCCAACGCTTAAGGGAATTTGATGTAACAGAACATCAAACTGAACTACCCAGAATAATAGAACAATCTTATGCAGAATTAGGCAGAGATAGTTTGGGTGGAAAACCTTTGAAGCCAAAACTATCTGAAAGTCCTGAGAAGGACTCTATTAAACAAAGTTCTACATCTTCTAAAAAGAAGTGGGAAACTAATAAACAAAACTCAAACGAGACACGTTCTCAATCCCGAGGTAGGTCTCCTCAAAAGGAGCCCTCTGAAAGGAGGTATAACCTCAGGAATAGGGATAATTTAAGAAAACCTGACAGGTATCAAGATACTGATACACGTTCCTCTCGTACCTTTCAGATATCGTCACAGACATCAGAAACAAGAGGTCGGTCAGAACATAGAGAAGAACGCGTGAAATCCAAAGACGACAAACAAGTTCAGAAAAATAAATCAAAACCTCAATTCACAAAAAAGAAGGTAGCAGGTCTGAAGATCAGACATGCCGAGAATACTGAGAACACAGCTCAAGAACGGAGAATGGGCTCAGACAATGCTGGACAGTGCAGCAGAAGTCACAATAGCTCACCAGAACCTGAAGGAACTTCTGGAGATAGTGGACTTGAATGAGTACATCACAGTAGAGACTGTAGACACCAGGGTTAGTACTCCACAAAAGTTATATGAAATAACACTCCGAATGGAGGGAGACATACCAAGAAAAGTGAAAATACTCTTTTGGGAAAAACTTTCAAGGGGTTATGATATACTTCTAGCAGAAAAGGATTGGCCACCAAAGTTTGTCAGGGAGTGCCCACATGGCGAGGACATCATTATGCCAGCCTTCTCCAACCATATTCCAATTTACCTTAAATATACTTATGCCAGGAAATGGGCAGTAGCCCAGGCCCCAGCATTATACAAAAATCATGTAGGATGGGATGAGGACTCACCTCACCATAAAATACAGTTAAAAATGAACCTACTGCACAAAGGCAGTATCCAATAAAGCAAGAAGCTAAAAACAGGTCAGGGAGATCTTAGATCAACTTGAATACCAAGGGGTGATTGAAACATGCACCTCCTCAATGAACAATCCTTTGTTTCCTGTATCCAAACCAGACAATACATATCGTCTAGTTTTGGATTACAGACACTTAAACACTTGTTCTAAAACATTTGCAGTGCAAAATGCACTTAGTACATCATTAATGAATAACATTGTGCGCAAAAAATATAAAACCACATTGGACATTTCAAATTGTTTCTTTTGTCAAAACATAGCACCTGAAAGCAGGTACTTAACAGCTTTCTTAATAATGGGGACCCAGCATCAATTTTGTAGACTCCCACAAGGGTTCAAGAACAGCCCAGGATTATTCTCAGCGAGGGTAACAGAGTTACTACAAATTTATGATAATGAGGCATTGTCATATGTCGATGACATCTATCTGACAGACGATGACCTAGATAGGCACATGAACAGGGTGAGTACCATTATATTGGGCTTCGCCTCTGAGGGCTATAAATTCAACTTTAAAAAATCCAGAATTGCCCATCTCAATGTCCTTTTCCTAGGATATGAGCTTTCAAGTGAAGGCAAGAGCTTGGCAGCTAACTTTTTAGAAAAGTGCGCGCTGCTCCAACCACCTAAAACGCTGAAAAACTTACAATCTATCTTGGGTTTCCTAAATTTTGGAAGAACATACATTCTAGATTACGCAGAAAGGGTTAAACCTCTCTACGAATTAATCAAACCTGATTTTTCAATCAAACATTGGACACAAGAACACACAGAAATCCTGCGTTCACTCCAAGCTAACATGTTAGCAACAAATCACTTACAAACACGCGTAAATACACGCAATTTAGTGATCCGAATAATTTCGGGACAATGCGGATTCACCTATTTAACATTTAATGAGGGTGAAAAAGTACCAATAGCATACAAATCACATTTGTATACACAAGCAGAAATGCGCTTCACTTCAACTGAAAAATACTGACAGCAGTTCAAACTGCAGTAGCAAAAGAAAGAGCTCTAGCCCAAGGGAAACGCATTATTGTCGTAACCCCAGTACCAGCCTTAGAGGCGGTTACAAAAGCGAGCATTCCAAATGCAAAAGCTTTACATCCTAGATGGATACAATGGGTTAATTCTCTTGCTGCAACAGATGTTGAATATGTTTTTGATCCTGATTTAAAAACACAAGCGTTCCTGCAATATGAACATGAATGTCCTCTGCCCCCTGAAATTTTGCCTCTCGATCAGTACGAATTCATAATTTACACTGACGGTTCAGCACAACCCGCTACAGGGAGTAAGCAAGCTTACAGTGCAGCGTGCGCAATCGTTAAAGGTCGCATGCAAGATGGTAACTTCAGACCAATGGTCACTAAAACTCAATCTCTAGGAGATTGTACAGCTCAGTGAGCTGAACTACAAGCATTCAAACTGGCACTTGAAAATACAGATCGCGAATTCCCCACACTCATAGTGTGCGATTCTTTTACTGTGTTCAGTCGTATAATGAATATATACAGAATTGGCTTGAAAATGGGTTCAAAGATGCAAAAGGTGGCACAATAAAGCATAAAACGCTTTGGGAACAAGTAGTTCAGTTAAAAACGAACTACCAAAAGCTCACGTGATACACACGCTGAGTCATCAACGTGATGGCGTTCACGTTGCAGGGAATTCATTGGCTGATGAAGCCGCAAAGGGGCTGTTCAGACGGCTTCCGTAGCTGCGATCACTCGTTCAAAAACGAGAATAGACAGTGAGAGATTGTTGGCTGTCAATGCTTCAAGCAAAGGCAGTGGTGCAGCGTTACCAAAGAAATTTCCACTCAAGTACTCTTATGTAATTGATGCGAACAACGTTCCTTTTGCTCGAATCCCTGGAGTGGGGGATAGGGTAATTCCAAACAAGGAACGTAGATTAGGACTGATCCTAGCAGCACATGAAGGGATAGCCTCTGCCCATGCAGGTGTTTCTGCAACAGTATCGTTACTTAAACAAAGATATTGGTGGCCTGGCATTAGGAAACAGACCAAGAACTATGTTTTGGAATGTGAAATATGCCAACAGATGAAAGTCTCCACAGTGAAACGTCCTGCGCAGACACCCCTGTTAATTTCAGACAAACCATTAGCTTGTGTTTACCTGGACCACTGCGGTCCCTTGCAAAGGGACGGTAACTATAAATATATAATGGTCGCAGTGGATTCATGCTCTAGGTTCCTATGGATATGGCCTCAGCGCTCGGCGGACGCTCGAACTGTTATATAAGATTTGCGAGTCTTTATCGGCACATACGCAATTGGCACGCTACATTCTGACCAGGGCCCTGCGTTTAGCTCTCGGGCTTACAAAGAAGCCATGGCCAGTTTGGGCGTTGCATTGCGGTACTCCTCTCCATTTCATTCAGAGGGAAATTCTGTTGTGGAAAGGAAAAACCGGGACATAAAGCAGTCTATAACAGCTAGAGTATTAGGTTCGAGTGATGGGTGGGTCAAACATCTTTATGGGGTCCAACGCTCATTAAATAATTTGCCAAGAAGTTCTCTAGGAGGGTCACTCCATATGAGGTCCTATTTGGGACAAGAATGTGGGTTCCTGATCTCGAATGTAAAGGCACAGTGGTGGAAAATAAACCCTTTGATATCAAAGATCGTTTGGCTGTTTTACAGGATCTAAATTAACTAATATCGAAACAAAGCAACGTGTTCCTGAAGCCAACCACCACTGGGGAAACACCGGCAGTCCCAGCAAGGCCTGTCTGGATCCCAAACGTTGGGGATCTAGTCAGAGAAAAGATTGCGGACAAGAAGGAATTTGGACCTTCTTACAGACAACCAGTACCTGTCCTAGCCATCCACGGAACAAGAACAGTACTTGTGCCGCCCCTTGCTGGAAAAAAGGAGAAAAGATTTGTGTCAATCGACCTCATCAAACCACAGTATGTGGCCAATACTAAATAGTAGGCCTCGTGGACTCCGACCTAGTAGCAGACGCACTCCTCTCGCTACTATCCAAGAGGTTCAGACTGAACGACTCATAACAATTGAGAATTTAGCAGTAACAGATGAAGGACTAAGCAACAATGCTATGGAACTCATCCCTCTTGAAACTCAAGTAACAGTTCGTCCAGATACACCTGTCTACACCAACGTAACGAGTGATCAACTGGTTCCAGCGATTTCTACAAATCCTGATGCAATTCCAACAATTGACCGAACTGCTTCTGGCTATTTCATTAACTTTGATACATTTTCTGAGGATCCGAGTGAACCGGAAATGACGCCAGCCTCAAAAACTTTCAAGCAACAAGTACAAGACCTTTTTCATTTCCTGAGAAAGACTTATCTGGTTTCACCATGGATTGAAATATGGATTATTTCTGGAATATTTTTCTTTCTGTTTTGGCTAGCTTTGGTTATGACTCTTAGCATGCTTATAAATGGCAGATACATCCGTTTGGACACTGAAAGTAAAAATGTGAACTTACTTTTAAAACCACACAAATCTTCCCATCGTGAAACAAGAGACTTGTCAGCAGTGAACATCACAGCCGTTCCTATACAGGATGGTATAGTTTGGGACAAAACCGATTTCGATATATTTGGCCCCACGGAACTTTTGAAGATTCCACATTTATTTAAAATTTCATTAAGTGACTTTATTACCTCCAGTACCTATTCTGATGATTGGGACTTTGAGACTGTAAATGATATGATGTCTGATCTAGAAAGGTCTGCTGCATTCTCTAACAATGAATACTTAGAGGGCTCATCAGACTATGAACAGCTTTATTGTTACAACCACTATGGTCATCATTTCTTGCATAAATCTGCAACACCTAGAAATGTTTTTAAATGTAACCAATGGGAACATTGTCCTACACCTCCAAAGGGTAGTTCAAAAACGTTTGCAAATAAGTTTCCATACTTTTCAGGGTACAATACATCTGATCCAGAAACATTTTACTATAAGAATGTAAACAAAACAGGACAGAAAATTATGTTAACTAATACGAAACAGATTTATTCTGCAGCCTTTATTACCCAACTGTCTAGACAAGGATTTGACTTTTGGAAAGACACAATAGACACAAAATCTGTCTGGGGTTCTAAAGATTGGCAAGTGCAGGGGATAGAAGCTTTATTTAGAGCATGTATCATCCCACATCAAATAATGTTTTTGAATGACACTGTGCAACAAACGTCTTGCCTTGGTTTAGCCAAGAACAAAGACATGAACACACCTTCTGTACCAACACCTGCAAGTAATAACACTACACAGGGAGCGGTCACAGTAGACACAATACTACAAAACAACAGAACTGATCCTGATTGGAAAAAATGGTTGCTCTGGCCCACAGACACAAACATCTGTCAAGAAAGATTCCTGAATAAAACACAGGGCTTTACAATCCATAGGTCAGACCCACGATATGTTCAAAGACAACATCCGGGGGTAGTAACAACATACAGTGTAGGGAAATTGTGCCTTGACTGGTTACAAAAGTCTACACTTGAGGATGTGAAACAACACTTATCTTTACTTAAAGAAGACGCAGACCTTAGGGAATTCTTGCTAGGACCAAGAAAATCGAGTCAAAAACGTTTCATATATGCCGGCATTTATGCTGCTTATAATGAGATATGGAAGGTTTCACAGGCAGAGGCCGCAGAAAGAATACGTGAACTTGATCGTATTAACTTAGAGAAATCTCTCACTGTGGTCGACAATGGGTTAACAACTTTGTCATCCAGAATTTATTCATTGGACAACATTGTATCCTCTGCTATTGACATACTGGAACAAGATTTAGCCATGTTACAACAAGGCCAATCTCAGTTACGTTCTATTATGTTATTAGGCTGGACGCTGCAATCTTTGCATGCGGGCTATGTGCCTTGGCGTTTTATCAACACGTCGTCTCTGTTTTCGGAATACAATCTAACAGATAAACAGATCGAACTGGCACAAAGGGGAGCAAAGTATACAGTGCTGAGCATTGAAAAACTGGAAAAACTACCATTCACAGTGGCAGAAAAACCAGCTACAGAATGGCTTATTCATGGCAAAATAACTCTGCCTGTCTCTACTTTTCATTTTCAGTATTGCCTCAAACAAATGCAAGCAGGCAAATATGAAAGGTTGGGTAAAGAATACATTAAGACATCCTCGGATTTACCTTACGAATACAGATGTTGGAGTGGGGATCGTGAAGTGTTTCTAAGCGGTACAAACTGTGAAAAGGCATTAAGCGGTTCTCTCATATGTCAGGACATTTCTTTGCACGGGGCTTGTAATGGTTCTGTGGCAAATTTATCCTGTCACCTGCAAGGTACACCAGCTGCTGTGATTAATCCAACGTTTGGCCAACTTTCTAATGGGAGTTACCTCATGTTGAATGATCAGAGTTGCTGTGGCATGTTGCCAGGAATCCCATATCTGGTAACGGTGGACTCCAGGGTTACTTGCTGAATGCAAGTATTGTTCCCCAAAACAGAGACAGTCAGGGAGTTGCCTCTATGGCCTTCATTGAATGTTTCTTTTATACGTTTTGATACTTTAAGCAGAATGAAAGCCATGCTTTTGCAACAAACCGTGCCTTTGACCTCGGCCAAAGAAACCTATGATCTTCAAATTGCAAGGACTTCGGCTGAGATACAGGCTTTAATTCGTACAAACTGCCCTATACATTTCGTAGAAATGATGGGACGTATCGTAAACATGTCTGATACGAGCGGGATTGGTATTGAAGACCATCTGTTCAGGACTGTTAGCACCCTTCCAGGCAGTCCTCGGAATCATCCCAAACTTCGCACATTCGGTGTTTAGTGGTGTGCCATTAATTCTAGCACTTGTTGCAGGAATCCTGTTTCTATTCCTACTACTACGCTATGGCAAGCCTATTCACCGGCATCACTCCGAGCGATGTGGAGAAAGCTCTCCTAGAACGGAAGTGCCGTGAGCGCATAGTGCAACTTTTGGGCATACCTCGTCTACGGGAACTTAATACAACATGGTTTCTGTCATTCAGACCAATCTGGCAAGATTGCATCTTACCTGTTCTACGCTGTCTGCTTTGCGGTGAAGAATGCGTGCTAGACACCTGTCTAACACTTCCATCAGTCATGCCAATGGATATCAATATTCTGCTGGACCCGATAATGGCCCATGCTCTGTGCTGTCCCCAGAGGCTACCAATCCTGATGACGGCATTCATTGAGATCTCACAGACGCTTCCGGCTGCTGCTGAGGTACGAGATGGATCAACAGGCACACAGGTAACAACGGACGCGAACATTGCTGCAGCATCGTTGGCTGAAGGCGATGCTTCTCATCTCTGTGCAGTTAACCTTCTGAACGAGGTGTTCCAAATGTCACCAACATCGGTAGACGATATTTTGTCTACGGAAATAGATGATTTCCTGTTTACACCAGACCCATACACTGACTTTGATTCGGCTCTCAGTGTACCAGGGACGCAATGAAATTTGGCCTCCATATTTTCAAAACAGAACAAAACTTGGAACTCTTCCTAAAATTGAACTTTTTCTCTAATTTTTGAAAATACATGGCAACTCAATCTGCTTACAGTTGAACTATTCATATAAAACAGACTTTTTTTTAATACTTCCAGGGACACATTTTCACCTTATTTTACTATAATTTCATTTTAGCATCAAGTTATGAAATGACTTTTGATTTTTGAAAGCTTGTCAACCATTTCTATGTATATTTCTGTTTATTCATTCATGTTGCATTTTATTTATAATATATGCTTAGAATGGAAAAATGCTTTAAAATGTACAGTACCTATTGCATTACATGTTTTAGCAACAGTTTCTTTTAAAGACTTCTTTTATTATGCTTTTAGAAATATTTTTAGCAACATGTGGTACTCAGTTTTAATGTTTAGCATTTAATGTTTAGCATTTAGTATTATCGTTCATTCGAAAGTGGAGTGGGTGTTGTATTCCGCTTTAGGTGTCCGTATATAGGCTTTCCTGAAACATGTCCTTATATAGCCACAATTCGCATTGCCCTTATATAGGCATAAAATCCCAGTCCTTATTTAGGCATTAGCCATGCACTCCAAATACAGGCATGGTCACCGACATCCGTCCACCCCAACGTCACAACGACTTCTTAGAAACCAGACCCTTAAGCTCTTGGGAGTTCCCTAGCACAGGATTATTGATTTCTCCAAGAACTCATCTATTATGCATGAACCGCTATTCCTTAACGGTTCATTCCTGACGTCTTCCTCTGTCCGACTTCACGTCAATGCTAACATTCCAAGGCACCTACCAGGTATAAATATACCTTCCCTTGCCCAAGCAAGTTAGGAGGAGACCTCGACTTTAGAGGAGCCCGTGTCCCGGCCTGACGCACTGAGAAGAGACGCTGTCATCCCTGCTCGCAGAGAATCCAGCTTCCAGTGTTCTGACTCCCTTCGCGGGGTGTTAGAGTTCGAGGATCCGGAAAGAGATTCCCACCTCTCTCATTCTCAAGGTATGGAGCTGACTAGAACCTAGAGGGACTCTTGGCATATCAGACTCTTAGTATACCATACTATAGAATACTTCACCTGCTTCTTACCTTGTCCTACACCTAGGTTAGGTACACTGGGGTAGAACTAGCTTAGAGACGCATCGTATGAGTACTCGCATTTTTAGCTTATGTTATTTATGTATATGAATATATGTGTGATAGCTAAAAGATAATGCTAGCGCAGTATTATTTCTTTCTACTGCTTACGCTGTACATTATATATCTTGCATACTGTCTTGTGATCATAACAGCTCATATCTCTTACACGAGAAATAAGACTGTTCAATAAATCCCTTTTATTGAAACGCCCGTGAAGAAACTAAGCATGCACGATTAGCTGAGTGAAACTGTTATCTATTGTTTCCACGATTCTGAGAGTGTTCCGATTCTAAAGGGAAACAAAGTTGTCATGTTTATGCGGTTGCCAGAAACTACTCCCTTCTTGTTTACAAGGAGTTTCTAGTGGCCTCTGAGCTAGCTGGCACAAAGTAATTAAGTTTAATATACTCGATAGGGACATACTGACCTCAGTCCTATGTCAAACCTATAGGGTATATTATTCCAATGCGCAGAGCCTATTAGGGAAATAGGAACTACACTACATCAGGAGAGCACTCCAGCTAGTAAAGTTCTACTTTCTTTAGAGTGCTGAAAATCCTTGTACTTTTTTTAGTGCTTTTAAGTGCTGGAATATAATAGTTGTGTTTATCAATAATGCCTGCATGACAACAATGCCTGTAGTGTCAGATTTGTAAAATACAAATCTAGACATGTTATGTAACATTCATGCCATTGAATATGTGGTGTGGAGTGGTAACTCTGTTTGTCTTTCAGGATTGAGGAGGAAAATTGGGACAAATATATGGCACCAGCCAAAGCAGAATCTGAAAAATACACAATGAGCCGTACTCTGAGCTTTCTGAAGAACAGAATGAGCAGCACACGCAATAAAAGCAAGGTAAAGTGAAAACTATTAGAAACGGAGACCACACATTGCACACAGAGCGATGAATTGTGAGTGAAGTCACAGTGGCCAATTGTATAAAATCTAATGTCAAATGTTGATCCTAATAGGATCTTCTAGTGATTGATTTGTCTTAAAACAAGGCTTTAATGTGCCATCTTTTATAGATAATTTCCTACAACACAGCTTTATATTTTTATTGAAATAGGTAGAAATAAAGTGCAAAGTCATTAAAGTGTATATTCATGCAAAGCCCCAAAATCTTCTTCGGATGCCAGATTCCAATGAGCTGCAGCATAAGTTTCAAACAAGGTCAGTACACTTAGATATTTTAAAAACAAACAAATTGGATGAAGACTAACTGTCTAAAGCTAAACCTCAACAAGACCGAAATCGTGGTCTTTGGGAAGAGCACAATACTTTGGGACTCCACCTGGTGGCCAACAGAGCTAGGACTGACAGGTACCCCCACACCAAGAACCTCTGGATCATCTTCAACTGCAAACTGTACATGACCACCCAAGCCAATGCCGTTGCTGCCTTTTGCTTCCTTATTCTGAAGATGCTGAGGAAGATATTCAAATGGCCCCCAATCTGCACCCGGAAAACCGGTGCACTCGCCCTGGTCACAAGCAAGCTGGACTATGGGAACACGCTCTAAGCCAAGATCAACAAAACACTCGCCAGAAGGCTGCAGACTATTCGGAACTTGGTGGCCAGAATCACTCTCATCCTCCCACGCCACACTCAAATCACACCACACCGAAGGAGCTCCACTGGCTCTCCATTTACAAAAAACCACAATTGAGGCTCCTCACCCACACTTTCAAAGCACTAGATAACACTGGCCCAGCATACCTCAACAATTGCATCTGCTTCCACAAACCATCCAGACAACTCCGCTCGTCCAGAATCACTCTTGCATAAATACCACTCATCTGTAAAACCAGATCTGGAAGTTGGGCCTTCTCCTACATCGTTCCTAAAGCATTGATTGGCCTGCCGCTACGCCTCACTTCTTAGATTCCGCAAGAAGCTGAAGACCTGGCTTTTCGTGTAGTCCCATTACACCCCAGGGGCTTCATTTATGGAGATTTGGTGTAGGGCAGCACAGCAAGTGACCTTGCTGCTCTGCCCTACGTCAAAGAGAAAGGGCAGGAATGCACTGTATTTATCCAATACGGTGCATTCCTGTCCTTTCCCCCTGCGATGGCGCTGTTTGAGCATACTAGCGCGAATGCAGACACCCTTGTATCATGGTTCAAGGGTGCCTTTGTTGTTGGCAGGATTGTTTTTGTGCAGGAAGGGGCATGAGTGTAAGAAGCAAGCAAGTGTCAATATGGAATACTACATGAAAAATAAACAAAAAAAGGTTTGAATATGTATAAATCTGATTCTCACTTGCTACAGCAGATGGTGACGTCATCAAATTACAAATGCACAGTATTTTGGACGCAATGGCAATTAAGGCATCAAAGCCAGATTCTTATCCATGCAAGAGCGAACATGAGGATAAAAAATAACATGCATGTATAACCATTTCTTCTTGTGCTGTACTTAATGTGGAGAGGATGTGGCCTAATGCCTAGAGCGGTCGACCTTGAAGCTGGGGAACTGGGTTCGAGTCTCAGCAGGGATGCTCAAAATTCTGTAATTCTCAGGAAATCACTTAATCGCCACGTGCCTATCAAAATGAACATGTCTGTCTGTAACTGGTGCTCATGTAAAGCGCTCTGATACCTTCGGGTCGAGTTTACGCTATATAAAACAAAAAAAAGATACAGTGTGTTGGGGTGTCTCTATATGCAAGCGTTTTAATTATAGGAGTTACACGTTGGCTGATGAAGATATGCCTATTGCAAATTTCTGCTTCTCCCAGTCTAAATTTCTTTTGTTTTTCCTTTTAATGTAAATATTATTCATGAAGACGAAAAATAAGGACACCAAAGATAAAGAAAAAACAAACAGGCATCACTTTGTGGCTGGGACACATTCAGGTGTGATTCCATGTTTGGTGTGCGAAAAGGCGCTTTTGGGGAAGGAGTCCCTTCAATGCTCCCGTAAGTAGCTAAAATTCAGAGATATAGAACACATCAATGCATGACTGTACATTATTATCTGTGGAAGGGGATTTCTAGAAATTGTAGTTTTCAAATTTAATTTCTTTTTGTTACCTAAATTATTCATTTATAGAACTACAGTTGAACTACACTATTCATGTTGCAAGAGTCAATCGTTTGTGTAAGAACAGGTGACAATGGCATCACATTTTAGAAAAACCTTTGGTTTCGTTAAATCATTAATTTCAGGTAGATTACTCTATTTGGGAGCAGGTGTTTAATTGCAAGCAACCACCGGTTGCAGGTGTAACATGTATTAAATTCTGCAGTGCTGTAATATTCCAAATGCATCAGCGTTGAACACCTCAAAATGTTTTCACTTCTTATCCAAATACTACCAAAATTCAGGTTATTTTCAGTTGATGCTCTGGAGAACATGCCCATAATGAATGTGTGTTACATGCTTTTTTAATACAACCCTCTATCTCCTGGCAGATATGTTAGTATTAATTCATGTAGGAAAAGATGCATTGCTTATTCCATCCCCCAAAACTATAATTCAGACAGCCATTGTATACCACGTTTGATGCATGATGTGTTTTCGTCCTAGACCATTGCTGGATTTGCCTAAAATAGACCAATCTTGCCTAGTGACCAACCATTTATTCTGAGCAGACAGTAGCCATCGAATAACTGGGTTCCTTGGGAAGGATCCGCTCTGTAGGTAGAAAAGATTTTCCCTATTTCCTAAGAATGTATATCAGACATGTATCTGTGTCGCCAATGTGAATACGTCCACTATATTTTTAGATGCCACTCACCCATGAGCATAAGACCAATGGATTTTTGCACCATTGCAAACCCATGAGGTATAGGACTGTGCCTACTAGCTTGTTGGCAAGACAAATGTTGCTGTGGTTTTGCAGACAGTTCAAGTTAATGTTTCCTAAATGAGTTTTGTGAAGGACAAGATTTATTACTTTTCAAACATCTGATAGCAATGGCCCATACACATGAGCATCAACAGAGGCTAAGACATCAGCAGCAAATGAATTCAAATAAATATGACCATGTGAGCAGGAGGAAGGTAGAGATCATGAAGGTTCTGTAATTCAAGAGCAGTCATTAAATGGGTAAGCAGGCTTAACTTGGTGGACCCTTTCTGCCTTCAAACGTTGTTCCTTTTGCAATGTTTTAGCACATTATGTTGCACATACAGGGAGTTTGTCTGCAATCTCAGATGAGAAGTACATTTGTAGGTGAGTTATTTCTACGCCTGTATTCATGTTGTGCCATCCAGTGACTAGCAGCACTAAAAAAACACACAGTAAACTCCTGCATGAAGGTGGCTTGTTGAAACACTGACAATTTCCAATTTTGCAGACTAGGATATTACGTAAAGCACATACAGGGCTTGATGTACAAAACCATTTCGACAAGTTGAAAAAGTCTTTCATGCAAAATGGGCTCTGCTACTCATTCTGAATTGTAATTAGGAGGGGCCGTTGGGGGTAGTGGTGAGGAGTAGCAATGAGGGTAGTGGTGAGGGGTAGTGGTGAGGGAGGAAGGAGCGTCCCGCTTAATTGCACTTTGCAGTGCGAAGCATTGGTAGGTTGTAGCTGAAAGTGTGTTCGACAACCATTGACCAAGTACCAGCACGCAGTCTGGGTGGAATCGTGTCAGGCGCGTCCCTGGGAGCAGACCGTGATCTCGGGGACCACAGCATGCACCTCAGAGTCTTCCAAATGGAAGCCATGTTTTTTAAACAGCTCCTGTCCATTTAAAGGACAGGAGCTGCTTTAAAAATATTTTTTGTTTGTTTAGTGATATGAACCCAGATATGGAGGTCTGATGTCCTTTGCAGGCCACCATCCCCATGATTGCAGCCACACGAAGGAGGCCACAAAGAGTGACCTTTCTAACCAGTATTCTTTAGGCAGTTCTTTTGCGACCCTCTGCAAAAGGGCATTCTGCAATGGAACCTGTAAGTACATAGGCTGCATTACAGGCAGATCATAAAAATATGTCCCCAGTTTACAATTGCAATTTGCGTCCTGCCTGTACGCACATCAGGCCCATAGTTTATACTAATATAAACGAATTCAGTCTGCTCAAAAGCCGTTGAATATAGTGTTACTTTTACCTGCTCTTAAAGATCTGTGAATAATAAGTCATTTTTGTGATTATTTCTTTCAGATTGTAATGTAAATGTGCACAAGAACTGCAAGGATTCTGCCCCTTTGTGTACAAAGGTAAAGCATAACAATAGACTGTATAATATTTTGCAAAAATAAAGAATTAGGAGCTGGAGAGCCGAGGAGTGGGCCTGATATTCTAAAAGAGGATAATGTTTATCTGCAGAGTGCACCACTGTGACCATCGAATGTTTCTCTCACACCTCTCCTTCTTTGACATCAGCAGTGCAGCAGTCACCAGGATTTAGTAATGTTTTAACCTGATAGACCCTAAAGCCTTCTCAGTTTTCCCATGTTCATCTCAGTTGTAGAAATGATCTTGCATTGTCCCTACGGTGTCTTTAATGCCACCATTGCTCTTCAATGTCCATGTGAACCCCTTGCCAGTCTCATCGTATTGTTGGGGATCACATTTTATACTTGGGTAAGACACACAGTTACCCAAATCCATTGAGCCAAGAGTACATCAATGCAGAATAATAACCTTTGACAGGTTCTGCATTTATTTTACTCCATCATCTGGACAGAGACGTAAAGGGTGGATACATGAACTTATCATTCTAGAGTTAATCGCTGTAAACGTGCATACAAAAGCATTACATTGCACAGAAGCATAATTAGAACATTGGAATGTTGAGAGCTCCATTGAAAACAACGAGTGCTCCGGGCTTCTAATGACTGGTAGAAGCCCGGAGCTCCAACATACCAATGTTTGTTCACAGCTGTTGCTGTGAACAAAAGGCCTCACGGAGCCCGAGGGGATTTCAATCACCTCGGGCTCTGTGAGGCCTTTGTTTTATAAATTAGAACATTCTGCCCTCTAGGGGCGAAAAGTTCTAATAGTCTTAGAGCCCTCCCTAGTGGGCTGTACCGGCCATTAAAGGCCCGCTCCCTTGTTAAAGGCCCTTGCCTTCGGCTCGAGCCTTTAACGCTGGAGTGGGCGTTTAATTGCCGGTAGAGCCCCCTACAGTGGGCTCTAAGGCTATAATAATAACATGCAAATGTCATAGAATATACTGTTATTGCTGTAACATTTTTCACAAACTACTGATCATTTATTATTGAGTTCAAACAAATTGATAAAAAAATACTCATACATAACGATTTTGAGGGTGTTGGCCGTTCAATAATTCAAAGAGTTAAATGGGAGAATCATCAGCTTCTGTATTCAATGCTGAGATCCTCACTCACACAGTCACACACTGTGTCGTGCCCCTTTTATGATTACTCATATTTTTGAGTCTGTAATTAGTCTATATGTAAATTCATTGATAAATGTAATGATCAAGAAACGTAAGCTGACATTTATTGTGTTTTGGATCTTACAACTATACAGGGGTTTCCTTTTGAATTATATGTGGAAGTCTTAAATAATCTGGACAGGATCATTTTTAAAAGAGACAAATGGTAGTCTTAGATATACTTTTGGGGGCTAGTGTAAAGCAAAAGTGATTTAAAAACTGAATAGGTAAATTGTGTTGTATAGACCTACAGAAATAATTGATTTTTTTATGCTGTAACCTTATTATTCTAGTTGCTACAATTAGTCTCGTATTGGTAAACTCTTTTCTAATGGAATGCATCTGCATCTATTTGTATGAACTGTTCTTGAGCAAAATTAGAATTCATAGAAGTTAAACGTGTTCATATGTTCAGTTGATTTCATACTTTTGTGTATTTATTTTTAATAATATAGTATTGTTAGACAAATTGACTTCCTGTTTAGTAGCTTTATGTTCTGATACATTTTAATCTGTTTAGTTGTAGAAAATGCAACTTGTTGACAATATGATATCCAGTTTCCCGGTGCAGTTGCCATTTATTCTTAATGTCACATTTTTCCTCAGCAGAAGAGCAAAGAGAAAAATCAAACTAAACCTAGACAACAGACTGTTTCCACAAGTAAGTGACTTGTTAGATGCCATAGAGAACATATCCTGCATTAAAATACTTGAATGAATGAATATAGTATTTATAGAGCGCATGATCACTCAAACATGAGTATCCTAGCCCTACCTCAAACACCAATTCTTCAATGAGAAAGTATAGAAGAGTACACAAGGAGACAGACGAAAAGGGAAGACAGGAAAGAAAGAAAATAAATAAATGCCTATACCCAACTATATTAAAGAATGGCACAGAGTATCTGGCTCAAGGAAGAGCCAAGTCTTCATATTCTTCTTAAAGCTAGCTTTGTTCTCAATTAACCGAAGCGATCCTGGAAGTTGGTCCAGGTTTTTGATCCTAGGGCCATAAATGATTTGCCTCCGCGAGATTTAATCCTAAAAGTAGGAGGTTTTAACAGATTGGGTTTAAGAGGATCTAAGAGTCCTCTGAGTCCTACAATGGCAGTTAGATATTTAGGACCTGTAGCATGAAAAGCTCTGAACACCAGAATAAGAATCTTAAATAAGTATGAATCTGTACTCGCTGAGTGCTTTAGACGCTGAACTATATTTGGGGAGTTTATGCACCAGTCTGGCTGCCGAATGACCAACCATCTGGAGTTTATGAAGCAGTTGATTTGAACTCCTTGCATACAAGCTATTGCAATAATCCAGCATTGATGTTATAAGCACAAAGGCCAATGTTAGGTTATGTTAGCCAATTTGTAGAGCACAGCGTTTACCCGGAGGTGTCTTGGCGTTAGTCCTGTGAACAACGGTAAGCGAGGGAAAAAAAGAAAAAAAAGAGCCTACTGATTGAAAAGCCACGTCTTTAAGTGCTTTCTGAATTGGAGAAGAGAGGGGGCTGACCTTAGGGAGAGCGGGAGGAGGTTCCAGGATCTGGATGCTCCCACCACAAATGAAATCAATGAAAAGAACGTACCAGCCACTGATAGTGCTTGTGGCCAAAAAGCAAGTGCATTATCAAATTTGACTCCCAATTTTTATGCCACTTCTACTGTGGATGGAGGAGGGGCCACCAAATCCAGTCACCACATCATAGGGTAAAACAGATTTGATTGCTCGAACAAAAGAATTTCTGTTTTGTCAGTGTTACATTTTAAGTGATTTTTTCCATCCAACAAATAATACTTGCAAAATAGTTCTTAAAATTCAGTTTGAACCCAAAGGAATCCTTACCCAGAGATAGGATCAATTGTGTGTCGTCAGCATAGGAAGTGGTTGCAATTCCATATAAAGTAATCTTAGGTATCAAAGGGGTCATATAAATGTTATATAAAGACGGACTAAGCGATGAGCCCTGTGGAACATAAAAGGCTAGTGAGCTCTCTTCCGATGAATGCTGTCTGATAGATACTGATTGTTTCCTGTCGGCCAAGAAGAATCTAAACCACGCTCAGGCTTTACCGGAGGTGCCACTGTCAAACATACGCTAAAAGAGTATGGGATGAGAAATCGGGTCAAACGCTGCTATTAGATCCAATAGGATCAGAACTGCGTTATTACTGATATCCAGCAACATCATAATAGTTTCAGAGACTTCTAGCAGGGCAGACTCTGTGGAGCAGGTTTAAAGCCGGATTGACAGAAATGTAGTGCTTTAGAATTTTCAAATAGCTGGTAAGTTGAGCGTTCATGATTTTCATGAAGATTTTTCATAGTACTGAAAGCATCGAAAAAGGCCTGAAGTTGGCCAGAAACGAGGGGTCCGCCAAAGGTTTTTTAAAAGCAATTTGACCACTGCCACTTTCCAAGGTCCTGGGACTTCCGCCAAAGAAATGGAAGTATTTTGTATCTGGTTAATAACCGGATTCACAATATCAATGGCCTTGTGCAGAATGGCCAGCAGGCATGGATCTTGAGGAGAGCTGGACTTACATGTGAGGATAGCTTGTCGTGATTGTGGTAAAGGAATCGACTGGTAAGTGGATAGGGTAAATTGAGGTTGCAGGGCATACAATGCCTCTCCATGTGACTTGCTTAGTTTGGGACAAGTGGGACAAAGCCATGTTGAATTGTTAAAATATTTTCTTCGAAAAGGTAGATATCTTGTAACACAAGGCCTGTATAGGGAGAATATCCCTTGATAAAGCTTTAGGTTGCAAAACAGACTTGGAGATTTGAAAAAAAAAATTGGGTCAAAATTAGCCTGTTCCACTTGGGTGGTAAAGTAGGTTTTTTGGCATCCCTAATCGAATTTTAGTAAGACTTCTGGGCCAGCCTAAAACTATTCAAGTCTTCAGATTTATAGGACAAATACCATATGTGCTCAAGTTGCTTACAGCAAAGATTTCTTTGGCTAACTTTGGCATGTACCAGGGTGCAGATGGGGTAGAACGACATCTGACATGACGAACTAGGGGTGCTAGTTCATTTACGGCATCCAGAATCCAGTGATTGAACAACTCTAGATCGTAGCGAACCTTCCCATAAGCGAAGGACGTAACTAACTGAGTTTTCAGGTTGGAGATTGTAATTTTCCCCCATTTATGAAAACAGAGATTTTTCAGATGGTATTGGGGCTAGGTGGGAAAGTAGCATCCACTGTTAACTTGAAAGGGACCAACTGATGATCAGGCCATGCCTGGACATCAGATTCCCCCGGTACAAAAAGGGGGAAAATAGTGCAGATCCCGTGGCCTGCTGCGTGTGGGTCCCAATAATAATTGAAAGAGATCCAATAGTGTTAAAATCCCTCAGAAACTCATAATATCAGGAATCTCCAAGTCATCAAAATGACAATTAAAATCACCTGATAAGGTGAAATTGTTATATTGAAGTAATAATGGTGCAAGGGCGTCTCCTAAAGTGCCCAAAAAACTGGAGCATGGTCCAGGTGGGCGATATAATAAACTTCCAGCAAAAGACTCTGAATGACTGATTTGGAAACAAAACCCCAAGCTCTCAGCCCCTTTTAAATTGCCCACCACAAATTAATTAAATTGAAAATTTTCTAGGAAGATGATAGCAGACCTCCACCACGCCCCCCAGACCTATCACATCTGAGGAAAGCATAGCCCAGAGGTAATGCAATGGAGATATCTGAGTTAGACCAAGGCTTAAGCCATGACTTAGTAATAAACAAAAAGTCCAAATGATAATCAATTACCCGGTCATGCACTCCTTGGGAGTATTTAGGGAGGGGCCGCACATTAATGAGTTCACCAGACAGAGACCTAACCACTGAGGGCAGCTCAGTGGAACAACCAACTCAGACGCCTACTTACAGCGTATACACAACACAGCACCCTCAATACATGTAAAGTCAATTATATTACAGCAAGTGGGCAGTTTTCAATAAATCTTCTTATCTATAAAGCTCCAACAACCACTGTCCACAATTTCACCATATTAGTTGAACTATTAGCGACTTCATTTGTGAAAATTAGTACACCATCTTTCTTGGCGGCTTTAATACGAGGTTTGAAACAAAGGGAACATTCTCCTCCAGTTTCCGCAAAGACCTTGAAATCTTCAGCCTTTTTCTGGTAAATGAGTTTCAAACCCACCAATCAGGACGTCTTCTCGAGCTGTAACTTATACCATAAACCACCCCATTTTCCTGCCATGAACTCACCGCCTAGCCATTCATTTTAGTGTAAAGGTACCTACAACCCAGAAATTCAAATTGATGCAAAATTCGATTATAAACACAACACTTGAAATCACTCTCAGACTTTATTCAAAGATCCCAACTGTCCCTCCACCCTCATTTCACACTAGATAGTCAAATGCCAGTAGACATCAACAGCGTCATAGTAAGATTCAACCAGAACATGACTAATCTACTGGATAGAATTTGTTTACCTAAGACCATAAAATATGTTGATAAGCACTATCCTATAAACAACCCCTGGTTTACATCAGAACTAATTTTTAACACAAAAAAGCCACAGAGAGTTTATTTTTTGATTATATATCCCTCATCATTCTACTCAACACAGCTTCCATTACCAGACATACACAAAGATGTGACGGGATGTCCTCACACAACACCAAGTGTCATGCTTCATCTTAGGACAACTCACGCTCTCCAAAAATCTGGTTTTATGGAGAGTTGGCCTTCACCTGGAGTCAGGCAGGCACTTCTACCTAAGAATGGACCCGAACAGACTAAAAACCAATGTGACATCCTAAACAGACCTTTATATTTACTAGAAATTACACTTGGTTTTAAAACCAAAATGTGGAGAAAAGGGGAAGTATTACCCCATCACCACTGTACCATCAACATGTTTCTGCCTGATAGCTCATGTGAGTCCGTGACATTCTTCAGGACGGAAACATGGGATCCAGGTATGGCAAATATACACTAATTATGCCACTACTAACAGAAAGGGTGACCATTGTCAACCTTTTATGTATCAGGCCCATAAGTACCCCACTATCAGGTCATCCGGGCCCCATAGAGGAAGGGCTCAGGAACCCCTGTAGTCAAACCTTTGTCAAGGTGCATTCCTGTCAAGAAACCTGATCGTGTCTGTTCCTTCCTCCCGACGTAAACCAGAACTAGCCATTTTCAAATTTGAAACCCGCAGAGTTGAAAGACAGTTGAGGCTCAAATACTGCTCAGAAAAGAAAAATATATCTTTGAACACCTTCGCCAACTATAAACTTCAGATACGATTGGCAAAACACAATTACTTCATGCAGTGTATATGCCATGCCCCCAATAAGATGAGAGAACTGTTTCATATAAATGAGGATCTTTCATGCCCCCCAATCTCAAAACCAAATATGATTTTGTCACAAGAATTATTTGACTAACATTTCTAAATTGTTCTCTATTAATATTGACAAGATGAGACACCAAATGTACTCCAGTATTGAACAAGATGAGACCAGAACAGAGACATTCCTTATTACCTGTCTGACAGCGAGATAACCATACCGAATTAATCAACCCTGTAATTTCCTCCAGACCCTCTGGGCCCCCAAGTGACATCTTCTCTGCCAAAATCATGAAACACCTAATCTTTATATCATCTGACAGCCTTGCTTTCTGTTAATTCTTTCCTTAAAGTGAGACCATGTACTGGATGAGTGCAAAGCTGTAAAACCACGCCTAAAGAATTCTGTTACCACTAGATTCTATCTTGGGATGAATCTGGAGAAAATAGTTTTCATACAACTTTCTGCTTTTTTAGAATGAAGTAAAATTCTCCATTCTCTTCAAGCTGTTTTCAGAGCGGTAAATAGCATTGAATTAGTGATACTACCTGGTGATGGCAGCGGTATCATAGCACCCATCCTCCTAGGTCTACCCACGGCTTTAAACATCATTGACCATGCACTCTTCCTCATAAAACTCTAATAAATTGGCTTGGACAATCTGGCTCTGAAATGGATAGACTTCTTTCTATTCAGTCACACCCAGGCCATCTTCCTTCACCAATGCCTTTCAGAAAAAAAAAATCAATTATGGTGTCTTTCAGGACATGGTACTATTACCTTTATTACTGCTAGACCATACCCCTTGACTCCATTAGTAATGCTGGTGACACACAATTGGCCATGAAATTGGTGGAGCCTAAGAAGTCCTTGGCCTGCTCCAAGCCTAATGATTTTCTTTCCTCTTTTTTTTATATCAATTCGAAAATGGATTGCCTATAATTTTAGAAAACTAAGGACCTTATTAGTATGTTGGGTTTTTGGACCACCGACCACTAGCTCGGCAGTCAGGAGACTGCCCGACAAGCAGTTGGCGGTCCAACCGCCCAGTTTCGATAGGACCACCATGCTGGCAGTCGCAAATTTGCTCTTTTACATTGTGGCTTGTGCTGTGGCCAAGGAAAGGGGCTGCTGCGCAAGCTGCAGTGTAAAAAAGCACTTTGGGCACATGTGGTGACTGCCACACGGTGCATGAATGTGCATGGGGGCATAAATGTGACCTCAGGGCCTCTTTACAGTGGCCCACCGGGGATTGGGGCCCCGCTTGGGGCCCCCAAAGTCCATTTCTGACAGTCTTTTCATGGCGGTCTGACCGCCATGAAAAGGCTGTCGGAAAGGGACATCGTAATCCCTACGGCAGTGCCTGCGCAAGCACCGCCTCCATGCAAGGGATATGATGATGACCACCGTCCCAACGAAATCCTAGATCTTGTCGGAGGCGGTGGTCTTTCCCCCGACCTCTGTGGTCCGACCGCCTGCATTGTAATGTGGCAGTCAGACCAATAGCCACCGACGGCCTTTCGGGGGCAGTCCGCCCGACAATGTAACAACGCCCTAAATCCCAGCAAAACTGAACTTTTGGTAACCACTAACCCCATAGAGTTCTTGGTTTCCCTCTCAATAGCCAGTCTCTATGGTTTCTCCTCATACCTCATCGTAAGCTGTGCAAAACCTAGGCATCCGTATGGATGTTCAACTGTCACCTATGACTAAAATCTCCAAAGTAGCAACTTCCATGTGAAATGTCTTAGGCAAATTAACATAACATGTGTATTTGTAAAGTTCACGTTCACCCAAGGGTATCTTGGCGCTGAATAACAGATGTTTATTGTTACCAACTCAATGGTACTCATTTTATCGACCTCAAAAGGATGAAAGGCTGAGTGGCCCCACCGGGATTTGAACCTGTGACCATGAGGTCGAACACAGGCCCCTACAGTGGATGCAATAGTCTAAGTCACCAGACCTAGCATTGTTCACAAATTCTTCACTATATTAAACCAGAGCATCACACTGAAATTGTACTAGCCACCACCCAAACCCAACTGGACTATGAAAATGTATTTTAACTGAATCAACAAGCTACTTCCGTGTATCCAATATGTCTAGAAAGCAGCTCCTAGACTCATACAAGTGTGAAGCGACCCAACATTTTACCCCATTACTTAGAACTCGTCACTGGATATCCATCAGCAAAAGAATTACTATCAAAGCTATGGCAATTGTTCTGAAATTTCTGCTTTATATTCCCAGAACAAGATCTTTAAATTATGGAATGTGGAACAATCTTCCCTTACTCCTGTTGGTCTTCTATTCTCACCCCTTATGCCGGAGAAAAGAAAACTCGAGACTTTTATTGTTAACCTGAAACTACCTTGTTGCACTTTTTAGTGTTTAAATCATGTTATGTTTCTTTAATAGCGCCAAGAAACTCCAGTGAATGTGCACTGATAAATGAAAATATAAGATAACACATCTCATTATGGGCTATCATTAAATACAAGAAGTTGGCAAGCAGGCAGAAGGTGGCTGATCATCCAAAACAGATAGTACCACTAATTAATTGCTATTTACAGCTCTGAAACCAGCTTGTAGAGAACAGAGGATTTTCTTTCTTTTTACATATGGGCTTTCTGATGAAGGCGAACACTTTGGTGACCGTTTTTTACCGTAACGCGTGATGGCAAATACAGGAAGCAACCATAAATTAATGAAAGCAAACTTTTGATGTAAGAAGAAAAAGATAACATATATAGGCACAGTGTGGCAAGACTGATAATTATAACTTGCTGTTCAGACACCATGTGGTCTTGAGTCATTTTTAGGGGACATTTGTTTGCTTGAGGTTAGAAGTGGTATGAATGATTGCCCTTTCATGCTGAGTAAGTAATATATGAAATGCATTACACATAAACAACAGAAAATTGCTCAAAAGTATAAAAATTGTTTATAAAAACTGTTCTGGTAATTAATTGCATTCATAAGACAAGCTATGTTTTTCTTGGCTCTGTGATATTTGTTGAATTATTCCAATGTTTTTCATGGCTATGTGACATTTTCTGTACTATTGACTATGTTGGACTATGTACCATTAAAAAAGTGATTTAGCGTAGGCGGGTTTGCTTTGCACTATTTCGATTAGTCCACTGTTCCTCAACCCCTTTTAGTATGTTCAGGGTGTATCTTTCCTATCCAATAAAGAATATGAACAGTCTGATTGGACTCATCAGTAATGCAGTGCAAACAAAACAATTTAAAAATAAAAGTATTGCGTCTTAGAATAAAATAGGTACTTTTATAACTTTAATTATGATTGTTTTGCTTTTTAACTATTTATCTACGTATTAAAATATGTTATTACACTGGCATAAACAACATTTGAAAGGCTCTCATTGCAGCCAACGCCTCCCAACAAATTTAAGGTATCAGTTGTTGAAACCCTCACATATATAAATATTCACCAAAGGCACTTTCTTTGCTGTCCTAACTCACCAATGTGTGTAACTGCCTAATTAAGTAGATAATGCCACTTTTATCATTGAATATGAAGCAGTCCTAACAACTAAGTAAAAGCTGGGTAGCGAAAGTTATTACGTTTGCTGTTCCACAAATGGATTTCCAGAAAAATGTTATCATGTGCAAATTGATAAAGTCTAAATTGGACTTAAATCATCTCTTTAATGTGATTGTGGATTACTATACCACTTCAAGGTGTTATCAAATAAGTTCACTATTTGAAAGAAATATTTAGTGATTGTGTTCAAAGGATCACCTTGGCTTGGCATAACCGCATGTCAAATTAATTTACCCATTAAATTATTGAGGGTTAAATATTTATGTGTCAAATGCCCAATAGGAAGATAATCAATATCTGATTGTAGATTAAGCCCTTATAGCCCAATTCTTAAAGTTTTTTTTCTGTGAGAAATTGTGCCTTACTTCTAAAACTTCAGGAGTAAGTCACACCAAATTCAGAAGAAGTAACTACTCATATAAAAAGCTTTGTGAATCAGGACCTTGGTATGCCATATGTTGTTTAAAAAATCCATAATGTAGTGTTTCATTATAAGTTTGAAAGTATATCTAAAATATACTTCTAAAGAAGGTATCATAAATGAATCATTTTTACTTGTGAGACTATTTTTAAATACATGTTTATACATCTGAAAAATATCTAATTTTTTAACCTTTTATAGGTCCATCGTTTGCAGAGAATACACAGCTAATGTCTTCCTTGTCAATGCGGTCCTCTTCTTCATTGCCTATCAGCTTGTCAGGCGCGCGGCAAGAGACATCTCTACCTGTATCAAACAGTGTCCCTATTGCGATCTTTGAAAGGTAGAAGACAAATAAATCACTTGTGATATGTGGTTGCTTGAAGAGCTGTCCATCAAAAACCAATGAAAAGCACATTACTTTATTCACTGTGAACATTGTCCATAGGCGGATGTAAATTATGCAAAAACATTTTCCCTACAGATATTAGCAATCTGGCTCCAACATTGATTGCATGTGAAAATAAACATTGGAAATCTTTGCATGAAGATGCTAACACAGAGTACAAAAGAAGTTCTGAAGTTTATCATTTAAGATTATCCATCATCCAAAGTGGCACCCACATTTTGCAACATTATGTTTTGTTGTAATGTCATAGAAATTCATGAAGAGCAGCATTTGTCAATAGATTGCCGCTTGGTGCTGGAGCACTGCTAAAGGTAGTATTCTTGGGGTTTGTAGGCAGTACAACTATGAGACTTAATTGTTTTAGAAATCCATCATACCACTATGGATTACAGTCTGGGAATAATTTACATCAACAGCAGTATTTCTACTGTCTGTAAATTATAAACACTTGTCTGGTCGTCACAATTAAAATGAGCTCCATGTTTATAGGGAATGATTCAACTTGTTTATTGATTAGGGATGACTGCATGGTCGCACTACTATGGCGGGGAGGGGGTACATCCTGTATAGTCATGCTAGAACATACAAGGCAGAGCATGGTAGATCATTTGTAGGATATAGACAGGGTTCACTGATCATGTAAAGGACTTCAATTAGCACATATTTATTTATTTAAAATATTTATAAAGCACACAGCTACCCAACAGGGTTTCCAGGCGCTGAGCAGGACAAGGACTAAGTTTGTTGGGGACGAGGAATTAAACCTGACTATAAAGAAAAGTCTTCAGCTTTTTACGAAAGGCTAAGAGAGACCGACAGATCCTGAGTTCCAACGGAAGGGAATTCCACAATTTAGGTCCAAGGTAGGAGAACGAGCGGCCTCCCATACAAGTCCGCCGCACTCTGGGAACTGAGAAAAGAGAAAGGCTGGCCGATCTCAGTTTGCGGGTGGGTTGGTAAGGCTTGACAAGGCTTTGTATGTACAAGGGGGCCAAGACATGATGAGCTCGAAACATATAGCAAAGGGCCTTGAACTCAATACAGTAGTTTACCTTGAGCCAGTGAAGTTGATGGAGCAGAGGGGAAACAGAGGCGTGATGAGGCAACCGAAAAAGCAGACAGGCTGCCACGTTTTGAATGAGTTGGAGACGGCGGACGCAGGCCCAAATACAGTACATTACCATAATCGAGCCTGGAGATCACCAAGACCTGCAATACGGTTCTTTGGGATGCAGGTGGTATTAGCCAGAGGATTTTCTTTAACCTTTTGAGGACCGCAAAGCAGACATACTATAAACATTTCCAGGATAGCAATTGTGATGTCCTCACAAAAGTTCATAATTCTTCAGGCCTTCCATGTAGAGGCTAAGAATGGTCACAAAAGCAGGGAAGAGCAAAAGCACTGCCAGATCATTCATGATATTGCCACCAAAGGTTGTTCTAAATTCCAGAAATATTATGTATTATATTTTCAACATATCAGGTGGCAAGTCCTACATTAAAGTGCCGATTACGATGCTGGCCGGAAAGCATTCCGACCGACGCGGGTTCGGGGAGCCCGACCGACCGATAACAATGTCTCCGAACACCGTTCGGTCGGACTCCCATTGACTTCAATGGGAGTCTGTGTTCCGACCGACAAAACAGTCTCCCATTGAAAAAAGGGGTTGTCCCGGAAAACTTTGCACCCTGTGGCAGGCTCCACATGGTGCCTGCCACACTGTGCATCGTTGTAAAGAAGGGTCCCATGTGTACCCCCATGGGGCCCATTCAGAGGCCTCCGGGTGAAGGGGGCCCGCTACAGGCCCCCAAAGTCAGTCTCCGACAGCCTTTTCGTGTCAGACAGACAGAGTCAGAAAGGCTGTCGGAATCCGACATCGTAATAGGTCGGTCGGAAACACGGCCTGTAGAGCTCTACGATTCAGCTTCGACCGACTTGAACTCTCCGAATGCCGGTCGGAACCGATTCGGAATGACCGACCCACTACCTTGTATCGTAATCGGTCGGTCGGAAATGTTACTGAGTCGGTCGGAAACACGGGTTCCGACACGGATTCGGACTAACCGAATGCTGTTCGGAGCCTTTCCGACCGACATCGTAAACGGCCCCTAAGTAATTTGTAGCAAAACGGCCTCTTTATTAACTAATGGACCTTTAATGGATTCCCTGATAAGGTACAAGCTTACTGATCACATTATTACTTTAATTTTAAACAGATGGGAATGAACATGCCTTCCTAAATCCCACTCTATACCACATATCTGTGGGATAGCAATTTCAAAAGATTGAGTGAGGCCGTACAGTGACTGCTGCAAGGCAAAGCATGGAATCTTGTCTCAGAATGTAACAAGTGGCATTCACACACTTTTGTGGCCTTGGATGACCCGGACTTTAAGTGCATAATAAAAGATATTTCTGAAAAATAAGCTGAGTTATCAAAGGCAGTGTTACATGCATGGGTCCCATAGGTTATTCCTACCCATAATGTCCCCTTCTTGCACACACAGTACTGTTTTGCTAAAATTAATACCTGGAAACAAAATGGCCTTTACAAATAGAAGTAGATGTCATTGCTTAGAACATTCTACCTTTCTTTAGTCTTGTAAAAATATATCTAATTGTATGGTCGGGCATGGTCTTTTAGGGTTTCCCCTCAAAGGATTTCCTTTTATGTCACCTTTTCAGAAATCTATGCTGGCATTTGGTGCATCTTTGACAAGCTTTGAGGATATTGTTTGGCATGTCAAGCATTAATGTAGGCCTATCACACTCTGTCTTTAATGACGCTTAGCCAAAGGGAAGCATTGTATAGAATTAAAAAAGACATATATGGGAATTAGTAGCTGCTTAGTGGCTAACCAATGATTTATCCCTCGGCTGACATAATTAAACCAAAACACATTTTGGAAGCTTATGTATTCTGAATTACAACCACTTTGACCCTAAATATATTTTATCACTGATATGAAAAGCGATCTATGTTGATTTCTCCATTAATGTTTTGACCCTTGGCTGCAGTAGGGATCATGACAGGATGAGATACCTACTGTAAATCTCCAATTCTCCAGCCCGCCAAACCCTTGGTTCCCCTCCCTCATTTAGTGGCGGGAGAATGGCTGGGTTCCTCGTGGTCAAGCCTCAATTGGCTCCGATGTGGCAAACCATTTCCTAGTAACCATAAACCAGAGGGATGCTGAACATAGAGTGTTGATAGGCCCACCCTACTTAGAGTAGGTGGTCTGAATTTTCTTTCCTGTACAACACTGCCATGATAGTCACTGATGGTAAAAACAATAAGCAACATGGTGGGGATCTCTACATTTGGCAGACAGTGCTTAATTTGAGCCAATGGTTGCAGGGGTCCACAACACTCATTTTTTGGGACCAGAGCTTATTTGTGCTCATTAGACATTGATCTAGAGCAAGAGAGGGAAAAACACACAAGGGGAAAAGAAGGAGGAAGAGATTGAAGTAAAACCATGACAAAGGAAGAAATTAGGAACTTGTAAGACAGAAATAAAGGAGCAGGGAATGTCTGGTAGTGGATTAAAGAGGTATGAGGTCGAATCAAGACTACGCTGCCTGGGTATCGGCTCGCCAACATTTAATAGTGCCAGACACGGGCTTATGAGCAAAAGCTTGGTTCCTGGCACTTATTCTTTTACAAATTGAGCACTGATAGTAGGTATTCTTCTGCTGTGAGGGTGGACACAAGGGCTTCTGTGAATAAATGGGCTGGTGGGCAACTCATCATATTCTAAATCACCCCATTGTTCTTTTTTTCACCTATGCTATTGGCATCTTAAAGAATAATATATTTTATGCGATCAGTAAAACGAATTCTAATGCCCAAGATATACACCATGTTGTCCTTAAGTTTTCTGTTTTAATGAGCAAGGTAACTGCATAAGGTATTTCTTTACATAGTGTGTTTCTTCTTTTTGTTCAGTGTTGTAAAACCAAAGGATTTTTTTCTTTTTTAAGAAAATGTCAATTTATTAAAAATGCAAACCAGGGGATTAGTATGTAGGAAGGGAATTATGTACACATAAAATTTGATTGATCGTGGAAATTAACAGTTGACTGTGTTATTACAGTTTGAGACCGAGCCTGTCCTTTATGTAAAATGACAGGTTTTCTACTTTGTCAAAGTTTTGTAAACATGGTCGTTGATGTCATGAAATAGTGCCATTCTTTGTGTATTTCAGAGGATCTACTGAACCGGATGCAGATTCTTATACTTCCAGGCCTAGGTCGCAATCCGAAGAGTCATTGCATGTTGTCAGAACCCCTCCATCAGCTGACACATTTCCAATAGAAGGTGAGAAGTCATGTCTGAAATGTTCGGAGTTTAGAGTTTTGTTGTTTACAATAGTTGTATGCGTACGCTCAATTGTATGAGAATTATTTGCCCTGATCATATTATTTGATTTCATTTATTTTCTTGCTTTTTGTATAGCACAAACAGGTCCCTAAATTAGAGGAATAAACCACTTCTGAAGAAGGTAGTGGTTAATATAGTAATGTTAAAATGAGGAAAAGATCATCTTGACAAGAATACAGTAGTTCCCATCTGAGACTCAATTAAAAAATATAATTCATCGGTTTTACCTATATACAGTGGGTCATTGGCAGCCTTGTCTGTGAAAGGAAATTTATTTAAGGCGTTGTTTGAAAATAAAATGGAAAAAGATGGGGCAAGTGTGATCTGGGTTGACAGTACATTCTAGATTTTGAGTGTATTTCCAGCGAAAGAATCTTTCAGAGTGGATTTCTTCTTGAAAGACATTACTTTTAGTTTGAAGAGGGATTAGTCTCTGAGGCCTTAATGCTTCTGGAGATAAAGAGCTTAGGTGCAAGTTATCTTGCAGTAGAGAAGTGAAAGGCTTTTCTGGTAATGTCCCCAGTCTTGTTGGTCCCATTCCATGGGAGTCAGTTTAGCAAGTTAAGAATCGGGGTGTTGTCATCACATTTTTTAGAAGTAGGTATAAGGTAAGCCCCCAAGCAGTGGCGGCTCGCATAGGGCGTGCTGCGGTGGGGTGGGCGGGCGGGGGAGGGGCAGGGTGGGGGGTTAGTAAACTGGGACATACTACGGAACGGAGGAACGTAATGATTACTTTCCTCCGTTCCGTCGTATGAATGGGTTTACTACCACCCCACCCTGCCTCTCCCCCGCCCCGCCTCACCGCCCCGCAGCATGCCCTATGCGAGCCGCCACTGCCCCCAAGTATAGTACTGCCCTGAGCTAGAACACAACTGTTAGTACTGAATTTCCTTGGTCAGTACTTCATTCCTTCTTTCATTCAATTTATTACCTGAGCGTATCATTTTAGTCACCTTTAATTTCCAGCTGATGACTTTATCTTGGCTTGAAGCACATCATATGGTTGCATTTTTTAATGCTTAACTACTGAAGATTGAGAAAAGAACTAATAGATTGGAAAACAACCAGGTCAACCAGACGGCATGGATAAAGATCAGCCTGCCAACCTTCCTAAATATGTAGACAGGAATGGGTGTGGTAGTGCATAAGGGATCCAATTGTTAGAAAAAGAGTGGAGTATTTTTACCTACAAGGCATGATTTGCCATCTGCGTCTTTTTTGTAGTGAAGCTGCTATTGTTTTAGTCATCCTGTGCAAAACTTGAGGATGTGATGAAGTTTGATTCTGTTTCCAGTCAAAAGTCACACTGCAACATTCTGAGGCATAATAAGTCTAACAAGTCTCAGACGGTGCAGGACAATTTCAATCATGCGTGCTACAGAAGGTTCAGGATACAGTTACCGGGCATCTTACTTTACAAGAGGGGCCAGAATGGGACAGTCATAAATAACTCTAGGCCAGGGGTGTGACTTCCCCAGATCAGCCCCAATTACCACCACCTTTATTTGTCTTAAGCTTTAATTCGCCACTAGGACATCATCTGGTTGCCAGACTGACTATAAGATGTTAAAATACAAGGCTATTCACCGCAGAATATTTTTAAGACTCGGTCGGATCCTTTTGTCATTCCTTCAGAGTTTTATATAGCACAAACTTGACCCAAAGGTATCAGGTATCAGAGCTCTTTACATGAGCACCAGTTGCGTTACACAAGGACACATTCATTTTTGTTAAGTGATTTGGCCAGAATCACAGGATGTTGAGCATCATTGCAGAGACTCGAACCCGGTTCCCCAGATTTGAGATCGGCTGCCCTATCCATTAGGCCACATCCACTAGGCCACATCCACTCCCCATTGGCATGGGTGTGAACCTCAAGTCATGTGACTCAATGATTTCGTCTGATCAGCCAAACACAAGGGTTGAAAAGTATGAGAGATAGTAATGAACATGGAGATAGTAATGAAAATAAAATTCAAATTACTCTGAGAGTAGTGCTGTTACTGCAGGACACTCAGATGAAATAAAATTCAGGTTCCGATTACAAGTAATTTATAATTTCATGACAAGATCTAGGGTCACAAGAAATACCTGCTGGAATCTCCACATGGAAATTCTGCAATTACAAGTTTGACCCACAAAATGGGGAAAAACTGCATAGAACTATCTTTAGGTTGAGCCTAGGCAACGCTTGCGCTGTCTCTTCGAGATATGTTGTATACACTTTGTGGACTTACAGCCCGCCCATCGGCTTTTATTTGTGAGTCTGATTGTCCTTTAAAAAGGCTTGCTTGCTAGTGGTTAATCTTTACTCTTTGTCCCTCCTTGTTGTCATTTGTTTCCCCCCACAGATCAGCGCCTAACTACTGGTATCTTTCCACTTTGGTGCTTCAGTGTTCGTGTCTGGGCACTATTGTTTTCTTTGTTTCCTGCTTGCCTTTGTCGAAACTTCCCTTTTGGTGGGTACTTCGCAGCAGCTTAAAGGCATCTTAAGCTCCCTTGTATTTTTTTTGTTATGTCGTAATGTGAGCTTGTGTTAGCAAAGCTTTTAAAAAAAGCTTTGCTTCCTATCAATCACTATCCCCGTGAAGCTGCCTTAGCTTAAAGGCATTGTGAATATCCTTTGTAGTTTTTTTTTGTTACATCATAATGTGAGCGTATGTTTGCAAAGCGTTTTTAAAAAGCTCTGTTTCCTATCGATCACCATCTCCGTGAAGCTGCCTTCACCCCCCTCCCCAATCCCTGTGTCATCTCTCACCCTGTCCCTTTTCCACCCACCCTCATGTCTGTTTTTTCTCCCCCTATCCACTCGTGCCCTTTTCTTGCACTAAGCATATGCCTTCCTCCTTTGCAAGTGGCAGACATTTCAGGGCCATCATATCTGGCTGGCTTTCTTCCCTTTCCCCAGCAGCGGCTCCCTCACAGGCAGGAACTGGCAGGTCTTGATTTACATTTAATGGCCGGCTCATCCTGGAGAAATGCGACACACCTCAACCTTCTGCTGGCCCTGGATCCTGTGCTGCCTGCCCCCTGGCATTGGAGAATTATGCTTCTTGTTTTTATACTCTCCCCATGTGCTTGGCACCATCGCATCAACCCTTCCCCCGTTCCCATCATGCAGCTACTCCTCCCAAACTATAACATCCCTCTTTGACTGGTGAGCAGTAGGAGGAAGTTAACTGTACATGAGGCCACTTCAGTGACACACACGGAAATAAACTCTTCTGCAAATTACAGAACTGGGTGGAGATCCCGAATAAATCTCATACTCGTAGTGACCTCACCGGAGTACGGCTGGATGTGCTTTATGGCATTGGTGAAGCGCTGTGCTGGTACAATGTTTAAAAATCTCCTGCTCCTATTTGTTATTCATAGCGCTTGTTGCCACAGATCAGCCGCTTCATAGTGCTTGCCGAAACAAGGGGTGCTCGATCGTAACCCCTCTGAGGCAGCATAGCTGCCGAGTTATCACATGGGCCAGCCCAGTCAGTATTTTTAGCTAACTCTCAGCATACTGGGATTTAAGGGGGGCATACCTAGGAAGAGGAAACCAAAACTACAAGTCCCAGAATCAAAATGTTCTTTTGGCTATAAAGCCAGGACTGTTCAAAGGTGTCACATATACCTGTCGCAAGAGTGTGACTACTTACAGTACGCTATCCAAACTCATTCTGAACCTAGGGTCGCGGCTCTGCTATTGGAAAATATTACAAAATCAATTGACACCAAGGCTAAAGTACACGTTTCAAGTGTGTTTCTCCACCTCTCTCACCCCCGTATTGTGCAATGCATGACACAGAAAAAATGATGCAAAACACACAAGATGATGGACGGAATGCTGCACATTGGCAAACATTCACCCCCAGTCACAGATCTGGGTTTAATCCATCGTTATTTTGCTTCACCACTCCACCCCAGTTCAGACATAGCCATATGCAAATCAGTCTTGACCCTGTGCCTCATGGGAACAGTCCAGACCGAACTGCCAAGCCATGTCTTCCCTGGACCGGAATCAAGCATCCTAGGACCGGTTTCAGGCTATCAGCCTTCATCAGCCAGGATAGCTTGACTCCAGTGGTGTAGTGAGCACGGGACCCACGTCTGGGCATACCCTTCCCACATAGGGCGAAATGCAAAACACACAAGATGATGGACGGAATGCTGCACATTGGCAAACATTCACCCCCAGTCACAGATCTGGGTTTAATCCATCGTTATTTTGCTTCACCACGCCAGAAAAAATGATGGCACTATACATGAATCTCTAGAGTGGAAGTATTGACCCAGCAAACTATCTTTCCCTAAGAGCCTGCATGCTCTAAATGCATTTCATGGCACCAAGAAGCAGTAAGTGGCCACGGTACCCTACTGATTCCATGCTACCAACATCGGTTTCCTTATCCTGTGCAATGCTAGTCACATAGGGTGTTGGACTACGACCACAAAGCTGACAATGCCCCCTCTTCATCTGCTTTTGGCATTGTTTTATGGCACTGGATGCAGACACTGAAGACATATTTGGCTCCCACGCTCATATAGTATGTCTATTGTAGTGCCCAGCTGCGCCCATCTTGGTATTTCAATGCACATTAAACAGCAAATGCTCCTCCTGACACCCCCATCTTTGCTCTCAGACACAACTCACTACTGGTATCACTTTTGCAAGGCGCCCCCCATCCACTGAATATGTGACTGTAATCAGTTTACCACATTACTAAACTGCATCCTTCACTTTGTTTCTGTTTGCACTGAGAGGCTTGTCACTGGCAAAGCCAATAGATATCTCTCTGTTTTCATGATGATGATATGCATTGTCAGCTCGGTGTAGCTGCATGGATAATTACTCCTGCACAATTGGTATCCTGCTCACCGCATGCACAAAACACACTGTGTAAATAGTGTATCGTGAGCTCAGTTCAGCCAGACACAGTCTGTAAACAATACATTATTCATAGGGTGCTCTTAGTGCGGTCCGTCATAGGCCACACACACTGTAAAAATCTGTATGTAATAATTGTATAGTTCTTCAATCCCTGGCGGCACAACACCCAGGATAATGTGCTGCATGGCTACACACATATAATGTCCAAAAGGCGAGACCTATTGGCTATGCCAATGCTTGTTTTTCTAGCTGGCATTCCACCCAGAATCCCCACTTCCATGGGATTTAACACACCTATTTACCAACTGCTCTAAGCCGGTAGAGTTTATATGTGAGTGCTCCTGTGCACAGGGTTAGGGAAAGTATGGAAGGGAAGGTGTCGCCTGGCAGAAGTAGCAATATATGCTCTCCCTGTGCCTTTGCTAAAGGTTGTGCATGGACTGGGAACTAGCAGACCTTTCCTAAAGCGAGTTTACTAGATGTAATTTCCAGCCCATAAAATGGCTTCTGGTATGCCTGCACCCAGGAAAATCTGTGGCAGGAACATTGGGCAACATAAAATTGTGCTCTGTGTTTACCTGTAATTGTTCCTACGTCCAGTATCATTCTACCATGGGCATCAGATTCTTGCAGGTAGTCAAATAATTGTGCTTGGTTCACAGTAAAACAAGCTATAGAGAGATCTGACATTCTAATGGTTATGTCAAAGCTCTGCTCATTGTCATCCAAGATCAGGACTGACTGGGTCAGTGTACTAAGGCATATACCTCAGGCATCTGTGTTTAACCCCATGGTTAAAGGTTTGAATCACTGTGGGTTCACTCAGCCATTAATCTTTCCTAGGTGGATAAAATGAGTACCATTGAGTTGGGTAACATTCTACATCCACTGTCTAATAGTATTGTCATCCTTCGGATGGAATGTGTGTTTTACAAAGACACCTTAGTTACGTTTCCTATGGCTGGATTTACATCCACATGAAATGGGTAAAAACAATCGGGAACCTCAGCAAAGTCTTGTAGCAGCTATCTCCACCAACTCAGTGGTCATATGGAGCAGATAATTGGCCCAACATTTGTTTCTTTGATGAAAGTATGACAAAGCCCTTTTTAAAGTAGGAGTCAGGGCCTTCTTCATCTCAAAGTGAACCACACCAGAGGATAAAGATGGAATTAGGAAGTGAAAATGAAATGAGGTCACTGTTGCCACCGTATTCTTTATTATTTGACTGCTAGCTTGATTGCAAGCTTGAAAAAATATTTTGATCTTAAAATCTCTAAACGTACATGGTACAATTCATAGGTAACACTTAGCTTATAACTTTAAAAGCAAGCACAAAGCCAAAGCTCGTAGGACCAGAATGGGCTACTGGGTGGCAGGGACCAGATTTATCTTTAACAGCTCATCAGGAGACAAATATATATGCAGTGAATAGTCTTATTTTACATAATGGAGCTTACAATAGTCTCAAACCGTAGATTTATTTATTTATTTTATTATCACTGATCAGCCTCCTGGTGGTGGAGGCAGACCAAGGAAGAAGTATATTATCTCCCTTCTCATGCTCTGATAGCAACAGTAGTGATGTCAGTGCAGAGATTCTGTAATCCGAAAATACGCATTGAATGTATGAATAGACATATGTGCATGGTACAGAACTCCTGCTGTTGAAATATCTAGCAAGTGTAAGCAATGCATAATGTTTAAAGAGTTGTGTCTTCTACGTTTCACAGATGTTGTGGATGCACCACTATTGGGTGACCTCTGCGTAGATGCACTTGAGCTGGAAGCAGAATCTTGGAGCCTGGTCGTGGATCCATCATTTTGTAATAAGCAAGAAAAAGATGTAATCAAGAGGCAGGATGTGATATTCGGTAAGTATCCCTCACCAAAATGGAAGCTCTTCATTTGGTGTGATTTCAGTGTTTACAGTGGTATTTATTTACTAATAAATTGTAGTATTCATTTAGTATGCATGAAGACTATGTAGTATGCCCACAAGCCGAAATATGCAAATGAGGGAATACTAGTTCTACTCAACTACCCTTCAAATACATGATGAACATTTCAATTGACTGCTAAAAGAAGACTAGTAGTATTCCAGAAGAATAGTATTTGAAGCTTAGCAGTATTCTGGTAGAGTTTATTTGCAGCACTATTGTGCTATTTCAAGAGCAAAATGAAGGCTAGTCTCATTTATTGTGACCGCTAATTGAAGATTAGTGGTATCTTTGTGAGCAATATCTGAAGACTAATGGCAATGACTGTCAAGAGTTAAGTAAGACTAGCAGAATTCAAATTGAATGTTAATTGAACACTAGTCGCATTAATTCTGACTTAATTTATAGCAATTTTATTCATTTTGTTGCTTGCACAAGGCTTCTTTTAATGATGGCTTTTGGACTAAATTTTATGTGTTACATATCTTGGGAGTCAATGATTCTAATAAACCTGTTACAAATTCATTAGTCATGCATTTAGTAAGCATTTTATAATTGTGGTATTTGAGAAGACCGGAGCAAGAGATCGTAGGAGAAGCACAAAGCAAAGGGGCCGACCCAGACATACACAGGATTGTACCAGGAGACCCCTCCTCCTGCAAGTAGAGAGCCAGTTGAATTGTCGAGAACCTAACTGCATTCCCACTTGGTCCATGACAAGAAAGGATCACCACCGTTTGTTTTCAGGTTACCCAAAATGAGCAATTGTGCAAAACTCAATTAGTTGTTAGATAAAAAAGTAATTGTTCTAATTCCTCCTGTGTTGATTGTCCACCAGACTCTATTAATGTTAGAACTTATAAAAACAATTCACTAAACACGTTTGTACAAGACGTTAATGGCTTTGACTTGTACATTTTTTTTAAAGGAAATGCAGTTGGACACAAAACTGTGTGATATGACATTTCAATGATATTTGCCTATGGAAGAGCTATTGGCTTTGCCAATGTGTTTTAGCCATGTTGTGCACTAGCTAGTGGTGTGGAATTGCGAAGAGTAGAATAGAGTGTTGTAGAATGGAGTGGCAGATAGTGTCATGTATTGGAGTGACAGAGTGGAGTCGCGTAGAGTGGCGTACAGTGGAGTGGCATAGAGCAGAGTTACTAATCTGTTGCTGCATAGTGGAAGTCCTTTTGTGAAGGTTGATGGGTCACCTTTCTGTAGCCTATTGCTGTATTTGAGTTTTAAAGTAGTACTAATGGAGTAAAACCTTCGCTAAGACAGTGTCAACAACAATAAAAATGCCAAAATAATAAATGCAAAAATATGTCACAAAATGTGCTTCATTCGTCTACAAAATTTGCCTTTTCTTATCACATAATTTAGTCAACTATGACCCATGATTTGGTCCTCTTCAACTGCATAATTCCAGTGGCCCCTACATAGATTGACAATTTCTTGAGGTAATGGAAAAACAGTTGCCTGTTGATTCTCAAATATTTACCAGCAGCAGCGAATAAGAAGAAAAATGTTTAGTGTTGAATAGTGTTACTAGGATGTGTTGTGAGTGGGTGATGGTATAGTGAGCAAGAAGCACAGTGGCTTTGAGTAGGGTCTGGCAAAACGGAGAAGGATATTGAGTGGTTTTGTTAATGACTGCAGATTACAGGCTACAGGACATTAGATTTTACGTGGACAAGATTCTACAAGAAGAAACCACTACGCTTTGACCGTCTGGACACCGCTGGACCTCGCTGGACCTCCCTTGGGCTCGACTTCATCTCCCTTGCCATCTGATGCTGCTCCAGTGTCCGATCTCCATACAGGCTCCGTGGAGGACCCTGTGGACATCTCAAGACAACCGAAGCATCTCCCTTGGAGTGAAGGAGTCACTCCCCTGCAACGCAGGCACGGTAACACAACTGACCGGTCTGCTGATCCCAAGCTCCTACGGACTCCGACAATCCCAGCAACACAGGAGGTGGGTGCCTGAAGGTCCTGAGGTTGTGCCTGCCCTCTTACCAAGTTTGAGGCCGCCAACTCTCGTGAGGACTGCATAACCCGTACCCCTGTGCACTGTGTACTTTTGCATCAGCCACAGCTTATTTTTGTGCAATAATTCTGTGCATTGGGCTATCTGTAGCCCTGACCCCAGCGCACTTTTCCCACTAAGGACTCCGGCCTCTTCACACTCTGTGCCCTGCTAGCTGGTCTCTTGTGAAGCTGCCTGAGGTCCCCTCGCGCCTCCTGTGCCTCTGGCCTGTCAGTCCACTTGAGGGTCATCTTTGCTTTTCCTGGGCTACCCTGGTTGCTCCAGGCCTGCCCTGACTCCCCTTGCTGTGGTGAGTCTCCTGGTCCTTGCTGGACCGAAACAACACCGATCTTGACCTTCCTCGTTGTTTGCCGCTGCCAAGACTTGTTGGGCTCCCGCCGGACACCAACCCCTCAGCACTCAACATCCTTCGTGGGACAGCTCGCCTCCGGCTCCTGGTTGTCCAAGACGTCTCCTGGTCCTCGCAGCTGAAGAGTCAAGGTCACCGTCATCACACCTGAAGCACCCGACATCAGTGGGCATTCGTCTACCGAGCCTCTGGTCACTCCAAAGTGACCCAGACTCTGTCCCCTCTGCTTTCAGGTTCTTCTCACCTAGAATCCACGTTTGTATTCCCCCGGACATTCTTCTGTCTTCCACCAGCAGCACTTCTTTGTCGACATCCATTAAGAACTACGAGGGTTTCCGACGCCACTTCGTACCTATGCAGAGTGAGAAGGGGGTGGGCAGCAAATTGAGGGGCACATGTACAAGGGGATTAGGCCACCGGAACATCACTTTTTTCTAAGTTCCGCTGGTGCAATGCCCTGCACCATATTTACAAAGCGGCTTTCACCCACTTAACATGGCTTAACGCCACTTTGTAAGTATGGTATCCTTTCATGCAAGTATCTGTGTGACAGAGGTGTGCACTGGGTGTAGCTGTGGGCGTTCCACTGCACCCATGGCTTTTTGGCGTAAATGTGTAAATCTGAGGCAGCGCCAAAAACTAATGCCATGCAAAGGCAGGCATTAGATTGGCGCAACGCAGCACACGTAGAAAGGGCAATTAGCTACTTCTATGTGTGCTGTAGAATGAGTGTTTATATGCAGTAAGGGACACCTTCCTGTGCGTAAACAATCATCCCTGCAACGCAGACACCCTTGCACTGTGGCGCATGGGTGTCTGTGTTGGCGCTAGGCAGCTATTTGTAATGCCAGCGCAAGGGAAAACACAGGGGTGCGCCGTGTTCTTGTAAATACGGCGCATCCCTGCATTTTTTAAATGACGTGCCGCTGCAAAATTTGCTGCAGCGCTGCGACCATTTCCTTGTACATATGCCCTTAGTTTCGCTTTCAGGCAGAGCCTGCAAGACCCCTTTGGAGAATGGAAGGCGTTCCCCTCAGTAACATCTTCATCTGCAGAGAACTGTTCATCAGAGACAAGGGCATAATGCAGGCCCTTACAATCCCTGCATTGCAGGGGCGCCCTCAATAGTCAGGGTGTCCCAAAACTTTTGATGGGAGCTCTTTAAGCCCAACCAGTCTCCCATCTGTGCCATGCAGGAGGCTCTTGAGCCCCTCTTCATATTCTGCAGGCGGAGGGCGTCCTATCATTTTGCATTACTCAACTGGCTACCTTCGCGCTGTATTGCCACCTCCTCTCTTGCTTAACTTTGTCCTATTTGAAGAGCCTAAACTGCAATACACCTTCAGTGAGTGGTATTCCTGAGAGCTGGTCGGAGGCCCATCCCCCTTTCTCCACCACTCTGCAAATGCCATTACTACTCAAAAAACCATAGAAATTCACTGAAAAAACCTAAGGTTAGAGGGGCGTTAAAGTTAGGAGAAGGAATTTAAAAAAAACCTTAGTAATTCACTGAAAAAACCTGAAAAAGGTTATAGGGACGTTATAGTTAGGCTCAGGTTTCACTCGTACAAAACCAGTGAATTTCAGCAGTTCTAGTTAGTTGCACTAACTATAACTCGCACCCCGCAATGACCCACTTATGACCTCACATATTACATCACTCATGACATGGTCAGTGACATCACTGATGACACCTCAAATAACATCACTGATGACATCATCCACAAAATCACTTACGCCCCCACTCACACACCCATAGAACCTTTCATACACCCACTCCGACTCGACAATTCACAAACCCATTCACAGACCCATATCACTACCTACACACCAACTCACTAATTCAAAGATCAACACACACATCCACTCACCCATACAGCCCCTCACACACACATTCACTAACCCATACAGCCACTGACTCACCCACTCATTCATCAATACAGGCAGTCACACACACCCTCACCCACCTACACAGACACCCATACAGGTACGCAGACAGCCAATCAATCACCCATACAGCCACTCACGTACCCACTCACCAACCCATACAGCCACTTAGACACCAACTGGCAGACTGATACAGACATTCACACAACCAGTCACTCACCCATACATTCACTGAGACACCTAATCACTCACTTATACAGTCAATCCAATCATGCACCCACAGAATCATCCGTACAGGCACTCATACACCCAGTGATTCACCAACACACCTTGGTATATATATATATTTAGCACTCACATTTTATATAAACACAGTCACTGGATGATGCCATCAGTGATGTCACTTGAGATGTCTGAGTGGCTGAATGGGTGAGTGTATGGTTGTGTGAGTGGTTGTACAAGTGAGTGAATGGGTGCTTGTGGATTTGTGAGTACTGGTATGGGTCTGTAAGTGGTTGTATGGGTGTGTGAGTGGGCGTACGAGAGGTTGTATGAGGGTGTGTGAGTGGTTCTGTGGATGATGTCATCAGTGATGTCATTTCAGATGTCACTGATCATGTCATCAGTGATGTAATATGTGAAGTCATAAGCAGTGCATTGCGAGGGCGCAAGTTAAAGTTAGCTCAGCTAACTATAACTGCCGAATTTCACTGGTTTTGTACGAGTTAAACCTGAGCCTAACTATACCGTCCCTGTAACCTTTGTTTTTTTCAGTGCTTAGCTATAGAGGCTTTCAGCCAACCCTCTTTATCAATAGTTCTATTATTGTGTCATTCTCATTTTTCAACCATCCACTGCAGCGTACAGCTTGGGACAGGACAGTGGGCCAGCCCACTACAGCTATTGGCTAACTTTACTGCGAGTGATGGCATTCTTCCCCTTCACAAGAAGTAAATCCACACACAAAGTAGTGCCCTTAAGATTCAGTGACTACTATGACAAAGTATCCTTTTGAGATCAAAAATATATTTGCTTTTAGAGAAAAAAAATGTAATATTGATGCATGGCTGATAGGTTCCCCATCAATAAAGTTTTGCAAAAATTGAGAAAACAAACCATAACAAAGCCAAAAGGCCTATTAGCTTTGCCATTGTTTGTTTCATACTCTAGAACATTCAAACCCAGTCAAGATCACAAAACGTACTCAAACAGCTAAATACATGTCAATATTTCAAGATCGAAATGAAGGGGACGGCAGTCAGGCAGTATTGGTAGGTCTGGCAAGCATTTTTTTAAAATACATTTCAATAAGTGGCGCAAGTGCAAGACCACACGAGATTCTGCCTGGCCTGTCACTTTGCAGCCTCACTGCTGAGCAGTAGCATCATCCTAAGAGAGTGGTTCTATGTTTTGCGGTCTATGCTGGCTGGATGAGGGAGTCAAGTTGGAATTGTTTTAAGTTGCTGTGTTCACTGTCTGGAGAAGACTGCATGTTGCGGTTTGCCAGGAGTCTAAGTGAGAGCTGGACTGGGCAGCTGAATCCTAAACAAACAGTTCTGGGTGATACCAGTACTGCACACAAATATTAAAGGCATCTCCAAGGGGGTAAGCCATCGTTGTACTAATGTACCAGACCTGGATTACAGTGTGCAAAAACTCTTGTCAAATGGAGGTGTAGGGAACAGCAGAAACAGAGATGGAAACCATGAAAGATGGTTGCAAGATTGAAAAACAGATAAAAGGGAGAGGTAGGAAGGAGGTGATATTGAAGTGGTAGCCAAAGACAGATAGGGTACAGAAGGAACAAGAAAAGTGAAGAGAGCTGTTAATAGCAGAAATTGGAGTGCAAGAAAGAAGGATGAGAATTAAAAGTGGAAAGGGAATGGAATAGAAAAGGCAAACAAGGAGAATGAAGCATGATAAAGGAGAGAAAGTAAAGTGGGCAAGAAAGACAGAATGGTGAAAAGTAGTTTCTGAAGGGAGAGTTGAGAGAAAGCTTATACAGGGCAGAGCACGAAAGACTGGATAATAGCAAAGGAGCATGGTGAAATGGAAAGGAAGAAAAGAACATAGTGAAGGAGACGAATAAAGGCTGTATGCCTCTGCTTTATATCATATATGTCTAGAAATAAAATATATAAAGTTCAGGGAGGACAGGCATGTATCATTGCTGGGCTTCACTTAATGCATAGCTCTGCTGTCCAGACACACAATAGTGATTCATTCACAGTGACAGGGTTTTCTGCCATGACTAATATTTTACCTTATTAGTTAATTCAGGAAAGGAAAAATAGGCAGAGAGAATTATAATTCTTTCTGCCTATTTTTCCTTTCCTGGTGACGTTTGCATATTCTTTCCCCTGAGCCAATTAACTAATAAGATAAAATACATCATATGACAGTCAAATGGCTGTGAAATGGGGAGGTTAATAGTGGATTAATGCTCTTTACATGCTTTGCAAAGGTTTTATGTGGAGAGTCATTTTCTCCTAAAAGCCCGGAAAGCCCCTTTGAAAAGAATCCTCTGAAGTCGTCTGCTTCAGGTCATGAGCCATCCAAGCGCACTTCGTCAGTGGCCCACTCGGTGCCACTGCACACACGGGGTAGGCAGAAAAAGAGGGGTAGTCATGAAAAGCTAGGTTTTAATAGGCGACTAAGACCAAACAGCTCATCCTATCATCGCAACTTTCCTGCATAAGTACCTCAAGCATAACCTGATATCCAGCTATTAAGTGATGTGCCCAGAATCACAGGATGGGGATCTGACACTAGGACTCAAACCCGGGCCCCCAGTTTCAAAGTCTGCAGGTGTGACCGCAAGGCCATACCAATGACTAGGTATGGCGATGCAAATTCCCACATTCAATCGCTACCACACATGCTTTTTACTAATACATCATGTAATTCATCTGAGCCTGAAGCGCCGATGTTGCGGGGAGATCTCAGACACACTGCCTCAATTGGAAATCCCACATTCAATGCCCTGCAGCGTCCTAAAAGCCCACAAATAATGGGATCCAACATAGCTGCCAAGGTTTTGGTTGCTTATGTGTGACATTTTCTGAATTTCAGTGCAATTAGGAGTGACATTTCAATGACTATGAGTGACACTTTCTCACAAGCAAAATCAAGCAATGAAGATGAGGGAATCATAGAAATTTCAGAAATGACAGCCATGTAAGCAACGAGAATCTCTAAGATCATCTTAAAAGTGCTGCAAAGGGTTTTAAGTGGGATGAAAAAAGTGCGAGTCTCTAAAAGGGGCATGCATGGCCTATGTAATTAAGCGTATGGCTTAAACACAAACTAAATTTCTCCACTGGCAGCACCTTTCAGGAAGAATTACTTCTAAAAATGTATTGCCAGCTTATATCACACTCCACAACTCGGGCAGAAATGTGCATGGTGCAGTCACAAGAGAATGCCCCGTCTTCAAGAAATGCTTACAAATTCCTGCAGTGTTTCAGTGGTAAAAGGTTCCCCCTTAACTACTATGGCCTGAAACTCTTCCTATCAAAATAAGAGAATGAATGAAAATGTCAAGTTTACGGGGGCTTTAAACACTCCTATCTACCATTTGACTCAGCTGGGACACCTACAGATACCACTAGTTATAATTTAAAAACGTGAAGCACTATCCAAAGCGTCGAAAAGCAACAGATTGTTTGTCTCATTTTATGCACTCGAAAGAGTAATTTAAATAAACAATTGTCCAACTTCGGACCGAGAGTGCGGCAGCCAGCTCATACCAGAAAGGGTAGATAGAATGGGTTTTGTCACTCAGTCTACCGACTGTTAAACGGCTGGTATGAACGGAGTAACAATATCACCTCAAGGAAACCATGAGGGCTATGACAGAAGCAAGAGCGTGTCCGTTATGTTGTTGGCAAAACACAAGATGAGAGTGTTAGAGAGTCAGTTACATTCTGGTCAGTGATTCTAAAAGAGTTACAGGTCTGAGCAGCCAGTGACATTTTGGGGGCTTAGCATAAGTTTGCCTATGATACAGCGCTACTACATGACTTCACGGTGCACAATTAAGAATGCGTTATTCTTGGAATAAGTTAATATGCCATTGTTTTTAAATAAAGCCCCGAGTCAAATATCGCTTGAAATTATGCAAAATGCAGTTCGGGCTAAAATGCATTCAGTTGTCAATCCAGATTGTAACGCTTTTATTTTCTAAATGGCAGAGTCTTTTTCGAAAATAGAAAGCACCACAGGCTGGGATTCCGATATGCAGCTTTTCGAGCGTAATGGCTAAAAATGGAACCATGAGAAGTGTTTCCTACAGGTTTATAGAGCAATAAACATCTGGGTGGATGTAACTCGAGAGATCCAATCCCCATCTCTTCGAAAAGACCAGACCCTCAGTAATGTTCCCTGACCCCACACTCGGTAAAGTTAAGTGAGAGGCGGAATCCTATATCCAGCTCTCTCACATAAAGGATTGCATTAAACCACCGCATTTTAAAGAAAGGCGGGCTCCCGTCTTCAAAACAAAAGCGCGACACTTGCAGAGTACCCCAAAGTGGAGGAGAGGCGGGAAATCACACCCACCTCACTTCCACGTCTCACCCGCACCCCCACCAAACAAAATACCAACGAAACGGAGCAATTTTCATCTTTTCCTCAGCCAGATCCATGTGCACACACTCCGGTGCAGCAGCACGTTAGTCTCTTCACTCGGCCACAGAACAACTCGGCTTCCGCTTCCGTTCCAGCTAGTGTTAGGAAAGGCTGCGGCATGGTAGCCTGGATCCTACCAAAGTAGCCCAAAGGTGGCACTGGCACATAGTGCTACTCCGAGGCAGGAGGGGCTGGGGCAATTCATGCAGCCAGGAACTCCCGCCTGACCTCCCAAATTGAACAGCCTACATCCACATCAGAATCAGTGTGCAAAGGCTCTGTTAATGTCCCAAAAACTTTATTCAATCAGTCCAATATTTTATATAGTACGTCTGTCCATAAAATGTCAAGCAAGTATTATATCATGAAAAAACAGGTATCTGGAAAAATACAAACCGTGTTAAAAGAAGCTTGGGTGTCTTATATAGCAGGAACAAAAAACGCACAAAGCAGTTTTATACCGTCTATAATGCACCTTCCAACAAGCATTGAAAATGCAATCGGTCTCACATTTGTTTTGTGATAGAGTCAGGGCTTCAAGTGGCCGATGTAATTAAGGGCGTGGTTTAAAACACTTTAGCTAAAACTCTGTACTTAGCATAGTGTGCTGTTCAACATCTACATGGCACCCCTCGCCCACGTCGCCCGACAGCACAACCTCAACATCATCTCCTACGCCGACGACACCCAGCTGATCCTCTCCCTCTAAAAGAGTTACAGGTCTGAGCAGCCAGTGACATTTTGGGGGCTTAGCATAAGTTTGCCTCACACCGCCAAAGCCCACCTCCACGAAGGAATGAAGGCCGTCGCCGAATGGATGAGGACCAGCCGCCTGAAGCTGAACTCGGACAAGACGGAGGTCCTCATCCTTGGTTCCAACCCTTCAGCCTGGGACGACTCCTGGTGGCCAACATCACTGGGAACAGCCCCGCCACCCACCGACCACGTACGCAACCTAGGGGTCATCCTCGACCCCACCCTCTCCATGACTAAGCAGGTCAACGCCGTTTCCTCATCCTGCTTCAACATCCTCCGAATGCTCCGCAGGATCTTCAAGTGGATCCCCACCGAAACAAGAAAAACAGTCACCCAGGCCCTCGTCACCAGCAGGCTGGACTACGGAAACGCCCTCTACGCAGGAACGACGGCTAAGCTCCTGAGACGGCTGCAACGCATCCAGAACGCCTCTGCACGTCTTATCCTCGACATCCCCCGACGCAGCCACATCACACCCCACCTGAGAGACCTGCACTGGCTCCCTGTCAACAAGAGGATAACCTTCAAGCTCCTCACCCACGCACACAAAGCACTCCACAACTCCGGACCAGCCTACCTCAACAGACGACTCAGCTTCTACACCCCCACCCGCCAGCTCCGCTCGACCAGCCTCGCCCTCGCCACAGTCCCCGCATCCGGAAGCGACCGCCGGCGGCAGATCCTTCTCCCACTTCGCCGCCAAGACCTGGAACACCCTCCCCACCAACCTCCGACAGACCCAAGACCTACTGGCCTTCAGAAGACTCCTCAAGACCTGGCTCTTCGATCAGTAGCAGCACCACCCCCCCTCTTCCCCCAGCGCCTTGAGACCCTCGCGGGTATGTAGTGCGCTTTATAAGTGACATGATTGATTGATTGATTGACTGTTCCACTGGTATTTTGCTGCGTCTGTCCATTCATCCAGATATATAACACAACAAGTAACATTACAACCACAACAAGCCAGGACTATTGGCTTTGTCAATGGTTGTAAACTGCATATGATAAATCAGCAACAACTATGACTTTGTTGTATATAATATTGAGTATGCTTCCGATCTTGTGGGCGAGGTTGTGGTGTAAGTCTAGAGCTGCTGACTTTAGAGCTGAGAAAGCAGGTTCGCGCCTGACTTCGGCTCAACATCCTGTGATTCAAAACATGAAAATGTCCTGGTATAATGTAAGTGGTGCTCATATAAAGCGCTCCAAGTTTGTGATATATAAAACTGAAAAATGAGTCTCTTTGAAGTGACATCAAAAGCAGTGATGGATGGTAGTATTGCAGAGCTAAGTTCTTTTTTTTTTTACCCGGAGGGTAAAAATGGAGAGCCCGGTAGGGACCCTTCTCGGCACCTGCTTTTAAGAACTGCTGAGCACCGGCAGGACCTGGCCCACTTAAAGCCCTGGTTAGAGCTATTATAAATGGCAATGTCTTTTACCTATGTGTTATGGAATGAGGAGTAAAGCAGAGTGGCGCTGAGTGGAGTGGAGTCAAGCAGAGTGGTGTGGAGTAAAGAAGTGAAATAGAGTAAAGCAGTGTGGAGTAAAGCAGTGTGGAGTAAAGCAGAGTGGAATAAAGCAGAGTGGTGTTGAGTGGAGTGTAGTAAAGCAGAGGGACATGGAGTGGTGTGCAGTAAAGCAGAGTGATGTGGAGTAAAGCAGAGTGGCGTGGAGTAAAGCAGAGTGGCTTTGAGTGGAGTGGTGTGGAGCAAAGCAGAGTGGTGTTGAGCGTAGTGGAGTGGAGTAATGCCGAGTGGAGTGGAGTAAAAAGAGTGGCGTTGAGTGGAGTGGTGTGGAGTAAAGTGGAGTGGAGTAAAGCAGAGTGGAGTCGAGTAAAGCAGAGTGGTGTGGAGTAAAAGCAGTGGCGCAGAGTGGCGTTGAGTGGAGTGGAGTAAAGCAGAGTACCATGGAGTGGTGTAAAGCAAAGTGATGTGGAGTAAAGCTGAGTGAAGTGGGGTAAAGTGGAGTAAAGCAGTGGAGTAAAGCAGAGTGGAGCTGTTTGGAGTAAAGCAGACTGGAGTAAAGCAGAGTCGTGTTGAGTGGAGTAAAGCACATTGGAATGGAGTCAATCAGAGTGGTGTGGAGTGGAGTAAAGCAGAGTGGTGTGGACAGAGTGGAGTAAAGCAAAGTGTAGTGGAGTAAAGCAGATTGGCTTTGGGTGGAGTAAAGAAGAGTGACGTTGAGTAGAGGGGAGTGGAGTAAAACAGAATGTAGTATAACAGAGTGAGTGGAGTAAAGCAGAGTGGCATGGAGTGAAGCAGAGTGGTGTTGATTGGAGTGGAGTAAAGCAGAGTGGCGTTGAATGGAGTAAAGCAGAGTGGTGTTGAGTGGAGTAAAGCAGAGTGGCGTTGAGTGGAGTCAAGGTGAGTGGTGTGGAGTGGAGTAAAGCAGACTGGTGTTGAGTGAAGTAAAGCAGAGTGGCGTGGAGTAAAGCAGAGTTGAGTGAAGCAGAGTGGCATTGAGTGGACTGGCCATACAATTTGAGCTAACATATATAAAAAGCAACTGTTTGAAAATAAACTGAATTTGGGATTTATTATCTGCATAGCACACAGACCTTCTAGCATTGAAGTCTCTGCTAATGCGTGCACTGTAGGTTTAATTGCAGAGTTGAAAAGGCAGTAATGTGTAAATGGTGTTCATTTTGCAGTAAAAAAGAGATTCTGAAATCTTCCAAAGGGCTGAACGTCTCTAAAAAATAAATAAACTAAAATGTTGGACATGTTCCTGAAGCAATCAACAAATCATTCTAAAATTATCACGAACCAGTCTTTTTAATTACAAGACTGTGGTGCTAGTCAAGTATTCCGACAGTCATTTTCAAACAATCCTAAAACCACCAGTAGCTATGCATCTTGTGAAGTAATCGGGTACTCAGTTTGAAGTCATCCTCAAATCATCAGGAAAAGTCACACCTTGTGAAGTCATCAGATAATCATTTTCAAGTCATCCTGAAATCATCAAGGTTAATCGCAACTTGTGAGTTCATCAAATACTCATTTTCAGGTCATCGTCAAATCATCGGGCTCAAGTTTCTAAACTCTGCTGATGACTTTAAGAGCTTGATGACGTCTGATGACGTGAAAATGACTTCTAGAGTAGTTGGATGATAATCCAATGACTCTGGGATGGCTTCTAAAGTAATCCTGTTTGACCTGGGAAGGTTTTAGATTGCTATGTGTGACATTTTCATAATTTTAGTGTAATTATGAGTGACATTCAACGATTATGAGTGACACTTTCACACAAGCAAAATCAAGCAATGAAGACAAGGGAAACATATAAATATCACAAATTACACCTATTTGAGCAATGAAAACTCTAAGAAGACCTTAAAACTGCTGAAAAGTACCAGAAATAAAAGAGCGGTAACATCGCAGAAGGGCCTCATAGTGATAATATTGAAGAAAAAGAGCTTGTGAGGAAGTTTACCACAGCTGCATACCCCCGACCGCTGCACACTGACACTGCAGGGATGGCCTTGCAGCTGAGCAGTAACTCTCACACTACAGCTCTCTGCCCCTCTCAGGCCAGCTGTGCTCTCTAAGGTTCTTGCAGGGCTGCTGGCGCCATGACAGGCAGCCTCTTTGCTGTGTTGTCTCTCTCCCAACTCAGGTTAGGGATGCAGTCGCAGCCCGCCTCTTCTCCAGAGAGGGACAAATGACGTGGCTGGAGGGCTTCACTGGTAAGGGTGAAATTCAAATCCCTCCAGCCCTGCCGGTCGATTAAGTCTAGATGGGCTGAAGGGGGCAGGTGCAGGTAGGGAAAACATCCTGCGCCGAGCCAGCACAGCCAGCACAAACTCGCAGCACAGACCAACGTAAGTATTGTGCATGGCGGGCCTATGGGCAGGCGACAAGGGGAAAATGCAATGTTTTTTTATAATACATTGCCACCACCTATAGTGAAAAGTGACGATGACCTGGCAAAACCATTTCTGCATGACGATTGCACTGGCCCAGTATCACGAGGATGAGGCGTTCTTTAATCGTCAATCAGCACTCCCTAAGGTAATGGCCCAGACTGGAAACGTGGCTAAACTGAATTTTGTGCATACTGCAGTGTGACTGCTGCGCATCGCTCAGGTGTAACTTTTACTCTAAGGGGCTGAATTAAATTTGGAAGCCAAGGAGAAGATTAATACAGTGACACTTACTTTATGTTAGCGAGCGCCAAGATGGTACGGGTGAGGACAGCCGCGACGACTCCCCCTGGCACTGTCCCGCTCGGTCTGGGGAAGGCAGCACTGCGGTCCAGGACACTGACCACCTCATCCAGCATTGCTCTTCATCACAGCTGCACTGGTCCAGTGCAGGGCGACCAGGCTGCTGAATACCGCACCACCACTCTCCTGCGGCTGCCGCAGTCCAGATCAGTGTGCAGCATGATTACGCCTAAGCGCGCGGGGCAGTTACCCGCTCAATCTGCACAGCCAAAGAATTAAACTGGGGTCCGCTCGCACCGTGGGCGGCCAGGTCCGCCTATTGTTGACTAGGAAAGCAAAATCCACACTGAAGACTCACGAGGTGACATCATTACTGAAATTTAAATTGCTGTGGCATTGGGTGAAAAATTGTAGCCACTGCTGCTAGCCGAGAGCTGAGCCAGCCCCCAATCCTGCCTCAAGCGATGCGCGGAGTGCATTCTGTCAGCTAAAGCTTTGCCTACTGGTGGACGTGCAACATAGCAGCGCTCAGGCAGGCAGGTGAGGTGCTATAAGTGCGTGACAATGCATTGCAGTGCGATGATGCGGAGCACCACACTGAAATGCGTTAGTTTAACGCCTAATGCGTGGTACTTGGCAGTACTGCACTGTACGTAACTTCACATCCCAATAGTGAGTTTAAGCCATATTGAAATAATTGAGTTTTGCTACCACTGCTGAGTTTTTGTCAAGTGTTCTGTGGCAGTGGTGCCTATGTGTCTGATATGAGCGCACTGTAATTTTTCCCAGTTAGCTTCAATATATTTAACTACTACTGAGTCAAGATGGAGCTCTATCTGTCAGTGGTTCTTGCCCTGTTTTAGCATGCCACAATCACATTGCCACCATTGCTCCCCTTTTTAGCTGTATTAATGTACTAGTCCTTTCCCTTATCGTGTTGTTTTTCCTTATAAACCATGTTTGTCACCTGCTGTGCACGAAAGGCTGAACAGCCAAAAATGTTTGAATAAACTAAGCTAAAATGTAAACCCTGTGAGCACTGTACAACGGTTATCAGAAGCTTAGAGCAGCCAGACTAATAGGCCAACTGTACTGTTTGGATGGTCTACCTATAGTTCAACTAAACACACACTGTACATATTACACCTTTCAGATCATGTACTTAATGCATAGAGATACACAGAAATACAGGAAATATTGTTTGGGTTATTATTCTTAAGGCCTACATAAATACATTATGCATACATAAATACATTATACACAAATACCTAATCTATATGTAAATGCATATAAATCATTTGAAAATCATCAGAAACAATACTATTTTATTGATGCTAGTGAAGTCATCAGATACTCATTTTCAAATCATCCTCAAGTCATCAGAAATAGTCACGCCTCGTGAATTAATCAGATACGCATTTTAAAATCATCCTCAAGTCATCAGAAATAGTCACACCTTGTGAAGTAATCAGATACTTTCAAATCTTCCTTGAGTCATCAGGAATATTCACATCTTGTGAAGTCATCAGATGCTCATTTTCAAGTCATCCTCCAATCATCATCTCCCAAGTTTCTAAACTTTGCTGATGACTTCAAGAGGTTGATGATGTCTGATGACATGAACATTACTGCTACAGTAGTTCGATGGTCATTCAATGATTCTAGGATGGCTTCTAAAGTAATCATGTTTGACGTGGGAAATAAAACAATCAATGGCTGCATTTAAGTCACGTGCTCCCGCCTTTCACACAAAGCGCCGCTCTAACTTCCTGCCTCCCCCTCCTTTCCACCCCCCCCCAAAATACAGAACTGAATGGAAGAATGCTTTCTCCGTCCCCTCTCTAGTGAGCAGGGCACCGGATCCACAACCTGCTCGGCACAACAGCTCTATCCCCCTCGCTCTTGGTCACACTGGCACTGTGCTTCCACTTCCTCTCTGATACAATGCAAGTAGATAAAAGAAATAGAAAAGGGACTGCACCAGGTGCACAGTGCAAGAATTAACTTGGCGGCCATCAAACATTTGCAAAGACAACCTGACCCCAACTTATACTTACAAACTCTCTGCAGATGTGCACACCATCTTTAGAAGCCTTTATTTTTTTTGATTGAGCCAACTATTGTAGAAGCAGGTGAAACACAGAACGCATTTTAATTTGTGTTGAAAGTAAAACATTTAAGTGGAGTTTTATATAGCGCAAACTTGGCCGAAAGACATCAGAGCGTGCTTTATGTGAGAACAAGATATTTTTACACTTGAGAGCCAGATGTTGCAACCAGGCTTTTGGAAGGGGCACAGTACCTAGTCGGCTCTCACTCACGTTATGGATGACATCTTAAAAATGCTTGACCAAAATGATTCATGCCTCCTAATCCTCCTTGACCTTTCCTCCGCATTCGACACGGTTATTCATGACAACCTCCTATCCATTCTGAAGAATAGGATGGGTTTCTCTGGTCGGGTGCTACAATGGTTCTCGTCCTTCCTCCACCACAGACCACAAAGAGTCAAGGCAAACCACTCCCTCTCCCAGCCCTCTCCAGTACTCATGGGTGTCCCTCAAGGATCAGCCCTATCTCCTATCCTCTTCAACCTTTTCTTGGAACCATTAGCTAATTCCCTAAATTCCACGAACATTCTTTTCCATATGTATGCGGACGATACGCAACTTTATCTGAAAATCTCATCCCCGGATGACATCATCTCACTCAACTCTACCCTAACGTCTACGCAAAATTGGTTAACTGAGAACCATCTCCTGCTCAACACCTCCAAAACTGAATTCCTTCTCATCTCGCCTCCGAACCACGTCCCCAAGCTAGACCTTTGGCTAAATCACCTCACTGCTTTCAACTGCACCCCCCTCATCATAGACTCTGCCAAATCCCTCGGAATCACCCTGGACAAACACCTGAATATGAAAAATCACATCAGCAATGTGTGTAAGGGAGCTAATCACTTGATGAGGACACTTTGAAATATCAAACCATTCCTTCCACAATCAGATTTCAAGCAGGTGGTCCAAGCGCTTGTCTTGCTGAGGCTTGACTACGGCAGCGCTACGCTCTGTGGCCTTCCCAAATACACCCTGGCTCCACTAAGGGCATCACTGAACGCTGCGGCTAGATTGGTGACTGGTACCAAATGAAATGAGCACATATCCCTAGTCCTAAAATCTCTTAAATGGTTGCCCTACGAAGCTCGAATTCAGTTAAAGATTGCCGTTCTGGCGCACAAAGCTCTGCATCTCAAAACTCCCAGGTACCTAGCGCAAAAGCTTGAATTATCCTGTGGTGGTAGAGCCTCAAGAAGCGCTAACACTTTCCTCCTGAAGCCACTCATCCTTAGCAAAAAGAGAACTCGTCACCGAGCCTTCTCCGGCACTGCCCCAAAGATATGGAACTCTCTTCCACCGGAAGTACGCAGAATCTCCTCAACGACTGCTTTCAAACTGGAAGCCAAAAGATTCCTAATGAATAAATTCTTACCTTAATTGGGCTAGGTTCACCTGCTCGAAGCCATTGATCCTACATCCATTGTACCAACATTTGATGCTGCTCTTCCTTACCACATAGTGTGCCTCCCTGCGTAGCCTGCTATATACCTGTTTACTGTATTACTCTTCCTGTCTAATTTGCCTTGTAATTATGCGATTTTTCCTGTTTTTGTATTTTTACTTGATGTCGACATTGCTTTTATGTCCTTCCTTCCATCATTTTTGTAAAGCGCTCTGATATCCTTCGGGATCTTGTTCGCGCTATATAAAACTTTATAAATAAATAGTGCAGCCAATCGTCTTCTTTACTCATGTCCCCAGGTCTCTAAAAATATGGAATCATGCCTGCTATTAGAATCATAGGTTCCATGATGAGAATGAGTCTAGATGAAGGACACCAAGATAAGGCAGATCTGGTATCGCGTAAGACACCAGCACTACGTCAATGCATCACTATTGCACCTACATTTTATGCTGTTGTGACGATGGGAAAAATGCTGATCCAGTGAGGCGATAGAATCGGCGAAGGCAGATTGGCATCATAGCAAGTAAAGGGGGCAATTGAATATTCTATCAGCGCCTGCTTTGGAGTCCTTCATCAACATACCCTCATTGTAACAACATAGGAACTCAGAGGAATACAGGGGGTAATGTGAGCATGCTCAGGAAATGTGGCATAATTCACTTATTATTGCAGGTATTACATTTTGGTTTCCTAAAAGCCGCCACGACTTCCATGTGTATATAGTGAAATAGATTATTTCTGCACATTCGCTTGGAAAATGTCTGTTATTCCTTCACTGCATCAGTCCCCAGTTTGTTTCCCCCATTATAATTCTACGTGGTGGCTTAACTATTCCTCATGCATTTTTGTTACAGAACTAATGCAGACAGAACTCCATCATATCCAGACCTTGTTCATAATGTCGGAAATATTCAGAAAAGGAATGAGGGATGAGCTTCAGCTGGACCACAGCACAGTGGATAAAATATTCCCCTGCCTTGATGAACTCCTCGATATTCACAAGGAGTTTTTCAACAATATGAAAGAAAGAAGACTGGAATCTAGTGAGGACACTGACCGGAATTTTATCATCAGCAGAATAGGTGATATTCTTGTGCAGCAGGTAAGTTCTTTTTAAAAAGTAATTTAATATTCAATTTGATGAAACCTTAGCTAGAGCATTCTAGGACAAAATCTTTGGGATAGGATGAAACTTGATCACTCTGCATGCCAACAACCTGCGCCAGTTGAAACAAGCAAGGAAACTGGACATGTGACCCTAATTGTGCATGATCATGGCGTTTCGTTTGATGCTCTTACACCATTATAACAAGTAGCTATAATGCTTAGTTTGGATCCTGCATACTTTCTGATCCCTGTACCTTGAACTAAAGATGTGCCCTAAATGTTCTTCTTTCTAAGCCATGACGGGAGCAAGCAAATTCACAGCATGTTCTGTGGTATGGCTTACTCAACTATATTTCTTTTGCTGACCAGAGTAATAAAATCAGTGGGACTCACCTGTGTTTTACTTCCTTTCACCCAGTCGCCATTGCCCTAATGTTTGTCACATACCTGTTGGTTGTCTGCATTTGATTAATCTTGTTGTCCATGAGACCCTTTCCCAGCTTCATCACCATCAGTCACTTCAAGATGGCTATATCTCTCTGATGGTTTTAATATGCCACTTAGCTGTTAGTACTGGTATCCCCAGCACTGATGTTCTGAAAAATGTAATTCACACACAAAAACTTGCTGTGGTCTCGAAGGCACAGATTGGTCAGATATTAAATTAGCAAATCCGACAAACTTTTTTTTAAAAAGCTGCATGGTGTTGCCAGCCATCAACCTTTTCAACTTTGCATTGCCTAAGTTCCATCTAAAGGAGATTGATTTCAGTGTATTGTGTCCAGCACACAGGATCTTCAAGGGCAAAAGACTGTGCCACCTAAGCAATATTGTAATCAGGAAAGTTTTCTCATAATGATTATGGTTGAGTGGATATGCAAGATGCTTGTGCCAAAATGTAAGCTATCCTAATATGGAGGGCCATCTCTTGGATGGTAGATAAGAAAATCTGGAAAATGCTTTTCTATCAGCTTCCATGCTTTGAGAACAATTCAGGAAAAAGTTAAAAATGCTGACATATGGTAGTGCCATTTATATGCAAGCTCCAGGAGGATATATGATCTGTTTTTTATTCTTGGGTGAATCTCTGATGTTAAGAAGCTGGTGCTAGGAAGCAATGCTGTGTGATATGAATTCCCCAACAGATAATTTAACAATAGAACAGAGTTGAATTTCCATAGAGGGCTGTAGAAAGCAAGCACAAAGGACCATGTACAGGTATGAGCAGTGGCACCAAATTTGGCACAGGCTAGCAGTTATGTTGAAAAGGGTGCTTTCAGCCATTTTGACACTGTCTCCTAACATCAGTCCATCAGGATGTAAAACTACATTGTTAAGAGATCAGAACATCAGGCTTCAAAGATCAGACCACCAAGACTTGTGGGTATATGCTTTCCAGGTTTCTTTCAGAAGTATTCAATATCAGTGGAAAGATGTTGTCGGCTTAGCAAAGTTACAAAATCCTGAAGTTTATCATGCCTTGGCCGTATCCACAAAAGATCTCATTAGCCTCAGCCAAATCCCTTCACTAAAAGAGCCTTGTTTCCATAAAGTTACATTTGCTATAAAGATCAATTGATACCCATTTAAATCCCTCAAAATTGGTCATGGTGCCATCTCAAAACAGCTTGCCTCATTAAGGATTGCCTCTGAGAATTTTCAGTCATATGAATAGAAGCCAAAATGAAAGAAGAATCTGACTCTTCATCTCTGTTTACACCTGCGTGGTGCATTGCAGCTCCTTTGTGTCAATTGATTTGGTTAAAAGTAGAAAATAAGTATGAGAATCATGAGTAGGAAACATACCCTCGAAGGTCCCTTGCTGACTTTTAAACAACAACCTCAGTTACAACTGCAGCTCTCTCTTTCCAGAGATTCTGATCATATATCTTTACCCAAGCTATCCTCCCTAATTCTCCTTTTCTATCTTGGTGATGTTTCAATAATCTTTATATGTGTTATTCAGTTTTATTTGATAGTATTCAGCATATTCAATTATGTTGATCCCATTATTTTTCCAGAGTTTAGAAAACTCTGCTCCTGGCCTGGCGCTCCTGTAATCTGCAACTCTCTGCCACATCCTCCGCAGTCCTCAAGTTCTAGAGCCAGAGGGCAGTAGGGGACACAAGACCGGGTCTGTGGCCCCCAGAGAGACACTGTGTCTGGCTGTACAGCCCTGGAACTAAGGGAGGGTCTATGTAAGTAAGAAAACAATAGCAAGCTTTATAATTCACAAATATAAATATTCTAGGGATGATAAGGAAAAAGGAAAAAGGAGTAACCACACAGTTTACCAATGTAGACAAAATACACTTATTAGTGAAAAATATATAATTTTTTATTTAGTCTTTTGTTTAAATAATTTTTTACTATTTTACTTATTTGATATTTTCAAATTAAATTGACATACATCAATACAAAATAAATAAATAGATACATCTGTTATACACATTATCACTTCAACTAGTGTCTAGAATTTATTTCATATCTTTTATAAAGCTTCAGTTGTATTACATACGCAGATGCAGCAGTACGGAGCACGTAATTATCCTATTTTCAGACAAATGATTAAATAATGGCTTGTTCCCACGGAATCTCCTGGTTCATGCCATTATTAACAGTGTCCAACAAAAAGATCCAAAATACTTCACGTTTCTTTCTAATTTTTTCTGAACATTGACCCTCCTTAGGTAGAATTTTTTCAATAATGAACCAACGTATCTAATCAGGAGTATGATTGGTTTCTATATAATGTAATACCATAGGAGAAGCAAGTTTTTTTGTTCTAATGGCAGATCTATGTTCAGTTAATCTGACATTGATAGTTCGTGATGTATCACCTACATATCCCTTATTGCAAGGGCAAATCAGCAAATATATTATGTTTTTAGTCTTACAATTGGTCATACTTTTAGAAACAATTGTTTGACCATTAAAATTCACTGTCATAGTTTCCATTACAAGCGGGCACACTTTGCAGGTACCACATTTGTAATTACCTTGAACTGGTAGCATACTCTCAATACTTCTCTGTATTGGCTCTTTTTTCCTTGGCATGCGTGATCTAACAATTAGAAAGGGCTTCCCAACATGCTCCATGCAAAGTGTACTCTTCCCTTTGACTTTTCTGGATGATGGGCCATTTGCTCTTGTCTTTAGGGTTATGGTTAAGTTTATTGTTATTTTGTCTTCTTGGTTCAGGGATTGTATACATAAACATGCTTTCAGCAAGGTGGTTTGGGGAGGAATATATCATGTACCCCTATATCACAATGAGAGCACCAACGGATCCAACAAAAATAGAACACAATCATCACTCTTTCCCGAGGGCACGCCTTAACAGGCTCTCTCAGATAAACTGGAATTTTATGGGGATGCATGCGATTAGTATTCAGTAGAGAACACATTTCCTCCTGAAGCATCAAGGACCCACATAGCCTTTTCCCGCAGTCCTATACCACGCAAGCTAAGGGTGTCAAACTCCAGAAGTGCTGGCAAGGTCACTATTAATTTTTCACACACTCCAGGGGAGTTCTGATCTGGGTGAACGTGGGTGCCCCCTTTGTGGTTGGTGCAGTTGTTTCAGTTCGAGATGGCAGGTTTGTTCTAGTGAAGGGCAGATTGGATGGAGACCCAGTAATAACAGAAAATATTTACGCTCCCCCATCCCACACAGATCAGCAGACATTCCTTAACCCCACATGCCCTGTGGATTCTAGGGGCAATTTTAACTGCATTTTCGATGGCTCAATTGATAGGTCTTCTACAGGCCTGAACAATTCAGAATGAAAAGAAACTATTGTGCTGGCTCCAGTACTGGTACCTCACAGATGCATGATGACACCATAAATGAGACGTCTAGCTTTGCTCCATTTATTCCACATCTCATGATCTGTTTGTGCACTTGGACCGAATTGTATGTTCCACCCAGATAGCCCCACTTCTTTCCTTCTCCAATTACTTAGGTTGGGACATGCCTGACCACAACCCCTTACTACTTGCCCTACACTGGTGTAAAACTCTAATCCCTTATTCCACTATGGTATCTACGGGCGTAATGTTGGGAGATGGGGCCTTCCAGGACAGAATGAAGCAATACTTGGCAATAAAGATGGCTCAGCTTCTTCTCCAACAGTTGAATGGGAGGGCTTTGAGGTGGTTATGTGTGACCATTGTATACACACCTTGGTCCGTGCAAGGGGGCCCTGGGGAGAGACTTAAAGAGGGTGGAGGTCTCCTCTACGCAGCTCGAGTGATAGCAGGGGACTGACCCCACCATTCAGGATATCCTACGGGTCTTGAGGGAGGAAGAAGCAAGACTGCTGGGGAGGTAGAGGTATCTAGATTACACTGACTATACCACAAAAGTCCATTCTAAAGGGAATAAGGCTGGTAGATTGCTTGCATGGCTTGCAGACCAGCAGTATACACAAGCACATGTGATGTGGCTCCTAACCCCACAAGATACTCCCATCTACTCCCAGCAGGATTGATGACTACCTTAATCTATAAGAAAGCAGGCCCTGAGGGGGAGATCTATTCTTATGATATTTCCTACATGATCACTTCCCCGACGAACCTCCTGAGACAGCAGGGATGTGACAGTCTCATCATGTCGCAAAACATAAAGGAAACCATACAAGAACTGGCTTGTAGTAAGACCCCAGGGACGGATGGGTTCCCGAGGGAGCATTACAAAACATTTGCTAGTGTCCTAGCACCCAAATTGGCCCTCATGTATGAGATGGTAATCACTGAAGGAAGACTGCTATCGACCCTTAGAGCGTTTCTATACTCAGGCCAGGACGGTTCCCCACTGAACTTGCTTCATATAGGCCGATAGCCATCCTAAATTCTGAATACAGTTTACCCAACAAAATCCTAGCAAATTGTGTCCTCCTGGTGCTTACCCCACCCAGACTGAAATGGTTTTATCCCCAGTAGAAACACGTCCCCGAACATAGACTATACAAATTAATGGAATTTGCCCCCTGCTGAGACCCAGATCCGTCTGCTTGGTCCTTGACCTAGAAAAGCTGTTTTTTACCCTGAGATCCTGAGACGGGATTACTTTTTTAGCGTACTGGATAAGTTTTTTTCAGGAAGCGCACACTACAGATGATCAATTTCTTCACACAAACCCCATTAGCCAGAGTCTGAGTGGATAGCATGATTTTGCCTTCGCTGAAGGTTGGCAGAGGGTCTTTCCTGGGGTGCCCGCTCGATCCTCTGTTAGCACTTACATAAGGCATCCCCCTCACCGATTGACCAAATACAATGTAAGAAGATGACATCTTACTATACATTTAAACTTCAAGAGGAACCTGACAAATATTACCTACACCCTAAGAGAGTTTAGTGCACTGTCCGACTACATGCCAACTGTCAAAGGTCCAGCACATTCCCACTACGCGCCAACATCACCTAATGAGGCCTAGACCTGGGACACGATCCCTCTAAGAGGAAACTGTCTTCCATTACCTGGGTTTCCAAATAAACAACTCAGAGAAAAATGTGCTAAATGGGAACCTCACGAAGGCATAGTCTTCCCTCAGGGCACAATCGCTCTGTTGAAAATAGTGATGTTTTCTGGACTTCTCTCTAATTTCATGAATAATCCAATTCTCCTTACTAAATCAATTTTCTGAGACAGAGACACATTACTTGTGGAACTTATCTAAAAAATGGAAGTCACAGGGAGGCACTGGCATAAGCCCCAAATATTGAGAGATTCTATCTAGCAGCACAGCTCCAGTGTGTTGCCTGCTGGCTGGTGGGCTTCTCGCTTGAGGAGACCTGTACTAATAGACCCCCACTGTGCGGCAAACAACTTTATGGACTCTTGCTTTCAGGTGCCAGGCTGGGGGGGGAGGGGAACTTGGGGGTGGTCACCCTCGCTTAGTGTTGACTGCATTCAGATGCTGTACTCAAGGCATATCTGTCACCCAACATATCCTCCCCTTTGCCCACTCTTCCCACTACTCTGCATTGTCAGGCACACCAATTGATTTTCTGCTGGTGACCTCCAATGCTGGGAAGTCACAGGCATCACCCCCTTGGCTGATCAATTTAATGATGTCCTTCGTTTCTTAACTGGACCAGTTTGGCATCCACAGAGGACAGTTCCTGAGATACAGAGCCCTGGCTCACACCCTAGAAATGACATGCTCCATCACTGACGTAGAAGCCGAAACACACTGTCTTATTCAAACCCTTTTAGTGATGGTACAGAAGAAAGTGCATGAAATGGCCATACAGTGCTCTCCAACATCACATGCACTTATCTGTTCAGCCTCTCCAAGACCCTTGGGAGTCTGAAATAGGGCAAGTGGTCTATGATAAGGAATGGGATCAAAATAGTAGCATACCCCACACCACTTCACGAAATACTAAATTCAAACTCACTCACTTTTATACTTTACATAGGGCTTTTTTATCCTCTGCAAACAGTAATACAATTTATCCCAACGCAAATGCAGTCTCAGCTGACCTCCTCCACATTGCAAAACGTAATACAATTTATCCCAACGCTAATGCAGTCTCAGCTGACCTCCACCACATGCTCTGGAACTGCCCATCAGTGAGACCCTTCTGGTGTGAAGTCCTGAGTAAGCTGAAAACTTGCAAACATAGCATCCTGAGAAACTTGCACCTAGGAGTTTTATAAGCGGTCCAAAAAAATCAAAGTGGTAGCCCGCTTCCTAGACCATGCACTGTGGGTAGCTGAAAGGGCAAATACAAGGCGATTGAAGGCAGTAGTATCTCCCACCTATGAATCTCTGATATGAAAGTTGGCACCAAGCCACCATAAAATAGGCAGAGGAAAATACCAGAGCCCTACACAGAGATGAGGACAGAGGCCTCTGGCAATGCCCAATAGCCAGTAATTGGGATGACAAACTGCTAACCTTAACAGATGTCCTCAAAGATGATAACCTGCCACCATGAACCGCTGATTTACTCAGACCCAGTCCTCCATGTACATTCCATACTAATTCAATATTTCCCTCCCACTTTCTTCCAAAAAGTGCATTCCCCAATAACTTACCCCCTATTTACTTCCAAAAGCGCAAACTATAGCTTTGAGTTAATACATCCTGACCCACCTCCCCCCTGACCTTGGTTGACCATGAGCTGGTTGTTCTTCTGTTTTCTTTTTCTATACTGTTGATTACGTAGGTTGTACTGTAATTTTATGCTTTTATATAAGTGTTTCATATGGCAGTCTGTATAGCAATCCAGATCCACCTCGTGCATGGATCCTCCTTTGAGATTAAGATTCAAGTTTGCTGTCTCAGTGCCACACCAACCAGCAAACTGGACACTGTGCTAAACTGTTGTGAACGCTGTTTGTGCGAGTGTCTGAATACCACTTAAAACGGTTTAAAAAATCACATACATGGATGCCAAAGACAAGAGTCTAATCTGGTGGTAATACCACAAACAGCAGGTAACATTATCGGATTAGGAGTCCCCCCCACCCCTAATAGTAACGTTTTTGATAACATTTTCCTGCAGCAAGTGATGAAGAGTGCGTGCTAAGACTATGGGCTTAGTAGCGCTCACAGAAAACCTGTGGTTTTTGAGTGCCGTCACAGATAAAGGCGGTCCCTGAGCACATGCTGGTAATTTACCACAATGTATCACTCTTATGACTTCAGGTTAAGATATCGATGCTAGAAATGTCAGTCAACTGTACAGCACTCACAAGAGAGGATTTCAGTACCTCCATTCATTAAATATAAACTTACTGCCTCATTCATGAAGTACACCGTCTCATGGCAGTCCAGCGATAGCAACTCTCATTTCCTTGTTATGAAGGAATGACTAAGGAAGAACATCCTAAACCTAGCTTGGCACTGGGTTAGGTAACCTGCTCAATCTATAACATTAAATGTGTATCCTAAAAACAGATTACCATATGAGTCTGTATAGTTCTATTAATAAGAGTCTCTGCCATTCTGAGAAAAAGGAATATTATGTCATTGCAGCAACAAAAGTGACTATGGTCTGAAATCAAAGCTGGTAAAATGCTCCGACAATATGGCATGGTTCTCCAGCATGCAGACCACTTCAGTGTTTTCCAAACACAAGATGTTCCACTGGTAGGGGGTAGACAGTTGCATAGGCTTTCTTCATGTGATTGTGAGGATAAGGTCCATTTTTCACTGAAGACAGAAGACAGCGAGCCATGATGCCCTGTAGGTAATGTGGCCTTGAGGCTAAATGAGCTGGTTGAATGTCTTCCACCGGTCAAGTGAAAGTCATCCTCTCGAAATCGGAACATTTGGGAAGACGTTAGTAAATTCTGCATTACTGAAGCACAACCTTTTAGTAATGCCTAATCCTCTGATTCTAACCATCTCTCTCAATGGTTTCACACTATTAGGCAGGACAGGGCAAAATCAATCCTCAGTCATGAAAATGTGATTTTGATTTAGGTCACCAGCCTTCACATCACTTGACTAGGATTGTACAAGAACAGCCTGATGACTTAAGGGATCTGGAGCTTCCAGTGGATGCACTTCATCAGCCCACCCACAGGCAGAAGGGTAAACATGTCCTATCTGTGCTGAAATCACACAATGAATGCAAATGTGAAAATGTGATTTAGGGCTTTCCCCGTTGACAAAACCACATGTATATGAGACAGTTCGACAAAGAATGGAATACTTTCAGAGTGTTATATTCCATATAGGTACCCTATATAGGCGCAGGTAACATCACAACCTTTTACCTACATCCTTCCCTACATTGCATACATAACGGTTCTTAGGCACTGACCTTTTACCTAGATATGACACTGCACTCAGAACGCAGGTTTTTCCCTGGTTCGATTCTCATACATTATGCATGAGGCTTCTTGGAAGCACAGCAGGACTAACAGTAGGATTACCATCTCCTGTATAATATCTCTGTATAAAGTTCAGGCCCAACGTCATCCTTTAGGCCGACACAGTAGCACAGCAAGGTAGGACCCCTGGGGAGACCTATGGGTATATATACAGCACATCTTGCTTAGGAAGATAGAGGAGACCGTGACTTCCCGGCTGACACACTGACCAGAGACGCTGAGGTTCCTGCATGCAGACGCTCCAGCTAGCAGTGGTCTAACATCCCTCGCGGGGTGTCCAACTCGAGACCAGGATGGGGTCCCACATTCTCTAAACTCTCAGGTAATGGGGTGGACTAGATCCTAGAGGGATTCTTGGCATAACACCTACATAGATGCTAGGTACATTTAGGTACATCTAGTTAGGGAGGCATCGTAGGAGTACGAACTTTTTATCATGTGTTTTATGTACTTGTATATATTCATGATTTCTGCAAGATGGTAGAACTATACCATCCCTTTACTTTCGTAGTATTGCTAATCATATATCTCTGCTACTGTCTAATGGTTGTTGCAGCTCATATATTCTACACTAGAATAACAACTGTTCAATAAATACTTATTGAAACGCCCAGCCTGTTTATTCTGTGTATCTCTCTGAGACAAACTAAGTGAGCACGAGTGACTGAGCGAAAGGTAGTATATTGTTTCCACGATCCTGTGTGATCAGGGTTGTCATGTTCTAAGGTTGCCAAGAACTATTCTCTCCCCGATAAGAGGAGACTCTAGTGGCACTGTGAGCTAGCTAATACAGACAGGCTAACGTATCCGGTGGGGGTGCACGGAATCAGTCCTCCACCAGATCCACAGTTTATGTTATCCAAATTCCAAACGCGCAGATCCTGTATAGGTAATATAGGAACTACACGACAAGAGGAAGAAAGAAAAAAAAAGGTTTTTTCCAGATAAATCCCTGAGCGGAGACTTTTACTAATTCATTTTAACAAACTGGTAGTTACTCATTTCCAAATGCTGATGTCACTTTACCAGAGGAAATCTCCTTCTGCCATAGGCTGGTGCTGAGACATGTTAAGTCTAACTGAGAAATGTTGCAGACAGATGTTCTATGTTTTGTCAAATAAGTTTTACGACATTTAACATTTTAATTGTCATTTGGCCAGACTCTTGGTGATTGTGTGAAGTTACTACATAACATTTAATCCAAGTTTGGAGCACTATCAGAACCCAGCAGTTTAGAGGTTGGACGTCTGTTGACTTCTTTCTGACAAACGTTCTCAACTGCAGCATCGCTTTTGTAATCTGAAGCATAACTGATTCCGATCTCTGGGAACCCCTGTAAAAACTTTACAGCATGGCCCTATTCTTTGACTTCTCTTCCCTAGTCCTAGACAGTGCTTCTGCTTTATGCAGCTTTTTCAAAACTCCCCAACCAAGAGGACTTACACTTCTGATTTAGAAGTGTTCCAGGCTTCAATTAACTAATTTTGTTTACTGTTTTGCTGCTGCTTTAGTGTAATTCCCCACTGTGCAGAATTTCCTTTGAGGCTTGTTTTTTCTTCACTGATGTTTACATTTCTATTTAGTTTTCAGATTTGAACGCTGAAAAAATGAAGCAGATATACGGAGAATTTTGCAGCCACCACAAAGAAGCAGTGAATATCTTCAAGGAGCTGCAGCAAAATAAAAAGTTCCAAAATTTTATCAGAGTGAGTCTTTTTGGTAATATAGATAAATTCACTAGGCAACAGTAGGCCCACTGATAGAAGCAAAATCAAAAATAATCAAAATATTTACATATGTGTTAATGGTAAATAGAATTTTCTTGTTATATTTATAAAAAAAACTAACAGATGATCAGTTCAGCAGTCTAGACACTCAATTAAGAGACAATATCAGGTATTTAAAAAAAAAAAGTTTCTATAAACTATGTTTGTGTCAACATAGAATCTCAGGGATTACATTTAAATGCTTTGGTGTGCCGGGACTATTCCCTCGCCCATGTTTCCAGTGTACAGCGGTAGGAGGTGACTTCCTCCATATGGTCTGGGGTTGCCTGATCATAGCACGGAAAAGGGTCTCCAACCTTTTCTGTACTGAGAGCTACTTATGTTTAATGAAGGAGAGAAGTTGGCCTAACGGCTAGGGCATCCGACCTCGAACCTGTGGAACTGGGTTCGAGTCTCGGCAATGGCACTGAACATACTGTGATTCTGGGCAAATCACATAATCTCCCCGTGCCTAACAAAAATGAATGTGTGTCCTAATGTAACGTAACTGGTGCTATGTAAAGCGCTCTGATACCCGATTCGGGTCAAGTTTGCGCTATATAAAACTCTGCAAAAAAAAAAATGAAACACATTGAAAGCTACTAATATTATTAGTGTTGTATAATCTCCATTTATTATATTTATATTAATTCAACCAAGCAAAAGCTTTCTAATTTAATAAGCTGGGCTGCACACAGGTGAGCTACTCAGAGGTAGCTGGAGAGCTACAGTAGCTCACGAGCTACTGGTTGGAGACCCTTTAGATGAATACTGGACGCATAAACTTACTACCCCTTCTGTATTTAGTGTTATTTGCTTACTGGATATGGTTTTTCCATGTGATTGCACTGCTTTTGTTATGTTTTATTCAAAATACAATAACTTTTGGATATAAAACAAATCTCATCTATGCTATGCCTTTTTGTACTGAAACTAATGCAAATGTATATTTTTTAGCTGCGGAACAGTAATCTGCTAGCTCGTCGTCGAGGAATCCCAGAATGCATTCTTCTAGTCACACAGCGCATCACTAAATACCCTGTTCTGGTGGAGAGGATACTGAGGTACACAAAAGGTAAGCTGCTGTGGATCATTTAACAAGTGACCGCTTTGGACAGCAGTGAAGTCCACTCTAAGATATTGTACAGCTGCCACCATATATGTACTACATATATGATTCTGCACCAGAGTAGATTTTATTTTGAAAAGTTGTAGCTTTATGGACGTGCTCTTAATTTTACTCCGAGGGGGTAGGTTTCTTTCTCTTCCGGTTGGGCACAAAATCAATTAGTTGGATATGACATATACTTTTCCTTACATAAATAAAATTAATAATTCCACACAGTACAATTAGACTTTTAAAAGGTTTTCTCTTTCTTATGTGGCATATTGCTTTGACTACTCCGTAAATGAAAGCAAATCTAGAATTTTGTTTTCAAATGCAAGAGTCTTTGATTGTGACATCAGTACACCACAATGCAAAACTCGTATAACACTTTATCTGTCATTGCTATCTGAGGTACCAGTGTGCGTATCACTGAATATAAATAGGCAGTATAGCATCAAAGTGATATCCTTGCTTGGATCATCCACAATGTCCCAAATCCATGCATTTTCTAATGGAGGATTGATATGTCCAGGGCAGTGATCCTTCAGCCACTCATCCATCAAGCATCTCTGCTTATCCATCAAACATCTCTGCCTAACCAGTGGTGTTTTGAGTGATCATTTCATGTCAGCATCTGTGGATTTCGAACAGTGTTAATTCCTTCCACATTAAAGCGAATATAAGAAAGCTTTCAATTTAACATAAATATTTTTATTGGCAATGTACTGTGGTTCATTTATATTGAATCAATCTGTGACCTTATGCAGTACAAAATTAAAAGCTATACATATAATAAGTGTGAGGTACAGAACAAGAAAACCTCATAAAGATTGCCAATTTAATGGCAGGCAGCATTCCTGGTATGGAAGCTGATGATAATCAGCATTATGTTAGCCAGTCCCATCAACTGTACTAGTACTTCAACTTTTGTTCTAGTCATTCACAGCCATGTTAGGACCAAGTTTTACTCTTTTGCACCAAAGTTCTTACTTCACGATAGAGAGGCAATATTGGTGTAATTGTGAGCCAAATTATCACTTTAATTTCATTGCACACAATGTTAGTCCTTCCTTGTGATCTGTCTACTGATATTCACTGGAGAAATTTGATATTGACGTAAAGAGCAACTGGCGCTCACTGCATACCTTAAAAGGTACACTGAAGATAATTACACTTGGCCCTCGCTTAGAACTTCCTGTTTGCCATGTCTGTGGTGGCCAGTCACTCAGTCATCAAAGGCAGGGAGGAAGAGTAGGCGTTAGTGTACTAGAGCTCATCTTATCCTTTTCCTCACCACATCCCTTTATCACTTAAACGCAGATCTACACATTACTCCATAAGCAACATGACCACATGTGGTCAGTGATTCCAACATGGAGCTGAAAAATGTTCTGTAAAACTGTCATCCTATTTCTACAGACAGAAGAAATACCCTCCATTTTAAACCTACACAGTGGAGTCAGTTGCAGCTGTCGTCAAAATTCACCTTTTCCTTACATTTTCTTCAGTCAGACCTCCATCCTCCTCTCCACTTGAGCAGTTGCACTTACAACAAGCATTGGCATGGTCAATAGGTCTGGCTTGCATTTTGAGTTAAAAGCTATGCCTATTGGCGTGCACGGAACAGCCCACACAGCTGCAGATATCCATAAACACAGCCAAATAAACATATGTACACTAAACCGAAATACATTTAAGATTACATGCACCAAACCAAGAAACACAAAACAACACATGCCTTCGAGCACTTCATAGATATAAGACCCCCCAAGATCGGGGGGCATATGTACAAAATCATTTTTGAGGTCGGAAACGGCCCGATTCACAGAATCGGGCCGTTACCGACTCTATAAATTCTTTTCCATTTGCACAGAGCACAAATTGCGATTCGACAACATGTTACCTAATCGCAGTTTGTGTTTAGTGATTCGGTATTTGGAAAGGGCGTGTTTAGGGTGCCCCTTCCAAATACCGAATTGCTGTGCTATGTGTGAATGTTTTGCAACTGAATTACAGTTGCAAAACATTCATTTTTTACTGGCGCCTCAAGGGTGATGGAAACCATTTGCAAATGGGAAGGATTTCCTGCATGACCCATTCCCCTTTGTGAATGTTGAAACAAATTTTTAAGAGCAGGCAGTGGTCCAAAAGTTTCATTTTATTTTTTGAAACACATCCCATTTTCCTTTCAGGAGGCTGCATTGACAAAACCCCAAAAAGATTGCTTTATTAAAAAGCAAAACCAGACATGGTGGTCTGCATATCCCCACAAGCCACCTACCCTGTGATGGCTGTAATTCCTAAAGGGTTGGAAATTGCAACCTACCTCATTAATACTCATGAGGTAGGTCTATTGCAACCCTATTAGGAATCGGTAAATGAAACGGATTGTGTTTCATACATTATGAATAGCAATTTCCTAATTGTGATTCATAGAAAATCGGAATTAGGTAATCGCTATTCCTAAAATCTGTACATATGACTCCAAATGTATTAGTATTGCATATTATCAATAAATGCTTCAGTGGAAGTAATGAAATCCCGATGAGAAATAGCTACAGGCATTTCCTCAATTCTTAAACGGCTGCTTCTGCAACCCAGGATCGTAGGATGTATGTAAAGATTTAATGACCAGATATTGCTGCATTTTCCAGTAAAAGAGTGCTTGACAACAGCTGAAATTGAACCCTTCACCTTCAGACTGAAAGTCAAAGACTATGGCCTGATAGGCGCAGAGTGACTTACCTTATGTCATATCCGTAGTCTTCTTTCAAAATGTTCAGCCAGCCCCTTCATTGTAGGTAGAAGTGGCAATAGGCACATGTGTACTGGACAGGATGAACTAACTGAGATGGTTAGTCAATCCTAGAGGCTAACACAAAACCGATTGTTTGCAAATTCACTATAGAGGAAGGCTGCTTACTGATACCAAGTAATGTACAAAAGTTGCCAATCCATAGGTGTGTAGGTCCCAAGGTGCTAATAGAAAGAACCAGGTCTTCAGCTTCTTGCGGAACCCAAAAGGTGAGGAGGAGACTCTGATGTGTCGAGGGAGGTCATTCTATGTCTTGGGTACAATGTAGAAGAATGAGCGACCTCCAGTTTTGCTTTTGGGGATGCGGGGAATGTATATGACTGAGAGTGAGGGAGAGCATAGGTGTCGGTGGGTTGGTGAAGTGTATGCGGCTGTTCAGGTATTCTGGTCCTGTGTTGTGCAGGGCTTTGTATGTGTGCATGAGAAGTTTGAATTGGCTGCACTTGTGAATGGGGAGCCATTGAAGCTTCTTGAGATGTGGTGTGATGTGGGTGCAGCGTGGGATGTTCAATATGAGTCTTGCAGCGATGTTCTGGATGGTCCGGAATCTCTGTAGGAGTTGTTTGGAGATTCTGGCGTAGAGTGTTGCCATAGTCCAGCATGCTGGTGATGAGTGCGTATGTGATGAACCGTCTGGTGTTCTGAGGCTAGGGGTGAGCAGAATGTTCCGTTCCGCATGTGAATTTGGCAGACTTTTGGCCAATTTAGTATTACTCTTTAACTCGGAGTTCTGGCCAGATTCCGCCAACCGCCGCTTAGTGGAATTTGTCGACCGCAAGGCTCCAGAATATGCGAGCGAGATTTGGCGCCCCCGAGCGCGATTTTCCAACTCGTGTGGTCATCGGCATTCACGAGCATTGGCTGTCAGAGGGCCACTGTTTGAGTAGATCTGCTGTCGCTCTAGTAGATTTTCTACTCGAGCAGCAGCAAAATCAACACATATGGGCGTTTGCTCTTGCACAAAGCATGGTGCTGTTCGCGCTGATTTTCAGCGCTGCTTGCGCTAAATTGTAGCACGAGCAGTGTGACCTACATGTTTTCCACCCGTTGGTGGAATCTTGTGGAATCTCGCTTAGTTTTTCTGTAGGTCCACGGAATTCCGCGGAGTGAAACTGCGCGAGTTCCGCCCATCCCTATCTGAAGAAACCATTTGAAGATCTCTGGTGTCATGCGTAGGATGTGGAAGCTGGAGGTGCACACTGCATTGATTAGAGCTGTCATGTTGAGCTTGTTGCCTAGAATGATCCCAAGATTTCTTGCATGTTCTGTGGGTTTGGGTGTTGGTCCTAGCTCTGACAGCCACCAGATGGAGGCCCATGGGGAGGTCTTGTTGGCGAAGACCAGTACTTACGTCATCTTGGGGTTGAGCTGCAGGCAGTTGGTTCACATCCAGTCTGCTACCATGGTCATGCAGTTGGTGAAGTTTGTACATGCGGTGGTTGTCTTGTCCGTCAGGGAGAAGATGAGTTGGGTGTCATCGGCATAGGCGATGACGGTGATGTCTTGTCAACGGATGATGTTGGCGAGCGGTGTCATGTATATGTTGAAAAGGGTGAGGCTGAGGGAGGATCCCTGTGGGACTCTGCATATCAATTTCTTGGTCTGATGTGAAAGGTTGCAGGCTGATGCTTTGGGTTCTTCCCATGAGGAAGGAACAGATACATTTGAGAGCGGATCCTTTTTTGTCAGTCTTGTGGAGTCTTCAGATGAAGGTGTTATGGGAGACAGTGTCGAAGGCCGCAGAGAGGTCAAGCAGAATGAGGGCCATTGTTTCTCCTCGATCCAGGATGATTCGAATGTCGTCAGTGGCCACGATGAATGTTGTTTCTGTGCTGTGGTTCTTTCTGAATCCTGATTGAGTGTTGTCTAGAAGATGGTGAGGTTCGAGGTGGGCTGTGAGTTGCTTATTTATGGCCTTCTCAATCACTTTGGCTGGATAGGGTAACAGGGAGATGGGTCGGAAGATTCTCCGTTGATTCGTATTGGCTGTGGGCTTCTTGAAGAGAGCGTAGATTTCTTCAAGTTTCCATTCATCCAGGAAAGTGACGGACATGATGGATGTGTTGATGATGTGAGTCAGGGTGGTACTGATTGGTGATGTTCCCAGGCTGTTGATGTAATGGGGGCATGAGTCTGTTTAGGCCCCTAACTTGTTGGTCTTCATGTTTGCCACTGTATTGTTTCTTCTGAGGGTTGTACATTCGGTCAGGTGGCCGTCTTGGTTGGTGGTGGGTAGGTTAGCAATGTGTTTTATGGGGTTAGGTTGGTGTGTGAAGTTGTTGTAGATGTGTGCAATTTTGCTGTGGAAAAAGTTGGATAGGTTGTTGCACAGTTGTTGGGAGGCAGCAATGTTGTTGACAGTGGCTAAGGCCGAGGTGACATCCTTAACGATCAAGAAGATCTCCTTGCAACTGTTGGAGCTTCCTTCAATGCGGTCTACTAGTGCTTTTTTCTTGGTTCTCTTATTTGCTGGTGATAGCGCCCGAGTGTAGCCTTGTTGGTAGTTCTGTCTGTGGTGTTGTGGCTGTCTCTCCATTTCTTTTCTAGCTGTTTAAAGGGTTGTTTGGTGTTTCTGAGGTATACTGTGTACCAGCTGGCCTGTTTGTTTGATCTACTATGCTTGTTGGGTTTGATGGGTGCGAGGGAGTCTGCGCAGTTCTTGATCTAGTTGTTGAAGTTGTTGATGTTGTCTGTGGGGTTAGATTGATCCATGCCGAGTACACTGAGCCAGTGTGCTTCTGTGATTTTGCCCCATCTGCAGTTTGGAATGCTGAACCTGGTTGGGGTGTTGACTTGAGGTGTGTTGATTTAGAAGTGGATGATGGAATGGTTGGTCCATGTGAGCAGTGTGGTAAGGTTGTATTTGATGCTGTCGTTTGTGGGGAAGATAGGGTCCAGTGTGTGTCCTGTGATATGTGTTGGTTCTGGGATGAGCTGGGTGAATCCGATGTTGCTCAAGCTTTCAAGAAGTGCTGTGGAGCGGGGGTCATTTCAGTCTTCCATGTGAAAGTTGAGGTCACTGAGAAGAAGGTAGGCTCTGGAGTTGATGGTGAGCGGAGCGACGAAGTTGGTGATGAATCGGTAAAGGTGGCTCGTGGTCCGGGTGGTCGGCTGGTGAGGGCTTCATTCAGGGTAAAGTTTTCGGAGATTTGCAGCTTGAAGGGCAGGTGTTCCATGAATGGGGTGGTGTTCTCTGTGGATGTTGTGTATTTGATGAATTCCTTGTAGATTATAACAAATCCTCCTCCTTGCTTGTGAAAGCGATCTTTTTGAGTGATTTTGTAGCCCACTGAGATTGCTATGGCGATTGAGGTGTTGAGCCAGCTTTCTGTGATGAAGAGGATGTCGGGCTTGCTAAGTAATTGTGTGTTGAGATGCATGCATGTGAGTGAATGTTGACATGCGGGTTTGCTGTGGCGTATGTTGTTGGGATCTCTAAAAGTGGTGTGGTTAAAAAAGCATAACTAGAAATATTTTCATGGAGGCATGCCCTTTGTAATTAAGGATGTATTTTTGAGCATGTAAACTACAGCCCTGTGCTTCACGCAGTGTGCCACCTCACCAGTATTTGGGCGCCTTTCTGATAGTTTCTGTTATTGTGTCCAGACATACAACACAACCATGGACCAAAGTCTAAAAAAACTGCACATATTGCATTTGCCAATGTTCATGAGCAGCATCAAATTAATGAGTGACAACAATTGTTTAGTTGTGTCTAAATAGGATTAAAAATGTTTCAAATCTGGAAAAATTAACTGTGAATTAAACTTTACAAGACTGTGGAGGGGTAGTGGTCTTCACACTCTCTCAATCACTCTCATTATTCCCTTCACATCACTTTCCTCTGCAGTCTTCACTCTGTTAGACACTTATGTTCTTTTTCTCCCCACATTATTCTGAAATCCTCTCACTGCATACCTCACAGATCATCTCTTTCATCTTCATCACCTCTCCTTATACTCCTGCTTCCTTCCATCTTCACCACTTAACCAACTCACACAGAAACCACCCACTTACTTGTAAGCAATTCGTTTTCTTTTCCTTTGGCACTGTCAATATTTCAAAAGCTGTGTACCTCCTTCACATGGTTTTTCATGGAATGACAAGGACAGTTGGAACTTATCTGACAATCTCTCTGTGCACCAGGAGAGAGGCCAGGGATTGGATGTGCATCAGGTCTGAACACCTTAATAACTCACTAACAGACATGGTGCAAACTTAAACTTGCCTTCTGCCTGGGTTCCAGGGCTCCCAGTCATCTCCTGTCATACCAACCCACAACCTGAACTCAAACAAACATCTGGACACAGTGGAATGTAGCATAGCAACCAAAGTTGCTGTGCTGCATTGCTCTAGGGGGAAAGAGTATAGCAGGTCCATACATGCCACAAAATTGTGCTGCTACTCTCCTCCCCCCTTACTGGCGCACAAACAGGCTGCCTAGCCACGTGCACACCTTTGAACCGTAGTAGAAAGTGATTGTGTGATGTCTGCCATAGGATTTGTACTGGAAGGGCACATACATTGGATGTTTGCTGTACAATGAAGCACACATGCACTGTGAGAAATGTTAGGAGAAATATAAAAAATATACATTGTTCGTGCCTGCCTCAGAGAGGAGTTTTATTTTAGCGCAAAGCTTTGTCTACAAATTTTAGTAGATGGGGAGTTGCATCAAAAGCCATGGGCAGTAGCGTGCTCAACCCATAAATGACTCCTCGACACAAAATAGCATAAAGCTGTGAAAAGCGCTATTTGTGTTACTTTAAGGGCTGCTTTCGAGCGCAAAAAAAGGTTTGCACTTGGAAGTAAACACTCTGCTTTGCACTAGCTTGGGTGACTTTGTGGCGGCGCAAAGTGTTGATAAATCTCCCCCCTAGAGGTAACTCACTTCACAGAATGCACTATACAAGTCATATTTTGCAACTACAGAAACACAACATCTGCAAAAAGCAAATGCTCTTAGGGAATCCAAGATGAAGTACAACATATAAACAGGGACTGCTACGCTGTCATGGATTACATTAAAGATGTTTACAGTCATTGCTGAGAAATGGATACATGTTTGCTTGTAAAGTTAAGGGCATGAGTAGAGTGCCCAATAAACACCCATAGTAAGTTTTGAATTATTGCCAGGTCTGAGACCTGGCAGCACCCACTCCATTTAAAACCTTGTCCACAGTTACCTGTGCGTGACATCTCCCATTATCTGTGTTATATGGTAGGAGTTGGCCTTTATCATGAGGTAGCAGGAGCATTAGTGTTTATGTAACTAAAACAGCTGTGATCCTTAAAAGCGTTTTGAAATGTAGGGTTTCTAATATACATTCTGAATCAACATTATATCTACAAGGAAAGCCGCTTTTGATACTTAGCAATAGTTATTCCTAAAGATGTAGAAAACAGCTTTTGCCGGTACAGAGCTCATCTGCTGCAGCAGGTATCCCAGACCTGGTCTACATGTTTAACATCAGGTCCCAATCTCCTCTGAACAATGGGCAGCAGTCACACACTGCAGTGAACCCCTCCCACAGCGACAGTTGGAGTGAGGGCACCATGAGCACCCATCTAAGCAATAGAAGGCTTTCCCAAGGAAGATTGATTGATCCATAGCTTAAAGGACAAAATCCATGGAGAGCAACACTGTGATTCTACTACAATTCATGGATTATGCTTTGGCAAAGAAATGAAGATTGGGCTCAAACAGAATCACAGTGTAGGCCACCAAATGATTCTCTGTTAATCCAGATTTGAATAATACTTTATTAGACTTAGCAATTGCACAAAAGTGGTTCAGTCATACAGCATGTCAAGAGAGCAGAGAAAACTGGCACACGCTCCTTGCAGATACAGAGGAAATATATTGAGCACTTGAGTGTGACAAACATATTTTCAAAAGGGAAAAATCATTTTTACCTGGCTGTGGAGCTACAAAATGCATAATAATGATGTAATGTTGTGGAATTCCAAAATATGTGTTCCGTAATTCATATCATTCCTTGGACCAAGAACCACCCTCCAAAACAAGCACAAAGTCCATGTTATACTAAAGCTGAATAAAATACATCACATATGTCCTCAGAGGAAGAATGTGTCATAGACCCTGCTGAGAACGTTCTTGGCCTCCAAAATAGAAAGCCTCTGAAATTCTGAGCTCCTATTGAGGAAGCAGAAGGAGCCCTAAAATTGGAAGAGGCCGGAGTTAGGTTGAAGGTTGGCCAAATAACATGAAACACTACGCAATTCTTCCGGTGACAACTACAGTGCCCAGCATTACCTGCGGCAGGGGGCCACCCACTATCCGGTTTTCGCGCCGGGAGGCGCACAAAAGGGCCGCTGCACTCCCGCAGCGCGGACGCGCGTGTCCGGGCGAAGGGCGGGCCCGTCTGCGCCAGTCAGCTCCTGGCAGAGACTGGACTGGGCCAGGTCTGGTAAACCTGCAATATAACATGGGTAGCGAAAACTACCTCCTAACTCCGATGGGGGAAAGTAAAGGCAAAAATACCCAGGAATTGTGCCTCCATAATCTCCTATCTGACGACAGCTGTTGGGGCGATAAACGAGGAAATATATGTTGTCGAGGAGCAGCTGGGCTTAGGGGGAGGATCCAGATTGGATAAGGCGTCACATAGCCCAATTGCTGATTCACCTAGTGATGTTAATCCCATCCCCGAGTTTGTGGAGAGGGAGGAAATGACTGTTGCAGGGGCTTGTGTCATTCAGCATAAGGCATCGGTTTCCGGTTTAGCTACTGACGAAAAGGAGGGAGGAGCTACACCCATTGTTGGAACTGGGACCATACCAAAAAGGAAACGCAGAAAGGGCTCAAAACTGGGTATAAATACTGTTGATTCTGTGACTGGGGGGTACAGCGGATCGTTGGGCAGCGGTCCCCCAGGCAGTGAAGACTGGTTCAAAGCCCATCTTGCCCTCGCTGTGGATAAAACTGCTCAATTATATCTTGAGACTTTTTTGGGGGCATTTAAAGTGGACTTAATGAACAGTTTTAAGAATGTTTTGGACCCAATGTTGACTAAATTGTCCTCTATAGATGAGCATTTAAGTAACATAAGGTCCCTCAAAGAGAGTTTGCATGTTGATATTGCTACGAGCAAGGCTATGAGTAAGGCGTTCTTGAAGGCCCAAGTTGTTACATGCCCTTTAGAAGCAGAATTGCTTACTGGGGGTCAAAATCAGATCGCACATCTGGGGTGTTCTACATCAGATTTTAATAATTTAGCCATCAATAACAACAAACCATTCTCTGATGTCCATCACAGCCGCACAGGGTTTCATTCACAGCGTGCACAGCCAGCAACCATTGCCAATAAAGTGCAGCATAATCAGCCCTTAAGTGCACAAGAAAATAAATGCAGGCTTCATTTACCCCCAGAGGCTACTCCATTGTCAGCTGTGTTAGTAGGGGTCCCTTGTTTAAAAATCAACACGATTGAGTCCCCAGACGGTTTGATTCGCAAGCTTAAGTACTGGTGTTCAAGGATCCCCGACGGAGGGGCTAAAGTCGCATCACACATCATTATGGCCAGGCACGTGGGGTGGGTTGGACAGGGTGTGAAGTTAATTGAGGGAGATTGTGTTGTCATTAATTTTAACCAGATTAATGTAGCAAAACTATTGTTTAAAGAGCTTGGTACCCCTGGACCGGGCGAGATCAGAGCGCTTCCCCTGGGGTTTTTCTATCGCTCACCCACGAGTAACATAACTGAGAGTTTCACATCGCGGTGGGGTAATCCTTCAGAAGATTTAGAAAGGACACACATGGGGCAGAGTAGTATGTACCAGTCAAAGCAGGAACACACTTTTAAACAGACCCAAAATCAAGAACACATAAGTTTGCCAATATCTGGGACTGTTCCTGATTTGAGGCCCCAGGGGGATGTATTAGAATTGGCTAATAGATTTGCTCCACTGAGTCAGCTAGATGCCAACGACTGACTAACTAGTCACAACGATACACTGGTACAGATGTCCCCGAGTCAGCTCACCCCTTGCCCGAGTATTCTGATAACGGCAATGGAAAAGGGGACAGATATTTTGAACATTCTAAGCTGGAACTTAGCTGGTCTTAAAGCGAAGAGAGATGACCCCGAATGGATTGCTCCTTTGAGGGAATACGACATATTGGGCTTTCAGAAAACATGGGATTCTGAAAATAGTTTTTGGCTGGATGGGTATACAACCTATAAGGAGGCTGCCCAAACCTCGGCTGTTGGCCGTGCAAGGGGAGGTCTATTAACGATGATCTCGTTAAAAGTGAGGGGCAGTCACCGCAAATTGGACACAGGGTCCGATAACTGCCTAGAGGTTGAAGTTAGCCCCCTACATGCCCAGAAAATATTAGTTCTTAATTTTTATAACTCATTTCAGAAGGTATCTGTAAACGAACATTTATGCAGTCTTAATCGCTTTTTAGACCACTACAGGGAGAATCAAGTTAATCAGTTTTCAACCATTTTACTTGGCGATTTTAATATTCATCGGTGTTATAAAAAGTGTCAGGTCTTCGATGAACTGGGACCAGGGGGTAACTCAGAGATTCATTTTGAACATTCTCCTCATGGGGGATTTTTAGAGGATCTGATAGCTGATTTTGGGTTGGCCCTCCCAAATACATCAGAAGTTGGAGTGGGCATTCCTTCTTTTAAAGGCAGGGGCCTGTTTTCTACTATTGATTTTATATTTGTCAACACAACCCTGATTCCCATGGTCCTGGATTACACTGCGAGATGGTCCCCCTATAGTGACCACAATCCCATCTACATTAGTTTAAAAGGGTGTTTAAAAATCATAGAAGTAGCAGAATTAGGAACTAGGGCCTCCACAATTAAAATTAGGGACCAAGGCCGCAGATTGAAATGTGCCAAGGTGGTGCCAGATCTTTTTTTACATGACTTGTTAAACACCGTGGGGAATGAGATTGATTTCTGTCAAGATAGTTCACAGGGGGGCGCGGTGATTGCCGCAGCATTTGACAGGATATGTAAACAGTTAGCCAGTGCCCTCTCCTTACCTAATAAAAGTAGCACTTGTAAAGTAGAGAGGTGGTTCGATCATAAATGTACTTCTGCACACCAGAAATTATTACGTACCCTGAAACAGAAACCTCAGGATAGAAGTCTAATAGCTAGGGCAAGGACGGAGTATAATCAGGCCAGGCACACACGTAAACTGGAAATTAAACAAGAAGCCTGGGAGGACTTGTTGTCTGTTGACGTAATTAAGAATAGTACCAAATTTGGGGAAATTATAAACAGACCCTTTTTTTCCGGCCTTGAGAGCAATGTTGTTGAATGTAACATTCCAGAAGAACTTTGGTTTAATCATTTTAAACATATCTATGATAGCCAGCATGATCAGGTGAACATAGGGCCCTTGTGCTCAACCACTGAATATAGTCTGGGTTTTTCTGTGCAAGAAGTGGCCATAACCCAAATGACGGGCAACAAAGCCCCAGGCCCAGACGGGGTCCCAGTTGACCTTTTTAAATCAGATGTTTCTCTATGGGCTAAGTTATTGGCTAATGTCTTGAATGTGGCATGTCAACAGGGAATGCCCAAATCCTGGTCTACATCAATTATTGTCCAGGTTTTTAAAAAGGGAGACAGAGGGGATCCAGGGTGCTATAGGCCCATATCCCTGATTGATTTCACGGTCAAGGTGATGGGGAGGGTGGTGCTCAATAAGTTAACCGGATGGATTAACGAACGTGGTATATTGTCTGACATCCAATACGGTTTTAGGAAAGGCAGAAGCACCCTGGATCAGTGTCTTAACCTTTATCTTTTAATAGGAAAATACACTGTAGCCAAAAAAGGGACCCTCCACATTGCGTTCATGGATCTATCCTCGGCGTTTGACCGGGCAAATAGATCCAAGCTCTGGGACCTGTTATTAGCAATGGTTATGGACAAAAATATTGTGCATTTTTTATCTGACCTGCACAGGGATCTCTCGGCCACAGTAAGATTTGACCAAATGGGTAATTTGAGACAGAAGATAGATAAGAGGAGTCAGACAGGGATGTATCCTGGCTCCTCTGTTATTTACCCTTTACATCAATAATTTAGACTTGGTCTTGTGCGGTGCTGCCGAAGACATTCCCCGTGCGGGGGATCGATTGATCCCTGCCTTGCTTTATGCAGACGACTGCCGCGGGGCTCCAGCATCTGTTATCCTCGTTTGCTGATTTTATGGGCTCTTTGGATTTAAATGTTAATTTTTCCAAATCACATGCCATGAGCCTGGGAGAAAAGACTAGTAAAATCAAGATGTTTGGCTGTGACGGAAATGAAATAACCAGGGTCTCCTCATTCCCGTACCTTGGTGTTTTATTCAATAAGAGATGTTCCTGGGCCCCGCAGAGGAGGGCAAAAAGAATTGCCATGGCTCGTTCCTCAGGCTCGATACTTGACTTTGCCCGAAGGTTGGGCGCTAAACCAATGAAGGCAATGCTTAATTTATATAAATCTAAGTGTATAGCCATTGCCAATTACAGCTCCGATATCTGGGGGTTCATAAATTGTCCAGAGATTCAAACTGTGGAAAACAAATTTTTAAGAAGCCTGCTCTCAGTTCCCCATTCCACATCCTCGTATATAATTCATGAAGAACTGGGCATTGGCTATGTGACCGATGTAATCAAAATGTCCCCCTTTCTTAAATGGATTTCGATCTGGTGTAATCCAGAATTAGAGCTAAATCGTAAGATCATCAGAGATTGCATGACACTAGACAGGGCTAGTAGGATTCCATGGCTCAACTACGTGAAAAGTATTGCTAAGGAGTTAGGTCGCCCTGATGTCTTTGATAATCCAGAAAAATTATGCAATAAGGATGTGGGGTGGGGAAAGACGGCATTTTTGCGTTTTGCAACTGCAGAAAGAGAGGTCGCAGAGCTATCAAAGTTTACAGTTCGAACCCACCAGACTTTAAAAACTTCTAATATGATAGAGCCCTATCTGGACATAGTCACTAAACCCAGACATCGTTTTTTATTGACTAGACTGAGGTTCAACCTCTTACATTTCCTGTTGGCTGAGCTGACCTGGCCCCCTGTTCCTGCGACAGTTTTTCGAGGCAAGACACTATGCACTTCGTAATGTTCTGCGATCAATACCTGCAAATCCGGAAGCGTTTTATTTTCCCAATTTTAAAAGACAAAGGCTTCCTGCAGGTTAGACCGGCCCTAGTGTATCTGCAGATGCTGAACAGTCCTTGAGAAATCTTTAATATTGCCAGTTTTTTAGTCGCAGCAGTTAGAGCAAGAAGCAAAAGAAAGTAAATTTTTATGTGCTGGATCGATTATGTGTTTTCTTCTTGTTCCCTAAATATCAGACGTTTTAAGAATGTCCTATCTTTTTGTGCAATAGATTCCCCCTTTTTTAATGTGTATGTCGTACATTTTAACATGGAATTTTTAGCCCTGCATTTTATCATTGATGGTCTATGAATGTTATTCATTTGATCTTTTTGGAATATTGGGTATTTTTGTATGCTTTTATGATTTTGATTGATCGAATAAAGCAATTTTGACTGACTGACTGACTGACTGATGAAACACTACTGCGTCAGAAATATAGCCACCAGCTAAATATAAAAGGGAGTGCAGGGGCGAGAAGAATAACAAACAGAGTACTTAAGATCCAGCCAAAAGTTACACTCCAGTCTTTGAAGAAAACATGAAAACATAGAAAAGACTATCAGGACCTGAGTCTTTGGCCAAGAAAGAGTGACCTGCTTCAGGTCATTGTGCAAACCTTTAATATTTCATAATAGAATACTAAGGAAATGTAGCTGGAGGCTGCTTCAGAGGAGTCGTGCATGAGTTCCAATGGGGTACTTTTATACCACAAACAAGCATCAAGGTGTGAGACAGACCATGTTGTTTTCGCTGTGACGCATGGGAAGGACTCTAGTAGTGTTGGTTAGCGACTTCATGATACTGGTGCTTTACTGAAGAACAGTGATACTCAAACTACTTAACCGTCATGTCTTTTACACTTAGTCCCACTCTGCCTCATCACAGTACTGTATTACCTACCTCCCTAATTTCTGTGGTGTTAATGCTGTAATGGTTTCTCACTGGTGTCACAGATAGGACCACATGGGTGAGTATTCAGGTTTGAGTACCTTCACTTTAGGAGGAGGTATGGGAACTGCTAGCTCATTTATCTGCAGCCCGGACTTGGAGTCCTCCTTAAAAAGCAAGGACTGTCAAGGACTGTTAAGAAGGAAGAAATGGTAATGCATCGCTTAAAGGATCATTGCAAGCAGATCTCCTTGAAGCGCCGTAAGGCAATAGTGTGATATATTTATCTGTCCAAAAATCATCAAATATTGTAGCTTTCATTGCCAACAATTTTTGACACAAATTATGTTGTGAGCCAAAGCAGAAAGGCCTCATTGACTGGTATTTTTCACACCCCCAGAGATTACAGATTCCAGAAGTAGGGAAAATCCAGCCCATTGTGAGTTGGATCCTGACGGTCCATTAAGAAATGAGGAATTACCAGGGAATCAGTAATCCTGGGTCCAATTACCCTGGCAGTGGCTCATTACCCCCAGACTTTCAAACGCAGATTTCCACTGTTTTCTGCAGCAGAAATCCCTGTGTGAAAGTATAGCTATCCACAGTTTCCTGCACATCTCTTAATTTCGATGCGCCTGTTAACTGCTGTTACTGACCCCATCGGAATTAAGACGCCACTCGTAATGTGGGCCAAGGTGGCTTTGAAGCAAACTAGTCCGACTGTGGGACACTAGATTGTACGCATTTTAAAAACCTTTGTACACATTATTTGTTTTCAGCAAATTAACATGGTTGTTTCAGTTTCCTTCAGTTGATGTATTTTATTTTCTATTTTGATTCGCACAGAGGGGACGGAGGAGCACAAAGACCTCTGCAAAGCACTTGGATTGATAAAGAACATGATCGCTGCAGTTGATTTACGAGTCAATGAATTTGAAAAAGAACAAAAATTGGTGGAGATTTTGAACAAGATAGAGAATAAAACTTGCACTAAACTAAAAAATGGCAATATATTCAGAAAGCAGGATTTGACAAGCAAAGAAAGAATACTGGTACATGAGGGATTAGTGTACTGGAAAACTGCTACGGGACGCCTTAAAGGTACAGTAGTTTAACAAAAAATAACACTTTTATGACTCCTATCTTAACCTGTCTCAATGTCTGTAAAAGTGCCTTTTTATGTACAATTTGTTATTCTTTGGTATGGTGTTTACATAGAGATAAAATGCATGTAGAGCAGCACGTTTGAAGATTATAGCACCCTATCTCAAATAAGACTCCTTCTCCTTGAACTAAGGCTAGAATCCCTCTCATTTCACACTGTCCATTGATCTGCCCTCTTAGAAGCAGCTGTTTTAGGGTGTATGTATGTATGTGGTATTTCGATAGGGCGAACCTAGCCAAAGGAAGCCTAGACTTACCATTCTCTGACAATGAATTACAATGTTGTCCAGAACATAGACCTTCTCATAGCTTAGTATTTATTATCTGCCTGTAAGGTAATAGCTGATGGGTATCCTTAGGGACTTAAATGGTCATTTCATGGGGTAGCATCTAATGGTCATTATACAAGATATGATGAGCATTTTATACCACACTTACTAATGGCAAATAAAAATGACACCCTATCTGGTCGGCATCAGTCTGTAATTGACAAGGATTTGCAATTCTAGTGAGAAATATGCCTTGATGGACAAAGCGAGAGCCCGCCTTCCTCCTTAAATACCACCAATTTGTTTTGTAATGACTAAGTGAATTCTTTCTCACTTCGGTTATTGCAAACTATGTAACATTCCGCCCATTGCTGCCAACAGATAATCCTTCTGATCGTGGTGGTGTAAACACCACAAAACCTGAAGGGAGACCAGAAATGATCCCAGTGCCGGCAGAGAGGGGTAGGTTTTGACGGCGCAATTCCTGGAGCCCAATGGGCTTGACAATGTACTAGTCCAGATATCCTGCCGGCAACTGATAGATGAGATACTTTGGTTACCACTAGGTCGCTCTAAGATACTCGACTCACAGTGTTGAGACGTGGTAGGTAGTTTGCACACCAACCACTGAGTGTAGATAGTCCAACCACAAGGTCCTGATGAATTGCCACGGATCCTCCTGACCCAAAGGCATGAAACATGTTGACCCATAGAGTAGAGCATAGTTGAACTGTATCATTAAGTTCAGATAACTGCCACTCTTTTCACGTTTTTAATCAGGTGGATAGCCAGTCTGAATAAAAGTATCTTTGGACTATCCAACTTGTTTTAATCACTCCTTACCCATCTACACTTTAATAGGCCCCTTACTCCCACTGCACCACACGGCAAGGAACAAAAGATCTCCGCTAAAGAGCCCCTCTATGGGTGCCCGTCGCGTATTGCAGCGCCGACCCGACGAGGAGCAGGCCCATATGATGAAGCATGACACCTAGCTGGCTGGGTGTGTGAGGGTCCTAGTTCTGACAAGAGGAATTCCTTTCCTCCTAAAATTTCCAGAATAGCACACACTGGGGTGCTGACTGACACATATCTCTCTCCTTTGTCTCAATAGAGGAACTGCATACCCTTTTTTCCTACGACACATTGGGGCATGTATGCTGGACCTCTTTTCTCAAAAAAAGCCCTCCAGTCCCTCCTTGTTTAATAGACCAGAAATAAGATCACATTATTCGATGCAGTTGTATCTTGTTGGACTTGGTTATTGGCTCATTCAACACAATTTGGGATGTGTAGATATTTTGCTGGGCCTTTCCAAGTATGATATTTGATTATCTTAGCATTACTCTAATGCTTCTCTTGTTTGCATTTTTATGTTTTGTAGAGGGTTACATTCTTACTAGGGCAAAATCTTGCATAGAAGTGTTTTCATTGCTAGCATTCACTTTCATTTATTATTACCGGTAAACTTAATTACTCCTGGCACTGTTGTCCTCGTGCCATTCATTACGAGTGAGATTACTATCTCACCAGACAGAAGAAAAAAGAACAGAGGAATACTGGTATACACTGCCGCAACCCTTCCTACTAGGGAGGTACTTAAGTGGTACTTAACCAGGATTCTTCCTGAACTACCAAGCCCCCACCATATGAAGGCGGGCCATCCAGGAGGGAGGAGGGACGTAATGAATGGGACAAGGACAACAGGACCAGGAGTAATGGAGATTACCGGTAAATAATAGGACCTTACCCTCAGATCCCCCTTGTCCTCGTTCCATTTATTGCAAGTGAGAATACCCAAGCCATGCAACCCTGCATTCATAGGAAAGTAGAAACCACACAAGGACACACAAACAACAATTGCAGCACCTCATAGTGATTTATTTACACAGGCAATAGGGCAAGTTTCACGAAACAACTGCATGTAAAACCCCCAAACCATAAATTATCATCACACAAAACGTTTTGCAACCTGTAATGCTTAACAAAGGTAGCAGATGATGCCCATGTAGCTGCTCTTCAAATTTCAGAGATGGACACCCCTTTTAATTCCACCCAGGTAGCAGCTACCCCCCGAGTGGATCGTCCCTGAACCCCAGCAGGAGGAGGAGACGCAGACAAAGAGTATGCAAGAGAAATGAACTGCTTGATCTGCCTACTGATGGACAAAGGGGAAGCCTTGTCTCCCCGGGAAGAAGCACCAAAAAACACAAAAAGAGTCAGTTTTCCTTAGAGACTTGGTCCGATCCAAGTAGACTAACATAGCCCACTTCACGACCAAAAAAGACTACTGGCCCTCCATGGAAGAACTCGACTCAGCACATAAAAGCGGAAGAATCACTTTCTGATTCATGTGAAACTGTGCCACCACTTAGGCACAAAAGAGGAATCCACATGAAGAATAACCCGATCATCTAAAAACGTCAAAAAAGGTTCCCTGGCCATCAAGGCACCCAAATCTCCAATGCGCCTGGCAGAGTTTATGTTCAACAAAAACACCACCTTAAAAGTCACAAACTTCATGTTCACCAACTCCAAAGCTTCAAAAGGATCCAAAACCAGGGCTTTCAAAACCAAAGGTAAATCCCACAAAGAAAATAAAGGTTTAACCAAAGGACGAGAAGGAGAAAAGCTGCGCAACATCTGCGCCACGAAATTCTCCACGTCTACCAAATTCCCCCAAGGGGACCAAAAAGCTTTAATAGCAGCCCATTGGGCCTGCAGAGTAGAAACCGATAAACGCTTCTCAAAGTCTTCCCACAAAAACTGTAGGACCTCATTCAGATTACAGTCAAGCGCTGAAGAGGTCGACACCAACACTGAAAACTACCCCAATGCCTCTTGTAGGACTTTAAAGTAGAAGACTTGCGGGACTGCTGGATAGCAACCGCTAAATGCCTGGACAGACCCTTACTCTGTAATCCTAGCCTCTCAACTTCCAAACCAAGAGACGCAGCCTTTGTAGAGACAGGAAGGGAGATGACCTGAGAGGAGAGGGAGAACACAGGATCATCCATGGACCCTGAATTGCCAGAAACTTGAGCCTGGGGAACCAAGCGCTCCGGGGCCAAAATGGAAACACTATCACCACAATTCATGCTTCCCCCAACAGCCACGCCAAGAACTTGGGAATGAGGGGAATCAGAGGGAAACTATATAATTGTTGATCCGGCCACGGGAGGGTCAATGTGTCCACTCCCTAGGGCCCCTCCTGCTGACTGCGGGAACAAAATCTGGGAACTTGTGCATTGAACTGGGAAGCAAAGAGGTCCAGCAAAGGCACACCAAACCTCTCACACAGCTGAAGAAGGACCTCCCTTGTTAGAGACATTTCCTGGGAAGGGGGAAAGAACCGGTTAAGAGAGTCTGCCACCCCATTGTCCACACCCCTGATGTGAACCGCCACTAGAGACTGTAACTGAACCTCTCCCCACTGAAAAAGCAGGGAAGCATCAGCATTCAGGGAACTAGAATGGATTCCCTGATGATTTGGATAGGCAACCGAAACCTGGTTGTCTGATCGGACCACCAGATTGTGACCCACCAGAAGGAGTCTGAACCCCATTACAACTTGGTAAACACCATCAGTTCTCACCAATTGGAAGAGTGCTGGCTCTCCAGCAGAGTCCACTGAGTCTGCAGAGACCTGTTCCTCACTGTGGCCCCCAACCAACGGAACTGTTATCCATTGTGAGAACTAAGGGAGGGTCCAGTTGCAATGCCATGCTTTTGGAGAGAGAGTCCTGCTGAATCCACCAACCCAGAACCTTGACAACCTCTGCAGTTACTGGCACCATTTGATATCCCCCAACTTCGGGTCCCAAAACGAAGGAAGATAAACCCACAGAGGTCGAAGATGCAAACTGGTCCAAGGAACTGTAAACAAAGCTGCTGCCATGTGCCCCAGAAGTCTCAACCATTGACGCACCGGCAGGGAATGACAACACATTGCCCTCCAGGCCAGAGACCTCAAGAGGACAGCTGAGGGAGAAGGAAGGAACATCTTGTTGAGATTGGTATGGAACCTGGCCGCTATAAAAGATCTCTGGATGGAACCAACTGACATTTCCCTCGATTGAGCAAAAACCCATGAGCCTTGATCATCGAGCAGACTAAGGCCAGATTGTGAAGGAGCTACTGCTCTGAGGGTGCATGGAGGAGCCAATCGTCCAGGCATTAATACAGGTGAATGCCCAACAGATGAATCGATGCTACCAAAGGTGCCACCACCTTCATGAAGCCCCTGAGTGCTGATTTGAGGCCGAACGTAAGCACCCTGAACTGATAATGTGTCTCCCTGACACAAAATCTCAGATACTGCTGGAATTGAGGGTGAATCAGCACATGGTAGTATGCATCCTGAAGGTCCAAGGTGCACATCAGATGACCCTTGGTTACACACGGAATTACTCTGTGAAGTGTTTCCATTTTGAACGGTAGGGCCTGAACTTACTTGTTGAGAGTCTTTAGGTCCAATACAATCCTGAAACCTCCCGTGGACTTTGCAACACGAAAAATGATGGCATAGAAACCCTTGTCCCTCTCTATCCAAGGAACCTCCATAATAGCCTCCTTCTACTGAAGATAGGAGATACCCTGAGTCAGAGCCAACCTCTTTTCTTTCCACGATAGCCACGGAGTCAGACGGACTCCTTACTGATGAGGCAGTTCCACAAATTCGATCTTGTACCCCTCTCTCAGGATGTCTAGCACCCAGGTGTCTGAAGTAGATGCCTGCCAGGCCGGGAGAAAATGCTGGATCCTACCTTTGACCCTCCACCATATAGCCAGGACCGAGGTTTTGGGGGAGAATTTGCTTTCTTGTCACGACCTCTACAGGCCTGAAAACGCCCCAAGACTGCAGATATTGCCTCCGCGAGGGCTGATGGAGTGGAGATTAAGGTTTCACAGGCTGCTTCTCAGCAGAAGTATGTTTCAAGGAGGAAGATTGTTTCTTTTCTTTAAATAACTTGTGGAGCTTATCCTCCAGCTCCGCCCCAAACAGCTGATTACCCTGGAATGGTAACCTGAAAGCTGATGCTTTTTGGGCTGAATCAGTGCACCAGTTCTTCAATACGAGGTTCCGTCGGGCTACTACACAAGCCCCTACCACATAAGGAAACATTCGAAATGTACTCCACCTGATGTTCGATTTGCTCCAACAAACCTGAAAAATCAGATGCATCGTCCATAGACCTGTACAAGGACTTAATTTCTGAGTTCGGAGACTGTGCCACATATGTACCATATATCCCAGCCCGCAGAACCAGATGTGAGCTAGAATATACCTTCTGCAGGGAGGCATCAATCTTTTTGTCCACAGAATCTTTTATGACAGCATCCTCAGCCAAGGATGTTCTCCCCACCATAACTGGCCACAAAAGAATTAATAGGGATTGACTCTGTAAAATCCCTCTGCATATCTTGCAATGAATACAGTTTGGCCATGAATCTAGGGAGCATAATCTTGTCCGGGTCCTTCCACTCTCTTTTAAGGACCTCATTAATGTATGGATGCACAGGAACATCCAAGGGAGCAGAGCTCTGAAACTGACATTGGAGAGATCCTACTGATGTTTCCGGCATCTCATCATCCGGAAAACCAAAGTTAGAGTTCACATGTTTTATCAAGTCAGGCAGCATATCCCTCTCCCTGCTCAGCAGGCAGGGAGAGGCTCAACACTCTGACAAGGCAGCCGCTAAACACACGGAAATCCGATATAGAAGAAATATATGCGCGCCTCCCCATACGGCCCCCATGCTAAGTCGTGCCGTGTCCAACTGGAAGTCAGGCATTCCGACTTCCCCCACATGCAGCAAACGATCTCGAGCATCTCCCGAAAAGGCCAGCAGGCAGGGAGATGCGCCATCCAGCCTGCTGACACCCCTGCCCGGCTGATATGTCGGCCAGTGAAGATCTTCAGCAACTCCAGTCCAGCAGGAGCCACTCCAAATCCTTGTCCCTTCATTCTGTCGGCAGACAGAAAAAAGAAAAGGAGGAATGCTGGGTAACTACCACGTAAGTACCACCCAGTAGGAGGGGGTGGGGCAATGTATACCAGTATTCCTCTGTTCTTTTTTCTTCTGCCTGGTGAGATAGTAATCTCACTTGTAATGAATGGGACGGGGACAAGGGACCTGGGGGTAATGAAAAGGTCAGTTTTACTAAGAAAGTAAAATAAATGCTTGCTGGTTGTTTTCTTACGATCATATTATTTTTTTGCAGATGTTTAGGGAATGCTTGAACTGTCTGAAAATGAAGGAACTAATTCACAAGTCGTTTGGACAATTACAAGTACAAATTGGGCTTGTGCCAATGCTTTGTGCTTGAAATGCACACCTAATTTTGATTTTTGACATTAGTCACAAGTTGGAAGAGGTGTTAATTAGGGTGCGTGGCTTTGAATGAATATTTTCATCAATATTGGCTTATGTTGTGCATATTTCACTAACTCCTAACGTGGCATTAATTACATGAAGCAGAGGCCAGCCTTTAGTTCTTATGCAGGGCTCAGTGGCCTGCTCTTTCTAGACTTCTTCATGCATGCTCTTTCTCTTCTCTGCTGCACCTTCATCACTATTGAACCTGCATTACACTCTGATACTTACTGTATTCATATTCACTTATGGACAGTTGCATAGTATCTGTCCATGGGCAACTGCTACAAAACACCTAGAGCTCAAAATAGTAGGCCCGAACCCCTGATCCAGTAAGACTGGCCTACAGGATAAAATCACTGGGTGAGTGTGTATTGAATGGAAGCAAATTTTCCCAAAATAGTCGTCAGCAGTAGCAGTCTACCCCAATTCTTTTTTTTGGTTCTCATTCACCATCAGGTTTTGCTATACGTGATCAGGAGTACCTCAAGCTGTGTGGATCTTTTCTTATTGGAAGAGGGGCTCCCATGACACCCATTCCTACACTCTGGCATAATCATCGGACCTCAGATTTGGAATGATTTTACTCGCAATCCCAGATAGGCGGACCATAGCTCAATTGTCTTGTTGCTATTTGGCTGAGATATTGGAGGTCAATCTTATGCACCCTTTCTACTCATTTTTTCCAATTGAAAGAGGTTGGAGGATTAGGTTGCAACCAAACTGTGGTCCTCTTCATGGATTGGGCACATTTCTTTTGCCACGTTCATAAGACAAGATGCCAGCATGGAGCAGTCTGTACATTCTGCCAATAGCTGCAAACGCAAACATCTCTTACACTACTATGTCTGTTAACACACTTGTGAATTAGAGTCAGTAGATCAGTTGCAGGTGAGGTAAGGGATCTTTGTTAGAAACAATAATCAGACAGTTCTACTTGAGCATTCTCGTTATCTGGTAATTCAGTCAGGGCCTTTATAGGAAGAGGCTCTGATTTTCGGTAAAGTCCATGATATCCTTCACATTTTTATTAAGGGTGGGTGGAACTCATGGATGTTCACTCTGCGGCGTTACAGAAAAACTCTGTGAGATTCCACAGAATTCTGCCAATGTGCAGCAAAAATGCAGCTCACGCTGCAGTTTAGCATCAGTAGCACGAGCTGCGCTGAAAATCAGTGCAAACAGCACTCTGCGTTGCGCAAGAGCATGCGGACATTCGAGTTTATTTTGCTGCCGCTCGAGTAGAAAATCTACTTGAGCAGCACCATATCTACTTGATCGGCAGCACTCTGACCACGACCGCTCGCGAATGCCTGTCCCCGCCCATGTTAGAAAATCGCGCTAGGGCACACCAAATCTCGCTTGCGCTCGCATATTCTGGAACCTCGCAGGAGAGAATTTCCGCCACGCAGCGACTGGCAGAATTTGGCAAGGACTTTGCATTAAGAGTAATACGAAGTTGCCAAAATTCTGCCAATTCCGCGGGCAGAACGGAACATTTTACCCACCCCTAATTTATATAGCAAATTTAAACATTGGGCTTGGTGCAGGAGTTCACATTTGTTTTAATTTCTTCTCTGTATTGTGAGGTGTCCCCCAAAAGTCATGTGTTGTTGGGCAGAAATCATATTCCAAGTTCACTGCGACATTGTAGATGTTTTGTACTATCGTATGCACTGGTGGAGATCCTCTGCAGGTACCTTCTCAGACGGGGATGGGATCAACTCATTTGCACTGAGACACTGCCTATGCGAATAAGAGAATTCACTCGTCCTCTGGAGAGTGGTGCACTACTTAACATACACAATGGGCAGTGGTCCTCCACAGACAAATACTGATTGATGACCAGCCTAAGGATGATCGGAACGGGGTGTGGTGATAAGTGCGTTATGGGCTATCTGGGTGCAGTGGCTACACTGAGAAATGGCAGCAGTTCACCTGCAGGTGGGCTGCCTGATACACACCTTGACAAGCTTTACAGAGCACCAGAGTAGTCAAAGCACAGGGTTTTTAGTTGATGTATATTTTAGAGCAAACTGCATTGCATCAATTTCACAATGTGATTATCAAAGCTGAAGAGCCAACCAGATAGAGGGAAAAAACATAGTGCATGGGCCCTATTATAGCACAGGTGCAGGAACAACCTATTTTATCCACCTGTTGTGGGCTCTTGAGAGCTGCCCCCATTTTGCCACAGTCATTGTGAAAAAGAACAAAAGCAGAGCCAAGCCCAATGAGAAACATTGTCTCTCCCAGCACTGATGCCAGAGGACCTCCCAGGCAAGTTGGATATATTGTGACGAGACAGGCGAGCATGAAAGTCAATTTGTAAGTGTAACAGAAAACATTTAACCTATTAGTTTGCTAGAATGTCTAACGGTTTCTGAAATGTGGGTGATATATAGAGACTAGACATTCTCTTTATTTAGCACCACATAGATTGTTTTCTCCCCATGTCATGCCTGAGCCCTTATAGCCTGAAGCAGGCAGGTCATCCCCGCAGCCAGTGTGTTGGGTTCGTCTTAGTATTTTATTTAATGCATTGTGTAATAGCTGCTATTTTATGCTAGCAATTCAAGTATGGGGCAATCATTCGGTCACTGTAAACCATAGAGATCGACAACATTTTTAAAGTGCTAACACATATTAATTCTTGTACTTTCTATAGCGTCTTTTTTTTTATATTGACCAGCCATTAGTGTAATTCAAATATTATCTTTTTCAGATACCTCAGCTCTGCTTCTAAATGACATACTGCTATTTTTACAAGAAAAGGACCAAAAATGTATTTTTGCCGCAGTTGTGAGTATTGTACAATACGTAATTCAATACATAGTCTATATCAATTAATATTTGCTTGAGACACCACGGTTGAAAAGTAAACTATTTTTGCTGGAAGCCGCCGTGTTCCTTGCCTTCCTAATGTTAGGAGCTCACAGTAATATTTTAGTTCTTGTAATGTTGTGGAATGAAAAATTTTCCAGAGTCAAATGTTGGTCTCTGTGCTCTTTCAGTTTACTATCGGCTCTCTTGCTCTTCCCAGTAGAGCCGCTCAACTGCTATCACTTTCACCATAAACATATCTTATCATTAACTACTTACTTTTTCATTAATTAAATTCACTAACCATTATCACTCAGATGGAAGCACATAACTGCACCCAACCCCTCCTAACATCTATCCCCAGCACAACTTACCCATACTCATCATCGTCATATAACTTTATTCGATTTTGTATGAAATCACACAAGTGTACAGAATAAAAACAATCCGTCAAGAACATCCTTAACGTGAACCTCCATGTGCAATAATCAATAGTCCAGTACAGAAAAACTGGAAAGCTTTGATGGAATACAACTCCATTTGCAGAGGCCAAAGATACAACATAGGAAATTATCAATATTTTATCAAAACGGTATCAACAAAATATCGGGAGGGAAAAAGCAGCATTATATCCCAAAACAGAGCAATCATGCCAAAAGTGAGCTAGTAATTCGAGCTAAAAACACCAGCCAGGAACCAAGACACATAAAAACAGATTGTTGGTGTGGATAAAAGCTGTAGATATAGCAGAGCAGGTCTGACCTTTCTCCAATCTGTAGACAACAAAAGGGGCTTTAAAAATTTATGACGAGGAGTATTAAATCTGGGGCAATTAAGAATAATGTGCATTGTATCACAAATTGAAACCTTGTCACAGATACAAGGCATTAAATCAGCCGTTTAGAACCATACACCTTTTGTAAGCAACAGTTGATCAAATATGCCCTTTCTAAAATAAGTCAGTAAACGCTGATGGTGATTGGACATCTCTAGGAGGAGATATGGTTCTGCACTGTTTACTAACTTTACCATGATGTGGAGGCGAATTGAGTTTTTGGATAGGGCAGAAGCCTCCCTCTCGGCTGCCACACTGAGAGGAAAGCCTTCTTCAGCCATGCAATATATTCTTTTAGAATACCCTCGGGACAAAATAATATCTCTGGACTCCTCAGAGCAATAAATTCTTTCCTTAAATAGTGCAACCAGGGGATAATAGATTTGTTGTCCAAATTCAAACAGTCCAAAATAATTAATCTATTTAAACTGAGTTCCTTCTCAAGACAAACTGTGCGCCAAAATAAAAGAGAGCGAATGTGGATAAAATCTTCAATGTAACTCATGCCCAGTTCTGAGGGGGTACCTTGCCCCACACCCAATAGACCCCTCATAAATTTGTTTTCCCCCACCTGAATAGGGGCAATAGTGGTGTACCCCCATATCCAGCAGCCAAACATGGCTATAAGGGATACAGTTTGCTTTATAGACATCTAGCAATATCTGAATTGGCTTATGTCCCAATCAGCAAGAAAAGTCATTTAAACTAGAAATGGCCCTCTTGAGACACCCTGTGTTCTTTCTTATCAGAGGTTGCCAACTAAGACCGAAGTCCAATAAAATTCCTAGAGAGGTAAAATCATCCACCTTGGTTAAGACCTGTCCCTGTGCCAAAAAACATGAGGTTTTGGTATTCTTAGGACCCACCACCATAACATGAGATTTTTCTAAATTGGTGGACAGGTCCAAAATTTCCATGAAAACAATAAAAAGATCTAAGAGCCGCAGAAGGCTTCTGGCTGTACGTGCAATCAGGACTGCATCATCTGCATACAAGAGTGTGGGGAGCAAACTCCCCCCCACATTTGGAATGTTGAGATCTTTTTCAGAAAGCATGCCCTCCAAACGATTAATATACATTTTAAAAAGAAAGAGTGCCAGAATGCAGCCCTGACAGACTCCACGCTTTCAGTTAAAATGCTTGGTGCATTCCCCATTACTCCCGAATGTTACTGAGCCTGTAATACCATAATGGAGATATTTCAGAATGGCAACTAGAGTAGGCTGCACCCACATGGACCCCAGCTCTGCCCAGAGCTTATCTTTGTTAACCTTGTCAAAGGCAGAGCTGAGGTCCATGAAGGCAAGGTGTATCGATCCCCTTTTAGCCCTAGTATATTTGGTTATGAGATACAAATTAAGGTTCTGCTCCACTGTACCCCTACCAGGTCTAAACACATACTGGAGAGCAGACAAGATGTTATGCTCACCCGCCCAGCGGGTTAGTCTCTCCAGGATGACCCGACCAATAATTTTTACATCAACTAATGAGATTGGTCTGTAGCATGCCAAGTCTTTTCCGCCCGTTTCTTGAACACTGACAGTATCAGAGAGTGTCCCCATGCTCCTGGTAGGGAACTAGAAACAGTGGCATTTATGTGGAGAGTAAGGACGGGTGCCCATAAGTCCACAAACGGCTTAAATAAGTCTCTAGGTTCCCCAGTTGCACAGGGGCCTTGCCTGAGGGAAGGGGTAATATAGCATTTCTGACTTCGTTCCAATGTAACCTCAGCTGACCTCCCTCAGGTGTGAGCAGGGTGAGGGGCTCCGAGTCTTCTCCTTCATATGGCACAGAAAAATGGGTCACCCAGGCCTGGGCTGGCCCTTAGAAAACATGGTCTGCTGCCTGAGCTTCATGAAAAAAAGGGTGGTTTACAACACTCCAAAATTGGTACTATCCCTCATGGCACTAGCTGTCAGTAGATTCTCCCACAGTTCGTCCTTTAACTCGATCTTCCTGTCCCGCAGCTCCACTCTTTATAAGGCTTTATACTTTTTGACCTCACAGCTATCTCTGGGTACATTTTTTAATGCGGCTAAAAGCACCTTACGTTCCATGGTACAGTTCTTATCAAACCATGTACAAGGAACTTGAGACCCAGACATCCTTGGGATAGTGAGAGCAGAATTAATGTAGAAACCTATCCTATCAAAAGCCCTTAAGATACTATCCTGGGAGGCCCCTTCATCCAGGCAGGTCTGCAGTTCAGATTGACAAGAGGATGCCAGTTGAGCATTAAAAGCCTCAGGAATAACCTTAGCCCATCTCAATCTCCTACCTTGATCTGTCAGATTGGTTGAGGTGTTAACGAAAGAACAAGCATCCAATTGCTTCTTATCCCAGTGAAAGTTAGCAGAAAGGGGATTATGATTGCTCAGGATGTTCCAATCCACTGGGAAACCAATCAGGGAAACATATAAGCCGGCTGAAACATAAATAATAATATTTATAATATAATATAATATTATTTTATAATAATAAAAGACCCTGCACCAAGACCTTTAAAAGTCGGGATACCATTTCCTAAATTCAATGTTGTTATGCTCAAACGGGTAACCAGATTATAATCTAAGAACAAATTATTCAAAGAATCCCCCTGACCAGAGTGTTTAAAATGGACTTGATCAGCACCCGCCTGAACAGGGAGGGCATACAAGTAACAATCACTAAAAGGATGGAGATTGAAATCACCCATTATCATCAGTGCAATATATTGAGAAGGACGTGGGGTATAGAAAACCTTTAAAAACTTCCCAGGTACCACCAACTCATCATTGGGCTTTTCCCCATGAATAGCAGTATACACATTAATACATAAAATCCTCTCTTTGTTGTCAAAAGAGAGAAGAACCGCAAGAATGTGGGGGGAACTGGTTGTAACCACTTCCATTTTGCAGTTCAAGGAGAACTTTATAAATGTTACTAGGCCCCCCCTCTCACTCTTCCACTAGGCGATGGGGCTGCGTTAGTAGAGAAAGTTGCATACCGGTCTAGATATAAACTCCCTAATGTATCCCACGTCTCCTGGAGACTAATAATAACCATAAGAATTAAGCAACTTTGTCCAAGCAGGGTCACTAAATTTCCCTTTCACTCCTGCAATGTTCCAGCTTAATACATTAAGCTCTCCAAAAGATGTCAGTTTTATGGGGCCGTTGCTGTCAGTTATCGACCCCAGTCAGTCTTGGTCATTGAGTCCACTCAGCACACCATAATGATTGTGCATCGCTAAGTTTGATCCATATCATGGAATATGGTTACAGTATCAAGAAACCCACTGTCCCCCTGACAAGGGCCCCTCAGCCAGTCCATCCCCAAGGGCCTATAGAAGAAGCCCAGCGGGAGCACTGTAACTTTGCCAGGTATAGCTGGGGGGCGAGGGTCTGTAAATTATTCAAAATAAGTCCTGCCCTATACGCATTATTAAAGTTAACCACTATATAATCCCCTGCGTATGTTTTTAAAGCATTCCCAATCCACCCCACTCTTCGGACCATTATATTTTCCTCAAATAATGACTGTCTGATACTGATGGGAACCCTCTGTGCAAGCCAATGAACCACCTTATTTTTAAGTTGCTGAAAATGTTTCTGATCAGGATCTTCTAAGGGCGGCACATTGGCCAGAACTACAACATATGGAGTACAAGCTGTGGGGAGTTGCGTGGAAACAATGAAAGAGTCAGGATCCCGGGGAAACCCAGGTGAGGTTTGCTGGACTCTCTTTAGGCCCCCAGGCTCTATATATGAGCCCAGGGTATCTACAGCAGCCCTTACCCCTTTCACCTGGCTAATGCCCCTCTTTAAGCAGATTGAACCAGCAGAACTGAGGGTAAGAAACTATTAGAGTTAGCTATGGTATTCCCTTTGTTACTCACCCCCATGTCATGCCCAGCTGTCGGGGGAGCTTGAAACCCAGTAAGACCAGCTTTGCTGGAATAAATTTCAACCCATAGTCAGTACACCACAACCACTGCTCAATGTACCTTCACCAGGGCGGACTAGTAACCAAGAGTAGCCCTGGCAAAAATGTTTTAACCAGTCCAAAATATCACAGAACGAATGAGTGGGAAGAGAATTCTACTTTTTCTCTTAGTCTCTTATGGCTCTCCACCCTCCTTTTCTCCCCCCCATCTCTTTCCATCCATGGGATCTTTGTCTCTCTCCTTTCCTCATCTCTCTCTCTTCTCCCTCTCTCTCTAGATAGTCTTTCTCCCTAGCCATCCACTTTCTTTCCCTCACGTCTCCCTATCTCTCTGCTTATGCACCCACTGTGTCTGCTGCAGTAAACCTCGGATGCTGGAGCGACTGACAGAGGTACCCGCAGCAGGCCGAGACCTTCAAAAAAAGCATCTAAAGCAGGGGTCTCCAACCTTTAGAGTAGCGAGAGCTACTTCTGATCCAAGAAAAACATATTGAGCTACTACCTTATATGCAATACTTGTGATGGCAGTACTCTCATGAGAGCTAAGCCTCAAAGACTTTGATTATCTGGCCAATTACCTTAAAGTCCATTGGTTGATGTCCAGAAACTGGCCCTACCTTAGTCACCAAGCTTAAGAGTATGTATATACAAACTTCATAGTGCTGTACCAGTAAACGTATCACTGCAGCCACCCCAATACTGGTAAGTTTATCTCAGAGTCAAAGATGAAACAGAAAGTATTCATTGAAGAAATTTGCTTAGGAAGTTCAGTATCTTTAGAGAGCAAAAGAAAGAAGAGGAAGAAAGAAAAATAAAGGAAGAAAGAAAAAGAGAAAAGGAAGAGAAAGAAGAAAAGAAAGATGAATATAGGAATAAGATGAGAAAGAAAGGAAAGAAAGAAAGAGGGAATCAAGGAGAAAAGGGAGATGGAAAAACAGGGTAAACAAGACAAGATGGAAGAAACAGAGGGGGGCTGAGAGGAGAGAGGCAAAGGAGAGGAATAATAGATGAAAGGTCAAGAAGTAATCATGAAAGGAGAGGATAATAGGAGAAGATAGAAGGAGAAAGGAAGGAAGGTGAGAAAAAAGAAATGAAGAAATAAAATGTAAGCAAAGCAAAAATGAAGGAAATAATAAATTGAAAGAAATTACAAGGGAGGGAAAAAAGCAGAGAAGAAACAAAGCAGAGAAGGGGGGAAAGAAAGAACAATCAACTCTCGCCACACTCTCCTTCATCATACTCTTTGTCTTTTTGACTAGGGGTTGGCGGAACAAGCTGAGTTTCACCCCACTGAATTCCGCAGAGTTACATAAAAAAACTCCACGAGGATTCCGCGGAGTTCCAGGAACAGACGGAATTCGCCAGAGGGCGCTGCTTCTTTCTGCTGCTCAAGTAGATTTCCTACTCTAGCGGCGCTTTCTCAACCAAATGGTTGTGACCTGCAGCGACCGCCCGCATTGAGAAATCTCACCGGGACACGTTCCAGCACCTGAAAATCGTGTTAGGGCACGCAGATTCTCCCTCGCCAACCTAATGTTGGCGAGCTGTGTGTGAGAAAAAACTTTGCCATGCGATGGTTGGCGAAGTTTTGCCAGAACTCTGTGTTTGAAGCGGAATGGACAACACTCCACGAACTCCGCCGGTGGAGCGGAATTTTTCACTCACCCCTATTTTTGACCCACTTTCAAGCTTCTGAGTTGTGTCACATTTTTTCGCAGGTGATTTTAGTTTTGCAGCTTACACCATGTTCCATTGTTCATTTCTAACTTTTTCTCAACACTGTCTTTCTGATTTCTCAGTTTTGCTGATGCATTTATAAAGGTTGTTATTTTCAGTTTCACATTATGCAGATTGCTAGGCTGTACTCTTGTCTCATTGTTCACAGTTTTCGGGTTTCTGTGACTTTTTGCTTCTATAATATTTTTTAGATTCGTGTTATTTGACTCTTTCCCCTATTTTCAGTTTCTCGTGTTTAGTTACACTTTTTTCAGAGTTAGATTGTTTTCACACGCTTCCTTGGCCGGATGGAACCTACAATCAGGCCTGGCAAGTGTTCGAACCGGCCCCACCCTACAGAAGGCTGCCACTACGTGCGACAAATGAGGCATGGTTGGGTCATGGCTTGTATCCTGCTCTGGAAACAGCCTCCCTAGCCTGCAGACTAGCAGGGAAATGCCAGTCAGTCTCACATGCACTCTCTACATTTGTTTAGTGTTTCCCATTCTTTCTCGTAGTGGATGGAATTGTGTCTGTCTCCAGCTTCATCTCCAGCCTGTACTTGCGCTGCTGCTGTTTCCCTCTGTGTTTGCGCAATGGTTGTGATCAGTTGCAGTCTCCCAGTCTGCCAATGTCATGTTGTCTTTTATAGTAGGAGCAGCTGTTGGCGAATAGAGACCTGACTCCTGGGAGGGGGAAGGAAAACTATCATCCAAGCAGTAAAAGGGGAAAACCCTGTCCAAAGAATAGTATAGGATTGCCTGCTCTGAACTCTTGGACATGGGGCAGTATAGCCCCAAAGGGTGTGGACAGTAAGAGAAATCCTGTACTCCATAGTGGGAAGGAGACTTCAAGGCGAAAGAAGCAAGCCACTCAGATAAGGCAGTGAAGCTCAGTCTATGATCTTCCAGTGCATATGGATCACGTTTTTCAAACACTGCCTTCACATAAATTAGAAATATGAAAGTAAGACTAGCTCTGTGACACAGCAGTTGATTGGGCACGGTGATAAACACCTTTTTATTCCGTTTTTGCATTTGATTATATTACTACCTTAAGTAGATTAGTGAGTCACTGTCTGCAAGGTTGTGCGAATACACCTATTTAGTCTGCTTTTCTAAAGCACAAACACCTCCATAAATTTGTTAGCTCAATTTACAATGTAGAAATCTACAATGTGGAGGATATGACAACGGAGTGTGTAGGGATAGGCAAAGGCCCGCGCCTCAGTGAAGCTTCAAAGGACACATCGACTGCAATGGCAGAGTAGAAGAGATATACATTTACGGCCTGTTTTCCAGGACAGCTGGGGTTATGGGACATCAAACCAGTGTGGATGAGACAGTGGGGCATTTGTACAAGGACTAAACGCCACCGTAGCGTCAATTTTTTGACATTACAGCAGCTTTTTTTTCAATCGCCATATTTACAAGTTGCCGCTAACTGGAATTAGTGGCACTTTTCCGGCGAAAACGCACATTTTTAAGATCGCCACTTCTGTTAGTGGGACTTAACGAAAATGAGATGCAAGGTAGGCGTTCCCGTGCAAAAACTGCAGCTAACCCCACTTTGCGATATTTACAAGGAATTCCTTGTATGAAAACCCAAAAAACTGCCTCTAACCCCAATTAGAGGCAGTTTTTTAAGACCAGAAAATAGCTGATCTTAAAAATGGTGCAAACACCTGGGGCCTCATTTCAGAAGGTTTTTGTGCTGGACAGCGCTGCAAGGAATCTTGCTGCGCTGCCATGCAACAAAACTACAGGGCAGGACTGCACACCATCAATAGGATAGGGCGCATTCCTGGGCCCCATTCATGAAAAGTGTTGCATCGCTGCGACAAAACAGCGTTACAACACTTTTCACTACGCCCTTTTTGCGACACCATGGATGCGCTGTATTCACTGTACGGCGCTCCATGTCGCAATTAATGACAGATATGTCTGGAATCCTGACGTATCTGTCAGCGCTAAAGTCACGAATTGCTGCAGTTGTGTCACAAGCATGACGCAACTCCAACAATGCATAGGGCTGGCCTATCCCTGCTGCACTCCGTCACCCTTACGCCTGCCATGAGGCATGCCTAAGGTACTGACGCAGTGGCGTCCTACAATTGTTGCAGTGAAATCTGATGGATTTCACTGCGCTACTCCTATGAGGCTTTGTTGTGTGGGAACGCCGAGCCTGCATACATTATACCTGATGCATGTATAATGTGGCACAGGGCTTCACATGGTCACGCATATGCCTAGATGCGTCACTTTGCAAATACGCCTCAACGTGGTGCAAGAATCACGCTGCAAGTACATCAAGAAAATGACGCACCAGCGGGGTGAAACTGTCCGAAGGGGCTCATGAATAAGCCCCCCTGTCTTTTTCCCCTATGTTGGCGCACAATGGCTGCCATGCGCCAACGCAGGCACCCTTGCTCCATGGTGCAAGGGTGACTGCGTTGCGTAGTTGATTGATGTTGTGGCTCCACATCTGCAGGTGGGGCTGGACTAGTGGAGGATGGGAGTGAACCAATGGCTTTCTTGTAGTGTTGTTTGCCTGGTCTTTTCTAGAGGGGTGCCAGGGTGTTGGCGCAGTTGGAGATCCATCGGTGGAGGTTGCGCGCTGCGGTGTTGGCATCTGTAAGCGTTGGTGGAGTGGTGGTGCTGAGGGAGTTGCCGGGAAGTTCTTCGGATCCAACTGCGACGGGGGGGGCAATGATGACGATGGTGTATGGTGGGCGTGGTGACAGCGTGATGTAAACAATGATGGTCGGTACAGGAGAGTCCTGTGGTGACGCTGTAGTTGAAGTTACCGCTGGTGGAGAAGACAGGCTTGAGCGTGTGTCAGGCTATGTGGGTTGGTGCGGTGACAAGCTGCTTGAGTCTGATGTTGGCGAGGTTCCCCAGGAGGGGGGTGGTGTTCTGGTCACTGGGGTTGTCCAGGTGGAACTTGAGGTCTCCAAGTAGGATGTAGTCCGTGGATGGGACAGCCTGGGGTGCGATGAGGTCTACAGTGGCATCGGTGATTGGGGGTTCATGGCCAGGGGGGCCTGTAGATGAGGGTGCCATGGAGGGTGGTGTTGGGGTTGGTCCGAATCTGGAAGTGGAGGTGTTCCATGGTCACTGTCGAGTCATTAGAGTTCGAGTCAGTTGGAGTGTGTCTTTTTTAGACAATGGTAATGTCTCCTCCTGGCCGCTCGGATTGGTCCGTGCGGGTGTATTTGTAGCCGTCATAGATGGTGATGGTGATGACGATGTCCGGTCCGGAGCAGAGGTTGGTCCAGGTTTCCGTAAAGAAGGCGATGTCTGAAGAGGTGGCGTTGAGGAGGTCCCAGATTTCTGTTGCATGTTTGTGGAGGGACCGCACGTTGAGGAGGATGCAGTTGAGCCGGTCAGCTACGCTGTTGGTCAGCCGGGCGGAAGGAGGCGCTGGTGTTCTGATGTGGCAGAAGGTGCGTTTGCAGTTTCGACAGGCGCAGGGTGCAAGAGAATTCTACAGTGTTGCTAGATGGCAGGCGGTGTGGCATCCAGGGTTGATGGTGAGGAGGGTGCTGGCGTCATAGCGGTGTAGTGTCCGAGAGGAAGGGTCCTTTGGTGCTCGGCGCGGTTCAGGGGCAGACGGACGGACGCAGATTGGCTTGCCTTTGGGGCACCAGTGGTACGCCCGCTGCGCATGGCCACACAGCGGCGGCCATTATGTAGTGCTGCAGGGGGGACTGGACAGCTGGGAGGCAGGAAACACGGGAAAAGACACTCGAGGGGGCGGTGACGCGGGGGGGAGTGGGGGTTGTAAATATATATTTTTTAAATACTTATCTCGAGGCCGGGTCCCGCGTCTTCTGTGCTCCTGCTCTCCTGAGTCTGCTTCCAGGAACAGAAAGCAGGCAGCCAGGCTCCCTCCCCTAAGCCAATCACAACGCTGCAATGCGGCGTTGTGATTGTTCTTGTGCGCCGTGACAAGGCATTCAGCCAGGGGCTGGAGGGGTTGGCATGTTCTCCATGCAGGCTGAAATGCAGCCTGCATTGTGAAAAGGGATGTGCGCATGACTGCTTTGGGCGGCCTGAGAGGGCCAACTAAACAGTCATTGCACACTTGAGTGGGCATTCCACTCCACCCCTGCCCTGCTCCGTGAGTAGAGCAGCCCCACCCGCCCTCCCACCCGCAAAGGAAACATAGCATGAGTACATCAGAAAGTTATCATCATGTTATGTTTCCTCTTCTTGCACTGATTGAAAGCAGTGGGGCGACGCTCTTACCACCATATCGGATGAGCGGCCACTGGGGTGCGTCACCCACAGGTGCTAGGCCTGGCCCTGACTCGACCCCTGGGCCTCCTCCGATACGCGTCCCACCTTCTCCTCACCTGGACATTGACACCATGGCGCAATCCGCTGCACTCTCTCCAAATCTGTGACTCAGCTGGCAGGAGCCTCAGCCAGGTGGGATTTCACAAGCCTGGGTACAGCAGTCGCCTACAGGTCCGCTGGGAAACCTCCCAATGCAGGTGATGCAACAGGGCCCCCTTAGGCGTGAAGTTGCAGCGCTCCCGCCACACACGCAGCTCAGGGGCCTCACCCTCCACAGCATTCGGCCAGCGCAACATCCTCCGGCCTGTGATGCAGAGAGGTGCGGCCCACCATTGGTAATCTCCTCCGTGCACCCCGGTGTAGTGGTGGCGCGTGGTATGCGATGCAGACCTCTCTATGTTGGTGCGCAGGAGTGCCTCTACTGTTCACAGCTCCAAGAGGCACCAGGCGGTCTTCTCACACAGGTCAGCAATGTGTCTCCATGCGACCTGGCAGACTTCACCACCAGGTAAGGGTGATCGCCGACGCCTCAATGTCTACCGCCATGGCCCAGCAACTCCACAGCACCTCCGCATCCCACTCCGGGTCCCAGACTCAGGCTCAGCGAGGCCTCCGGGCCCCGGGGACTGTCTGCGCTTTCAAGGTTTTGGATGCCATGGTGTTGCAAGGAGTGCGCAATGATAAGTGATCACTGGTTTTGCCCAGCGATGCGCCTCTTTTCATGATTGTAGCCCTGAATTTCCTCTTCCCCTGGGACTCTGGCTGGTCATCCTAGCTGTTGGGGGGCTTGTTGATCTGTGCTGCACATGGCCCTGGCTGCTCCATTCTGCATTCCATTGGTTTTGTTTCTTATTTTACATTGGAGGTGGACTTATGGGCTTTTTTTGCCGCTAATGGACCTTTTGTCAGTTTTCGCCCTCTAACGCCAGAATTTGTATCTCCTCCACGCTAGTCATAGCGGCGGTTTTCACCGCGGCTATCTGAAACTATCGCCATGTAGGGACGTATTGTAAATACATCGCTAACAGGACGATAGTTTTTGGTGATAGGCCGTGTTAACTGCCGCTAACTAACGCTAACGCTAGTTAGCGGCAGTTCATGTGCATATACCCCAGTGTTTCTCTGCTATAAGGAGACCAAATGCAAATCTCTTTTTCTGAGAGCACCACCTTTTACCTCTTAAGAAGTGTGATATTTTGAAAAGCTTCAAACTGACCACTCACATAGCTGCCAAGGTTTCAGATTGCTATGTGTGACGTTTTCATAATTTTAGTGTAATTATGAATAACATTTTAACGTTTTACGAGTTCAGAGGTGATAAGTGATGTTTAATCTCGCACTTACAGGTGCCTTGACCCCCTCCCCCTGGCTGGTACACGCTCTCACAACTGCAGGCAGCAGCCCGGCCCCGCAGGCGGCGCCCGAGTCGGTTGAATAGTGAGCAGCAGCTCTTTCTGCTTCAGGGCGGCAGTAGGCCCACAAGGGCGAGTCAGCAGCTGCCAAGGCTGGCGGGGCCGGATGACCACGGAGAGGCCGATGCAGGCCGAAGTGCTGGGAGTGGCAGCGTGCTCGTCACCTCTGCTACCCCGGCCGGACCTCTTGTAACTATCATCTGCTCCTGCCTCTGCCGTGACTGTGGGCCGCTTCACCATCCAGTGACCGCCGAATCTGGGAGGCACCAACATAATGACTGCGGCCTGACGGGCCCAGCAAACTAAAACACATACCTGCCGGTCGCCCTCCACGCTCAGAGAGTTATGGCTACACCGGTTGCTGCAATCACATTGATACACCAGGTCTTGTGAACGCCGGCCCCAGTAGCAGTACTAATCATGAACGCTCTTTGCTGCAGCTAGCGCAGCAATCAGCCACCAGTGGCCGGCACCACACTCCTGACCTACCATTCACAATAGACTTTGCACCCTTGACACTACTGAAAGACACACTGCCAGAGCAGCACGCGGTCCATGCTGCCTGCTCATCAGCAGTGTTTGGCCAGGGCGGCCATTTCGGTCCCGCTTGTCTCTTCCTCTGCACCGGCGGTGGTGTCAAGGAGGCGCTACAAATGCGTGACCTTGCATTTTTGTGCAGTGATGCGGACCTCCGCACAAAAATGCGTTAGTATCACGCCTGATGCGTGGTACTTGGCAGGGGTGCACTCACTTTGCAGAGTTTTACCCATAAGTTACCTTTTTAAATATGGGCATGTTTGGGGGTGGATACTGAGCAAAGGGACATTCCCTCCCCTTTCGCTATGTTTACTATATCTAAACATGTTGGAGGTCAGAGCTTCAGAAGACCCCTGGAATCTTCTCATGTTGTAGAGAGCGTCAGCGTGCAAGTCTGTGGGGCGAAGTATCGGCAGACCGGCCAGAATACATATGCTGCACTCTCATTGTCGGGTTGCATGCCACCATTGGAGCCAAGATATGTGTGCATCTCAAGAGAATGTACATCGCTGGAAGTCTGAACACATCTGGAAGACAGCCAGACCACAAACGCATGTGGTGCAGAACCTGGAAGCAGAAGAGGACTGCTAGAACTGTGACTTTATAGGCGTAGGACAGTGTGTTTCTAAAGGAATGGAGAAGTGTGCGGTGGAAACATTACCTTGAAAATATATATCTTTGAAGTGACAGATCCAATTTATGTCGTTTTAATTTTATTTTAATCATAAATTGCTTTGTAATTTTAGTAAGTTGGTTTGCGAACATTGCTGAGTAATTTTTTATTCAAGTGTTATTTTAGCACAGTTTGCATCTTTAGAATGCCAGATATGAAGAAAGCCTACACTTTTCTGCTGCGTTTCTACAAGAAGGAGGATAAAATGAACTCAGAGAGACAGTACTTGCCTGATTAGGAGTTAGTTTATTGTGTTGTGACTGTCTGTTCCCTACTGTGGCATCTTAGCTTCTTACAAATGCCCTTCTCTCTACCTCGTTTATCTATCGACCCTTCTCTCTGGCTACCTCTCTTTTGTCTCTTTCTTCAACCCTCTACTGTTCCTTCTCTCTCATCTGTTTTTCTGACTCCTGTCAATCTCCTTATGTCACTGCACCTATCCTACCTACCCCTCTCAACCTCTCTCTCATTGTTTATTACTACTTTATATACTTACCCCATCTGTCTGACTTAACTGTCTCTACATTGCCTGTCTTTCTCTGTTCTCTGTTCCACTATAACCTGCCTGCATCTCTCTGCCAAGTACTTCACCTTTCTGGCTCCCTCGTCTCTCTTTACCTCAGCTCTTTCTTTCTCCGTCTTTGTATACATTGCCTCTCTCTCTTTCGGTGTACCTCACATTTTTCTACATCACCTCTCTACCCCACATCTCTCTCTGTACCACCTCACATTACCTACCTTTAAATTTACCTCACCTCTAAATCTCCCCCATCTTTGTCTACCACTGGTCCCTCTATGTTTCATCTGTCATTACCTTACTCCTTTCTCACTACCTCTACCACTTTTTCTTGACCATTACCGCCTCCTCTCTCTCTGTACCTCCTTCTCTATTTCAGCTCACCCCACCTACCTCAGTTCTCTTTCTGCTTCACTCTTTCTACATCTCCCAGCGTTATGTCTCTGTCTGTACCTCTCTCTCATCCTCAAATGACTTGTCCTCACCATTTCACTGTCACTGTAACAATCTCACTGCTCTTTCTTTACCTCACCTCTGTGTTCCTGCTTAACTTCTTTTTTCTTCACTCATCAATCATTCTAGCCTTCACCCCCTTCTCTGTACGTGCCTCAGTACTCTCTTTAACTGACATGTCTTTCAATTCTAATCTCATTTCTCATTTTGCAATTCTCTCTAGCTCACCTCTCTATCTTTCATTTAATTCCCCTGCCTGTCTCTACTTTTCTGAATATTTATGTCTTTCTAGCTTTCTGTCAACATATCTCACCCGTTGTAGTGCCCCATCCTCTCTACATTTCCTTATTCATATCCCTCAATTTCTTTGTTTCCGAAACCTTACCTATGTCTCTACCTTTCTTTACCTATAAATTTCTCTTACCACCTGTCTGCACATTTCTTTCTGTGTATCACACCTTTCTCTCATTACCTTAAATCTCTCTCTCTACCTCACCTTACTTCTCTATCTAATCTCTACCTCTACCTCCCTTCTACCTCTGCTTCGCCTCTTTTGCTCTCTACTTTTCTTTTTACCTTTCTGTATGGACGTATGTGGTATTTGTGTAGCACAGACCTAGCAAAAAGGCAGTGGAGCACTGTACATGGTCAAAAACAAGCCTAAAGTCAATGAGTAAGAGAATATGAAGCTACGTTGTGGATGGAAAACATCCTTTTTAACGAAGGCTTTACAACACAAAGCCTTAACTACGAAACTGGCACCATGACGGGGTCATTACTACGTCCGTCTTTACTCTGAATCGTTCACTACTAAGCAAGCCATCGCAACGCATGTCACTACAACAAAATGTATCGTTGTAGTTGATAACACTAGCCTTTACCACAAAATTTCTACATGGCTTCACTTTCTGAGCGTAGAAGCACTATAATGTTGTGCCTGAATCTAGCAGGCAGTGTACGCCATCAGAAGTCTGTTTATATTTCATGCAGAATATTTTATAATCCATATATTATATTTTATAATACCGATATTGAGACGCACCTGTGGTTTTTACATAATACTCAGGGCTAGATAGCTGTTAATACCCAGGGGGCATTAAAGTGCGTGGTGTCTTATCAGAAGTTGGGAAATCTGCTTTCTTTACAAACTTGTGAATATTCGCAGTTATGGCAGCGAGTATTGCCACAGCAGTGTGCCACTCTATTGAGGCGTAAAAAGACTGCTATAAGGACACTGCAGTTCGTTCAAGTTACGCCTTCTTCTCCAGGCAAGGACCTTGCCCTTCAGGCTCCTGCTAGGAAGTGAGTAAACGGGCAGGTCAGTTTGGTTGACAATGATGTGACGCAAGAAGATAATGTAACACGTCCACATATCCTTTACACCTCAATAGAGTGGCACACAACTGTGGCAATACTTGCTGCCATACCTGCGAATATTCACAAGTTTGTAAAGAAGGCCAATTTCCCAACCTCTGATAAGACACTGCGCTCTTTCCCGAATGTAGTTAAGTTGATTGGCATATCACCAAATTCCTCGCATGTAAAATGGTAAGAGAAAATGGTTTGTTTTGTACTTGCCTTTTGATTTTTTTTTCACAATTTTGCGTTGTAATGGTAATCGAAGTAAATGTATGCGTTAAAATGATGTTCGTTGTCTTTGTATTTGAAATGCTTACCTATGTGATGGCGTGATATTGGTTTTCGACATAGAATCATCCCGGTTGTTTCCCTTTTGTTGTAAAAGCCTTCCTTGTTAGGGCTTTCTTTGCTGCGTCATGCATCCATTGTGGACAATTAATAAATTGTGATATAGTGTTTTTTAAAGAGGTGAGTCTTCAACTGTTGCCTAAACTGGAGCAGCGTTGGGGCGGACCTGATGAATAAAGGGATGCTGTTCCCGATCCTGGTTGCATAGGTGGAAAAGGCATCTCTGGCCTTCTTCTTCTTTAGTGTCCTGCCACATTTCATTTAATTCTCGGCAGTATTCAAGGTCACTGTCTCACCAGGGAAATGTAGACATAAAAAGAGGAGAGGAGGAAGAAGGAGGTGGAAGAAAATTGAGAGGACAATTAAGAGATTACACCCAATGGGACTGTGAAAATGTTCGTAGCACTGCTTTGATTTTCCCTTTTGAAGTGAGTGTGGTGCTGCGCAGGGCCAGGGCCAACAGGAGGTAGTAACACAAAGCGCAGCACACCAGACTGTGTGTATGGGCAAAGACCCTGAGCGGTCTTACAATCCTTTATCTATACCCTCAGCCACACTTGGACTTGAGAATTGAGGCGCATTACATCAGGGTCAGGGGTTGGGGTATAGTGGCTGGGTGGCTCACTACATCCCTTCCCCACTTTACTCTGATTCCCAGGACTGCGTCCCACATACAAAGTCTTTCAGCCTCTGGCTCAGTTGGGGATTTGGGCGTAGGTTGTGGTGCTGGCTCCTGGGGATGCTGGTCGGTTCATTTTTACTTTCTTCACCCTGGCGGTTTACGGTTGGACTTTCACAAGAGACCTGGTCTGGTGATTGCTCATCTTCGGGTCGCTCGTTACTGGCCCGCCTCCTTCAGTTATGTCCAGTTCCTCTTGAGCCCCTTCGTCGTTCTGTTCATTTCCTGTGGAGGCATCCACCTTCTTAAACCAAGATATGTTCTTGGTCACTTTTTCCTCACCCCGGGGGGTGGTTACCATCATGCTTTCCACGATTGTTACCTTCCGTGCTCTGGGTTCGTAGGGTGTACGTAACTTCCACCCTGGTCGGCGGTCCCTCTGGAGCGCATAGTCTCCAGGTTCCAGCAGTGGCGGGCTCCCCGCTGCCTGCTTGCCTTTGTGTTGTTCTGTTCCCTCCTTGCTTGGGTGCCATCTGGATCATACTCAGGAGGGTAAAACTCTGGGTGGAACAGGATGGTGTCCCGTTGGTGCACTTTCAGCATGAGGTTCCATAGAGGGCACCTGGTTATGCAGTCTGGGATTCCTTGGTACTCCCACAGGAACCAATGTAGGCTATTTTTGAGGTGTGCTCCTTAATGGACAGCGATCCTCAGTGCCTTGTTTAAAGAGTGCATGAAGCGCTTGACATTGCCTTTGGCCTCTGGCCACTGTGGGGTGATTCGTCGGTGTCCTATGCCGAGGAGTTGCAGGAAGTTCTGGTATTCAAGTCCTTGAAACGACAGGCCGTTGTCTGCTGTGAACTCCTCCGGGGGCCGAACAGGGCTAGGACCTTCTCAAGTGCTGTGCTGTCGATGGGGAATGCTGTTTACTGAATCAGCTCCACTATAGGTTATTTGGAAAGGCTGTCCACTAGTACCATGATGGTGTGTCCATCAGGGAAGCTGCCAATGTCAAGGCTTACTTTTTTCCATGGGGCATCGCTTTGTTTTTCTGTGATTACCGGTGCCGGGCTTCTGGTCAATTGGCACGCTTCACATCGCTGCACTTAGTCATCAATGACTGCTCTTAACCCGGGGAACAACACCTTCTCTCTCAGGCGGCTCTTGGTCTTGGCGGCTCCTTGGTGCCCTCCATGGGCTAGCTCTGCCACTCGGGGCGTTAGCCCTGCAGGGATGACTATGCGTGCCCTTGTGGTACATGGCCGTCAGGGGTGGAACTCAGTTTATTCCTAACCTTCCAGAGTTGCATCAGCTGTTCTTTGTCTGGGCCTTTTCAGTGGTTAGCATCCTGCAGGAACGTGTTCCTGGCCCCTTTTTAGGTCTCGCTGAGCCAGCGTGCATGCGCTGCTCTGCGAGACTTTGGTAAGGGGCTTTTGAAAGTGCTCCGAAAGCGGCCACCAGCGTGCGGTTACGCGCACAAGCGCGCGACGTGCACAGCACTTTTTCTCGTCGCGCGCGCGCGTGCGCACAACTCGCGTCACCACTCGCGTTTTTTTAAAATTATTATTTCATTTTGCGGCCGCACGGCGTTACTTTTACGGCTGCGCGGCCAATGCTTGTTTATTTTGTCAGAGGATGTTACTTTCTGTCGTGTGTCTCTTGCTTCCCAGTATACTGAGCAGGAGGAGGTGCGACCAGCTCGGAGCTTAAGCTGCTCACCACATCGCTGCCTTCTTGTTGAGAGCCTGGCCATGCATTTGTTTACTGTATTTCATACGCTTCATCTTTATTAAAGCCAAACTGTAGAGCACTCTTGTTTCTGTCCTTTGCCTCGACGTTGGCTGCATTCATGGCATTCGCTCGCTTAGGTACTCTATCAATCGCGTTAGGTTTCACTTTCATTTGTCCAGCCCACTTCATGTCCTCGTCCATTTTCTTGGTAGTGGAATTAACTCTTCCCATCTCAACTACGTCTCCTGAAATAGAGTTTCCAGTGTATGTGGAGCTGTGCCAGGGGCTTATCAACATGAAACGTTTTCCAGCTTTTACCCTTCAGTTGTTTCAATTCCCCTCATCCTCCCAACGTTGCTTGCAGTTCTCTCCCACCCTCCCGTATTTGATTTCAATTCACCCCCACCATCCAGATGTTGCTTTAAATTCCCAAATGCTGCCCAAAAAGAACAAGCATTGGCATAGCCAATAGGTCTCGCCTTTGGGACCTTATAAGTGTTTAGTTAACCAGCACAATATCCTTGGTGCAACAACATCAACTGTTCCATAGCTCAACACGTATAAGGTCCCAAAGGCGAGACCGATTGGCTATGCCAATGCTTGTTGTAGAGTTGCTGTGACTTTCATGAGCACCGCATCTACTGTGGTCGCTTGTCTGATCTCCTGAAGACTCAATGTCCTTGGGCATGATTCAGTGCTCATGAGCCATATGTACTCTTCTGTTCATCCTGCATCATGTCTGGCCATGCAACCCTCTGATGATGGGTGACGGGAGAGGAAATCATCTGGGTTCGGGGAGCCCTGCCGGTACACAACCTTGAATTGGTATTGCTGGAGCTGTATCGTGCACCGCTCAATTCTGGGAGGGGAATGGGGCTCGGACCCTTGAAGAGCGGGACCAGCAGTTGGTGGTCAGTGACCACTCGGAATGGTCACCCAAAGAGGTAGAGGTGGAAGTGTCCACAGGCCCATTTGGGCATTTCTGGCTTTCGTTGAAGTGAGGTTTCTGCTCATGAAGGTGAGAGGTGCCCACCGTTTTAGTTCCACTTCCTGCATCAGCACTGCCCCAAGTTCTACCAGGCTGGCATCTACTATGAGTTCCGTCCTCTGCTTCGGGTCAAAGTAGTCCATCATTGACATGTTGAAGAGTGCAGACTTGATACTTTGGAACGAGTCGTCTTCTTTGGGGCCCCAGGTCCACCAAGCATCTGCCTTCATCATGGCCCTGAGAGGTTCCGCCATGGTTGCCAAGGTAGGAATGAAGCGACTGCAATACATAGCCATGCCAAGGAAGCTGCTGACTTTGGTGGCGTTGTGGGTACCTGTTGGATTGCCTGTGACTTCTGGGGGTTGACCTGGATGCCAAACGTGCAGACGCAGCCAAAGAATTCGATGCTCATCTCAAAGAAGGATAATTTTTCACAGTAAAGGGTGAGGACATTGTAGCACAGTCACTTCAGAGTGGCCCAGAACCGGTGGTGGTGTTCGTCTGCTGTCATGGAGTATATCAAGATGTCATTGATAACATTCATTGCCTCTTCGGGGCCAGAGAAAACCTCCTGAATGGCATTTTGGAACTCGGGATAGACTGGGGAACTGGCTTGTGAGTTAGTCAACCTTGAAGGCCTGAACATTCCAGTTGAAGGACACGAGACCTAGGTCCTCCGCCGTGTGACACCCGATGAAGGTTTTGGCGTCTCCCTCGATGAAGTGGAACTTAGCCGGGGTCTCTTTGTCATTGGACCGTACCGTTACATTCTTTGTCCTTTTTATCGGCAGGGGTGTCTGCCCTCCAGATGTATAGATCTTGCTTGTTGATGGCAAGAGTTTTGTCCTCGGGTGGAGCCGTCGGTATTGGTGGCAGCTCATCATGTTGGTGGATGCGCCCATGTCAGTGAGAGCCTTGATGATTATGCCCGCTACATCTACTTCTCAAGTGGGTTGGGGCCTCCTGTGTTTCTTGAGGTGCTCAGTGAACAAGTTGAGGAAGACATCTTCGTCTTCTGAAGGCATCTGTTCTTGGGGGCCGCTTGGTCACATGTGCCGTGGGGTTGGGCTGTGGTGTACGGGTCAGTCAATGAGAGTTGTCGAATGGCTTTTGCTACTGGTGCTCTTCCATGGTCCCTCGGCTCCGCGGGCCTCCGCTGCGCACCTTGGCAAAGTGGTTGAGCTTGCAGCAGTTGGAGCACTTTTTTCCTTGGGCTGGGCAGTTCTCCAGGGGGGTTGTTGGTCTCTTCCACAGCTCTTGTACCGTGCATTGTGCATGGGTGCCACCGGTTTGGGGTGGTGCACTTTTTCCTGGTGGACACTGCATCTATGGTTTCTGTCTTGACGATGGGCACTTTGCCGCTACTGTGGTCGTGGGTCAGAGCCGTGTCCATTTTGGTGGCTCGTGCTGCTGAGAGGTTATGTGCCAGGATGAGGATGTCGAGGTTGATGAGAGCGTTTTGGAGCGGTATCCTTGGATGATCTGTGTTTAGACTTCTTTTGGCTGGTCATCAGAGGCGGGCATGAAAGCTGTTAAATGACTCCCCTTCGCATTGGTATGCTTGGTGAAGCTTGAAGCGCTCAATGTCCAGGTCCGGGTTCAACTAAGGTTCAAAATGCGCATTCAGGGCCCTCACAGCAGCCTCTTAGTCATCATCTGCACCCATGCCAGGGAGGAGTTTGAAAAGTTTGTATACCTCCTCCCCCGCTTATTGAAGTAGGAGGGAATGTTTGACAGCACCATCGGTTTTGTGGGTTGCTCTGAAATAATTGTTCAGCCGGCCTAACCACGTCTTCCATCGGGGGGCTGCAGTGGCGGGATCAGCTAGCTCGCTGAAGGGTTGAAGCGTGCTGCAGAGGGGCTGCAGGTGGGGGTGGCGCTGAGGCACATGAGGCATTGGCATCATCCGCCATGGCTTGTGGATCGCTGGCACTGCGCTTGTGGAGCTGGAACGAGCTCCCGGTGAACATCAGACGCTTCCCGACCCTGCACACGTTCAGGAAGGACCTCAAGACCTGGCTTTTTGACTGATCCGTAGCTGCTTCCCTTCCCCCCCCCAGCGCCTTGAGACCCAGTCGGTCTTCACCCAGGGTCACCCTGGGCTGTCTAAAGGCTGCAGAGTAGCAGGCCAGTGTATGGTGTAGTGGCTCCCCGGCATGCAGATCTGTTTGGGCTATAGCCTCTGCTGCACGGTGTGCTGGAGAAATGGACAGCGGCCACCAGCGGGGCCAGGATTGGCCTTTGCAGGGCCTGTTGCTGAGGCCAGATGCCGGAAGGGGCCAAGCCAGAGAAGGGGTGAAGCACTGACACTGGCGCGTGGCCCACGGCCGGTGTGTGGGCGGGGCCGTGGAGAGCAGCCGGCAGTGTCAGGGCAGGAACAAAGGTGGCGGCATGCGCAAGAGGCCTCCCCGGCACCAATGTGGTGCAGCCCAGGGCCGGGCCGACAGAGCAACAGGAGGTGGTAACACAAAGCACAGCACACCAGACATAGTGTATGGGCGAATACCCCGAGCAGTCTTGCTCTCCTTTATTTATACCCTTGGCGACGCCCGGGCTTGACTGTTGAGGTGCATTACATCAAGGTCAGTGGTCATGGTATAGTGGCTGTGTGGCTTACTACAGTGAGGAGGTCGATTGTATTTATTAGTGATCATGAATATCCCACAATTAAAGCTACAATTTCAAGTGCTGTGACCCTATGTCTTGTTTTAGTACTATGCTTTTGTGCAAAAAACATCCACCAAGCCGCCCTTCCCAAGTCTTTCTGATAATGGGGGTGACAGGCTGGTTAGACTGAATTTGATGTGACATGTTGTTGCAAGACGAAAAGTCTAGACCCAAGGGCAAAAACATAGCTTTATCAAAGCTTGATCAACCTTCTTTGGTGCTGTTTTAGATGACGTTTTGGCTGTTTTTGTGTGGACCCATTTCTGAAAAAGTTACATGTATAATTCTAAATTATATAAAGCCTTCATAACAGTGTAGAAACACTGCTACTCAATGGAAAACACAAGTGGTAGAATCTGTAATTTACCAACAGCCCGAAGAGGGGATTCATTTTAAGTATTTACATTTGAAAGTTTTAGCCTAGCAGAAAACAAGTTGCATGGTCTGACGGAATTAATCTTTCTTTTTCTGATTCACTTTTAATGACATTGACAAATTGTAATGTATTAGTATTAACTCTGTAAAATGTTATGGTTTTAACTAACTAAAACAATTAACTAGGGGAGAGGAGTTAGCCTAACGGCTAGGGAGGTCGACCTCGAATCTGGGGAACTGCTTTCGAGTCTCGGCAATGACGCTGAACATCCTGTGATTCTGGGCAAATCACTTAATCTCCCCGTGCCTAACAAAAATGAATGTGTCCTCATGTAATGCAACTGGTGCTATGTAAAGCACTCTGATACCCGATACCTTCGGGTCAAGTTCGCGCTATATAAAATTCCGTAAAAAAAAAAAACTAAAAAAAGAACTAACTTGAACTTATACATTTATGCAAAGTTTACAGTGCATGCAGAATCTGGTCATCTTTATGCTGCAGTCACAGATGTCCCATATTTGGATAAGGAAATGTTCAGGGCACAAGTCCTAAAAAAAAGAAGTGGGGGGACTAACCAAGTTAGGCACCATGCAAGTGACATCATGGTGCATGCACTTGACATCACAGGAAGTGACATCACAGGAAGTGGCACCACAACCCATAACCTCACAGGAAGGGACATCACAAGAAGTGATATCAAATCATAACACCTCACACATATTATTTCATGAATATATTTGAGCCAATTACGAGATTTAACAAGTGAGATTTTACATCTGGGTTATGCCAAAAAAGTTACGAAACCCTGAGACAAAATCTGGGCCTCAATTTATAAAGAATTTTTTTTTAAACTCTGCCACAAAGAAATTAGCAGCAAGGAGAAATGTGGCAGTAAACCTGTTCTGCGTAATTGGTTGCAAAATATGCATTTTAAAATATCCTATGGGGTTAAGGCACCTGCTGCAGAGATCTTTGTGTACCCAGTAAATCTCAGAGAATAATAATAATGGTAAGATAACTCTGGAGGTTAACGCATTTACTGGAGAGATCTGAGGGGCATATTAGCAAGGGCACTATCGCCGCTTTAGCGGCACTTTTTGCCGCTAAAGCGGCGATATTTATATCGCCCTATCAGCAAACTGTCTCTAACAGCAGTTAGCGACAGTTTGCGGGCATTAGCGCCCGTTTTTTTACCGCTTTGCATGTCAGCGATATTTATCGCTAATGACATGCAAAGTGGGCGTTCCCGACGAACAAACCTGGGAAACACTCGCTAACAGGCCTATCGCCTATTAGCAAGGTGGCCATGGCCCCAGTTAGCGACGTGAAAAGTCGCGCTAACCGAGGTCATCGCCATTTATTTAACACCTGCAATTAGCAGGTGTTAGCCATACCTAACATGGGGGGGTGGATTATGCTGATACGACCACAGGGTCGTATCAGCAAGGTGTTCTCCCTTCTCCAAGCAACATCGCTGGTTTTTCAGCGATGTTGGCCCATTTCCCCGCTATCGCTGGAATATTTATCGCCACAGCGCTAATTGTTGCTAATACAGCGTTAGCGTGGCGATATATTCCAGCGATAGCCGGCGATAAAAAAAATCACGCTAAGCAGGGTTAGCGATGATTATCGCCTCTTCTTGCTAATATGCCCCTGTGTTTTATCTAGTCCCAGTTAAAGTAGCCTAGAGGGTTAATATATCTCCTGCAAGACACATCATGTAACATGCAGTTGACAGATTTTTATTTTATGTAGCTAATGTAAGCTGTGTAAATGCGTTACAGTTATTAACACAAAGATCCTTTTGTTAGTTCTAGTTCATAAATTGTAATCCTTCTAACATAGCAGTGAGCTATTTAGGACATGTGGCTTTTACGCCTTGTAACCCTCACTGTCTTATGTAACACATCCTGTACATTGATTTACACTCATATGATTTATTGTCAATGTATAATGTTTATGTATGATGTAAAGCGCTCTGACACCCTGCATTGGGATGAGTAGCTATAAATTAGTGGTATGTAAATTGTTATTTGTGTAAATACTGGGACAGACCAACACATCTGAGATTCTTACAGTGCATGCAATTCACATATATAGGGACTGAACAAAGTCAAAAGCTGCCTCTCAAGTACTTGTGAATTGATAAGCTGTATGCCTTTATTTATTCTCCATTGCATTTAGGTGTGAGCCTCCACATAGCTCCCAGTCAGGACACTCGAACAAAAGGAGGCCTGATGTCCGCTTAGCTTAGGCCTTTGTTTTGGGTCAGCTGGAATTTAAAATAAGAACCCCTGCTCCCTTCCCCGCCTGCACGCGGCTCCTCGGAAGGATAGCAGACAATTTGCAGGAGCTGCTGAAAGTGTCCTGGTGTCTGAAACTTACACCGGGACCAATTCAGCATATTTTAGTGGGGCCCAACTTCTTGGCAGGGTGGACGATGTCCACCCTGTGAAAATAGTGGGTGGACGCTGTCTACCCGCGTGCATCCACGATTTGTGCCCTAGACATGTTAGGTCTGTTTACAGTGGCTGTACCTCAGCTCAGGAACAAATCCCGCGAAGCTTTGTACTGTTGCATGGAGTTTACGTGCATCTGTTAACGTGTGCCCTCTAGTGGTAATTTACGGAATGGTTTGAGCGCAACAGAATCTCTTCACAATGAAATATACCACTCAGCCTTTATTCAATTTGCTAACCGCGTTCCTTTTATGACAAAAGATTGGTTTAACAGAAGCACACTTTGAAAATAAAATTAGGTTAATCTTTAATTCAGCGAATTAATTATTTTTCTAAAGCATGATAGCAATTAGTCTGAAATGTAGCTGCACGATATTTCATAATTAAAGCTTTCGAACGCTGCAGAGATGGACCTAGTGCAAATAATCTGATAGAAACAAAAATAAAAAGTACCTGGTAATAAAGTGGGTTCAGTTTTCGCGCTTTGTACTTGTAACTGCTTTACACCGCACAATATGTGACCATGAGGTGTACATTGCATACGACGTGCATGTCAATGATCTTAATGTCTCATGGGTCGTGAAAGGCCGCAAGACAGCGTGAATTTTCCCAGCTGTCCAGGGCTTTAAGTGGGCTGGGTCTCACCGGTGTTGTGAACCTGCAGTTTTTTAAAGGGGGGGCTCGAAACGGGTCTCTATCGGGCTCTGTTTTGTGCCCTGGCACAGGCAGTCCATTTTTTTCCGGACTGCAGTGACAGCAGGCACATCGATGTGCGCATGCTCACACTACTCACTTCTCACTGGTAGAGAAGTTACGACATGACGTCATGCCAAGTGAGCGTTGTAGGGGAAGGGAAATCTTTTAAAGAGAGTAATTTTCTCTCTGGGTTTCCCTTCTCTTTTTGAAACTCAGGAGCAGCAACATTGTCGTGGTGTCACCAGGGCTTTAAGTTGAAGCTTTTTTAATATTATTTACAAGCCATAGTTGCTGATTATTTATCTTATGCAACTAACAACCATTGACAAAGCCAATAGTCCTGACTTGTTGTAGGTATGATGTTACTTGTTGTATCATATATCTGAATGCATTGACAGAAACAGCAAAATCCAAGTCGGGGGGCACACTATGCTAAGCACAGATTTTTAGCTTACATGTTTTTAAGCCACGCCCTTAATTACATTGGCCACGCCCCTTTGAGAGACTCCCCCCCCCGTTTTTTCATCCCACTTAAAGCCCTGCAGCTGTCCCTTTTAATGAAGATACAAAAGCCCGTTGTTTGCCATTTTAGAAACGTCGCAGTGGCAGTGTGACTTCAAAGACTTGAGGGCGGACATAAAATAGCTTTCAATGGTGCAGTCGGTGCAGCTGCACCGGGGCCCAAGGGGCTAGGGGGCCCATTGGTCCCTACACGGCTGCAGTTTACTTATCAGGCCGTATTCATAGGTGTATTTTTGTGTACCTGCCTAGGGCCCGGCTGCCCGGTGTTTACCCTTGGAAGGGGATGAGAAGCTTGGCACTGTTTGCATTGAGAAGAGAATGGACGCTCGGCGCTGGTGTTACTGTCAGGGGCTGGGAGCCCTGTTTATGTTGTCGGTGTAAGAGGATGGGAATCTCAACGATGGTATCACTGTGAGGTGATTGGAAACTTGGTACCAGTGCCAATGTAAGATGGGAACCTTGGTGCTTAGAGGAAGGAAACTCGCCTCTGGAGTTACTCTAACTATATGGGAAACATTGGGCTACTGGTATTAAGAGAAGAAAAACGAGTTGGAGATACTGTGAAGAGCAGCGATAGCAGGTCAGGTGCTGTTGATGCTATAAGAGGAAGAATGTTGTACGCAGAGCTGTGCAGTGTTAAAAGCCTCCAGGTTTCTTGCAGTTACCACTGTAAAGAGATCTTTTGACAGGAGACGGACTTGGGCACAAACATGATCTTGCAGACTTATCAAGTTTCCCAGTTTCATGCATGACTATCTCTGCCAGACGATGTCTTGTGCTTTGAATTTTGGGACTTGTAGTCCCGATTTTACAATGAGATAAACAGGACTACAAGTCCCAGAATGTGAAATAAAAATAAACCTGCCATGGATGAGTCACGTGTGAATCTGGGGCACTTGAGAGCTCTGAAGTCGCTTTTCTTTCTCCGTGTACTTTGGTCGGCATCTTTAAAGCACAGTGAGGACTTTATGAAAAGAGACTCAATGTATTAATTTATTTTGCATTTTGATGGAGTAAAAAGTCGCCCTGCAGCCATCACAGAGTGCTAGGTAATAAGCTAGCTGCAGCATAGCTCAGCGTATTTACACTCACATTGGATGCAAGATGTGAACTCCTTGCCTGACATTCCTCTATCGCTGCCCTTGTCATTGTGGGGCTGAAGCAGAGTCCAAGAGTTCAGTTATTTTATGTTTCCAGTCTACATTTTGTGGCCATTGTAATCTGTCTGTGAGTTCTTTTGGTAGCCCTGAGTAGGCTACATAACACCAGCCCAGCTTCCTCAGACTAGGTTACTTAACAGCAGCCCAGGTGTAGAGTACGTAACTGCAGCCAAGATGTCCCAGGGTATTCTACGTAAAAGCAGGCCAGCTGCCCTGGTGTAGAGTACGTAACAGCAGGTCGACTGCCCCAGTGTAGAGTACGTAACAGCAGGCCGACTGCCCCAGTGTAGACCACATAACAGCCCAGCTGCCCTAGTGTAGAGTACGTAACAGCAGGCCGACTGCCCCAGTTTAGAGTACGTAACTGCAGCCAAGCTGTCCCAGGGTATTCTACGTAAAAGCAGGCCAGCTGCCCTAGTGTAGAGTACGTAACAGCAGGCCGACTGCCCCAGTGTAGACCACATAACAGCCCATCTGCCCTAGTGTAGAGTACGTAACAGCAGGCCAACTGCCCCAGTGTAGAGTACGTAACAGCAGGCCGACTGCCCCAGTGTAGACCACATAACAGCCCAGCTGCCCTAGTGTAGGCCACATAACAGCAGCCCACCATCCCAAAGTAGAGTACATAACAGCAGCCCAGCTGCCCTAGTGTAGAGTACATAACAGCAGCCCAGCTGCCCTAGTGTAGGCCACATAACAGCAGCCCACCATCCCAAAGTAGAGTACATACCAGCAGCCCAGCTGCTCCAGTGCATACCACGCAACAGCAGCCCAGCTGCCCCAGCGTAGAGTACATAACAGCAGCCCAGCTGCCCTGGTGTAGAGAACAGAACAGCAGACCAGCTGCCCCAGTGTAGAGTACATAACAGCAGACCAGCTGCCCCAGTGTAGAGTACATAACAGCAGACCAGCTGCCCCAGTGTAGAGTACATTACAGCAGCCCAGCTGCCCCAGCGTAGAGTACATAACAGCAGCCCAGCAGCCCCAGCGTAGAGTACATAACAGCAGCCCAGCTGCCCCAGTGTAGAGTACATAACAGCAGCCCAGCTGCCCCAGTGTAGAGTACATAACAGCAGACCAGCTGCCCCAGTGTAGAGTACATAACAGCAGACCAGATGCCCCAGTGTAGAGTATGTAACAGAAGCCCTGCTGCCCCAGTGTAGAATATGTAACAGAAGCCTTGCTGCCCCAGTGTAGAGTACATAACAGCAGACCAGCTGCCCCAGTGTAGAGTACATAACAGCAGACCAGATGCCCCAGTGTAGAGTATGTAACAGAAGCCCTGCTGCCCCAGTGTAGAATATGTAACAGAAGCCCTGCTGCCCCAGTATAGAGTATGTAACAGAAGCCCAGCTGCCCCAGTGTAAACTGTATAACATCATCCTTGTTGCCCCAGTGTGGACTATGCAATAGCAGTCCAGATTCAAAATGTACCTTACATGCCTTCAAAACCATGACAATGACTGCAGCTCAAGGGCCTCTCTAACAAATGCAGCTGTGTGGAGCACAGCGATTGAAACACCCTTGTTATCTGTGGCACATCTCAGTGCTGGAGTAAACCTAATGTTGTTTTCTGCTAAACATTTTATACAGGACCAGAAGCCTGCTGTGATCTCGCTACAGAAGCTAATCGTAAGAGAAGTAGCAAACGAAGAAAGGGGTATGTTCCTGATCAGTGCCTCTTCTGCAGGGCCTGAAATGTATGAAATCCATACGAACTCCAAGGACGAGCGCAACACCTGGATGCGATATATCCAGGAAGCTGTGCAAAGGTAAGATTTCACCTTCAACCACTGATAGTGCTGTCAGAAGCAGAGCGCCTAGCATTTAGAATCATACATGACTATCTTTAACGTACCGTGCCACTTTCATCAGACATCAACAAAAAGACTGGGCTTTCGTCCTACTATTCTTTTTTTAGGTTTTGTAGACGGATTTCTAATCTTCATGAAGCATGCTTTATGTGTCAGCAGTGTTAATTGTAACTTTGTTATAGGTAGGTACCTACACATGTATTAGTGTTTTTATAGCACAAACCTAATTGCGAGCAAAAGAGCTAAGGTGCATCAGAACTAATCTGGGCGAGGGATGATTGCTACGTGAGCAGTCGGAGGATCGGCAGGGCCTTTGTTGATGCTCTTTCATTCCTCTCTGAATCGCAAGAGTACTGGTAAAAACCAGGTGCTTGGGGGGGGGAGGGGTGCTTTTTTGATCTTTAGGGCATAGATCGAGAAGGTTTGACTCCCGTTTTTAGGTCGAGCATTCGAGACCTCTTGTATATACTTTAGTATATACTTATATGTGTATGTACTTTGTGGGCTCTGGAGATCAGCCCTAGGACTTGTCTGCTTCCGCTTAGGGACTTTTATTTCTGTTCAACTGCCTCTATATAACTGCCTTGATAGAAAACGACTAGGAGAGGTCAGTAAAATACTAGAATTGCTTTCTGCTTGTTCAACTGCCTCTATTTACCTGTCTTGATAGAAAACGACCAGTAGAGATCAGTAAAATACCAGATTGATTTCTTCTGAGGGACTTTCTTTTTTTATTTTTCTGGCAACTGCCTCTATTTAACTTTCTTGATAGAAAACGACCAGCAGAGGTCAGTAAAGTACCAGAATCACTTTAGCATTCTCTAGATTCCAGTCCATAGAAATTGTCTTCCACGAGCACCCGTAGACAATAATATTTTTTTCAGATCTTGTATTTTCAGAGCTTTAGACTTTACCATTTCCCGCTGAAAGGCAATATTTCTCTCCTTGTGTTCCCATACCTGGCCTGTCACGCAGTTTGGTGCTTACTTTCCCTCCATGTTAAAGAACAGTAGATGTTTCAGCACCCAGGCTAATGTGCTGCAGAGCTAAATGCATATAAGGTCCCAAAGGCGAGACCGATTGCATTGCAAATGCTTGTTTTGTTTTCTGTGGTTTTTGGTTTGGAGCCTAACAATGAATTAGATGTTAGTTTTATGTCGTCCACATAAAGTGGTTAGTTTTCCTCCAGTTATGCTGGTACATTGATTCTTTACTCTTGGTGCGGCAGTTTTTAAAGATGGCATGTGATTGGCGAGGAGCCAGTTCTGGTCCTTTAGGGTCATTTATTTAATTTTTTTACAGTTTTTCGATGAGTTGGGCTGTAGTATATATGGCACCCCTCATTTGGATAGTATGGAAATGGCTGCTGGTGAGGGGGGCATTTCTCCATCGGGGTGAGAGAGGATGAGTGCTTTGGACGGTCATTCTGAAGTGCGTGTCAGAAAGGTAGAGCTTTAACTTACTTAGCAATGAAGACTGGTACCGTAGTATCTGGTTTCTCTTGGACATTTATGTTCTGAATTAGAGGTTAGTCTCAAGGGTGAAACGGAGTGATTTGGAGTGGATGGCAAGCTGAGGTGTCACTCCAACCATTTATATGTTCAATAGTCAGTCAGTTCTGGGATCTGAACTATTACTTATTTTAGAGAAGAGAAATTAAGATTTAGATAGTTGTTTTACACCCAGTCCTTTATGAGTGTGGGTCTTGAGATATTCACATTGGTTTCAAACAACACTTTAATAGAGTGGATACATTATATTAATAATACAATACTGAAAATCAGTTCTAGATAAAGGTCAATGAATACCTTGTAAGGTTGCGACTTTCTTTTGGTTCTGTTTTGACATGAATATTAAGGTGTTGTTTTTCAATTTCTTTCCTTTTGTTTGAAAGCTGCCCGGAGGAAGAAGGGAACACATGTGAATCTGATGAGGACAAACGAGTGGCGGAGGCAAGAATGGTTAAAATTCAAAAGTTTCAAGGTACTTCTCTGAAAATGATTTGTTCTTTTACCCGCGATGTGATGTTAAAGAAAGGAGCATGATAATGAATGGTTCCATTTCATGAGAATGTGCACAATTTGCACTATAAATATTTACAAATTTATGTATATAAATAGAAATTCCTATATGTGAAAATGGACAAATCACCGAATCAGGAAATGGGATTGACACCTTCATAGTGTTGGGGACTCTGCTCATTATTTCATGTCCATGTTCTGCATATTCACTGGCTTTGTCCACACCATACGGTGAACAGAAGAAACTCTGCCAGATAAAGGGCCCTCTCTTCCTCAAAAATTTAAAATTTGTAGGGAGAAATATATAAAATCGAGCTGCACTCATGCTTGACCAGAGCAGTGTTTCCGTAAGATGCAGGCACACAGGAGTTAAGCATAGTATATTAGCATATCTGCCATTGCACTTGTACCATCTTGTGAACAAGAGCGACCATGGCATTGTGGTACACCTATCTACAAAGGCCTTCCTCTTTTGTACAGGTGATTAAGCAAATCTGCGGTGTATTTCCATTCCTGGATATTTCTTGCAAACCCATTTCAAACATTTTTGTGTAAGAAAGATTTCTCCTGAAATATTATATCTCACTATGGCTCTATCCAACCTTTCTGTTTGTTGGTGCCATGTCTTGCTGTGTATTAGTTGTGATAGAACCATTCTCTTTGAAATAATTCTTTCTGCCATGAAACATCCTCATGCTGCCATTTGCCGTCATCTCATGCATTGTGCAGATCATCCGATAAGCTAATGCAACACAGCAACAACTTGGTCATTGCTCCATATGCTTGGGACAGAGGGGACATATCAGACCTAGCTAAAAAATAGAAAACGTCGGCTGTTGGACTTAGCTGAAAGAAAAAAAATCTACATCTGTCAGACTTTGGTAAATAATAACACGCTTTAGCAGTCAGACACAGCTAAAAGAATGGAAGACTTCAGCCATCAGATATAGTTGAAAGAAACCCTCCAGCCGTCACACCTAGCTGAAAGATTTACAAACTTTAGCTGATAGATCTAGCTAAAAGAATAAAAAACTTTATCTAGCTGAAAGAATGAAAAGCTTAGGCTGTCAGATCTAGCTAAAAGAATAAAAAGCTTCACACCTAGCTACAAAAAATAGAAAACCTTGGCTGTCATACATAGCTGAAAGAATAAAATTCTTCAGCCATCAAATCTAGCCAAAATAATAGAAAAAACTGAGCTGGTAAATATAATTAAAATAATAAAAAGCTGTAGCTGTCTCACTTAGCTGAAAGAATAAAAAGTGTCAGCTATCAGACGCAGCTAAAAGAACTAAAACCTTCAGATATCAGATTTACGTGGAAGAAACGAAACATAGCATACTGAATTCATTTAAAAATGATGAGAAAATTAGGCTTAGTTTACTTAGGGGGTTCTTACAGTATGTGTTTCTCTTGCATTAGTGATATTAAAATGTGTGTTCATTTGTAAGAGATTAATGCTTGTAAATATAAAGCATTTGAAACTAAACTCTATAAGTTTTATTTATTTCTATCATTGTGCATAACAATTTGCTTCTAAGATAATTCCAATCAACAGATAATATTTTTTTATAATGACACATGATGCACCGATTCATTGTACAGAGTCGCTTAGCAACCAGGATCAGCAAATCTGTGGTATTTTGGAGGAGAAGCTTCATATATACGCTGAACTTGCGGGAATGAGTGCAGGCGAAGATGTCCACCTTGAGCCACACCTTCTTGTCAAGCCTGACCTTTGTGAAATCCCACATGCTACATCACTGCTGACAGCTGCTTTGAGAGAAGGTAAGCTCAGTATGCTTGCATAAAGTGTGACTATAGCTGTGGATTATCTATAAAGTACATGTACCTAAAACTCCAGGCTTCACTGGTAAAGGCTAAAATGAGTTTTAGAACACTGACTATTATGCAGACAAAGTTTTGCAGCTAGTCCAAAGCAAATCAGGCCTTGTTTACTTTATTTACTAACAACTGAAAGGTAGTTATTGGGGAGAAGCAGGTACAGTGGTATGCAATTTTCCACTTATGAACCACTTCATTTCCAAAGAGTTACCTGGCTGTGTCTTCCATAGAGAAGGTTCCCTTCTCCCCGAGTAGTAACTTTATTCTAAATTCGAACAATAATTCTTGTGGATTCTGATGGCCCTACAAATGTATCATTTTGGATGTTACCTTGACAATGGCGATTGCTGTAGCTAGCAAACAAATTGAAACTTCATTATCAGCCAAAATAACTCATCCTGCCTCTTTACCCTGTAGGTTGCATTTGACAGCCTCCAAGTTGCAGGTTTGGCCTTTCATAATATGGGGATGCCCCAGGAGACCCTGTATCTTTTAAGGCCCAAAATACATATAACTAGGAGCCAGTACAAGCGTAAATGGCTTCAAATGTGTAGGTGGGTGTTGAAGAAATAGATAAATGTTTCTGGGCAAATTCTTAATTGTGCATTATCTATAGTTTTCCACTGTCCTGGTTCTGTCATTCATATTGATTCTTGCAGGTCCCATTTGGGTGGAAATGGGAAATATGAACTCAGAGAAAAAGTGTTTTTTGTTCCAGAGAACAAGTGTTAAGAAATACTTTTTTGGTCTTCCCCACTTGTATGCCTGCGAGGAAGCCTCTTTGTTTAAGGTTTGACCTATGATATTTCTGTGTTGAATCATAAAACTTTTGAACTTATAGCCTCCAGTGTCACTTAGATGTTAACATAGAACACTGCCATTTCAATATCGTAGGGACAAATTGATTCTTCGGGCCCATTATCCCTTTCCTACAAAGGTTTTAGCAGAATTTCGTGTGACATAAAAAATATTTGATCCTATGAATTTTGGAGCCCTGCTCTGAGTCATATACAACCCTTCATAGTCTGTATGTCAGTAGGACACTACTGCTAGCAAGTAAACCTCTTGAAGTGTTGTCTCTTGTATTCCAAAACTAAACGTATTTTTCCTTCAGTGGTAATCATACACATGTAGGAAGGGCAAAGGCAACAGCAGTGGGCCTTCTGCCAATGTAATGCATTGCATATTCAAATATTCACTGTCAAACATCTCTTTAGCGTCAGAATAATTTCATAAACAGGCCCTTCTCAGTAAAATATGGGTTTAAAATGGGCAGGACTTCCCATAAGCTGTGGGGGGGCTTTGCTGTATAAGTTATAAAAGGGATTGGTAATATGTTATTGGCCATTATATTGTGTGGTTCATTTCCATTTCTTTTGCTCACCTATACAAAGACATGGTTTAATACTCAAGTTTAAAGTATTCAGGGGTCCCAAATACCTTGTGCCACAAATATTGACAATGAGTATTTAAGATAAATAGTGTGTGATACAGACAGCATTTCTGTAAATGGTTAAGGCCGTCTTTCCAGCTGTATTTTAAATATCTAAAGGTTTATTCTTCTATTTTATCAAATGCGATCAGAGATCAGTAAAAGAGTCAATATCCTGCAGTCTGGAAGGGAGAGTCTGGTCTCTTCAGACTGCAAAATATTTACTCATTCACTGATTGCCAACTGCATAGGAATTTTTATTCCTGATGACCCACTGCTATACCCAAAAGTCAGTAGAGGTGCCTAGGTTATGTGCTATCCTAGTAGACCTACAGGAATCCAAAAGATTTTAGGGAAGACGCCTCACCCACAACTTTTTGTGGCATGCTTCATCATTGGCGGTTCCCCACACCTCAGCAGCCTCTAGTGTCATTTAGATGTTAACATGGAACACTGCCATTTCACTATCGTAACTGTTGTGCATGTCACCTCCTCCTCGTAGACTAATATGTTATCAAATCTCTTACCACCTGTGCTGTGAAAAAAGTACAGAGAAAAACACAGCAAACACACTGCACATGTGGGCATGCCAATGTGTCCCTCAGCAATCATACCTGAGTTCATGTATTTAACAATTACTCTGAGGGTGGGTTCAGAGTATTCCCGGTCAGACTGGGGAGATGCCCCTCTGTAGTCACACACTTTGTGAATTCAAAAGTAAAGGTTAGTTCTAGAGAGAGTCATAAGATCTATTCAATTAGTAATATAGATTTTGATTTAAGGAAGACTTCTTGTCTTGAGAAACCCATTTTAACATTTCTCCTACAAGAATCTTTTTGCCCCTTCTCCCCCCGGGCCCCCCCGGGTAAAGTCCACATGATAGACTAACATAAATTAAATGTATAATGGACTAATTTGTATGTCAACTTTAATTTCTGTTAGCCATAGCCATAAGTAATAAATACTGAGGAGAGCCTTTGCCCTGTAGTGTATATGAGCATATGAAACTTCCGATAAAAAACGATGCCCAGCACTTCCTGTCCAATACCATGGGCCCGATTCACAAAGGCAATCTGAGACAAAAGTCTAACTTTACGACTTTTTTTACTCACATCAAAGTTTGGAGTAACACTACAGTCAACACCGAGGGGAGCGCAAATTGTGGATTGCATGTACCATGATGCAAAGGAGCAAACCTCTCTGGGATGTCATGTAGTTTCTGGCCACACCCTTTTCCCTGCCCAAACTGATTTTTATGACCTCCTCTACCATTTATTTCACGTTCATAATGTTCCTTTTTTTAAAACTTGCCCATTGATTGCACTTCATCCAGCTCGAGTCAGAGATTCCGCCCCCGGGTGCGAGATATCGTCCTGGTTGCGGAGATTCCGGCCTGAGCTGGGGATTCTGGCCTGGCTGCGGACGTAAAGATACGACTCGTAAATGACCTCTGTCATACCGAATACCAAAAGTCGTAAAGTTAGACTTTTGTCTCAGGTTGCCTTTGTGAATTGGGCCCCATATGCGTAAGGTGTATGAAAATAGTTGGACACACAAGCAATAACTAGACAGACTGACACGCATTTGGTCAAGCTCATGCTAGTGTTGAGTATTCTCCTACATAGCCCATGTTAATTTAAACAGAGCCTGTAATTTTTTAGAATAGTGTAAAGTTTCCAATGTACATTAGCCAGGGGTAACCAAGAGGAAGAAAACACTGCAATAATTGCATATATCTTGTCCCGATATCAAAAGGTCCCTGTTGAAAAGATCATTAAGTCACCTGTCCATTTACTTAATTGTTGGTACGACATGCCTTGCCCCTTGATTATGCAGAGGGACATGAGCTAACTCAGCCCCTTGCTGGCTTACCTCGTCAAGAGGAAATGCCTACAAATACACCTATTCATGCCCCATACGCCGGCTGCCGAACAGCTACAAAGAAATGGTGACCTGTACTTCAGCGTCTATGAGGGCTGTGTGGGTGGTGGAATGATGTCATCAACGTAATGACATTGAAATGATTCCACTTGTCCCAGACGCTGGACCTCTGACCGCTCAAACTTAGTATTATTGGGTATGGAGCAAAGACGTCGTCAACGTAATGATGTTGGGACAGTGCCGCTTACCCCAAGTGCTAGACCACTAACCACTAATGCAGGGTGGCTATTGTTCCTACGCAGTGGAATAATTGTGGAGCGCTGAGAAGTCCTGGGGGTATATTATACTGCTAACTTGATGAACCCAAACTCTGAGGTTCCCAGGAGCGTATTTATTGTCATCTGATTGAGAAAGAATGAGGTTCATGTGTTTGGAAGATTGAAAGGAGCACAGCAGTATAAATTGACATAATAGTGGGCTTAGCTACTCAGAAATCCCGATGGGCAAAACAACACATATATGATGCTCATAGAATCCCAGTGGGGTCTGTATAGTCCATAAATTGTCAACTTAAACTCTTGAGGATTTGGTTATACCCATGTGTCCCAACAAAAAAAAAAAAATCTAAGCTGTTATCCAAAATCTGTAGGGATTTGTATTTGCAAATATGCCCTCAGCTTGTGACAGGTTGACCGCGTTGACATGTTTAAAACTAACGTTGGTCCCTTGAAAGCTGCAGCCATTGTATATCTTCATTTAAGCCCAGAACGGAGCTATTGATGTGATATATCCAGCTTTGCTTCCATATTGTTTTCTCCTGAGGAAAGTTTGTCTATGACATACCATTCAAGGTCATTCTCAGTGTGGCTTTTCTCCAGAAAGTGTCTCATCAATTTTGTCACTGTCTTCCTGCATCTTATCGTGCTCCTATGCTCATTTATCTTAATGTGGACTTCTCACGTTCTCATTACTATATACTTAAGGCCGCACGGGCAAATAATCATGCAGATGACGTTATTGGTATGGTGTTTCAAAGTCCAGGGGGTTTGTAAACCTACATCTAGTTCTTTCACTTTCCTAGTTAAGGGGCAAATATTACAAAGCCCACAGGGGTAGTGTCCGGAAACTGGCGGATGATTCCATTTTGTTCTTAAAGAGTTGTTATGTGGAATTATTTGGTTTATTATGGACTAAGGCATCCTTTAGTGGCTTATTTCTCTTGTACGTGAGCATTGGTTTTGCTAGTTTTAATGAGCCGGAGGTGAGTATTCTCCAGTGTTTGTTTATTATTTTTCGAATGCCATTGGAATGCGTGATGTATGTGGTAACACAGATCAGATGATCCTCTTTGGATTTCTCATAAGATTGGAGAAATTGCTTGCGGGGGGGTCTTTTCTTTGCCTTCTGGATTACTTTATTCTGGTATTTTTCCTCTTGTAATTTTTTCTCAAGTAGGCCAGCATGGTATTTATAATCTTTCTTCTCAGAGCAGTTTCTTTTAAGTGTGAGGAACTGGCCAATGAGTAAATTATCCCGCAGGGCTCTTGAGTGAAAGCTATCATATCGCAATAGAGTGTTTCAATCAGTTGATTTGTAAAAGACCTCACATGTTAAGCCGGTACCTCAGGCCGGTATATGTAGATCCAAGAAAGAAATTTCTTTCCTGTTTAAGTTCATTGTAAATCTTAAGAATTGATCACTGGTATTAATCCAATTTGTGAAATCTTGGGCCTCAATCTCGCTCCCCCTTCATATGATATTATCAATATAACGCTTTCAAATCTTGATGTTGCTGGAGAATGGGTGTGAATGATTTAGGATGTGCGTCACCTCAAAATCGTGCACATAAAGACAGACGATACTAGGGGCGAATGTACTCCATCGAATTTGCTGCTATAACTGCCAGCCACTCAAGACTATAAGTTATTTCCTCTGACTTGCAGTTGTATCATACTGTTTCGGCCAGACTGCAGAGGTTTCAGTGTCAGCTATACTTTCACAGGTCACATTAACCCTGCTTTTAAAAAGCCTAGGCCCAGTTGCCTGTAGCGCAAAATAAATTAGTTGATGCCCTGTTAGACCTCTCAGCTTTAGGGTGGTCTTCTCCCAAACTTTGTGTCTTACTGCTCCATTTTTGCTTCTCTCGTTTTTCCGGGCCTTTGGACCCAGTGCACTTTACCTCTGCTAACGAGTGCTAAAGTGCATGTGCTCTCTCCTTGAAACATGGTGAAAGTGGCACATTTACTTTACTTGTAAGTCCCTAGTAAAGTAGTACCTCATGTACCCAGGGCCTATACATTTAATGCTACTACTGGCCCTCCAGCACTGATTGCGCCACCCATTTAAGCAGCCCAGTAAAACATGTCTCAGGCCTGCCATTATAGCATGTGTGTGTAGTTTTAAACTGCCATTTTGACCTGCAAAATAAACGTTTTGCCCGGGCTAAACCATCCTTTTTAATACATATAACTCACCCCTAAGATAGGCCCTAAACAGCCCATAGGGCAGGATGCAGTGCCATTTAAAACCACCTTTAATGGTAAAGCCAGATTTTAAGTCACAATTTTGAAAATGCCACTTTTAGAAAGTTGCCATTTTCTTGTCCCAACCATTTGGTGCCTGCAGCCTGTATCCTGGATCACATGACCAGGTGTAGCTGGCAGTAGGTCTTTGTGTATTGCTCCCAGACAGTGAGACAAAGAAGCATAGGTGTTGACAGGATGGGCCATCCCTGACTTGATGAGGGGAGGGCTTGTCACCTACCACACTTGCACATCACTAAGGGTCTGCCTGAGCACTCTAAAAAACACTGGTCTTTTCTGCCCCCAGATTAGCTGGGGCCAGTGCAGGGAGACAGACAGTTCCAAACACCTCTGGTGGTGTAAACCTTTAGAAACATCTCCTACTTTAAGGTGGGTCCCAGGTATAAATATTGGACCCTCAGACCCAGCTCTCCAGTACACCTCTGGACCTGTGGAAGACTCATAAGGACTGTTGCTGCTCTGCAAGAAGGGCTGCTACTCTGTTGCCCTGCTGCCCTGCTGCCCTGCTGCCTGCTTTCCTGCTTCCTGAGTGAAAGGACTAGACCTGCATCTTGATCCTTGGACAACCAGAGTGGCTCCAAGGGCTACTTTGCTGGCCTCCTGATCAGAGCCTCAGGGACAAAAAAGGCTCCAACCACGTTGAACCCAGCAGCTGGACTCTACTTGCTGTGAGTCTTGCTCTCTAAGTGGTGCCACTCCAGTGCTGGACCCTTGGACGTGGGCCTGAAGGTGCTCTGCCAGCCCAGCTGTGGTCCTGTAAGCAGAATCAATGCAGCACGACGCATCTCCTTGCAGCCGAATTGGAACTACTGCAGCGCAATACATTCCCAAAGCAAGACTTCGCATTCCAGCCCGCAGCCTCCTCGGAACCGCAGCTGCGTGATGCATCCTCGATGCAGGCCTTCGTATCACAAGTCCCTCATCGACGGCATCCTCAACGATGCAAGACTCCGCATCGTAGCCCTTAAGCTCCTTGGAACCACCGCTGCATGAAGCATCCCTGATGCAGTATCTTGCAATGCTCCACAAACCAGGATTTAAAGTACTTTCGTTCAGCGGGCCTAACTTGGTCCCTGTATCCGGCCCTCGCTCCATCGTGGTCGGGCTTTACTTGTGACTTTGTCCCAGTCCAACGGGACCAGATAACCACTGTTGTCACTTTGGGCTTTTAGGCACTATTTTCACTTTAATAATTAAATTTGCACCTCTCCAGTTCTACTTACTAATTGGATTTGTGTCATTATGGTGTTAAATTCTACTCTAGCTTTCTAAATTGGTGTGTGATTTTTCTTGTGTTATGTTTTCATTTTATTACTGTTTGAATTTGAAATGCTGCATAAATATTTTATACATTGCCTCCAAGTTAAGACTGACTGCTTTGTGCCAAGCCACCAAAGGTTTAAGCACAGGTTAGTTAGGAGTCTGTTTGTGACTTCATGCAGACAGAAATTGTTGCTGCTGCTTGAGTATGGTTTCACCCCCCTCAACCAGTAACCCAATTTCTAACACCTTCTGTGAAGAGAAATCATGTGATCAAGATAAAAAGTAGAAGAAGAATCCATTTTACTGTCTGTTCCAAGTGTTGGAATTTAATAATGTAACAAAAACGTGTAACTGACAGTCTAATGTGAGGTATCTTACATTCCTGCATCTTGATGATTTGATATTCAGCACTCTAATGTAGTGCAACCTCAACTATTTTCAGCAAAATTATTCAGTCCTCCCATGGCTGAGGGCTATACTGGTTGTTAAAGGCACTAAAATGAGGTTCGAGCCTACGTCGAAAGAAAGGGCCTTGAACAACAAGTAAACCCACTAAATGTAGAATGTTCTAAATTATACAGGGAGAAACTGAAAAACAAACATTGAAATGTTGAAGCAGAGGCCTATACCAGACATTAATGACCCTGAGCTACTCCAGTGTCTTCAGTGGTGCTCTCAACATACCAATGTTCTGATAATGTAGTAATACCTTATATAAAAAAAATATATTTTTAATGAACAATATATTTCTCTGTAGCTGAAAATCTCCAGGTGGCTGTAACTTCACAACTTGACAGCACAATCAGTTCACTGGAGGAAAGTTCTGAAACATCTGCTTCACCAAACAGACTTACGTCCTATGACACCGCAGATGAAATCCTGGCATCATCTTCAGAATGTAAGTACAATGTGGTTGACCTTATGTCATGACATTAGAGTAGAAGGAAGAGCAATCATGCAGTAGGTTCCCACACCGCGGTTTGTTCCACACTTATTAAAGCCAGATTCTGCTTTAATTCATATAGCACTAAGTACTGCTGTGATACATATTTTTGAATAACTTTTCAAGTTGCTCATAATACGCAGAACTAGTAGGTACGGCATTGTGTTGGCCCTGTAAAGCGCTTTAGTATTTGATGATGGTAGTATTGAGAGCTGTCTTCTATTTTATTAAGAGCCTTAAAAAGCAACATGAACTGCTGTGAAAAAAGAAATAGGGTGTGCAGAAAACCTATATACTTCGAAAAACACAGGTGCTGTCTAAACTTCAAATAAAGTTTTTCAATTAGTAATTGTACTTGGGTGAAAGAATACTGAGCAACCTGAAGTCACCAGGTTTCAGTATCAGGGACTGACATTGATTTCTATCTTTCAAAGGTTGATAATCATTGTGTCTAATAACTGTAACTAACACAAGTTGTTATAGACAAACCTGTTTGTGGTATCTGCTGTACAAATGGTACTTAATGTATTTTCCGATAACTGAAAACTGAAAGTTTCTTTCTGTAGAAGTAAACTTCATAGAAAGATGATGTCTTATATTTCCAGTGGAACTGTTTCATGTTCAATCTTTATGTCCACTCACTACCAAGACCCAGGGTCCCATTTAAAAGAAAATTCATGCATTGCAAATTTATGGCTACAATGTATTCCAGTTGTGTATTTTGAGGATTTGCACATCCCTTGAGAATACACTTTGCTATCTATACACATTTTTTATTTCAAGGTGTACTTATGGACCACTATTACTGTTCCAGTAGACTTTGGTACAATGATGGAAATGTGGAAAAGCAAATTTATTCTCTGTGTAGCAACAACCCTAATAAAAAAATGGGTGTGTATGGGGATATGGGAATATTTCAAATATCTAACTCCCCAGAAACTGGGGAAGATGCTTCAGGTAGCTTTGTATTGCTGTTCTAGATGTCAAGAACCAGGTGCAGGTTTTACCACATATATGGGCATGCCAAAGACTCACTGAGAACTGGAAACCGGTGCCCAGCACTCTTATAGAAATAACTGGCAAGACAGGGCTACTGCACCCAAAGGTTTGCCTCCTTGGGTTAACTACAAAAAAACAGAAAAAGAGGTCACGCTTAAGCTCTATACTAGTTCTACTACTGGGCAAACATTTAATTGCCACACACTGGCATCCAAGCACTGCTCCTGCAGTGCATAATTTGAGCAGGTGGTTGCCGGTGGGCCCACTAGCACTCATTTTTGGGGATAAGCACTTATTTTTCCTCATCAGACAGCGACACAGCGAGAAAAACAAACACAGGGGAAAGAAGGAGGAAGAGAAAGAAGGAAAAACCATCACAAAGGGAGAAATCAGGAACATGCAAGAGAGATAAAGGGTCAGGGAGTGTCTGATAGCGGATTAAAAAGGCACGAGGAAGATTCAAGACTACGCATTTGGCACGCAGACATTTAATAGCACAGGGTGCAGGCTTCCAAGCAGAGCTTTGGGCACCAGCACTCGTTATTTTACAAATTAAGTACTGCTTCCCGCTCTCACTTGCTTGTTAACAGATGTGGTACTGTGGGCAGAAACAGAAAATGTCTCAATGAAAATCATAATAGTAAGACAGCAAAACTGAGATCAGACTCGGGATGATTGGCTGGAAGCGCAATACTCTTGATTCTAATGATGGAAATTTAGTTGTACATTAATTCTGTTTCACAATAACTAAATACAAAAATGTTTATAAATCTTTGACATTGCTACTATGAAATCTAAGGCTTCCTGGTGCTCACAAATAATGAATGCTAGTGTGCAGATTTCTTTATGATAGATGCTATGTTCAACTCTCCATTTTTCAGCTCTGAACACAGAGGTTAAAGAAGGAGGCTCCTGCGACTCGGATCTCAGTGTCTGTCAAATTCAAACTGAAATTGAGGAATCTTACCCAGAGGATAAGGTAACTGTTTTAAGAAAACATACTTTACCAAAATCTTATAGGTTTTCTTAGAGTGTTCTAACATGTGAACCAATAAATATAGGTTTTTATGGATAGTAATACACATTATTACAAATGAAGATTAGTAAAGGATTTATTACCAGTTCTATTTCTGCTCATGTAACTCTTTGGATCAGTTCATTTTTTTAAAGTACATTTCAGAGGAAATATATTTAAATGAACAATTTTCAATGAAAACCATTCTATTGGCAAAGGCAAATGTTGCTACAACTTGCAATTAAGTGTGTATAGCATCTGTGCATAGGTGAGCTGGGTCTGCATGTTTATGAAGATGCTGCTCAAAGTCTCCATGTGAATATTTCTTAATATACAACAGGAAACGGTTCCTTGAGGTCTGCCAATCTAAACTTGGAAAAGGTGGGAACGCCACTGTAAGGGGTAAATGAACTGGAATTATTGCTGTCAAACATATGGGCAACATTACTGAATTCCATGTATAAGTTGATTTTTACCATTCGAGCTGTAATTGCTATTGATCGGCAGACGGAGCAGGTGATTAGGTATGTTGACTGTGACTGTTGTGCTTCTGAACTCCTTGATTCTGGTCAGATACAGCAAGTTGTGTTTTACTATTAGTTTGATGAATGGGACATTTGTACAAGGCTGTGCTTAATAAGTGGGACTGAAACTGAGCAAAGGTTTGTAGCTTTTTGGATATGCATCATTGGACCTGCTTTAAAGGTACAGGATTGTAAGTAAATTTATTATTAAGCACGATTAATTAAAATATTTGCATACATTAAACATATAAAAATAGAAGTTCCTTATTCATAATACAATAAGTAAAACAATGTTAAAAATCTGCATTTGTACTGTGAACAACACAGTATAAAAATCCTCTTAAAAAGGTGCGCTCATGGTTATTACAGTCTTCAAAATTCTAGCATGCTTGAGTGGCAGAGAGTTCAGGTGATAGTAAATTGTCAAATTAGGCTGCCGACCTGTCTTTGTACCCTCCACGGTGCTTGGTTCTATACCCGATGGAGTGATTTGAAATGCCTGGACTGTAATAAGGGGCTCTTTCAACTTAGTGGGTCGAACATCAAACGATGGCCAGTTTTGACGAGCTTGTGCAGCCATAAAATGCACTTAAAGGTTTTACAAGATCAGTTTCAGAAGATACCCAGTTCCACTGTGTTGGATTGACTCGTGACCAGTGACGAAGAATTTTTGAGTCTCTTAGCAAAGGTATCGAAGAATTTTGTGAGCCGGCAGTTAAGTTGCACTACAGCTGGATTGAAGCACAGCATTACTGCCTGCCTGCAGGTCCTGATGCCATGCTGCTTAAATATTGGTTTTAATAAAGAACACCTTATGTCCCTTAGGATGTGGCAAATACAGACGACGTGGATACGATCCTCAGTGCCGTGACCGCACAGACGACAGAGCTGCTCGCCTCCTCTCCTTTCCCATGGTGGTAAAAAAGGGGTGATCGGAATGACACCTAAACGGAGCTTTAAAAATGTCTCCTTGGTTGCCGTTTTTATTCCCATTTTAAAGTAGGGTTGTGGTTTGAGGGCTTCGTAGTTGTTGAGCACTTCCCAGCCGTGTGTTTGCTTGGCGAGTGTTTCTTTATCCTCTAGGGCAGATATCAGTTGAGTTGCCTTTGTCACTATTTTTTTAAATGAAAGGTGCTCCATTGGAGTATTCCAAAGATCTGTCAGTCCCAAAAGCTTGATGGAGTCTAGAAAATATTCTCTGGCTGGCAATTTTCCGGGGCGAAACAGCTCAATCCAGAGGTGGGAGTTCAGGGATCCTTCCTCAGCTCTTCGGATTTTATGCCAACATTTTATGTAAGCACCCCCTCTTTTAACCGATTGTTTTTGTAGCCCAAATTGCAACCGTATTTCGGCCGGCGAAACATATCTGGGGAGATGAAATATCGCTCTATAAGAATTAGATGTTATTATATCAGGACTACAGCATCTTTCCCTCTCAGAGGTTCACTCCCATAGGTCAGAGTTGGCTGTAATTTAGCTCTCCGAACCTTTAGCAGGGGGTCAAATGTTAAATCCGGCAGCTTCTTCTTCAAAGGCTTTATGGCTAAGTAAGTTGTGACTCCCTTCCTCCGCAAGGACTCCATCTGTGGTTTGAAGGAGCTTTTGTGGTCTAAGAGTATTCCAAGGTATTTATAACTTGTTGTCTGATCTAAGCGCTGCCCATCCAGATACCAGTTGATGTTTTTCTTCCTGTGGTAATTTACTGCCATAATTTTAGTTTTTTGGAGGTTTATTTTTAAGGCGTTCCGTTGCGAGAAGCTATGAGTCGTGTCCAACAGATGTTGGAGTCCTATGGGTGTCCGATTTATTAACACTAAATCATCCGCGTAAAGTAGATTTGACAACGCCGTTTTTCCTAGCTTCGGGCGTGGGATGCGCATCTGTCAAGTTCCCCAGGGAGGTCCCTAGGAAAAGGTTAAAAAGCAACGGGGCTACGACGCACCCTTGCTTTAACCCCTTTGAAGTAGGGATTCGCTTTGATAGGTGTGTCCCAGCGCCTAGTTTTATCCTAATCCAGGTATCGGTGTGCAACTGTCTGAGTTGGTCTAAAAGAGGTTTAGGTATCCCCCATCCCTCCAGTTTTTGCCAGAGCTTGGTGCGATCGACATGGTCGAAAGCTGCTGTATAGTCTATAAAGCAGAGAAATAGGGGGTATTTTCCTTCCTTTGCTGCATCCATTAACAAGGTTAGCGCCATGATATTAGTTATGGTACCTAGCCCTTGGCAAAACCCTGTTTGAGTTGGTGGAATTATATGATTTTCTGAAGACCAGAAAGCTAATTCGTCCAGGATTGTCCCCCATAATATTTAGCCTCAGTGTCAATAAGGGCGATTAGTCGATAATTATTCGGAGCACTCCTTTCGCCCTGTTTGTAAATTGGGCTGGTAATTGATCCTTTCCAGGACTCTGGAATTGTGGCCGTGCTGATTACGTGTCTAAAAACTGGTACTAGTGCCTTACTCCAAAATTCCGCGTTGTATTTATATAACATTGGGGGTATGCCATTGGGACCGGAGGCTCCTGCAGGTCTGCCCCTAGCTAGTTGTTTCATTATCTGTGATGCTGTTGGACCACTTTGTTCCTCTGTTGTAATTAGTGGGCGGTGTGCACTTAATGATGGTTCTATCCCCTGTTGCTGTTGTGTTGTCCTAGGGGAGTCGCTTTGCTCTATTTTTGCAGGGTTGTGGGTTGTTACTTCCCTGGTAGGACCACCAGCACTTGACTTCCCCGGATGTTTAGAGGCGACATCTACGTTTTGCTCTTTTTTGTTGAAGTGGTTAAAAAGGTAATCAACCCAGACTTTCTCGGTTATGTTGGAATTTATTCCGGAATGATTAGGCCGCTGTAGTGTGTTAACTGTGTGCCACAACTTGGCACTATTATTTTGTTCTGCATCATGGAGCAATTTCGCCCATAGTTCGTCATCCTTAGTTCTTTTCTTTTCCCAGTTCCTTTGCTTCAGTCGTGTCTTCGATTCCCGAAGGGTCCGTTGCAAGCTCAAATCTTGTGGTGATTTGCGAAAGCGCCTTAAGGTTTGATTTACAATATACTTAAGTTTTTTTGTGACTGGGCTATTCGCCTTCCTTGTTGGGGGGACCGCCATTTTCCTCAGCTTTGGCCGTGACCTGGTTGCAAGTTTTTCTCCGAAGATCGTAATAAAGTTTCCCCAGATTTGCAATGGCTGGGCTAATGTGCCCTTCCCTTGGTTATATAGTTCTTTAGCGGTTGGCAATATTTCCTCCATATTACTGGGATTGCATCTTATTCGTTTGAGGTTTGTGATTTCTTCAGGGCTGATGGTTTTGCACACCTCTAGTGAGAGGGATGAGCTTGCTTTAAATCTTACTTCTTGGGGCAGGTGGTCACTGAATTCATTGTTGCCTATTTTAAAGGAGGCGATTTTGTTGAACAAGGTTAGGGTTGTAAAGGTGAAATCTAAATGAGACGATGTTTTGGACGATTGGTATGTGGCGACTGGTGGATTGTCCCCCTCGAAGCGGCCGTTTAGCGCTCTCAAATTGAGGTGCTCTAGTTCCTGAAGCAGGTACTTCGAGCATCTTGTTGTTTTGTTAATTTTTGAAGGGCCCTGTATTGGTATTCCCCAGGCGACAGTTAGATCTTGCGTTGAATCCTCATCTTGACCGTTCCCTAAGAGATGCATATTAAAGTCGCCTGCCAAAATAATTTGGTCTGTGACCTCTTCTTCCATTATTCTTTTTAGTTCTGCCACCAGTGCCTTGGCTGCCTTTAATTTTTGTTTAGGATGCACGTAGACATTGATTATTATTACTTTCTGCTGGATCTGATTGAACTTGAGCGTTGCTATTACAGCCTGAATGCAACTTGGACGTGGAATATAGACCTTTACAGGAGAAATTTCTCCTATTACAGTTATTGAGGCAGGAAGAATTAATCCCCCCGAGCGGTGGCCAAAGTCTGATTCCTTTATCGCTGGAATAAGGTGGGAGGTGTATCCTTGAAGGTCAAAGGGTTTTACCTCCCAGGTCTCCTGAAGCAGGATTATGTCAAAAAATTTTAAGTAATTTAGAACCTCTTGATCATCAGTTTTGGTGGTTAGACCGTTAATGTTCAAAATGCACATATTAATTGTTTGTTGCTCTACTAGGGCCACCGGTGAACTGTGCTTCCCTTGTCAATTTGATCGCGCTGTTGTTATTGTTCGCTGAATGTGTAACCAATTGTTGGTTATTGATGAGTGAGTTGCTTCAGATTGTCCTCGACCTGTGTTCATTACGATGGACTTTGTGTCCATTATTTGGATGTCTGGAGTACTGCTCCTTGCACCTTTTAGTACTGAAGTGGTCGTTTTATTTTGCCCATTAGTGACTGTGCTTAAAAAAGGTGTTGGGTAGAGTGGTTTTGGCTCTGTCTTCAGTTTTATCCCCCAACTTTGGAATCTATTTTTTTCCTGCCTGATTTTATTTGCTATCTCAGAAGTATTCCATCTTGTTTTGGTCGCATCTGGGCATAACTGGTTATTGTTAGGTAGAAATTCTATGAAAAGCAGGTCGATGGAACTGATATTGGCTAGGCTCGGGATAGAATGTAAGAGCCGTAATACATTCCCTCTGTTTAATATATCCGCTCTGCCACGGGATTTGTACTCTGGGAAGAATACAATGGTCTCTATTTCCTCTGCCTCTGGTGGTTCCTGATCCTGGGTCCAGGTTCTCTCAATAATAGTTGCTGGATTGGTCTGAGACCTAGTTTGAACATTGTTGTTATTGTTTATTCCGCTGTTGGCATTGTTTTGTGGGGTCGACAATAAGTCAGTTAATGTCCAAGTGTTATCTTGCATATTGGTTCTTGGCTCATTGACATTCGTCAATGGTGGCAATAGCTCTTTGTGACTGCCCTGCGGGTCATTTCCCAACCTCGGCCTTGAATTTTGGGCCCCATCGGTGGGTTTGCTGGAAACTTGCATTGGTGTGGGTAGATCTGTTCTTGCTCGAGCGGCCTCCTGTCCTTTATCATAAATTGAAGAGTTTTGAGTTAACGCTCTAGTGGACAACCTCCTGATTGATTCATGAGTTGGTTCCTGGGTGTTGTTATAACTTATAGTAAGATGCGGTCCCCCGGCCAGTCCCTGTATAATATTGGATCTTATAGAAGGGTGCTCGGTTCTATCTACTAAAGCAGAGGCAGGGGTATTTTTAGTGTCCTCGAGATTTAATTCGAGTTCGGCTGAAAATGCTTGAGTCTGAGTGTCCACGTGTTGGTCCAGAGGGGCTGACTTCCTGTTTCTACCCTTCCTTTTTTGTTTGCGGCGTGTTTTCTTTGGCAAGGTGTTATTCTCGGCTTCTCTCACTTTAGTTATTGCTTTAAAGGTGTTTTGTGTAAAGACCTTAAAAACCTCCTCTTCAGTGACCACCTCATAAAAAGAGCCTGCGCCCTACCGCTATTCGAAATGTTTGTGAGGTGCAGTCACCACTTTCTTTATCACGGTTCTAACATGCAAGATCCCCCACTATGGCCCCACCTATTTACCAATAGGTCAGTTCTCAAAATTGCAAATGGAATGGATCGCAATCCAACATTTCTCATTAATATTCACGAGGAAGGTTGCAAATTGCGACTCACTTTGATTCGTAGCTATCAAAGGGATGGTGACCTGCAAGGATCAGCAGGATGCCATATCTGTCATTGTCTTTAAATAAGGAAACATTTATTTTTTAAAAAGCAGCCCGTTTTACTTAAAGAAAACAGAGCTGCTTTGAAAAAATTGTTTCCTTTTTTGAAAAATGTCTCTTTGAGAGTGAGCTGTGGGCCATGAAGCTTTTTTCAACATTCACTAAGGGGAAGGGGTACAAAGGGGACCCCTACCCTTTTGCAAAAGAGTTACCACCCCAACTTGGAGTTCAGTAACTATTCAGTGGTTTGCACCTGGAACTCAAGTCAAAGACCATTGATACATAGGATACTAATTGACAATTTGGCAACACGCCCCTTCCAAATTGTGGTTTGGTATCTATTCGCAGTTCCATTTTGCAATCCCATTTTAGAAGTCAGTAAAAGTATGTCAACTTCTAAAATGAGATTCGTACGTTAGAGAGACCTGCAAAATAGTTCAGTACATCTGGCCCTTTGCTACGTAGATGAGCGATGGAGGTTGAAAGAATTTTAAAACACTAGGCAAGAGTTCTTTAGCAAAGTTGCCAGCTCTAAAGATGCGTAGCTAGACTCTCTTTTCCTCAAAACTGGACTTTGTAGGCTTGACAGAAATCTGTTAATACAAGTACCTCAAGGCAGTTTCAAGTTGTCATGCTTTAATTTGCTCAGCTTTTAACTCAGATGAAAATCAGTAGTTAGGATTGACTTAGTTGTGGCAAAAACCAGTGGAACGAGACACAGCATGGTTTTGTTAAGACCCAAATTAATGGTGAGTAGGAGGAGGCTGGTACTGTCATTGTTTAAAGAATCAATGTTTTCTGTTAGCTAAGTTGGTGAGCTCCTTTATGGTTGAGTTTTAGTCAGATTGCTCCAGAGATGTATAATAAGATAGAAAGGTTTAGAATGGTTGATGGAAACAGGTATGCACAGCCCTGTGGTAGGTGAACAAATGGTTTATTCCAGATAGAAGGAATTGGGATCATTGATAATATTGGAGAATGCTGAAAGTTTGAGTTTATCTGTACAAATTATAAAATCTCCAGCAACTACTGATTGAGAGGGTGAAAGGAGTAATTGACTGGAATAGGTTGTGCACTAGAGTTAGGAGTGAAAAGATGTTATTTGGTTTTCCAGTGGTTTAGAATCAAAACTTTTTGATAATGGTTATTTTTTAATATGGAGTACAAGTCGAACTCAGAGCTGATATTACTGTCATTTTAATAAAGAAGACCAATTTATATAACAAACTTTCTTTTGGGAAAGTTGGAAAAATGTATTAAAATGGTAAGAAATGTTTACAAGTTTGAAAAAGCCAGACATTTTAATAAAAATGATATTTATTCAAGATTCACTTTGTAGGGAAGGAAGTGCCTTGTGCTACTAGAATGTAATCTAGGGCAGGTTACATGGAATAAACTCCCATTGGAACTAAGCACTACACTTGATCTCTCCACCTTCAAGAAAAAAGTAAAGACTTGGCTCTTCTGACAATCTGCATAGGTCATCGCTGCGGGTGCCGTTATGTCTGTTTAGCGCTGGGACACTTTTTGAGTAGATGCGTGCTGTATAAATCTCAATAACATAACATAAAAAGATAGCAGATGTTGATATCTGCAGTTTCCCCATAAGGTTGCAGAGGTTTATAACTGGTGGATATGAGTTTGATCATTTCACATATCTCTATCTTCTGCTATGATGTGGACCATAAAGTGATTCCACTTACCTAGAAAAAACTTTCCGGAATACTTTTTAGATAAGGTGCTGCTATTCTTTTCCACCTGCCTATCGTGCATTGGCTGGTAGTATTGGCAGTTCTCTTTCTCTACGATGGTGGAATTTAGGTAAATGGCAGCTCTAAGAGTGTTGGAGCCCCATACAGATTTGGAGGCATTAGCGAGGAGGTGGCAAGCAAAATGTCCTAGTTTTTCATCTCAGTCATATCTAAGGTCAGAGGAACACTGAAATCGGAGTTACCATAAAGCAGAGGCATATGTGTGTGTGAGTAATGGATTTCCAAGTAATGATGTTTTCTTATCAAATATCTATCTATCTATCTATCTATCTATCTATCTATCTATCTCTTCATATATAGATGTGTATATATATATATATATATATATATATATATAAACATATATATATATATATATATCTATATATATATATTATCTACTGGCGGTCGCCAGTAGATAGTTATAGTTAGGACCTATTTTCCATAGGAAATTCACAACATTCTATTTGAAATAACTTTGGCGCCGGTTGACGAATCTTCGCAAAATTCTGAAAACTCGTGGGGCGCTCCGGTCCGCTCCTATCCTGAAAGTTTCGGGGTGATTCGGTAAGCGGGGGCCGAGAACAAAGGGGGGTCCCAAAACGTGTTTTCTTCATGTTAATTCCCATAGGAAATTTTAGACACGGCTACAGCCCGAACTGCTGAACGGAATTACACCAAATTTGGCAAAAAGGTAGCGCTTGGTTCAGAAAGCGACCTTTTTTTTAAATGGTGTAAATCCGTTCAGTAGTTGCGGAGAAATTCAAAAAATAGGAGTCAAAAAATCAATTTCCCATAGGAAACTTTAGACACGGCTACAGCCTGAACTGCTGAACGGAATTACACCAAATTTGGCAAAGAGGTAGTTCTTGGTTCAGAAAGAACCCTTTTTGTTAAATGGTGTGAATCCGTTCAGTAGTTCCTGAGAAAATCAAAAGTAAAACCACATATATATCTATGGCTGCGGAGGGTCCGCGCACCCTGAGCGCACCTTCCCGATCACGAGATGTATGCTAATTGGCTGTCAACACTCCAAACCAGGAAGTGTTGGCAGCCATCTTGTTCCTCGGTAGAACCGAGGCACAAGAAACAAGTGTGCAAAACGCAAAAAGGGGGCAGGGTAGAAACACCCTGACCCCCTAGGCCTGCTCAGGGGGTCCCACAAGGACCCCCAGGGCCAAAAAAAGCATTTTTTTTTAAAACAATCGGCGGGATGCGCTTAGGGTGCGCGGATCCCGCCGTGAAAAAAAAAAACGAAGCGCGGTCTCCCGCGCTTCGATGGTATTTGGCCCCCGGGTGGGCCAAGTCCCGGGGGCATGCGGGGGTTCATTGAAATAATGTGTGGGGGGCCTCTAAAGCCCCCCCAAGCCCCGGGGACTGCCACCCCCCGGGGCTTTGAATTATAAATGGTGCGGGAGGGCACTTGGCCCTCCCGCAGCCCCGGGGACCGCCACCCCCGGGGCTTCTTTTTTTGGGATTAAAATACCTGTGTGGGGGGGCTTGAGCCCCCCCACACACCCCGGGGACCGCCACCTTCCCAGGGCACTAAAAATGTAAATGTGGGGGTCCGTTACGGACCCCCGAGCCCCGGCGACCACCACCTCCCCAGGGCTGTGCACAGGATGGGAGGGGGGCGCGCGGCCCCCCTCCTGGAGCCTTTGATGGCCCTGGGTACCGCCTCCCCCCAGGGCCGGCTCCTGCAGTGTCCCGGGGTGCCCACCCCGGGACACTGCTGTTTGCTATGGCAGGGCGGGAGCCTCGCGGCTCCCGTCCTGTCATAGCAAACTTGCTTTGAATTTTGGAAGAGAGAGCAGGAAACCTGCTCTCTCTTCCAAAATTCAAAGCAAATTGCTTTTCCACACGGGGAGCTGCATCTAAGCAGTTCCCCGTGTGGAAAAGCAATGCCGGCTCCCGCAGGAGGCGGGGAGCCGGCGGGACCGTGGGGGAGTTGGGGTCCCCCCACGGTCCCCAAAGGATAGGGCCAGCCCCGGGGGATGGGGTCCCCGGGGCAAGTAGTGGCCCGGGAGGGGGGCCACGCGGCCCCCCTCCCCCAAATTATCCCAAAAAAAAGGCCGGCCCCGGGGGATGGGGTCCCCGGGGCCTAAGGAGGCCTGAGGAGGGGGGCAACGCAGCCCCCCTCCATGAAAAATTAAAAAAAAATATGTGGCAATGATCCGGGGGATGGGGTCCCCGGGCCGAAATTGGCCACGGGAGGGGGCCCACGCAGCCCCCTTCCCGTTCCGTTTAAAAAAAAAAAAGTGGGTCAGGCCCTGGGGGATGGGGTCCTCAGGGCCCAAAATAATTAAAAAGAAGGGGGGCCACACAGCCCCCCTTTTAAAAATAAAAAGAAACAAAAAAGACCGGCATCGCGCCGGAGGCCCCGCCCCCTCCCTGCAGCACTCTGCAAACGCGCCCCTGGTGCGTTGTAAGATGGGGAAGTAATTTCCCTTGAATACTGGGGGTCCCTGGGGGCCAACTAGCCCACCAGGAACCTCCAGTATGTGCCAGGGAGCTGCGTTGCAGAGAGGTGTTCAGAGGCCACGCCCCTTTTTACACCTGTCTGCAACGCAGCTCTGTGGCGCTTACTGGAGGTACCTGGTGGGCTAGTTGGACCCCAGGGACCCTCAGGATTCAAGGGGACTTAATCCCTCAACTTAAAACGCGCCACGGGGCGCGGTTGCACAGTGGTGAAGGGAGGGGGTGGGGCCTGAGGTGACATGTGTGCAAACACGCCCTGTGGCGCGTTTTAAGTTGAGGGATTAAGTCCCCTTGAATCCTGAGGGTCCCTGGGGTCCAACTAGCCCACCAGGTACCTCCAGTAAGCGCCACAGAGCTGCGTTGCAGAGAGGTGTAAAAAGGGGCGTGGCCTCTGACCACCTCTCTGCAACGCAGCTCTGTGGCGCTTAGTGGAAGTACCTGGTGGGCTAGTTGGACCCCAGGAACCGTCAGGATTCAAGGTGACCTAATACCCCAACTTAAATCGCGCCACAGGGCGCGTTTGCACAGTGGTGAAGGGAGGGGGCGGGGCCTCAGGTGACATGTGTGCAAACACGCCCTGTGGTCCGTTTTAAGTTGGGGAATTAATTCCCCTTGAATACTGGGGGTGCCTGGGGGCCAGCTAGCCCACCAGGTACCTACAGTGCGCGCCACAGGGCTGCGTTGCAGAGAGGTGGTGCAGGCCACGCCCCTTTTTACACCTCTCTGCAACACAGCTCTGTGGCGCTTACTGGAGGTACCTGGTGGGCTAGTTGGACCCCAGGTATCCTTAGGATTCAAGGGGACTTTATCCCCCAACTTAAAACGGTCAGAGGGCGTGTTTGCACACATGTAACCTCAGGCCCCCCCCCCTCCCTACACCAGTGTGCAAACACGCCCCATGGCGCGTTTTAAGAGGTAGTTTTAATCCCCCTGCCCTATTATGTACTAGGGAGTTACAGAGGAGGTCATGCTAATAACAGGGGTACCCCAACGCATAGTGTTCCCTAGTGTATGTAGGTGTTTTAACTGTAGTCTAAGTGTCTTTTACCATAGCACTGGCTCTAGGCCTGGTTAGTCAGAGTCAATTACCACCAGTACCCATCTGGAAAAGGTGTGGGCACAGGATGATTTTGCAACAAGGCCTCTTTCTGCTCCTCTGTTGGTTCTTTCTGCACATCTTTTGCTTCTTCCTGCACTTTTCTTCGTCTTTGTGGACTTCTGTTGCTTCTTTCTGCATTTCTTTTGCTTCTTTCTGTGCGTTTTTTCTTCTTTCTTCACATGTCCTAGCTCTGTAGGCATAGTTAGAAACTAGCATTTAAAAACCTTTGAAATTCACTTAAAAACCATAGGTTTCAGGCACGTTATAGTTAGAAATTAGCATTTAAAAACCTTTGAAATTCACTGAAAAAACCATAGGTTTCAGACACGTTATAGTTAGAAATTAGCATTTAAAAAACCTTTGAAATTCACTGAAAAAACCATAGGTTTTAGGGACAGTTATAGTTAGTTGGACATTGCACTCGTACAAAACCCATGAAATTACCCCGTTATAGTTAGTTCAGCTAACTATAACTCGCGCCCCCGCAATGCACTGCTGATGACGTCACATATTACATCACTCATGACATGGTCAGTGACATCACTGATGACATCTCAAATGACATCACTGATGACATCACTGATGACATCATCCATGTGATAATTTGATGCATCTTCTCACACCCTAATATAACCTTTGATACACCCACTCTAAATTACAGACTGCCATTCTCAAAACCATAGACACTCCAACACCAATAACTACATACCCACTCACTGATTCTTAGGTTTACACACACATCCACTCACTCACCCGTACAGTCACTCATACTTATGGTCACTCAGTACAGGACTATCATATGCACTCATACTATTAGATAGACACTCACACACCGCCACTCATCCATAGAGGTACTCATACACCTAGTCAGTCATGCAAATAATTAATCACACTCCCATTTACTCACCTATACAGTTATACACACCAGCTCACTGACTCATACAAATACTAGCACATTCTTACGCTCCTATGCAATCACTGATGCAAGCACACACTCATCCATATAGCCACTCTCACAATCACACACTCTCACTTATAGCCATTTATATACTCCAACACACATATATACTGCCTTTCACATATGTAGTTACTCACACATGTACCACTGAGATATACATTCAATCACTAACACACCCATACACACACTCACCCACCCATACAGTCCATCACAGACGCACTCTTAAAACCATGCACCCAGTGAATCACCCACTCACACATCTATGCACAGAGTCACACACACCCCACCCACACAAACACTCAGGCACCCATTCAGATACTCAGACAACCAATCCATAACCCATATAGACACTCATGTAGCTAGTCACAAACCCATGCAGCTGCTTACACAACAACAGACAGACGGATACAGACATTCACACAGTTTAGTCACTAACCCACGCATTCAGTAAGATACGTTTAATCACTCACTTATAGACTCAGTCACGCACCTACTAAATCATCCATTCAGACACTTATACACCCACTCGTTCTTCAATACGCCTTTTCCTATATATATTAAACATATTTAAACTTTACAGAAACACACAGTCACTGGATGATGTCATCAGTGATGTCATTTCAGATGTCATCAGTGATGTCATCAGTGATGTCACTGACCATGTCATGAGTGATGTAATATGTGACGTCATCAGCAGTGCATTGCGGGCGCGAGTTATAGTTAGCTGAACTAACTATAACGGGGGAATTTCACGGGTTTTGTACGAGTGCAATGTCCAACTAACTATAACTGTCCCTAAAACCTATGGTTTTTCAGTGAATATATATATATATATATATATATATATTAAAATCAAAGTCCTGTCCCTCCTTCTCCAATGAGAGGGAAAACACAGTAGGTACGGACCAACAAAGTGTATCAAAAAAATCCAAGGATATCTGGCTCAAAGTTCCATTATTTTATTCTTATATTCACCCAGTAAAACAGACGAGTGTCCGCCCCAAAATATTTATATATATATATTTTTATATATATGAATCACCAAAAAGTCCTTGTATTTGAAAGAACAACCGCAGAGCTTTTCAAGCGGTATGTGGGGTTTTGTTTGGAAAGCATCCACCTAACGCGTTTCGGCTGTAGCCTTTGTCACAGGTCTGGAGAGGTAAAGTTCAAACAGCATAAATACACTGTGATAGACATGGACAAAGTACAACATCCATTGTCTCAAAAAAACTACTGCAAAGGTGGTCAGCCCTTATATATATATATATATATATATATATATATATCAGAGGCTGTATTGATGAGTGACTGCATGTATGAGTGACTGTATCGGTGAGTGAGTGGATGTGTGTAGACCTACGAATCAGTGACTGGGTATGTACTAACTGGTATTGCTGTGTCTATGGTTTCGAGAATGGTAGTTTGTATTTTAGAGTGGGTGTATGAAAGGTTATATTAGGATGTGAGGAGGTGCATCAGATATTAAGTGGATGATGTCATCAGTGATGTCATTTGAGATGTCATCAGTGATGTCACTGACCATGTCATGAGTGATGTAACATGTGACGTCATCAGCAGTGCATTGCGGGGGCGCAAGTTATAGTTACCTCAACCAACTATAACGGCTGAATTTCTCTGGTTTTGTACGAGTGAAATGTCCAACTAACTATAACGTCCCTGAAACCTGTGGTTTTTTCAGTGAATATATATATATATATATATATATATATATATATATATATTTGACATAATCAATATACAGATTAGTTAAAGCATTGCATCTGTATATTTACTTTAGGTGGCATGTGGAAGCTACTCCGGAATCACACAGGCAGAGGTGAGTTACTGCAAATGTGTATCTAATCAATAACTGACCGTCTCTTTTCTTGTGAAGAAAGGATGTGAAGTGCTCTTCACAAACTGCCTTTCAACATAATTATCAACTCCTTGCCATTGCTTTTCAGATTGTACAAGCCATACAGAACCTGACCCGACTATTATACAGTATACAGGTAACACAACTTATATTATTAAATTCATATTTGTGTGTGTGGGATGCAAATGTCAGGTACTGATTTCTAGGCACTGTCAGGATTACAGAAGCACAGCTCTAAATAAACTGTGATGTCATAGAAAACACAAAAATATAAACGTGAGAAATTGCCATAGGGCAAGATTTGCAATGGTGATGGTCAAAGTGACTTTGTCAGTTGGAATGGGGATGGGGTCTAAAAGAATACATGTTCCTATCAGTGAAGGAACTACGAAAGGGCTTGAACTGGCATTCAATATAATCCTGGTACAACAGAAATAATATGGAATAAATAATAAATGTAATAATGGAAGGAAAGAAAGCAGTATACATTGATGATTGTGGGTGCCAAGATGCACTATACTCAATGAGGTGTGAGGTACAGTCTTAGTCTGTTTGGGACAGCAATCAACTTTGCTATATTTATATGGATCAAAGTTTATACTGTTCATGAAAAAACATAATACTAAAAAAAAATTGGTTCATGAATATTGAGCGGTTTACTTGTAAGAGAATTAGGAATTAAACTATTTTTTTATCAGTTCAATTGGAGGTTAGAATTTCTGCCAAGAACATAATGAGTTTCCTGAACACCAAGACAATTTCATGATTTCGGCCCGAGGGGTTCGCAAACCCTTTGTCTGCTCTGTTCCTTTCTTAAGAGTGTTTTAATATTTAATGTTTTTTCTTATCCTGCGAGGGGGAGAGGAGGCCCCACAGGGCAGTACAGCTTTGAAAGGTGTCACTGTGCATTGTTCTGTTTACAAGATGCACAGTTCTCAGTGCAGTCTGTTCACTATCATCGTAGTAAACAGATATCCATCTATACAGCAGATAGTATTCTCTTTACTGTGGATCAAGTGAACAAATTGCAGCTAAAAGACGTTTCAGCCTAAAAAAGACACATCAAGTGTCACTTTATGTAAATACGTTTTAATTCCGAAAAGTTACACTTCTGCTTTAACAGCCTATAGGGGTTGGCCCATCAGTCTCTTAACTATGTGTATGGTAAACAGACTACTTTTTTTCTGCAGAGGACTGTAGTCTGTTTACAATGAAAATATTAAAAAAAGACTGCATTCTCTCCGGGTGGCTTGTAATGCGGAGTGATGTGTGACCTCCATGGCCTCCCATCCTCAGCAGGGTACAAAATCAGAACATAAAAAGATAAAGTTTTCTGGAGGGACCTATCCTCCCACAAAGAGCACAAAAACAATTAAAAATCAGTGCACTGACTGCACATACCCTGTCATCTCTTAAAGGACATCAAAAACAAAACCACCCTGTCCTTTGAAGGAGCCGAGTCGATGGTACTTTTTCTCAGCACGAGAGCGTAGGGGGGAGACAAATCATTGGCAGGTCAATCAACATAATTGCAGCTCGCTAGGGTCATTAAGAATCACAGACTACTACTTAGAGTTAGTTGATTCATTACAAAGCCAAGAATAACTGAACTTAAAAACACCTCAAAATGAGGGTGTAGAAATACATTGGCACTAATACAATGATGAATTTAAGGGGATGCAGCATGCACAAAATGATTAATTCAAGAATCAGGATACTGAAGATAAATGGCAGGAATCCACATTTTCCTGCATTGAAGGTTCTACAGAATAAAGCATCGATCTGTCCCTACACTAACACTAACGTGACATCCGTAGTTAAGCATATTGCGGGGCAAGATCGGTTAAGGTGTCAGCGTATGGAGTAGAAGTCTCTCCACGTCAGTTGGGTCTAGCAGCATGAAGCTGATGAGACAGAGCTGGCTGTAAGATGCTCTCTCTTCGAAGGCAGAGAAGTGGGGCTCTTTCCCTAGTTACCCTGTGCCAATATTACAGGTGACTACCCTAGATCCTTTTCGGGTTACGCCATCCGGCCAGACCACATCCTCATAGGTACTTTTGCACTAGTAAGCGATGCTCCAGAGCGGTGGCGAAATTACCTTGATTCCCAAGCTCTCTCCGGTGAGAAAGTACAACTGTTCTCCTTATCGGTATCAACGTTCAATGTATCCTCTTCTCCTCTTGCCTACCTCCTAAAACAAAGACATTATTCTAACTAACAAGGGTGATTCTTCCACCTGCAACACAAGCGTGAGAAAGAGCAAAACCTAACGTGCACATGAAATTCAATTATTAATTCAAATGCGAGAGCTTCCAGGTAAAATGCATTTCAGGCCTACATAATTAGGCTAACATAAGAAGGAAGGCACATAGACTTTATGATATTGCATATAATATGAACACATTCACTTAATACTACTGCGTGAAATCTAAATTAACACGTTCTATGAGCACATTGAATACATGAATAATTGTCAGCGGTGTACATGAATTCTGCACGTCAATGATTTCAGCTAGTTGTCCTAAAATACATCACGATTCACATTATTACAATCCACATTCTAATGTCTCATGTTAATACAACGAAAGAATATATGCGGATGCGGACTACTCGTGATTATGATGCACCCCTTCAAATAAAAAACTGAATTTGCGCTACATCACCTTCAAGGATTTGACGTCCATAACAGGCCTTTAAAATTGCGTCTGCAAGCATAAGCTGCGGAACTTGAATGTTTGGTGGCCAGCAAACCTCATATAGAAAATGCACGTGATTTAGGCTTGGGGCAAATATGAATTAATAAGCAATAATGAGGCATGATAAAGTTTACAGATGGTTGAATAATGGATGCAGAGCAGTGTGGTGGAGCGAGTATTGAGTCCTGGAGTCACAAAATGTGATAATTTCTCTGTTGGCTTGAATGTCACCTGCCATTAATGCCAGCATCTACCTCAAATGAGTAATATTGTGGTTGTTTGAGATTACTGATAGCAAAACCTCTATAGGAATCTCCTATTAAGTATGTATATGCACATGTCATGTAGAGCATTAGTATTATGGACAGCTCACATAGTGATGACCCAATGTTTTTATAGGGTGATACTGCTCTGTCCTATAAGATTATATGACTTTTCTATGGGGATTCCTTTATGAGTTCCATATGAATATCCCATTCAGATCGTCACACCGCCTTGTCTACTGTTCACCAAGGGCTTTACCAATCTCTCACCAGGAATAACATACATATATAATTAAGAAAACATCTGCATATGCAGCATGTCACTACCAGATACAGGTGTGAAATAGACCATCAAGAGCACTGTATTTTCCAGAGGAGGTCAAACATCCAGAAGACATTAAAGGAAAGTTCTCATCACAATATGGAGTCTACTGAAATATAAATCAATTGAGAAAAACATAAGCCAGTGAATTCTTTACAGTAAAAAAACATTTTACACTCTCAAGTTTTGAAATCCCAGTGCACAAGTCAGGGCAGAAGTGCTTTAAGAGAGTGTGCTATACATTAAAGTGCTTAAAGACGCAGACCTGATGCAGTCTAGCCTAGAGATGGATGTTGAAACCTCTACGGAAATCTGATTAGTGGGTTAGCGGTGCATGTGCACATAGAATCCCATCACAAGAGTGAATGACACTTTTTTGGTTTGTTTTACAGTGCACTCTATGTACACACAGACATTCTGAGCAGTCATACTGGGGAATGTAATTCCTGCCTGGGACAGCAGACCTGGGTGTACTCGAGCATTGCAAATGTCCATTGCTACAGCACAACAGTGTCAATTGTGTATAGCCCTACAATTGCCTTGTGAGAGACAATGCACAGTTATCCCTTTGACTGTCTTTCCACCCCAATATTTCATTTCTATTTGTTCTCCTGGGCGATTTTATATAATGCTCTGTACAATTGCTTAACTGCTTAATCACTAAACTTGTACTAAGGACAACACTCTACTGCCTTATGGTGCTGGGTATGTGCTATGTAGGTGCCAAAAATATGGCAGCTTGGAACAGATTGCAACATCCCACGGTTTAATTTAGCTGATTTTTCTGTAAAGATTTAGCAATTAGTTTGAGAAAAAATTATAGATTTGTTTACTTCTCCGTGGCAGGTTGCATGGCGGTGAAATTGTGTAGTAATAATGAAGAGAGAAAGAATGAACATTGACATTTGTGTGTTACAGGCGGCTGTGACCATTCAAGACAGCCATATTGAACTTCACAAGGTGCTGTTCCATGAACGTGAGAGAACGACCCAAGGACACATTTCTAGAGGGAGCATGCTCCAAGAAAAGGAGAAGTACCGGACCTTGGAGAAAAACAAAGAGGAAACAGTCAATTTGAACAAACTTCAACATCAGTTCCATCAGGAGCAGCAACGCTGGTATAGAGAGTGTGAGCAGAGACTACGGGAGCAGGAGCAGAAAGAGATGCGACTGCAAGAAAGAGAGAAAGAATGCCAAAGCCAGGAAGACCTTCTTCAGAAGAACAAAGAGGAGCTTGGCCTTCAACTTCAGGACTATCAGCAAAACCTTGAACGACTCAAGGAAGGTCAGAGACTGGTGTTGAAAGAGAAGGAAAAACTTCATGTGCAACAAAAACTTATGCGGCACTTGAAACATACACGTCACAGTAGCTTACCTGTGATGGTCTTGCCTTCTATGAGTGAGGTAAGCTGAACCTCCTTTGTTGACCTGAATGTTTCACACTTTCTCACCTGAATTCATGTAAAATGCTTTGAGCTTATGAAAGTAGTCTCAGTGACCCATGCTCCCTGCCCCTAGTAAATGAAGGTGTAAAGTTAAATATCAGTTGATACCACACATGCCTTTGCCCCACGGGTATTACAAAGCGTTGACCTTTAAAACTTGGTGTAATACCTTTCAGGGTTTTACCACGCATTTGCAGTTTTATTGACTGATATCCAACTATATTTTTATTCTCTCTGTACTACCCTTTTACATTTGCCCCTTGCTACCTCTTACGCTTGCCCAATCCTGAACCCTAAAAATCCCTTACTTCTCCATACCCTTAATCATCCCTGAATCCTAAAATAAGCCTTACTAGCTGTCTGAACCCTAAAAGCCACCTACTTCCTGTTACATCCTTACCCATCGCGGAACCTTAAAAAAATCTTAAAACCGTTACCCACCACTGAACCCTAAAAATCCTTTAAAACCCTTACCACTCTGAACCCTTACCCACCCCATAATTCCTAAATCACCCCTTTTTTTAAATGACATAATAGTTACATCATTTAAAAAAATACTTACCGGCATGGTAAGGTACCAAAAAAGGTCTGCGTGGTATTCATCTGTGTGGCAAAGACATGCATAGTAACGCCCTGCGGGGTAAAGGATGTATACCTTAAAGATACAGGCTTTCAAAAGCAATGAAACCACATTTATTTAGCAAATACGTTTCTTGTTTGTTTTTGGGCTTTTTATCCATACTCCTACATTTTATTCCCTAAACAAGAGTTTGTTGACGTTATTCAAAAATAAAGGTTTAGCCATGGTGTTTATGGGCACTGAGGCTAGTAGGTTTCTATGCTTTGTGAGAAAAAGAAAGCAAGACTTTTGGACATTTATGGGACGTATGGGTGCATCATTTGTTGTCACCCATGCACAAACCGAGCAAGGGTTTCCAGCATTTCGGGCAAACTTGCTTTCATAATGCTACCTACCCCATTTCCTCAAAGGAGTGATTTTTAGGGGATTTTGTTATAATTTGGTGCCCCCTAATGATGGCATGCTTAGTCTGTGGAACTATGTCATCTTATGGTAATAATGGCCTTCACCTGTGCAAGGCACTCTATGCCAAGAGCAAAGTGGCGTTCCCCATTTCCAATGTTATCATCAAGTAGAATGTACAACGTGAGAGGCTTACTTACATCTACAGCTTTTGATTTAAAAAAAATGGAGATAAAATGTGGAGGGAACAGGTCAGTGTCATGCAAGGGAGAACAACTTGAGAGAGGCCTACTTTCAGTTTAGTTTCATTATAAAAATAAAGACATGTTAGCCAAAAAGAAACTTCCAGGCAGTCTGTAGGAACACATCTGACAGACTCCCCAAGATATGACTATTCTGTGATTTGCAAAAAAAATCGTGACATTATCAGCTTTGTAAAAATTCCACGATTCTTACCAAAGTTCCTAAAAAATTGCCATGTTTTTAAAAAAGCGAGTCTGATCCTCCTATTATTGGCTCAGTGCTGTGCCTCCTCTTTCCCGTGGCTGAAACCCACATTCTCCTACCCCCCACCTCCAAACCCAGGACACTCATCGGGCCACTCTCCCCATTGCTCGCCAACCCTGAGTCTCATGTATCCCCTCCTTATTCACGCCCTGCTGTCTCATGCACCTTTGGAATGCAGGTTATCGGGTGCTAGAGAGAGGAGAGTTTTCAAATATAAATCTGTACTGTCCGGCACCAGACATTCTCCTCATTTTTTTTGTTTAAATCTGTTTTTATTATTATTAATTTTGTTTTAACTCTTCATGAAAGACAAATTACATTGTGGAAGACCGACCATATACCGAACCATCCAACAATCGAAGAGACATTTCAGTTTGAGCAGATATTAAACATAACAGTTATGTCGATGACATAATGGGTTCAGAAACAAGTTGAGGCTCAGCAGTTAGTCCGTTCCATTCGAGGCAAAGGTCACCGTTCAATAGTGGTTTGGTTCCGTTAGTATGTTGTACAGAGTCTTTTAAGATCAATCAGCATAAGCAATTGAACAGATGTTATAGGTAAGAACAAACAAAACTCAGAACCAGTAAAAGCAGCAGCATAGAACAACATTTGTGTGAGCATCCCTCACCCTGCCCCCCCCCCTCGCCCCCCATCCCCTGTACCATCACTCCAGCCCATGGCAGCATCTCAACAGCAATCTCCACCCATTGGCTACGGCGATGTCCGTGTCCGATGTCAGATGGTGCATGTGTGCATACACTGCGTGCCAGGAATCTACAGACAGGTTACCCGTCACTCACTGCAGGGGCGTCTCCCTCATTCTCGGATGGGCCCCCAAGGCTATCCCCCTCCGTTTGCTTTAAGGCCTGGAGCAGTCCCTCCCACTGCGTCGCTATAGGTACCTTCCGCAGCCCCAACGTTTCCTCCCGCAGGATGGCAATTCCCTCTGCTTTGGCCCATGCTAGGAGCGAGTATCTCCATGCCCGTATATGCGGCGGGTCCTGCGCCTTCCACCTCTTAGTTATAAGCCGCTTAGCTACCACCATACCCAGGTCGAGGAACCGAGATGAAACTTTGAGGCCGGGGTTCTGTGGAAGTGATGTAATAAGTAAGCGGGCCATTCAAAGGGTATGTTGCGGCCTGTGCACGTGTGTAGTAGCTCACTTACTGCCCGCCAATATGTGTGTAACTTGTGACAGCCCCACAACATGTGTACCAGTCCAGCCCCTGGTTCGGTGCAGCGAGGACACACCGCATCCGTGCGGTGGAAGTACCTATTGATCGTCTCGGGTGTAAGATATGCTCTATGGATTATGAACATTTGTATTTGTCTGAACCTCATATTTCTGGGTATACGTATTGGGCTCTTTATTATCTTATCCCATTCCCTGTCCTCCAGCTGTCGCTCTAGGTCTGCTTCCCATTTGCGGCGTAGTGGATCCAGACTTATCGCTGCATGTGTACGGAGGGACGCCGCAAACCAGCGGATCAAGTGCCTGCCCCGTCCCATGACGTGAAGGTACTGTATAGTGAGATGTTGGCTCGGTTCCGCGTTCATGTCGCCCCATATAGAGGTTAATGTCGTGATCAGTGAGCGGTGCCTCAGGAATTGCCCCGGTGGCAGTCCCGTTTCCTCAACCAGGGATTCAAATGGTATAAGCATGCCGTCTCGGTACAAGTCTCCCAAGGTCTGGATATCGGCCTCGTGCCATTCCGTAAGTGCAAGGGATGTAAGCACCCCAGACCCGCTGGGGGAGCCCTCTAGTGGTACGGCCGGTGCATATGGGACGAGCGTTCTGGTGAGGTGTAGACAGCGACGGTAGCATTTGTACGCCACCGCCAGGAGGAGTGGCGTCGGGGTTGCGGCTCTAGTGGCTGGGTGAAAAAGTTTGGTGATATGGGCCAGAGATCTGGGAGGCAGTGTGGTCGCAGTGTCCTCCCGACCACTGTCTGCGAGCCAGCGGGCGATCCACTGCAGTTGTGCCACCAAATAGTAGTGTTCGAAACAAGGCGCTGCAAGGCCCCCTTGATCGGTAGGCAGGTACAATTTCGCCAATGCTATCCTGTGTCGCGTGTTGCCCCAAAGGAAGTCCCTAAGTATCTTGGTGAGTGTGGAAAAGAAGGATGCGGGAACATACAATGGTAGGTTGGCAAAGTAGTATAGGAGACGGGGAAGGATCACCATCTTGGATAGTGCAACCCTGCCGGTGACCGTTAGCGGAAGCGTTTTCCAGAATTGCACCTGTGACTTGATGGCTGTCAAGGCCCGTCCCAGGTTACCGTCAAAGAGGTCCTTCGGCTGGCGATATATCTGGATCCCTAAGTAGCGGAAGGTGTCAGCCCTCCACTGCACCCTGGTACCATCTAGAATGTAATCCGGGTTTTGGGTCTCCCCCCCGAATGCGTAAAGACAGGACTTGATCACGTTTACTCGGAGTCCCGAGAGGGCAGCGAAGTCACGCAATGTGTGTGCCAGCTGAGCTGGTATATTTCCTACATCTCTCACAAAGACCAGTAGGTCGTCTGCGTACAATGACACCTGGTGTACCGCATCTCCTAGAGGTATTCCATCCCCCAGCGTCGCCCGCAATGCCGCCGCCAGTGGTTTGATTGCAAGCGCGAACAGGAGGGGTGATAGCGGGCACCCCTGCCTGGTGCCCCTGCGTATTGGTATGGCGTCAGAGATGTACGGCCCCACTCGCACCCGGACTATGGGGTTTTTGTATAATAGGTCAACCATTTGGAGAAAGCCCAGACCCAGCTCATATCGCATCAGCACTGCTGCAAGATAGCTCCACTCTAAGCAATCAAAGGCCTTCTCAAGGTCCAACACCAGGCAACCTGCTCTGGGCCACACCTGCACGCTATCCGACGCCACCCTAAAGAACCTTCGCAAGTTCAGTGATGTGCTGCGTTTGGGTACAAATCCATTTTGGTCGCCGTGAACCAGCTTGGGGACCACCGGTGCCAAGCGCTCCGCCAACACCTTAGCATATATCTTGGAATCCACGTTGAGAAGTGCCAGGGGTCTGTACGAACCCAGGTTTGCAGGGTCCCTGTCTGGTTTGAGCAGGGACACCAGGTAGGCCTCACACATCGACGGAGGTAATATGCCTTCGTCCAGGGCTGTGTTATAAAGGGTGTGCAGACGCGGCACAAGAGTCTCCCGGTAGGCCCTATAGTATTCGGCAGGTAGGCCGTCCGGTCCCGGTGTTTTTCCAGATGCCATAGACCCAATTGCTCCCCAATTTCCTCTAGAGTGAGGGGACCATTGAGTGTCTCCTGGTGTGCCTCTGAGGCTGTGGGCAACTGGATAGGCTCTAGAAAACTCTCCAGATCAGGGCCGGAGCAGCGCCCCCTGGATTGATACAGTTTCGTGTAGTGGTCTGACATCACCTTGTGTATCTCACGCTGTGTGTATACCAGAGTCCCGTCCGGCGTGCGTATGGCTCCGATAGGGGTGCGATTATTCTCCTGCTTAAGCAGCCAGGCCAGAAGACGGCCCGCTCTGTCCGCCTTAGCGTGGGTACGAGCCGTGTGGGCTGTATAGTTGTGACACCGCAATCTCTCCATGAGTTCTGCATGCTGCGTCCTGAGGCCCTCCAGCTGGCCTGAATGCCTGCCTCCGCCCTCGCTCTCTCACTCATATTTGAGCAGTTGCGATTCTAGGCGAGTGAGCGATAGCATGAGCTGTTTACGTATGTTCCAGGTGGCGCCGAGACAGTGCCCCCTAACAGCGATTTTGTGGGCATCCCATTCCACCAGTGTCGTACTTGCCGTCTCCTCATTGAGTTCGAAGTACTCAAGAACAGCCGTCCCCAGTGATGAGCGGAATTCGGGGTCTTCCAGTGCGGGCGGCTGGAGGCGCCAAGTGGGTATGGGAGGACGATCGGCCTCCCAGGTGAGCTGGAGTCTCATAGGGTTGTGGTCAGAGTGCGTCCGTCCTAGGTACTCGGACACCTCAACTAGTGGTATTAGGGATTGGGAGCCCACAACCCTATCCAGCAGCACATGTAGGTCGTGTACTGCAGAGTAATAGGAATAGATGCGTTCATTGGGGTGAAGGACACGCCACATGTCTAACAATGCCCAATGTGAGAGCCAATCTGTGAGAGCTTGCGCATTTGACATCGCAGACGTCTTCCGAAGGGGTGGAAAGGATCTGTCCGTGTGTACATCAAGCACCGAATTAAAGTCTCCACCCAGTAACCAGGGAAGCCCAGCATGAGAAGTCAGCACTGCGGACAATTGTGCTAGGAACGAGGGTTTGTCTATGTTCGGGGCGTAAATTGAGCCCAACTATATTGATTGGCCGTTAAGTGTCCCTCGCACTAAGGTGTATCTGCCTTCAGTGTCCTCGTGGTGCCTGCTCTCACCCAGATTAGGGTGCCCCTCGCATGCGCGGAGTATACCGTGCCATACACCTGTCTCCTCCAACGTCTGCGCAGTCTGTCTAATTCCGGCTGTGTCATGTGCGTTTCCTGCAGTAGGGCAATTCCCACCGAGTGCCTCTGGAGGTATGCGAATATGGAATAGCGTTGCGTGGGTGTGTGCATGCCGCGTATGTTCCATGTAATTATGTTAGCCCGTGCCATTTCTGGTGAGTTTGATCGACAAGGGTGCCAAGGGCGGGAAACGCCACGGGGAGCGGGAATCAGGGACAGGGATAAGTGCGTCACGTTGCTGCAACAAAAGCAATAGATGAACTACTAACATCATAACATCTGGGGCGGACATTCCGCAACGTCCGTCCAAACCTCTGTAACAATTGGGTAGTACAAACTAGGTCAGTGTGTTGCCTGTTGTGGTGTGTGTACTAGTAACGATTTACTATGGTCGTTCCCCCCCATTCCTATATGTGCAGTATGCCATCCGATTAATCACCTGCATAAACGTACGAGACCAGCAGCGTGTAGCTCTAAATGTCAACTCAGGTGTTTGTATTTCCTCTGGCTGCATGTTCCCGCTGTCGCGCCTCTTGTTGTCCCACGTCGTCTGCGCCGCCTTGTCCTCCGACCTGCTAGGTTGTCTCCGTCCGGGTTCGAAGGCCTCACACCCGTCCACAGCCCTGACTCTTCCAGCCAGTCCCATGCCTCCGCAGGAGAGTCAAAGAAGCGGGTCCCTTCTTTCGTAACCACTCGCAGTCGGGCTGGAAACAACAACGAGTATGGCAGTTCTAGAACTCTGAGCTGGCGTTTCACTGCTACATAGTTGCTTCTGCGACGTTGCACAAGGGCGGTGTAGTCTGGGAAGAGCATAACTGGACTTCCGTTCACCCTGAGACCCTCCATTTTGCGTGTTTCACGGAGCACCGCGTCCCTGTCCCTGTAGTTGAGCATCTTAAAGATGAGCGGACGTGGCCTGGCTCCTGGCTGAGGCTTCTGGGTCTCACGCAGTGGGCTCTTTCTATTGCGAATTGTGCTGACAATGTTCCCTGGGGCAGGAGATCGCGCAGCCAGTGCTCCATGTATTGCTCCGGGTTCCTACCTTCCTCACCCTCCGGCTGACCCATCACGCGTATGTTGTTGCGGCGGGAGCGTCCCTCCGCATCCTCTGCTCTGTCCTCCAGGGCGTGAACGCGGTCGATCAGATCTTGGAGTGCAGCTGTGTGACTTTGCGTGACAGGCTGTAGTTCCTTCAGTGTTTGGCCTTGTGTATTGACTTTGTCGGCCAACTTGCGATGGTCCGCATGAAGGAGCGTGAAATCCGAGGTAACCTTATCTATCCGGGTTTCCAGAGAGGTCCTGGTGTGTTCTAGCGCAGCGCCAATTCTCTCCACCGCTGCGAGTACTGAGTCCATCTTGGCTGCCAGGGCTGTGGTCGTTGGCTGACATTCTCCTCATTAGAGTCGCGGAGCAGCTGGACACTTGGCCAGCTCACAGACTGTGTGTGACTTGACAAAGTCTCAAAGAGTCACAGACCCGAGACCGAGCTGTATGTTTGTGACAAGCACATTTTCTGCTTATTCCAAAAATATCACAACTTTTTAGGGTTCGGTACAGGAAATATATTTATTTATTTTATTTACCCCAGGTCACAAGACACTAAGGGGCAGATTTACAAACCCCTTGCGCCACTTTTGCGTCACTTTTCCCATGTTAAAAATGACTCAAGGGGCTTGTAAATCTGACCCCAAGGGCCTTATTTACAAGGCCCTTGCGCCACTTTTGCGTCATTTTTAACATGGGAAAAGTGACGCAAAAGTGGCGCAAAGGGCTTGTAAATCTGCCCCTAAGTGGGTCTGATCTGAAGAGGACATTTAAATACAACAACAATTGAATGAAGCTTTGATAACCGAATGGCATGTTGACAGACAGGTAGGGTTGAAATAGAACTGGAGACTGGTATTTTTATGGAACAATCACATTTAAATTCTAAAAAAAGGAAATGGAAATACAGGCCCAGATTTGCGAAGCCTGTGCATTGTCCTTGCGTTGTGCAAGGTGACATAAGGCAACGTCAAGGCTTATGTAACTTTTACCAAGCCCCGCCAGGAGAGGTTTGCACCACCTCACGTGACTTCGTAAAGAAAAATAATGCAACACAGCAGATTGTTCTGCATTGCATAACATTACATATCATAGTGGTAGGCATTCCATGGGTGGAGCATCCACTTATTGAATGTGATGCAATTCAAGATTTACGGAAATCAGCAAACTGGGATTGTGGCAAAATGGTACTCCACCCTGACCATTGCATAGCGAACTTTGCTTGCTGCCATGCATTGTGTTAACTTTTAGTAAATATGTCCCACAGTGTCTATCTATGTATGAAGGAATCAAATTAAAAGAGATGTATTTGCAGTGTCAATTTCTTTTCAAAATCAAAGGAGAGATATTTTCTAGAGTGGCTAAAAACGGTACTTGAAATAATATAATCTGACAGAGACATTTGCAAACCAAATCTTATTTATTTAAGGTAATTAGCCCATAACATGTGCCCTTCTGCTAAATGTTTCGCGGATAGGCAGTGCATGGACTGATAGGAGGTTTTCTATAGACACAGCTAGCTTGCTGAAGAGCTGCTTCATAATGTGGTATGTTAACAAAATGATGCATTTTACTAGGTGCTTGTATGCGAACAGAAGCCAAAAGCAGCACCTTTGCTATCAGAATGGCTACCAAAACAGTTCCTTAAAAAAAAGCCAAAATAACTCAGTAAGGATGTATGTCATTACTTCAACCACCCTTAATTCACCACAACATTTTTTTTCTACCATCACTTCGACCTACTGTTACTTCATCTACCTTGAAATATTTCAAATATTGCATTGACCATTACTTATATCCCAATGCTTCAATCTGGTGAACAGCGTTTATTTCGCATGCGGAACAACGCATGCCATAACAACGCAGTCTTATTTCGCATACCGTTACAGCGCAAGTCGGAAAAACGACTTGCGTTAGGGGGCAGAAGGTGTTGGATTTAAAATCCAACACCTTTCCTAGTGTCCGCACAGACTGGAGTTGGACTAGTAAATTATACTATTCCAGCATCCAGGGCCCCTACAGCAAGTCGTTGTTCCGACTTGCGTTGTAGCGGTATGCTTGAAATAACTACTGTGATCGTTGTAACGACCGCGTTGTTATGGCATGCGTTGTAAACGCATGCTAAAAAAAGGTACATATTCCTTCAATCTACCAGGATGTTGAGCACACCATCCCTGACTGTAACTTTAACACGAATGTTGACATGTACCCTAACAATAAATTAAGTTATTTCAGATTAAATGTGAACTAACCTTACCTTAGCCCTAAATTCAACTAATTTTGTGCTAGCAAACCTTGCGATTTGCAAAATCACTGGGTTTGCGACTGCTAATTGTTTTTTCAAAGGTCCTATACTACTTTTGCGATTTGGGAAAGCCTTTCTGAATCACAAAAGGGGTTTTGTAACTCATTCAAATGTCAATTAGAAGAGAGCCTGAAAGGGATGCACCCTCTTAATTGTGATTTACAATGCGCTATATCAATGATTTCTGGATGCAATTGTGGGAGGAACCTATTGATAAGGTAAAGACAGCTCAAAGGAGGAGGTAACTATGTGTCCCTGTTCAACAGCTTTCCCTTGTCCCTGTTGAACAGCTTTGCTTTTGGAAATCTGTCTCAGGTAGTCATTTGAGAAGCAGGAAGTGGCCCAGCAAACTACTGCATGCACCTACTATGTCTTTTTTAAATTAATTTTTTTAAGTAGTATATGTTCCTTTCAGCGAGCAACACAGGGTGCTTTAAAAAAAAGGTTTCTTGTTAGGGAAAGCCAACCCATGGATAGTGTTTTTCTGTCTTGTGCATCCCTCTGTTTGTAGTCAGACACCGGGAATGCCAAATAGCTACCTCTCCAAATAATACTTATGAGGCAGATTCTTGGTACTTTTTGCAACATGACCAATTAGTACATACATTGCACCCCAAAGTTTCAGTCAGGTCACAAAAAGCTGGAATAGTTTATAAAAATTAGTGACTATGAATGTAGAAATCCAGTACAAGAAGATATGACCATAATAATACATAAACCTTTCATGTAAAAGCATCAAATTAAATAAAAAATGTAAGGTATTCATAATAAACAGTTAACATCATGAACCCTAATTTGACTCTTAACAAAAAATGTACACTCCAGCATAATACAAACACATAACTAATGCACAATTAGTCTGATCAAAAAACTTTGCAATGTTCCCAAACGCAGACACACAGGACAAATATTGTATAATTCTCGAGTGTGTGGCATGCTTAATAGTACAGTTTCTCAGGTATTTCAAACGGATATTTCCTGTGAAGGACAGTGGTCTTCTTCAGGATGAATAATTTAAAAAGAAGTCAAGTAACAGTGACATTATCATATCGATAACAAGCTTGGTGTTCATTATCTATATCAATATGATGAATATTCTTCCCACATCTACTTAATATGGTCATGAAAAGTTTTGAGCAAACATAATATGTGACCCTCTTCTTCAAGGTGAAGGTAAAGGATCACATATTCATATAGGAAGTGCCAAAAGAGTAACTGAATTATTATCTTCATGAGCAGTGATGCATATTCAAGGAAAATATATTTTTCTAGATTTACCCATCTGAATATTTTACAATAAAAATAACATACTTTTAATGGAGCATGATCCAATTGCATCATCAAGGCTAGTCAATAAAAATCACTTCAGATTTAAAAGAAAAAGTAAACCTTTTGATATTTGAATGATATAACAAAAAACAATCCTTCCCTGAAGCACAACCGAAATAATTATCAAACAAATTGAAACCAATTAATTTTTAATATTTAATATGGATTATATCTTCTTTAATACTTTTGTTTAGCTATGTTTGTTTGCCTTTTGATGGGCTCATTATTCGGTTGAAATCTCTTAGAAAAGAGATAAATCTTACCGTATTTTGAACTCCCCCAAATTACAATTTGACCTCTTCAAATCTTCTATATAAAGAAAAGGCAGTGGATCACCCTCCTGCAACCAAGCATTATCCATAAAGAAAACATGAAGTCACATGTCTGCTACAGAATGCTGAATATACTTCCAGGTTTCCTAATCTCCATCATTATAAGCTGGATTCTGATTGGATGCAGAGGCCTCATGTTTTAAGACTTTTTGCAGTTGCAAAGCTTGTTATTCATTTTGAGACTGCAAAGAGGCAAGTCACAATGAACAAGACACATTGTGAGACAGAAATTTGACTTGCAAAATGCCATTTATGACGGATTGTGAATCCCACCTCATCATTTCCAGTTTCAATCAAATGTATCAATGTTTTGCAACTGCAATCTTAGTTGCAAACAATTGATACAATAATACTGACATGTCAAAGCAAGTGATCACCATTCAGAAAGTGGAAACTGTTCCAGGCTAGCAGCTACCACATTGTGAATGGTTGATGATGGCATTATGGGGAGAGGTCTATAGTCCAAGGGGCCTCTGCATGCTCCAACAATGTCATTACATAAAGGTGAAGGTTTGGTCATACTGCTACATTGCTTGACCTGCATAACTGAGGGCTGTTGCTCCACTTTTCTTACTATGTGTATGCCCTTTTGTGCAGTTTCTTACGCGGACACAACTGCCCTTAGTTGTTATGTGGACTGTGACTGCCCTCAGTTGTTATGTGGACTGTGACTGCCCTCAGTTGTTACGTGGACTGTGACTGCTCTCAGTAGGAGTGAGAACGAGTGGGATTTAAGTGAAAATTTACACATATGAATATTATACAAAACTTTTGAACTGACTTTAAGTGCTAGATGAGATTACTGAGAATGAGTATCTGATCTGTAGTTTACTCTATGTTCTCTCTTTTGTGTCCCACAGGTTGTGTCCCATTCAAGGAATAACAGTTTACGTAATGAAGATTCACTCTATATTGATGAAGCCTTAGGACACATGTCAGTGAACAGCCTGAGCAATTCAAACCCACTGCCTTTTTCTGCGGATGATTTGGCAAGGACTAGTGAACTTCATTCCGACCATGTAGTGAACAATTCTCATTATTCGGGTGTCACGAATGAGCAGTGCCGCTCAAGCAGCATGTATCGCACAAGAACAGAATACCCATCCCATCTCAATAAAGGGAAAGACATTTGTAACATTGGTAATTATCCATTCAATTTGGGTCATTTGGGGAAGTAACAGGCAGAATTGTGTATGTTAGATCCATGATAGGTGTTTATTGAGAGACAAAAATAAATTCTAGACAGTTAACAATAAGATAAACAGCTTTTCTACATATTTACTTTGAAGAGTAATAGAATAGCATCAGATTGCAAGAGTATTTAAACGAGTCATTAAGGTTATTTAGGAAGCGGGAAGAAAGGATATGGAGCTTAGTTCAACTGGGAGTCACTTTCTGAAGTATATTCCAATTAACGTGACTGAGCACAGTCATGAAGCAGCATCAGGGGGTGTAGAGAGACAAGAAAGTTTAGGTTTGCCAAATGAAGGTTGCAAGAATAAACATCTTGCTAGCATTTGAGATGGGTAGTTGGGGGAGAGTTCATTTATAGATTTGAAAGAATTAGTAGTTTGTATGTTTCCTTGTTTTTTGCTGATAACCAGTTGGTTTAATGATTGTGTTATATAAGAGCATGCATAGGACGATATAAAGTGTTGTTTTAGCAAAGTGTATTACTTTATCCAAAGGAAGAATGTGTATTGATGAAGGCCAAGCAAAAGGCTATTGCAGTTATCCTTCTTGGTCAGGTTAGTGTTTTAACTAAAAGAATGGGGTTGTGGGAACAACTTTTTAAGACATTAATAGATAATAATTACTTGGTCCCATATTATACATAATCCCCGAGAACACAATGGCTTTTTGCACCTTTGAGGCATTATGGTGTTACAGAAGGACCTGCAGACGGCTGTGCAGCCCCTCCCACACAGATCTTATGCCGCATTATCACAAAGGGGTGCTCCCTCATTTGCATGGGGCATGGCTACATACTAATGAGGGAACCCTTTGATATTGCACCCCGCCATATTAAAGATACAGGTGCAGTGACAAACATGCCATCGGGGGCGCATAGACTCTGCACCACATTTGAGGTAACACACACAGTCTGTGCGCCCTGAGAAGCATCCCTTGAGAGGAGAGTAGGGGGATCCATGGATCCACCAGACACTCCACTGCAGGCATGTACAATCACTGCATCCGAATTTGTCTGTGTGCCCACAGGCCTTATCTATGGCAGTTTGACATTCTGTAATGTTGAAATCCCTTGCCCAGATAAGAATATAAGAGGCTGTAATACCTACACCAAAAACTTCTAGCTCTTTCTGTAGGGCATGAACCACCAGGCTCTTGGAGGAATCAAACCTATTATTGTAATAGTCAATCAGTACAATACCCATCTCGTTTTTTGGTTGAAAGTATGACATCTGATAATATGGGGAGCTAGTGTACGACTTTATTAGCCTAACTGTGGTTAATGTAGAAATCAATACCGCCAACCCCCCTTTTGCTCTTCCACTAGATGATGGGATGGCTGGGGTAATACCAGAGGAATAGCCTTCTATGTGAAATAACCCCTTATGCCAAGTCTCTTGAAGGCAAAATATTTGGGATGTTTTTAAAGTGGCTTGCCGTTCTGTATTAGCCAACATATTGTTAACTCCTGCTATGCTCCATGTCATGAATGTAATTTTCTTTCCCTGTGGGATAATATATGGGCTTTCAGATTTAGCCAGATGTCCTATTAAGGTATTTTCCACATGAGCAATAGTAGTGTTCTCAGGGTCGGCCAAATCGTCTACTGATGGCTTTTCTACCGTAACGTTGGAAACGTCCAGGCCTACTAAGGGCTCTGATTGTCAATCTAAATCATCACAACCACTAAGGGGAGCAAATGTATTTGTACTTTCCATGTGTCGTTTCTGTCTTTATTACTAGTTGAATAGTTCAGGTGGTGAGCCATTGTGCGTGAGCTCTTGTGCTCGGTTTATAAAAAAAACTAAAGGTACAGCTATAATTCCTTCCCCTATTGTAGTGCTACTTCGTTGTCTACGATAGAGGTCAGAAGGGAGGAGCTTAACAAGGGATGGGCGACGGAAGTTTACCAGTATATAATCGCCCTGGCCTTGTTTCCTGATGCAGCCAACCCATGACACTCTTCGCACCATAATAACATCCTGACTTAAAACGTGTGGTGTGCATATGCTGTGTGACATCCAATGTACCACCTTATTACATAAGTCCATCCATGACTCAATTGTGCCTGGTTTTAATTTTGGGACATTCTTTAGGACAATCACGTAGAATGTTGCATCTGGGGGTAAATGCAGGGAGTCTTCAACAAGGGTTAACCTCTTCTATTTTCGTGACTCTGCTGCAGTGCAGTGCATTGCCTATTTCTCGGTTTACATATGGCGAATGGGTCGGAACAGGTAAAACCTTTTTCCGCATTGGCAGTTCATTACACTGTTGGATACTCAATGGTACCACCTCTTTTACATGTGCCTGTTCTATTGAGGGCAAGGGAGTTGGTATGGCACTCTTTTCCGCGTTGTCAGCTGTTAAAAGACCCTAGGCAATTGGGTTGTGCTTTCCAGAAAATCACTAATAGACTGTTCAATTGAGGTCACATGTACTTTTATTTCCCTTATTTCACTTAAAAGCTTTGATTCAATGTTAACAAGTTTACTGTGTATCCTTTTTAATATTAGTTCCAAACCTTATGGGTAAGGAAGATCATGATCATTGATTGGATCCTGGTGCATCGTACCAATTCTTTTACATTTAGTGATTATATGCGCTTTATTAGTTTTCGCAGACTTAGGGCCTCATTACGATGTTGGGCAGACTTAATTCCACCTGACACTGTTGCGGTTTGGAACCGCCCGACCTTAGGTCAACGGTTCCGACCGCAGGATTATGGGCGGTCACAAACATCCATTTTTCAATGCAAGCGTGTGTGGCAGTGGGAAAGGCCTGCAGCACAAGCTTCCATTGAAAATGGATGTTTGCAATCATCCCTGCACCGTGTGGCAGGCACCATGCGGTGCCTGCCACATGGTGCAGGGATGTTCCCAGGCCTCATAGCAGAGGGCCAGGGGGATGGGGGCCCTGCTAGGGGCCACCAAAGTCACTTTCCGACAGCCTTTCCATGTCGGAAAGGCCAACATGGAATGGCTGCCGGAAACCAACATTGTAATCCCGACAGCAGAGCCGAGGCTGGCTCCGCCATCATTCAGGGGATTACAATTCCGCTCCTCTTCCAATGGGCTCTGTGAGCCTGTTGGAAGAGGAGCAGAATCCCTCTGCAGGTTTTCCTCCGACCACCATCATCATAATATGGCGGTCAGAGGGAAACCCTCCATGTCAGGTGGAAAGTCACCGACAGACTGTCAGATGGCTTTCCGTCCGACATCCAAATCGGGCCGTAAGTTAGCTTAATAGCAGGCACTTTGACTAGCTGCCTTTTCTTTGAGGGGGCGCAGTTATCTCTTCATTAGCTAATAACTCAGTTATCTCAAGTGGGTCTGTTGATACAGAAGGCAAAGATGTGCTTTTAGATGAATTACCAGCTATTACTGCGTTGTCCGTAACTATCAATGGTGATTTGCCAAACAAGTTAATGGGCTCAACAATCATTTCTCTTATTATCTCCTGTAGTGCACTTTTTGTACCCACAGGCCTTCCCTCAGTGCTAACAGTTTCTTCATTTAGCCTGCCTATGGCACCCATTAGGTAATTAGTGATGACATTGGTAGTTTTTGCGTTCTTTGTATTGTGACCCACAAGTTCTTGGGGCTGTTTACACTTCCCCATGCTATTACCCAAGGTTGATTTGAGTCTCACCATAGACACCTGGATCTACCAGCCAAGAGAAAGGCCACGGATGGGCGCAGACGGGCCCGTGCTTGGCCCAGGCTTTGCTCGGGCACGACTTGGGCTGCGGGAGATGGTAGTCACTGTTTGAAGCACGCAGCGCAGGCTTTCAGCTGTGGTGGCACCTGCTCCTCTGAAGTACATGGCAGGCTGAGACAGTGAGTTCCGCAGTGGTCAGTCTCCCCTGGAGCACAAGTTCTCCTGCAGGTTGTAGGTTTGATTTCATGAACAGTCTTGTAATATCAACACAGCTGCTCTTGAGAGAAAAGTAAACATAGCCCAAAGAGCCCTGGTTCTAAAAAAGGCCAATGTCTTTCACACAGATGGAAATTCCCATTTGGTGTTGCCACTTGTAATCTTTTTTTAGAATTCATCAACTCTCTTAGAAAGTGTTGTTTGGCCCTCCAAGTATGAGGTTTTGCATTTCTTTAATTTTTTTCTGCCATCTTCCCTTGCCTAACTTGCTTGGATCAAACAGAGAGCTTGTCAAAGACCTGTTCAAAAATCTTTTCCAAATTAAAATATTTTATCATCTGTGGAATTAGTATTTGATATCAAGCGACTATATGATGTTCAAAGTATATTTTTGAATTTAAAAAGGTGCCTCAGCACAACTACCTGCACCCACGTCTGAATTTGAATGATACGCAACATGTCTACACCCCAATCCTGCAACATATGTTCATTTTCTTCCTGAAAGAGGTCTTTGTTAGTTGAATTCCCTCTATGTGGCATCATATGTGCCGTGTAGCTTTACCCATTTACCAGTTAGAGTCATGTATTTCTTGAACATGTTATTTTAGCCAAGAGGTTTTTCTTAATAGGGGTAAGTTCCCTGTTACACCCACAGACAGTATGTTACAGAACATGTTCTAAATACACCTCTTGAGAAGTAGTGGCGACCCTGTACTGAAATAAATAAGCCCTATAAGTGTACCAGATCTTATAACATTGTTCATCACTCTAGTCCAGTCCATTTTATCAAGAATGAATCCCGATCTGCAAGCACTGTTTTGCAGAAAACTCAATGGTTAATGCATGCTCTGTGTTGGTGAATACATATTTTTTCATTTGTGCCTGTGGTATAGAGAAATAATTCAGAGCAGTGTGTGTCTGATACACATGGAGAAAGTAGCCTTCCTAGCTAACCTTTCTAATAAGGAATGTAGGCACAATCTACACACCTAATAGGGGAGAAGGAAAAGTAGCTCAGTGTTTTTTAGTTATTTTTGCATGGAGTTTATCCATGAGAGAAAGTTACACCAGACAATGTGCCAGAATTTTATAATGTTTTTGATTTGCTTTGATATCACCATTTCCTTTGAATTCAGGTAGGGATCCCCAAGGAATGTGCATTCAGATGTCCCGTAAGAGAACACATTTCAACCTAATACCAATCCTCAGATGATAAGGAAATTACATTTTTGAGGCTTATGTTTTCCTCCTTGTCCTTTTTGAATGTCCAGAACACAGTTCTTACTCTATTAGCTTCTATATCTGACTTCCATAGTGGAGTTAACGGTCAGGAACTCCCAGGCTGGAAAGAACGGCTGCCACCCAACATCATGTTCCATTCCCAAGTGCTAATTGTAAATGAACAGCTTTAAGGGACCATAGCGGCATCTCTGATGCATTGTTTTTAGAAGAGAGATATTCCTGGAAATAAACATTCACATCATTCCAATTTAAAAGAGGCTACTAAAGTTGTCATGGTTGTTTCATTGTAGGTCTGTTCTGCTGGCTAGTTACTCACTGTGTCTGATGCCCCGGCAGCTATTTGCAGCACATCCCACGTGTTGACTTGTGCCCTTGTATCTGGCAGCCATTGTGTATTTTATGGTGGTGATGTGTGGAACTGCCACCCCAGAAGTCGATGGTGGTTGCTGCTGCTGGTGAGCCACAAGCAGGACTATATATGAGGCTTGCATGAATCAGATATGGTCCCATTAACAGCTTGTTTTACTCCAAACACAAATCAATGTAAAAGAGTAAAGGGCCACCCAGTATTAGACCAGCATTTTGCCCATGTTTCTTGTGGTTGCAATGCAGAGCAGATGCTCCAATATCTCACTTGTGTGAGAGTGGGTGGTTTTCCTCTCACCGTTAGGAAAAGAGCCCCTTAGGCATCCTACACAGGGGGAAGAGAAATATTAAATGACCCCCTCTGTCTGACACAGACATTTCCTTCTAATGCCCAAGTTGTCTGCTGAGCCTGAAGGTCTGTGAAAATTGAACTACACTGCTTTGTTTCCTAACTTGCACTTGGAAAACAGTAAAATATACCTCCTATCTCAGTGAGTGGGTTATTTTACATGATATGAGCCTCAGTATGTGACATTTCCTGTGTCAAGAGATCTTCTAACCATACTGCATTCACCTGTCGACATTCTAATTAATCGAATTAAGAGAGTTGATGTGCACAATCTGGACTGTCTGAGTTTTCGTAAGACTAATGGCCCTATTACGATGTCGGGCAGAGTTTCCTCTGCCCGACATCGTCTCGGTCATGGGACCGACCGACACCCATGTCCCCATTGTAAAATAGGAGGTGCAGTTCATACCTGCACCTTAAGGTGCCTGCCACGGGGTGCAGGGATCAACAGGGGGGCACCATAGGTGCCCCCTCGGCCTCCAACCAGAGGCCGTGCACCCAAGGGGGCCCTGCTGGGGGCCCCCAAAGTCGAGTTCCGACATCCTTTTTGTGCCAGAAAGGTCGGCATGGAAAGGCTGCCGAAACCCGACATCATGATCCCAAGGACTGAAAGAGCTGCCCTTGGGATTACTGGCTGCATTCCAACTGGCGGACCCCTCCATCGGAAAGCCAGTCGGAATGACCATTCGGATTCCTTTCCGACCGCCTCTATCGTAATGAGGCAGTCGGAAAGGTATCTGACCGGCATAGTACAATGCGGTCGGAAAGGCTCCGACCGATGGTCGGAGTAGTTTCCGAACGCATCATAATAGGGCCTTAGGTGCACAGCTAATAAAAAGACAGACAAAATTCTGGGTTCAAACGTAATCGTCATGGGGTTATTCAAAAATATGATCATTACAGAAAGCAAAAAGTAGTTAGTTAATTATGAATTGCCATCAACAAAATAATCAAAATATAATTCTACAAGAGGACTAGCATAAGGTCTGCTTCTGAAGAAAACCCGGGAAAGACTTAGGGCCCGATTACGAGTTTGGCGGTCCGGGAACCACCTTGGGATCAGATTCACCGGCAACGACTAGGCATTCCACCCACCATACTACTAGATTGTCGGATTGCTGTTCAAAAGACCTCCGGAGCACGCTGACTCTGACAGCCATTCGAAGACCACTGTGGCGTTGGTCGGGAAAAGCAGATGCCATAGGGCAGTACCACCGGCTTCGAGTCATCAGAAACAAAGGATTTGGGGTATCACCCATTTCCTGTTCTATCCTTCAGACTCAGACATGGATCCCTTTTTTTAGTCCCCCCTTCCCAGAAGCATCTTGACCCCGAAGAAAACAACTTTTGGTGAAGAAATCCAGTTAAGTCGGTTTTGTACCATATACCTATTGACTGAAATGGCCACGTATGGTCCAGACTCCAGCAATGGGTAGTTAGTATTTCTCCACATGTATCATGCATATAGGTACATTCAACCCATTTCTAGTCAAAAGATACATACATGCATCGATATATATGGATAAACATTCACCGCAGTCAGAAAGTCCTCCACCGCTCCGTCGGAAACATCGTAATACGACGGGCGGGAGACCGCTGCGGCAGCAGTCTTCATTGGACTGCCACTATGGTGGTCAGGTGGGCGGTCGGACTGCCAAACTGGTAATCAGGCCCTAAGTATAAATCAAGAAACAGACTAGTGCATAGTCTACCTTCTAAGGAAACCCAGGAAGACTAAGTATAAATCAAATAGACAGATTCATATAGAGTATGCTCCTAAAGATGACCAAGAAAGAACTGGGTCTACTCCAAAATAAAGCAGCTTTTATACTGTTTCAGGGCATAGACGCCACATGCAAGTCATTTTTTAGAACAATGGGGGTTGGGCCCGTATTCACGCCCAAACTGGGCCGCCAATTAAACTAGAAACAATAAATTGTTTGGACGTGCTGCTTAAATACACCTGTTTAAACAAACCCCTTTTGATACATAAAGTGGATTTGGTGTTTTTATTTCACCTTTTGTTTATACATTTGTTTGAAAAACATATATGAACAACATTAAACTCATGTCATAAGAGATGGACATACATATGCCTTGACAACACAATATCTACAAAAGTGCAATACAATTTACATTAAAAAATACAAAACAAAACATTGACAACATGAATGACCAGTCCTTAATTTGAAACGGAAAAATAGCGGTACAGACTTTTTTTTAACTTTAGACGCGTTTCTGAACCCTCTTTTCAGTTAGGGGTTCTCTTCAGGACCAGGACTCGGCCAGACTCTTTCAAACGAAGAAGGCGAGCACGGTTGGTGTAAACCATTCAAAGGTGGCGACGTGCCGCGATAATCATTCAAGGTTCTTATGTTGGTCACTAGACGAACTTGTCTGTGATATAAATAATCTTTTTGGTCCGATGAATGTGCTGTTCAATACACAACTATGGGGCTGAGTGAAGACAGGTCACGCAATGAGTGATGACTTGAAAAAGATTGTATCTCGCCATTAGTTGTGAAGAATGGGCGCTGGAACTGCTAAACCCGGGACACAGCTCCTATTTTTTAGTCAGACTCCTGATCTCGTCCCTCTCCGGCTTCGTTCCTTCGGCATCTCCATAATGCGAGTCATGGCATCATATAACATAACTTAGACTAGTAATGCTGCAAACACATAAACCAGTGAATATTCTGGTAAACAAGGTACGTCTAGAGATGCCTAGTTTCTAATGCATTTAATTAGTTAGGCTATGCAAGACTAATTAAGGAAACAAATGATATTTTGTATAACGTAACAATACAATGGTTTGTTCAGCTATGACATACACAAAACATTGGCAAACATCATGAAAATGACTTCCTTGAGAGAACACAAATAATACATTACAGCACCAGAGTTGAGGCTTCTTTTTTGTTAATTGTTTCAAAATGGAAAAATACACAATCACTTAAAGAGAGAAAGGCTTGCTCACATAAAATAAATGTGCAATATTATTCTACAAGTGTGAACAGCCATCCATGCAAGCTGACTGTTTCCTAGTCATGCTAACTGAACCATGTTTACATTTAGCATTATTTCGAATTAGTAAAAATAGCCTTCACCGAACCAGGACTGAGGGCAGATACGCTGAGGAATGTTTTACTTTGTCCTGTTTGGTATGGGTCGGGTATCCTGATATTACCCTTCTCTAGGTGTCTCTGAGCACAAATATCCAGCTTTGAGTGCTTTCACTTTCACCTTATTGTTTGGTGCCAGCAGCATTTTGTGTATTAAGTATGCAATAAAGGATAAAGTCTCAAACCAAATTATTTTAAATCCAAGGATAGGATATATCACATATCTAACAGTAAAGGGTAAATATTCAAAACTGGCCATGTCCTGTCTGGAACCTCAAACCTGTTTTAATAACTATCAAACTCATAGAAACTTGTGTTTAAGAAACATCTGTTTTATTGGCTGTATAATAAAAAATTGAGTTTCGATTGGCTATTTACCCCATCCAACTCTGGGAGCTTGTCCAACCCACCTCTCATGATCAATCCCGCAGTTAAAACTAAGCTATACTGACTTCTTCCAGTAACCATTTTTCACCAGTTTTCACCAGTCCTTCTTTACAGGGGGCCATTGTGTTCCCCAACACAAAGAAGCCCATCGCCGTAAGATGAGGATTTTAATTCAGTAGTCTTAAACCCATTGGGAACTCACACATGGCTCCTTTCTCCCCCCTGTGTCAGTCTCTTGGGTAGGGTTTTAGTCTTTCTACAGTGATTGATAGCATGGTAACAGTGAGGCGGTGGGGCAGGAACAATTCTTATACATAGGGACATTTAATTACTCATATTTCTCTAGGCCTAGAGCTGAAGAGACCACTTTATACCAAGTTCAAAAAGTTATGAAGACATTGAGGCTCACGAAACCCACTGGATGAGCTGGTACGTTTTGACCTATATCAATCAATGGCTGACATTCCGCTGCTTCCTGGGGCTCTGGTGTTCGCTACTTCTTCCCAGAGATCTCTAGCTGGACAAAACAAGATCAGTTGGATCTGCTGTTCACACAATGTACTGCTGGTGCAAATTGTACAGCACAAGATGCAACAAAGTATCCATACACTCTACGTGAGCTAACTATTAATAAAGGTTTTACAATGAGATTAGGTTATAATTGAAGACGCACCCCGTGGCCTTCTACATCGGCATACTGTTCACAGCCTATGTGAATTGCCTTATTGAGTGTGCGCATCAGCTGTTCAACTTCACCATTGGCTTGGCGCCCCCCGTGGGGTGGAACTTTATTTATAACCTAAGAGCTGGGGACTCCCGGGATCAAAGAGGTTGCTTATGTGACACAAATGTACTCAAAATTCGCTTTTATCCCTCATGGCCAGCTGCAGTAAAAATAAATCACTTGCTTAGATGCCATTTTATATGACCATTCAATGGCACTTGCATTTTGAACTAGTAAGTTTAAAGTATTACGGTATTTGGACAAAATATCGAATTTTTTATATCGTGATCCACAAATATCGTGATGCAAGAATATCGTTGACAAGAATATCGATTTTCTAAGGTAAGTATATCGATGTCAAAAATATCTATGCTATTAATATAGTTTACAAAAATATCATTGTTGTTAATATCGATGTTAAAAATATCTATGTTGTTAATATCATTTACAAAATATCGTTAATAATATCGTCTTTTAATTTCTTTTTGTTTTTTAATGTATGTTTTAATTGTATATGTTATAAATTGTATAATAATTGTTAATGTTTTTTAATATAGTTTGTAAATTCTTAGTTGTTTTTAAATTTACAATACCAAAATGGAACAACAAGCCTAACATCTACACAACAGTGTGCATGTGACGCACCTCCCCCAAAGCAAAGATCCCCCACAAAGAGTCCAATGTTTTGAGCATTACACTCTTATGTTGTGCACCTCCACCGCTCCCGCTGTTTCCAGAGAGCAGTCACCAGGACCAATATTAATTAATCGCAAATGTGGATTGCACCACCAATTACAAGTTCAAGAGTGATTAAGTCCATCCATTACTTGATATCACAAAATTTCTTTATTACAAAAGTTTTGATTAAAACAGCCAGGCAGCCAACGTGTTTCGTCCAACTTCCGTGGACTTCCTCAGGGCTGTAGAACATACAAAACACATAGGGGCTCATTTATGAAAAGTGACGCATCGCTGCGTGAAAACAGCGATGCGTCACTTTTCATTGTGCCCTCCTTGCGACACCAATGATGCGTCATATTTACAGTATGACGCATCATGTCACAAGGAGTTACAGATACGTCAGCATTTCTGACGTATCTGTAGGCGCAAAAATGACTCATTGCTCGAGTGTGTCACAAAAGTGACGCAACTCCAGCAATGTGTCCTTTCACATGGGGCAAGCCCCATGTGAAAGGGCCTGCGGCAGTCTTACGCCTGCCATGAGGCAGGCGTAAGATATTGACGCATTAGGGTCAAGAAATGGCGCAGTGAAATCTTATAGATTTCACTGCGTCACTCTACGACCCTTTCTTGCGTCGGAACGCCCCCTGCATACATTATACCTGGCGCAGGTATAATGTGGGGCAGGGGTTTACAAAGTGACGCATCTACCTAGATGCGTCACTTTGTAAATATGACGCACCATGGCGCATTTTTTACACTGCTGGTGCGTCACAAAAAGTGACGCACCGGCAGCGTAAAAGTGACGCAAGGGCTCATAAATAAGCCCCATAGTGTATAATACAACAGAATAACCACAAGTTGACAATGATGCATAAAAACACCACAATATTTACATTGAAATTTCCAGATGGAAAATCTACGTAAACAACTCGTATATAAATATTCACATGTAGAGAATCCACATATAGACAATCATATATAAAAGTCACGAATAAAAATTCACATATAAAGATTCACATATAAAATTTCACATATATAGAAAACAGGGACAAACTCGACACCTGTCTTATACAACAGAAAATATTGTTGTATAACTGAGTGACTTGATAGACAAAAGAGAACCAAGAGTACAGAGGGATATTAATAAAGGAATAAATTCTAGTGCACCGTGACTAATCAAGGAAATTTTGACACCATATGAATATAGGCAATATATTAGCAAGATAGTGTCCTCAATGGTGGAAGTACCCAAAAAAGACCGTCGCCCAGGCGGCATACCTTGATATCTAGATTTGGTCTTCCATGGTTGTTGGTAATTGCAACAACGCTGTCAAGTTCAGTGTGTAACTTGCGTGAGTACTGGTCCCTACTGTATCCAGGGTGAATTCAATATTACTCGACTCCTGTGCCTACAAGGTAGAGTTACAAGATAATTGAGGAAAGACCCCTCATCGCCAATATTGGCCCCCAAAGAATAGGGGGGACTTGAGAATATTTGTGTGAGACATGCAAGAATATTGGGGCATACTTTAACGACACTGATAAACATGTCCCGAGTGTCATTTCTTGATGTCTGTACCCGCCTAGCCGATTCAGTACCTGCCGTCTGTTACATGGTTATGGTGTCTCATTGAGAATAAATTGCGCGCGTTTAAAAAGGAGACAGAGAACCCCAAGCCGCGTGTGCATGTCTCTCATCCTTGTGCCACCATATCAAACCATGGCGCGAGAAGTAGCAGCATATATGGCTACAGAATACCCCAATGTTGTCTGACTTGCCGTGTCAGACAGTAACAGGACATACTTTAACAGCACTCGTAACAGTGCCCCGAGTGTCATGTCTTAGTATCTAAACCTGTCTAGCTGGTTTGGCAACTATCGCCTGTGCCACAGTTATGGTGTCTCATTAAAAAATAAATTGCCTGCATTAGAAAAACGAAGAAGAAGCAAGACAGAGAGCCCCAAATAGCATATGCTGACGTTACTTATGTGCGGTCTGTGTAACTCCAAATGCAAAAACTAACCTGGCCCGTGCCCGTTAACGCAGTACCAGTTTAAAAGGAGCTACACTATCGGGGCCCGTAGAGCTGGAAATACGGAAGCCCCCACACCCCCATTTCACTTTGAAGGCGAAGTACAGCTCCCAAACTGCATTAAACAACTCACCCCGCTCCGCAGTAGATCCCGCCGCCATAGTCCGCGTCCTTAACCATGTAGTGTTAAGCGCGAAATTGATCTCATCTAATTAAAGACGTAAGGCGTCCTGGCATGCAAACAGCACGCATGGATTCTTAAGGGAAAGTCTAAAAATTGTAGTTCAATGTGTTTGTCTAATTAAAGACAAAGAGCCTCTCGGCGTACACAAAGCACGTCTAAGTTATTAAGGGAATAGCCATAAATTATAGTATGGTGGCATACGCACACTTTTAAGGGGCATAGCTACTAATTAAAAAAGACAGACAATGATATTTAAGCAAGTTTAAAGAGAACACTATATCGTGTGCACACAAGAGAGTGGTTTAAGAAGGCTAGAATAAGAGGTCCTGTGGGGGTATTAAATCCAAATAAGATATTGAAATACGTGCTGCGGCAATAGAGGGTGGCCGGTATTTCCTGTATGGCTTAAGATAACCCTATTGAATGTTAAGAGCATAGTGTAATATTCAGTTACATGTCGAAGTCTAGTGTAGACAGAAGGAAATAGGTTTAAATGCCATTATGTGGGAGCATGAAAGAAATTCTAAAAGGTTTAGTATTTTCACATGTATTCATAGATGTAAGAGCAATGTACCAACATATTAAGGAAAGGCCGGCTGGTTTATCCAGCCCGAATTCTTGTACCATATTAAACAAACACAGTTCTCCCATTTTTCTTGTCATAGTTATAAAGCGGATGTATAGGGGGCAGTGGATATATTCTCATCTGTGAAATAAGTCCTGAGATGGACAAGAAGATGATGTGAATTACTCCCCAAGGCTCTCAAAAGTAACAGAAGGCCTTGTGTCCAACCATGTATATAGCGGTATTACCAGGTATGCTTAGAGGAGTTCAATATGTGCTCAGAAAGTAGCACCTATAAAAAGTAGTGGAGCTCCTCGTCCGTATTATGCCCCATAGTGACACAACGTAAGCAACAGATCCATCCTGCCTCATTACGTCTGAGAGCCAGTTCTCTGTCTCCTCCCCTTGCTCTTAGTGGAACATGGTCAATCGCATGAAACCAAATATCCGGCTTCCCTGCATGCTGTTCCGTCATGTGTAAGGTCATCGGATACCTAGCATCCTGCAGCTTGATTGCCCTCACCTGTTCTTGAATTCTGGTTTTCAGGGCCCTGACCGTACTTCCCACATAAATGATATTGAAACTGCAGCCAATAGCATATGTTACAAATGATGTTTTAGAGGTGATAGTGTGGCGAATCGTTAAACCTGTTCCGTGTTGTATTTAAACTGCTTTAGTTTGTTCTTACCATACTGGAAAATATTGCAGTCCATGCATGTAAAAAAGCCATGTGTTTGTTTAGGTAGCCAACTCTTATCTATTTTATTAGGTGCTAAGTAACTTGGACATAGCATGTCCCTTATGGTTGTACCTCGCCGGTATGTCACTTTGGGTTTCGGTGAAATAACACCCCTCAGACCAGGCACATCATGAAGCAAGGCCCAATGTTTTAACAGTACCTTGAAAACTCCCTGACTGTGTTTATTATATTTGGTGACGAAGTTGACATTGGTTTTCTTATGCTGTGTATTGGGATTCAACTCACGTTTTTTCAATGTGTCTATCCTGGGTTCAAGTCACTCAGTTATACAACAATATTTTCTGTTGTATAAGACACGTGTCGAGTTTGTCCCTGTTTTCTATATATGTGAAACTTTATATGTGAATCTTTGTATGTGAATTTTTATACGTGAATTTTTATATAGGATTGTCTATATGTGGATTCTCTACATGTGAATATTTATATGTGAGTTTACGTAGATTTTCCATCTGGAAATTTCAATGTAAATATTGTGGTGTTTTTATGTATCATTGTCAACTTGTGGTTACTCTGTTGTATTATACACTATGGGGGTGATTAGGATGGCGGGCAGACCCGGTGGCGATCCGCCCGCCATCCCAACCCGATTTACCCCCGCCATATTATGATGGCGGGGGTATCGCGGCGGACGCAAAGTGCGTCTGCCGCTTTTCCGCCGGTTGGCAATCGTTCCGATTGCCGGCCGGGCGGACTGGGGGCTTAATATGGTGGTGGTGCTTAGCAGGCACCGCCATCCATATTAGTATGTGTGTTTTTAAAGGCCTTTCCATGGCGGCAATGCCGCCATGGAAAGGCTGGTGGGGATTTGCTTTGGGGGCTCGTTGCGGGCCCCCGGGTGGTGGGGGCTGCACTTGGGGGGTACCTATGGTACCTCCCTACATTGCCATGCACAAGGTGGCAGGCACCGCGCGGTGCCTGCCACGGTGTGCATGGCAATGCACAACATGGCACTTTGGCATTGCGGCGGATGCTGCTTACAGCAGCACCCGCCGCAATCTCAAAATTGCGGAATGCGACTGCCAGGGTGGCGGTCGCATCCTAATTAGCGGTGCGGGACCGCCGCACGTCTGGCGGCCGGTCCCAGCACCGCTAGGGTGGCGGGCGAACTAAAGTCTGCCTGCCATCCTAATAACCCCCTATGTGTTTTGTATGTTCTACAGCCCTGAGGAAGTCCACGGAAGTTGGACGAAACGCGTTGGCTGTCTGGCTGTTTTAATCAAAAACTTTTGTAATGAAGAATAAAGAAATTTTGTGATATCAAGTAATGGATGGACTTAATCACTCTTGAACTTGGAATTGGTGGTGCAATCCACATTTGCGATTTGTTTTTAAATTTAATTTAATTGTTTATTGTAATTTTTTGTGTCATAGCGGGTTTTGGGGTTTGTAAGGGTACAGTGTGGAAAGTAAATTATTTATAGTTAATTAATAATTGATTTGTAATTATTATTAATTATTTAATTGATAATTATGTAAATTGTGTAATAAATTTTTTTTGTTTTAGTTGCGGGTTGTGTGGTTTGTATGGAAACAGGGTGGGAAGTAAATTAATTATAATTAATTAATAATTCATTTTTAATTATGCTTAATTATTTAATTGATAATTATGTAAATTGTGTAATTCATTTATTTTTTAAGTTATGTTTTAGGTGCGGGTTCTGCGGTTTGTAGGGGTACGGTGGAAGTAAAGTCATTATAATTAATTAATAATTAATGTTAATTAATAATTATTATTTCTTTGATAATTATGTAAATAATAAAAATGTTTAATTATGTTTAGGTGCTGGTTGTGGGGTTTGTATGGGTACGGGGTGGGAAGTAAATTAATTATAATTAATAATTAATAATTAACTTTTGAATATTAATCATTTAATTGATAATTAATTATGTAAATTGTGTAATTAATTTATTGTTTAAGTTATGTTTTAGGTGCGGATTGTGGGGTTTGTAGAGGTATGGGGGGAAGTAAATTAATGATAATAATTAATGTTAATAATTATTTAATTGATAATTATGTGAATTGTATAATTAAGATATTTTTAAGGTATCTATTTCGGGTGCAGGTTGTTGTGTTTATAGCGGTAAAGGGTGGGAAGTTAATTAAAATAATTAGTTGATTATAAGCTGATTATTAATAATTGTTTAATTGATAATTATGTAAATTGTGTCATTTTAATTGTTAAGATATATTTTAGGTGTGGGTTGTTGTTTTTAGGGGTACATGGTGGGTGGTTAATTAAAAATAAAATTGATAATTATTCATTTGTAGTTAATTATTTAGTTGATAATTATGTCAATTGTGAAATTATCATATTTGTTAAGTTGAATTTTAGATGTTTGTTGTATAGTTTGTTGAGGTATAGGGAGGGAAGTTAATTAAGTAATAATACATTTAAAATTATTCATTTATTAAAAATTGTGTTCTTTATTTTTTAATATATTAATTGTGGTATGCTTTTCCATTTCAATTGCATTTTAATTGTTAGCTGTTATGATTGTGAGAATATAGGGGCCCATTACGATACCCGGCGTAAAAAAATCCGCCAGGCATGGAAGCGGCAAAAATCCGCCCGCACACACCGTCTGAACACCGACCACGCCATTACGATTACACAAACCGAAAACCGCCATCGGCGGAAAAATCACACAAGATACCGCCCGCCATCGTCCGAGTCGGAGTCAAACCGCCCGCCACGGACGGAAACACGCACGACAACACAAAACCGCCCGCCCTCACGCCCGACACACCGCACGTGAGATTACGATTGCACCGCCATGAGCGCGGGAAAACTACAAATATACCGCCCGCCAGCGCAAACAACGCCGATGAGAATCGACACGGCAGAAGCCATGGCGCCCACGTCCCTGCACAGAAACCATCCGCTGACAAAACCAATCGCACACAACATGGCCAACAAGTCCACACAGCAAGGAACGCACAAATACACAAGCACAGTACACATCCCGAAAACACCCCCCCTGGACAAACAAAAACTACAAAGGCCAGAACACCAGACACAACACACCTGAAAACAACAGACCATGAGGACACACCCACATAGGTAAGTACAAAAGCAGCACTCCCACAGACCACAACCCCTTGCAACATTGCAAACTAGAGAGGAGAGGAGAGGACACAGTGACACAGCAAGGACAGCAGCACACCACAGAAACGCACACATCACAACCACCACCACCACCACCACCACCAAACACCGGCACCACAAACCCCCTGCACATTACACAACACACACCGCACCAGCACCACAAACACCATGGCACCACAAAGAATGCCCAAGTTCACGCCCATTGAGCTGACGGTCATGGTCGACGAGATCATCAAGGTGCACCCACAAATCTATGGGAACCTGGTCCAGCACACACCACTAGCCACCAGAAAGAGAATGTGGAACCGGATCGTAGACCAGGTCAATGCAGTCGGGACCCTGCCCAGGAACAGAGTTGAAATCAACAAACGGTGGAATGACGTCAAGAGCCTGGTCAAGAAGAAGGAGAGCAAGAACAGAGAGCTGGCAGCCGTCACTGGCGGAGGGAATCCCGCGCTCTTCAAGACCTTCAAAGCGTGGGAGGAGAAGGTGCGAGTCATTATACATCCGGAGATCCTCGCCGGATTAGCAGGGGAGTGGAGGCTGGTAAGTACAAACTAATGTATACCAGCACACCGCTATGTACTCACATGCACTACCACCATGCCACAGCTCCCAGGGACAAACACCCCCATGTCCAGCACACAATACACAACACATCACACACACATGCAACAGACACCACCACACACAGCCCAAACCGAACAACTGTAAGATACGTGGGGACATGTGTACACTCAGCCAGCCACGTAACCACCAACAGGTCCCCAAGTATGCCAGAAGCGCCACAACGAGCACCCACCACACCCATGTGTCCGCCATAGCTGCACTAACCGACAAGTAACAGGTAAGTGGCAGGAACACAAAGTGCAGTGGGTGGGAGGGTGGACAGCCTAAGTACAACACACACCAGGCCCCTAGTCACACAGCACAGCAAGGAGGAGCATCCCCCACACCCCACAGCCACGTGTCAGCCACCGCAGTGCACACCGACAGCCGAAAGGTAGACATCACGGTCCACAACAATCGGTGTCAGTGGGTGTCCAGCCACCACCACGACCCACAACACCCCCCACCCCCACAGACCTGCAACATGGAGCACCCCCGCTTAGAACCATGTGGCATCCAGTACAGTGCACGCCCGAACAACCTGCAGGTGGGAAACTGGACAGGGCTGGATTACTGGAGGCATGAGGACCGTAACACGACCAACACATGGGACATGTCACGTAGCAGACGAACACGCAGCACCGCCCACCGTCACGAACAAGTGAACAATGTGCACACGGACATGTACCACAGACTCACACCTCACATGACCCATCACAGACACAGCAACACCCAAGGAGCCACGTCTGCATGCACAAGCCACACTGAATATAGTACCACACGGCAGCCACTGTGCAACTCATCACACACAACCGAAACACCATTGAAGTCCTGTCCATGTAGCCCCTACTGCCTGTCAACCACACACCCCACAACTACGCCTATGTAAGACAAACAACACTAGACGCAACAGAGCGGAACAACATAAATGCACACGAACACCACTGAACCCATCAAACACACAGACACACCATGCACATACAACATACCATCCATCCCATCCGTCAGCCCCAGTCTCATGAAAGGCATGTCATCCGCACAGCTGCCACACATACAGCAGTCACGCTAAGATACATGCCCATGACCAACCATGTGCCAGAAGTCAATGAAGCGCACGCCACACTGTGAGCAACAACACACAACATGGGCCACACCCCCCGAGCACTGCAGTGATGCACATGGCACAGGGCAGCACGCACACCAAGGAGATGGGACAACTGCAATACGTTGGCTGGCACACAACCATCACTCACTCATAACGATGCGTCCAATGCCATGTCCAGTAATCACAACAGACAGCAAATATGCAGGCCATGTCAGGCATGCACACACCTCAGACCATGCACTGTCATGCTGCCACAACACATGTCACGTTCGGCACCCATGGCTCACAGCATGTACCCCAAAAGCATATTCCCTCCCAAATGCGAATCTGGGGCATGGCCCCCATGTTGCCATATGCGTTCCTAAGCGTTCCATTTGAACCCCAAAAGCATATTCCCTCCCAAATGCGAATCTGGGGCATGGCCCCCATGTTGCCATATGCGTTCCTAAGCGTTCCATTTGAACCCCAAAAGCATATTCCATCCCAAATGCGAATCTGGGGCATGGCCCCCATGTTGCCATATGCGTTCCTAAGCGTCCCATTTGAACACCAAAAGCAAAGTACAAACCAGACCCAGGATGGGCCAGGAGCCCGCATACACCAGAGTCACAATAAGTAGGGGCACAGCAACACACCCATCGGCATGGCCAATCCGTCCCATGCCACATGTGCACAGCACACAGTCCCATTGCCAAGCACACACAACTACAAATGGTACAGCCACACACACGCCTCCGGGAAACCCATGTACGAGATTGCACGAACTGTTAATGTCAGACGACAAATACATACTTCGCCAGGTGCAACACAATAACACATCTCATTCTCTCCACAGGTGACGAACTGCTGGATGCTGGGGATGGAGACAGCAGCCAGCACAGCCAGCCTACAAGCCCCCAACGAGGACACACGGATGTGGAGGATCTGTCCTCCTCTTCGGACACGGACCACCAAGCAGGCCCATCTGGTGTGGCAGGGCCCAGCCGCTCCCCAGGACCCCTCCTACCCACCAACCCATCATCCAGGGCTGCTGAACATTCCCAGCCCCCTGCTGCCACTGTCGTTGCGGCCACACCCACGGACATTGCGGCCACACCCACGGTCATTGCGGCCACACCCACGGTCATTGCGGCCACTACCACTGCCGCAACCGCCACCATCGCCGCACTGACCACCACCGCCGCCACCACCACCACGTCTTCGCTGGCACCAGCCCCAGCACAGGTGGTGGCCCGGCCGACTGGATCCACCCTGGGAGCCACAGCGAGGACCGTGGTGAGCAATGTGGCTAGTGGGCAGGCCGGTGGCAGCAGTACCGGTAGGAGGAGCAGGGTCAGGGAAACGCAAGTCTCCCCTGGGAGCCATGCCCTGCCTCAAATGGCCAGAGTCCTTGGGGCCTATGAAGAGGCCCAAGGACAATGGGCCAGGTCTGCTTCAGACACGCGGGAGGTGCTGGGGGTGCTGAGGTCCATGGACGCCCGTATGGGCCAACTCGTGGACCTCATGGGCCAGCTGGTGGTGAGGTCACAGCCAGGGACAGCAGCTCCACCACCGCCACCACCTGCCGGGGCGCAGGGTCGTGCAGCTGTGTCCAGTTCCCCTGCGTCCACAGCCAGTGAGCACACCTCAACCACCAGCAGGTCGCAAGCAGGCACCCCCCTCGCAAACGTGGAAGGGGCCGTCCGAAGTGGAAACAGATCTCACGGGAGGACTTCGCACGCTCCAGACGCAAGTGAGGCAGCCAGCCAGCCCTCCTTGACCACCCACTGCATTGACTTGGACTACGATCCCACTCCACACAGCCATCTGGATGGCATGTGTCTGTTGGACCATGGACATAGAACCAGTGGGTACACCCTGAGCATCACGCAGCCATGACCGACAGCTCATTGTCACTGCACGCACCACTTTTGTCATCACCTTACACACAATCACATGTCACAGTTTGAAATAAATGCACCTCTTACACAAACTGCTGTTTGTGCCCTGTGTTTTATTTGTACGGAATACAACGGCCACCTTGGGCGGAAAGGCACCTGATGCGTGGCATGGCAATGGAACCGGAGGGCCTGTAGGGACCTAGGGGTGGGAGACAGAACAGGAGCACATTCAATGAGTGTGTCACACACCCATCACACAGTACATGTCAACAACTACAAGCAATGTACACACATCGCACAGAGCAATAGGGCACAATGCCACAGCCACCAACAGTGGCATACTACCCTGGCCATGGAGCGTTGACACACAGCACGCAGTGAACAAACGGCCACCCTGACACAGCACACACACACCTGCACAGATACAGCCACATCAGCCGTCGTACATGGACACTCACCGTCAAGTGAAGTAGTGGGCGATGAGCTGCTGCCGCACATTACCAGCTTCCTCCTTTCCGCTGTCCTCCTCACTCGAGCTGTCCTGGTCTGCGGGCTGGGGCCCTGGTTGATCTCCGTCATCCACGATGAGGGGGATCTGCTTCCGAATGGCCAGATTGTGCAGCATGCAGCACGCCACCACTATCTGGCACACCTTCTGTGGGGAGTACGCCAGCGCACCCCCGGTGCGGTCCAGGCACCTGAACCTGGACTTGAGGAGGCCAAAGGTACGCTCGACCACACGTCTGGTCCTCCCATGTGCCTCATTGTAGCGATCGTCTGCTGGGGTGCGAGGATTCCTCAATGGACTGAGCAGCCATGCCCCATTTGGGTACGCAGAGTCACCTGGGTGTGAGGGACACAGAGAACCGTTGCTATTCCAACTGGACAGGGGACAGCATCGCACAACCAGCACGCTACACCACTCCACATACTCACTGACAATACAGCCACGATCCTGTTGCAGATTGGACATCAGTCGTGGCAAGATGCTGTTGCGCATTATGTGTGCGTCATGGGCCGAGCCTGCGAACTTTGCACACACGTGGGTGATCACCATGTCCGCAAGGCACACCACTTGCACATTCAGGGAGTGCGTGTGCTTCCTGTTGCGGTACAGGTGCTCAGTGGCCCGTGGTGGAACAAGGCCAACATGTGTGCAGTCAATGGCTCCAACGACGTGTGGGATTCTGCCAAGGGCATAGAATGCACCCTTCACTGCCGCCAATTCACGAGCCCTGGGGAAGCGGATGTACCTGTTTCGGTACAGCATCATGGCTGCCAGTACATCCCTCAGCACCTTGCTGAACATGGGCTGGGACATCCCTCCTCCACTGCCCACTGTGTGCTGGAATGACCCAGTGGCGAAGAAATGCATGGCGGCCATCACCTTAGCCGTGGGGGTGACAGCTGTCGGATACACCCTGCGGGGACGGAGATGGGGTTCCAACATGGCACACAGTCGATGCAGGGTTGGCCTGTCCAGCCGAAACTTCCTAATGACCTCTGTATCGTCCATGTCCGGCAGCAATTGGTATGGGCGGTCAATGTTCGGTCTCCGCCTAGGGAAAATGGCAGTGGACACATGTCAAAGCAACACAACACATAGCAATTTCGCATACACATCACTGACATGACTGAGCAAGCACATGAGCCACAGCCCAGCTGTCAAGCTGGGACGGCACGGCCACAATACACTTACACAGGTCTCCCAACAATGGCAATGGCTAGTGATACAAACCACTGCCATGTGCATGCACATGGGGATCTAGGCCCCAATGACTTGCGGGGCGTGCTGATGGGGACTGACTGCATATTCGTCAAGCGGCAACGCCACGGCAACATGAATGTCTGCTGAGCATGGAACTGCTTCCGAGGCTGGATGAGTATGGCACACGACGACGACGATGTGGGCACAGGCTGAGCGGCCAAAACAAGTGGGACCTGTGGCACGAGGGGATATGAGACAGTAGTAGGTGTCAGCACTGCACCCTATGTACAGCACTGTACGGATCACACCTCCCGAAACATTGACAGGTGTCCACATTGACAGCCCCATGCCAAGACGGCTGTGTGCTTGCAGTCACACGTCACAGGTGAGAGGTTACATTGCACGTGCCAGGTGGCAGACGTACATAGTGGGAGCTGGCATGTGTGTGCATGTGTCTCCTGTTCAGGATCCACCAGATGGGCGCTGACTCTGTACTGACCATTGGACACAGCATGTTCCGTGGAAGGCTTGTGTGTGTGGGATGGTGGCACTGGATGTGCCTCCGTTGGGTGCGGGGGCCATGCACAGGGCGGGTACGTCGATGATTGCGCATTGTTGGTCACGGTGGGTGCACCCACTAAGATGTGTTGCCCTGTGTTCAATTCCTATGTCCGCATGATGATGGACTGTAGATGTGGGCAGACTACACATTGGTCGATGTGCTGTCTATATGCATGTGCCTTCACACCAGGCACAGCTGCCCCTGCACATGTGACCCCTGCTGGACTCGCTGCTGGGTCTGTGGAGCTGATGCACCTTCTGTGCGTGGGGCGGACAGCTCTCCTCACTTCCCTCATTGCGCATGTCATGACTTTGCCGCAGGTGACATGGATCATGGAGGGCCCACATGTACGCGTGGGTAGGCTACACATGATTGTTCACTGTTCGCCACCCCCAGTCAGTGTTTCGAATGGGAAGGTTGTCGTGCTGGTGGTATATTCGATGTGGCGGATGGGCGGGCCTAGGTGCGGGCTTACATTCCGGACATGGGGGGTAGTTGGATTGGCGACTAGTTGCAGTACACACGGGACACGTCTCTTCCTTTCCACATCTGGGTCATCCCTTGTACTCACTGACAGTGATACAGTCATCTTCGCCCCAGCCCTCATGTCCTCCCCTCGCTCCCCCAATATGCATGTGCACCTGCGAGGCTTGCGCTTGCACAGGCAGCCCCAAGCTCGCACCAGAGAGGGCAAGGAGTGTATGTGTGGGTCCAGTTGCACGAGTGGGCTGTCTCAGGGTATGATGTGTTGCGGGACGCCGTCCACCTGCGTGGTGCCCCAAATGGAGACCCGGCCTGCATGGACTATGCATCACAGTCTTCGCCTTCCGGATCCGCCACCTGCGACACCCAGTGGCTGTGGCTGCCCTTGCGGCCATGCCGCGTCCGTCTGTGACTGATGGCCCACACATTCACTCTTTGGCCTCTCTGGGGAGGGCTCGGGGGTGGTGGCGCACGCGCTTGCACTTAGTCGCAATGGCATGTGGCGTGGTTGGTATAATGGGCAATGGATGGGATGGTGCGAGCCACCTCCCGTGACGTCAGTGCTGCTCGTGCTGTGGTGCGTCCCCCTACACTTCCATTTGACTTGTGCCATGCTAGACGTTGAGGTTCTATTGCCTGCGTGATATGACCAGGAGGAGCGCGAGGAGACCTCTCACACACCATGCTCCACTGCCATCCCGTGCCCTGTGTCGCCTGTGCGGATTGACTATGTTGGGGTTACACCTGGTCGACTGGGGCTGTGTGTGCCTTGTCAAGGGGCATGGCGGGCGCACAACAGGATCCAGCTTGTCCACAGAGGGTGGGCTGAGGTGCGCCTGGTACCGCTTTGTACGTGTGCCCGGCTGCTGTGCACACACGTGTTCACTCCCCCCGACAGGTGTCCTCTCACAATGCCCAGGGAAGCGGTGGTGTACTGTTCATGACCCCTCCCAACACGGCGTGCTCCAACTTGGCATGTGCGCATCTACCCGTCACACCCACCCACCTGAGCACTGCGTCCATACGACTTCACACGACACATGTGTGTCTTCCACAGTTGTGCTACTCATTTGCGTTGACATCCAATACCAGTGGACTACATGGTCATGTCACGACTGCCATGTACTTCACATACTCTCATCCTCTCTCATTCGTACTTGTGAAATGAGTCAGCGGAGACAGTTTTGGTTTCAAACATTATATTGAGTCTTCTGTCCTCTGTGATGCAGTATAGTGGACACTACTGGCAGCGGAATACATGTTGAGGATATACTGAGCATGATTGCAAATGGGATAGGGTGTGGGGTTACATGTGATTGGCTGTTGCATGTGGGATGTGGGCTTCAGAGTTACATCTGCTTGGCCAAGGCTGTGCTAATGTACATTTACGTATAGCTGCGGAGCTGCGGACTTTGACACAGACGGTATACATGTAGCCTACCAGACCGCTTGGCATCATGGGCACAGTCCATCTCAGTTCCATGTGACAGGTTTGCTGCGGTTGTTCCTCATGCACGCGTGCATGTGAGATGACATCAGGGCATGTGCTTGCGTGCATGCAGCGGCGTGCCACTTGTTGTTGCAATGTGGTGGTTACTGGACATGTCACAGTCACTGGGGTCGTGTTGTTGTTGTATGCACTTGTCGTCCATGCAAAGGTCCTGGTATGGGATTCCCGGGGCGGGGGTGGGAGGGGTGCAGCACCCACAGACTCCAGGCGACCTATTCATGTCCACTGAGCGGTGTGTGTGTCCATGGGCGCTGGATCCATGTCGTGTCCTGGTTGTTCGTGCAGTTCCGTCCATGTGGGTGCGATACACAGACCCCATGCCACTGCCTCCCACGATGCATGCGGTGTTCCTGGATGTGATGGGGAACAGTGTGCATGTCCCGGTCATATCCGATGTCATGGCGATGTCGTTGATGGTGTGGTAACAGTTGCCGGTCGTTTGGTATGGCTGTTGTGGTGGTGACTGGCCAGTCCGTGCGGAAGCTAAGCATGGGTGCGGGGTTGGACATCATAGGTCAATCGGGGAACCTGCGTTGTGGTCCGACGAATTTACAGGTTGTCAGGTATGCGATGCCGTCCAGCAGGGCTTCCATGTCATTGGTGGTGTACATGTTTGCCAGCCAATGTAGCGGATGGTGGCTGTCAAGGTGTTGTTCGTAAGTTGTCCCTTGGAGGACCATGATGGGGCATGCTGGGTGACATTCGATGTAGCTGTTCTCGATGATCCGTCGTGTGGAGGCACAGTGGTCCCATTTCAGTGCGGGTGCGATGTTGGCCACATACGCCATGCCCCCATAGGCAGAGCAGGCCCTGTCGTGTGCGTCCAGAGGGAGGAGTAGTGGTAGCAGGTCCGCCTTTAGACATGCCGGGTTGGAGAGGCACATCTCCACGGGATGCTGGTAGGGACACCTCCGACAGTAGAAGACGGGCATGACGCAGCTGAACAATGTGATGCGGTAAGTCAGTCGGTAACTTACGTTCAGCAGGGACAGGAGATCGCATCCCAATATATGTATCAGGTTGGTTTTGTACAGCTTGAGCTGTCCGGCGTAGTTGGGTAGGTGTGTTGCGGTTGCCATTTCGCAGCGGTGCGTTGTGGTGGCGTGCTCCGGCTGTGTGTGCAGTCTGCAATGTGCACGCTCCGAGGTTGCTGTGAGCTCTGTGTAGTCGTAGGGAGACAGGACTTGTGTTCTGTTGGCTTGTGCGGAGGACACGGGCCCTCATCCCACATGCTTCTCAGACAGTTCAAGGTCAGTGATGTGTGACTCCTTCCAATTAACTTGCATGTGGCCGACATGGGGGAGTGTTTTCTTTTTTCTTCCCCGTCCGTTGTGTGCTTCTGTGATATGCGCTATCTGCCCTGTGGTCGGTCTCCTCGGCATGCCTGTGTTGGTCTTTTCTTGGACAATGGCTGTATTCACCGGCTTCTTTCGTAGGGCTGTGGTTTCGGAGTTGGAATGGAAGGTCATTCAGTGCTGTCTGCTCTCCCTTGTGTGGGCGGCAGGCTGCCTTTCCGCTCTGCGTTGGGCCTTGTGTGTGAATGTTATTCTTGGGCCACCTGTTGTCGGTCCCCGGGCTCTTTGGTGTTCCGTTTTATATGTCTTGTTCATATGTGCAGGGTGGTATGGGTGTTTCAGTGTGGTACTGGCGTTCCTCTTCCCGAAGGGGCCCTGCTTCTCCTAGTTGGTGTTGCCGCCGCTGTGTGCTACGCCATGTTTGTTACACTGGGGTGTGTCCTGCTGTTGCGTGACTTCACTGACATGTGTGCGTCGGTTGTGTGGCGTTGGGTGTTGTCCGTGAATTGGGCGTTGGGGACATGTCTGTGGCAGGCCTGTCACGTGTCATGTGCGTTCGGGGTGGGGCTGATGTGTGTGCTGCTTGGTTGTGTCCCTGTGTCTGTGTGCGACGCATGCATGGCGCTGCGGTTGGCCTCTGCGTTGTGCGCATGTGTGGCGGCGTCATCGCCGCTTTGGGGCCGTGACGGGGTCGTTGGTTCCTAGTCCCAGGTGGTGTGTACACATGTGTTACGCGATGTTACGATTTGGCCTGTGTGTCATATGTGGATGCAATGGTGGATGTGTAGTGTACACGCGGTGGTGGGGGTTGTCCGCTTTTTCCGCCCTTGCACTGTGTGCGCTGTTTGCGTGCACTTGTTGTGTGTGTGCCTACCTGCGTCTCCGCGGTACGTTGCGTCCTTGGTGGTGCATCAGCAAGAGCATGGGGAGGGCCTGCAGTGCTGGATTCATGCTCGGGGAGCCGCTTCTTCGTTGTCCGTGCTCGGCGTCCGTGTTACCGCTTCGGTTTGTCGTACGGTATCTCTTAGCCGTGGGAGCCGTTTGTTTGCGGCATCGTAATTTATACGCCGGGCGGGACGTGATTTCGTCGGACGGTGTGTGTCAATTGTGCTGCGCCGCTACGTGTACGGACGCACTTTGATGGCGGACGGTGTTGCTGGCTTGCCGGCGGTGTTTGGCCTACTTTTCGCATCGTAATTGGGCGGGCGTGTGGACTGCTGCGTGCCGGCGGTAACTGGTGGTTTTTGCATCCGCCAGCACGGCGGTTGTGCTTCCGCCCGCCATCGTAATGACCCCCATAGTGTGGTATTTTAATGCCATTAATATTATTTGTTTTAATTGATACTAATTTTTAAAACATTTAATCATTATGTAATCTGTTTAAATTTTGTTACAATTTAGACATAGAATTGTACCATTTAAATATTTATATTTTTGTTATTTATTAAAGTTGCTAAAATATGTTATTTGATTGAAGTGAACTACTATCTCTCTACTATTGGACCAACTGGAGTAGGGATATTACATTTTACCCTCCTGATTCCAACGCTTTCCCTACTGTGGCACAGATTGGAGAGGGAATAGTAAATATTACCCCTTCTGATTCCAATTGTTTCCCTACTGTTGCACAAACTAGAGTGGGAATAGTAAATTTAACCCTTCCTCAGTCCAGCGCTTTCCCTACTGCTGCACAGACTGGAATGAGAATAGTACATTTTAGCCATCCTGAGTTAAATGTTTTCTCCACTATTGTGTAAATTGGTGTGGGAATAGTATATTTATTTATGTAGTTTAGTTTTTTTTAAATATTGTTTAAATATATATTATAATTATGTGTTTGTGAATTCATATTTTTTTGTATATATAAATGTATGTAATTTTTCAGCCACTTTTAGTAAAACATATTTTTATATATTGTTTACTTTATATGTATAAACATTTCTTTGCAGTTTATTTGTTGTACTTTTAATTTTTATTTGTATATGTATATATATATATATATATATATATATATATATATATATATATATATATATATTTATATATATAATCCCAGTTCCGGTTTGCCGATGCTGTCAAAACGGGCGGTCTGGCACGGGTTACCGGATAACCCCAAACAATACAAAATACTCCTGCCTTGTCAAGTAGGAATCCCAGACACTCCAATGTACTGCAAAATGTAGTTTTAATGGCAATAACGACGCGTTTCGGCTTCCGCCTTCTTCACGGTCTAACATCCATCAACACACTTTCTGATTTAAATACATAAAAATACATGAAAAACAGAAAGCGGACTATACCACCCTAATATATTACAACAAAAGTGAGTATAAACATAGCAGCCATCTTGTAACGTCCTTTAAAGCCTAAGTGAAATACATGATTGCTTTAAACGCCGCATATTTACAATGAAATGAACATAAATGTTTCAAAATCGTTGTACCTAGGCTCAATCACTTCATTTTATGAGCTTAATTACGGCGTTTTTTTAGTCAATGTTTGATCACAATTTTTGTACTTCAATGTTTAGTCACAATTAATATAAAGTGCTGACAATAAATACATTGCAATTTAGCCCCAGTGGGCAACTATTCAAGTCATTTAACATATAGAATTACATGTGCAACTAAGTGCTACCTAATCAAGCCCTAGTGGGCACACATGTATCAAAAACATGAAGTCCAGCTCAAGTTGGCCATAATCAAATGTAAATTTCTTGATAGTTCATCAATACTCACTATACAAAAAAGTGATGTACCCCGCACCTGTGAAAGTAAAAAACACAAAATTGTGATCAAACATTGAAGTAAAAACGCCGTAATTAAGCTCATAAAATGAAGTGATTGAGCATAGGTACAACGATTTTGAAACATTTATGTTCATTTCGTTGTAAATATGCGGTGTTTAAAGCAATCATGTATTTCACTTAGGCTTTAAAGGACGTTACAAGATGGCTGCTATGTTTATACTCACTTTTGTTGTAATATATTAGGGTGGTATAGTCCGCTTTCTGTTTTTCATGTATTTTTATGTATTTAAATCAGAAAGTGTGTTGATGGATGTTAGACCGTGAAGAAGGCGGAAGCCGAAACGCGTCGTTATTGCCATTAAAACTACATTTTGCAGTACATGGGAGTGTCTGGGATTCCTACTTGACAAGGCAGGAGTATTTTGTAATATATATATATATATATATATAGGTGTGTTGGTAAAGTGAAAAACAATCGAGTCAAACGTCCCATTGAAAGCCCCAGGCCCTTCTGGAATCCCAGGCGATCTGTTCCGACTTGATAAAGGTAACTGATCCAACTATATATTGCCACTCTCAAACACCATTGCAGGTGGCGCCCCAATCCCCGATTCATGGAAGGGAGCAGAAGTAATAAGCCTCATAGATTCCATACAGAGGGTATTCTGTCGCAACCTTCTGGCTAGGATTCAGGAATGGATATGTGACTATAACATCCTGTCTCCTTTCTAAGCGGGGTTTCGTCAGAAGACAGGGAGAACAGACCAGGTCTTTCAGTTCCTCCTCCTATATTGGAAGGTAGTGACCATTGGCAAAGGGAGACTTTATGTTGCATTCATTGACTTGAAGACAGATTTTGACCTTGCGCCTAGAAACACCCTTTGGCAGTACTAAGAGATATGCTGATGCCCATGGAAATTCTGACTTTAATCATCCGCCTCCATGAGGATAACTATGCCAAAGTGGGGCGAACAAGGCCAACTCACCGACGCTATTCAAATCAATAGGGGTGTACGCCAAGGGGGTATTTTGGCACCTACCTTATTCTCACTCTACATTAACCAAGTAGTTGAATATCTATCAATGATCCCAACAGATGCACCAATGTTAGGGCGGGAAAAAATTGTAACGCTTTTATTTGCGAATGACACCCTTCTAGTCTCAAAAACTCCTGGGGCCCTCCAGACGCTTTTAAATCAATTCAAAGCTTTTTGTGACATGCAAGGCCTAGAGATTAATACAACAAGAAATGAAGTACATGACGCTAAACCTGCACAAATCATATAGAGGGCGACCGACTCTAGGTGGTGTACCGCTAGAGAGGATGGGCAGCTTTGAATACTTGGGCATCAAACTTACGTAAGATATGTCTTTGAAACCGCATATAACTAAGGCAAACTTGAACCACAAACAAATAGTTGGTGTCCTAAAGAAAGAACACTGCCGCTCATATACTAATCCTGTCACAGCCGCCATAGAGATATATAACTCTAAAGTGGTGAGCTGTGCCTTATATGGGGCGGAACTGTGGGGCTTCGAAAGACTTGAAGATCTCACCATGTCGGAGAACAAATTTTTAAGGAGTCTGTTGTCACTTCCCCCGAGCACACCACACCATCCTTTAAGGTTGGATATGGGCCGAAAATCTATTGCCGACTTAGCCAAACTACGTTCACTGCTCTTTTGGCAGAGACTAAGAATGACCCCCTAATTGTGCTCCTATGCCACTGCCCTTGAGGAAGTTAGTTCTCTAGACACATCGAATACCAAATGCCTACTGGAAAATATTGTGGTCAAGGGCCAATGGGTCACTGGTAGCCTCCAGTGCCACCCAGCAAAAAACAAGTGAAAGCCCTGTATTGGGACTGGGTAGCTCAGACTGAATCCAGGAACATCACGAGGAGTAGGCTAACAGCAGAATTTATTGATTTAAAAACGACCAGATCCCTGCAAGGCTACTTCGACCTTATCCAGTCACCTACGGCACAAAACTATACATCCAATTTAGATTTGGCACACTCTCCTTGAAATCTTTCACAAGCACCTGGTCTGGCAACCAAACAAATTCCAAGTCCTGCCTGTCCTAGCTGCTCTGCTCCTAATGAATCACTTGCACATGTTCTTTTCGCCTGTCAGGCGTATTCCCTCCCAAGAGGCAAATGGCTCACGCCCATATGCAAGCAGCTGGGAACTAGCGAGCATGGCATGGCCCTGCGCATGCTTAAATCTGATGCAAAACCACTGTTTGCCTGCTCACTTACAAAAATGTGGGGCTATATGTGGGGAATTAGGAGGAAAGCACAAAAGCCTCATATTTTACATTTGTAATCGGTTTTAATATGCATGATTCTACATCAGCCTTCCCTTTTACCAAATTAGGGAGCTCTTAATGTAGCTCTTATATGCACATAGGAAGTCTAGACAGCATAGCGTACCCTCCAGCCTAGTCGTTGGCTACTAGTGGTTTCTGCTGCCATTGCTCTGAGTGCTTAGCTGGTAGGCTTTTTGAATAAATTTCAGTCGGACAGCAATTTTTACAAATTCTGCGCCAGGGCTTTGTGAATCAATTTGCCTATTTTTACATTTTCTACGCAATTGTATATAATGTATTCACAGCACATCGCACTTTTATGGTCAGATGACTGAAATAAAGTCTTTGATTGATTGATATATTGTTTACTTTCTATGTATAAATATTTTAAATATCTTCGCAGTTTATTTGTTGTACTTTTATTTTTTTTATGTATATATTTTAAAAACAATTGTGCAAATAAAATATAAGTTAAAATTAATAATTAAAAAAAAAAATAGTTTTACATTATAAATGTATATATAAACATACACACTTTGATATCTATGTGTGTGTTTGTTTAAATTAGAAATATTTATATATATATATTTAAATATGATTTAAACATATTTAATTTACATTATATTAAAGTTCTTTATTCAGATATTTAAGTTTTACTTATTTAAACTACATATATAGTAAAAAACGATATTTTTGTATGTTTTTCAATATTAGTGTAAAACTATTTTTTTCGATATATTTGTACTTATGTGTATAGAAAAACAATATTTTTGTGATCGATATTTTTGACACGATATTTTGGTATCACAATATTTATGGTTTCGATATTGTGTCAGTGAACCAAGTATTACATAACTACTTGTATCACAGACAAGAAGAGAAATGAGGAGATGGAAGGAGCAGATTCTGAGTTCACAGGAAGAGAACAAACCAATAAATGTCAAGCACAAATTAAAGTGCATGAGGAAACATGCTCACCTGATTTCTTACATAAATGCATAGATAAATGCTTTGGGTTGGACACAAAGTATCCGGTATATTGCCCTATCTGTAAATGAAATGCTTAACTTCAGCTTCTCTTAAATCAGGTATTCAAAGAGCAAAAACACCATAAGCTACATTTTGGCACTATCCGTGCTCGCCGCAGCTGAACATGAGTTATTGGCTGAATCGTCGAAGACTGTACGCATTGACAAATCGGTCATGGTGTTGTGACGCGAAGCCGCAGATTTTATTTATATAATTAATTTTTGCCCCAATAACCACAGCAGTGCACATCGGTTCTCTACTTTTTTGAGTTGCATCACTGCGTGTCATTGTTTAAAAAAAAAAAAAAATTGGGGAGGCTTTTGTGCTCAGCTGTGCTGTTATTCCCCATTTGTCACAATGTTTACCAGGCACCACTCTAGTGAAGTTTACAAAGATTCATCCTAAGTCTTAGTGATAATGGGAGGTGTTCAGAGGTGAGGCAACCTTCAGTGGCTAGGGCAATCCCAGAGGCCCCGGTGCCAGAGTCTGTTCTCTCACCCTAACCACTATACTATATGGAAATGACAAAGAAAACAGACGTTTTATTATCCATCATGTCAGTATGCTGCACACCAGCCTTTGAGGTGTCATTCTTAATATTTCTTTATTAACAACATTTTTGCTTCTTTCAATGGCAGGTCCTTCCATTGAAGACTTGAGTTGCAATAATTATCCTCAAAGGGAAAACGTGAGCTTAAAATCGTTGAGCCCCCGCGATTCTTTACTGAAATCTCCTCCGCCAAGGCATCAAGGTAATTATACATCTAAACAATTTAAATGAAATGTATACCCTAAAGATCTATGTTGCTGAAACGTATGTATATTTATGACAAGTGTCACAGCTGAGCCAGGGAACTGCTCTCTCTTGTAAAGAAAAAAAGACCACCTAGCTAAGCAAACCAGAGTTACTGTAACACAATCTAACGCAGTCAAAATCCAATTTAAACAGGGCACGAGTCGGGGGTACACGCGGGTGGACGGCGTCCATCCACTTTTTTCACAGGGTGAACGCCGTCCACCCTGCCAAGAATTTGGGTCCCCACTGAATGATGTGCTGAACTCATCCCGGTGTAATTTCCAAACACCGGGACACTTTCAGCAGCACCTGCACGTTGTCTGTTTTCCATCTGCAACAAGCAACAGCATGCAGGCGGGGAGGGGGTTTCTTATTTTAGACTCCTGCTGGGCCCATAACAAAGGCCGAATTTGAGGGGTCATCAGGCCTCCTTTTGTTCCAGTCTCTTGGCTGGGAGCAGTCAGGAGCCTCACACCTGATGCAAATGAAACGGAGGGGAAACAAAGGCTCACACCTTATTAGCATTTCACACATATTAAGAGAGGCAGCTTTTCACTTTGTTCAGTCCCTGTTTAGGAGATATGTATGCACTGTAAGAATATCAGATGTGTTGGTCTTTCCCAGTATTTACACAAAGCAAATTGCATTTATATAGAGCTTACTTCCCCTGAGGAGGCGTTGAAATAATTTAAGTACCACTATTATTTCCTGTATAGCCCTGCTCATTCCAATGCAGGTTGTCAGAGCGCTTTAAATCAACACATGCATATTACATGTACAATAAATTATATAAGTTTGTAAATGAATGTACAGGATGTGTTACATAAAACTGGGGGATTGCAAGGTGTAGAAGTCACATATCATCTTCCATAGCTCACTGTGCTATTATCCTCGCAATGCGCTCAAACGTACACATGATAGACCTGCTAAACATATATGTGAGGGCTTTAGATCTGATGTCACTTCTTGTGATGCCACTTCCGGTAAAGTCGTGGCTTGTGATGCCACTTTCTATGATGTCAATTCCTGTGATGCCGTATGTGATGTTGTACGCCGTGATGTCGTGCGCCGTGATGTCATGCGCCGTGATGTCACACGCCATGATGTCGCGCGCCATGATGTCACTTGCATACTGCCTAACTCGGTCAGTCCCCCCACTTATTCTTTTAGGACTTGTGCCCTGAATTTAAAGCTACATTTTCTCCTTCCACTGGAATCGAAACAGATATTTAAAGCAGAAGAGAAATTAATACTATGGCTTGGGAGTGCAGATGTGTCCCTTTGAGAGCCTGCTGACAGGAAGCTGCTTGTGAACCCCTATCCGCCCTCCCCTCGCCTCCACACCTATTGGACTGCCTCTGTTGGAGGGAGAACTTCTTCTGAAATAGTTGTTTTGTTACTTCAAGGAAGTCCAGTGATAACAGCACATATGCATTGTTTCTCACAGGAGGGATGCGGCTCCTCTTTGATTATCTGTGCCTCGGCTGCCCACCTTTCATTCGAGCTTACAGAATCTCTGACTGAAAACTGAATATGTATCTATTCACACCTCTTCTTAGCGCTGTACCTCATGTTACAATTCAAGTCCATGTATGATTGGCTGAATAGAAAAGGAACTCTCAACAACGGAGAACACTAACACCGATGTCCCCAATTAGTTTAAACTATGCTCAACCTTCGATAGCGCCACAAAATGCAAACCTGCATGGTGAGCTGGGAATGGTGCTAGCAAAACGCTGGACAGCCACAGAAGGGGCCTTATTTATGAGGCCCTACCGGCACTTTTGCGCTGCCAGAATGTCACTTTTTTACATTCCGGTGGCACAATGTGCCACAGCATATTTATAAGGCCACGTAAAGCCACTTTACGTGGCTTTTCATTGCCTTATAAATATGTGCCCCTTTTATGCAGAAAACTGCATGAAAGAGGCGTTCCATGTGTGTTGCTGTGGGTGTTCCCAGAGCAACACCCATGGAACCAGACACCTTCCCAAATTTACGAGAAATCGTAAACCTGGGAATGCGTCAGCACCTAACACCACCCCAGGGGTGGCTTTAGGGAGGCGCAACGAGGAGAAATGTTTTCATTCCTCCTCGTGCTTTCCTTTTTTTATATGTTTGCTGCATTCCATACAAAAAGGAAATCGCCTGAATTGATTGATTTTGTGCAGGAAGGTGCCCCTCCCTTCACAAAATCAATCAGCCCCACAACGCAGGCACCTTTGCACCATGGTGCAAAGGTGCCTGCGTTGGCGCACGGCAGCCCATTGCTGGCGCTGGGGAAAAGGACAGGAATGTGCCGTATCACATAGATATGGCGCATTCCTGCCCTTTTGTTTTGACTTAGGGCAGTGCAGCAAGATTTCTTGCGGCGCTGCCCTACGTTAAAACCTCATAAATGAGGCGCAAAGTGCTTAATTTGTAGAAGGATAAGTGCCGGTGCCCAAAGCTCTGCACCGAATCCCAAGGCTAGTAGCTTGGAATCCACCTCATGCCTCTTTAATCAACTACCAAACACTCCCCGCCGCTATCTTACTCGTGCAGGTTCCCACTTTCTCCCTTTGTAACCGTTTTCCGTCTTTCTCGTTCTCCTTCTTTCCCCTTTGTGTGTTTCCCTCTTGAAAAATGTCAGATAAGGAAAATAAGTGTTGGTCCCCAAAAAATGAGTGCCATGGGCCCACTGACAACCACCAGCTCAAATTAAGCACTGGATACACTAGGGGGCATATTCTCAAGGAGCCATCGCCAATTTATCGGCACTTTAGCGCCGCAAAAGTGGCGATAGAGTCATCGCCCTATTCCCAAGCTGGTGCAAACTGCCGATATCGCCAGTTTCCCAGCGATAGCTGCCGCAAAAAACATCGCCACGGATGAGAGCGACAACTAACGCTAATGATATGCAGAGTAGGCGTACCCGTGCAAAAACACACAAAAACACCACTTCGCGATATTCTCAACGACCAGCCAGATCCGCGATGCGACCCAAAAACAGGCGATAAGGCGCGTTAGCAGCAGGGATTTAACACCTGCCTTTTACTGGTGTAAAGCCGGACGACAACCTACAGCATGAAAGGGAGCCCAGCCCAAAGCCACATCTGAAGACCAACACATGTCATGGAGCTACTGACCATGCAGCTCGGAGACCCAAGAGGGCCAAAACACCCACCGCCACCACCCCCAGTCCCCCCCCCCCCGGTCTACCACCGAGGCAGCGCAGAACAAGACAGCTGACCTTCCCAAAATGGCATGGCCCCACAGCCACACAATTGCAGAATGTGTGGAGAGGTGGGACCCAAGTATGTGTGAAGGAGGCAAGTCACCCATGAATAAGAATGTACACAATGCCAAGTGTGGCGGTGATGTGCTGGACAGACTACAGTACGCAGAGCACAGACATGTCCATGTGGACATATACTGCTGGTGTCTGTAGTGTTGTGGAAAGTGGACGCAACCATGTTACCTCAGGCAGTGGGGAAGAACCCGGTCATGTATCCGTGTCGTCCCCCCCTTTAAGCGTAAACGGAGTGGGCTGGGCCGGCGTACGCCAGGCCAGCGTAGGAGTGTGAATAAATAGGCCGGGGCTCTGGGCGTGGTTCACTTCCCGGATGGCCAACGTGTCTGCCAGGGAGGCGCCCCTCACCCTGCCACGAGTCCGCTGCCATTACCGCCAGCCTCCTCAGCCGATCGCTGGGGTCCGCGACACAGGCCCCCAGCGCACCCAGCAGCACAGCACAGCGGAGTTATGTGTGTGCTGACTACTGTCTGCGGCCTACACTGCGGTCAGCAGGGCCCGCAAATCAAATCCAATCCTGACCTGCGAGGACACGCCATCATCTCTGGCTGCACACCCGCTGAGCGCTACAGGTTCCACCAACTCAGTGCACCACAAGTCATCATCACGTGGCCGTGGGCCCTTTCTGACCGCTGCCTCCGACCTACACCACGGTCAGCAGGTCCCCCAATTCCAAATCAGACTTGATTTAATTATGGCGGAGTCCAGTAGGCAACAGAGATTGCTTCCAGTGCGGCCCGCCCGGACGACGCATCATCGCAGGCTGCGCACCCGCTGAGCGCTCCAGGTGCCACTAACTCTGTGCAGCTCAAGTCAACGCCACGTGGCTGTGGGCCCTTGCTGACCGCTGCCTCCGGCCTACACTGCGGTCAGCAGGGCTCGCAAATCAAATCCAATCCTGACCTGCAAGGACACACCATCATCGCTGGCTGCACACCCGCCACCACCGCCAGGACCACCTCCAACCAACAACTGCCCGAGTCGGAGGAGTCTCACAGCCAGCCTATCAAAGTTGCTCACACCTGTCTTGGATGCCATCATCAGCTTGATACCCTGCTCAGCTCTTCAGGTGCCACTAACTCAGTGCACCACAACTCATGGACCCTTCATGATTGAGTTTTGTGCTGTGGACAGCGGACACAACAATGTCACCTCAGGCAGTGGGGAAGACCTGGGATGATGATGATGAAGATGAGGCAGGTGTACCACACCCCACTGCAGCTGCAGCAGGAATATCCCGAAGGGACCAACTCATTACCAATTTCTTCACATGAGCACGCTCAGCTCTGGTGCCCCTACCTAAGTGCAGCTCAAGTCATCGCCACGTGGCGGTAGGCCCGTGCCAGCCACCGCGCATCCGGTGCCACTAACTCAGTGCACCACAAGTCATGGACCCTTTATGATTGAATCTGTGTGTGTGATCCGATGATCACTGTTCTAGTTGTTGCCAGCACCAACCACTCCCTGAGGGCTGGCTTACACTCACCCTACACCCATCCAGCACAGGTGTCACTGGACATGTGACCCTGGTAATAAAAAGGGGCCGGGCGCACGTGCCCATAGCCAGTTCCACTATCTATCTAAGTATGTCCATGTGGTCATTATGTATGCATGATGGCCCCGGGCCCTACCACATTACATTGTGCTGTGGACAGCGGACGCAACCATGTCACCTCAGGCAGTGGGTAAGACCTTGGACACGTAGCTTTGTCGTCGTCCCCCCTGTAAGCGGAGTGGGCTGGGCCGGCGTACGCCAAGCCAGCGTAGGGGTGTGAAGGATTTGCCCGGGGCTCTGGGCGTGGTTCAGTTCTGGCCTGGACAAGGAAGTAACTAATGAGTGTGTCACTGTTGTAGTGTCGGCGCCACCCAGTCCGCAATCGACAATGTTGCAATATAGCATGCACCCGGAGGGCGGGCTCGCACGAACGGGGAAATGAAGGAGCGCAAGACCGCTCGGGGTCTTGGCTCATACATGCCAAGTGTTGTGTGTATCTGTATTGCCGCAGCATGAGCCAAATGCCTAGCCTTAATCGCAGCACGAGTTCAGCCAGGCATGAACTCTACATCTGTGTCCGCCCTATCCTTCCCACAGGCCTACACTCACGTGGCCGCCCACCTTCAACGGCCAACATCACAGTGTTGGTGTCAGGCTTGTGGACATGCACAGACAGGCATGACAATGGTGTGGCGTAGGAGTGCAAGTGATTCAACCGCACAGCGCACACAAGTAAATAGGCTTGGGGGGAGGGAGGAGCAGCTGTGAGGCAACGTAACACACAGTGATGCCGCTCATTTGCCACATGCAAGACATGTCAAACATGAATCCCAAAGTCGCACACATCCCACCCCACCCCCAACAAGCCACTTCACATTTCCTGAATGCAAGCAGATGAGAAACTGACATTAGGGATGAAAGCTCCTTTGTCTGAACTATCAGGCGGAAGCACATCTGCACCTCCGACCTCGGAATTGCATGTGCCCGGCACCCCTGACAGATACTGTAGCAGCTGATGACGACTCCCACACTACGCACAGCCCGACGAAAGACCAACGTATACACACCCCACACACAGAAGTCCTTGCTCGAAGTTATCTTGCATGGAATGGCCTTCACACTTACTCCCACACCATCCCAGGCGTACAACCGTTGCACACTAATACAACTCATTGATCCGAGCTGTGGCATTTCATCCACAGAACTGGCGCAGGTCAGAACAGTGCCGCTTCCACCAGAGCCACTAACGCAATGGCAGAACATCCCGGACACTTGCACAACCCCTGTCAGGTGGAACTGTACCGTGCACGTATGCTGCGTTTACTGGGGGCACTGCCATTGGCAGTGCTGCGGATCAGTTACCGGCTAAGCTTCCGCCTTGCCAACGTCACCTGCGTTCAGTTTGTGTTGCATTGTCGATCGTGCATATTCGAGTGGTCCATGGATGTCTGCCTATCCAACAGGACGGTAGCTGAACTGGATTTTGACATGTGTGTGCGCCCCCTGTTGGCCCACGACCAGGAGTGTCACCGTGATACCCGTTTATGGGATGCCTTGATACTTGGCATATATGCTGGCAGCTGGACCTGGGAGATTGCACAACTCCTCGTGTGCAGTGACCACATTGAACCGCTCCCCTATTGGGCTGTAGTGCTAATTGGTGGAAGGGGGTGGACGCAGCACATCTGTCCGGACCTGCTAATGGATCGCCTCTCCGTCCTGTTTGATGAAGTCGACAACGACCTCATGTTGGAAATGATAGCCTACGGAGCTGCAATCGCTTTCATGGACGAGTGACTACGTACCTACAGCCACAACCGATTGGAACCCATTGCACATGTCCCAACACTTTGTTGCATCTTGGAGATCTAGTCACATGTCCCACGACAACAGTGGACATGGCTGCATTCGCCTGGACTCCGAATACATGAGCGGACAACAACGCGGGTTAACACACACCTGTGAAAGGTGAGGCACTCCCCCGGAGTGGACAGCGGCGCTTGGCAACGTTCCTCATCCTGACATACTGCTGCATTGGTCTGCATGTTGTGGCACTTATCTTGCACGTACTGACACGCATATGCTAATAAAGTCTACGCACCTTCACTTGTATTAAACTGTGATGAGTGTTGATTTGAATGACAATGTGTGTCTCACTGCATGTCTGGGTCACGGCCATACATGCGCATTGATAGTATTACCCAGGGAGTACCTTTTTGTGGAATCACTGTCCCTACATTCATCAATACTTTCATGCATAATTGATCGGGGCCATGACACATCAGTGTGAATTTGAATGTTTTATTCGCATTCAGTGGGGTGTTTAAGCTGGACCAGTACAGGGCCATGTAAACCCCACTTTACATTGTTGCCCTGTGGAGGGCCAGCCAGAGTCCATTAGGGATTGACAAGTTCATCGGAAGAGGAAGACTTCAGTCCGCAGTGTGATTGCTGTGTCATTGGTAACCAAACCAAATATGGCAGTCCTTGTCGAGGTCCAAGGTGAGTGTCGCTGAGTGTATCGGGGGACAGTGGAAGGTGTTATTCCAGGGCATGAAGCAGAGGGCAGAACCAAGCTGAGACAGGCCATATGACGGAGATGAGTGCTACCACTTCATTCTTACCACAAAGCCAGATTCATCATCATCTTCGTCCTCTGATGTGTCAGGTGCCTCACATGTGGGTGGTGGTGTTTAGTCTGCATCACTGTGTGGCACTGACACTTCAGGGGGCGGAGATGTGGATGGAGTAGCAGCAGCAGCATTCATCCGCGCCAGGCCTTGTGGCGGCAATGCCATGACGAGGATCTGCAGGGCATGGAAGATCATAGCTACATCTCGCTGGTGTGCAGCTGTGGCAAACATTCTTTCCGCCTGCATCCGCTCCATGTTCAACATGATTCTCCGCATGTGTCCCAACTCCCAGCTGACATCGCTGGAGCCACTCTGACTAGACAGTTATTCTTGGCTCAGAGTCATGACTCCAGCGATGTCAGCCATGGATTGTTGGAGAGCATGGAGCGGACAGTGGGTGTCCGTTAGGGACTGTAAGTGGTCCCTGATGGGACGTAGACACCCACGTATGGCAACTAGTTTGGCTGCCATGAGGTCGAACCCCACCCGCAGCTGATCAGCCATCTTCTCCTGGCACCCTAACACACTGCGTTGGAATGCCATGTGTTGGTCGTGGGGGTCCTGGGAGACAGCTGTGGTGATGGGTGCTTCCTGCTGTGTGGTCTGTGCAGGGGGTGGGGTTTCCTCGATGCAGCTGGGCTGCACTGCTCCTGGAGGTGGGGTGCCGAAGCTGTCCATGGGCTGTTGGAGGGCGTCGGTGTCAATGTTGGGGAGGTCCTCTTCATCATCAGTGCTGAGTTGTTGTGTCTGCTCTGCAGGAGGTGTTGATTCTCCCTCTGCAATGTGAAGGGGAGATTCAGATTGACATTGTGTTCACATGTATGTTGACGCATTGGACAAGTTTACTTACAGACTGCATGACAATGTACATTGTGACTGTTTGTGAGGAGATGCCTATGTGATGCGGGACAGGTGACATTTCTACACCATCAGGGATGTGAGGTTGTACTTGTACATTGTCATCTCACAGTTTCCTGCTATGCCAAATGCGAATGGCCATTTTCTACACACAAGCGGCGGCAGTTGTGTCCTCTGTTCTGTTGTGAAAGTGTTGCAGTTTCCACCACATTGTTGTCAATGTTGAGGTGCTCTGATTCTTATGTGTGTGTGCAGCATTGTGGGTGTGTTGGCCCTTCAGCTCTGATTTGGCTGGCCCTTCTCCCTTTCAGGCGGTGTGCCTTTCACTTCTGTGCTTATACAGTGCTGAGATGTTCCAGACTTGGGTAAATTGGGCTCTTGGTCGGAGTTGTGACTCTTGGCCATGGTTTGTCCGCAGATCTGCTATACTTAATTGTGCATGTGTGCCATTGTGCCCATCTCCCCCGTCCCCCCAGTCCCTGGTCGTTACTCACCCTGTTGCTGTTGGTTCAGGTCATGTTGTGCAGTGTCCGGTCCCCCAACTCCTGCCACCGTCTCCCCAATGATGACTCGGGTCACCATTTCCTCCATCTCATCCAGCTCCTGGTGTGTCGCTGGACTCCCACCTCCAGTCTGCATTGCTGCTTTCAGGTTGGCTGCAGGTTTCAGCTTGGTTTTGCGCTTCACATCAGTCCAGCGCTTCTTGCAGTCGTCCACTTCCCTTCTCTTCACTCCGACTGCATTCACCTTGGCCAAAATGGACTGCCATATTGTATTTTTAGTTGCCAATGACACAGTGGAGGTGATGAACAGTTGGTGGTGGTGTTCTATCACCTCTGTAATGTGGATCTGGTTTTCCTGCGTACTGTAAGGCGGGTTCCTCTTTTTCTTTTCCTTGCCCTTCCCTGACCCCGAGATCCCAGGCTGGTCCTCCGCGGGGCTCTGAGGGGTTCTGGTTGTCCTCTGTACTTGCTCCGGCTACCTCCATGGTGCTTCGCAGTTGTTTGTGTTTTGTTTGTGTTTTTTGTTGGCGCTTTTCTAGTAGTTTTTCCCGCCTGACTTGTGGGACTTGCAGGCCTGGCGCTGCTTATCGATGTTTTTTTTTTTTTCACAGTTGGGCCCATCGCAACTTTTTTCACGTTAGGCTTTAGATTTTTATCGCCGTCCCGGTGATTTTATCGTGGACATTTGACGCGTTATCAGGACACTATCGCATGTTACCGCCGTGTTGAGAATGGGACATTAACACGGAGTTATGGATGGACGGCGATATGTGAAATTGCGTTAACCTATTTTGGCGATGATTATCGCACGTTCTTGAGAATATCCCTAAGTGTTATCAGGGGCTCCGCAGGCCCGGCTGAAGAGAAAAGATTTGCTGGATTGGGCGACGGCAGATGAGCAGCTCATGAAACCAATCAGAAAGAGATGAGATAGTCACAGATGATCTCGTTGGTTGAAGAGAGATGCTTGCAAAAATTATATCCCCGCCAGCAACAGGTCTCCCTGAGCGTATAGAAAGGGGGTCCTGCCAAATGGAACTGGTGAGATGGGTGGAGGATATGTGTGGATGCGCATTGTAAATGCTGAGTAAGGAAAATAACAAATGCAAAATGTTTTCTTTTTAGAAGGCGGCTTCAGTTGCACATACTATGTTCATTGTGTTTTATGCTGTAAAATGCAAATAGACCGAATTGAAAAATACTCATCCTCCATCAAGATGAAATTGAGAGACACAACTTTTTAAGAACTAACAAATTAATGAGTGACTTCGTAAGGAGCCGAAAGGAATACACTGCCGCCACCTCGTGGCAGTATGAAGAAAAACACCCAAAATAAAAACGTCCGCTTGTTATTTTGATTCAGAAGAAAATTTCTTCAAGAAATGTCAATAACATGTGGAAGCATAAGTACCATTATGAAGCGCCTTCACTTGCGATAGACTTTGAGGTTGCGGGACCAAATATTTAATTCATATATAAAAGGCACAGGTTGGGGCGTTCTTGAGGCCACTTCAATATGTTTCGGATCCTGAGCTTGAATCAATCACTCTTGACTAAGGAAAATATAATTTCTAGTACGGGTGCAAGGCAACATTCCAAATGCTGTATGAATAATATAACGTGCCCCACAGGTGGACTGCGGCCTCTGATACTGTTCTACAAACCAGAAATTATCCCGAAACCCGTGACCTGTCACAAAAGATTTTGGGCTGGCTCTAATACATGTTCTTGTTGGCAAATAAGACAGTGCTTGGTTCAAACAACTTTTATCACTGTGTTATGAAGGGGATTTGTAGAGGTGGTAGTAAGTGACCAGACTTTTTGTGCATATTTGTTACGTTGCAGTTTGTTGTTTTGTTGAAGTGTCTTTTTTTTGTACTATATTATAGGTTTGTGGTGTTATTGTGTTTGACTGTGGTGGTTGTGTTGCATTCCCTTCATTTTTGACGGCAATGTTCTGTTTGGCCCTATTATGTTTTGTGGTATATTTTGCTTTGTGTTATGTCACTGACAAAAAGACGGCCTAGTGATAATAACCCTAGTCTATCACTAGAACTTTTAATCCACCCAAGGCAGCCCACAATAAAAGACCTTAGCGGACAGCCCTAGATTGTTTTGACTTCCGCTCTGTGGCTCGCATAAGCACAATTTAAAAAAACAAGCATTTGCAATGCAATAGGTCTCGCATTTACGCGAGTTTAAGCTATTGGCATTGGAAATGACAATGCCTGTTATTTTTGTTTTTTAAAACATAAATAAGCGGCATTGTCATTTACAATGCCAATGGCTTAAACTCGCGTAAATGCGAGACCTATTGCATTGCAAATGCTCGTTAGTACTGCAGGCATGACGTGTTTTCCTGCCCCTTGTTCTCATTACGTCTCCAGGAGTTGGGTCTCCAAGAACAAGGTCCGATGTTTTCAGAGGGCGAGCCTGCTGAATTGCCCCTTGGTTCGGCCCCCCTCCCCAAAGGGAGGGGGATGTGGCTGGACCAGGGGCCTTAGTGGAGGCCACCCCCGGGAGGAGAACCTAGGCCTTTTATCCTTCTGGGGCCAGTGAGATCGGTTGCAGTTCCTTGTCAACCGTGGTGCCTACGGGCGCTTGGGAGAAATGGGTGCGGGCGTCAAACGCTGTCTGGGGAGGGATGAAGGGGTGTCATTGCGGTGAGAAGTGCGGGGAGGGCCGAGGGTTGTTAACGCGGGTGGCGCAGAGCAGACGGTCACCTTTCAAAGTAGCAGGGCATGGAACGTGGCGGGGGAGCTGGGACAGTTGGGCAGAGAGTAGATGTAGTTCCACTGAGCGGATGGGGGCGGCTGTACCCGAGGCTTGGCCCAGGTGCCACATTGCGGGCATGGAGGACTGCACATCACCCCCTCGGCCCCCCCCACCACCGCTGGGTTCATCTGGCGGCAGAAGTGGAATGGCGTGTGAGAGGATGGGGGAGGTGGGTTACACAGGGCAGGCACGATTGGGTGGCTTTGAGGTTTGTAGGGTGGGCGTTGTCAATGCAAGTCAGGTATGCGCAAATGCTGGGAAATGGCAGGGCGGCGATTTGGGCGCCATTCAGGGAGGGTGGATTTTTTCCGGGCTCGGCACACTGGTGTGTGGCTATCTGTGAAGAGTAGAGGTGATACAGAGGGTTCAGCGAGCGAGGTTAGCTGGTGGTGTGTAGGGAGTTTGGGCACGAATTGAGATAAGTGGGTAATGTGTGGGGAGTTACACGGCAGGGGGCACTAGTTTGGGTGGCTGGGGGGGAAGGCAGCGACGGGTGTAGTTGCAGGGTTGAAGGGGGGGCCGGGGACGAGGCCATCCAAGTGAAGGGATTTTTTCAGATGTGGAGAGCAGGGTGGGGCTGGCTATGGTCCATTGGGCGGTCCCTCAGGTCTGGTCTGTGCAGGGGGGGGGTTGCTCCACCGGGCACGACAGGGAGCGCCGCCCAGAGGGAGAGGGTTGGCGCCATTCCGGCAATGGTTGGAGTCCTTTGATGTGACGGGCAATATAACACGGGGGAATGGAGTTTTAAGATATAGACTAGGCCACAGCATTGGGGCCTTCGGACAGGGCGTGATTTGAGTGTTCTCTGGGAGGCACCAGGGTCGCAGCAGCCTCGATGTCATGACTGGCCATGGCGCTTCGCTGGTTGTAGAGGGCGAGTCTAGCCGCCTCGGAGGCCACCCGCTGGAGAGGTCTCCATCGATGGAGTCCATGATCTTTGTTGCACCAAACAAGAGGCAGAACCAGTTTGTGCGCTGGCTGGTCACATTTCATTTGCCGATTGCTTTGTTCGGGCACTAACCTGAAGGTATAAAATAGTTGCCCGGACAGTAGTTGTTTGTGGTGCAATTGAAAAGAGGAGGCTGAAGCCCCAGGGTCCGGGGCCCTCGATAACGATACGGATCATGCCGGACATGCTGCTTTCACTTCAGACTCACCCTTCTAGCATACCCGCGTCACACTGCAGTGCTGGGAAAGTCTTACGGGGATATTCTCAAGAACGTGCGATAATCATCGCCAAAAAAGGCTAACGCACGTTTCCATATCGCCGTCTATCGCGGGAAAATAACTCCGTGTCAACGTTGTATTCTCAACACGGCGGTAACATGCGATAGTCCCCCGAGAACGCGTCAAATGTCCGCGATACAACTACCGCGATGGCGATAAAAAAGGAAACACGAACGTGAAAAAAGTTGCGATGGGCCCAACCGCGATAGAAAAATCGGCAACAAGCAGCGCCAGGCTTGCAATTCCCACGTCAGGTGTGAAAAATCACCATAAAAGCAGCAAAAAACCCAGAAATAAATAAAAAAGACATAACAACTGCGAAGCACAATGGAGAGAGCTGGAGCAAGTACAGAGGTCAACCCGAACCCCACAAGCCCCACGGAGGACTAGCCTGGGACGTCGGGGCCAGGGAAGGGCAAGGAGAAGAAGAAGAGGAAGACGCGGTTCAGTCCGCGGAAAACAGGATCCCGAGAACGGAGGTGACACTCCCACCATCCAATTGCCATTGGTGAAATTGTCAGCACTAAATGTCGCACATACACTTGTCAGAGCGATGTGCCAATACAGAGGAGTGACATGCACACAGGGAATGTGTCTTGGAATGAATTTAATTGCACATGCTGTGCCTGTGGTAATTTTGACCTGTCCCATGATTGCTAAGGACAGTCCCTATGTGACGTGCTTATGTGAAGAAATTATGAATGATAGTGTCCCTACGGGCTATTCCAGCTGCTGCTGCACTGGGGTGTGGTCCACCTGCCTCATCATCATCGTCCGGTGCATCTGGCACATGGATCCATGGGGCATTGGTGCGTACAGATATGTTGTGCAACACACAACATGCAATGATCATCTTGCACACTATTTGCGGGCTTTACAGGAGTCTTCCACCTGTGATGTCCAGGCACCTGAAACGTGACTTCAACACGCCAAATGAGCGCTCCACAATGCCCCTGGTGCGTATGTGGGCCGCATTGTACTGCCTCTGGGCCTGGGTGTTCGGGGCTTGGAGGGGTGTCATCATCCACGGGCAGAGTGCATATCCTTGATCACCTGTGACAGGGGAGAGAGATGTGTCAATCGGTGGTTCGGCATTCTGTGTTGGCAGGCTTATTAGTATATTGGTGTGTGATGTGTGGGACTTTGGGATTCATGTTTGTCATGTCTTGCATGTGGCAAATGAGCGGCATCCATGTGTAGTACGTTGCCTCACAGCTGCTCCTCCCTCCCCCCGAGCCTATTTACTTGTGTGCTCTGCGCGGTTGCATCACTTGCACTCCTAGGACACACCATTGTCATGATTGTCTGCGCATGTCTACAAGCCTGACAACGACACTGTGATATTGGCCGTTGAAGGAAGTCGGCCACGTGTGTGTAGGCCTATGGTCAGGATGTGGCGGAAACAGAGACACACGCAGTAGTTGCCTTGGTGGCCATCCCGGAAGTGAACCACGCCCTGAGCCCCGGGCTATTGATTCCCACTCCTACACTGGCCTAGCCCACTCCGCTTACAGGGGGGGACGACATAGCTACATGTCCAGGTTCTACCCCACTGCCTGAGGTAACATTGTTGCGCCCACTGTCTACGACGCTACAAACACCAGCAGTATATGTCCACATGGACATGTCTGTACTCCGCATACTTAAGTCTGTCCAGCACATGCCCGCCACACTTGGCATTGTGTACATTCTGATTCATGGGTCACTTGCCTCCCTCGCACATACTTGGTTCCCGCCTCTCACCACATCCTGCTATTGTGTGGCAGAGGTGCCATGACGTGGATGGCTTGTCTACATGTCTGGCCCCTGTTACCACAGTTCCATGTGTTGTCGTGTCTGGTAGGTGGGCATGTTGTTTTGCATGTCGTATGTGATGTTGTAACGTGTGCATCCCCACAGTTGCGAGTTGCATGATTGTGGAGTTGAGGTGTGTGGTGTGTTCCGTTGGTACTTACCAACGAACAGTGCATTTCCGTAGGTGCCATCCTCGAAGCGCTGGTTGATGATGGACTGTCGGAAGATGTAGGAATCATGCACACTGCCTGGGTAGTTGGCGATGACGTTGGTGAAGAGTTCCCGGTGGTCCACTATTGCCTGCACATTGATGGAATGCGTGTGCTTCCTGTTGCGGTAATTGTGTGCAGTGTCGGCAGGGGGCACAAGTAGGACATGTGTGCAGTCAATTGACCCCAACACGTGCAGGAGCCAGCTATGGCGTAGAAGCCTTGCTTGGTCTTCAGCTGTTCCTGCGCAGTGTGGGGGAAGTGAAGGTACTGGGGTACCAAGCTGATAATGACATCCAAGACAGGTGTGAGGAACTTTGATAGGGCTGGCTGTGAGACTCCTCCGACTCTGGCAGTTGTTGGTTGGAAGGTACCAGAGGCCAACAGGTGCAGCACAGCCAGCAGCTTTGTCTGCGGAGGAATGTTGGTTGTCCGCTGTGTTGGTACCGTCAGCCTGTGGGCAATGTGGGTCAGGATGCGGAGGATGGTCGTCCTTTTGAGCCTGTAGTGGGCAATGACTTTCTCTGGCGTTAAGTCTCCGAGGCTGGTGCATTTTCAGAAGGACCGCTGTCTCATTCTGCGCTGCCTCGGTGGTAGTCCGGGGGGGGTGGTCCTGGGAGGGGTGGGGGGCTTGGGGGTGGTGGCGGTGTGTGTTGTGGGCCTCTTGGGGCTCCGAGCTGCATGATCAGTAGCTCCATGACATGTGTTGGTCTTCAGATGTGGCTCTGGGCTGGGCTCCCTTTCATACTGCAGTTTGTCGTCCTGCTTAACACCAGTAGGAGGCAGGTGTCAAATCCCTGCTGCTAACGCGCCTTATCGCCTGTTTTTGGATCACATCGCAGATCTGGCTGGTCGTTGGGAATATCGCGAAGTGGAGTTTTCGTGTGTTTTTGCACGGGAACGCCTACTTTGCATATCATTAGCGTTAGTTGTCTCTCTCATCCGTGGCGATGTTTTTTGCGGCAGCTGTCGCTGGTATACTGGCGATGTGGGGAGTTTGCACCAGCTTGTGAATGGGGCGATAATTCTTTCACCACTTTTGCTGCGCTAAAGTGCCGTTAACTCAGCGATGAGTCCTTGAGAATATGCCCCGAGAGTGTGACACTATCAAGACCTGCCAGATTTTTAGCTGAGTAGAAGCAGCAAAGGTTGCCAGTGTACAGACATGGCTACAGGTAAATGTCACTTGACCTCTTACAAAACAGTTCTTGTTTCAGCTCATTGAACTGCCTCTGAAAGGGATAGTCTGTGTTTAGGGAATTTAAACAAGATACTGTAAATGCACTACATGGAACATCAGCGTATACACAAAGGCCATGCCAAGCATGAAAGAATACCTCACCAGCTTGTGAATGGGGCGATAATTCTTTCGCCACTTTTGCTGCGCTAAAGTGCCGTTAACTCGGCGATGAGTCCTTGAGAATATGCCCCTTAAAGTTTTAAAAATAAATAAGTAAACGAGCGCTGTGTCCCTGAAGCGGGCGCCGCACTCAGTGTTAAAGTTTTAAAAAATAAATAAATAAACTGAGCGCGGTGTCCCAGAAGCGGGCGCCGCGCTCAGTGTTAAAGTATTAAAAAATAAATAAATAAACCGAGCGCGGTGTCCCTGAAGCGGGAGCCGCACTCAGCAGCGTTGCAAATACAAAACAAGCGCAGCCGAAGCGGACCGCGCTGAAAATGAAAATAAAAGAGTGTTTACAGACTTATGAAGGAGACCGTGTAACGCCACAAGTAAACGATCCAGTCCGGATGGGCGGGGCCAAAAGGAGACAGGGCGGTAACAAGGAGGGACTAAGAAGCCTCATTTACAATCCAAAGCCAGCGTTTAGCATGGACGATGACGCAAGCCAATGGAAAGAAGGAGCGGGGCTTAAACTCCACTTCTGAAATCTCCTCGATTACAAGATGCCTCGCAGAGCGAGCAGCGCATGTTATGTTATGTTAATTTATATTTGTAGAGCGCCAAATCACCAAGAGGTCTCTAAGCGCTTGCAGCTTAGACCAAGAACCCGGGAATCCCTTATTCCTGCTCGGCTCAGCACAAATTAGGGTGAACTTATCCAAATGCCTCAGTGAACAAAATGGTCTTGAGTTTCCTCCTGAATGGGAGTAAGGTGGCTTACCCACGCATACTGTCCGGTAGCTTGTTCCAGAGCTGGGGAATCACAACTGAGAAAGCCCGCCCCCCCCCAAGGTGGCTCTATTAAAGCGCGGGCAGGCCAACAAGCTTGACTCAGATGAACGGAGGCATCGTCCGGGCACATAGGGCTTCAAGCGGTCTTTGATGTAATTAGGCGCCACTCCATACTGTGCTTTATGTGCAATGCACAGGCCCTTGAACCTGACCCTCTGCTTAATAGGGAGCCAGTGTAGCTGTTGTAACAGGGGGGTGGTGTGTGCTCTGCTTGGCAGTTGGCATGCGCGCTGCAACGCTAGGCGAGACTTAAAAACCCTTACTCCAGCATCGCCCCAATGAGCAGGTCAAAAAAGGAAAAAAATAAAATGATAATAACTCATTGTTATTATCATTTGTTTTTCCCCTTGCTCAGCTGGGTAGGAGCTGCTCTGCTAACAGAGCAGGACAGGGGAGGAGTGGTTTGCCCACTCCAAGTGCCCAGGACGCTTTGGCCGGCCGTCTCGGGCCGGTCAAACCGCCATGCCCACTTTGCATTTTCTCCATGCAGGCTGCATTACAGCCTGCATGGGGAACATGCCCAGCCTCCCATTCTCTGGCTGAGCACCGAACCACAGCGCTCAGACCAATCACAATGCTGCATTGCAACGTTGTGATGAGCTAACGAAAGGCTGGGAGCTGGGTGCTTCCTGCCCTGGAAGCGGGCGAAGAGGACCGAGAGGAGGCGGCGGCAGCAGACAGATAAGTGTTAATTTATTTTTTTCTTCATTCCCTCCTCCCCCCTCCACCCGCCCTCGTGACCCACCCGCCCCACCGCCATTAAATGCCAGTCACCACTGCCTTACTCTCACAGTAGGGGGTTGAGCCAACCCGGACCCATAGGGGCGTTTGGGTGTGGCAGGCCTGATGATGATACATGCGACCCTATGTGAACGAAGGTCCTGCTTTTTCCAGAGACATGTCTGTACAAATAGTAAAATGAGGTGTTTATATATAGCTATATCCTTTCCAATTTGTGATATGAAATATACCTTGGAAAGGTGAAAACATAGGTCGTTAGTACATCCTTCCCCCTTTTCTTGCGTTATGTTTAATGCGCCTGCTGTGCAAAGTTTTTTGCTTTATAAAGACAAACTCCCAAAGCAGGGGTTAGTTTTCAGATAACAAAAAAGCGTCCCCAACTTGCATGGAATTTTGTCCATAAGCTACTGGGTCATTATATGCTTTCCCTATCTGGGACCGCCAGAAATTAAATAGGGCACGCAGCCTGCCACTACGACCCGATAGGCCTATTGTAGATGGGCCATCTGGTTAGAGGTTGGCAAATGTGGAGCCTTCAGAGCAGCTGCCATCAGAATTTCCTCATTTTTTCCTGATTCTATATAGAGAGGGGAGTCCCACAAGTTTGATGAGGCAGGAGCACTGCAGATTTACAGTGCTGCTTCTGCTCCCCCAAACTCCACCAAACAATAAATGACTTGTTAAATCCTTCCCCAGAGTATGAAGCTAAAAGGAGTACCCCCCAAAAGATGCTGCTACAAAATATAAAGGTTAATAGTATGACCACTTTTAGTCAGCAACGCAATAATAGTTTCCGCAATGCACTGATGAGGACACCACCTATAATGTCACAGAGCTCATCAAAAATGGCATTATCAGTCAGCAGAGTGCCCCAAAATAATATAGTACCATGTCAACCGACAGGGGTGAACAAGGAAGGCAATGAACTACGGCTGTCATGGGATGAGAAGCATAAGGCAAGATGTGCAGTTCTACTGCAGAGTGCACTAAAGTCCCGTGCCAATGCGACCTAATGCACGTATGTGGTGGCACAGACATAGTGTACTTCTGCCATGGCAGGAACATTATAAGGGCAAATGCTGCTATGGAACCAGAGTGAGTAAATGAACGATCTGTGGTCCCTAAAAAATCACATACAACGATAGCTATAACCAAATTATCATTTAATGAAAAGATAATCAAATGATAATAAAATGGGTGCCATTGACAAATGTGCTCATGCTTTCTTCAGTGCGATACACATGTGAATACAGTGATCAATGTGCATGTCATATAATCACCCGTTCAGCGCCTTGAGACCCTCACGAGTGAGTAGCCACACTTTATAAGAACCCTGATTGATTGATTGAATTATGATACAGAATTTAGTTGTGGGTATGCGACAGAAGTAAATGATGTTTCGATCCCTTTCTGAAATATGGCATCATCACCAGGACTCTAAAAATAAGGAGTCCAATAGAGAGCTGGAAATCATAGAAAGAGAAAGGACGCCTGGCACAGTTAGATACATATTTGTAATACCAGGAGTAATAGCAATTTACTCACATCAGGTCGGCCTGAACTTTGACTTTACCCTGGTCCAGCACAACCTAAAGTAACCATTTTAGCGAAACTTGGTTATAAGTGCTATACTGCATTACTGCATTTATTCTTTTAAAATTCAATATCTCAACTTCTATACATTGGATTTTTGTCGTTTTGGCCTTGTTTTGTTCAGAATATAGTAATCTATCGTTCTAAACCTGTGGTGAGTCTTTTTGTGGTGTATTCATTGTGTTACTGTGTGTGTGTGTTGCTCAAATACTTTACACATTGCCACTTTAGATAAACCTGACTGCTCTGTGCCAGGCTGCCAGAGGGTGAGCACAGGTTATCTTTTAGTGTGTATCTAGCTCACCCTGGCTAGAGCGGTGGTTTAAGCTTGGCTTGGGTGCATACCTCAGCCAACCAGGAATCCCATTTCTTACAAATAGTTAAAGGCAGAAATATATATTAATAAAAAACATAGAAGCAAGGAACTAGATTAAAGTATACTTATCTCAGTGAGGGAGCAGCAGCAACAATAGCTAGGTACATGCCTTCAAAATATTATTCCTTGTTGACATCCACTGAAGAAATGAATGCCTCTGTTATTGCTGAAGGGACGATTGATTGGGGAGATATTGCATATAATGTGTGTCTCCTATCTTTATAATAACATCTTGTGCTTTATGAATGAAACATTATTAAAATTAGATTAGTTTTTGCACTCAATATTTCATCATTAATTTTCCAATATGCAAATCACATTGGTATCTTTTAAATTAAATTTGCTAAATTAAGTATTCAAATTGCTTTACATTTTTGTTTCGACAAAATTTTTAGTAGGAATCCCTATTTTGAACTGCCCAACAAGTTAAATGGGATTATCAATACACTCATTTTATTTTTCAGATTTAAACGCCTTGCAGTTTATCATTCGTGGGGCCATGTTGTCAGGAACGTACAGTCCAAATCCTACTGGCAACCAGTCGCAACAGGCGTCAGAGGCACTGCCAAATCCACATTCTGATGTCTCACAAGATGTTGAAAGTGGAGCTGTGGAAGAAAATATTGTTTACCTCTAAGTTTCTATTTGTATTGTGTGTATATATATTTGTTTATAATTGTACCTATTGTCTATACATATATATTACATTGAGATTTGTTGTTATTGCACAAACATCAGTAATTTCAAACTCAGTAATTTATAGGAATGGCATCCTATCAGTGGATTATTTGTGTAACTCATAGGAATAACACTGTAATTTACAGTTTTTCAACCAATAAATATGAAGGCTTAGACTACTGTAAATCAATGCAAAACAGATACACGTATAGTGGTTCAATAATTCCATACTGGATATCTGGTGAAATTTGCTTTGTTGTTTAATATCATGTCACCAGACCCATTGATGGCATAAGACCATAATACTGAACTGTTTGTTATGTAATCACATCAGGGCAAATTCACAAATATTAATTTAGATGCATAAAAGGCATTTACAAGTCTAGATTCCACATCCTGGTTGGTAAAATTGGGATAAGTGGGGTTTTGGAATCATACATGTTGCACTACAGGCGCAAACGGTAATCAAGATAGGCTGTTTGGGCTAGCAATGCAAAATGCATTGAGTACAAATTACAGTTATGCCGGTTTTCACAAACATTTCGCGGGTCACTCCCACTGTTGAGACTCTCATAATTCATTCCACAAAGTTTGCAATACTAGTGTTTCTAGGGTGTTAATGGAAAGGGATCACCCCCACATTTCATAGGGTGTAGGAGAAGGGGTTTCTCTATAGAAAAAATAGTTTCCCTGTACATAAAAAAACAAAAATATTACATGGCCAATTCACTTGACCAAGTATAGAGGTTTCTGCTGTATACCTCCAGGAATACTGGCTGGGGTTTTCGTGAATCCCCGGATGGTTGGGAATCTACTTCAAATGTAGGAGAAACTCTATGAGAGCAGATTTCTACTTTTTAACTAGGACTTAGTATGTTTGCGCTGCTTCCTATCAACCTATAGTGTCATCATCAGTTTACGACAAGGAGGGGTGTGTGAAATTTTGAACTCGTTCCATGTAAAAAATGTGTAATTTAACTAATTTCATACAAAATAGATTTGGGCAGTCATCTGCGTGAAAATTGTATGCAAAGCTTGCCTTCGTACAAATGTCATGCAAGGCACTTGCTCTCAATGTATTTTCTTACAGTTTCTAGAGTTCCACAGTACATGTTGCTAGCACAGTGTATGGGGCCGCCACACACATACAGTGTCAAAAATGTGACAAGACAGTTTCTGCTCCAAACAGTCTTCTGTGGGTGAAATTTACGCAAAAAGCATGTATTAACTGAAGAAAAACAAAAATTACGTGAACTGCAGGAAAGCCAACAATCTGTATTTATTCACTTTTGCGTAAACAAATGCATCCGGGCCAAGGTCGAGTGGTTGATAAATGTCGCTAGAACCCAAGGAGCCTCTAAACTGCATTATAGCAGCCGTATATTGCACTAGACAACAGTACTTCATTAAATTTCACTGAAAAATTAATCCTGATAATTTGCATTAGACAATTAAACCTTGCACTGTTTTTAAACCTTTGTCTACAGGGGACATTGGCATTTTACTTATTTGCAATATTGTTCAGGTCATTATTCAGGTAAGGTTCGTGTATCCCCTTATTATCCTCACACTACGAGAAGAGATGCTGCCGGCAGCCCTCTCTTACCTCTGATCACTTCTAGCATCGGCCATGTTTTGACCAACAAACAAAGCACTCATTGAGTTGTTGTCGGCTGCTAACTGCAGCACGAAGACAAGGTGGGCTGGTTGATGATGGGGGTGTTAACAAAACCTTTTTATACATAGAAATAATGCTATGTTTTTTAGGTAGAATACCATGACTTTAGAGTGCGTTGCTGTATGAGAAGATGAGGACATACACAGTTCAGATGGCACTTTTGCTTTAATAAAAAAGATATACATACTACAGGGAAATAACTATGAATCCACCATTAAGGTACATGCGGCTTGTGTTTTCACATAAATGCAGGGCAGTCACTCCGCTTCTTAATATACATTTCACGAGGAGGAGGTGGGTGGAGCCTAACACTTATACAGCTTAAGTACTTTACCTGCCCTTTATTACAGACTCCCATCCCTGCCAACTCCCTGTACCACAAGATCTTCTCACAGAGGACTGGAAACTGCAGTATGCCCATGTACTGTCCTCTTTTGACCAGAGTCATAAACTCCAGTAGAAACCAGTGAGAGGGACCCGCAACTAGGCACCGTAATCACAAAAGCCATCATGACCAAAAGTCAAGTTTCTCACACAGTAATAATGCCTTCCTCAAGGGATTGAGGGAGCCATCCTATCAAGTCTGCATGGGTGAGAATAGTCAACCCATGGATAAAACCCCTCAATCAAAAGGATGTTAAACCCTATACAAACAGAGGACTATTTGGTACTGGGAAGGGTGGCAAATTTTCAAAATGTTATGCATGCCACTGGTAATCTGCTTTCATCAGTCAGACAAATGCTGAGTGTAAATTGTTTTAGGTTTCTGACCAATCTCTTAACAGGTCTCTTTTCCATCGGATGGACCGTAACTTTGCATAGCAGATCTATTTGTTCTTGTGGTAGGTAAGGTTCAATAACATCTTTCAAATCATCTTGTCCCGATGCTCAAAGCCAGCCAAGAAGCATAGCCACTCGAGGCGTGATAGTTCTCTGAAGCCTCTTTTTATTTTTCTGTTGTTGGTACCTAGACTCCTCACTGCTCAGCCACTCTATTGTCAATTAGATCTCAAGCACCAGAAGGAACAGTTGGAAGCTGATATATTGCTCTCAGAACTTCTCTAAGATGGTATTATTCCATACCTTCATCCGGGGGTACCATCATGTATTTAAAACCTCCTGTACATCTCCTGGATGAGTAAGCAGGTTGAAGAACCTTTGCTCAAAATAGTTCAGTGAAAAATGCTCAATCCCAGCAGATACATCTAAGGACAACACTTTGCCACAAAAATCCATTTTCAATCAGTTATCTGTGATAATTGTATCGTTTCATTTCTGTGGACTCCTTCCAGGCTATGTTTATTGATATGTATGAGAAATCTAGACATTTCAGGGGACCTGATTAACTCACAGAACATTCGGTAACAGAAACAGGGGAGAAGGGGAAGGGTTAAACAGTGCTACTGGTTGTCACTGCATGCCGGTACGTACTCACCTTTTACTTAGTTCTTGTGTAGATGGGACTTATGAACACAGTGTTTGGGTTGTAATTTACAAAGTTTATAGACGCCCATCTTCTGACGTCACAAATATTATACAAAAGCTGAAAAAACCAACAACGTTAAGCAGATAATTAATACGTGTTCCCTTCCTTACATTTTTGCTTGCACCTCCTTGCTTTGGTGTTTAAAATCCAAAGTTCTCAGACCAAAATCATTGCTTTGAAAAACCCAGCAAGTCAGCTCTGATTCAGGGCACATTCCTCAGTCAGGGGTAGGTTACAAGGGTACTGGTACTTTAAGTACTTCCATCTCGAGCTCCACCTTTCCTACCACACCTTCCCATAACGTCTGTATGGGGTACAAGTGAGGCAACCCTCAATAAGCCACCAGATAAATTCCACGGGTATTTCTAGAGTGGATAAAACTTTGTGGACACGTAGGGGGATATTCTCAAGAACGTGCGATAATCATCGCCAAAAAAGGCTAACGCACGTTTTCATATCGCCGTCTATCGCGGGAAAATAACTCTGTGTTAACGTCGTATTCTCAACACGGTGGTAACATGTGATAGTCTCCCGAGAACGCGTCAAATGTCCGCGATACAACTACCGCGACGGCGATAAAAAAGGAAACCCGAACGTGAAAAAAGTTGCGATGGGCCCAACCGCGATAGAAAAATCGGCGACAAGCAGCGCCAGGCTTGCAATTCCCACGTCAGGCGGGAAAAATCACCATAAAAGCAGCAAAAAACCCAGAAATAAATAAAAAAAACATAACAACTGCGAAGCACAATGGAGGGAGCTGGAGCAAGTACAGAGGACAACCCGAACCCCACAAGCCCCACGGAGGACCAGCTTGGGACCTCGGGGCCAGGGAAGGGCAAGGAGAAGAAGAAGAGGAAGACGCGGTTCAGTCCACAGGAAAACAGGATCCCGATAACGGAGGTGACACTCCCACCATCCAATTGCCATTGGTGAAATTGTCAGCACTAAATGTTGCACATACACTTGTCAGAGCGATGTGCCAATGCAGAGGAGTGACATGCACACTGGGAATGTGTCTAGGAATGAATTTATTTGCACATGCTGTGCCTGTGGTCATTTTGACCTGTCCCTTGATTGCTAAGGACAGTCCCTATGTGACGTGCTTATGTGAAGAAGTTGTGAATGATAGTGTCCCTTCGGCCTATTCCAGCTGCTGCTGCACTGGGGTGTGGTCCACCTGCCTCATCCTCATCATCATCGTCCGGTGCATCTGGCACATGGATCCATGGGGCATTGGTGCGTACACATATGTTGTGCAACACACAACATGCAATGATCATCTTGCACACTATTTGCGGGCTGTACAGGAGTCTTCCACCTGTGATGTCCAGGCACCTGAAACGTGACTTCAACACGCCAAATGAGCTCTCCACAATGCCCCTGGTGCGTATGTGGGCCGCATTGTACTGCCTCTGGGCCTGGGTGTTCGGGGCTCAGAGGGGTGTCATCATCCACGGGCAGAGTGCATATCCTTGATCACCTGTGACAGGGGAGAGAGATGTGTCAATCGGTGGTTCGGCATTCTGTGTTGGCAGGCTTATTAGTATATTGGTGTGTGATGTGTGGGACTTTGGGATACATGTCTGACATGTCTTGCATGTGGCAAATGAGCGGCATCCATGTGTAGTACGTTGCCTCACAGCTGCTCCTCACTCCCCCCGAGCCTATTTACTTGTGTGCGCTGCGCGGTTGCATCACTTGCACTCCTAGGACACACCATTGTCATGACTGTCTGCGCATGTCTACAAGCCTGACAACGACACTGTGGTCGGCCACGTGTGTGTAGGCCTATGGTCAGGATATGGCGGAAACTGAGACACACGCAGTGGTTGCCTTGGTGGCCATTCCGGAAGTGAACCACGCCCTGAGCCCCGGGCTATTGATTCCCACTCCTACGCTGGCCCAGCCCACTCCACTTACGCTTACAGGGGGGGGGGGCGACATAGCTACATGTCCAGGGTCTAACCCTCTGCCTGAGGTAACATGGTTGTGCCCACTGTCTACGACACTACAGACACCAGCAGTATATGTCCACATGGACATGTCTGTGCTCTGCATACTTAAGTCTGTCCAGCACATCCCCGCCACACTTGGCATTGTGTACATTCTGATTCATGGGCCACTTGCCTCCCTTGCACATACTTGGTTCCTGCCTCTCACCACATCCTGCTATTGTGTGGCAGAGGTGCCATGACGTGGATGGCTTGTCTACATGTCTGGCCCCTGTTAGCACAGTTCCATGTGTTGTCGTGTCTGGTAGGTGGGCATGTTGTTTGGCATGTCGTATGTGATGTTGTAACGTGTGCATTCCCATAGTTGTGAGTTGCATGATTGTGGAGTTGAGGTGTGTGGTGTGTTCCGTTGGTACTTACCAACGAGCAGTGCATTTCCGTAGGTGCCATCCTCGAAGCGCTGGTTGATAATGGACTGTCGGAAGATGTAGGAATCATGCACACTGCCTGGGTAGTTGGCGATGACGTTGGTGAAGGGTCCCCAGTGGTCCACTATTGCCTGCACATTGATGGAATGCGTGTGCTTCCTGTTGCGGTAATTGTGTGCAGTGTCGGCAGGGGGCACAAGTAGGACATGTGTGCAGTCAATTGCCCCCAACACGTGCGGGAAGCCTTGCTTGTTCTCCAGCTGTTCCTGCGCAGTGTGGGGGAAGTGAAGGTACTGGGGTACCAAGCTGATGATGGCATCCAAGACAGGTGTGAGGAACTTTGATAGGGCTGGCTGTGAGACTCCTCCGACTCTGGCAGGTGTTGGTTGGAAGGTACCAGAGGCCAACAGGTGCAGCACAGCCAGCAGCTTTGTCTGCGGAGGGATGTTGGTTGTCCGCTGTGTTGGTACTGTCAGCCTGTGGGCAATGTGGGTAAGGATGCGGAGGATGGTCGTCCTTTTGAGCCTGTAGTGGGCAATGACTTCCTCTGGCGTTAAGTCTCCGAGGCTGGTGCATTTTCGGAAGGACCGCTGTCTCATTCTGCGCTGCCTCGGTGGTAGTCCGGGGGGGTGGTCCTGGGGGGGTGGGGGGCCTGGGGGGGTGGCGGTGGGTGTTGTGGGCCTCTTGGGGCTCCGAGCTGCATGATCAGTAGCTCCATGACATGTGTTGGTCTGCCGATGTGGCTCTGGGCTGGGCTCCCTTTTATACTGCAGTTTGTCGTCCTGCTTAACACCAGTAGAAAGCAGGTGTTAAATCCCTGCTGCTAACGCGCCTTATCGCCTGTTTTTGGATCGCATCGCAGATCTGGCTGGTCGTTGTGAATATCGCGAAGTGGAGTTTTCGTCTGTTTTTGCACGGGAACACCTACTCTGCATATCATTAGCTTTAGTTGTCTCTCTCATCCGTGGCAATGTTTTTTGCGGCAGCTATCGCTGGTATACTGGCGATGTGGGGAGTTTGCACCAGCTTGTGAATGGGGCGATAATTCTTTCACCACTTTTGCTGCGCTAAAGTGCCGTTAACTCAGCGATGAGTCCTTGAGAATATGCCCCGTAGTGTGACACTATCAAGACCTGCCAGATTTTTAGCTGAGTAGAAGCAGCAAAGGTTGCCAGTGTACAGACATGGCTACAGGTAAATGTCACTTGACCTCTTACAAAACAGCCTCTGAAAGGGATAGTCTGTGTTTAGGGAATTTAAACAAGATACTGTAAATGCACTACATGGAACATCAGCGTATACACAAAGGCCATGCCAAGCATGAAAGAATACCTTGATAATTGTTTTTTAGAATATTTGTAGGGTGTGGGAATGCTTAGCTGAGTCTCCAGGAAATAAAGTTCCCCTACAGCTGCCTACTCCTGTGGCATGTGTGTCCCTCCCAAGCCTCCTTTTTCAAACCCCACAAAGATTTCATCAATGCAGAGGGAAGTGTCACTTGGCCTATGAATTTCATGGCCTGACTTATAATTGCTTTGTAAGGAAAATTTCCCGACTTCGGGAGGAAATACTAAATCTGGATGAGACTGGAAGGGAACCTGAAGTGAGAGTAAAACTGAATCTTGTACTTATAGTATGTTGAGCTCCATTAATAAGCTCATTCTCCTCTCAGTTTTAGGGACAGGCCTTTTTTCCGGCTACCATCTACCACAGAAATCACACTGAGCACACAGAGGACACTCATGACAAATAAAAAGGCCAAGAGAATAAAGGGGTACAAGGAGCACATCCACAGACATCAATGCCAAGTACTACTATGGCGATGTGTGTGACACTAGGGGCGGTTCTTCTTTTTCAGTGGAGGAGCGTCGGCTAGCCTGCTGCAAGCGCCCCAGGCACACACGAATATTTAAAATGGCATGTCAATGTCATTTTACTTAAATGTTGCTGTGCGAGGGCAGGGCGTGGGGCTGAATCCTGCAATTGCATGATTGCAGCTGCCCCTGCAGTGCGCATGTCGGGTTGGCCGGCTCTATTGCTACGGCCAGCCCGACATGTGCACTGTAAACCCAGCAATCGATTGCTGGCACAGGCCCCTAGCCTCAAAATGAGAGCTGTGTTAGCCTGCTCCCACCAATCCTGGTGCTTCTCTCAGCATAAGAGCAGCTCCAGGATTGGTTGTATTGGTGTCCACTGGTGTCCGTTTCCTGTTGCTCGTGGACGCTGATCGGGGAGAGAGGGGAGCAGTATATGGTGAGTTTGGCGCCGTAGTACCCCACCATATTTTTATAGTTGTAGCGGCCACTGGTAACACCATCCCTGATCATTGTTTTTCAGTTAACACTTTCATTAAAAAGTAATAGGTAAAGCAAGTCTCTATATATAAAGAAGGAGAAAACATTAACACCTTATGAGACTCTTTGTTGACTGGGAAGGGTGTTATAAACTCTAATTAACAGATTTGTGGTAGCCGGGGTGGGAGGGAAAGACTAACCATTTCAATCAACCCCTTGCTCTCCATACAATGTAGTGTTTTTTTCTGCAATAAGGATGGGAATCTTTTCTCTCATTCACCGAGAGTGGTGTGTGTTTGGGTAGAGGAGCAGGGTGGCAGCAGGTTATTTTTCACCCAAACCCAGTTTTCCTGCTCCTTTTTATTTGAAATGCTTTTGACATCAGGTAGTGGGCGAGTGCGAAGTCCAAATGTTATGTTTATTGATAAAGCAAAGCAAAATAGGTACTTGCTATTTGCAAGGTTTCATTGCTGACTACAATACAAAGTAAAATATTGGACAGAGGCTGGCAGACTAAGACAAAAGTACATTGTGGATTGGCTCGCACAGGTGTCAATCATTTAGAGCGACATCCATGGAACACATCAAATTCACACCGAGAAACACATTCATCTATACAAATATCATTTCTTATTTGAGTTAAAATGTATATTGTGTTATTAAATTGTGTAGTCGCTATTTACTTTCTCCCAAAAGAACAATATTTAATATTCATTGTTATATTTTTCTTGTGATGTCGTATAACAATTAAGTTATTTTTTGTAAGTACTCTAAGTTATCGTTGAAGGCTATTTCGCTTCGAGCCACAAGTTAAATAAATTTGAAGGTGGTGGTGCCCACAACACTCCATTCCCTCTACAGTAATATCCCAAATGATGACTGACTTACATGTTTTTTCTGTATCTTCTGAACTGAATTTTATACATATGTACAGATGCCATGTTTTAGCGTTAGCTGTTGTTGTTATGGAATTTATAATGCAATTGATGTCACAACACGTACAGTACATGCTATGGATGTATGTTACTTTTAACAAGCCATCTCCCCAGCAGAGGCGAGTTGATCTCCCTCATTCTGGCTTGGGACGCTGTAAACTTGTGATCAAGTCAATAAATATTTTGTCATCACAGTTGTGTTTACTTTCTTAGATATGACAGAATGCAAATGTTCTAAAGAGTTCATAATATACATGTTTCAGTGCAATATAACACAGTGGTATTTCTGTGCAAGTGGACAGAGTTAAAGGCCCTTAATGGATCTCACAATTCGAAAGCAACAGTCCTTGTCTAGAAATCTATGCCCCCATCACATAGAAAATATGGTCTGCCGAGGAGTGGGTAATTATCTCCGCCAGTGGTAAGCCTTGGTTAAAAGTAATACACAAAGTAATCCAACCTCTTCCTATTGAGCGGTGAAAGCACGTGCCTAGCCTGTTGCCTGCACAGAAGTTTTGGGTTTTAAAACTTAAATAAAAGGCATTGTCATTTACAATACTAACAGCTTAAACTCTCGCAAATGCGTGACCTATTGCATTGCAATAAAGGGCCTTCTCGACCGCTTGTTAGATTGTAAATATCAGAGGAAGAGACCGGCCTGCGACGTCTTCAAAGTAGTGATAAATAGTGCAGTGAAGAAGATGTGTAAGTGTTGTACATTACACAGACACAAAGTGTGAAGTGAGAGTTACATATGATCCGAGCTATAAACACTAACAAAGCACTCCAACACCTTTCGCTCTGTGATTACACTGTCGCAACTCAGGAGGAAGAGCGGGAGATGGGGGCTATTTCCTGCCCTCTCCGTGATTTGAGTGTGCAGTGTGGCATTGTGTAATGTCATTGCTATCTTTGGCCTAATAAAAAACACTCCAACTGTAGTAGGGCCCTGGCTTCACCTCCTGGTGCAGGGCGGGCTGTGCTTTATGGCAGGCATGGAGGGAGGGAGGGAGGGATGGTCTCAGCTGCAGCTCTGGCCTCATACAGTGTCCCTGCTATTACTAGTGAGCGAGAGGCGCTGAGGTGGTGGTATTGGTGGTGGTGCTATTGGTACATTGTTATTGGTGGTTGTGGTACTGGTATTGGTGGTTGTGGTACTGGTATTGGTGGTGGTGGTGGTATTGGTGGTGGTATTGGTATTGGTGGTGGTGGTATTGGTGGTGGTGGTGGTATTGGTGGTGGTGGTGGTGGTATTGGTGGTGGTGATATTGGTGGTGGTGATATTGGTGGTGGTATTGGTGGTGGTGGTATTGGTGGTGATGATATTGGTGGTGGTGGTATTGGTGGTGATGGTGGTATTGGTGGTGGTGGTGGAATTGATATTAGTGGTGGTATTGGTGGAGGTGGTGGTATTGGTGGTGGTATTGGTGGTATTGGTGGTGGTGGTATTGGTGGTATTTGGTGGTATTGGTGGTGGTGGTATTGGTGGTGGTGGTGGTATTGGCGGTGGTATTGCTGGTGTTGGTGGTGGTGGTATTGGTGGTGGTATTGGTATTGGTGGTGGTGGTATTGGTGGTGGTGGTATTGGTGGTGGTGTTTGTATTGGTGGTATTGGTGGTGGTATGGGTGATGGTATTGGTGGTGGTGGGGGTATTGGTGGTGGTATTGGTGGTATTTGGTGGTATTGGTGGTGGTGGTGGTATTGGTGGTGGCGGTGGTATTGCTGGTGATGGTGGTGGTATTGGTGGTGGTGGTGGTATTGGTGATGGTATTGGTGGTATTGGTGGTGGTGGTATTGGTGGTGGTATTGGTATTGGTGGTGGTGGTATTGGTGGTGATGATATTGGTGGTGGTGGTATTGGTGGTGATGGTGGTATTGGTGGTGGTGGTGGAATTGATATTAGTGGTGGTATTGGTGGAGGTGGTGGTATTGGTGGTGGTATTGGTGGTATTGGTGGTGGTGGTATTGGTGGTGGTGGTATTTGGTGGTATTGGTGGTGGTGGTATTGGTGGTGGCGGTGGTATTGCTGGTGGTGGTGGTGGTGGTATTGGTGGTGGTATTGGTATTGGTGGTGGTGGTATTGGTGGTGGTGTTTGTATTGGTGGTGGTATGGGTGGTATGGGTGATGGTATTGGTGGTGGTGGGGGTATTGGTGGTGGTATTGGTGGTGGTGGTGGTATTGGTGGTGGCGGTGGTATTGCTGGTGATGGTGGTGGTATTGGTATTGGTTGCGGTATTGGTGGTGGTGTTTGTATTGGTGGTATTGGTGGTGGTATTGGTGCTGGTGGTATGGGTGATGGTATTGGTGGTGATGGTGGTATTGCTGGTGGTGGCAGTATTGGTGGTGGTGGTATTGGTATTGATGGTGGGATTGGTATTGGTGGTATTGGTATTGGTGGTGGTATTGGTATTGGTGGTGGTATTGGTGGTGGTGATGGTATTGGTGGTGGTGGTGGTATTGGTGGTGGTGGTATTGGTGGTGGTGGTGGTATTGGTGGTGGTGGTGATATTGGTGGTGGTATTGGTATTGATGGTGGTATTGGTAGTGGTGGTATTGGTGGTTGTGGTATTGGTGGTGGTGGTATTGTATAGGTGGTGGTGGTATTGTTGGTGGTGGTGGTATTGGTGGTGGTGGTATTGGTATTGGTGGTGGTGGTATTGGAGGTTATGGTATTGGCGGTGGTATCAGTATTGGTGGTGGTGGTATTGGTGGTGGTATTGGTGGTGGTGGTATTGGTGGTGATGGAATTGGTGGTGGTGGTATTGGTGGTGGTGTTATTGGTGGTCGTGGAGAGGGTGGTATTAGTGGTGGTTTTGGTATTGGTATTGGTGGTGGTGGTGGTATTGGTGGTGGTGGTAATGGTGGTGTTGTTAATAAAACAGGCTTTTGAAAACAACCCTGTCAGGTGGCTTTAGTGCAGATGACGTGTAACACAGATGTGCTGTTGTCAGCTTCAGCCCATTAGCACACGATTATGTGCTACCTGGAATTCACATAACTTAATTCGCTAATCATTTCTAAATCCAGTTTACTGCGGGGGTGGTGGTTGAAACAGACACAAGATAATGCCGGGTTAAAGTGATTGAAAGCGGGCGCCCGTGTTACGGGGGCGGCTGTGCTGCTTAAAAAACACACAAGCGGTTTCAGCTGAAGCAGCGCATGTCCGGCCTGCAGTAAGAGAAACTCAATAAAGTAAATAGTGCTTACAGACTAAATAACAGGTCCCGTGTAACAATCGCAGTAAAGGGGCCAGTAGCCATGGGAGGTTACAAATGAAGACAAGGACGTACTAAGGAGGGACTAACAAGCCTATTAACGAATCCGAAGGCACCATTTACAAAAGACAATGACAGAAGCCAATGAAAAATATGGGTGGAGAGTGGGTGCTGGCTTCTCTCCCATACTCTACTACAGCAGTCTCGCAGAGCGAGCAGTGCATGCGCGCTGCCGCTAGGCTCAACCTAAAAATGATTAAAGCGCCACAACAGATGGACATAAGTTGCATGATGTTTTTCCTGCAGTGGGGTATGTATCGGCCTGACTCTGGCTTGTTTGCAATTAGCAGAAGTGTGGCTGCAGTTCGATTCCCGCCTATGGTAACCTGCACGTTTGTGTCAGGAAGCCCCTAAAGAAGTGCTATTAATGGTCATTTTATTATATGATTACATTTGTCTCAGGATATAAAGGCGTTAAATTTAGGTATGATATATAGCTCATCTTTTACGAAGAGGATGTGTTCTAGCAAGGATTTGCAGGTGTGTCACAGGCAATGGGAGTGTAGCTGGAGTAAAATTTGATGGAACCAGGAATTGTAAAACTTCTAGATGTGAGCACACGCAGGGTGGCTTTATGTGTGCTTGTAAATATCATGCAAACACAAGGAGATGATGGACGGAGCGCTGAAACTTTTCAGACACTCACCCCCAGTCACAGATCTGTGTTGAATCCATCATCATTCTTTAGCTCACTTTGCCACCTCAGTTCAGACCCAGCCATATGCAAATCAGTCTTGACCCTGTGCCTCATGGGAACAGTCCATCCCGAACTGCCAAGCCAGGTCTTCCCTGAACCGGAAACAAGCATCCTGGGACCGGTTTCGGGGTTTCATCTGTGACTGGGGGTGAGTGTCTGAAAAGTTTCAGCGCTCCGTCCATCATCTCCTTGTGTTTGCTTTGTTCGCTCTAAGTTGGCAGGGTATGCCCAGACGTGGGTCCCTTGCTCATTTTGCCAATGGAGTCAAGCTAGCCTGGCTGATGTCGTCCTTTCTATTTTTTGCAGTGGCTGTTATAAAAAACATAAGTGGGCGTATAATGAAGGGACTGACTATGCACACGTATGGTATTTGCAGTGCAACGATAGCTCACTCGGGTATTTTTGGTGCTTCTTTTAATAGAACATTAATGCTATAGCTTCGTAGGGCTTTTTCATATATGTACACAGTTGTGAATGTGAACATGAAGAAGGATGACACATGGTATTCAGAATCCTTTTCAACATGACTACAAATGTGTGGATATTGGAAAGGATTTTGTGTATTCTTCCAGGTGCGCATGGTTCAGTGAGCGCAAGACTGACTGGTGGGGCCCATTCACAAACTGTCAAATGGGCGTGTCTTACTCCAGGCTTAGCCGTGATATGTATCTGAATAAACAAGGCCTGATTCACTAAACTTTTCTTTGGGTAGCTACGTCCTATTCCAGCCCCAAGTGTTAATATTTGTATATTTCCAGAAGTGTGACCTATTTTGTTCTGCTTTGTTAGGATTTGTACACTGCCCACAGAAAAGGGGTTGTCAACCAGGCTCACTGCATTCTTCCTTTTCTGGGTGTATATGAAATCCAAACACCAGGATTCTTTCCCCTCCACATCTCGTGTTTTTGGCGTGGTCATTAAAAGCGTGTCACCTTGTGCTCAATTAAGAGCATCACTACCTACAATAATACCAGTTCAGGAAACCGCAAAGAGGAGGCCATTTCACGTTGTCAGCAGGCCCGCGCCCCACTGCAAGCTGAGTGTTTGCAAAGAGCAGAGTCTTTAATAGGACTATTGCTCTTAAATAAATTCTACAAGAAACTGGGGGGGTTCAGGACTATTACAAGTGCAGTTCACTCAGTTTGAGAAACAGCTGGTCAGCTCTCACTCACTCCAAGGTGCTGATGAAGCTGTCGTGTAGTTCCTATAGTACCCATGCAGGACCTGCGCGTTTGGATAACATGGGTTTGGTGTTAGACTGATTCTGTGCACCCCCACCGCGTATGTTAGCCGTATTTGCATTAGCTAGCTCACAGTGCCACTAGAATCTCCTCTTATCGGGGAGAGATTAGTTTCTGGCAACCTTAGACCATGACAACCCTAATTCCTCAGAATCGTGGAAACAATATACTACTTTTCGCTCAGTCACTCGTGCTTACCTATTCGGTTTGTCTCAGAGAGTTACACAGAATAAACAGTCTGGGCGTTTCAATAAGTATTTATTGAACAGTTGTTATTCTAGTGTAAACTATATGTGCTGCAGTAACCAGCAGACAATAGCAGAGATATATTATCAGTAGTACGATAAAAGTGAAGGGGTAGAACAGTTCTACCATATTGCAATAATCATGAATACATACATGAATATAAAAGCATTATGAAAAGTGCGCGTACTCCTACGATGCCTAACTAGATGTACCTGAGTGTACCTAGCATATGTGTAGGTCTAAAAGCCTAAGAGCCAAGAATCCTTCTAGGATTTAGTCGAACCCCCATACCTGAATAGAGAGAGTGTGGGACCCCGTCCTGGTCTCGAGTTGGACACCCCGCAAGGGCTGTGTCAGACCGCTGTCAGCTGGAGCGACTGCATGCAGGAGCCTCAGCGTCTCTGGTCAGTGTGTCAGCATGGAAGTCTCGGTTCCCTCTATCTTACCGGGGTAAGATGTGGTGTATTTATACCCTGAAGACTCTAGTTGCTTCGTATGGTTTGTATTGGGCCTTGTTAGACTTGAGGAAGACGTCAGGGGTGAACTTTGTACATACATATTATGCAGGTGGTGTATTCCTAGAGAGTCATGCATAATTGATGAGTACAGTGTGGGCCTGTGTTTGGGATAAACCCTGCTGTATTCAAAACCACAGGCGAGATAACGTACCAGCCCACAGAGCTCATTGTGTTCTAGCGAGGACCAATGTAGGTGAAAGATCATGCCTATATAAGGAATCATGACTATAATAGGAAATGTACAGTTATGACCGTAATAGGGCATATGCGGCTTTGACCATAATAGGGCAAGTACGAATATGACCGTATTAGGGCAAATACGAATACGTCCATTTTAGGGCATGTATGAACGGGTCTACATTAGGGCCTCTATACGGGACATAACACCCACTCCTCTTCCGAACAGGATGACAATGACCATACTTAAAATCTGGACAATTTAAAAACATTTTAAAAGCAAGTAAAAACATGGTTTCAAAAATGTTAAAGTTCAGCTATTTCCAATTGCCACTAAAGGAAATGTCTATTTTGTTTCTCTATATAAGTTGCTTCACTCAAAGCGGAAGAAGGCCATGCTTTTCTCAAGCAAAAGTGTCAATTTAGGAAATGTTCCAAATTTGCTCATTTATTATGAAAACGAGTGGAGAAGCCGAATTCTTTCCCAGGACTCGATGAGCCAATTTGAGATTAAGTGTCCTGGCTGGGAAGCACAACATTATCAGTGTGAGCTACTGCAGACGACAAATCCAACGCCTCACAGAGAACGTCAATCGCACATAGATGGTATGTAGCACTGCCAACAGTCGGTGCTGCGGCAGCTTGTGCGGCAGTTGTTACCTGGGTGCCTGAGGAGGAGTCACCTAACCCAGCAGGAGCAAACGGCACCTGTGGATTCTCCATGAATGCGTTCTTCAGAATCGGAAGCCGCTGGGGACAACGCAGAGCGTGGTCCTTTATGGGGTCCAGCCTTGCATCCGTGTCCGGAGGCGCATCTGATGGAAATGTTAGACAAAGGTCCAACGTGCATTCTTCTCCGCAAAGCAGGCATCGAAGAACAGGTAAGATGCAGTCTACCCAGACTGGTCGAAAGGATAGAAACCAGGAGGCATTGAATTCTCGCAGGCAAGAAATGCCCAGAAGTTGTACCATGCGTTCACGGTATTTCCGCTCCAGGAGCATGTTCGCCATTCCCTCGGGAATTGGGCCGTCCATTGTGTAGCAGTAGTATTATAAATAGGACCCCTGCAATCAGCAATAGGATAAGCGGGAGTCCTCCAAATACGCTTACCAATACGGAGTGTATAAAATTTGGGATTACTCCGACGACTGTCTGAAAGGTGCTTAACAGTCCTGACACTATGGTCTTAAATAGGTGTACAAGACCGCTTGTATCAGACATATTGAAGATACGACCCACCATTTCTGCGAAATGAATGGGGCAGTTTGTACGTATGAGTGCCTGTATCTCACTCGAGGTCCTTGCAACTTGAAGTTCATAGGTTTCTCGAGCGGAGGTTAAGGGCACGGGTTGCTGTAAAAGCATGGCTTGCAGTCTGCTCAGAGTATCAAATTGCATGAAAGAAACATTCAGTGAAGGCCATAGCGGCGCCTCCCTGACTGTGTTCAGTGGCGGAAACAATACTTGCATACAGTAAGTAACCCTTGAGTTAACGGTGACCAGATAGGTGATGCCCGGAAGCATCCCACAGCAACCTTGATCATTTAGCATCAAGTAACTCCCATTCGAGAGCAGCTCGAAAACCGGCGTGATCACTGCAGCTGGGGTCCCAGTCATGTGACACGATAGGTTTTCTACTGAACCGCTACAGGCTCCGTGTAGAGAAATATCCTGACACATGAGAGAACCGCTTAAAGCGTTCTTGCAGTTTGCACCGCTCAGAAATACTTCTCGATCCCCATTCCGGCATCGATATCTATATGGTAACTCCCAAGTTTCCTTAATGTAACCCTTACCCATTTTTTCATATTTGCCTGCCTGCCTGCCTGCCTTTGCTCAAGGCAATATTGAAACTGAAACGTAGTGACCGGCAGAGTGATTTGGCCATAAATTAGCCATTCAGTTGATGGTAATTCGGCTACAGTGAATGGTAACCTTTCCAGTTTCTCAATACGCAGCATTGTATATTTGGCTCCCCTTTGTGCCATTTCTGTCTGTTTATCAGTTAGATTGTATTCTGAAAACAGAGACGTGGTGTTTATAAAACGCCAGGGCACATAGCCTGCATGCAGAGATTGCAGCGTCCAGCTTAGCATCATAATAAAACGTAATTGGGATTGCCCGTGTTGGAACAAGGCCAGATCTTGTTCTAATATGTTGATTGCCGAAGACACAATGTTGCCTAAGGAGTAAATCCTGGAGGTCAAAGTTGTTAACCCATTATCCACTACAGCTAATGCCTTCTCTAAGTTAATACGGTCTATTTCCCGTATTCTTTCTGCGGCCTCCTGGTGGGATATTTTCCAGTTCTCATTATAATAGGCATAAACGCCAGCATATATGAAACGTTTCTGACGTGTTTTCCTTGGGCCTAGCAAGAAATCCCTAAGGTCTACATCAGGTGTGAGTAAGGTCAAGTGTTGTTTCACTTCTGTGAGTGTTGAGGTTTCTAGCCAATCAAGGCACAACTTCCCAACACTATAGGATGTCACTACCCCTGGGTGTTGTCTTTGTACATAGCGTGTATCTGGCCTACTGATACTAAACCCCTCGGTTATACCTAGGAATCTCTGTTGACGTGTTTATGTCAATGGGCCAAATCAGCCATTCTGTCCAATTGGGATCTGACCTGTTGTACTGGAGAATGTCATCTAATCCTACCCCATGTGTTGTTGAATTCTGCCCCCCACCCATCTGTGATGGTGCTGGAAACCCGGGTGAGTTCAGTTCCTTGTTCTTGGCTAGTCCAAGACAGGATGTCTGTTGCACAGTTTCATTCAGAAATATAATCTGCTGTGGAATGAGGCACGCTCTAAATAGCGCTTCTGTTCCCTGGACTTGCCAGTCCCTAGAACCCCAGATTGATTTCAAATCTATAGTGTCCTTCCATAGGTCGAAACCCTGTGTAGACAACTGGGCCAAAAAGGAAGCAGAGTAAATCTGTTGGTGTTAGTCAACATAATTTTCTGTGCTGATGTTTTTGCCACTTTGTAATAAAATGACTTCGGGTCAGATGTATTAAACCCTGAAAAGTATGTGAATTTCTGTGCAAAAGTTTGCGAACTACCTTTTGGAGGTGTTGGGCAGTGTTCCCACTGGTGGTATTCAAATACATTTCTAGGTGTGATAAATTTGTGCAAGAAATGATGACCATAATCTTGGTAACAGTACAATGTATCATAGTCTGAAGTACCTTCTAACATTTCATTGTTCGGAAATTCGGCAGTTTTTTCTAAATCAGACATCATAGCATTTACAGTTTCAGTGTCCCAATCATCAGATAATGTACTGGAGGTAATGATATCACTAAAAGAAATTTTAAATACATGTTTAAGCTTTAAAAGTTCAGTCGGACCGAATATATCAAAATCAATCTTGTCCCATACTATACCGTCCGGTATAGGAATTGCTGTGATGTTCACTGAAGACAAGTCTCTTGGTTCACGATGTGAAGACTGGTGTGGCTTTAAAATCAAATTGACTCTTTGGGCTGTAGAGCTCTGCTGGAGATATCGTCCATTAATAAGCATACTAAAAGTTATAATTAAACCTATCCAGAAAAGAAAAAATAGAATCCCAGTGATATACCATAGTTCTATCCAAGGTGACACCAGGTAAGTCTTTCTAAAAAAGTTCAAAAAGTCATTGAGTTTCTGTTTGTGTGATTTTTTGGCTGGCGTCGTTTCCGGCTCGCTTGGATCCACTGAAAACGTATCAAAGTTCATGAAATAGCCAGAAGCAGTTCGATCAATTGTTGGAATTGCATCGGGATTTGTTGAAATCGGATTTTGCTCTTGACGAGGCATGTTGACGTAGACGTCTGTAATCGGTCTTATTGCAACTTAGTTGTTAAGTTGATTTTCTTCTTGTTGAAGTGGAACGAGTTCCATAGCATTGTTGCTTAGTCCTTCATTCCGTACAGGTGGCTCTTCAAACGTGATGAGTCTTTCTGTTTGGACTTCTTGGATTGTAGCGAGAGGAGGGTGTCTGCTACTGTGGAGTCCACGTGGCCTACTGTTTAGTATCGGCCACATAGTGTGGTTTGATTAAGTCGATTGAGACAAATCTTTTCTCCTTTTTTCCGGCAAGCGGCGGCAGAAGTACAGTCCTTGTGCCTTGGATTGCTAGGACCGGTACAGGCTTTCTGTAGGATGGCCCAAATTCTTTCTTGTCTGCAATCTTCTCTCTGACCAGATCCTCGACTTTTGGGATCCAGACAGGTCTTGCCGTTACTGCCTTGACTTCCTCAGTGGCAGTCTGTTTTAAGTGGACGTTGCTTTGTTGTGTCCTGGATTCATTTAGATCCAAACGATCATGGATATCAAACGGTTTTCATCCGCCACTGTGCCTTCACAATCAAGATCAGGTACCCACATTCTTGTCCCAAATAGGACCTCGTAAGGAGTGACACCCCCTAGAGAGCTTCTTGGCTGATTGTTTATTGCCCTTTGTACCCCATATAAGTGATCGACCCATCTACCGCCCTTGCCTAATACCCTAGCTGTTAAAGATTGCTTTAAGTCACGGTTTTTCCTCTCCACGACCGAATTACCCTCAGGATGGTACGGAGAGGAGTACAGCAATGCTACGCCCATTCCTTCCATGGCCTCTTTGTAAGCCCGAGAGCTAAACGCCGGGCCACGGTCAGAATGTAACGTGCCAACTGCATATGTGCCGATAAAGACTCGCAAATCTTTTATAACAGTTCGAGCATCAGCACAGCGCTGAGGCCAAACCCATAGGAATCTAGAGCAGGAATCCACTGCAACCATGATATATTTCTTGGCCCCATCAGATTGTAGGGGTCAGCAGTGGTCCAAATACACACATGCGAGTGGTTTGTCTAATTTTAGTAATGGTGTCTGTGCTGGGCGTGTTACGGTGGAGCCTTTCATCTGCTGGCAGATGTCGCACTTTCAGACATAGTCTTTGGTCTGCTTTGTTAACCCTGGCCACCAGTAGCACTGTTTCAGTAAAGAAATAGTCGCTGTGACGCCTGTATGCGCAGAACCCAAACCCTCGTGTGCTGCTAGAATTAAGCCTTGCCTACGATCCATATTTGGTATTACTCTATCCCCCACTCCAGGAATCTGAGCATATGGAATGTTTTGTGCATCTAACTTGTAGGAGTACTTGAGTGGAAATTTCTTTGGTACTGCTGTGCTGCCTTTGCGCGAAGCATTGACAGCTACCAAAATCTCTCCGTCTATTCTCGTTTTTGAACGAGTAACTACAGCTACGGAAGCCGTGCAAACAGCCCTCTTTGCGGCTTCATCAGCCAATGAATTCCCTTCAATGTGAACGCCATCACGCTGATGACTCAGTGTATGTATCACGTGAGCCCTCGGTAGTTCGTTTCTCAACTCCACTACCTGTTCCCATAGCATTTTATGCTTAATTGTGCCACCTTTTGCGTCTTTAAACCCGTTTTGTTCCCAATGATGTAAATATTCATTGTACGACTGTACACAGTAAAAGGAATCACACACAATTAGTGTGGGGAATTCGTGTTCCGTATTTACCAGTGCCAGTATCAGTGCTTTTAATTCTGCCAACTGAGCCATGCAGTCTCCTAGAGATTGCGTTTTAGTGCAACTTGGATGGAACTTTCCATCGCGCATGCGACCTTTAACGATTGCACTCGCTGCGCTGTAAGCTTGCTTACTGTCACGATTGCGCAAGGGCGGACCGGGAGCAGCAAACTACAAAGATGGCCGCCGGCTTCGAACACGCAGGCGCGGGGACAGGTCAGGCAAGTTAAAGCCCGGCCTCCCTCAAGCAGCAGCGCTTCGCGTTCTAGCGGTTGTAGAGTTCCGATTTCCGTCCTACCTGTTTTCTTCCGGGTCGTCGCGCTCCTCATGTGGGTCTCGGCGTGGTGCGGCGTTTTCTCCTGTCGGGTCGTCTTTCCTTGGCGAGTTTCAGCACATCATTCCAGTTTCCTGCAAGGATAAAAGTGTTACAGACAAAACAAGGCTGCATTAATATTTATCACGGTAACAGCGCTCTCGCGCTGACATGTTACTTTAGTATTTATTGTGTTTACCGCTTTCCTGATCCTGTGCTCTTGGCGCGGTGGGGATCCGCTCCGTCTAACAGGATCTACTGAAAAAAGAAAGACGGTTATTTACCTGAGTGTAAGGTTATATCATTGAAGAAAGGCAACTGTACAAGACCACTACAGGGGGATTGTTTCTACATGCTATACTTGAAGTAAAGGTAGGCACATACTCAGTCTCTCTCACCTATTGTGTCACATCCTTTCTAAAAGGGGCCCCCTTTCACTTACGTCTCTTTATTATTTCTTATAGCACCAGATGCAAACTTTAAACTCCGTTATATTCTCACTACCAGTTTATTGAAGAAGAAGGGATATCCTAAGGTAGGGAAGAGAGACATAACAAAAAATACAGAACAGCCAGCACATGTTTTTGCTTTCTAACTGTGTACTACTTTCTCCTACACACACAGCATCGTGCCTTGTCCTGATGAATCCTGTGGTGGCCTGAGTTCCGAAGCGGAGTTCTTCCCCTTTTTTCCTTGTTTTGTTTCCCTTCTTCCCCGGGTTACCATTGCCACCTTGATATTATCGGGTGCCATAGGTGACTTAGAGAAGTTGTGGACCTTACTTCTAATCAATGACGTTCCTGCGGAAACATAGGTGAGATCCTTACACTCCCTATGGCTGGTTGAGCAGATCAGTCAGTGTAAATAATGTATTCATACTGATCTAGAGGCAAAATCTCATTTGGAAGAGGATATTCTTGTTCGTATTGCAGAAATGCTTGTGTTTTTAAACTTGGATCAAATCTGTATTCAACATCCGTTGCAGTAAGAGAATTAGCCCATTGTATCCATCTGGGATGTAAGGCTTTCGCATTTGGAATGCTAGCCTTTTTAACGGCCTCTAAGGCTGGTACTGGGGTCACGACTATTATGCATTTTCCCTGAGCCAGAGCTCTTTCTCTTGCTTCAGCGGTCTGCACTGCTGTCAGGATTTTTTCTGTTGAAGTGAAGCGCATCTCTGCGTTCGTGTACAGGTGTGATTTATATGCAATTGGTACTGTTTCTCCTTCATTGAAGGTCAAATAAGTGTACCCGCATTGACCCGCTATTACTCGGATCACCAAATTGTGTGCGTTTACGCGTGTCTGTAAATGTTTTGAAGTTATCATGTCTTCCTGTAGTGAACGTAGGATAGTTGTATGTTCCTGTGTCCATTGTCTGACTGAAAAATCAGGTTTTATTAAGTCGTAGAAAGGTTTTACTCTTTCTGCATAATCCAAAATGTATGTTCGACCAAAATTTAGGAATCCCTGTATTGATTGTAAATTTTTTAATGATTTTGGAGGTTGGAGCAGCGCACACTTTTCTAAAAAGTTAGCTGCTAGGCTTTTTCCTTCACTTGACAGCTCATACCCTAAAAATAGGACATTGAGATGGGCAATTTTTGATTTTTTGAAATTAAATTTATAGCCCTCAGAGGCGAATCCCATAATAATGGTGCTCACCCTGGTCAAGTGCCTCGGTAAGTCATCGTCCGTCAGATAAATATCATCTACATAGGACAATGCTTCTTCATCCAAATTTTGGAGTAACTCTGTTACCCTTGCTGAAAACAACCCCGGGCTATTCTTATACCCTTGGGGCAAACGACAAAATTGCCGTTGAGACCCTAGCGCTGAGAATGCGGTCAAGTACCTGCTCTCAGGCGCTATATTTTGGCAGAAAAATCCATTTGAGATATCAAGTGTTGTTTTGTATTTTTGTCGCACAATGTTATTCATTAATGCGGCACTGTGTGCATTTTGTACTGCAAATGTCTTTGTGCAGGTGTTTAAATGTCTGTAATCTAAAACTAAACGATATGTGTTGTCAGGTTTTGATATGGGAAACAAAGGATTGTTCCTAGGTGAGGTGCAATTTTCTATCACACCCTGGTATTCTAGTTGATCTAGGATCTCTCTGACTTGTTTTTTAGCTTCCTGCTTTATAGGGTATTGCCTTTGAGCATTTGGGGAAACTTTTAACGGGATCACGTGGTGGGTTGAATCCTCATCCCAACCAGCATGATTTTTGTACAATGCTGGAGCTAGGGCAACCACCCACTCCTGTGCATATGCATGTTTTAAATGTATGGGAGCGAGGTCGGAAAATGCTGGAAAAATTACCTTTTCTCCCTTAGGGCACTCCATGACGAATGCTGGCGGCCAGTCTTGCTCTGCTAATAGGATGTCATATCCAGATGACAGATTTTTCCAAAATAGGCCTTTAATTTTCCTGGGTTTGTCCCCCTCCTTCCGGAGTGTTATCTCATGTAACTTATGTGGGACACTTACCCGAGTATCAGGTGTTTCCACCGTGATATACTCACTCAACTCCGCTGTCACCAGAAATTCCTTCAGGTTCTGGCGAGCTATCGTTACTTCTGCCACGCTGTCTAGCATCATCAGAGCCCATTCCCCGTTCAGAAGCTGTGTCCTCAGAATTCTGGGCATGTCTGATCTTGAGACCTGCTACCTTCTTCTTTTTGAACTGAGGTTTTGATTTTTATTTATCTTCTTTTTTAGGTGCGTAGTCCGCAGCGCGTTGCGTGTCTCTGGACTTTGTACGCTCTTCTTGTCTGTGTTCTGACCGTCCTTCCCTCTCTGAGTTTTTTGATGAACCCTGAAAGGAACGAGAGGAATGAGTATCAGTATCCTGATACCTGCCAGGTTTTTTAATATTATCCCTATTCCTGAGGTTATACCTCCTTTCAGAGGGCTCCTGTTGAGGAGACCTACCTCTGGATTGAGATCTGCTGTCTTTAGACTTTTGTTGTTTTTATTTTCCCACTTCTTTTTAGAAGAAGTAGGTGTCTGCTTTGTAGTGTCCTTTTCAGGACTGCCCACCAGTTGTGGTTTTAATGCTTTCCCACCTAGACTGTCTCTGCCTAGTTCTGCATATGCAGTTTCAATTATTTTGGGTAGTTCGTGTTGTTGATCTACTGGACTGAACTCCCTTAGGCGTTGGCGGATTGCCACTGAAGCTGCTTCCCCCTTAATGTTAGCTAGTATTATGGCTGATACCTGGTCAAAGTTATTTAGTAACTTCATCCCTAAGTTTTAGGGCAGGTTCTGCTCCGTACTCATTTTGTATCTGTCTCAATACGTCAGGTACTACTGCTAATGACGGGATACCATGTGCTCTGGTATATATGGCAGCAAAGTCTGAACCCCAAGAGGTGCAGTCCTCTATTTGTGGTGTGATCCCCATGGGCAAGCAGATTGTTAGTATTCTGTGTTTATCACAGGTGGTAGTATTCAGGAATACTGCCTCAAGCTGAGTTATTTTCTGAGCTATCCAGAATGGTATTTGTTCGCGTTTTGCGGGCATTTTGCCCATTACCGCGTGTAATGTTTGAGGAGTAATTTTATTTCCTGTACCTGAGCTGGAGTACTAGTTGCTGCACCTGGTGCAGGTTGGATTGTTAAAGTCCTCATGACGAATTGTGTCAGGTTTCTGTAGATGTTGAATGAGAAATTCTGGCTGTGGCATTGTGCCAATGTCAGGATGCGGTGTATAAGCCGCTAGTATTGGCCATGTGGCCCCGTCTCCTCCGAGCGGGCCTAATCTTACTCTTGCTCTTAAGTGGGGTAGGGCGCCATTAAACCAGTAATAATGTTCCTGGTAAGTGATTGGAATCTCTATGTCATCGAATGGACAATATTCCTCTGGTGCATCTCCTTCTATGTAGTAGTGAAATGTCTTTGTTATTGCATTTGCTGCTGGGAGTGTAACCCATGAATAGAATACCTCTGTTTTGTTTGATTCGTGTGCCTCAATCACGAAAACTACGATGCCACCCTTGGCTTGTAAGCCATTTTCTAATAGTCTTATGGTGATTGTCCTTCTGAATTTTGGTGCAATCTGTATTGCATCCTCAGGATCTTCCTCGTCGTCTGACGGGGGCAGTGGCATTTGTAGAGGATCTAAGACCACGGTAGTCATGTATAGAACACAGACTAATGTTTTAAAGAAACTATGATAAGGTTTTAGGCACAATTTTAGGAACACTATGTCCTTTCAAGCTTGAATAACCAACAGCCGATAAATAGGATATCTCGCCTACTCAGCTGTGGCGGAGTTTGTGCCCACCCACTCCAGACGTCTCTGGGGTTTTGTGAGTAGGTTCTCTGAGAATAGCACGACTGAACTACTCAGATTCTACTGTTAAATAAGTACCCAACCAACGTTGGCGGCGCCATGTTGTGTAGTTCCTATAGTACCCCTGCAGGACCTGCACGTTTGTATAACATAAACTGCGGGATTGGTAGTAGACTGGCTCTGTGCACCCCCACCGCGTATGTTAGCCGGATTTGCATTAGCTAGCTCACAGTGCCACTAGAATCTCCTCTTATCGGGGAGAGATTAGTTTCTGGCAACCTTAGACCATGACAACCCTAATTCCTCAGAATCGTGGAAACAATATACTACTTTTCGCTCAGTCACTCGTGCTTACCTATTCGGTTTGTCTCAGAGAGTTACACAGAATAAACAGTCTGGGCGTTTCAATAAGTATTTATTGAACAGTTGTTATTCTAGTGTAAAATATATGTGCTGCAGTAACCAGCAGACAATAGCAGAGATATATTATCAGTAGTACGATAAAAGTGAAGGGGTAGAACAGTTCTACCATATTGCAATAATCATGAATACATACATGAATATAAAAGCATTATGAAAAGTGCACGTACTCCTACGATGCCTAACTAGATGTACCTGAGTGTACCTAGCATATGTGTAGGTCTAAAACCCTAAGAGCCAAGAATCCTTCTAGGATTTAGTCGAACCCCCATACCTGAATAGAGAGAGTGTGGGACCCCGTCCTGGTCTCGAGTTGGACACCCCGCAAGGGCTGTGTCAGACCGCTGTCAGCTGGAGCGACTGCATGCAGGAGCCTCAGCGTCTCTGGTCAGTGTGTCAGCATGGAAGTCTCGGTTCCCTCTATCTTACCGGGGTAAGATGTGGTGTATTTATACCCTGAAGACTCTAGTTGCTTCGTATGGTTTGTATTGGGCCTTGTTAGACTTGAGGAAGACGTCAGGGGTGAACTTTGTACATACATATTATGCAGGTGGTGTATTCCTAGAGAGTCATGCATAATTGATGAGTACAGTGTGGGCCTGTGTTTGGGAAAAACCCTGCTGTAGTCAAAACCACAGGCGAGATAACGTTCAGCCCACAGAGCTCGTTGTGTACTAGCGAGGACCAATGTAGGTGAAAGATCATGCCTATATAAGGAATCATGACTATAATAGGACATGTACAGTTATGACCGTAATAGGGCATATGCGGCTTTGACCATAATAGGGCAAGTACGAATATGACCGTATTAGGGCAAATACGAATACGTCCATTTTAGGGCATGTATGAACGGGTCTACATTAGGGCCTCTATACGGGACATAACAAAGCCTCTGATGGATCCCTCGGCATAAAGGGAGGGAGAAGATGCCTCCGATGTGGAGGAAACTGGACATTTCTCGTTCATGATAAGGCCGGTGTGTTCCTGGACTGCTGCTCCCGGAGCCTGTTTCCAAGCACCTCACACCATGTTCCTGGATTGCTCATCAACTAAGGGGGGCCTGGGTCTAGCAGAAGCTGGCCACCACAGTTCGCCAGGCTGCAGCAGGTGATCTCCGCAGTGGCTGTAGTGGAAACTCAGCCCCCGCTGTAGACGTTTTTTTATTTTTATTAATTGGCATGTATATCAACACGTATGTAGGAGAGTAGGATCTGCTTCTTATAGTTACCCCCATCTTTTGCTGATGTTTCACTGTTTTCGACTTAGTCTGACTGGGATCCTGCTAATCACGACCCCAGTCTATCTGCTTTCTCCTCTAAATTGACTGCATGTACTTTAGGTACACTCCAGATTGGATTCTGGGGTACCCTTATAAGTCCCTAGAATATGGTATACTATGTACCCAGGGCCTAGGTACCCCAGAGGCCTCCCAGGGGCTGCAGCAAGTATTATGCCACCCCTGAGAGACCATTTAAAATGACACAACAGGTCTGCTACAGCAGCTTGTGTAAGGTGGTGCATGCACTCCTTACTTAGATATAGGTTCACTATATCTATCCTAATCACTGCACATATAAACCTATCAGTCACCCCTATGGCAGGCCTTGTCAATCCTGAAGGCAGGGTGCTGGGTTTTATGTGAGAGGGTGCCCATGCATGAGCAGAGCCCCTCTGCAGCCTTCGGAACCTATTCTCCGGGGTTGTTTGTGATGCAGCCAACCATATATACTTAAGTGCATTATAACCTCGCGGTAAATGCTAACTTTAAAACGGCTGCATGGAAACATGTCGTGTTTGGTGTCAAACACCTTGGAATCATACCTCCACACCAGTAGCTGGTGTCGGAGGTATGATTCCACCCTCCTAGAGGGAGAAATATGACAACACCGGTACACCCGGTACCAGCTTTCTTGACCCTGGCATCACAAAATGGATGCTGCCAGACACAAGTCTGCCCTCCTGCTGCTGGACGAAACTCCGGCAGGGGAAGGTTTGACAATAGGTTTCCTGTCACAGGGAGGTGTGACCACCTCCCAGACAGGCTTTAGTGTATTGGGGCTGGGTGGGTGCACTCTGAGAGTGCTTTGATGTCCGCACTGGGGGCACATTTGGTGTCCCTGTGCATAGTCCAGCTCAAACCGGTTGCAGAAGCCATTTGCTCCTGCTCTGGCGCGAAACTGGACAAAGGACATGGATGTAGCCACCCCTCTGTCCTGACCCTCCCATAGGTGGGTCCCCAGAGTTTGTCCCACCCCTTCCTTGGGTATAAAATAGGAACCCCTCACTACAGGACTTTGGATTTACCTGGACTAAACTCTGCTACAGAAACCAAGTACTTCGACTATCTGCACGATGCTGGATGACTGAAGAATCTCCCTTAGAGTAAAGGAGTTACTCCCCTGCTGAGCAGGCACCTAAATGCATCTGATCAGTTTGCATCTACGAAGCTCCTGAAGGACTCCGAAGATTTCTGCAACACAGGAGGTGGGTTCCCGAGGTCTCTGAGGTTGATCTGCGCTCTCAGCAATTCTGAGGCCCGTAACCCTCGTGGGGACCGTGTAACCCGTACCCCTGTGCACCGTGTACATTTGCAGCAGCATATGCTTTTCGGCAATCCCTGAAGCTGTGCTTTGGGCTACTTGTAGTCCTGACCCCGAGCAGTAATTCCACTGAAGATTTCCGGCCTACACTCCAGGAGTGTTCCGTGGGCTGGTATTTAGTGATTCAGCTTGAGGTCCCTTCGCGATCTGTGGTCCGTTGGCCTGTGGGTCCCTGTGAAGGTAACTTTGACTTTCAGTGGGCTTTTCTGGTTGCTCCGGATGTGCCCTGACTCTCCATAGCTTGGAGAGTCCCCAGGACCTTGCTGGTCCTCACAGAATCATCTTTCCCCTGACTGCATGGGTTGCAGTTGCCAAGGCTTGTTGGTGTTCAATCCGGACACTGATCCCCCAGCACTCGACATCCTTTGTGGGACAGCTCGCCTCCGGACTGTGGTCATCGTTGACATCTCCTGGTCCCCATGGCTGCAGAGTCAAGCTTCACCTCTTCTCACCTGAAGCACCCGACATCGGTGGGCATTCGATTGCTCCGCTCCTGGTCACGTGAAGTGACCCAGACTTTGTCCCCTCTGCTTTCAGGTTCTTCTCATCTCTGATCCAGGCTTGGATCACACCGGACACTTTTCTTCTCCATGGCAGCAGTACTTTTTCGCATCACGCCATTGAAAACGACGAGGGTTTCCGACACCACTTGACCCCTATGCACCCGGCTCCTCTGGGATAGGTAACACGGGTACCTCGGTACTATGAAGGGTGCTGGCCTTAGAACCTTCTATGTTTAGCTGGGTTTGCTTAAAGTCCTCTCCGAAGTGTCCTTAATCTTTAAATTTCCAACCGCGACTTTCCCATAGAGTTGTACGGAGCTCGCGCCTGTGCTCACACACTGCACCCGTCCTCCGTGGGTCCCCTGTGTCACTACCTTGGGTGGTGCTTGGGGTCCCCGCGATTCTACGTGCTCTAGGCACTGTGTCTAGTCAAGTCGTGGTTGTTATACCACTTTCTTAGTATATGGTTTGGTCTATCCCTGGAGCCCACTGTGTATTGTGCTATTTACTGTCGTTCTAGTGATTTAATATTGTGTGACTTGTTCTCTAATCTCATAAAGAGGTTAGTAGAGAGTGTTTAGTAATAAATACATATATTTTATATATACCTGGTGTGGTTCTCCTCTCATTTGGTCATTCAGGAGGTTATATACTGGTAAAACAAGCTGCTTTACATTCCTTCGAGACTTAGCCTGAAGGCTGCTCTCCATAGCTACCACTAGGATAGCTTTCAATAAAGGTTGTCTTTAACCTAATCATCAATAAAGGTCGTTTGGACTGGTGCAAGGTGCCCACTTTAATTAGTGGACAGCATATACCAGGCCAACTTCTCACATTGGTATGCAGCGGTTGGGATTCAAGCTTGCTATTGTTTTACCAGATAATCTCATTGAGTGACTAACTGAAAACCACTAAAGGTACTTAGGTACATATAAATCAAGACTAGAATAAAGTAAGTTCTACTGAACTTAGAGTTGGGTAAGTCAAGGGCCTAGCACACCCTTTCTCCAACTCAAGAGAGTCTCAGTGCCACTAAGGTAGGTAGGTGCCCACACCACACCACACTAGTATGTCTTCTAGGCCAGAAGCCAGTGGGCCTCTGCCAACTAAGTATGACCATATCTCGTTTCAGGAATTGAGAACCATGTGTACATCTAGAAAACTGAAGACAGGGAAAAACCCAAACACTCAACGCCTCATAGAGGCTTTGCTTTTAGATGACCTCAGAAAGACCCCAGGGTCTGATGAGGCAGGCAAAGGGGGTGGGGCAGCAGAAGAGGAAAGGCCAGGAAGTGAAAACTTCTATGACCTGGACTCTGATGCTGGCCAGGAGGAACAAAATGATCCTAACCTGGACAATCCAATCCTTCCTGAAGGTGAGGAAGAAGGCCTCAGTGGCCCTTTCTTTACCCCACCTGGAAGGGTTAACAGTTTACCAAGAAGATCAAGATCTCCTTCTCAGGAATCTAATCATTCTGGTACATCTGTAGGGAGCTCTGTTTCTCATAGGACCTCTGCCTCTCATAAAGGGAGTCCTCTTATGAGAGGAAGTGCCAACTGCTTGAGTTTGAGAGAGCTAAGCTCAGAATCAAGAGAGAGCAATTGGCCTTAGATAGGGAATCTCTGGAGCTTCAGAGAGCTTCTAAAAAGTTGGGGCTAGAGCCCCATGGTGGCAGCAACAGTGTCCCTAGAGGTAGAGAACATACTCATGACCATGGGAACCTGAACAAGATTGTGCCTCCCTACCAGAGTGGGGATGACATCCACAAATGGATAACTGCACTGGAGAGGGCCTGTAAAGTACAGAGGGTCCCTCAGGAGCAGTGGGCAGCAATCTTGTTGCTCTCCTTTGCAGACAAAGGTAGAGACAAGCTCCTCACTGTTAGAGAAGAGGATGCTGATAATTACAAAGTCTTGAAGAGTGCTCTGATTGATGGGTTTGGCTTAACCACTGAGCAATACAGGATTAAGTTCAGAGATACCCAAAAGGCACAGACTCAAGACTGGGTTGACTTTGTAGATTGTGCTACTAAGGCTCTGGAAGGCTGGTTACTTGGCAGTAAAGTGTGTGATTTTAAAGGATTATACAATTTAATTATGAGGGAGCAGATCCTTAATAATTGTCAAAATCAGCTGTTGCATCAGTACCTGGTGGCCTCTGATCTGACCTCTCCCCAAGAATTGGGCCAGAAGGCAGACAAATGGGTCAGAGCCAGGGTGAGGCAGAAGGTTCAGAACCAAGGTGGTGACTCCAAGAAGCAAGATTCTAAAAACTCTGATAAGGGTGGGGAGAAGGGTAAAGACCAGAAGTCTTCTCAAGGGCCCCAAAAATCTGCATCTGGTGGGGAGTCACAATCAAACAAGGGTAAAGGCAAGAAGAAGCCATAGTGTCAAATCTGTAAACAGAAGACCCATTGGACAAGTGATTGTACCAAGTCCAAGGACTCAACTCCAACCACCACTGCCCCTAAGGCAACTGTTCCCCCAAGTCCAGCTCCAAGTGGTGGTACTCAGAATAAGGGTATAGTAGGGTTAACCCTGGGATCTGAGATGGACTCTGGCCTAGTCAGAGTTCCAACTCAGGCTGTATTGGTCTGTGATGGAGGCATGGATATTGCCTCCTTATTTGTAAGCCCCAGTAATCTGAGCAAATACAGACAGCAGCCTTTGATAAATGGAAAAGAGGCCTTGGCATTCAGGGACACAGGAGCAAGTGTCACAATGATGACAAAAGATCTTGTGGCTCCTGAGCAAATCATACTTGGTGAGATGTACCAAGTGACCAATGCTAGCAATGTCAGGACAGACCATTCCTTGGCTGTTGTTAATTTCACCTGGGGAGGGGTAACTGGCCCTAAGAAGGTTGTGGTAAGTGCAGACCTCCCTGTTGAATGCTTGTTGGGCAATGATTTAGAAACTTCAGCTTGGGCTGAGGTGGAACTCAAGGCTCATGCAGAAATGTTGGGTATCCCTGCAGATGTGGTTGTTATGACTAGGTCACAGGCAAAAATGTCTAACACTGAACAGGCCCTGGATCCTGGAAAAATGGACCAGGTGCCTTCCAAGAGAAGGAGCAGTAGGGTTAAGGCAGTGTCTTCCCCCCTGCCTCAGAATCCAGACCAGTCTCTTGAGGGAGCTGATCTTAGTCCTGAAGAAGGAACTGTCCCAGATGAGCTTGAACCTGATCAGGTTGAGTTCTTGGGGACAGGGAGCCCTTCCAGGGCAGATCTGAGCCAGGAGCAGCTGAGCTGCCCCTCTCTTGAACCCCTCAGACAGCAAGCTGCTGCTGAGGCTGCTGGGAGTGCTAGTGGGTCCCATAGGATCTACTGGGATGATGGACTCCTTTACTCAGAGAGTAGAGACCCCAAGCCTGGTGCCACCAGGAGGTTGGTTATACCTCTGAAGTTTAGGGGCTTCCTATTGACACTAGCCCATGACATCCCATTAGCAGGTCACCTAGGCCAAAACAAGACGTGGGACAGAATTGTCCCTCACTTTCATTGGCCTCATATGTCTGAAGTCACCAAGGAGTTTTGTCGCTCCTGTGTCACCTGTCAAGCCAGTGGTAAGGCAGGGGGTACTACAAAGGCCCCCCTGATACCACTACCTGTGGTGGGGGTTCCCTTTGAGAGGGTTGGGATTGACATTGTTGGTCCCATGGATCCTCAAACTGCATCTGGGCACAGATTTATACTGGTGGTGGTGGACCATGCCACTAGGTATCCAGAGGCAATTCCCCTTAGAACTACCACAGCTCCTGTGGTGGCAAGGGCCCTCCTGGGAATCTTTTCCAGGGTGGGTTTTCCTAAGGAGGTAGTATCAGACCAAGGTGCAAACTTCATGTCTAGTTACTTAACTGCTATGTGGAAGGAGTGTGGTGTAAATTATAAATTTACCACCCCTTATCACCCACAGTGCAATGGGTTAGTTGAAAGGTTCAACAAAACCCTAAAGGGCATGATTAAAGGTCTCCCAGAAAAGTTTAGGCGCAGATGGGACATACTTTTGCCCTGCCTTCGCTTTGCCTACAGAGAGGTTCCTCAGAAGGGGGTTGGTTACAGCCCATTTGAACTTCTGTTTGGACATCCAGTTAGGGGTCCATTGTGTTAGTGAAGGAGGGATGGGAGTTACCTCTCAAACCCCCTAAACAGGACATTGTGGACTATGTACTTGGTCTCCGCTCCAGGATGGCTGAGTACATGAAGAAGGCAACTAAAAACCTTGAGGCTAGCCAGGAATTGCAAAAGGCCTGGCATGACCAAAGAGCTGTGTTGACTGTTTATCAGCCAGGACAGAAAGTATGGGTGTTGGAGCCTGTAGCCCCAGCAGCCCTCCAAGACAAGTGGAGTGGCCCCCATACCATAATTGAGCAAAAGGGAGAGGTTACCTACCTGGTGGACCTTGGAACTCCCAGGAGCCCCATAGGGTGCTCCATGTGAACAGGCTCAAACCATATGTTGACAGGGCAGACATGGGCTTGCTCATGGCTACTGATGAGGGACAGGAGGAAGAGAGTGATCCACTCCCTGACCTGCTCTCACAGAACCCTGATGATGGTTTAGTAGATGGTGTAGCCTTGGCAGGCAGCCTCACTGACCAGCAGCAAACTGATTGCAGAAAAGTTCTCAACCAGTTTAGACATATGTTTTCACTGACTCCAAGTCAGACTACCTGCTGCACTCATGAAGTGGACACTGGGGACAGTCTGCCTGTTAAAAATAAGATTTACAGGCAACCTGACCATGACAGGGACTGCATCAGGACTGAGGTCCAAAAGATGTTGGATTTGGGAGTGATTGAACCCTCAGATAGCCCTTGGGCTAGTCCAGTAGTCTTGGTACCTAAACCTCACACCCAGGGTGGTAAGAGAGAGATGAGGTTTTGTGTTGACTACAGAGGTATCAATGCAGTCACTAGGACTGATGCCCATCCAATCCCTAGGGAAGATGAGCTTATAGATACTTTGGCCTCAGCCAAGTTTCTGAGCACATTTGACCTGACAGCTGGCTACTGGCAAATCAGACTAGCTGAGGATGCAAAAGCCAAAACAGCATTCTCAACCCCTAGTGGGCACTACCAATTTGTGGTGATGCCCTTTGGTTTGAAGAATGCACCTGCCACTTTTCAAAGGTTGGTGAATAAAGTCCTTACAGGCCTGGAAGCCTATAGTGCAGCTTATCTGGATGATATTGCTGTCTTTAGCTCCACCTGGGAGGATCACCTGGTCCACCTGAGAAATGTTTTGGAGGCCCTGCAGAAGGCAGGCCTCACTATCAAGACAACCAAGTGCCAGATAGGGCATAGTCAAGTTGTATACCTGGACCACCTTGTGGGTGGAGGCCAGGTTCAACCATTGCAGAGCAAAATCCAGACCATCATGGACTGGGTTGCTCCAACCACCCAGACTCAGGTTAGAGCTTTCTTGGGCCTGACTGGGTACTATAGGAGGTTTGTCAAAGGATATGGATCCATAGTGACCCCTTTGAATGACTTAACTTCCAAGAGAATGCCAAAGAAAGTTCAGTGGACAGTTACCTGTCAAAAGGCATTTGATGACCTGAAGCAGGCCATGTGCACTGCTCCCATTCTACAAAGTCCTGACTATTCCAAACAATTCATTGTACAAACAGATGCATCTGAGTTGGGGGTAGGGGCTGTGTTATCACAATTGAATGATGAGGGTCAGGATCAGCCAGTAGCTTTTATTAGCAGAAGGCTGACCCCCAGAGAGAAACGTTGGTCACCTATTGAGAGGGAAGCCTTTGCTGTGGTTTGGGCTCTGAAGAAGCTGAGGCCATACTTGTTTGGCACTCACTTCATTGTTCAGACAGACCATAAGCCCCTCTTATGGCTAAAACAGATGAAGGGTGAAAACCCCAAACTTTTGAGGTGGTCCATTTCCCTACAGGGGATGGACTATAGAGTGGAACATAGACCTGGGAGTAACCATGCCAATGCAGATGGACTCTCCAGATATTTCCACTTAGAACATGAAGACTCAACTGGTCAAGGTTAGTTTAATGTCCTGACGTTTGGGGGGGGGGGGTTGTGTAGGAGAGTAGGATCTGCTTCTTATAGTTACCCCCACTTTTTGCTGATGTTTCACTGTTTTCGACTTAGTCTGACTGGGATCCTGCTATTCAGGACCCCAGTCTATCTGCTTTCTCCTCTAAATTGACTGCATGTACTTTAGGTACACTCCAGATTGGATTCTGGGGTACCCTTATAAGTCCCTAGTATATGGTATACTATGTACCCAGGGCCTAGGTACCCCAGAGGCCTTCCAGGGGCTGCAGCAAGTATTATGCCACCCCTGAGAGACCATTTAAAATGACACAACAGGTCTGCTACAGCAGCCTGTGTAAGGTGGTGCATGCACCCCTTACTTAGATATAGGTTCACTATATCTATCCTAATCACTGCACATATAAACCTACCAGTCACCCCTATGGCAGGCCTTATCAATCCTGAAGGCAGGGTGCTGGGTTTTATGTGAGAGGGTGCCCATGCATGAGCAGAGCCCCTCTGCAGCCTTCGGAACCTATTCTCCGGGGTTGTTTGTGATGCAGCCAACCATATATACTTAAGTGCATTATAACCTCGCGGTAAATGCTAACTTTATAACGACTGCATGGAAACATGTCGTGTTTGGTGTCAAACACCTTGGAATCATACCTCCACACCAGTAACTGGTGTGGGAGGTATGATTCCACCCTCCTAGAGGGAGAAATATGACAACACCGGTACACCCGGTACCAGCTTTCTTGACCCTGGCATCACAAAATGGATGCTGCCAGCCACAGACACAAGTCTGCCCTCCTGCTGCTGGACGAAACTCCAGCAGGGGAAGGTTTGACAATAGGTTTCCTGTCACAGGGAGGTGTGACCACCTCCCAGACAGGCTTTAGTGTATTGAGGCTGGGTGGGTGCACTCTGAGAGTGCTTTGATGTCCGCACTGGGGGCACATTTGGTGTCCCTGTGCATAGTCCAGCTCAAACCGGTTGCAGGAGCCATTTGCTCCTGCTCTGGCGCGAAATTGGACAAAGGACATGGGTGTAGCCACCCCTCTGTCCTGACCCTCCCATAGTTGGGTTCCCAGAGTTTGTCCCACCCCTTCCTTGGGTATAAAATAAGAACCCCGGACTACAGGACTTTGGATTTACCTGGACTAAACTCTGCTCAGAAACCAAGTACTTCGACTATCTGCACGACGCTGGATGACTGAAGAATCTCCCTTGGAGTAAAGGAGTTACTCCCCTGCTGAGCAGGCACCTAAACGCATCTGACCAGTTTGCATCTACGAGGCTCCTGAAGGACTCCGAAGATTTCTGCAACACAGGAGGTGGGTTCCCAAGGTCTCTGAGGTTGATCTGCGCTCTCAGCAATTCTGAGGCCCGTATCCCTCGTGGGGACCATGTAACCCGTACCCCTGTGCACTGTGTACATTTGCAGCAGCATATGCTTTTTGGCGATCCCTGAAGCTGTGCTTTGGGCTACTTGTAGTCCTGACCCCGAGCAGTAATTCCACTGAAGATTTCCGGCCTACACTCCACGAGTGTTCCATGGGCTGGTATTTAGTGATTCAGCTCGAGGTCCCTTCGCGATCCCTGGTCCGTTGGCCTGTGGGTCCCTGTGAAGGTAACTTTGACTTTCAGTGGGCTTTCCTGGTTGCTCCAGACGTGCCCTGACTCTCCATAGCTTGGAGAGTCCCCAGGACCTTGCTGGTCCTCACATAAGCATCTTTCCTCTGACCGCATGGGTTGCAGTTGCCAAGGCTTGTTGGTGTTCAATCTGGACACTGACCCCCCAGCACTCGACATCCTTCGTGGGACAGCTTGCCTCTGGACTGTGGTCATCGTCTCCTGGTCCCCGTGGCTGCAGAGTCAAGCTTCACCTCTTCTCACCTGAAGCACCCGACATCGGTGGGCATTCGATTGCTTCGCTCCTGGTCACGTGAAGTGACCCAGCCTTTGTCCCCTCTGCTTTCAGGTTCTTCTCATCTCCGATCCAGGCTTGGATCACACCGGACACTTTTCTTCTCCACGGCAGCAGTACTTTTTCGCATCACGCCATTGAAAACGACGAGGGTTTCCGACACCACTTGACCCCTATGCACCCGGCTCCTCTGGGATAGGTAACACGGATACCTCGGTACTCTGAAGGGTGCTGGCCTTAGAACCTTCTATGTTTAGCTGGGTTTGCTTAAAGTCCTCTCCGAAGTGTCCTTAATCTTTAAACTTCCAACCGCGACTTTCCCATAGAGTTGTACGGAGCTCGCGCCTGTGTTCACACACTGCACCCGTCCTCCGTGGGTCCCCTGTGTCACTACCTTGGGTGGTTCCTTGGGGTGCCAGCGATTCTACGTGCTCTAGGCACTGTGTCTAGTCAAGTCGTGGTTGTTATACCACTTTCTTAGTAAATGGTTTGGTCTCCCCCTGGAGCCCACTGTGTATATTGTGCTATTTACTGTCGTTCTAGTGATTTAATATTGTGTGACTTGTTCTCTAATCTCATAAAGAGGTTAGTAGAGAGTGTTTAGTAATAAATACATATATTTTATACATACCTGGTGTGGTTCTCCTTTCATTTGGTCATTCAGGAGGTTATATACTGGTAAAACAAGCTGCTTTACATTCCTTCGAGACTTAGCCTGAAGGCTGCTCTCCGTAGCTACCACTAGGATAGCTTTCAATAAAGGTTGTCTTTAACCTAATCATCAATAAAGGTCGTTTGGACTGGTGCAAGGTGCCCACTTTAATTAGTGGACAGCATATACCAGGCCAACTTCTCACAACGTACACAGTGTATCCTAACTTGACAATGTCCAGAAGGCGGGGGTGGAGGAAGGAATAGAAAACAGATAGGGGGAGGTGAAACATAATACAGCATAAATTAGCGCAATTACAGTATTCCACTATAAACTATACAGCTGCCGCGAAGTTCCTATAAATCTATATAGGATCTGCGCGTTTAGACAACATAAACTGTGGGATTGGTGTTCAGACTGGTTCCAGACACCCCAACTGGGTATGTTCGCCTGTAGACCAGCTAGCTCACAGTACCACTATGTGCCCCGCTTACCAAGGAGCGAATAGTTTCTGGCAACTATCGAACATGACAACCTTGACCCCTCAGGGATCGTGGGAACAGTACAGTACTTCTTCGCTCAGTCACTCGTGCTTACTTTGTCTCGGAGAGATTCACAGAATAAACGATGGGGACGTTTTCAATAAGCATTTATTGAACCAGCATCATTCTAGTGTAAAATACGTGTGCTGCAACAGCCATAAGACAGAAACAGATATATACGGTTATAAGCACCAACAGAGTAAATAGATGTTAGAATTCTACCATAGTGCTAAAACAATGTATATATGCAGGCATATAAATACATGACAGTAATAATGTGTACTCCTACGCTGCTAACCCTAACTAGATGTACCTAAATGTACCTAGCATGTATGTAGGTGTATAGCCAAGAATCCCCCTTGGAAAGAGCCAACCCCATTACCTGATGTGAGAGAATGAAGGACCCCGTCTTGGTCTCGTGTTGGACACCTCGCAAGGGATGTCAGAGCACTGTGTGCTGGAGTATCTGCGTTCAGGGACCTCAGCGTCTCATGTCAGCCTGTCAGCATGGAAGTCTTTCTCCCCTGCCCTGCGAAGATGTGGTGCTTATATACCCAAAAGGTACCCTCAGGGGTTCTACCTTGCTGTGTCATGTCGGCCGAGGATGACGATAGTGATGAACCGTATACACAGTTAATATGCATAAGATGGTAATCCTGCTGTGATTCTGAGAATCCTCATGCATAATTAAATTAGGCTAGTTTTCGGAGAAAACCACACAACAGTTCTGCAGCATCTAACTAGGTAAAAGGTCAGCACCAAAAACAATTATGTAGTACAATGGCAGGGTAAATGTAGGTGAAATGTTAGGAGACTACCCAGGCCTATATTGGGGTACATTGGGAATCATAACACAGCTAAGATGATACATTTACAGCACATACATATTCAACATACAGAAGTCCCAGGTATGTCCTCTAAAATAGGATCTTCCTGGTTGGGAGCTATATATATTTGGCGTTTAATGTGCGTTGGACGTTATTCCTTCGCAGCGCATGTCATCTCCTACTCAGGGAGAGGGTACATTTTGTGATCTCAAATAGTTTAGGAAGGGTTCCCAAATGTCTTTTGGGCAAGTGGCCACAGGCATAAGCTCCCAGTAATTGGCCAATTGTTCCTGGCAATAAGTTGCATCATGCAGCCATATAGAGACCTGAGGTACTGCTTTTCATCCCCAATGTTTAGCCAGGTGCCATTTAGCGTGTAATAGCAGCATTGCTATTAGTCGGCGAGATGTCAGTGGTATGTCTTTAACATAGCCAAGAAGGCTGATTGTCGGCGTTAGTGGAATCTGAAGCCCTGTAATTTGTTGGAGTATAGAGTGCACCTCTTACCAATAATCCACAATTTGGGGGCATTCCCAGGCTAAATGTATGAATTAGGCTTGAGGTGTTCAACTTCTCTCACATTGCGCCTCTTCTCTCAGCCCCATGCGATGGATTTGGAGGAGGGTACAGTATAATTGGTGTAAGAACTTAAAGTGTATGAGGCGCAATCTGTAATTAGGCAAGAGCGCTGCAGTTTGTTCACAGCAGTATGCCCATAGCTCGGCAGAGATAGGTGGGTCCGTGTTCAACGTCCATTGAGCTTGTGCTCTAGGAGCGCACACCGGGGCTTTGTCTTGCATTACCGTGTAGAGTCTGGTGACTAATTTACGGTGTGATGTGTTAGTTAGTATGTTTTCTAAGGCATGTAACATTGGGGGAGGCTCAGGAAAAGTCTCATGGCATGCTCGACAAGTGGTCCGAAGTTGATGGTATAGGGGCATATCCATGACAGAGGGGCGTGGGTTGTCAGCCGGTGTGAGTGGTGGTAGGAAGCGACCGTCTGGAGATGAGTCTGAAAATGTAAGTAGATACCTATTATGCCCTTGGATGCGCATTCCTTCATCTTGTAGTGCGGGTATCATTGGGTTACGTGCTATAGGGATAGAGAGGGCATACAAAACATGGTAGAGCTGCGTGGCATCGTAGTCCATCCCATGCCCATTTAACACAGTCCACAGTGTCCATCTTGCCTCGTGTGGGTCTGTAAGTTTGGTATAGTGCAGTGGAGAGCGGGTCCGGGAATATTAAGTCAGCCTCCACCACTAAGTATGGTTGAAATTCGACTGGAGCCCAGTAACTGCACCTTGCCTTTCTGCCGGCCACTCGCCCGAGTCCTTCAGCAGCCAGCAGTATCCAGGAACAGCGGGGGAGAGGGACTACACTCCCCACCGTGCAACGCGCTAGACGTCATTGCTAGCACCCGGTGGCGCTTAAATTACACCCAGGGCTCCCGCGGCGCGGGACGCGCGCGGGCCAAGCCCGGGCCAAGGGCGGGCCCGAACGAGCCGGTCCGAGGCCGGAGGAGGCCGGGCTGGGCCCACTCTCTTGACCCTACGGATTGGACAGACTACCCAAACGTAACCATGGAGTGAGTACATAAACGTAGGATGAGGCTGCATTTTCTTGTGCTATAAGACGCTTAAATATCAACGTTAGCCGTATATGAGAACTGGGGTACCTCTTCCTTGTATACGTGTACCAGCTGCCCTGATATATATACTTGTTTGGTGGCAGGGTTCAGGAGGGTTTGGCTTAAAAACAGAATGGGAAAAAGAAAGGCCACAACGCTAGACCGTCAAACTGGAAAAAAGGTCAGAGGAGATACAAAGCAAACGCTATTGAATTATCTGACAGGGGCAATGGGGGCAATAGAGAAACAGATATCGACGGTAGAACAGTCACTAGTTACAGGTACGTTAAGCATAGATAAAGGGCCACCAAACACAAATGGAGGGGCTGAAAGCTCTACCGAGGGGGGTCTGCATGATATTGTTCCTCAGAATGGCTGCATACAAAATATGACCAATCTAGTGATATTAAGTGAGGGTGACTCGTTCACACAACCCCCACAGAAACGGAAAAAAAAACCAATATTAAAGCAACCAGAGATAACGGAAGAGGGAGGGGCTACCACAACACCGAACAAGCCTGCCGTGTTGAATAAGCCCAAGCTTGCTAAACCCAGTAAAAATCTTATTGGAGTAAAGAAAGGTACCTCGAAAAGTAAAGAAGAGAAAGGCAACAAGGCTAATACAAACACCCTGAGTAATGATATAGGGAACCTAATTACGGTGGTTCAAAAGCTGGACCTTTTCATGAGAGCTTCACTAGCCAAAATGGAGGTAAGATTAGATCGGCTAGAGGGATGTTTGACAAATTTATCAATTGGGGAGGAAAGTGTTAAAGGTACAACTACTGATCTGAGACAGGAAGATAATGGGAATCCTGATATATGCAGGAGTTGTAATTCACAGAGTGATCAACATCAGATCAATAAGAACAGAGTAATTAAAAGGCCCAACATGAATAAATTCAACCCCCTCCTTTCTGCTACTACCTCCGTACAAAATCCAACAGCTCAATATCCAGTTGTCACAACAAATAGAGGTAATAAAGGACCATCTACCCAAGACCATTGTCCTAACTCGACTTTGGGTAATCAACTGAAAACGCCTTTACCTGTTAAGACAATACCCTCCGATTCTCTTAACTTAGATCTGCCTCCGGCCTGCACACCGTATACGGTAGTACTTGCAAATGTACCGAGGCTAAGGGCTCAAGATAGTGAATCATGGGAAACCTTAAGAAACAAGGCACTACACTGGTTAAGTGTTAAGGTCGGATCCACGGAACAACTCTTTATGGGGTTTAAGATGGCCCGCAGGGTAAAGTGGGTCGGTAAAGACCAGAAAAGATTACCAGGAGACTTTGTGGTGCTAACGTTCCAAACACCCCAGTTAGTGGAGAAGATCCTATGGAAGGCAGGTAATAACATTCTGACTGAGGGGGGCATTAACATACTACCTCTCGGATTTTTCTATCAACCATCCTTTGTATTAGAGAGAGGTTGTAGTAGCAGAGCCACTGAGGTTAGTAATCAGTTTATATATAATGTACCGGTGGGAAATCGCTTTGCATTACTCCCCTCCCTAGAGGAGATAGATTGACTGTGTCAGCCACATACAGTCTCCCTTACTGTCCCCCAGGCCCATACCCTTAACGAACGAGCAACTACTGATCTGAGTTCTGATATTGTGTTTACAGGGGACGAAGACAAGTTATATAATCAGAGCATAGCCAGAAAAGATAATCCCTTGGGCATATATCTTATCCCCAATAGTAGACTAGGGACAGGACCAGGATTAGAACACCCCAGAAGCGTAGACTTGATTACATCAATAGACTTAGCCTGTCCGACACAAAAAGTATCAAGTGATAAGGGGTACAGCATCAAAATGCTATATTGGAATATAGCGGGTCTTCGCTCCAAACTAACAAACCAACTGTGGTATGGATTTGTGAGGAAATTTGATATTTTTTGCTTGCAAGAGACTTGGTCCAAAAATGAAACACATATTGAAGGCTACAAGACCTTTCACACTTCAGCTACAGCATCCACACATGGGAGGCCAAAGGGAGGTCTGAGTATACATGTTTCAAATCTATTGATGATAAAGAAAATCTCTTTTACTATCTCGGAACCAAACTATCAACTTGTGACTATGAACATGGAAAAGAAAAACTCTGTGGTCCTGATTAATTTTACAACAATGCCCCGAAGGAGCACATGGTAGACATTCTTAAACAGCTTAGAAACACCCTACAGAAGAATCAGAATGCGAGTACTGAGAATGTTTTGTTTGCGTGGGGGGGATTTTAATGCAGCCTTGTGTCCATTCAACAAAGATGTTACTTGCGGACTATTGGATGAAGATAACTGTAATTCACCACACTTCCGGCATTGTGTTTATGGTGATGCCCTAAATGAGATTTTATTCCTGTTAGATTTGGGTTTCGCAAATGTATTAAGCTCACCACCAATCCCGTTTTCGCAGACTTTTAATGGGAGAGGACTGAGTTCTATCATTGATTTTATAATACTTCCAAATAGGTTTGCCCACCGCCTAACTAATTATAAGGTGCATAAGAACGCAACAAGCGATCATTTCCCTCTAAGTGTGACCATATCTTTCCCCGTAAAAATTCGTAGCCCTTACAATAACAAGATACGAGTGGTTCAAAATCTGGAAATTGATAAAATCAATGGTTACTCATTAAAGTGGGGTAATGTAGAACCGCATAAGATCACGAAGACAGTGGTAGAGCAAAGCTTTAATGCGATAACGAAATGTTTGAATGAATATACATCCCATAAGGAAGCATTGGGGTCCTTTGCCCAAATAACAGAAACAATCAGAAATAGTCTGAAAGTTGAAATAAGAAAGGGTAACGGGAAGAAAAAGGGGTGGTTTAATAGTAGCTGTACAAAAGCATACACGGAACTTAAAAAAGCACTACACAAAAAGGAAAGGGATAGCAATGAAATAAAACAGTGTAGGAAGGTATATAATCAGGCTGTGAAAACATGTAAAGGAGAATTAAAAGAGAAAACCTGGGCCGACCTTCACAAAGCAAGTACCAATAAGGATAGTAGTGCCTTTTGGCGTGTGGTTAAATCCCCGTTTTTGAGCACAGAAGATACGCCCGCCATAGAAATCGCCATAGATGAAAGATCCTGGGTGGAGCATTATTCGAGAATTTTTGGCCATGCAAGGGAGGAGGATGGTGTTCTAGAGAGACAGGTACATCCTATCTCTATACCAGCAGGCTACCCAATAGATCTACTCTTCACTTTAGAAGAGGTGAAATCCGCATTAAAAGCTAGTAAGGGGGGTAAGGCCCCGGGCCCAGATGGTGTGCCTGAGGACATTTTTAAATACAATATAGACCTCTGGGCCCCTTTATTAACGCGAGTATTAGCTGCATGCTGCACGATAGGCCTAATAGATACATGGTCTGATTCCATAATGGTACCAGTCTTTAAAAAAGGAGACAGACAGAATCCGGCTTGCTACCGCCCCATTTCCTTGTTGGATTCAGTGGGAAAAGTGGTAGGCCGGATAGTTCTTAATCGGCTCCAACAATGGGCCGAGGATAACATTATACTATCAGACCTCCAATTCGGATTCAGGGAGGGGCTGGGTACAATAGAACAGGGCCTCAACCTAATTATCTTAATGGGGAAATATATAAAAGCAAGGAAGGGAAAACTGTATCTGGCTTTCGTCGACCTCACCGCCGCATTCGATTGTGTATCCCATGCAAAACTATGGAGTAATTTAGCGGCGATAGGGGTTGAGGCTCCTTTAATCCATTTCCTGAGAGAACTCTATACAAATGCAAGTGCTCAGATTCGCTATGGACCCTATGGAGAGTGTACAGCGTCGTTCCAAGTGGAGAGGGGGGTAAGACAGGGGTGTGTCCTGGCACCTTTCCTGTTTACTCTATACACTAATGGCTTAGAAAAAGCCATGCTGGAGAGGTGCCAGGACTTACCTCAGCTGCAAAAACGCCCAATTCCTGCCCTTCTCTACGCGGACGACGCTGTAATAATGGCAAGAACTCCACAGGGGTTACAACGAGCTCTTGAGAGCTATAATGAGTTTATGATGAATCTGGATTTAAAAGTAAACATTACTAAAACTTATATAATGAACTGTGGCAGGGGAGGTAAAAAGCACAGGGATATTTATTTAGAGGGTAAAAAGGTAGAAACTACAACAACGTACCCGTATTTAGGAATTTTAATTGATGAAAAGGGATCGTGGGGTCAGGCCATTAAAGCCAGGAAACTGCTCTTTATGAGAACGACGACAGCATTAGTCAATTTCTCACAAAAATTGGGAATGAGGCCCCCAGTTGAACTTATTAAAATTTATCAAGCTAAGTGCGTTAGCACAGCTACGTATGGGGCTGGGCTATGGGGCTACTGTGACGTAAGTGAACTACAGAGAGTTGAGAATGCATTTCTGAGGTACCTATTAGCCGTTCCAAGCAGTACATCAATATATGTATGTCACACTGAGTTGGGTCTACCATACATTACAGACATAATTAAAATACAACCAGCCCTATTATGGCACCGGATCTGGACCTCGTTAAAAACCACCTTTAATCGGCACGTATTAAGCGATAGCCTCAAATTAGTATCTACCACAGAGATCAAATGGCTGAAATATATAAAAGAATTCATGACAGATTTAGGTCAGCCAGAATATTATTATAATCCATCCTCAATGAGTTCCATCTCCAGAAAGATATTTAAAAAACAATGTATGACCCATATGGAGGCCAATAGATTTACCAGTGAAGCAGCAAGACCCTCAGTTCAAAATAACCAATTGATGCGTTCCACCACTGCTATCCAGCCATACCTAACACATATAATAAGAGGGTACAATAGATACGTCCTTACGCGGTTTAGATTAAACATATTCCACCGCGTGGTAAGTTTTCCCAACATAAACGACTGGACGAGAAGTCTACCAAACTGTCCCTGTGATGGCCTTTCGCCTCAGACAACAATCCACGTGGTCCTGTTTTGTAAATTCTATCTAGATCTGAGGAAGAGATGGATTAAACCTATATTGAAAATATGGGGCATGAGGCAATGCCGTCCTACCTTCCTTGCACTGCAGTTTCTTGATTATGAATGTTTTACACAAAATATTGCCTCATTCCTAAAGTGCACGATCAGCCGTAGGAAACGTAGTGAAATAATGCCCCTCTCTCGAAAGATATTTGCTAGCTTTCAAATGGTAGGATAAATTACGAAATGTAAAGATGAAAATGCACCGATTTTTGATATACTAAGTTTTGAGGAGCCGCTGTATAACAATTAGAAAGTGTTATTTAAGAATCATGTCTGTACGGTCCCTTTTTGTCGTAAAATGAAATGTGAAGATTTCAGATTAGCTGATTTTATTCATTTTAAACTGCAACAAAACTACTGTAACTATATTTAATTGCCTCTCTTCTGTATTTTATTAACATGTAAATATTTCTCTGGAAATTTTATTTTTGTAAGTCCTAGGTTTTAAATACATGTGAAAATGAAATGTTTATTAATTGTATGCTTTTATGATTTTACGACAGAAATCGAATAAAGCTTTATGATGATGATGATGACTGGATATAGCCAAAAATGTAGATATTAGGCCTGGACGCACCATGCATAAAGCTGCATGCTAGGGGATTGAGTCCACCCTACCGTAGGGGGGAGTGTGAAAATTTCCCACGCAATTCTGAGTTGCCTGCCAGCCCATGCCGTCGATATCATATTTGATCTCAGGCGTTTGAAAAACTGCTGAGTGAGCGATAGGGGGAGATTTAAAAAAAGATATAGAAATTTGGGCAACACCACCAACTTAGCGATCGCCAATCACTCAGTCAGCGAGAGAGGCAGACGATTCCAGGCCGGGATTAGTTCTTCCAGCTAGGACATTGCCCTGCCATAGTTGGCCTGCCATAGTGTACTCATGTCCCGGCTGAGCCAAATGCCCAGATATCACACTGGTTCCACCGCCCACTCTAGTGAAAATTCTAAGTCAAAACGTGTGGTGCATCTGTAAGGGGGAAAGTAACCGATTTTGTCCAGTTTATGGCTATGCAGGATAGCCTTCCAAACTGGACCACCTCACATATAAATTGGTCCAGGTTCTCCTGTGGGTCTCTGATGTATAATGCGACATCGTCTGCATACATGGATATTAGTATTCCTCTCTCTCTGAATCTGAGTCCCCTGTGGGCATGGTGTTGACGTGAACGGGCTGCAAGGGGTTCCGTAGCTATGGCAAACAGGAGTGGAGAGAGAGGGCACCCTTGTTGGGTGCCTCGTGCGATTGGAAACGGATTAGAGAGCATTCCATTGACTTGTAATCTAGCTGCGAGTGTGGTGTCGGATTAGGTTTACAAATTTGTGACTCATTCCTAGTTGCAGGAGCAGAGTAAACATGTACGGCCATTCTAATGAATCGAATGACTTTGTGGCGTCTAGGAGAGTGGCAATTGCTTTTAGATGCGGGTCTACTCCTTGCATAACCACAAACAGGGTGCGAAGATTGTGTGCTGTGGAGCGGTCAGGTACGAATCCCGACTGACCTGGACGAACAATATCAGGGGCAAGGCGGTTAGCAATAAGTTTAGCTAATATTTTGTTATCCACATTCATCATTGATAACGGTCTGTACGAATCGCAGTGATTTGCGAGTTTGCCGGGCTTGAGTATAGTGATAATCGCTGCCTCACGAAGTGACGGGGGCATTGTGCTGGTCTCCACTGAGGTTTGATACATGGCCAGGAGATGGGGGGGTAATATGGTTGCATAACCCTTATAGAAAGAGGTTGTGAGCCCATCTAGGCCCGGTGCCTTATCATTAGGAAGACTGCGTATTACTTGTAATACCTCTTCCTCAGTGAATGGGGAGTCCAGATATTCGCGATGTGAATGGTCCTACCATAGGAGTAGTATAGTGTCCAGGTTTGCCTTGATTTGGTCATTGTTCGTGTGGGATGTAGTTTGATAAAGTTTTGAATAGTAGGCCGTCATCGTATTTAATATGGTGGTGGGGGGTGCTCTGATGTTCTGCCCTGTCATCTAGTAATTCAACTATATAATCATGCGCTTTATGTGGTCTGAGCATGCTGGCAAGGGTCCTACATGCGCTCTCCCTCCCCATACCTGCAGGCAGTTGTGTCTCGGGAGAGATAGCTCAGCTCCCGATTTGCCTTGTCGTGGAATTCTTCCAGTTTTTCCCATATGAGTGCCATAGTGGCTGGTGCTCGAGAGCTGAAGTATTCTAATTCTAGTGTTCGCAAGTCGCTTTCGAGCTTAGCAAGCCTAGACCGGATCGCCTTAAGGACCCCCGCCTGTTTTTCAATGCACGCACCTCTTATTACTACTTTAAATGCTTCCCATAGTGTTTGTGGGGACTCGATGGAGCCTTAGTTGAGAGCGAAGTAATCTACGATAGCGGTGTGAATTTCAGTGCGAAACACCTGGGGGCATATTATCAAGGATCTGCGATATTTATCGCAAAGCGTGCTTAGCGCTGTTTTTTTTATCGCCGGCTATCGCTGGATTTCCTCGCCGTAATAGCGCGGTATTATCAACGCGCATCGCAAAGGCGATAGGAAATCCAGCAATAGCGTGTAGAACCAGCAATAGCGTGAGAATTCCAGCGCTAAATTCACAGCGCTAATGAAAAGCTTGCTTATAGGCAAGTGTATACTTAACCCAACAATCCACCCCCCATTGACAAGATGGTTAAGGCAAGTTTTTTTCAGGCGTTAAAGTCCAGCGATAAGCGCGAATTTTCCTATCGCTTCGCGGGCATTAATAATAGGGGGAAGTTGTGTTTGCGACTGTTTCAATGGAGTTTTAGTCAGGAACGCCTACTTTGCATGTCATTAGCGATATATATCGCTGACATGCTTAGAGGTAAAAAAACGGCCGCTATCGCTAATAAACTCACGCTAAGGCCCGTTAGCTGCAGCTTGGTAATAATGTGATAAAAATATCGCCGCATTAGCGGCAGAAAAGTGCCACTAATGCTGCGATAAAGGGCTTGATAATATGCTCCCTGGTCCCTTAAAGCTGCCACTGGCAGGCGCCATGTGAAGGCACGGGAGGTCGCCATTGGCACAGACAGTTCCAGCAGAACCGGAGCATGATCTGAGAGTGTGCTGGGGAGTGTCGTTGTCCCGGTGGTCCACGTTATTACCTCTCAGGAGGTCAACCAGTAATGAATAAGTGACCAGATTTCATGTGCTGATGCGATGCATGTGCCTTCCCTGCGATCACCGTTTAGTGTTCGCCAAGTGTCAATTAGGCCCTGGTCATGTATTAGAGAGTGTAGTTGTGCAGCGACGTTGGGGTGTGGCCTGCGGGAGGCACTTGATCTGTATAGGGTCGGGTCTAAAAACTACATTGAAATCACACTCCCATATCAGAGCTCCTGGTCCCAAGTTAGCAATGTGTCGCCATTCGTCTGCGAAAAATTCTGGGCAGGCTGTGCTTGGTCCATATTTGCAGGCAAGTATAATAGGATGTTGGTGTAGAGTTCGAGCTAAGAGAATGGAACATCCTTCTGTATCAATTTTGGCCTGTGTGAGTTTCCATGCAGTGCCACTACGGATTAATATGGCTGTGCCACATGCGTAATTTGAATAGTAAGCTGCATGCACTTCTGCGCACCACCACACACAAAGGCGCGGTGTAGAGGATGGGGCTAAATGAATTTCCTGTACAAAGCATATGTAAATCTGATGCCTGGTGAGGTAAGTGTGTACTAAACTAGCTTTTTCCGGATCATTAAGCTCTCTGACGTTCCAGGTCAGACATTTAATTTTCGGGTTCATGATCCAGTTCAGGTGTCCTGTTGTATCTGAGACAATTCCGGATATAGGGATATGTATTGTGTGCTGAAATTAAGCGATAGTGTTCGGATGTCCGGTTTAGGAATAGGGTGTATGTAGTGATTATACTGAGACAGGTAAGTGTAAGAGCACTTAGTTTAATGACTGTTCATCTCCACAGCTTCCAGGGACTACAGAAACTGCCCCCTGGTATTCAAACCATCACATTCTATCACCATGACAGTGACATCATAAACAGTAATGAATACAGCAATAGACAGACTACTACAACATCTCCTTTCTTTCCAAAGAACGAAAATAAAAAGATAATAACTAGGAAAAACCAAACACAAAACACTTGCAATAATAAGGGTACAAAATAATTTATTAATAGCAAGTAATGTAGTAATTAATTGAGCATTTTACCCCTCAATAAATTCGTGATCAAGTGGTGGTTCATTGCAGGGATAAAAAAGTTCAAGAGAAATTACTGACCCTGAAAAATCCATCTTTACAAGAAACTATTACCATCGTAAAGAGCATTGAGTTATCTCAGAAAGCCTCAAGAGAACTTAAACCGGATAAAAATGTTGTGGGTGTGGTAAAAGAACGCAGAGATCAAGGTGAAAAACAACAAGGGGAAAAGGACAAACTACAAGGTGAACCTAAGGGAAGTAGGTACACACCTGCCAGATTTGAGAAGAAAGGAGGTTCTCAAAAGAATGTGTGTACAAAGTGTGGGTTTCCTTCGCACTTTCCTAATTCCCGGATTTGTCCGGCAAGGAATGCTTCTTGTCGAAAGTGTGGGAAGCAAGGGCATTTCGCTAAGGTGTGTGGTTTCCGGGGTAATGTCAATGCTGTGTATTCTGAGGAAGAAAGGGGTGATTCTGTGAGTGATGTTGTGAGTTCTTTAACTGATGTGATTATGGTTGATAAGGATGATTCAGAGAATTGTGTAGATCCTGTAGTTGATGTGTATGTTGATGTAAAGTCCCTACAATTGTTGGTGGATTCTGGGGCACGCATGACTATGATTACGGAAGAGTTATTTGAGAGTAATTGGGGGGACAAACCGCTCCAACGTCCAGACAGAAGTCCTGTTTCTTACGAAGGAAGGAAGATTGAGTTGAAGGGTTTTTTCGAGACAACTCTAATGCGCAACGCCACAACATATGACACAATGCTTTCATCAGTGTATTGTTCTCTTGTAAAGAACTTGTGTCTGGCTACAACCAGACTACCTTCAACATCAAACTGTTTCCCCAACATGTTCACCGCTTGATCAAACACATTTAACTCCTCTTCCCCCTCAACCACCTCAAGGGAAGGTAAATGCTCAAGTACAGCTTGTCCTTCAAACCCTAGATTGTGCTCTAGTATGAATCTCTTCCGTTCTGCACTAAATCTTGTACCCCCCCCAAAGCACCTAAGTATTTGACAAAAGCCCTATACCACACCTTCCACCTGAATGGTGGATCACCTGGAAGCTGTAACAAGCATTTGCAATGCAATAGGTCTCGCGTTTGCGATAGTTTAAGCAATTGGCATTGTAAATGACAATGCCTTTTATTTATCTGTTTTGATAATTTACACATAAATAAAAGGCATTGTCATTTACAATGTCAATAGCTCAAACGCTTGTCAATGCGAGACCTATTTCATTTCAAGGAAGCGGCCGCCATTGTCTCGGGCAGTTTGGAAAGTGAAAGCGCACATGGCGCACTGAATGTTACAGGAAACCATGTAATTTCTGCAGTACGAGAAACTCATTAAAGAAAATAGTGCTTACAGACTATATAAGACATACCGTGTAACAACAGAAGCAAAAGGGCCAGTCCTCATGGGAGGTTACAAATGCAGACAAGGCGGTACTAAGGAGGGACTAACAAGGCCTATTAACGAATCAGAAGCCAGCATTTACAAAGGACAATGAAACAAGCCAATGAAAAATATGGGTAGAGAGTGTGTGGAGCTTCAAGTCTATACTCAAATACAGCATGCCTCGCAGAGCAGCGCATGCGCTGCCCAGGCTTGACCTAAAAACAAACTATCAGTTCACCTGCCCTACCTCTATTAACACAAAGGGTGCTGTGTTGCCATAGTTTTAGCTGGTCAGTTATACAAATGGTCTGAATGTTGGTGGGCACATTTTGCACGGACCACACAGTTACTTTCCTCGTGAGAATGCAATCATATGCCAGCCTTGAAAAGAATACACTATATCTATGCCCAGCAAAAGTCCAATCGGCGCACGTTAACCAACACTGTACATATCCGAACAGAAAGCAACAAGGTAATTTAATAGCAGCATATTAGGTTGTAATGTTGATTGCAACTTCACAGAAAACAAAATAACTGAAATCGATCTCAGCAAATGCTATCACAACGGCAATAGAGGAGCTTCCAAGTCTCAATTCTGGACCAGATAGGCCATGTGATTCACTTTAACCATGAAAAATGCTGTTAGTTTGCTTCTAGTTTGGTGCCTCCTGGTGCTGGCAGCACTGCTTGTTCTTCTGTCATCGAAATCCGGAATCGAAGCATGACCTGAATAAATGTTCATGTGTTATGATTTTGAATCGTTCTTAAGAGATAGGATTTAGGCTTACGATATGACCCCACATAGTACCACTGAGATCAGCCCGTTTGCACCGTTAAGAAAAAGGACTCAGAGAACATCTGGGTGTCCAGACTGGATTAAACGTTTAGCTCATATTAGAGAGCATGACAACAAAACTCTATCTCGTTCCTCTTTAGTTACCAAGGTGAGAGACAAGCTAGACAAAGCCAAGGAGAGTTTCGACAGGAAACATCACAGTAAAGTCATGGAACCTAAGGTTGGAGATTGGGTTTTGTCAAAAATTCCGGTGAGGGTCAGAAAAGGGTATCCAAAATATCTAAACTTTGTCGTATTGAGAAAATATCTAAAAGGTCTGTTTTGTTATCTGGTAAAGGATGGAGGAGCAGGAGAGATGTCATCAAAGTTACTCCTGTTCATGCTGCTAAGATTCAGTCAGTAAAAGGAAACGATGAAACAAGTGATTCTCTTTCCAGTTTTTGGTGGGGTGTCCCTGTAACTCTTTGCAATTCTAGCAATGACATCCATATTGAAGGTAATATATTTCATGATTACAGATTTGGAAATTCTTGCATTTCTAGCAAGGTCAATCGTAAAGAGGATGATGGCCAGCACGTAAGGGCAAATACTGAAATATCTTAAAGTGTTCCATTATCCACATGTAATGGTTTAGGACATGTGATGCCTTCAAGAGTTAAAAGTTCAAGAAAAGTTGGGAGGCATTCAAGGTTTAAGGGCTCAAGAAAAATGGGGAAGCCTTCAAAATGTAAGGATTTTTACAGGAGTTAAGATTGTGTTTTCAAGTTTATTTTGTTTGTTGGAAGCATTTGTTCCTTCAATTGAATAACTGCATTCATTGTAACTTTATTCTTTTTTTTCCCCAAAGGTTGAAGGTGTTGTACCTTTATGAACAGTGATCACGTGTGCGCATTCTATGTGTAGAAGGTTATGTTAGGAGATTATGGGGGATATTCACAAGATCGTGCGCTAAACATCTCCAAAAAATGTTAACGCAACTTTACACATCGCAGCCTATCGCGGGAAAATAACCCCGTGTTAACGTGGAATTCACAACACGGCGGTACCATGCAATAGTCTGCCGAAAACGCGGCCAATGTCCGCGATACAACCACCTCGATGGAGATAAAAACACAAACCTCAACACCAAAAAACGTGCGATGAGCCCATTCGCGATGAGGAAAGCAGCGATAAGCAGCGCCAGGCCCGCGACACACACACGGCAGGCGGGAATAAGCACAACAAAAGCCTGAAAAAGAAAGACAAACCAAACAGAAAACAACAGTGAAGCACAATGGAGGCAACCGGAGCCAGTACACAACCCCACAAGCCCCATTGACAACAAAACATTGTACATGGCAGGCCATCGTGGACAAGGTGAATGCAGCCGGAGAGCGGAGGAGGACAATGGAAGAAAACCAGAACAGCTGGAATGATGCGAAACGCACAAACAAGCAGAAACACGCCAACAACCACAAGGCAGCAATGCACACCGGAGGTGGGAGTCCAGCGCCACACCAGGAGCTGGATGACATGGAGGAAATGGTGTCCACCACATCAGTCTGGAGATGGTGGCAGGACCCGGGGACCGAAAACTGCCCAAAATCAACAGACACAACAGCAACAGGGAGAGGAACGACCAGGGATTTGGGGGACGGGAGGAGATGGGCACAATGGCACACATGCACAATTAAGCACAGCACAGCTGCAGACAAACCATGCCCAAGAGTAACAACACCAACCAAGAGCACAAGTCACACAACCCAGCAATATCACACCACTAAACAAGCACAGAAGTGAAAACCACACTGCCTGAAAGGGAGAAAGGTGAGCCAAATTAGAGCTGAAGGGCCATCTCACACACAATGCAGCACACACACATAGGAAGCAGAGCACCCCAACATCGAACACAATGTGGTACAAACAGCAACATTTGCACAACCAAACACAGGACACAAGTGCACCCGCTTGTGGCCGGTAAATGGCCATACGCATCTGGCAAAGCACGAAACAGGGACATGATAATGCACAAGTACAAACCCACAGCCCTGATGGGGTAGCAATGCACGTATGGCAGGGATCCAGATAGGCCGTGACACACACATTGGCATACAAACAAGACTCAACACAGTTGGAGACAAGTGAAAGTGCGGAAACTTTATCAACAAGTGCGTGTCAGTACGGCCAAGAGAAGTGCCACGACATGCAGAACAATGCAGCAGCATGTCTGAATGAGGAACGTTGGAAAGCACCCATGTCCACCCCGGGGGAGTCCATCACCAACACAAGTCAGTGCCAACCCGCGTTGGTTGTCCGTGCATGGATCAGGAGTCCAGGCCAATGCAGCCATGTCCACTGTAGTCTTGGGACATGTGACCAGATCCTCAACATGCAACCAGGCGTCGGGACACGTGCAATGGGTCACATCCAGTTGTGGCTGCAGGTACCTTGTCACTCGTCCATGAACGCGAGTGCAGCAGCGTAGGCCAACATTTCCAATGAGAGATCGTTGTCCTCCACATCTAACATGTCGGCGACGTAATCCATCAGCTGTCCCGGACAGATGTGCTGACTCCAACCCCTGGCCCCAATTAGCACCAAAGCCCAATTGGGGAGCGGCTCAATGTGGTCACTGCACATGAAGACTCGTGCAATCTCCCAGGTCCAGTTGCCAGCATGCATGCCAAACATCCAGGCACGCCATAAACGGGCATCACGGTGACACTCCTGGTCGTGGGCCAACAGGGGGCGCACACACACGTCAAAATCCAGGTCAGCTACCGTTACGTTGGAGAGGCAGACATCCATGGTCCACTCGAATATGCACGAGCGACAATGCAACACAGGCTGCATGCAGGTGATGTTCGCAAGGCGGAAGCCGAGCCGGTAACTGATCCGCAGCACTGCCAACAGCAGTGCCCCCAGTACATGCAGCAGACGTGCACGGTACAGGTGCACGTGACTGGAGATGTGTCCGGGATGGTCTGCCATTGCGTCAGTGGCTCTGCTTGAAGCGGCACTGGCTTGCCCTGCGCCAGTCCTGTGGATGAAATGGCACAGCTCGGAGCAATGAGCAGTGTCTGTGTGCAACGGCTGCAGACCTGGGGTGGGGTGGGAGTACGTGTGAAGGCCATATCACGCACGCTAACTACGAACAAGGACTCCTGCGTGTGGGATGTGTACACGTTGGTCTCACGTCGGGCAGTGCGTAGTGTGGGAGTCGCAAGCAAATGCTATCGTATCTGTCAGGGGGTGCTGGCCACATGCAAGTTCCAGCTCGGAGCTGCAGATGTGCTAACGCCTGATAGTTCAGACAAAGGACCTTTCATCCCTACAGTAACTTCACCATCTGCATGCATACAGGAGATGTACAGAGGCCTGTCGTGGGTGTGGTGGGATGTCTGCGACCCAGGGAGCCACGTCCTGATCCCCCTGCCGAATCAGCACACCCCTGCACCTGCCTGACGTACACCGGACCAGCACACGCCGCATGTGCATGCAGGGGGGGCGGGCGAAGCTACATGTCCAAGGTCTCAGCCACTGCTGAGGTGACATGCTACCGTCCGCTGAAGACAGCACACTGTGATGTTGCAGGGCTCGGGCACATCATGCTGACATAATGACCACACGGACACACTTGCTTAGATGGTGGGAATGGCTACGGGCACGAGCGCCCGGCCACTTTTATTAGCAGGCTCACATGTTGAGTGACACCTGTGTTGGATGTGTGTGGGGTGTGTGCACACCAGCCGTCATGGAGTGCCTGGTGCAGTCAATAAACGACAACAGTGTACATCGTTAAGGACACACCCATTCAACCATAAAGGCCCCATTACTTGTGCTGCACAGAGTTAGTGGCCCCGGATGCACAGCGTCCTGCACGGGCCTACCGCCACGGGCCGCTAACTTGCGGTGCACTGGGGCAGGGTCACGAGAGCAGAGCAGGTTTCCGTAGATGACAAAGGGGGTTGTCGCGGAGTGTCTCGGTGGACAGTGGAAGGTGTACCCCCAGGGCATGATGCAGAGGGCAGAACCACGCTAAAACAGTCACTATGGTGGAGGTGAATGGAACAGCCCCTTGTCTGACACCAAGTCCGGTCCAGCCAGATGATGATGCAGACAATCCCCAGGCCATGGACTCAGACGCCACCAAAGTCCAACCGGAAAGTGCCCATGAGTCATTGCGCACAGAGTTAGTGGCACCAGTGCTGATAGGGGATTCCGCCTGCGATGAGGCGTGTCCAATGGTGTGGACTCCTCCACATCTTACCCAAGACACAGTTCCACATGTGTGACCTACTCGACCGCAGTGTAGGCCTGAGGCAGCGGTCAGCAGGGGCCATTCACCGAGTGTCGCCGGCATACGTTGGATGGTCCCACCGGCCTGCGTAGTTCAGGTTCAGTGGCACCACGGTACGCGGACTTGCGGGGAACAGGGTTGATGGCACCAGGTCAGTTGTTGCTAGTGTTCGGTCACCTCCGTGACTAGGATCCGGCTTTCATCCGGACTGACCCGCATCTTCCTCTTACTCCTCTCCGTGCGTTCACTTGTATGGACTCTGCCATTCATGAATCACGACTAAGTGCTGGATGTGGGACCTACTGGAGCGCAGTGTAGGCCTGAGCCAGTAGCCTGCAGGGGCCCACGACCACGTGTCGCAGGCTTGCAATGCAGACTTTTGCTTCACTGATCGGAGGGAGTTTAGTGATGTGGACGCTGCCACGGACTTGGGGTCACTGCCATTCAAGACTCAGGACACAGTTCCATATGTGGGACCTACTGGAGCGCAGGGTAGGCCAGAGCCAGTAGTCTGCAGGGGCCCACAAACACGTGTCGCCGGCTTGTGTTGAACAGGGTTAGTGGCACCACGTGTCGCCGGTTTGCGTTGAACAGGGTTAGTGGCACCACGTGTCGCCGGCTTGCGTTGAACAGGGTTAGTGGCACCACGTGTCGCCGGCTTGTGTTGAACAGGGTTAGTGGCACCACGTGTCGCCGGCTTGCGTTGGACAGGGTTAGTGGCACCACGTGTCGCAGGCCTGCGATGCAGACTTTGGCTTCACTGATCGGAGGGAGTATAGTGATGTGGACGCTGCCACAGACCTTTGGTCACTGCCATTCAGAACTCACGACTCTGTTCAACTTGTGCCGGTGGAGTATGTCAATGAGAAGGGAGTAATGTGGGCCAGCGGCGTGGAGGCCAGCGATGGTCTGCGGAGGCTGCAGAGGTCGCAGGACTGGGGCCTGGAGCTTGCACCGGCACGTGGTGGGCCCTCTTTGACACACGCCGGTGTCGGCAGGTGAGCGGAGCCTCCTTGGTGCGCTGGGCCAGGCATGACGGGTCTGGGGACCAGTGGGCCAGGGTGCAGCAGGCGCACAGGGACGCAGGCCCTGCCGCACACGGCGCCGGCCTCGTGGCGGGCTGGGAGGCGCCTCCCTGGCAGACGCGTTGGCCATTCCAAAAGAGGACCACGCCCAGTGCGACGGGCTTTTTATTCACACCCCTACGCAGGCCTGGCATACGCAGGGCCAACCCACTCCACCTGCGCATGCAGGGGGGGACGTAACGTGCGACATTTCCGCTTTCTGCCCCACAGCCTGTGGGGACATGGTAGCGCCCACTGGCCACTACACTCCATGTACCAGCAGTTAATGTCCACATGGCCATTTCTGTGGTTTGCACACTGAAGTCTGTCCGCCACCTCCACGCCACACCTGGCATTGGGTAGGTTCTCATTCATTGGTCACTTGCCGCTCTCGCACATGCCTGGTCCACGCCTCTCCTCACATCCTGCTATTGTGTGGCTGTGGTGCCATGCCGTGGCTGGGTTGTGGGCATGGCAAGCCCAGGTTCCCAATGGAGTTGTGTTGTCGTGTCTGGTCAGTTGGCATGTTGTGTGGCATGTTGAATGTAGCTGTGCTGCGTGTCCATTGCCAGTGTCGTGAGTTGCATGACTGTGGGGTGGAGGTGTGTGGTGTGTTCATTTGATACTTAACAACGAGCACTGCATTTCCATAGGTGCCATCCTGGGTGAGCTGGTTGATGATGGACTGTCGGGAGATGTAGGAATCATGCACCCTGCCTGGGGAGTTGGCCACGACATTGTTGAGGAGTCCCGGGCGGGCCACTATTGCCTGCACATTCATGGGATGCGTGTGCTTTCTGTTGAGGTAGTTGTGTGCAGTGTTGGCAGGGGGCACGAGGGGTACATGTGTGCAGTTGATTGCCCCCGACACGTGAGGGAATCCAGCTGTGGCATGGGAGCCTTGCTTGGTCTCCAGCTGCTCCTGCGCAGTGTGGGTGGAGTGGAGGTGCTGGGGTACCGGGCTGATGTTGGCATCCAGGACAGGTGTGATGAACTTGGATGGGGCTGGCTGTGAGACTCCTCCGACTCTGGCAGTTGTGCGTTGGAAGGTACCAGAGGCCAACATGTGCAGCACAGCCGGCAGCTTTGTCTGCGGAGGGATGTTCGTTGTGCGCTGTGTTGGTACCGCCAGCAGGTAGGCGATGTGGGTCAGGATGCGGGGGATGGTTGTCCTTTTGGGCCTGTAGTGGGCAATGTCCTCCTCTGGCGTTCGGTCTGTGCGGCTGGTGCGTTTACGGTGGGTCCGCTGTCTTTGTGTACGCTGCCTCTGTGGTGGTCCGGGGGGGGCGGGATGGGTCCTGGGGGTGGTGGCGGGCCTGGAGGTGGTGGCTGTTGGTGTTGTGGCCCTCATGGGTGTCCGAGCTGCATGATCATTGTCTCCATGGCATCTGTGGGTCTTCAGATGTGGCTCTTGGCTGGGCTCCCTTTTATGCAGCAGGTAGTCGTCCTGCTTAACACCAGCAGAAGGCAGGTGTTGAATCCCTGCTTCTACCGCGGCTTATCGCCTGTTTTGGGTTCGCATCGCAGATCTGGCAGTTCGTTGTGAATGTGGTGTAGTGGTGTTTTCGTGTGTTTTTGCACGGGAACGCCTACTCTGCATCTCATTAGGTGGTGTCACCCGTGGAGGTAAATTTTGAGGCAGTTATCGAGGGAATACTTGCTTTGTCTGCAGTTTGCAACCGCTTGTGAATGGGGCGTTAAATCTATCTCCACTTTTGTTGCGTTAAGGTGGCGATAACTCGGAGATAAGTCCTTGGGAATATCCCCCTCTGTGTTTGTTTAACTGGTGTTCCATGATCACGTGTGCGCTGCAGTGGCGGTTCGAGGCATTCTGTCGGAGCGGCTGAAGCAGAGCACGCGCTGGTTGGGGGCTCCTTTCATGCTGTAATCTAAATGCTAATAAAATACTCTTTTTCGCATCTCCTGGAGTGATTTCAACAAATTGCAAAACATGCTCTACCTAAACAGGGCGACCTTACTTACACTCCTCTTCCTCCCAATGACATGCACGCGTGGCAGCTTTGTTTTAAAAAAATAAATGTGGTAATGTGCTCCAAAATGCCAGACTGTACCTAGCAGCAGCAACGAGAAGACCCACTGGAAGACGGCGGCGGTCTGGAGCCTGCGGGACAGGGGGACAGGGGGATGATCAAGGGGGCGAACTCGATCTTCATACTGCCAGGTTCCTGTGAGGGGAAACCCTGGCCGGGCTGCAAAGCTCATGGTGCCCTTTCTTCTTGCACAGCCAGCACCCCTCGCTGCTCCTTCAAGTAAGTACTTCCACGCGGGACACGTACTGAAGCAGTCACCGTCCAAGTTTGTTACACTTTCCACCCACTGCCCTTGCCATTCCATGCGCGCCCCCGACTTTCAGAATTCACGTGCTGTGGGCTGGCGTAGTGACGCCCAAGGGTGTGTCCGAGAGCAAAACCGAGAATACGTGTGTTCCCTGTCTAAGGGAGTCTCAGGAATACTAAAAGTTTTGACAGTATTGCTTCCCCGCACTAAAAAATATTTGCAATGCTATATGTCTCGCATTTTATATACAAACTGCCGCATTGTCCCGGCTGCACTTTGAAAGTGAAAGCAGGCATGCGCGCTCAATGTAAGTGAAGCGTGTGCCTAGGAGAAGCTCAATAAAGGAAAAAAGTACACGCATCATGTTACAACTAAGTAAAGGGGCCAGTAGCCATGGGAAGTTCCAAATGACGACATGGCCGTACTAAGGAGGGACTAACAAGCCTATGAAGGAATCACACGCCTGCATTTACGAAGGACAAAGACACAAGCCAATGACAAATGTGAGCGGGGCTTCTCCTCCGTATAGTACCTACCCCAGATCGCCAGAGTAGCGCTTGCGCGCTGGCTCAGGCTCGACCTAAAAAGGGGGGGGAGGTTGTACATTCTGCATATTGAAAGAAAAATACTTTTGAAAGGAGAACTGGAAATCATGAACAATGGAGTTCCACCTGCAAAGCAAAATTGGTTATTGCATACACATGTACAAATGAATCTGTGAACAGGAGTACAATATTACTTTAAAAAACAAACTGCCAAGAAATAACCTTGTTTTAACAGCAAAGCGTCCTCCTCTGTTCATTGGCGCCTGTATATAACTAAAACAGAAGCAACAGCACAAGGCACAATAAAAGTGGAAAATGAATGTGGCCAAAGCCCTTGACAATACAAAATAAATGACCGCGCTGAGTCAAATAATAATGCGAACCGTCTCCTCCGCGCTGAATTCACTCACGCTCTGAAATAGGGGTATAATCCTCGAGCAGCGTGTGAAGAAAAACTCGTCCAATGAACTGCTGAGAGTCGTTCTCGTGTCCCAGTGACCCAAATCCTCCAAGTACACTGACGCAGGCAAAACGTGGAAAGGTCACACAGAGCAGGAACAGAAGGAGCGTCCGATGCCTAGCAACAGCCAAAGGCGTGATGAGACAAATAGCAGTGTAGTGATGTGCACAATAACACGCTCCTACGTCGATGAATCTAACGGAGTCACAGCCATTAACGACGCAATGAGGCACACAGTGACGCGCGCGATGACACACACGGTGGCGCGCTTCTTGCGTTCATCAACTCCCCCTGAACATTCTAATGCGTCATCATTGAAGATTAGCCCCGATCACGAAAGGATCTCCGTGCCAACTGACACATGCGCACAATCAACGGAGCGCTCTGGGTCCCACACTGCTGGTATGAATCACGCCACACAACCAGGAATGCCAGCGCAACTCACAGTTTTGTGCCAGTAAAGCCGGTATGAATCACGACGTTGAAGGAAATCGAATCGCATGCAACTCACCGACTGCGTGGCACACGCAGAACATGCACGGAGAACCGCTAATCCATTGTGCTTTGCAAGCGTGGGTTCGTATCCCATCCTCGTCGCCAAATTTGTAGTGATTACACTGAGACAGGTAAGTGTAAGAGCTCTTAGTTTAATGACTGTTCATCTCCACAGCTTCCAGGGACTACAGAAACTGCCCCCTGGTATTCAAACCATCACATTCTATCACCATGACAGTGACATCATAAACAGTAATGAATACAGCAATAGACAGACTACTACAGTGTAGTTGGTGTAAGATTTGCGCTGTGGATTAATGTCAGAGGTAAGGGAAGGGAGGAGTGCCGAAACATTGTGTACCCAGACAAATAGTAAACTTAAGCAAGAACCATATACCTGAAACCCACCCCCACCCACTCCAACCCCCAAACTCGGTTGAGAAATCCCGACCCACCCGATAACTCTCCCACAAACCAAAGGTGTAACTTCTTGTTTGGGACTCATCCCAGGGGGGTGAAGGAGAGCCAGGCTAACACCCCAACCAGACCTAGGTTGGGTGGCTGAGTTAGTAGGTGTCGTCCACTCGACATTTCTCGGGGAACGTTTATTCAATCTGTTTACGTTCTCAACCTTGCCTACCAATTCACTTCGCCAAGTGTACCAGGTTGTTTCTCTGTCCTTTTCCAGGATCGGGTATATCTCAGTTTAGATCAACAAGAGAATTAGCGTTAGTCATTTTCGTTCAATTGTGTTCCATCCGTTGCACGTGAAAGTTCTCTTGGTGCCCTTGGTGTGATGCTTTTCACAAATTTAAAGGCTGCTTTTGCGTTGGTGAAGTTGTGCGTTTTCCCCTCATGGGAAACTTGCAGTTTGGCGGGTAGAGGAGGGCATACTTAATCTCTGCTTTTTGGTGGGAAGGAACTCCTTCTGGGCGGCCTGTACTGCAACTGTAAAATCAGGGTAGAAGGTGATTGTATTGGCGTGAAATTGTGTTTGGCCACGTTCTCTAGAGAGGTGCAGAATAGAGTCTCTGTCTTTATAGTTTAGGATACGCGCAATTATCGGGCATGGTGGACGGCCAGGAGGTGGATGCAGTTGTAATGATCTATGCGTCCTCTCCACAATAAACAATGGAGATAGGGCTGCTCCGAAGAGGTCCTTCAGCATCATTGTGACATAGTCCTCCATGTTATCAATAGCTGTAGATTCCGGCACACCAATAATATGTATATTATTGCGCCTCGATCAGGCTTCTAAGTCTTCATTCTTGGCTTTTATGACTGCCAGGATTTTATCCATTCTGAGCAGTTGTTCGCTTGTCGTGACTTGGGTGTCGTCGATATCTGAGACTCTAGTTTCAAGATGATCCAGGCGGTCTTCATGCTTGTTAACTCTGTCATTCATCTTGTCAAGACGGTGTGCCATGAGGTCAAGCTTGGCATCTATTGCTTTGAGGCTAGTTTTACGATCGACCAGAATTTCTTTTTGATCTTCTTTAAAGGTTGGCATCCACCGCAGGTGGGGACGATTCCGGTTCCCACGTCTGTTCCATCTCCGTCCAGCGCGGGGCACTTTTGCTTTCAAATAGGATCTTTGACTACTGTGTATCATGTTTCCCATTGCGGTGCGTCAGAGCACTTATGTGGCTGGTAAGCGGCAGTGGGGTTTCTCAACCCGGTCTCATTGGTGGGGATGTTTTTTGGACTGAGGTGCGGCTCACCGACTCTCTTCGCCGTGCCTTTGTCCTTGCAACCGGTGCACAGGGGGTGGCCGCTCAAGGAAGATCTGCACGCAGCCACAAGTGGGAAATTGGAGGAGGTCTCTGCCTCTTCCTCAGCACATGTAGGTCTGGATACTGTCCTCGGGCCGTGGGAGTATATGGACTCATTCATTGACACCTAGGATACTCAGATCTTCCACCTTCATTGGTATCTTGGGGCCCCGTGATCAACCAACCCCATAGGGCTATTGCTGGGTCTAATCTGGGCACCATGGCCCACAGGGATTCCCAGCGGGAGACCCTGTGTGTCCTGTTTTTTGGGGGGGAACAATCCGCACCCCGTGAAGCAAGTTCGGGCTGGGGTTATTCTCACAGGGTCCCCCTCGGCAGCCAGTCCTGGGGGGCCCGGTTCACCAGAGAGGCGTCCTCGGTCCACTTAGGCCCACCTGCACACTCCACCTTCCTCTGCGCTGGTGCAGCTCTCGGACTCCCTTGCTCCAGGGAGATCAGATCCGGTCCACAGCGGTCGCAGGCGCCTCACCTTCGGCGACAGTCAGACCTCCAGTGCACTTTTGTCAGGGTGCAACCAGCGGTCCGCAGGGGAAAAGTGGACAGTGCAAATCTGCTCAAGAGCCTACTCTCGCGGCCCGCTCTAGGGGACCCCACTCTCAGGGAAGCGTCTTCAGCATGCTCGGGGCCACCCGTGCACTCCTTGCCGATTGCCGCGTGGGTGCGGCCCTCAGTCGCTCCCCTCCAGTAAGCCGGCTCCAGTGCACAACAGCGGTAGGTGCCTCACCTCCAATGGCGGTTAAGGTGTCGATGCACCAACCCCCAGGTCGCCGCCGCTTCCTCCAGGCGCCCGCGACGTGGTCGCTTCAGGCAGTCACTTTAGCCCGGCGTCTCACAGGCCAGCCAGGCCTCCGCCCGCAGGCGCCACCTCAGCTCTCTCGTCGGGTCCCGGATGTTTGCAGCACGCCTATTGCAGAATTCGCTTTACTTCACCAGCGTGGGCAGCCAGTTGCACCCCAAGTGGGAGCCGGTGGCTCAAGGATTAGTCAGGATTATTCACTCAGCTGGCGGAGCCCCTCTATCGAGCGGCCATTTCTCTGCTCGGGTAGGCTCCGCCCCCCGCTGTAGAAGTTTACAGTCTGTGAAGTTGAGCAAGACTGCACATTGTAGCGAGCAGGGCTCTTGTGCAGTGCAGATCCATGCTGCAGATTTCAGCCTGGCTGCTGCAGAAGAAACGTTTCACCCCTCCCACTGGAAGCCAAGTTAAATGCAAGATGGGCACCTCTTGACAGGAAGGGCTGGAGCCTGCGTGATGGGCTCTCTCTGCTAGCAGTCAGTGTGCTGCACAACTCCCACAGGAGGTAGAGGGAATCTGATAGAACTGGAGTAAGTTAGCTTGCTTGCCATCAGGACAGGGACACTGGGTGCCGGGCGTGGCGGTGGGAGGAGTTTTTGCCAAACTCTGCACACCAAGCGGAGTGCGAAGTGGCTAAAGCTCCACGAACTCCGCTGGTGCAGCAGAATTTACCGCCCACCCCTAGTTTTGGTACACGCATTTTAAAAATCTAGGGTAAACTTGATGTATTAAGGTAATTTCCTGTTAAAAGAACATATGCTGGAACTAGCACATTCCATCACATCAGCAAACCAGAGGTCTCTTCAAGGAGAGGATGTAGCCTTACGGCTAGAGCAGTCGACTTCAAAGTTGGGGAACCGGGTTCGAGTCACGGCAACGACGCTCACATCCTGTGATTCTGGGCAAATCACTTAATCTCCCTGTGCCTAAAACAAATGAATGTGTCCATCTGTAACGAAACTGGTGCTCATGTAAAGCGCTCTGATACCCGATGTCTCGGGTCTAGTTCGCGCTATATAAAAAAAAAAACTAAAAAAAAGGTATGAGGTCTCACATAAGTCAAGCAGTAAGGATAAGAGACGAATCCAGGACAAATGTAATTTTGAAGACCTAGGATATGGTTTTCATGGTGTATCTCCATCAGTCTCTTACATTAAAGTTTTTAAAGGTGTTGTACCTTACTCCTTTTTTCTCAGAAAATGTTGTTTTGGAATGGGTATACAAAATATGAATGTTAGGAAATATTATTGACTTGGATAGTAGAATCTGTCTGAAAATGGCAGGTTGTGGAATGAGTTCATGAGCTTTCAGAGCCATTGCAGGAGAATCCCTCAGTAGGGAAGGGTCAGGTTCATGCATTTCATAGACTTGAAAGTTCAAAATGTATTCTCAGTTGATTGTTTAAATAATGGAAAAGAATATATGTAAGGAAGAGGGTAGAATGATTATGGAAGGTTTATTGCAGCGCATTTGTGAAAGAGTAGTTTCTTCTCTATTTGCTCCAGTATCATTTCTAATCTATGACAAGATGACATCATGCATTTCCAGTAAGACCAGATGCAGCTCAAAGTAATCAATCATTATGCAATATTGGTACATTCATAGGTTAGCTAGTTAAAAGAAAGAGGACACAGTTCAGGAATTATTAGATTCCACAGGTATAAACTTTTCGATTATAAGGGACTCGTTTATAGCCCTTTTTAGTCATATTTTATATTTTTATGGAGGAGCTGTGTTCAACAGAGTAGCCATCTAGTTAGCCATTATTTAAATTGATAGAATTTACATTGTCTAATAAATTGTACAGATTGATTGACAAATGCAGCTATACAAATTGAAGAAACCAGACCAAAGTTGCCAGTTTTTACAGTCTCTGTTTAGATGATGCATCAATTTCTGCTAAATAAATGTTGCAACTATCCTTTTTTAGACACCTCTATTATATTGGAAGGAGTTTAATGTTTTACAATAAATGACAAACTGAATAAAGTGCATAATCCCCTAGTAACTGCAGAAATGCCCAAGGTTTGCCACTATGGGAATAAATTGATAGGTAACTTTGCACTGTGGAGAAATCATCATCCATATGTTAGAAAATGTACCTGTTATTTACATGGATGTAGGATGTCCTAGGCTCTTAGGATCAGATACAATACTTACAAGTTCTCCTACCTTGCCATGCTGTACTGATGGTATTCATTGGCTACTGTTTGGATTATCTGATAGAGACTTCTAGCCGCAGATTCCTTAACTTGGAATATCCCAGGCGTCCGGCTTAATCCAGAAGACTTTTGCTCAAGCAAAACCCTTGCATGCCGGTAGGTGGTGTCGGTCGGCTCCACGTGGTGTCATCTGCGCTGGAAGTGACGTCCGCGTCACCTATATAGGCACCACCTCCGCGTGCTGACGTCAGTTCTTTTCTTTCCGCGCCAGCTAGCGCAGATCCGTGAAGAGAGCTACCCAATGTCACTTTTGACAGGCTTTTTCGACATTTTGTCTAAAATATTTGGTGTGAAGGTTTGTCCTCAATGTCGAAGAAGGATTCTGGATTAGACAACCCAGAACACAACACTCCCGACTCTCTCAGGAATTGCGGTAGCAAGACATACCCTTTCGCTCACTGACTCGTACTTGTCCACAATAAGAATTGTCAGAGTCACTGTTATAGTTCAAAATGTTTATTTTAACTATTGTGCTCTATAATGCAGTATACGAGCCACTACCAGCAGCGAAATGCATAAACCTAACACAGTTAGCATTGTTACAATTCCATAGAATATAAAGGGGGATGTCATCATATACAGACAGTTGAAAAAGGACTATAAGGCCTAACCACCCTCCCCTTGGTAAGGTTAAGTTTTATTATATAAAGGAAGGCCTCTAGGCTTTGTCAGCAGACCCCATACCTTAGTGCCTAGATGGAAGTTTTACATCATAGGATCAGCATAGCTCTTCTCCCTGGAAAGGTCCCTCTCCAAGTGTGTGTTTGAACAACATCCATCCCCGTAATATTAAAGCACGAGTTTCCAGCAGTGCAGCTGTGTTAGCATGTTTTGTCTAGGTGCTAGGGACTGACCAGAACGGAATAACAAGCGGCATTGTTTATCGACCTTGCACATCGTGTTCAGACTAAACTCCAGGAACAGGCAGAGAACGCAGAAAGCAGGCAGTTCTCATGTGAAAGGCACAAACAGAGTCTTGCAAAATAAAGTCATGTAGTAACGTGCGCAAAAGTAGCATCATGGCTACAGAGCTCAGGCTAACTTAGCAATGTCGACAATGACCCTAACGGCCATATAACACCATGCGGCGCCTGCAATCGCGCCATGTTGGTGACGGATCTACACTTCGTTTTGTCGTGTAGCTCCTATAGTACCCCTGCAGGACATGCGCGTTTGGATAACATATACTGCGGGCTTGGTGGCAGACTGACTCCGTGCACCCCCACCGTATATGTTAGCCTAATTTTGCATTAGCTAGCTCGCAGTGCCACTAGTGTCTCCTCTTTTCGGGGAGAGATTAGTTTCTGGCAACCTTAGATCATGACAACCCTGATTCCCTCAGAATCGTGGAAACAATGTACTACCTTTCGCTCAGTCCCTCGTGCTCACTTATTCTGTTTGTCTCAGAGAGTTACACAGAATAAAAAGTCGGGCGTTTCAATAAGTATTTATTGAACAGTTGTTATTCTAGTGTAAAATATATGTGCTGCGGTAACCAGCAGACAATAGCAGAGATATATTATCAGCAGTACGATAAAAGCAAAGGGATAGAACAGTTCTACCATATTGCGATAATCATGAATACATACATGAATATAAAAGCATCATGCAAGTGCGCGTACTCCTACGATGCCTAACTAGATGTACCAGAGTGTACCTAGCATATGTGTAGGTCTAAAAGCTAAGAGCCAAGAATCCTTCTAGGACTTAGTCGAACCCCCATACCTGAATAGAGAGAGTGTGGGACCCAGTCCTGGTCTCGAGTTGGACACCCCGTCAGGGCTGTGTCAGACCACTGTCAGCTGGAGCGACTGCATGCAGGAGCCTCAGCGTCTCTGGTCAGTGTGTCAGCATGGAAGTCTCGGTTCCCTCTGTCTTACCGGGGCAAGATGTGGTGTATTTATACCCTAAAGAGTCTCGGTCCTCAGTATGGTTTGTATTGGACATGAGGAAGACGACAGGGTTGAACTTTGTACATACATATTATGCACGTGGTGTATTCCTAGAAAGCCATGCATAATTAATGAGTACAGTGAGGGCCTGTGTTTGGGAAAAACCCTGCTGTATTCAAAACCACAGGATAGATAACGTTCAGCCCTCAGAGCTCGTTGTGTACTAGCTGGGATCAATGTAGGTGAAAGATCATGCCTATATAAGGACCCATGACTATAATAGGACATGTACAGTTATGACCATAATTGGGCATATGCGACTATGACCATAAAAGGGCAAGTACGAATATGACCATATTAGGGTAAATATGAATACGTCCATTTTAGGGCATGTACGAACGGGTCTACATTAGGGCCTCTATGCGGGATATAACAGTTTGTCTCTGGTGCCTAGAGAGTAACCACAACTCAAAGTCAATCTCCAACTGCCGGACCATGGCTCCCAAGGCTATGAGTGACTGGTCCGTAAAGCTGCTTGTGGCCCGGCGTTTCACTCCACGCCGTTCACCCCGGAGGTCTCATTACCGGTCCTGATTTAGGGGCAGGTCTTGGCACTGCTCAGGGAGTCCTAAGTCCTCATCCTCCCACTTGAAGTCATCGAGTCGGTCAGGTAAGAGGCATAAGAAGCACAAGAAGTCGAAGTGTGCTGCAACGTCTCCCCATCCATCGGCCAACGTGACGGAGGAGCCTCGATGCCCTAGGCCTCGTTCTGCGGAACCTGTGCCTGGGTCGGCTTCGTGCTTCCCTGCCTTTCCAGGGACCGGAGCAACCCCTGCCCAGTTAAGAGACTTCTATGACCCCATGTGCCTCATATGTGGGTGACCTGACCCTCTTACTCCATGCCCAGTTTCTTTTCCTCCATTTTCAACTGGGCCAATTGCAGTCTCCCTTTCAGCCTTTCTGTCCACCCGCTCCTCTGGGGATAGGCCTTGGGATGACACATTGCTCTCTACTTTGGCAGGGAGCTCCAACTCAGGAGACAAGTCACCCCACTCAGCTGACTGCTGCATCTCATGACCCTCATCCAGGCCCTGCTCTGCCCCGCCACATCATCCTCTCCATTATGGTCATCTGTTTTGACTGGCAACTAGTGGGCCTCTGCCCGTGCCCTCAGGGCCTTTTAGAGCTCCACCTTTCCTGGTGCTCCTTTTAAAGGGCAGCCCCCTCTCCTTGCCATATTTCCTTGATCCAAATTGAGGAGCTCAAAAACCATTCTTGCAGGTGAAGCTTCAGGCACAAACAGTCTGGTAAAGTAGGGGGAATTTGGAAAAAAGCAAAAAGGCCAATCAAAGAGAATTTAAAACTCAAATTAGTCTCAGATTATTTATCTGGGATATTCAGTGTAACACAAAATCACTGCATGGCACTGCAGAAGCACAAGTCCTAATCCTCACCGCTGATCACCAATGTGAGAAATTGGGTTACTAGTTGATGGGGGTGAAACCCTATTCAAACAGCAACCACAATCTTTGTCAGGGTGAAGCACGAGCATACCCCAAATTAACCTGTGCTCAACCCTCTGGCATCTTGACACAGAGCCGTCAAACTTAACTTCGAGGCACTGTGTAAAGTATTTCTGCAGCACTTCAAACAGTAATAAATTGAAAACACAACACAAGAAAACTGCCACATCAAGTTAGAAATAGAGAGCAAAATTAAATAAATAAATTAAGACCAAAATGACAAAAATCCAATTAGTAGAACCGGAGATATGCAATTTTAAAGATTTCGGTGAAAATAGTGTCGAAAAGCCCAAAACGCCACTCGCAGCTTTCTGGTCGTGCAAGACCAGAAGACAGTCACAAGTTCAGGCCGACCGCTATAGAGCACGGGTCAGATACAGGGACTAGATTAACCCCGCTGAAAAGTTAGTTCCGCAGTCCAGCTCTATGGAGTGGCCGCGAGGAGCAGGAAAGCGTCATAGATGGTCGTCAATGTAGAGCGAACAGCAGGCCTGGCATCCCGGATGGTTCTCGCTTGTAACGTGAAGATCCTGTTGTCATTACGTGCGGTCAGGCCCAAGAATTGCGATAAGAAATGGTGCAGTAGAATGTTCCAAGTACAGGGTGCCATACTTTGAATGCCCTCCTTTAGAAATTCATGCTGAATTTCATCTTTAAAAATGTAGAAGCAAAACTCAAAAACTTTTCTCCATAACTGCTATTTATTGGAGCTGGTTTGGATAGCACCAAACGACTGTTCACATTTGAACGACTGCTTTAAATAAAGACCAAATAATAATAATAACAATAATAATAATAATAATAATAATGATAATGCTAATGATAACAACAATAATAATAACAATAATAATATTATTAAAAATAATAATAATAATAATAATAATTTCACAGGCTTTGGAACACACTGCCCCATTTGAGATCAGTTTAGGCTGGCTCACCTGGTTCAATAAAGGCAGCCAGCAAGGGTGAGGGATAGGTTTCGCTGCAACAGGGGAAATTTGGCACAACAAATGGAAGCACTTGGATGACTCCCTCTACCTCCCAGGGTTTTCAAGTTTCAAGGAGGGGGAGTAGTAGATGTGAACATGTGGGCTGTCATGTCCAAAGAGAGAGCACCAGCCTGCACAAAGGAAACAGCCATCTTCTTCAGCACCCTCAGATGGAATGCAATTGACATCAGTCCATTCACATACAAGAAGCCCAGCCCGCCCAACATTCATCAAAGGTACTTTTTATATAAGGCCCAGACGCGATAGCAGCAAAGAAGCCCAATCATGGGATACTCAATAGAACTTTACAGCAGAGAGGCAGATCCGCCAAAGATTCCCAGCTAAAACAGCCTGCACTGCTTGCTACAAAGTATCCTCCCACCACTGTGGACTGGGTAGGACTGGGTAGAGAAGGCAATAGCAACTCTCTGAAAAAGGAGGAACCTTTTGGGTGCTCATCCTGACATCAGAGCCCACCTCAAGTATCTCACAGTTGGTTATTACATATTTCTTCGATATATTGTCGTTTTATATGGCATGGATTACACCCAAATGAGTGGCAGAGCACTTTACATAAGAATAGTTCCAGTCCATAAGCACTTATCCTTCATTACATTTCATTTGCTGATAACAGGAAGTAACATTTTGAAATATAACCAGTCTTGATAGGTAGTTCATGATGTAATTCCTAGGCCAAAAAGAAGGCTTCAAACAGTAGGATGCGGGTGCACAGACATGTGCTCTGACCCTTTGATAGGTAGCAATAGTCTGTCACTGTGAAGCCAACATTAGTCCTGTCAGGCTCACCTGTGCCCGAGTAACCAGGAATGAGGCAATACAGGTTCAGGGGCTGCAGAGTTGTGCCCACATCACTGCAGCTCGAGGCCAGCTCTTGATATATATGGTGCAGGTTGGGAGCGTGTGTAGCCGCGGCAAGATGGTGGCCACGATCTAGAATTGCTCAGACCGTTCAAACCACAATCCGCAGCAATCTGCCGCGATCCATGCCATAGCTGTCTTGGCCAAGGGGGCACAGGATATGGGAGATGAACGCATCCTCCGAGCCACGTCTGGTGCTGCAAAATTTTCAGAGAGCCGACACACCGCCTCACACCTGGCCTCAACTGTGAGGCCTGCATAGGGCCTTTTGGCGTTTTGTGAGGGGGCCTGAGCGGGCTGCAGAGAACACGGCGGCGGCCCACGCTACACCCCAACTGCACTCCTGACACTGGACGACAGTGAGGCAGCCTGCATTTGTCACGCAACCCTGAACCTGGCTGACGGAAAATGTGAGTAGGCCCTGAAGGGCCGAGGTGCTTGCGAAAGCAGCCAACGCCACGTGGCGGCCACAACCCCCCTGCGATAACGCTGGTCCCGAGGGGCCCTCCTCCCTACAGACCCCTACAGGCCAGGGGCATCCCGTCAGCTGCCTGGTTTGCCTGCACTGAAAGGGTCCCTACATTGGAGAACTCAAGAACATGGATGGAGTCGGCCTACAGAATGAATGCCGGGACACTGTGCAAACACTGCTGGGGATGACGGGGGTGCCTCACAGCCTGATTGCTGGCTGGGGAGACATGAGGAGTGTGCTCATCTCCTCCCAGAGTCGGAGCACTTTCCCCTATGCAAGGGACTCTATGTGAGGCTATCTATCCTCCCCTTTGAGACAAGTGAAAAGGACATTGGCTACTTCCCCCCACCTATTCTTATAATTGGATAATTGGGAGTGAGAGAGAGGCCTGGACTGCTCGTGCCCACCTCGTCGAGCTGTGGTTGGGTTCGAGGGGAGAGGTGGGTCCTGGAGGAGAGGACAAGATGGTGTTGGCTGGCGACTCCAATCCAGCCTCATGATTGGGGCAGTGCTGCGACCAGCGCTGCTCCCCCATGATGCTCTAGCTACTGCCTTCATGGGCCTAAAGGAGCGAAGGACCCCAGTCCACCATAACGACGACACTCTCTGCCAGAAAGTGCCTTTATCACCGAAGAAGACCCCATCCGGGGACTGCAAGTGGAAGAGATCCTTGAAGATCTGGACTGCAAATGCTGCACTGGTGTAAGGCCTTGGAGAGGAGGCCAGGGGACAGGGGTGTCCACAGACAGTGGATATCAGCGACAACACTATAACCTCCCCTGCAAGTTCTGCACTCCCTGAACCACTGCTGACTGCTGTGTGGAAGACAACACATACAAACCTGATATGGGGCAATGGGGGCAAGGTGTTTCCAGCTGGTGGGGTGCCCTGATGTCAGGACCAATGATCTGATTGTCCAGGTGGCACCACAACAAGGACCGCCTACAGCCCTAGCGGATGCTAAACTGGACAAAATTCTCGCCACCATTGCAGAGACTAGACAAGACCTGCAAGGCAGGATGGATGCAGTGGCAGTGGAACCTAGCCTATTACGCGATGACCAAAGGAAGCTTACCACTCTTGTTACGCAAGCAGGAACCTCGCTGGACACACTCCGGCCCATAGTATACATCTTAGAAGAGCAGTCCAAGACCCTCACGGCTAAGGTTCACGAACTTGAGAATAGGGCAGAGGACTCCGAGGGGCAGTCCCGCATCAACAATCTCAGTATCGTTGGCTTTCCCGAGGTTGCGGAAGGCGCAGACCCGGTGGCATTCTTTGAAATGTGGCTGGCACGTGCGGTGGCGCCTTTGGACCTGTTAACTTATTATCTGGTGGAACGTGCCAATTGGGTGCAGGCGAGGCACCGGATGGGCATGTTCCACCAGCCAGTTGTGGCCAGACTGATGAATTACAGAGATAAGAAGGCCATTCAACAAGTGGCCCACACAGAGAATGAACGCATATTCCGATTTCCGGACTACACCCTGGCCATGCAACGCCACAGAGCCTCATTCCTGGGACTGAATAAGCGACTACGGTCAGTTGGCTTGACTTACTCGTTGCTATTCGCAGCTAATTTAAAAGTCATGGTGAACAGATCTAGCTATTTCTTTACTGAACCGGCGGATGTGCCATCAACGTTGACACAGATGAACACAGCTCGATGGAACCGTAATTCCCGAAACCACAGAAAAGGAGATTCAGGAGTCAGTAGCGTCCCCACTCCGGCCAAACCATTGGAGGAACAGATCCATGCACTGTCGGCTGCCACCAATTTGTGGGCAGGAAGGTGCACGCTCTCCCTGGTGGGCTCCAGCTAATCAGCAGAAAGTGTTGCATCAGTGGTCCTGCCGGATGTCACACAGCAGACTGCAGACACTATGGCTTGAACTTGCTAATGGCAAGACATGTAATGCCGCGCATGGGGGTCGACCTCCATGGATGAGTGGGTACACACGCGTGTCTACCTTCCCATAGATGTAACATCAGCTTGGCCTCTCGTCCCTCCCTATACCTGACTGTTGCCTGAACAGGTAATAACCAACCGCTGGATCGAGTGGAACCCTTTCTGATGACTTTTAGTCCTGACTTTAATGAAGACGAAATGGCTTGAACACCCTACCCCTTGTCCTAATTACTAGTTCACAGCCAAAAGGCTTCATAGCTGCGCATTAGTCAGCCGCGGCAGACCGGCCACGCTCCGACAATCTCCTTGGAAGATGTTCTGTATACTGATAAACAACCCGGAGAACCCCACCAATGGGACTTTTTGTAGCTTATTTGAGCAGTTGGAGCTGTGTTGGAAGTTCTGTTTTTCTTGTTTGCTCAACAGAGGGTTGACTCCCGCTGACGTTTTGTGAGGCACTGCTCATTTCCCTCCCTAAGCCCGGTAGAGATGCCTTGGAGGTGACATCATACGGTCCCCTGTCCATGCTCGACACTGATAACAAAATATCTGAAAGAAACACGTAGTGATAGATTCCTTATCTTAGAATTACCCCCAGGCGTCAGACTGGATCCGGAAAGTTTTCGTCAGCAGTACCCCTGCGCGTTGGAAGGTGGCGTCGTGCGGCTCCGCGTCCGTCGTTGGCATCGTGGTCGCCAAGATGATGTCGCGGCAGCTACTTAGACGCCGCCCTCGCGCCCTGACGTCAGTTCTTTCTTTTTCTGTGCCAGCAAGCGCAGATCCGGAGAGAGCGGTACTCCCAGTCATTTTTTGACTGAGTTTTTCGGGGCTTTTGTCTCTGTTTTTTCGAGTCGTTCGACTCCTGGTGCCGTAGGGATGCCCGGTTTCAAGTCTTGCGGGGACTGTCTTCGCATGATGTCGGTGACGGACCCGCACCGTGTGTGTCTCTACTGCCTGGGGCGCGAACACGACCCCAAGTCGTGCCCCGACTGCCGGGCCATGGCGCCGAAGACTTTGCGGGAGCGGTTCAAAAGTTACTTGAAGTCCGGCAGTCGGCTCCGTGCTGCTCGAGGTCCCGGTCCCGTGGGAGGTCGAGGGACCAGTCGCTGAGCCATCACCATCGTTCGTCGGGATCGAAGTCTTCGCACTCAGGGTCAGGTAAGGCGAAGCACAAGAAGTCGAAGAAGCGCCATCGCTCTCCGACTTCCCCTTGCCCGTCGCGCGACATGGCTGAGGGTGCAGGTGGTGCCTCCCCCGTGGCTCTGGCGGAGCCTACGCAGTTGCCGTCAGCCTACCCGCCATTCCCGGGTCCGTCAGCGACTCCGGCCCAGCTGCAGGAATTTCTGTCAGCCATGGCCCGCCTCTTTGGGCTGTCGGGCCCCGTCGGCGCACCTTCGGGCCCCGCGGGCCCGACTGGGGGTCCTCGCCCTTCACTGTTGGCGGATCTGGCCCCGACATCGCCGTCGGCTCCGGCCCCGGCACCGCAGGGCCCCCATGGATCCAGGCCTGGATCCCGGTCGATGCCGGTTGACCTTGTGACACCTCCACCGACGTCGACCCCACCGGCACCACTTCCGACGTCACCCGTGGCACCGGACGACGTCGGCCCCGGTTTCAGCCCCGATGTGGACACGGAGCCGGAACGGCATCGCTCGACGCCGATTCCTATGGGACCCTTCTTTCTCTATGTCCAGCCTCCGTATTTTTGACCTGTACATCAGCCTTCGGGGGAAGGGGAGGACTGGGAGGGGTCTGAGGACCCTCTTGCAGCTCAGTGCGAGTATGACCCAGATTGGGCAGAGGAGCTGGGGGCTGCCAGTGGTCTTGACACCTCTCCTGACCTTGGCTTGCTAACTCCTCCTACCGTGGCTACGGAGGAGGGTGCTAGTTACGCAGTGGTGTTGCGTAGGGCGGCTGAGGCTCTACACCTCCAACTACCTACAGTGGCCGTCAGGACTAACCTCCTGACAAAAGTGCTTCAGCCGGCGGCTACCTCTGCGGAGCCACTGCTGCCCTTTAATGATGCACTTTCTGACGTTCTTTTGGGCACCTGGTCCAGGCCCAACCCAGGGGCTCTTGTGGATAGGAACGTGGCCCGACGCCATCGCCCGGCCCCGGGCGACCCCCTTTTCCTCTCCCAACACCCCACCCCATAGAGCTTGGTTGTCCAAGCCTCCACGTCCCAAAGCGCATTCCCTACAGCACCCCCGGATAGGGAATCCAAGAGACTGGAACAGTTTGAGAAGAAGATTTTTTCTTCCGCCAGTTCAGGGCTGCGATCTGTGAACACCGCTGGTATACAGTGGCGCAAGTGCTGCCTCAGTGTCCGGAGGAGGCCCGGACAGTGCTCTCTCAGGCTATTGCTGAAGGGAGAGATGCAGCCAAGTTCACAATTCGATGTGGCCTTGACACCGCCGACTCGCTGGGCAGAGCGATTTCCACGACAGTGGCGCTCTGTCGCCATGCCTGGCTGAGGACTACTGGCTTCTCTGGGGATGTCCAGAACACTCTCATGGACATGCCCTTTGATGGCATTCGCCTTTTTGGCAACAAGGCGGATAGTGCGTTGGAGCGTTTTAAGGACTCACGGGCTACGGCCAAGTCCTTGGGCCTTTCGGCCTCTCGCCCTCCTCCGCCTTCTGCCTTTCGCTCCTTTTGTGGCCACGGAAGGGGCGCCCCGACACGTTTGCTTCAGAGCCACAGGCCTGCGCAGCAACAGTCTCAGCGTGGCCGCGGACGTGGGACCCGCCGCGGCGGGTCAGGGGGCCAGCGGGCGGGTCAGTCCACCTCCACCCCGGCTACCACTGCCTCCAAACCTTCCTAGTCCGGTCTTTCAGGCCCATCAAACGCCAGTGGGTGGCAGCATTCGCCATCACCTCCCCCACTGGCGCACCATCACTTCAGACAGGTGGGTTTTACAAATAGTCAGAAGGGGCTACTCCCTCCCCTTCGAGACTAGCCCTCCAGCCATGCCACCCCAGTACCACCACATGTCGGGGGATCACTTGGCACTTCTTCAACAGGAAGTCGCGGCCCTCTTGGCCAAGGGGGCCATCAATCGCGTTCCTGTGCCAGAAGTAGGACGTGGTTGTTATTCCCACTACTTTCTGGTGCCCAAGAAGGACAAGGGCCTGCGTCCTATCTTGGACCTCAGGGACATCAATCGCTTCCTCCGGAAGGAGAAGTTCAAGATGTTGACTCTGGCTCAGGTCTTGTGTGCCCTCGACCCTGGAGACTGGATGGTAGCGTTGGACTTGCAGGACGCATATTTCCACATTCCCGTCCTGCCGGCCCACCAGCGTTACCTACGGTTTACGGTAGGCCACGAGCACTTTCAGTTTACCGTGCTCCACTTTGGCCTTACCAGCGCCCCTCGGGTGTTCAAGAAAGTGATGGCGGTGGTCGCAGCTCATCTGCGCAGATCAGGGGTTCCAGTCTTCCCCTATCTCGACAACTGGCTGTTGAAGGCGGGCTCACCCCAGGCTGTCGTCTCCCACCTCCAGACTACGGCCGACCTCCTGCATTCGCTGGGGTTCTCCATCAACGTGCCGAAGTCGCACCTGATTCCCTCTCAGAACCTCCTCTTCATCGGAGCGGTTCTGGATACGCTGCACTTTCGGGCCTATCCTCCCGAACGGCGAGTCCAGGATATTCAGGCTATGATTCCGATCTTTCAGCCTCTATCCTGGGTTTCGGTCAGGATGACCCTGAGGCTGCTGGGCCTCATGGCCTCCTGCATCCTGCTGGTCGATCATGCCAGATGGCATATGCGGGCTCTGCAGTGGGACCTGAAGTTCCAGTGGGAGCAGCATCAGGGGGACCTGTTCGAGTCCATCCAGATCTCGGAGGGCACTGCACAACAGTTGCAGTGGTGGCTCACAAACCGGCATTGGGTCAATGGCAGATCCCTCTCCCTTCCCCAACCGGAGCACACAGTGGTGACGGATGCGTCCCTCCTGGGATGGGGCGGCCACATGGGAGAGGCGGAGATCAGAGGCCTCTGGTCTCCGGCGGAGTCCAGGCTCCATATCAACCTTCTGGACCTTCGGGCGATCCGACTTGCACTGAAAGCATTCCTTCCCTCTGTCAAGGGGAGAGTAGTGCAGGTTTTCATGGACAACACCACTGCCATGTGGTACTGCAACAAACAGGGCGGGGTGGGGTCATGGACCCTATGTCAGGAGGCTCTGCGCCTCTGGACATGGCTGGAACATCAGGGTATTTCCCTAGTGGTTCAACACCTGGCAGGTTCCCTGAACGCCAGGGCGGACGAACTCAGCCGCAGGTGCATGATGGATCACGAATGGCGTCTTCACTCGGACATGGCGCAAGGTCTCTTTCAACAGTGGGGAGAGCCTTGGTTAGATCTATTCGCCACCAAAGAGAACGTGCAATGTCAGCAATTCTGCGTGTTGGAGTTTCCAAGGCGGCACTCGCTCGGCGACGCTTTTCGTCCCGAGAGGAGTTGCGGTCTATTGTACGCCTTTTCGCCTATACCACTTCTGCCCAGAGTACTGAAGAAGATCAGGCGCGACCGGGCCCAAGTCATACTTGTGGCTCCGGACTGGGCTCGAAGAGTTTGGTATCCCGAGCTACTCAGTATGAGCATCGATCCCCCGATCCGACTGCCTCTTCAGGAGGATCTTCTGTCGCAGCAGCAGGGGACGGTCCTCCACCCGAACCTGTCCAGTCTCCACCTCCTTGCGTGGAGATTGAGCGGCGGCAGTTGATTCCTTTTGACTTGCCTCCTGAGGTTTGTAATGTCATTCTGGCAGCCAGGCGTCCCTCCACTAAGTTGGTATATGCCTGCAGGTGGAACAAATTTGTGGCATGGTGCACAGCAAAGGCTGTGGATCCCCTTTCTGCCCCTCTTTCAGAAGTCCTTTTGTTCCTTCTTTCTTTGGCCCAGCAGGGCTCTGCTCTGGGCACTATCAAGGGCTACCTTTCTGCTATCTCAGCCTTTCTCAGGCTCCCTGATCAGCCCTCTCTTTTCAAGTCCCCTGTTGTAAATAGATTCCTCAAAGGCATTACTCACCTTTTCCCTCCTATTCCTTTTGTGATGCCACAGTGGGACTTGAATTTGGTACTCACATATTTGATGTGCGCTCTCTTTGAGCCTCTTCACAACTGTCCTCTATGTCTATTAACTCTAAAGACTGCTTTCCTGGTTGCCATCACCTCCGCTAGTAGAGTGAGTGAGCTCCAGGCTCTTTCTTGTAAACCTCCTTTTCTGTCTGTCCATTCGGACAAGGTTGTGCTCAGAACCCGTCCATCCTTTCTGCCAAACGTCACTGCTTTTCACATCGGGCAAACCATCACTTTGCCCACCTTCTTTCCGCCTCCGCATCCTTCCAGAGAGGAAGAGAGGCTCCACCGTTTGGACCCAAAACGTGCGCTCTCATTTTACCTGAACCGCACACAACAGTTCCGGGTGGATGACCAACTCTTTGATGGCTACGTTAGCGCCAAGAAAGGTCGGGCCGTACACAAGCGGACTATCTCCCGATGGGTCGTCTTGTGTATTAAAGCCTGCTATTCTCTGGCTAAAAAGGAGCCTCCGATGGGGCTGCGCGCCCATTCCACCAGGGCGACGGCTGCCACTACGGCGTTGGGACGTGGTGTCCCCTTACAAGACATCTGTCAGGCAGCCACGTGGGCCTCGCTGCACACTTTTACTAAGCATTACTGCCTGGACAGCGAAGTCCGGAGAGACGGCTTCTTTGGCCGTTCTGTTCTCCAAGACTTTCTGGTGTGATCTTGGTTCGCAGACCCACCACCGGGGTTGGTATTGCTGGGGTATCTATTCTAAGGTAAGGAATCTATCACTACTGAACAAGTTACTTACCTTCGGTAATGATATATCTGTAAGAAACATTAGTAGTGATAGATTCCTTACCACCCCACCCATCCTCCCTGTTCTGTGAACTGATTTCTAGGGTTAAGGTCATCCCTTTCAGGGCCCTAGTTTCAAGGCACCAGTGGTCAGTATCTTGCATGGCTCTGCGTTTCTGGCGCGGAAAGTCGTGTACAGAACTGACGTCAGCGCGCGAGGGCGGCGTCTAAGTAGCTGCCGCAACGTCATCTCGGCGACCACGACGCCAACGACGGACGCGGAGCCGCACAACGCCACCTTCCGACGCGCAGGGGTACTGCTGACAAAAACTTTCCGGATCCAGTCTGACGCCTGGGGGTAATTCTAAGGTAAGGAATCTATCACTACTAATGTTTCTTACAGATATATCGTTACCGAAGGTAAGTAACATGTTCATTAAGCAAAATCATTGCAGTGTGACTGCCGGGGAATCTCCCTCATCTGGTCCATCCGGTTCAAAACGGTTTCATACGGGGCAGATCCAAAACCGTCAATATGTGCAAACTCCATAGAGTGATGGAGTTGGCTCCTACCCAATGGCCTTATGCAGCATACGTAGTGTTGGACTTAGAGAAAGCACATCTCTGGGGATGGGAATATATGGTCTCGACACTAACGTCTATGTGCATAGATGGCAGACTGCAGAGACTCATTCGTCTTTTCTACACAGAACCCACAGTTCAGGTGAGGACTGGGCAGTGTATTTCGGCTCTATTCCCCATTCTGCCCCATTCCCGATGAGCAAGGGTACACGCCCGGGGTGCCCTCTATCCCCGCTCCTCTTCACTCTGTCGATGGAGCCACAGGCGCAGAGGCTCAGACAGCATGGCCAGACCTGGGGCATACCACTGGAGGGGGTGATACAAGTTGTCTCCCTATACACTGACGACGTATCAGTATATGTCCTTGATATACGAAAAGGTATTACTGAGATAACAAACATCTTATCGGAGCTCCGGATCGTCTTGAGACTGGGAGTGAACTGGTCAAAGACTTGCATGTTTCTGGGGCTTTCTTCAGGACTTAGTAGTGCTGCTGCTCAAAGTGCTCAGAACAAACAAACGTAAATCATATTGAGGTGTATACAAAACCATCCAGTGATCTCAGGGGCATCAGGGGGTGAAGGATTTACTGGCAATAACTGCCGTAGTCGGGTGTCACGCCTCAACCGACCTTGGCATGGAGCACAAGGGAGGGAGTGGTCTCGCTCCTCTAAACCCAGCGCCGGGATTCCGCTCGCCACGTCAAGGAAGGGAAACTTTGAGCAGCAGCACTACTAGGTTCTGAAGAAAGAACCAACACCGTTTGGGTCACAGACTGAAACATGTCGAACTCTGTGGCACATAAGCAGGTTTAATTAATCCCACTGTGCCACGCTGTGTTTAATCCTAGCCCAGGGTCACCCTATTAAAGTTTTTTGCGAACTCTGTAGTTAGTTTTAAATCACATTTTTCACCTGCTCTGCTGCCCCCACCACCCCTGGCTCCACATTTGGAAATTTAGTATGTACATCTCTTAGTATAATCATAAAATTCGAGAGGTACCCTTACAACAGTAGGGGACAGGGTTCACTATAGTATAATTACAAAAATATCCCCCACGTGCCAATGTCTAAAACCTTATTAAAGTGCTCACTCCTCTCACTCATCAAACCTCAATCATTCTGTAAACTCATAGTACTGAACCCAAATATATGCGACAATGTTTGTTATTTATTATATTATACCAGTATACATAAAAACCACTTCAAAAGGATTAAAAACACTGTTTTTCAAATAGACATGGGTGTTTGTCTTTTCTCTTCAAACCACCTCCTTTACCTTTCTGTGTCAATATATTTCATGCATCAAGTGTCATAAGTTAAAACCCTTTTAAAAACTATTTGAAAAACTCATACACAATATACAATTCATAAAAACAGTACAAATATCACAAAGATTAACAATTAACGCTGAATAACTATATGCTATACAGCATTAATTTTTAATCTTTGTGAAAGGTAAAGAGGTGGTTTGAGGAGAAAAGACAAACACCCATGTCTATTTGAAAAACAGTGTTTTTAATCCTTTTGAAGGGGTTTATGTATACTGGTATAATATAATAAATAACAAACATATATTTTGGTTCAGTACTATGAGTTTACAGAATGATTTGAGGTTTGATGAGTGAGAGGAGTGAGCACTTTAATAAGGTTTTAGACATTGGCACGTGGGGGATATTTTTGTAATTATACATCTCTTAGTATAAACATCTCTTAAGATATCTTGTCTCAAAGCAATAAATACAAAGGGTGTTATTTAACATATGGTGGATGGTCGGCCTGGCCCCCTGGTCAGCAGACGCCATCGACTCCACCTTCCCAGTGAAAGACTGCCCACCATAACTAGAGATCCACACCAGACAGCTGTGGATCTCTCCGTCTTCAGTTTAGCTGCAGCAGAGCTTAATTAGTAACAAAATAAGTGCCAGGGCCCTCCTCAGAAGGCCACCACAGCTTGCACCACACATTGCAGTTCTGCCAATGCCACTACCAACATAACTACTAACCATCACAGCCTACAAGTGAGATAATTCAGACTATTCAAGGCCCCCAGAGCTCCAAGATTGGCTTGGGCGACAGGTAATAGTGATTTTTAATGTATATCTCTAAATTAGACAGCACCACCATGTGGCAGACGGTCACAAGAAGAGCTGGAAACCACCGGCACAAAGCAGATTCTTCACCAGCAGTGAAATTTTGACAAGCAACACCTTAGGAAGATGGGTAGTTTATTCTTTAAAAAAACAAAAATTAGGACATTTTCTTTCTCGATGTGGGAGCCATTGAGTGAGTCATGGCGGTCCCTGGCAGGGACACCTAGTAAGGGTAGCCCGCTACAAATAAGGTAGGATGACTGACCCTGTCACCTGAAGGCCGGGTGGTGCACAGGCATTAAGACCAGAGGTTTCAGACGGCAAAGCCTCTGGGTGCTCCTCTGTCCAGTGCTTCGACGACTATATTGAACACTATTTACTCCAGTCCTCCCATTCTGCCTAACTCGAAATGAGCCCCAAAGATGTTAAATCATGCCACGTATTCATGTTGTTTGAATATCAGATTTCCTATTTGCTTAGGCACCTTAGCAGGAAGAGAGCCAGCAGGAATGACTGACAGAGATTAATGACCCAAAGTTGATTAAGGTGACATTTTCGGTGCTTGCTTTTCAAAGTAGCAAGATAATCATGACAATCAGTATAAGTCAAATCGTCTTTTATAACTTCATGAAGACCTTTATTAAGAAGCATTATCTACCTTAATTACTATACACCTAATTAGTCTCTGTTGCTTATTGCTTCAAACGTGTTATGCAGGTTTTGACTTGCTGTCACAAAAGCAACTTAGTGATTCAGACATGGACCATTTCAAGTAAAATGGGACAGGGCTTACACGACCTGTCGAGCTACTTATTAAATACGCCACTTTGAGCTGGTCACCATGAATCCGTATTAAACGGAAAGTAGATTGCTGCAAGAGAGGATGCAGAAAGTCCTTCACGCTACCCTGATGCACAGTAATATTGGGAACTCTGGAATTGAACAATGGGGGATCAGCGGTCAGTGTGAATAGAAGTTGTCTTAAGCCAACATTCACATTCTGTAAGGTATCTATCCGAGTACTCTGTTTTTGACATTGATCATCAACTTGGGAAGTATTTGTGACAGGAGAGGTGCAAGGGTGTAGGAGGGACAACTGCATGGAAGGTGGAAAAGGGAGAGTCGCTTACAGTAATCAGGACAAAGTTAGGTATATAAAGAACTATGAAATATGAATTTTCACTTTATTACTGTTCACAACCAGTGAGGTACCTTTAGAAAGAATCAAAGAATTAGGTTATTGTTGGCACTGGTGTATAGTTTAGGCTTTACCGATACATTATCTCAGAATGTGCTGCTATGTGTGTTATATACTCCGATGATCTCAGGCGGCTGTATGACAATACAACGTATACAATCACTCTCGCTCCCACTCACTCATCCATGCAGCCACTCACACAAATACTTACTATGCAAAACAGCCCACTCACACACCCACTCACTCACCCATACACCCAGTCAAACAGCCACTCACTTACCCATACATCCACGTACACCCCTGTCACTCACCCATAGAGCCATTCATACAGCCACTCAGTCACCCATACACCCACTCACACACACACTCATCCACTCCTAGAGCCACTCACACAGACACCACAGTCACTGACACAGCCACTCACACACACACTCACCCACCCATACAGCCACTCACACACATACTTATTCACCCATACAGCCACTCAGACAACCACTCCCACACTGATATAGACAGTCACAGTGCCACTCAGATGACATATATTAGAAACAGTCTCACTCAGTAGTACAAAAGAATACTAATTTAGCTTATGCAGTAGCTTAGTATATATATTTAACTCTCAGAAATGTTTACAAAACACTTACACTCACTGGATGATGTCATCAGTGATGTCATTTGAGATGTCATAAATGATGTCATCAGTGATGTCACTGACCATGTCCTGAGTGATGTAATATGTGAGGTCATAAACAGTGCAATACGGGGGTGTAAGTTATAGTTAGCTCAGGTAACTAAAACTGCTGAATTTCAAAGGGTTTTGTATGAGTGAAATCTGAGCCTAACTATAACGTCCCTGTAACCTTTATTTTTTTTGTGAATTTCTAAGGTTTTTATTTTATTTCCTAGCTATAACATCCCTGTAACCTTTGTTTTTCAGTGAATTTCAACGTTGTTTTAAATTCCATTTCCTAACTATAACGTCCTTGTAACCTTTGGTTTTTTTCAGAGAATTTCAACGTTTTTAACATTTTTATTTCCAAACTGTAACCTGTAATCTCTGAGAGTGGGTATGTGAGTGCCTGTGTAGGTAGGTTAGTGGGTGTGTGAAACTCTGAGTGGGTGCATGACTGTCTGAGTGGGGCTGTGAGTGGTTGTGAGAGTCTCAGAGTTGGTTTGTTGGTGGGTCTGTAAGTGTCTGAGTGGGTCCAGGAGTGGGTGAGTGAGACTCTGAGTGGGTCTGTGAGTGTGTTGGTGAGTCTGTGAGTGGGTGTGTGAGTTTATGAGTGGGTCTGTCAGTGGGTGCATGGTAAAAAAAAGTAGGGGGGGCACAGCTCCTTGTGCTAGCTTCCCCCTGTGATGGTCCAGTTGCCTGCAGTCCACTACCCTCTGCAACCTTTGGTTTTGTGCCCCTCTGCTTGTTTTCTGCTATTTTTTCATCCTCTTCTCGCTTGCTCCTCCCCTCAATGTTGCCTCTTCCTGGTCGTTCTGCCCGTAATACGGCCTCTTTCTGCTTGCTGCTGACCTTTATTCTGTCTCTTGCTGCTCGTTTCTTACCTCTATGCCTTTTGCTGCTCGTTACTCACCTCTATTTTGCCCTTTTCTGCTCACTGCTGACCTTTATTTTGTCTCTTTCTGCTCATTTCTCATCTTTAATTTGCCTCTTGCTGCTGGTTTCTGACCTATATTTTGCCTCTTTCTGCTCGTTTCTGACCTTTATTCTGCCTCTTTCTGCTCTTTTCTGACCTTTATTTTGCTTCTTTCTGCTCATTGCTGACCTTTAAACTGCCTCTTTCTGCTCGTTTCTGACCTCAATTCTGCCTCTTTCTGCTTGTTTCTCACATTTATCTTGCCTCTTTCTGCTTGTTGCTGACCTTTATTCTGCCTCCTTCTGCTCGTTTCTCACCTTTATGTTGCTTCTTTTCGCCTCAAGGCCCCTGCGATCCCAGCTGACTCCCCGCATCCTGCTGGAGGCGGCCTTGGTGAGGCATGGAGGGAGCTGCTGGAAAGACAGCTCCCTCTATGCAGGAGCAATACTTTCATCTCTTTCCCTGCCAGCAGGTCTGCAAGCAGAGAAAGAGATTAAACCTCTGCTTCCAGCGGGCGGGAGCTTTCAAAGTACTCCTGCCTGCTGGAAGCAGTGTGTTTGCTTTTGCTTGGTGAGAGCTGACACTGTTCCCGCCAAGCAAAAACAAATAGCTATGTCCCAGGAGTGGGCATCCCGGGACATAGCAGGAGCGGACACTGGAGGGTGGCGGTCCCCAGGGCCATTATTGGCTCCACAAAGGAGGCCGCGCTGCCCCCCTCCTTTGATTTTCAAGGGCCTGCTCTGGGGGGAAACATTGTTTACATCACATGCAATACATCGCATGCCATTACAACGTGGTCGTTAAAACGACTGCGTTGTTACATCGCAAACCATTACAACGCAAGTCGTTACAACGACTTGCTGTAGGGGGCAGAAGGTGTTGGATTTAAAATCCACACCTTCCCTACTGTTGCACAGACTGGAGTTGGAATAGTAAATTATACTATTCCAACATCCAGCGCCCCCTACAGCAAGTCGATGTAACGACTTGCGTTGTAATGGTATGTGATGTAACAACGCAGTCGTTGTAACGACCTCGATGTAATGGCATGCGATGTATCACATGCATTGTAACGTGGCATATTTGCTCTGGGGAGGTGGTGGTTCCCTACCCCGAGAATGGCCCAGGAGGGGGGCCAAGTGGCCCCTCTCCCATTGTTTTGAAAGTATTTGGCCCCAAGGAGATGCTAGTCTCTGGGGCCATGGGCCAAGAGGGGTCTGTGGGGCCCCCCATTAACCATTATTTAGCCCCGGGAATCGGTGGTCCCCGGGGCTTGGGGGTCTGCGCAGCCCCCCATTTCTATTTGTTTAGCTGCAGGGCGGTGGTGGTCCCTGGGGCTTATAGAGCTTCAGGAGGGGGGCCTGTGTGCCCCTCTTTTTTTAAATAAATAAAGCCCCGGGGAAACAGCGCCAAAGATTTAGGCAAGTGCTGTTTCATTGAAATATATATTCGATGAAACAGTAGCTATAGTTAGGACCTAGTTTCCATAGGAAAAGCGTTTTTTTACTTGCCTATATCTTTGGCACTGTTTGACAAATCTTGACGAAATTCTTCAAAAAAGTGTGCCAGTGTTTCTTGTTGTGCATGGAAAACTTTGGTGCAATACATCAAGCGGGGTGAGAAAAAGGGGGGGGTCAAAAAAAGTGGTTTTCCCATGTTTATTTCCATAGGAATACATGTATATATATACACACATAAATTACCTACCGGCGGTAGTTATAGTTAGGACCTTGTTTCTATTCAAAAAGCGTTTATTCTTTTGCCAATATCTTTGGCGCCGTTTCACGAATCTTCGCGAAATTTTCCAAACTAATGACCAGCTAAGGTCAGCTCCTGTCTTAAAAGTTTGGGGGTGATTGGTCAAGCCGGGGCTGAGAAAAAAGGGGGTCCCAAAACGCGTTTTCCCCATGTTAATTTCCATAGGAAACTTTAGACAAAGCTACAGCCCGAACTGCTGAACGGAATTACACCAAATTTGGCAAAAAGGTAGGTCTTTGTCTAGAAAGCGTGCTTTTTTAAAAATGGTGTGAATCCGTTCACTAGTTGCTGAGAAATTCCAAAAATAAAAATATCGATATCTGAGCACTGAGGAGGATTCACGAATCCTCCCGAGCACAAGCTTAATTTTGAATGGCTGTCAACACTCCAAACCAGGAAGTGTTGGCAGCCATCTTGAGACTCGGTAACCAAGTCACAAGAAAACAGTAGAAAAAAGATTAAAAAAACAAGAAAAGGGGGCAGGGTAGAAACACCCTGACCCCCTAGGCCTGCTCATGGGGTCCCACAAGGACACCCAGGGTTAAAAAAAGCATTTTTTTTTAAATCGGTCGAATTTGCCCTGGGTGCGCGAACCCGGCCGAGAAAATTTTAAAAGAATGAAGCGCCGGCTCCCGCCCTTCCAAGAAGCAAAGCAGAATTGCTTTTGGACAAGGGGAGCTGCATGTTAGCAGTTCCCCTTGCCCAAAAGCAATGCTGGCTCCCGCAGGAGGCAGGGAGCCGGCTGGGACCGTGGGGGCATTGGTTCTCCCCCTACGGTCCCCAACATGAGGGCCGGCCCCGGGGGATGGGGTCCCCGTGGCCAGAAGTGGCCCGGGAGGGGGGCCACTTGGCCCCCCTCCCCTTTATTTATTTATTTATTTATTTGTAAGGAAGGCCGGCCACGGTGGATGGGGTCCCCGGGCCATAATTGGCCTTAGGAGGGGGGCCACATGGCCCCTCTGCCCCCAAGAAATCTAGGCTGGCCAGGCCCTGGGGGATGGGGACCCGGGGCCAGAAGTGGCCTGAGGAGGAGGGGCCACGCGGCCTCCCTCTCAAAAATGTAAAAAAAAAAAATGTGTCTGGCCCCGTGGGATGGGGTCCCCGGGGCAAATACCTAATAATGGAAGTGGGGTGTTTTTTTTTCTTTCTATTTTGGAGTCGCGACTCCAACACGGCTCTTAGCGCGGCCCCCCATGTAACGTCGCGTTGGATTCACGAATTCACCTCAAATAAATAATTTAATAGTATATAATTTAGAAGGTAGTGTTGTATTTGTGAAGTTGTTTTATAGAGGTAGTGTGATTGAAGTTAATGACAAGATTACAATTGATAGAGTTGTTAAAAATATATAGAAATTAAAAATTAATAGTTCAACTTGAAAAGTGTGTTGTGTTGTAGTACATTGAATTCATGCTTTTGCAGATTCGCAACGAATTCGCGAATCCTCAAAAATGTAAAAAAAAGTATGTATGTTTAAATAAGAATAAGATTCACTATTGTGTTATAGGGTGGCTCTAAAAAGAGCCCTTGTTTTCATTATGAGTTTGTTGTAGCTACATGTAAGTGCGGATGCACAGCTTTAGGTTGTTGAGAAAGACTCTGTTCCCATTATCTGTGAAGTGTACTCCATCACTTCTGTAGATGTCATCCATATCAAAACGTAGATTAGTGTTATATATGGAGCCCATCCTATGGTCACTGAGGTAAGCAGAAACAGCTTTATTGACTTTCTTCCAAGCTTTTTCAATCTGTGGACAGAATTGATTTGACCACTTCCATTTCTGTCTTTGGCATATATTAGAGTATACAAAGACAGTTTGGGGGAAAAGCAACATCAATTGTGCAAAGGTATCCTTCATGAGCATTTCCAGTCCTACCCCAGTCAATGTGCCTAGGTCATTGCCACCACAGTGCACAATCATGAGGTCAGGGGGTTGGAGATGCAAAAAGGTTTTAACCAAAGGCATCAATTGGTGCCACTTTAATCCTCTCTGTGCAATCCATTTAATATCCACATTTTGCAAAGCTAGGTCTTTGTCAATACCTCTGTGTTCAGCATACCTTTTGCACCAGAAAACGTAGCGGTGCCCAACAATCCATACTGTAAGCATCTTGAAGGGATGTCTGGAAGTAATGAAAAGATGTCTGTAGCTGAGGTAGTCAGTTGGTTAAATGAGAGGTATCTAAAATGGTAGACGAGATGCTGTTTTTTAAAAAGTAGAGAATTGATTGGCTGTTTAAGAACATTGTACACTGAAAAATAGGGTGCATGTTACTTTCTTTAAAAAGCATGTTTGTTATTGGTCAGTAAAAAATGTTTGAAAGGTACAGTAGATAGGATAAGGTCATATTTTGCAAACGCCAACCACACCTGCTGTTTGCATTTGCAACCTTGTGTGCTGAACTTGAAAATATGGTGAACTTGTGACCTGTTAGTTCAGTTGAATGTTCCATGAACTGTTACTATGGAAACTGGCATTAAGCAGAATGGGGGAAGGGTTGAATGTTATCTGTGGTTTTAAAATATGGAATCGTAATTTATATATAAGTGAGATGTTATTAAAGTAAGATTTCCCAAGTCAGTACTATCTTTAGAAGTGGTGTGTTGTTAAAAAATAGTGGTATTTTTATTTGTAATATATTTTTGAACTCCCGTATGGATTCGCTGCTCCATCGCGTTGGTGCACGGTGGAGTCGCGACTCCCAAAAATTCCAGAAGCAGTTTGGGCACTTTTAGAAGTCAGTTGGTAAGGGTTAATATGTCTAACCAATAGAAATGTGTTTTACAATTTGAAATAATGTAGGAAGCAATGTGATCTTTTACTTACATGTATTTGTGTGGAGAAAGAGAGGGAAAGTTTGCCATTACTGGTTTTACCTTGCTGAGAGTGGTGCATTACATTGATTGGGTGCATAAGATTTTTTTTGATAAGTTTGTGATATTTCATATTCTACAAATCAATTTGGAAGGTGAGTTATAAATTTGTGAGGTGTATTATGTACTAGCTTTATTTTTAATCTTTAAAAATTATTCAAGAACTGTAATGTTTGAAATATATTATTAAATGTAGAGATGTGTATTATAGTTTGTTTTATTGTAGTTAAATGTTGTTTGAAATAGATTCTTTATAGTAATATGTGTATATTGGAAGATGGATTAGTGATTATGGTAGTTTGTTTTATTGTGGGGATATGTACATTTGTAGTATACCGCATAATTTTATGTGTCAGCTTTCAAATTGGAACTGTAGTCTGTCAAGTTTTAAGGTGTGCATGGACTTGTGTCTGAAGTATGTTTTTATTTGTATATGTATTTTCATATGTCTTATATATTTGAGGGTGCATGATGGATAACAAAGAGGTGTTGTTGCTTTTTATATGGTAGGCTCAAGACTGTGAGTAGTAGTAGAATGGTGAAGATGTAGCATAAAAGTGTGGTTTAAAAGATGTTGACATAAGGTATTAGTGATTAGGTTTCTTTTTAAGTCTCTAGAGAGGTAGAGTTGAAATATGCCACATAGTTTTTGGTGTTTGTTTGAAATTGTAAGTTTGTTCTCTACATTTTTGAGGTGTGGATAGTGTTGTGGTACAGACATATGCATGCATGCTTTTAGGAATATGGTGAGACTTTTAGCAGAGATATGTGAAGGGTTCCTGCTTTGTATTTGGCTAGGTGTAACATTATAAGTAGTTGCAGAATGGTGAAGCTGCAGCTCAAAACTGTTGTTTAAAACATGTTGGCAGAGGAATTGGTGATTAGGGTATTTTCTATTAGTCTGGGGAAAGGTACACTTGAAATACACTGCAGGAATGTAGGTGTTTCTTTCAAATGTAAAGTTCAGTCTGTTTATTTCTTTTACATATGATGATAATTTCAAAGGTAGACATATATGCATGTATGGTTTCAGGAATATGATGAGATTTATAACAGACTCATGTGTAGGTTTGATGCTTTATATTCGAGTACGCCCAACACCCTGAGTAGTTACAGAATTGTGAAGCTGCAGTACAAAACTGTACACCATGTCATAGACCTCACATTTGTGCTGTAATTTCAGTATTCTGCAACTACTCAGGATGTTGTACTCCTCCAATCACTCAGGCACTACCACAATACTACTGTAATCACCTAAGCAGTAGTGATGCACTTATAAAATCACCGAGGCACTTTCTATGTACTCCTGTAGTCCCCCAGATATTACCCGTGAGCTCATGCAATCACCCAGGCACTTACTATGTACTTCTGTAATCCCCCAGACATTACCTCTGCACTCATGCAATCACTAATGCTTTAGCTATACACTGATTCAATCACTCAGGCACAATCCTTATACCAGTGGCGGCTGGTGACATTTGAAAGTGGTGCGTCGTAAAATTATTTTCATACTGCACCGCAGCGAGTGAGCGTATCGAGCGAGCCGGAACAACTTACTGGGAGTTCGGGGGGGTTCTCCCTCCGAGAAAATTTTGAAAAGAAAGTGGACAAATGGTGCATTTTCAAGCACATTTGAGAAAGCAGGAAGGTTAATAAAGCAATTGTGAAAGTGCAGTTATTACATTAATAAAGAGAGTCATATAACATAGGTAGCTGCTTATTTAGTATAACCACAGAGCTTCATAACAGACTTCGAGATACAATGCATTGCTGAGTACCTCTGACGATTTTAGCTTTCCCAGACCAAGTAACTTGTTATGTGATGGTTGTATTTATGTACCAGATGTTGTGAACACTGAAACCAATGTAATTACCAGACTCTTCCACTGACATGCACCCCCTCAACTAATCCTCAATACCCTCTTAGTATTCACAATACTTGAAGGGTTAATCCACATGCAGTAGAAATCTAGAGCGCAACTTGAATCATGATCGTCAAGGTCTGTATTATTGTCATAAAGCAATGAGGACCTGGCTATTTTCTGCATATTTGGCTTTTACCCAACAGTCTAATTAGCGCCAAGACCCTATGGAAGGGATAGCGAACATTTGATAAAAGCCTGAAACATAAAGTGAACCGGGGCCTTATCTCAGGGTGTGAAATCTTATAATCAGTGATGCTTATTACATCTTAAAGCCTCTATCCACAGCGTTCCTGGCCATTACTCTTCAACCCATGCCAGCACAATGTGTTCACGATCTCCGGAGTTCCAATTATTAAAATATTGGTTTCTACTAGCTCTCTCGCATAGACTAATGTAGACACATACAAAATAATGTGCTGCTGATGCATATGTTATACCCTATAAAAATGCATTGAAGTTAGGCTGATAGGAGCGAACGTGGTCCCTCGTGACAAAAACTAGTAAATTGACTGTTATCATTATTAACAAGCTCATATTTATCTATGTCAAAAGCGCCCTGCTCCAGCCCTGCTGAAAGAATGATTGCTATTCACAACAGCTGGATGTTTTCCAAAGGTGTCCATGACACTGTATTCTTGCGATAACGCTTCTGTCTCTCGGGTGCCTGCTTAAATATTATAGCCCTCATCTGTTATTGGTTTTGCATAATGTTAAATATTAAAATTAAGGCTAATGTTTGCTGTTCAGTTCTAACGTACACATCTCTCACTCACAGGCAGATCTTATTTCCCGTAAAAAATGCATTCTGCCCCTTCCAGCTCTGCTGAAAGCAATCAGATAGGTTTGTGTGGGCTAGCATACCAATTAGGTGCTTTGTAAGGGCTCTGCCCTCACCTCTCCCTCCAAGACTGCTCGGATCATCTCCACAATAAAATATTGCGAGGCGAGGAAACACAAACAGAAGATGCAGCGCTTTTACAAGACTATGCAGCTTAGGCTACGCATTTACTTCGAAAGGGGTAAAAAGTTAAGCCTTTCAAAAAAATACCTAGCGCAGAAATAGTAATGCCCGTGTTGATTTAAGGGGTGTTGAGGACCAGTCAGTGCTAAGTGCCAGTGAATGCTCAGGGTTCCTGAGTGAACAGGAAAGTAAATAATGTAAAAGATGCTTTCTTTGATATTCTTTCCATAGGTAATCAATACCAATGAAGCAACAATGTATCGGTATGAATCGAAATATTACACTAACGTAGATAAAGTTATGCTAAAGTTTCACGATCTTGCGTAGTGTGATCCTCGACAGCCGTTTACGGTAATATGAAAATAATCTACTGACTTCTTTAAGCAGGGAAAAATGAAAGTATATACAGTATCTGGTCATAGACTGCAGGCGGGCTTAGATTTATTATCAGCACTTGAATACACAGTAGGACATGCATAGCTACTCACATCATTATTACATACCACCAGTATGCTTTCATTACTGCTTACATTTGTTGTAAATTCATTATAATAATTGAATTATTAGCCATATATGAGGATTGATTGCCTCCACGGGCAAGCCATAATTCCCAGATTTCGCTGCACAGTGGTTGATCCGATGTAAATCGTTTATCTGTGAAAACTTAATAGTCGTACTATACATATATGCAAAATACAACACATATGTCACAGTACTCTTACTATTGTGGTCATTTATTTGGGAAATTAAATATTGCGAAAAATCGTGTGAGGCTCTATCAACGGGTAATCGCTTCTCAAACGTAAATCAACAAGAGATCATAGGACATGGAGTGGAATTTCGCTTCTGCACCAGCTGCTTGCTCTCTTTTAACAAAAACCCATGCAGCAGAAAGAAATATGAGCTTGCTGTCTTATGGCCCCTTCAGTTATTCACCAATCAAATTACAGTCTAGAGCTCCAGAAAGTGCTGAATATAATCTGATTGGCAGCAGATATTAGAGGTCACCAAGCCATTTCACACCATAAGTTAACCCAGTTTTATAAGCTGTCCTGAGAAGTCATTTGTTCTGGCTGTCATTGTCCAGTTCCAGGCGAAAGCGATCAAATCTCTCTGAAGAGCTCATCATATTCTTTTATTTTTAAATTCTGCTGCCTAAGCCTATACAATACACTCCTTCCAGCGTAAAATATATAACGTTATTAATGAACTGAAGGATTTGCATGTGCATTGCATAATGTCAGTAAATGTAAACATTAGATATTTGATTTCTTATGTTTGTGTGACATACAGATAGAGTGAACCGTACATTTCCTAAATACCTGATGGGTCTGCGCTTATAAAATAGAGAGAAGCCCAGCAGTAATCCACCTGCACCTCTGCAAATCATACCATTATGGTGTCCTCGTGGCTTCTTCTACAATATTATTCAGCCAGAGTACATGATTAGAGTCTGCAAGGGAACAAGCATACGCGGCCGGCATGCTCGCGGGAGGGAGGGGGGCGCGGGGGGGAATTAAAAAATAAAAATAAAACGTACCTTACTGCCGGTTACCGAGCAGCCTCCGCTCCTGGCCGGTCACGATGTAATGGTGCAGCCGGTCCCGCATGTGTCCCGGCTGCAGGAACAGGAAGCAGCCAGCAGGAAGCCTCCCTCCTCTACCCAAGCCAATCACAACGCTGCAATGACAGCGTTGTGATTGGTGAGGCGCAGCGGAGAGCGCCCCAGCCGGGCCATTTTCTCTGTGTAGGCTGCAATCACTTAGGCAGTACCCATGCACTTATAAAATCACCCAGGCAGTTCCTATGTACTCCTGTAATCCCCCAGATATTACCCCTCAACTCATGCAATCACCCAGACATTACCTATGTACTTTTTAATCATCTAGACATTACCTCTGCACTCATGCAATCACCAATGCATTAGCTATACACTAGTTCAATCATCCAAGGACTATCCTTGCACTCCTTCAATGACCGTGTCAGGATCTATGCACTCCTCCAATCACTTTGCTAGTACCCATGCAGTTATAAAATCACCCAGGCACTAGCTTTACACTCCTCCAATCACTGAGGCACTACCACAATACTACTCTTATCACTTAGGCAATAGCGATGCACTTATAAATTCACTGAGGCACTTTCTATGTACTCCTGTAGTCCCCCAGATATTACCCCTGAACTCATGCAATCACCCAGGCATTACCTATGTACTCCTCTAATCCCCCAGACATTATCTTTGCACTCATGCAATCACCAATGCATTAGCTATACACTGGTTCAATCACCCATGCATTACCCTTGCAGTCCTCCAGTCCCTCTGTCAGGATCTATGCACTCCCCCAATCACTTACCCAGTACCCATGCACTTATAAAATCACTCAAGCACTATCTATGTACTTATGCAATCACCCAGGCACTACGTTAGTACTCCTCCAATCACCCAGGCAGTACCTTTGTTCTCATACAATTACCCAGGCACTTCCCCTGCACTCCTTCAATCACCCAGCCACTACCCCTGCAGTCCTTCGATCACGCAGCCACTACCCATGTACTAATATAATCATCCAGGCACCAACTTTGCACTCTTCCAATCACGCTGGCACTATCCTTGTAATTATGTAACCACTAAGCCAGTGCCCATGCAGTTGTAAAATCACCCAGGCACTACCTTTACAATCCTCCAATCACTCAGACACTACCACAGTACTACTCCAATCACTCAGGCAGTACCCATGCAGTTATAAAATCACCCAGGCACTTCCTATATACTTCTGTAATCCCCCAGACATTACCTCTGCACTCATGAAATCACTAATGCTTTAGCTATACACTGATCCAATCACCCAGGGACTATCCTTGCATTCCTCTAATCACCCTGTCAGGATCTATGCACTCCTCCAATTACTTAGGCAGTACCCATGCACTTATAAAATCACCCAGGCAGTTCCTATGTACTCCTGTAATCCCCCAGATATTACCCCTCAACTCATGCAATCACCCAGACATAGCCTATGTAGTCCTCTAATCACTCAGACATTACGTCTGCACTCATGCAATCACCAATGCATTAGCTATACACTAGTTCAATCTCCCAGGCACTACCCTTGCACTCCTCCAATAACCTTGTCAGGATCTATGCACTCCTCCAATCACTTACCCAGTACCCATGCACTTATAAAATCACTCAGGCACTACTTATGCAATCACCCAGGCACTACCCTAGTACTCCCCCAATCACCCAGGCAGTATCTTTGTTCTCATGCAATCACCTAGGCACTACCCCTGCACTCCTTCAATCACCCAGCCACTACCCCTGCAGTCCTTCGATCACCCAGTCACTACCCATACACTTATATAATCATCCAGGCAGCACCTTTGCACTCTTCCAATCACGCTGGCACTATCTCTGTAATTATGTAACCACTCAGCCAGTGCCCATGCAGTTTTAAAATCACCCAGGCACTACATTTACAGTCGTCGAATCACTCAGACACTACCATAGTACTACTCCAATCACCCAGGCAGTACCCATTCAGTTATAAAATCACCCAGGCACTTCTCATGTACTTCTGTAACTCCCCCCAGACATTACCCGTGCATTCATGCAATCACTAATGCTTTAGCTATACACTGATTGAATCACCCAGGTACTATCCTTGCACTCCTCCAATCACCCTGTCAAGATCTATACACTCCTCTAATCACTTAGGCAGTACCCATGCACTTTTAAAATCACCTAGGCAATTCCTATGTACTCCCGTAATCCCCCAGATATTACCCCTCAACTCATGCAATCACCCAGACATAACCTATGTAGTCCTCTAATCACTCAGACATTACCTCTGAACTCATGCAATCACCAATGCATTAGCTATACACTAGTTCAATCACCCAGGCACTACCCTTGCACTCCTCCAATCACCGTATCAGGATCTATGCACTCCTCCAATCACTTTGCCAGTACTCATGCAGTTATAAAATCACCCAGGCCCTACCTTTACCCTTCTCCAATCACTGAGGCACTACCACAATACTACTGTAATCACCTAGGAAGTAGTGATGTACTTATAAAATCAACCAGGCAGTTCCTATGTACTCCTGTAGTTCCCCAGATATTACCCCTGAACTCATGCAATCACCCAGGCACCCTCTATGTACTTCTGTAATCCCCCAGACATTACCCCTGCACTCATGCAATCACTAATGCTTTAGCTATACACTGATTCAATCACTCAGGCACTATCCTTGCACTTTTCCAATCACCCTGTCAGGATCTATGCACTCCTCCAATCACTTAGGCAGTATCCATGCACTTATAAAATCACTCAGGTACTACGTATGCACTTATGCAATCACCCAGGCACTACTCTAGTACTCCTCCAATCACCCAGGCAGTACCTTTGGTCTCATGCAATCACCCAGGCACTACAGACTGCACTTTATATTTGATTTGGGTTGCAGAAGAGAAATCCTTTAGTTGTGCTCTGTGATTCTGTTGTATAGGATGTGATGTCTTCTAAATGTAGGAATTGTGCAGTGTCTGACATAGCTTTGCAATGCAATTAAAAATCTTTCTTTATTTATACATGAGAATATTTGTATATAATTATTTTAATAATATTAAATTATTTAACGAAAGTATTTAAACTTTTCTTTGTTTTCAGATATTCACCATTATTAGTAATAAAGATTGAGTATGGCAAGAAAAGATCAAAAGAAAAGAAGAGATAAAAAACAGTACTATTTAAAGGAAAGAGAAAAGGAGAAATTAGATGAAGTACAACATGTGACATTAGAGAAAAAGACTTCTGGTAAGAGAACTAAAGAATTTGTTAAAAGACTTTTAAAGAACGTAATGAATTTTCAAAATGGAGAAAAGAAAAAGAAAAGTTGTACAACCATTCAGAAGGAAATTAAAAAGGACATATTAATGGAAAATCAGGTTATGGGAAAACAATCTATGTTGAAAGAAGGATGAAAGAATATAAAGACATTAGAAAGAGAATGTATAAAAGTAGAGACTACAAAATGTATTGAAAGATTGCAAAAAATCGAAAAGAAAATCAGCATTTTACAAGAAAAACAACAAATTGAAAGTGTAGTCGAAAAGGCTTTTGAATTGAAAAGAAGAAGATTGTTTTATATTATAATTGAAGAGAATGAAAACATTGAATAAAACAATGCACTTTATGAAGGAGAAAAGTAAAAGAAAAGACTGGTGAATAGAACTAAGTCTTGCAATTTTTTTTTCGGGTGAATGGAAGCACACTTCTAGCACTGAACCTTTTTTTGATGAAGAAAGCTATTTTCAACAAAATACATTAGTTCATGCAGTTGATACCAGTGGTCGTAGTTATGAGGTTAAAAACGGTTGTTCAATTGAAAAAGAAAAGATGGTTCCTAGAAATGTGGAAGAAGTAATAGCTGAAGAAGTTCAAGGGAGACGTACACAAGCTCCAGTGTATAAGTGGGATTGTAGTAGCATTTGTAGTATACAACAGGAATCTATTGATATTTTACAAAATTTCTTAGTGGGTTATAGTAATAAAAGTGTTAAACAGAAGATTAAGATATTGCAAGGACTAGATCCTTGTAAAGTGAGAAAATATACTAACTTGCAGGGTCATTCTCTGGCTTGTCTTTCTAGAAAAGTGTGTCAAAGTACTTTTCATTATTTAAGAATGTTAGCAGTAAATCATTCAGAAATGCGGAAGTTAGTAAGAAGATTGTACTATGTAAAAAGTCCTGCATTATCATTAAGTGAAATAAACACAGCTCTTCTGCGTGGTTCAGTATTGGATGTAAAAAAAGTTTCTGATGATATACAGTTTCGTTGTTTGGTCCTCAAGAGGAATGTAGAGAAATTGAGAGTTTCATAAATGTAGGTGTTGAAAAAGAGGTGGAAGATAATACTACTGAGAAGTTTGCAGAAGAAATTACAAAGTTTAAGGTAGTTTCTTGTGAAAAACCAAACTATGGGGGTGAGTAAAGTCCGCCCGCCACCCTAGTGGTAACGGGACCGCCCGCCTGCCATGCGGCGGTCCCGCCACCCTTATTATGATGCGACCGCCACCGCGGCGGTCGCATCTGCCGATTTAACATTTCGGTGGGTGCTGCTTCCTGCAGCACCCGCCGCAATGCTAAAATGCCATGTTGTGCATTTCCATGCCTGCCTGCCACCTTGTGCATGGACATGCAGGGGGGTACCATGGGTACCCCCCAAGTGCACCCCTCCACCCCCCACACCCCCGGGGGCCCACAAAGCAAATCCCCGCTAGCCTTTCCATGGCGGCTCGCACGCATGGAAAGGCCTTGAACTCACACATCCTAATATGGCTGGGGTGCCTGCTGGGCACCGCCACCATGTTAGAGCCCCAGCGCTGCCCGGCCGGCAATCGTAACGATTGCCGACCGGCGGAAAAGCGGCAGACGGACTTTCCGTCCGCCGCGATACCCACCACCATCGTAATATGGCGGTGGGTAATTCACGTTACGATGGCGTAACGGTCGCCACTGCCGGCCCGGCGGTGGCGATCGTTACGCCATCGTAATGACCCCCTATGTTTGTATTTGTTGTCGACGTACTCACTATAGAACTCAAACTGGGAATATTGAAGTATATTTAAAAAGTGAAAAAGAAAACAATGATAAATGGGAGCAATTTGGTGCTTATTTGTTGGTGGAAGGTCGTTTTGAGTTGGGTAGTGATCAATGTATTTGTAAATATTGTTACAACAAATTAGAAGAGAACAAAATGCCAGCTTGAGCTGTACATAATAACCTAGAGTTGGTAGCTATTCCTCCGGAATTGGTAGATTTAAATACTTATGAGTCCATTCTTATTCAATCTGTGCACCCGTTTCAGGCTATAGTTCGTATGGAGCCTAAAACAGGTAAGCTACCTCCAACATATTTACAAAGAGGTTTAAAAAGAAGAGTTGTGTATTTACCTTTAGATTTTAAGAAAAATATTGAAACTGTAGGTGTAGAGAGAGAAGAAAATGAACCTGTAGTTTTTTGTGTTTTTTTTTAATTTTCAAAAACCTTTATTGGAGGCAAGAAGAATTGACCACAGCATGGTGCCTACATCACTGGGCGGGCCGTCAACGCAAAGTAGTGTTCTGCAAAGCATTATAGGCGGGGGGAGGATACACAGCAAGCTGCCTACAACCACAACGGGCCAGCTGCGTCAGTTGGGACAAGTTGAGTTAGTAGCATTAGAGGGTCATAATCATTTTGATCCAAAAAGAGAATAAAAACAAACAAGAAAACAACATTACCACTTAAGCATATTTACAGGTAGAAAATGCCCGTGTATGCTGACATATGCTAACCGTTGGCCTAAGAAGTGATGTTACCCTTTACCCTGTCGCCCCTTTGGGTATTATACCCTGGCCTGAGTGAGATCCCTCATGCATCAGTCCACATCCCTGGTGTGTGCCCCATCATCGTTACTGCGAGGATCAGCGGCTGAGTCCGTGGCGGTAGTGTGTTCAAATAAATAAGTTTGGAGGGGGGACCATATATCACGTGGGCGGGAGGAAGGTGGTAAGAGTTCTGCATAAATGTGCAATTGCTCTTGACAATAGATAAGATCTTGCAGCCAGTCTTTGAATTTGGGTGCCCCCCCTCTTCCCCACCTGCAAGCGATCCGTCTTTTGGCGAGAAGAAGCGCCAGGGAAACGTGACTCCGCACCTTGACGACCAGTGTCTCAGTGTAGCCCAGAAGCGTGGTTAGGGGGTCGTCGGGAATATGTAGCCCAGTCATTTGGTCAAGCGCTGCCAGCACCTCCGTCCAGTAACTGCGAATGGGCGAGCAGTCCCAGGCGATGTGCTTAAAGTCTGCTCCTTCACTCCCGCAGCGCTCACACCGGTCATTGTCACGAAGGCGTAGACGATGCAAGCGCGCAGGCGTGTAATAAAGACGGTGAATGTATTTGTAATGAATGATGCGCAATCTGCTGCTGGCGGAGATGCCCCCAGTTTGTCGACAGCAGAAGGACCATTGGTCCTCAGTGAGGGGGTAGCCCAGTTCCTCCTCCCACCTGTCCTTGGCTGAGGGGAGGTCGTATGTATATTCTCTTTGAATGGTGCGATATAGTAGTGACACAACATGTTTAGGGGTAGTTTGCTGCAGAAGGGCATGTAGGGGAGACATGATGGGGGGCTCCCGTGGAAAGCAGGGAGTGAGGGCCCTCACATCCTGTCGCAACCTGACATAGAAAAACCGTTCTAGTGGGGTAGTAGATGTGGAGCCGAAGAATTCCTCACTGGTGCAAAAAGTGCCCCTAATATAGATTTCCCCGCAGGTCTGGATGGGCAATTTCCGAAGGAGCCGACGGCAGCCTCCTTCCTGTGTGACTGGGAGATCATGCCTACCGAGGAGGGGCAGTAGGGGGGAGTATAGCAGGGTGCAGTGCAGCAATCTAGCTAGGTCGTGCCAGGCGCTGGTGGTGCATTGTACAGTGGTGGAGGCGAAGTGTCGCGGAACGGCAGGGGTGCTCAGGTAGGCAGAGCACGGGGTTGGGGCCATGTATCTGTCCTCTATCGCAAGGTGGGGCATGTAAGGGGGGGAATTTATCCAGTATGATGCGAAGTGAGCCTGAGCGCAATTGAAGTATAACTCCAGGTCTGGTACTTCAAATCCTCCGGCACCAAAGGGTCGTGTGAGAGTGTCCCAGCACAGCCTGGCTTGTTTCCCACCCCATATGAGGCGTATGAGTTGAGTTTTTACGGCTTTGAAAAAATGTCGGCTGGGGCCGTAGGGGATATTAATAAAGAGGTAGAGCAGTTTGGGAAGAACCACCATTTTTTTGAGGGTGATTCTCCCAGCCAGAGAGAGCGGTAGCGCGATCCATCTGGTAATTTTCTCAGTTATTAGATCAAGTGTCCGTCCATAATTGGCCTTCATCAGCTCCTCACGATTGCGAGTGATGACTATGCCAAGGTAGGTGAGTGCATCGTCGCACCATGTAAGGGGATAGTCAGGCTCAAAGCGTGTAGTAGCATCGGTAAGGGGATAGATCTGGGATTTCCCCCAATTGATATTGACCCCAGAGAGGCGATCAAATAGAATAAGCAACCTGAGAATGGGGTTGAGACTTTCGTCCGGGTTGCGTAGATAAAGGGTGAGGTCATCAGCGTATAAGGAGATTAGTATTTGCCTCTCTGGATAGATGAGAGCATGGTCTTGGAAGTGTTGCCGGACTTTAGCAGCAAGAGGTTCAATAGCCAGGGCAAAGAGAAGGGGCGAAAGAGGGCACCCCTGTCGAGTGCCTCTGGCTATTGTGAAGGGAGAGAATTGAGCGCCATTGACCATCATGGTGGCCCGCAGGCCAGTGTATAGCAGATTTATCCAGGCTAAAAAAAGGGCGGGGAACCCCGTACGGTGCAGGACAAAAGTAAGGTAATCCCATTCCAGGGAATCGAACGCCTTAGTGGCATCGAGAAAGATGGCCGCGGTGTTCATGTCAGGGTCGATATCTTGGAGGACCGCAAACAGGTTGTGAGATGTGCCTCTGCTCGGTATAAACCCCGATTGGTCAGGAAGGACCAGGATGGGCATAAGGGGACTGATGCGATTCGCGATCAGTTTCGCTAGGATCTTAGCGCTGGCGTTAATGAGGGAGAGGGGTCTGTACGAGTCGCACTGCGAGGCTGGCTTACCCGGTTTTGGCAGGGAGATGATGAGCGCTTCTCGCATTGTTTGGGGTAGTATGCCCATCTCACGGGCCTCTTCGAACACATGCCGCAGCACAGGGATGAGTAATGGCGATATGTTTTATAGAATTCGGCCGGGAGGCCATCAGGCCCCGGGGTCTTGCCAGATTGTAGTTGCATTATACGGATATGATCTCCTCGTCCTCATGATGCGCAAGGAGGAATTCTCTTTGGTTGTCTCCAAACCAGGCTATGGCAGTATCCACGAAGAAAGGGGTGAAGTCTACTGACTGTGCTCTGTGCGTCTTGTACAGGGTTTTGTAAAAACGCTTAAAAACGTCTACAATATCTGGGGTGTTTCTGTGTAGCTGGCCGTCCTCGTCAACGATTTCTAGGATGGTATTGGAGAAGCCAGGGGGGGTGAATCAAGGATGCTAGCGCTTTGCCTGGCCTTTCACCTTCTCCATAGCGGCGCGCTTGGTGGTATTTCCCTCTGAATTTACATTCCCTTTCGGCCATCTCCTGATAGTTCGTGAGCAGGTCTCGCAAGCGCGCTTTCAATTCAGGGGTGGGTGTAGCCTGTATCTGCAGTTCTGTTTGCTTAAGCTCCGATTCTAATTTACTGAGTGTGGTACGGATATCCTTCAAGACACCCCCACTTTTGGCAATACAAATTCCGCGTATAGTGACCTTAAAGGCCTCCCATACCGTAGAATATTGTGAGACAGAGTTGTCATTTCGGGGAAAAAAATCTGTTATTTCCTGCTCTAGTTCCGTCTTAAATACTGGGTATAATATGGTCTGTGGGGCCAGGCGCCTGGATATATAGGGTGAGTCTTCATGAGGCAGTGTGAGGGTGATGAGAACAGGTGAGTGGTCAGAGTATGTGCGCGAGAGATGAGAGGCGTTTGACAGCCAGGGTGTAAACCCTTTAGTGAGGAGCCACCCGTCTATGCGCGACCAGGAGGAGTGGGCAGTGGAGAAGCAGGAACCCTCCCGAACTTGTGGATGAAGGGTTCGCCAGGCGTCTATCAAATCGTGGTCACCGATAATGCGGTTGAGGGTGTAGTGTGCATTGGAGTAATGATGGGGCTGTGGGTGTGACCGGTCAAGTGTCGGATCCAGGGTAACATTAAAATCCCCCCCCCACAACAAATGTGTGGAACCGATGTCGAGTATCTTGCCCCAAAGGACCCAAACCAAATTCCGGGTCATCAGTGTTGCTCCATAGCAGGAGACAAAAGTTATAGATTGAGCAGCCAGTCTACCCCAAAGGACACTGTAACGACCTTGCGGGTCGCCGTAAGACCCGATGGGGGTGTAGGGAAGCGTGCGTTTCAATAGAATAACCGTGCCCCGGGCATAGGAGGAGTATGATGAGAAGCATTTGCAGGTTGCCCATCGGGACGCGAATGTAGTGGGTGAAGTGGTGGCAAGGTGTGTTTCCTGAAGCATAGCGCAGTGGACATTGTGGCGATCTAGATAAGAAAGGATGTGTCTACGCTTGCGAGGATCACCCAGGCCGCGTACATTCCATGTCAGGAAATTATATTTGGGGGGACTAGGTCGGGTCTCCATGACAGTTGTGCAGAGTAATTTTGGAGGAAAGCGGATGCTGTCTAAGCTGGCCAGTCAACCAGGGCATACGTGTGCTAATCAGTGCAATGGAAAGTGGTATGAAATATTCCCCATTCCCTCCCCCCTCCCACAGCAGCAGCACAAACCTGCCGTGACTTACCCTCCCCCTTCCCCAAAGTCCCCATGTTCCACACTCCCAACGGGGGAGAATGGGTCCAACATGTTAAACATTTCAAACTGAGTCAGTGTAGGGTTTTCCTGAGTGGGTAGTAGAAAGAGGGCAGCCAATTACCCCTCGCTTCAGCAAGGGTGCTCGGGAGGTAGGAGTGGTAGTCTTCACCAATCCAGAGCGACTGTGGTAGCGGGAAGCGGAAGTTGTGTCGCAGCTTACCGCAGGGTGCGCAGCCTTCCAGTTAGTAAAAAGAAGGGGGAGGACCGCGGCTATGGAATTTACCAAGTGGAGATGGAAATTGAAGCCTTGGATCAGGGTATGGTCGTCACTCTACGTCCGATGTGCCGCCATCGTCATGAGATCGACTGGAGGGGGAGGAACGGTCCGCTGTCATTTTAGGTAGAGTTTTAAGAAAGTCATAGACGTGTTGAGGATTTGTAAAGAAGTGTTGTTTCCCCTGATGAGTGACCTTGAGGCGCGCTGGGAAGAGCATGGCGTATTCGATGTTCATTTGTTGGAGTCTTTTCTTCACTGGGTGGAATTTTCTGCGCCCCTCCTGAACAGCCGGTGTAAAGTCCGGGTATAGTGAGACTTCCGTGCCGTCGAAGGGTATTTTCTTGTGTTCCCTGGCGAGTCGCAGGGCAGCGTCCCGATCCCGATAGTTATGTCAGCAGTAAGACATACCATAACTCGAAAATCTCCCAAGAATACTTACAATATAAAAAGAAGTGAAGATTCAACGTATATTAATGATTACAATCCAGTGATTTTGACAATGTGGAATGCAAACATGGATATCCAGTATGTTGCAGATAATTCGATTGCTGTTGCTCTTTATGTTACATCATATATAACCAAATCTGAAAAGAAAGGAGTTGAAAGAAATGTGGGAAGAAATTTCACAAGAGAAGACTCTTAGTAATAAAGTGTACAGCTTTAGTTTGAAGATGCTTTCCCATCAAGAGATTGGATCCTACGAATGTTCGGATCGGTTGACCTCTGCAAGTTTATATTCAAAGTCAAGAGGAATCATTTGGGTAAGTCTAGGTCTTGCTGCAACACGAAATCGAGTTTTGAAATCTCTACAAGAAATTGAATACTTAGCTTTGAATGAGCCGGAAAGTACAGATATTGTTAAAACAACTATGTTGGATACGTACTATCCCAAAAGGAGTCCACATCTGGAAAACATATGTCTCTATGAAGTACTTCAACATTATAGTTTTAAGCGAATGTTACAGAAAATATAAATGAAGAAAAATATGCAGTAATTGGATGTGATGGATGTTTGGCAAAACATGGCAAAGGAAATCTTATTAATCACAGGAAACTCAGTTGTGATACTCCAGATAAAAGGGAATTTTTCTATTTAGCACTTCTGCAACTCTTCAAGCCTTGGCGTACTGAAATGGAATTACTTGGAGATTTTGACTGCTATGAAGATTCTTTTAATGCATGTAAAGATAGCATTGAATGTGCAATTTTTCCAAATTATCTACAAATGTTGAATGAAGAGATTGAACAAGAAACTACTATTGCAGCTGAAATAGCTAGAGACAGTTCTCAAGATAGTCAAAGTTCTGCTCCACTAAGTCAAAATCCACTAGGACAACCAATTCTTGAAAATGAAGCAGCAATAGCCATGAGTGAAGTAAAAATGGCAATGCAACAAGCACAACAGGATATTATTGAGTTGGGAATCTTGGAAGAAGAACTAAATATTGAACAAAAAGAAATATATGAGCAAGTGACACAACAGATAAAGCATGGTTTACTGCATGAAAAATAATAATGCCAATGCACATCATTTAAACCTATTCGAATGTATATCAGTGGGCAAGCTGGAACAGGAAAAAGTTTTTTAATTAAAGTTTTGACCAGTTATCTACATAAAACCACTGAATCACATTTATCTTGTGTTGTAACCGCTCCAACTAGGTTAGCAGCACATAACATTAAAGGGATTACATTACATTGATTACTCATGCTACCAGTTGAACATGAAAATAAGTTGGAATATCACAAGCTATCTGGAGAAGCTTGTTATGAAGTTTCAAGAGTACTCAAGAAAATGAAACTTCTAATTATTGATGAGGTGAGCATGGTGTCAAACTTAATGCTTGCCTTTGTACATTTAAGAATGCAGCAGATTTTAAAAACAGATTATGATGTTCTATTTGCAGGAAAACATGTAATTGTATTCGGCGACCTACTACAACTTACTCCTGTAAAAGGGCAAAATGTTTTTAAAACACTTGTCCATGAAGACACTAGGAAATCTTTGGGAAGTATTGGAAATGGCAACATTTGGTCTCATTTTGAATATAAAGAACTTATTAAGAATATACGACAAGCAAGTGATGAACATTATGGAAACATTCCTCAAGTTATTAGAATTGGTGTTTTGACTAAAGATGGAAAAGAAGCTTTACAAAGTCGGCTACTAACGAACTTGTTTGCAAATGAAAACATAGCACCTGAAATAATGTACAAACAAATTGGAGAAAAGAAGTCTATAGTTTGCCTAATGCCTACACTGCAAGAGTGTTCTACGTTCAATCAAGAACTTTTGAAATTGGTAAAACAACCACTAGTGAAAATGGAAGCTATTGATAAAATGGAACACGAAGGAGTTACTACTCTTCTCTCAGATAAATGACAGTCAAAATTGGAATCTTTGGAAAAGTCGGTGTCTAAGACTGCAGGTTTAGAAAGGTTTTATATGTGTGTGTAAATTGTCGGGTAATTTTACGGCGTAATTTGAATGTAGAAGAAGGTTTAGTAAATGGAGCAATGGGAAAAGTTGTTGATTTTGTAAATTTTCAGAACAGAGATGGAATTGAATTTTTGAAGATTAAGGGGCATATTAGCAAGACCGGCGATAATGGGCATGCTAATATGCGTTATAGAATTCCAATAGAAGCCCAGGTTAGATGTGCAGGACATCTAACCTGGGCTTCTATTGAATTCTATAACGCATATTAGCAAGCCCATTATCGCCCGTTTTAGCGGCAGTTTCCTGCCGCTAAAGCGGCGATAATTTTATCGCCGGTCTTGCTAATATGCTCCTAATTTGATCAGATTGAAGAGGTAAAACAGATTGGACGTTGTGCTGTTCTTTTTTGCTTGTAAAAGACTTGTATGTTCGTAGAAAACAGTTTCCTCTTTCTTTAGCATATGCTATAACCATTCATAAATCTCAAGGTTTAAGTGTAGACAGTGCTTTGGTAAATATTGGAAGTACAGTGTTTAAAGAGGGCATGGCATATGTTGCATTGTCTCGAGTAAGAACATTATCTGGTTTGTATTTGATTGATTTTGATGAGAAAAAGGTTAGTGCTGATGCAAATTGTGTAAGAGAGTATAATCGGTTAAGAAGATTGTATGCTCCTAACTTAGGTTAATATCCTGATTATCAAAAACGTGTAGTGTGTCCAAAAAGAAAATATGACAAACATTCTAGTGAGGTTCAAAAAAAGAAAACAATTCAAGAGAATGATGAAGCTGCAAAGAAAATGAAAATGGACACTGTTGATGATATTGTAGGATACCTGTTAGAAAATAGTTCAGGTATCAACTGCTATGCTAATGTAATTGTGAATGTTGTGTTTTATCTAGAAGATCTTCATCATGAAATTATGGAAAATCGAGAAAGAAGATTCTGTTCTTTATTACATTATATTTTTCAAAAGTTGGTAACTGATAGAACTAAAATCCATACTACTTCTGAGTTACGGCATCTTTTGGATATATGTACTGGTTCTTCACAATTTACACTTAATGTACAACAAGATGCACAAGAATTTCTTATGTTTATGCTTGCAGTATTGGAAGATGAAGGAATAGAAATTGAACATTTGTTTGGACTAAGTTACAGATGGGATCATAAATGTGAAGAGTGTTCATTTTCTTCTACCACTGAAATAGACACTGAACGATTCATATATTTGACGATACCAGATTGCAAAACAGTGTCTTTAACAAATTAGTAAAAACAGCTAATCAAGATATGAAATGTTCTCATTGCAAATCAGAAATGTTGTCAACATTATTTATAGAAAGATTTGGACAATATGTCATTTTAATGCTACAACATTGTAGAGCAGATGGAAGAAAATTGGAAACCAAAATTAAAAATGTTGTGCCAAGTCAAGTATCAATTTCAGGAAGAACTTTTAAAGCAGTGGCTATTATTTTTCATGATGGACCTATTACAACATCTGGACACTATACTGTGTATTTAAAGTGCAATAAAGGATGGACTTATTGTAATGATGCCCTTTTGGAATTCAAATGTCGGTTGCCTTACGAATTACCAAATTCATATCTGATATTTTTGATGCCAAAGTTTTGAAAACATCATTCGGCCTATTGGGAAGATGGGAACACGAATTAACAAGTTTATTTTGGATATTTTCAATGCAAATGGTTTTGGAAACATTATTCGGCCTATTGGGAAGATGTGAATAATTGCTGTTTGGATTATTGTTTGTGCTAATTCTTGTTGCATTTGCAAAATTGTGTTTGAAAGAAGTAGTTTATATATTTGATCTTTATATTATACGCGATGTGAATGAGAGTGTATATTTTACAAAATGTACTTGAGAGAAGTAAAAGATTTAATGTAGTTGAAGAATGTAATTTACAAACTGTAGATAGGTAAACAGATAGTTGCACTTGTTGTAAATATTTTCAACACAGATTTGTTTTTTTTAACAATCTCATTGATTGAATTTTTTTCCCGCTGTTGTATGATGATCTACATTGAAATCACTGTGTATGGTGAAATTCAGTAGAATCTGAGAACAACAAAAAGGAAAACTGAATATGTTTTGTAATTCTAAAATAATGTTGTGTTCTTAAAACTATAATATTATATGCAATAACACTTTTTCTTCTTTTTTACAGAAGGTAATACTGAAGTTTGAAAAGATTTTAAATTCAGCTTACAACAAAACTACTATAAAATAGTTCCACTGATTTTTGTATCTTCTTTAATAAAAAAGGTAAGATGAAATAAAGTAATAAGCATGATAATACGAACTAATGTTTACAGTGACTTTTACTGCACTCATTCATTTTTTCAAACACTACCCATGCAGTCATCTATAGAGTTAGGCACTGTTCGCACACTTCTCCAATCACCCATGTATCTATGCACTTCTGCAATCACGTAGCCAGTACCCATACACTTATAATATCACCCAGACACTACCTATGTACTCTTTCAATCACCCAGGCACTATCAGTACACTCACGCAATCAGCTAGACATTACCAATACACTCTTCCAATCACCCAGGTATTACCTATATACTTCTCCAATCCTCTAGACATTAGCCCTACACTCATACAATTACCCAGGCACTACCTATGCATTCCTCTAATCCTCAGACATTACACTTGCACTCATGCAATCACTCAGACATTACCCCTGCAGTCATGCAATCACACAGACATTACTCCTGCACTCATGAAATCACCCAGGCATTACCCATGCACTCCTTCAATCACTCAGGCAGTACCCATGCACTCCTCCAATCACCCAGACATTACTCCTGCACTCATGGAATCACCCAGGCACTACCCATGCACTCATGCAATCACTCAGGCAGTACCTATGCACTCTTCCAATTACCCAGGCACTACCCATGCACTTATGGAATCACCCAGGCATTACCCATGCACTCCTTCAATCACTCAGGCAGTACCCATGCACTCCTCCAATCACCCAGACATTACTCCTGCACTCATGGAATCCCCCAGGCACTACCCATGCACTCTTTCAATCACTCAGGCAGTGTCTATGCACTCTTCCAATCACCCAGGCACTACACATGCACTTATGCAATCACCCAGGCATTACTCCTGCACTCATGAAATCACCCAAGCATTACCCATGCACTCCTTCAATCACTCAGGCAGTACCCATGCACTCCTCCAATCACTCAGACATTACCTCTGCACTCATACAATCACCCAGGCATTACCCATGCACTTACAAAATCACCCAGGCATTACCCATGCACTTACAAAATCCTCCAGGCATTATTAATGCACTCCTTTAATCACTCAGGCAGTACCCATGCACTCCTCCAATCACCCAGACATTACCCCTGCACTCATGCAATCACCCAGGCACTATCCATGCACTCCTTCAATCACTCAGGCAGAATCCATGCACTCTTCCAATCACCCAGGCACTACCCATGCAGTTATGCAATCACCCAGGCATTACTGCTGCACTCATGAAATCACCCAGGCATTACCCATGCACTCCTCCAATCACCCAGGCACTACCCATGCACTTATGCAATCATCCAGGCATTATGTATGCACACCTTCAATCACTCACACAGTACCCATGCACTCCTCCAACCACCCACACATTACTCCTGCATTCATGGAATCACACAGGCATTACCCATGCACTCCTTTAATCACTCAGGCAGTACCCATGCACCCCTTCAATCACCCAGACATTACCTCTGCACTCATGCAATTACCCATGCATTACCCATGCACTTACAAAATCTCCCAGGCATTACCCATGCACTTACAAAATCACCCAGGCATTATTGATGCACTCATGAACTCACCCAGGCATTACCCATGCACTCCTTCAATCACTCAGGCAGTACCTATGCACTCCTCCAATCACCAAGACATTACTCCTGCACTCATGGAATCAGCCAGGCACTACCCATGCACTCATGCAATCACTCAGGCAGTACCCATGCACTCTTCCAATTACCCAGGCACTACCCATGCACTTATGGAATCACCCAGGCATTACCCATGTACTCCTTCAATCACTCAGGCAGTACCCATGCACTCCTCCAATCACCCAGACATTACTCCTGCACTCATGGAATCCCCCAGGCACTACCCATGCACTCCTTCAATCACTCAGGCAGTGTCTATGCACTCTTTCAATCCCCCAGGCACTACCCGTGCACTTATGCAATCACCCAGGCATTACTCCTGCACTCATGAAATCACCCAGGCATTACCCATGCACTCCTTCAATCACTCAGGCAGTACCCATGCACTCCTCCAATCACTCAGACATTACCTCTGCACTCATGCAATCACCCAGGCATTACCCATGCATTTACAAAATCACCCAGGCATTACCCCTGCCCTTACAAAATCACCCAGGCATTATTAATGCACTCCTTTAATCACTCAGGCAGTACCCATGCACTCCTCCAATCACCCAGACATTACCCCTGCACTCATGTAATCACCCAGGCACTATCCATGCACTCCTTCAATCACTCAGACATTACATCTGCACTCATGCAATCACCCAGGCATTACCTATGCACTCCCTCAATCACTCAGGCAGTACCAGTGCACTCCTCCAATCACCCAGACATTACTCCTGCACTCATGGAATCACCTAGATACTACCCATGCACTCCTTTAAGCACTCAGGCAGTGTCCATGCACTCCTCCTATCACTCAGACATTACCTCTGCACTCATGCAATCACCCAGGCATTACCCATGCACTTACAAAATCACCCAGGCCTTATCAATGCATTCCTTTAATCACTCAGGCAGTACCCATGCACTCCTCCAATCACCCAGACATTACCCCTACACTCATGCAATCATGCAGGCACTACCCATGCACTTCTTCAATCACTCAGGCAGTACCCATGCACTCCTCTAATCACCCAGACATTACCCCTGCACTTATGCAATTACCCAGTCACTACCCATGCACTTACAAAATCACCCAGGCATTATTAATGCACTCCTTTAATCACTCAGGCAGTATCCATGCACTCCTCCTATCACCCAGACATTACCCCTGCACTCATGAAATCACCCAGGCATTACCCATGCACTCCTTCAATCACTCAGGCAGTACCCATGCACTCCTCCAATTTATTTATATATTTATTTAATTTATAAGGCGCAACAGCTATCCAAAAGGGTTTCCGGCGCCGAGCAAAGACACAGACCAGATATTGAGACTTAGTAGCAAAATCATTTGTTAAAAAGCCAGGTCTTTAATGCCTTGCGAAATTGAACATAGACTGTTTCGTTCCGAATGGCAATGGGAAGGGTGTTCCAGAGTGAAGGACCAAGGAAGGAGAAAGAGCGCCCACCCATTCGAGAAAGCCTGAATCTGGGAACAGCGAATCTTCCCTGAGAAGATCCTCCAATCACTCAGACATTACATCTGCACTCATGCAATCACCCAGGCATTACCTATGCACTCTCTCAATCACTCAGGCAGTACCCATGCACTCCTCCAATCACCCAGACATTACTCCTGCACTCATGGAATCACCCAGATACTACCCATGCACTCCTTCAAGCACTCAGGCAGTGTCCATGCACTCCTCCAATCACTCAGACATTACCTCTGCACTCATGCAATCACTCAGGCATTACCCATGCACTTACAAAATCACCCAGGCATTATTAATGCACTCCTTTAATCACTCAGGCAGTACCCATGCACTCTTCCAATCACCCAGACATTACCCCTGCACTCATGCAATCATGGAGGCACTACCCATGCACTTCTTCAATCACTCAGGCAGTACCCATGCCCTCCTCCAATCACCCAGGCACTACCCATGCACTCTTGCAATCACCCAGGCATTACCCATGCACTCATGCAATCACTCAGGCAGTACCCATGCACTCCTCCAATTACCCAGGCACTACCCATACACTTATGGAATCACCCAGGCATTACCCATGCACTACTTCAATCACTCAGGCAGTACCCATGCCCTCCTCCAATCACCCAGGCACTACCCATGCACTCTTGCAATCACCCAGGCACTACCCATGCAGTTATGCAATCACCCAGGCATTACTCCTGCACTCATGAAATCACCCAGGCATTACCCATGCACTCCTCCAATCACCCAGGCACTACCCATGCACTTATGCAATCATCCAGGCATTATGTATGCACTCCTTCAATCACTCACACAGTACCCATGCACTCCTCCAACCACCCACACATTACTCCTGCATTCATGGAATCACACAGGCATTACCAATGCACTCCTTCAATCACTCAGGCAGTACCCATGCAGTCCTTCAATCACCCAAACATTACCTCTGCACTCATGCAATCACCCAGGCATTACCCATGCACTTACAAAATCACCCAGGCATTACCCATGCACTTACAAAATCACCCAGGCATTATTGATGCACTCCTTCAATCACTCAGGCAGTACCCATGCACTCCTCCAATCACCCAGACATTACTCCTGCACTCATGAAATCACCCAGGCATTACCCATGCACTCCTTCAATCACTCAGGCAGTACCCATGCACCCCTCCAATCACCAAGACATTACTCCTGCACTCATGGAATCAGCCAGGCACTACCCATGCACTCATGCAATCACTCAGGCAGTACCCATGCACTCTTCCAATTACCCAGGCACTACCCATGCACTTATGGAATTACCCAGGCATTACCCATGCACTCCTTTAATCACTCAGGCAGTACCCATGCACTCCTCCAATCACCCAGACATTACTCCTGCACTCATGGAATAGCCCAGGCACTACCCATGCACTCCTTCAATCACTCAGGCAGTGTCTATGCACTCTTTCAATCACCCAGGCACTACCCATGCACTTATGCAATCACCCAGGCATTACTCCTGCACTCATGAAATCACCCAGGCATTACCCATGCACTCCTTCAATCACTCAGGCAGTACCCATGCACTCCTCCAATCACTCAGACATTACCTCTGCACTCATGCAATCACCCAGGCATTACCCATGCACTTACAAAATCACCCAGGCATTACCCATGCACTTACAAAATCACCCAGGCATTATTAATGCACTCCTTTAATCACTCAGGCAGAATCCATGCACTCTTCCAATCACCCAGGCACTACCCATGCAGTTATGCAATCACCCAGGCATTACTCCTGCACTCATGAAATCACCCAGGCATTACCCATGCACTCCTCCAATCACCCAGGCACTACCCATGCACTTATGCAATCATCCAGGCATTATGTATGCACACCTTCAATCACTCACACAGTACCCATGCACTCCCCCAACCACCCACACATTACTCCTGCATTCATGGAATCACACAGGCATTACCCATGCACTCCTTTAATCACTCAGGCAGTACCCATGCACCCCTTCAATCACCCAGACATTACCTCTGCACTCATGCAATCACCCAGGCATTACCCATGCACTTACAAAATCACCCAGGCATTACCCATGCACTTACAAAATCACCCAGGCATTATTGATGCACTCCTTCAATCACTCAGGCAGTACCCATGCACTCCTCCAATCACCCAGACATTACTGCTGCACTCATGAAATCACCCAGGCATTTCCCATGCACTCCTTCAATCACTCAGGCGGTACCTATGCACTCCTCCAATCACCAAGACATTACTCCTGCACTCATGGAATCAGCCAGGCACTACCCATGCACTCATGCAATCACTCAGGCAGTACCCATGCACTCTTCCAATTACCCAGGCACTACCCATGCACTTATGGAATCACCCAGGCATTACCCATGCACTCCTTCAATCACTCAGGCAGTACCCATGCACTCCTCCAATCACCCAGACATTACTCCTGCACTCATGGAATCCCCCAGGCACTACCCATGCACTCCTTCAATCACTCAGGCAGTGTCTATGCACTCTTTCAATCCCCCAGGCACTACCCATGCACTTATGCAATCACCCAGGCATTACTCCTGCACTCATGAAATCACCCAGGCATTACCCATGCACTCCTTCAATCACTCAGGCAGTACCCATGCACTCCTCCAATCACTCAGACATTACCTCTGCACTCATGCAATCACCCAGGCATTACCCATGCACTTACAAAATCACCCAGGCATTATTAATGCACTCCTTTAATCACTCAGGCAGTACCCATGCACTCCTCCAATCACCCAGACATTACCCCTGCACTCATGTAATCACCCAGGCACTATCCATGCACTCCTTCAATCACTCAGGCAGAATCCATGCACTCTTCCAATCACCCAGGCACTACCCATGCAGTTATGCAATCACCCAGACATTACATCTGCACTCATGCAATCACCCAGGTATTACCTATGCACTCTCTCAATCACTCAGGCAGTACCAGTGCACTCCTCCAATCACCCAGACATTAATCCTGCACTCATGGAATCACCCAGATACTACCCATGCACTCCTTTAAGCACTCAGGCAGTGTCCATGCACTCCTCCTATCACTCAGACATTACCTCTGCACTCATGCAATCACCCAGGCATTACCCATGCACTTACAAAATCACCCAGGCCTTATCAATGCATTCCTTTAATCACTCAGGCAGTATCCATGCACTCCTCCAATCACCCAGACATTACCCCTACACTCATGCAATCATGCAGGCACTACCCATGCACTTCTTCAATCGCTCAGGCAGTGCCCATGCCCTCCTCCAATCACCCAGGCACTACCCATGCAGTCTTGCAATCACCCAGGCATTACCCATTCACTTCTTCAATCACTCAGGCATTACCCATGCACTCTTTCAATCACTGAGGCAGTACCCATGCACTCCTCTAATCACCCAGACATTACCCCTGCACTTATGCAATTACCCAGTCACTACCCATGCACTTACAAAATCACTGAGGCATTATTAATGCACTCCTTTAATCACTCAGGCAGTACCCATGCACTCCTCCAATCACCCAGACATTACCCTGCACTCATGTAATCACCCAGGCACTATCCATGCACTCCTTCAATCACTCAGGCAGAATCCATGCACTCTTCCAATCACCCAGGCACTACCCATGCAGTTATGCAATCACCCAGACATTACATCTGCACTCATGCAATCACCCAGGTATTACCTATGCACTCTCTCAATCACTCAGGCAGTACCAGTGCACTCCTCCAATCACCCAGACATTAATCCTGCACTCATGGAATCACCCAGATACTACCCATGCACTCCTTTAAGCACTCAGGCAGTGTCCATGCACTCCTCCTATCACTCAGACATTACCTCTGCACTCATGCAATCACCCAGGCATTACCCATGCACTTACAAAATCACCCAGGTCTTATCAATGCATTCCTTTAATCACTCAGGCAGTACCCATGCACTCCTCCAATCACCCAGACATTACACCTACACTCATGCAATCATGCAGGCACTACCCATGCACTTCTTCAATCACTCAGGCAGTGCCCATGCCCTCCTCCAATCACCCAGGCACTACCCATGCAGTCTTGCAATTACCCAGGCATTACCCATTCACTTCTTCAATCACTCAGGCATTACCCATGCACTCTTTCAATCACTGAGGCAGTACACATGCACTCCTCTAATCACCCAGACATTACCCCTGCACTTATGCAATTACCCAGTCACTACCCATGCACTTACAAAATCACTGAGGCATTATTAATGCACTCCTTTAATCACTCAGGCAGTATCCATGCACTCCTCCTATCACCCAGACATTACCCCTGCACTCATGAAATTACCCAGGCATTACCCATGCACTCCTTCAATCACTCAGGCAGTACCCATGCACTCCTCCAATCACTCAGACATTACATCTGCACTCATGCAATCACCCAGGCATTACCTATGCACTCTCTCAATCACTCAGGCAGTACCCATGCACTCCTCCAATCACCCAGACATTACTCCTGCACTCATGGAATCACCCAGATACTACCCATGCACTCCTTCAAGCACTCAGGCATTGTCCATGCACTCCTCCAATCACTCAGACATTACCTCTGCACTCATGCAATCACTCAGGCATTACCCATGCACTTACAAAATCACCCAGGCATTATTAATGCACTCCTTTAATCACTCAGGCAGCACCCATGCACTCTTCCAATCACCCAGACATTACCCCTGCACTCATGCAGTCATGGAGGCAATACCCATGCACTTCTTCAATCACTCAGGCAGTACCCATGCCCTCCTCCAATCACCCAGGCACTACCCATGCAGTCTTGCAATCACCCAGGCATTACCCATGCACTTCTTCAATCACTCAGGCATTACCCATGCACTCATGCAATCACTCAGGCAGTACCCATGCACTCTCCCAATCACCCAGGCACTACCCATGCAGTTATGCAATCACCCAGGCATTACTCCTGCACTCATGAAATCACCCAGGCATTACCCATGCACTCCTCCAATCACCCAGGCACTACCCATGCACTTATGCAATCATCCAGGCATTATGTATGCACTCCTTCAATCACTCACACAGTACCCATGCACTCCTCCAACCACCCACACATTACTCCTGCATTCATGGAATCACACAGGCATTACCCATGCACTCCTTCAATCACTCAGGCAGTACCCATGCACTCCTTCAATCACCCAGACATTACCTCTGCACTCATGCAAGCACCCATGCATTACCCATGCACTTACAAAATCACCCAGGCATTACCCATGCACTTACAAAATCACCCAGGCATTATTGATGCACTCCTTCAATCACTCAGGCAGTACCCATGCACTCCTCCAATCACCCAGACATTACTCCTGCACTCATGAAATCGCCCAGGCATTACCCATGCACTCCTTCAATCACTCAGGCAGTACCCATGCACCCCTCCAATCACCAAGACATTACTCCTGCACTCATGGAATCAGCCAGGCACTACCCATGCACTCATGCAATCACTCAGGCAGTACCCATGCACTCTTCCAATTACCCAGGCACTATTTTTTTATTTTTTTATTCACTTATAAAGCGCATGAATCACCCCATAAGGGTATCTCAGCGCTATAGGCACCTAAGTGAACATAAGGAGACTAAGTTAGAAGAGTGAAGTTTTCAATAATTTCCTAAATTTCAGGTAGTCAGTACATTGTCGTAAATGGATGGGGAGATTATTCCAGAGGCGTGGGGCCAGATGATAGAAGGCCCTACCACCTTGACGAGACTTGTAAATGCGTGGGACCATAATCAGAGCTTTGTCTCCTGAACGGAGAGTTCTAGAAGGCACATATTTAATGAATTTGGCATTAAGATAACTCGGGCCTAAACTGTATACGGCTTTGTAAGCCATACAACAAATTTTAAAATCGATCCTCTTCCGAATGGGCAACCAATGAAGTTCCTGCAGCAGAGGTAAGGAGGGTGTTCTTGAGGGGGCATTACTTACCAAACGAGCTGCAGTATTTTGGACAACCTGTAATCTATTTATGTCTCTTTCATTGGCAGAAATCAGCAATGCGTTGCAATAATCCAAGCGGCTAAGGATCAATGCCTGCATCAAGGTCTTTTTGTGGAAAGTGGAAGAAAGGGAAGACTCTTCTGAGCATGCTCAGATTATGGAAACATGCACCAATAGTAGAGGAAACGTGTTCTCTCAGATTGAGTTTTTGGTCCAATCGAACTCCCAGGTTTTTCACAACTTGTTTAGGACAAGGGGTGGGACCCAATTCCTCTGGCCACCAACTAGGCGACCACTTCACGGAGGCTTCACCAAATAGCATAATCTCCGATTTCGTTGCGTTCAGCTGGAGAAAATTCAATTTCATCCACTCTGCTATGCTTTTCATGCCATCAGCAAAGGTGGCATGAATATTAAGGTTAGATTTGTCAAACGAAAGTAGTAGTTGGGTGTCATCCGCATATGATATGGGGATGAAACCCAAGTTTCTCAACAAATTCGCCAGGGAGCAACATAAATGTTAAACAGAGTAGGGCTCAAACACGAGCCCTGTGGTACACCCTTGGTCACCTTGGTGGTCTTAGAATGGTATGGACCCAGGTTAATGGTCTGAGTTCTTTCCGCCAGAAAGTTAGTTAACCACTTCAGAGCCAATCCCGTGATGCCTATACCCCTTAGTCTACTGAGTAGAATTTGGTGAGATATGGTGTCAAATGCAGCGGATAGGTCGAGCAGCACCAAAAGTACCGCCTGACCTTTATCCAAAAGCATCCTAATGTTGTCTGTTACCGCCACCAGAGTTGTCTCGGTTGCTGCATCTGGGGCGGAACCCTGATTGAGAAGAATCTAAGCTATTAGTGGATTCGATGAAATGGGAAAGGTGAGTGTTGATGTGTTTTTCCAACATTTTGGTATGCAGGGGAAGCAGAGAAATGGGTCGGTAGTTAGTTACATCTTCAGCTGAGAGTTTGGGGTTTTTTTTTATCGGGAGTATTTGAGCAGCTTTCCAATCAGGAGGAAGGACACCTTCCTTCAGAGAACTGTTGAGAATGCTACAAATAGGATTGGCAAGTTGTTTGGCCAGAGTGGAAATTACTTTGGCCGGTAATAGATCTAACGGAGAACCAGATTTTGCGCTTTTAAGAAGAGCTTCAGTACCTTCTATTGTAAGTGGTGGGAAGTTTTCTAATGAACTGGTTAACAGTGGGTAATAATGGAGTTCTGTTCCCTGATTGGGTTGAGAGTTCAAGGTAGCAGTGATTTTATTATGTATCATGTCTATTTTCTGAATGAAGTGATTAGCAATGTCATCGCACTACCCATGCACTTATGGAATTACCCAGGCATTAACCATGCACTCCTTTAATCACTCAGGCAGTACCCATGCACTCCTCCAATCACCCAGACATTACTCCTGCACTCATGGAATCCCCCAGGCACTACCCATGCACTCCTTCAATCACTCAGGCAGTGTCTATGCACTCTTTCAATCACCCAGGCACTACCCATGCACTTATGCAATCACCCAGGCATTACTCCTGCACTTACAAAATCACCCAGGCATTATTAATGCACTCCTTTAATCACTCAGTATCCATGCACTCCTCCAATCACCCAGACATTACCCCTGCACTCATATAATCACCCAGGCATTACCCATGCACTCCCTCAATCACTCAGGCAGTACCCATGCACTACTCCAATCACCCAGACATTACATCTGCACTCATGCAATCACCCAGGCATTACCTATGCACTCTCTCAATCACTCAGGCAGTACCCATGCACTACTCCAATCACCCAAACATTACTCCTGCACTCATGGAATCACCCAGATACTACCCATGCACTCCTTCCAGCACTCAGGCAGTGTCCATGCACTCCTCCAATCACCCAGACATTACACCTGCACTCATGTAATCACCCAGGCACTATCCATGCACTCCTTCAATCACTGAGGCAGAATCCATGCACTCTTCCAATCACCCAGGCACTACCCATGCACTTATGCAATCACCAAGGCATTACTCCTGCACTCATGAAATCACCCATGCATTACCCATGCACTCCTTCAATCACTCAGGCAGTACCCATGCACTCCTCCAATCATTCAAACATTACCTCTGCACTCATGCAATCACCCAAGGCATTACCCATGCACTTAGAAAATCACCGAGGCATTACCCATGCACTCCTTCAATCACTCAGACAGTACCCATGCACTCCTCCAATCACTCAGACATTACATCTGCACTCATGCAGTCACCCAGGCATTACACATGCACTCTCTCAATCACTCAGGCAGTACCAGTGCACTCCTCCAATCACCCAGACATTACTCCTGCACTTATGCAATTACCCAGTCACTACCCATGCACTTACAAAATCACCCAGGCATTATTAATGCACTCTTTTAATCACTCAGGCAGTATCCATGCACTCCTCCAATCACCCAGACATTACCTCTGCACTCATGAAATAACCCAGGCATTACCCATGCACTCCTACAATCACTCAGGCAGTACCCATGTACTCCTCCAATCACTCAGACATTACATCTGCACTCATGCAATCACCCAGGCATTACCTATGCACTCTCTCAATCACTCAGGCAGTACCCATGCACTCCTCCAATCACCCAGACATTACTCCTGCACTCATGGAATCACCCAGATCCTACCCATGCACTCCTTCAAGCACTCAGGCAGTGTCCATGCACTCCTCCAATCACTCAGGCATTACCTCTGCACTCATGCAATCACGCAGGCATTTCCCATGCACTTACAAAATCACCCAGGCATTATTAATGCACTCCTTTAATCACTCAGGCAGTACCCATGCACTCCTCCAATCACCCAGACATTACCCCTGCACTCATGCAATCATGCAGGCACTACCCATACACTCATGCAATCACTCAGGCAGTACCCATGCACTCCTCCAATTACCCAGGCACTACCCATACACTTATGGAATCACCCAGGCATTACCCATGCACTCCTTCAATCACTCAGGCAGAATCCATGCACTCTTCCAATCACCCAGGCTCTACCCTTGCAGTTATGCAATCACCCAGGCATTACTCCTGCACTCCTCCAATCACCCAGGCACTACCCATGCACTTATGCAATCATCCAGGCATTATGTATGCACTCCTTCAATCACTCACACAGTACCCATGCACTCTTCCAACCACCCACACATTACTCCTGCATTCATGGAATCACACAGGCATTTCCCCTGCACTCCTTCAATCACTCAGGCAGTACCCATACACTCCTTCAATCACCCAGACATTACCTCTGCACTCATGCAATCACCCAGGCATTACCCATGCACTTACAAAATCACCCAGGCATTACCCATGCACTTACAAAATCACCCAGGCATTATTGATGCACTCCTTCAATCACTCAGGCAGTACCCATGCACTCCTCCAATCACCCAGACATTACTCCTGCACTCATGAAATCACCCAGGCATTACCCATGCACTCCTTCAATCACTCAGGCAGTACCCATGCACTCCTCCAATCACCAAGACATTACTCCTGCACTCATGGAATCAGCCAGGCACTACCCATGCACTCATGCAATCACTCAGGCAGTACCCATGCACTCTTCCAATTACCTAGGTACTACCCATGCACTTATGGAATCACCCAGGCATTACCCATGCACTCCTTCAATCACTCAGGCAGTACCCATGCACTCCTCCAATCACCCAGATATTACTTCTGCACTCATGGAATCCCCCAGGCACTACCCATGCACTCCTTCAATCACTCAGGCAGTGTCTATGCACTCTTCCAATCACCCAGGCACTACCCATGCACTTATGCAATCACCCAGGCATTACTCTTGCACTCATGAAATCACCCAGGCATTACCCATGCACTCCTTCAATCACTCAGGCAGTACCCATGCACTCCTCCAATCTCTCAGACATTACCTCTGCACTCATGCAATCACCCAGGCATTACCCATGCACTTACAAAATCACCCACGCATTACCAATGCACTTACAAAATCACTCAGGCATTATTAATGCACTCCTTTAATCACTCAGGCAGTACCCATGCACTCCTCCAATCACCCAGACATTACCCCTGCACTCATGTAATCACCCAGGCATTACCCATGCACTGCTTCAATCACTCAGGCAGTACCCATGCACTCCTCCAATCACTCAGACATTACATCTGCACTCATGCAATCACCCAGGCATTACCTATGCACTCTCTCAATCACGCAGGCAGTACCAGTGCACTCCTCCAATCACCCAGACATTACTCCTGCACTCATGGAATCATCCAGATACTACCCATGCACTCCTTCAAGCACTCAGGCAGTGTCCATGCACTCCTCCAATCACTCAGACATTACCTCTGCACTTATGCAATCTCCCAGGCATTACCCATGCACTTACAAAATCACCCAGGCATTATTAATGCATTCCTTTAATCACTCAGGCAGTACCCATGCACTCCTCCAATCACCCAGACATTACCCCTTCACTCATGCAATCATGCAGGCACTACCCATGCACTTCTTCAATCACTCAGGCAGTACCCATGCCCTCCTCCAATCACCCTGGCACTACCCATGCAGTCTTGCAATCACCCAGGCATTACCCATGCACTTCTTCAATCACTCAGGCATTACCCATGCACTCTTTCAATCACTGAGGCAGTACCCATGCACTCCTCTAATCACCCAGACATTACCCCTGCACTTATGCAATTACCCAGTTACTACCCATGCACTTACAAAATCACCCAGGCATTATTAATGCACTCCTTTAATCACTCAGGCAGTACCCATGCACTCCTCCAATCACCCAGACATTACCCCTACACTCATGCAATCCTGCAGGCACTACCCATGCACTTCTTCAATCACTCAGGCAGTACCCATGCCCTCCTCCAATCACCCAGGCACTACCCATGCAGTCTTGCAATCACCCAGGCATTACCCATGCACTTCTTCAATCACTCAGGCATTACCCATGCACTCTTTCAATCACTGAGGCAGTACCCATGCACTCCTCTAATCACCCAGACATTACCCCTGCACTTATGCAATTACCCAGTCACTACCCATGCACTTACAAAATCACCCAGGCATTATTAATGCAATCCTTTAATCACTCAGGCAGTATCCATGCACTCCTCTAATCACCCAGACATTACCCCTGCACTCATGAAATCACCCAGGCATTACCCATGCACTCCTTCAATCACTCAGGCAGTACCCATGCACTCCTCCAATCACTCAGACATTACATCTGCACTCATGCAATCACCCAGGCATTACCTATGCACTCTCTCAATCACTCAGGCAGTACCCATGCACTCCTCCAATCACCCAGACATTACTCCTGCACTCATGGAATCACCCAGATACTACCCATGCACTCCTTCAAGCACTCAGGCAGTGTCCATGCACTCCTCTAATTACTCAGAGATTACCTCTGCACTCATGCAATCACTCAGGCATTACCCAAGCACTTACAAAATCACCCAGGCATTATTAATGCACTCCTTTAATCACTCAGGCAGTACCCATGCCCTCCTCCAATCACCCAGGCACTACCCATGCAGTCTTGCAATCACCCAGGCATTACCCATGCACTTCTTCAATCACCCAGGCATTACCCATGTACTCATGCAATCACTCAGGCAGTACCCATGCACTCCTCCAATTACCCAGGCACTACCCATACACTTATGGAATCACCCAGGCATTACCCATGCACTCCTTCAATCACTCAGGCAGTACCCATGCACTCCTCCAATCACCCAGGCAGTACCCATGCACTCATGCAATCACCCAGGCATTACCCATTCACTCCTTCAATCATTCAGGCAGTACCCATGCACTTCTCCAATCACCCAGACATTACACCTGCACTCATGTAATCACCCAGGCATTACACATGCACTTCTTCAATCACTCAGGCAGTACCCATGCACTTCTCCAATCACCCAGACATTACCCCTGAACTCATGCAATCACCCATGCATTATTGATGCACTCCTTCAATCACTCAGGCAGTACCCATGCACTCCTCCAATCACTCAGACATTACCTCTGCACTCATGCAATCACCCAGGCATTACCCATGCACTTACAAAATCACCCAGGCATTACCAATGCACTTACAAAATCACCCAGGCATTATTAATGCACTCCTTTAATAACTCAGGTAGTACCCATGCACTCCTCCAATCACCCAGACATTACCCCTGCACTCATGTAATCACCCAGGCACTATCCATGCACTCCTTCAATCACTCAGGCAGAATCCATGCACTCTTCCAATCACCCAGGCACTACCCATGCAGTTATGCAATCACCCAGGCATTACCCATGCACTCCTTCAATCACTCAGGCAGTACCCATGCACTCCTCCAATCACTCAGACATTACATCTGCACTAATGCAATCACCCAGGCATTACCTATGCACTCTCTCAATCACTCAGGCAGTACCAGTGCACTCCTCCAATCACCCAGACATTACTCCTGCACTCATGGAATCATCCAGATACTACCCATGCACTCCTTCAAGCACTCAGGCAGTGTCCATGCACTCCTCCAATCACTCAGACATTACCTCTGCACTTATGCAATCTCCCAGGCATTAGCCATGCACTTACAAAATCACCCAGGCATTATTAATGCACTCCTTTAATCACTCAGGCAGTATCCATGCACTCCTCTAATCACCCAGACATTACCCCTGCACTCATGAAATCACCCAGGCATTACCCATGCACTCCTTCAATCACTCAGGCAGTACCCATGCACTCCTCCAATCACTCAGACATTACATCTGCACTCATGCAATCACCCAGGCATTACCTATGCACTCTCTCAATCACTCAGGCAGTACCCATGCACTCCTCCAATCACCCAGACATTACTCCTGCACTCATGGAATCACCCAGATACTACCCATGCACTCCTTCAAGCACTCAGGCAGTGTCCATGCACTCCTCTAATCACTCAGAGATTACCTCTGCACTCATGCAATCACTCAGGCATTACCCATGCACTTACAAAATCACCCAGGCATTATTAATGCACTCCTTTAATCACTCAGGTAGTACCCATGCACTCCTCCAATCACCCAGACATTACCCCTGCACTCATGCAATCATGCAGGCACTACCCATGCTCTTCTTCAATCACTCAGGCAGTACCCATGCACTCCTCCAATTACCCAGGCACTACCCATACACTTATGGAATCACCCAGGCAGTACCCATGCACTCCTCCAATTACCCAGGCACTACCCATACACTTATGGAATCACCCAGGCATTACCCATGCACTCCTTCAATCACTCAGGCAGTACCCATGCACTCCTCCAATCACCCAGGCAGTACCCATGCACTCATGCAATCACCCAGGCATTACCCATTCACTCCTTTAATCACTCAGGCAGTACCCATGCACTTCTCCAATCACCCAGACATTACCCCTGAACTCATGCAATCACCCATGCATTATTGATGCACTCCTTCAATCACTCAGGCAGTACCAATGCCCTCTTCCAATCACCCAGACATTACCCCTGCACTCATGCAATCACGCAGGCACTACCCATGCACTTCTTCAATCACTCAGACAGTACCCATGCACTCCTCCAATCACCCACGCACTGCCCATGCACTTATGCAATCACCCAGGCACTACCCATGCACTCATGCAATCAGCAATCACATATGCACTACCCGTACACTTCTCCATATATTCTATTTACCACAATTCATACAACACAAATGTATCTATTTTAAAACCAAATAGGCGGTTCTGAAAAGAACCATTTTTTCTTCTATATTTTTTTTTTGTTCTTTGAACTCTTTTCTGAATTTTTTTGGTATTTAAAATAAATAAATAAATAAATAAACAAAACCAACAGTGAACATGTTCAAAAAATTATGCAATCAATTATGAACTCATTGCATAGAAAAAGAAAAAAAATAACACATGTGGTTCCTAATAGCAACCAGGATGTCATCCAGTGATTGCTCACCAGGGATGATGTTTGGTGTGCCAGATGAGGGAGAAGCAGATGATGTGCTCGGTCCAGCAGCATTGTCCTGACTTGCCTGCTTTTCTTGTTCCCGACGAAGCTGTTCTCTAGCAAGACGTCAAGGGTGCATGGTCTGCAGATGTTTTAACATCGATGATGTCCCATACGAATACTTCTTTTCAGAACCTCATGAGAGGACATTCTGACAGATGGTACAGGTTACCTTTCGGGCATTGACCTTTTTCTCCCCAGGTGATATGGAGAAAAATTCCCACACGATACTTTTGTACCTTTTCTTGATCGGTTCCTCCAGGTCTTCTTCCTCTTCAGGTGGAAGCTGCTGAGGTGGATTACCAGCTGCCATTTCTTGATCAGTGAAAAAAACACCAAAAAAGGTGTGTCTGCTGAGATGCTCTTGAAGGAATGAAAAAAATGGGTGGGGTCCTTCAAGTTCTAGAATCAAAAGGTTCTTAACCAATGAAATTGTTTCTTTTGAAGTCACATGTGAGTCGCGCACCCGGCGTGCACCCAGCGCACACCCGACGCGATTCCCGAAAAATATATTTAACAATAATATATCTTTATAACAATTACAAGTATATGATTTTTATAATTAGATTAAATAATCTCTTGCTATAATATACATATTAAACTTATATACATCTACTTTTAAAACATAAAAATTTACGGTGGATTCACGCACCTGACGCGACGCCCGGAAATACGTACGTGAAGTTGCGCAGGGGCCGAGATCAGCGCACCTTTCGCATACCGAACGCGCATCCTACACAACTTATCCAATATGGTGGCAAAATTCTTAGATTCGTGCACCCACCGAGACAGGCACATGATCGGTACGCAAATCCACTTTTACATTTTTTTTTTTTAAATGTATATTTATATTTTAGAAAAGAGAAAGCATTACATTCTTTTTATAACAATTAAAAAACTATGAAAAAGTATTTTTTGGACATTATAGTTCGAAATTAGCATTTAAAAAACCTTTGAAATTCACTGAAAAAACCATAGGTTTCAGGGACGTTATAGTTAGTAATTAGCATTTAAAAATCTTAGAAATTCACTGAAAAAACGATAGGTTTCAGGGACATTATAGTTAGAAATTAGCATTTAAAAAACCTTTGAAATTCACTGAAAAACCACAGGATTCAGGGACGTTATAGTTAGAAATTATCATTTAAAAACCTTTGAAATTCACTGGAAAACCATAGGTTTCAGTGATGTTATAGTTAGAAATTAGCATTTAAAACCCATAGAAATTCACTGAAAAACCACAGGTTTCAGGTACGTTATAGTTATCAGTGATGTCATTTGAGATGTCATCAGTGGTGTCATCAGTGATGTCACTGACCATGTCATGAATGATGTAATATGTGATGTCATCAGCAGTGCATTGCGGGGGCGCGAGTTATAGTTAGCTCAACTAACTATAACGACCGAATTTCTCTGGTTTTGTACGAGTGAAATGTCCAACTAACTATAACGTACCTGAAACCTGTGGTTTTTTCAGGGAATTTCTATGGTTTTTTAAATGCTAATTTCTAACTATAACGTCCCTGAAACCTATGTTTTTTTCAGTGAATATATATATGTATACCTCACCTAATGTGTGCGGCTCACTCCTTTCGTTGAAGAGAGGTCTGTTGTCATGTTTTACGGCTTGGTCCCGCCGCGAGCTACGCACCACCAGACTAAATGAGCGCCAAACTGCCCGCAAATGGACCCTGTTTGAAGTTTTGTGAAAGCAATTAGGGCAGTGGCAGCCGCCAGGGATTGGACCTTGGAATGGCCCCCAGCAACTTCAAAGACAGTATGCACAGGGATTAGGTGTCTGCGCTAATGGTTTGAATTTTACAAGCATCACCCACTGAAGGGAATGAATTGGGAGACTGAAAGCAAACTACTAAGACCAACATGCCTTATTTCAAGTCCATCGTGACGCCCACCAGGGGCAAACATTTAAAAACGAGCTATTGTAATAGTTTGCTTTTTGCCTTCACCGATGCTTCTGGCTTCCTTTGAAAAAGGTCTAGGTAGACCGAAATGCATCAGGACTAAGAATGCCAGCGTCAGCGCTTCCAAATTAATTAAAATCCTTCTCACCTCACCTAATGTGTGCGGCTCACTCCTTTCGTTGAAGAGAGGTCTGTTGGTATATATATATATATATATATATATATATATATATATATATATATATTTCAATGAAACAGAAAAGTACATTGCACTACAGGAACTCAAAGGGGCATATTTACAAGCCCCTATCGCCACCACAGCATCAATTTTCAGGACGTTGTAGTAGTGATAGGGGCTTCACCTTACTTACAAGGCAGTGTTAAGCCATTTAACGTGGCTTAACAATGGCTTGTAAATAAGGCCCCTTTTCATGCTACACTTAGCGTGAACGGGGGGCAATGGGTGTTGCGGTGGGCGTTCCACTGCAATACCCATTGATTTTGATGCTGCCCCCTATTTACAAGGGAGGCATAAATAGGAGGCAGCTCCAAAATTAAGACCAGGGAAAACCTGGTCTTACCCTGGCGAAACGAGGAGAAATTTTTAATTTCTCCTCATTTTTGCTGTTTCTATGTGTACTGCGTTGTGCAGTCTTAGGGGCATATTTACAAGGGCTTATCGCCACCAGAACGTCACTTTATGTGACATTCTGGTGGCGATAACCCCTTCACCTTATTTACAAGGCGGCGTTACGCCACTTAACGTGGCTTAACGCCACCTTGAAAATAATGCCCCTTTCACGCAACACTTATGGTGAAAGGGGCGGGAAATGGCTGTTGCAGTGGGCATTCCGCTGCAACACCTATTGATTTTTGACACTGTCCCCAATTTACACGGGTTGCGTAAATATGGGGCAGCGCCAAAAAAAAGACCAGGAAAAACCTGGTCTTAACCTGGCACAACGAGGAGAAATTATTAATTTCTCCTCGTTTTTGCTGTTTCTATGTGTGCTGCATTTTGCAGCACACATAGAAAGAGCAAATCGCCATTAGTGACTGTTCATGCGCAGGAAGGTGCCCCTTCATGCACATAAACAATCATTAGAAAATGATGAGTTGCAACTTCTATATGTGCTGCATTCTGCAGCACACATAGAAGTTACAAATCACCATTATTGATTGTTTATGTGCAGGAAGGAACACCTTCCTGCACATGAACAATCATTCCCTGCAACACAGGCACCCTTGCAGTATGGTGCAAGGGTGCCTGCATTGGCGCTAGGCAGCTAAATTTAGCACCAGCGCTAGGGGAATCGCAGGGGTGCGCCGTATTATTGCAAATACGGCGCATCCCTGCGTTTCCAGAATGTCGGAGCACGGCGTTACCAATTGTGGTGAAAAACCGCCATTCTGTTGTACATATGCCCCTATTTCTTAATCTAAAAATTAGTTATCATTCTAGGCGGTGGAGTTCTGGTGCTATGTCATTTTCTCATTCTTTTTTTCAGATACATGCTATGCCGCAGTATCTCATGATTTTCCAATTCTTTCCATGATGTTGCATATAGTGTTTGGCAATGGTCTAGCTACTGTCATTGTTTAGTACCACCCTTATATGTTCAAAAATCCTCTTTTTAAGGGGCAGATGATACTACCTACATACTTTTGGCCCCATTCACATTCAATGACGTACATTACAAAATGTGTTTCACATGTTATTCTCTGATTGATAGTTATTGTACGGTTTTTGAAGTCATTGATATCCTTAGTGTTTTTGCCAATCTTACAAGCGTTGCACTTATTACATTTGGTAAAACCATTTTGTCCTTTTTCCAACCATGTGTTTGCTCGTATGTAAATAAAATGACTTCTGATCAGTTTGTCTTTTAAGGACAGTACTTTTCTGTATGTGATCTTTGGTCTTGGGCCCACCTTGTTACCTATGTATGGGTCCTTACTAATAAGATTACAATGTCTGGTGAAGTTTTTGCTGATCTCTTGACTCTCTTTGCTATATGTAAGCACCAGTCTAATGTTATCATCACCCCTCTCTGTTTCAGTTTTCCTTTCAGTAACCAGAGTTTGTGTTTGGGGTTTTGATCTTGCTCTCTCAAGTCCTTGTTTTATATCTTTCCAATGATTCTCTCTTACTAAATCTTTGTGTTACTTCATGAACTGGTTTTCCATATCTTGGTCATTTGAGCAGTTTTGTCTTACTCACAAAAAAGTATCCATGTGGAATGCTTCTTATGAGGGTTTTTGGATGAAAGCTTGTGCTATGCAATATACTGTTGGTTGCAGTTGGTTTCCTGTATAGCGTGGTCTCTATGACATTGTTCTGAATGTAAACTCCAACATCTAAGAAATCAACCTGGATATTGCTGGTGGTACATGTGAATTTCAAACCACATTCATTATTCTTTAATTTTCTATTGTATGTCATAAACTCATCACATGTCCCATTTCAAATTAAAATAAGATGATCTATGTACCTTAGCCAAAGTACAATTTTCTCCATAGGTGATTCATTTTCTTCACCTCAAGGCTACTTACCTCTCCCACCATCCCATGGTGAGGTTAGCATCACTATAGGAAAATGAAATTCCCATAGAACTCCTGCACATTGGGTGCATTATTTGATGATGGAATGTAAAAGTTTTATAATTTAAGCATGTCTCAATCATATTGAGCAGCATTTTTTAAAACTGTAACAATCCTGTGTTTCTTTGATGTAAGAAATTATACATAGGCTACAAGCCCACGTCATGTTGAATCGAAGTGTACAACAAAACTACATCTATAGTGACCAATAGGTACTGCTCCTGCCAGGTTGTATCAGCTAATATTCTTAGAAATGTCCCCAGTGTACCTGATATATGAGCTGAGGGTGGTAACTAGTGGAGCCACGTATTGATCAACATAAATGGAGACCTTTCCGTATAACAATCTGTATCCTGATATTATTGGTCTCCCTGGTGGGGTTTTCAGTGTTTTATGAATTTTTGGAAAAAAGTATATGGTTGGAATAACCAGATTGTTGTTTCGTAAGTATTGGTATTCATCATCATTACTGAGGAGCTCACAGCACCATTGGTTTAATTTCATTGAGTGTCATGGTGAATTTATCGATAGGATTCCCCATCAGTTTCTGATAACTTTTCCCATCATTTAGCTGGCGGTAGGCTTCATTTATCTAGTCCTGTTTGTCCATTAGTAGTATATTACTGCCTTTATCAGCTGGTTTTATAACCAAAGAGTTGTTAGCAAGTTGTTCCAGAGCCTTATGTTCTCTCATGGTGGGATTTCATTTTTGTTTTTCTGTCAGGAGTTCTTAAGTTTATCTAAATCAGTTACCACTAATTCATAGAAATTGTCAATCTTGTTTCCAGGTGTCAGCATAGGGCAAAATTTTGATTTTGGTTTGCAGTCACTATACTTGTGTTACTTTGTGTTAATTTCAATATGTTCCAACACTTGAGTCTCTGTCATGTCATCATCACTTGAATTATACATCAGATCAAATAACGTTTTCAAATATGGAGCCTGTTCAATGGTAAGCATCCCCAGGCCTCTAAAGGCCCTGGGGACCCCATGCCCCTGTTTAATGTCATGTGGCCCCGGTGGATGGGGTCCCTGGGGCCACTATTGGCTCTGGGACGTTGGCTGCCTGCTGGGTGGGCTGCATGTTAGCAGCTCCCCTTGCCCAAAAGCAATGCCGGCTCCCGCAGGAGGCGGGGAGCTGGCAGGGACTGTGGGGGCATTGGGGCTCCCCCCACGGTGCCCAACACTGAGGCCAGGCCCCGGGGGATGGGGTCCCTGGGGCCAGTATTGGCCTGAGGAGGGGCACCACGCGGTCCCCCATGTAACGTCACGTTGGATTCGCGAATTCACCTTAAATAAATAATTAAGTGGTATATAATTTAGAAGGTAGTGTTGTATTTGTGAAGTTGTTTTAAAGAGTTACTGTGATTGAAGTTAATGACAAGATTACAATTGATAGAGTTGTTAAAAATATGTAAAATTAAAAATTAATAGTTAAACTTGAAAAGTGTATTGTGTTGTAGTAGATTGAATTCATGATTTTGCAGATTCGCGTCGGATGCGCGAATCCACCAAAAAAAAAAAATATGTATGTGTAAAAATAAATGTATATTCTCTATTATGTTATAGGGTGGCTCTAAAAAGAGCCCTTGTTTTCATTATGAGTTTGTTGTTGCTACATGTAAGTGCGGATGCACAGCTTTAGGTTGTTGAGAAAGACTCTGTTTCCTTGATCTGTGAAGTGTACTCCATCTCTTCTGTAGATGTCATCCATATCAAAATGTAGATTGTTGTTATAGATGGAGCCCATCCTATGGTCTCTGAGGTAAGCAGAAACAGCTTTATTTACATTTTTTCTAGCTTTCTCAATCTGTGGACAGAATTGATTTGACCATTTCCATTTCTGTCTTTGGTATATATTAGAGTATACAAAGACAGTTTGAGGTAAAAGCAACATCAATTGTGCAAAGGTGTCCTTCATTAGCATTTCCAGGCCTACCCCAGTCAATGTGCCTAGGTCATTGCCACCACAGTGCGCAATCATGAGGTCAGGGTGTTGGAGATGCAAAAAGGTTTTAACCAAAGGCATCAATTGGTGCCACTTTAATCCTCTCTGTGAAATCCATTTAATATCCACTTTTTGCAAAGCTAGGTCTTTGTCAATACCTCTGCGTTCAGCATACCTTTTGCACCAGAACACATAGCTGTATCTGACAATCCATTCAGTAAGCATCTTGAAGGGATATCTGGAAGTAAGGAAAAGATGTCTGTAGCTGAGTTTCAGTTGGTAGAATGAGAGGTATCTAAAATGGTGGACAAGATGCTGTTTTTTAAAAAGTAGAGAATTGATTGGCTGTTTAAGAACATTGTACACTCAAAAATAGGATGCATGTTACTTTCTTTAAAAAGCATGTTCGTTATTGGTTAGTAAAAAATGTTTGAAAGGTACAGTATATAGGATAAGCTCATATTTTGCAAAAGTCAACCACACCTGCTGTTTGTATTTGTAACCTTGTGTGCTGAACTTGAAAATATGGTGAACTTGTGACATGTTAGTTCAGTTGAATATTCCATGAACTGTTACTATGGAAACTGGCATTAAGCAGAATGGGGGAAGGGTTGAAACTTAACTGTGGATTTAAAATGTGAAATTGTAATTTTTATATAAGTGATATGTTATTAAAGTAAGATTTCCCAAGTCAGTACTATCTTTAGAAGTGGTGTGTTGTTAAAAAATAGTGGTATTTTTATTTGTAATATAGTTTTGAACTCCTGTATGGATTTGCGGCTCCATCGTGTTGGTGCACGGCGGAGTCGCAATTCCAAAGAAATTCCAGAACCAGTTTGGGCACTTTCAGAAGTCAGTTGGTAAGGGTTAAGATGTCTAACCAATAGAAATGTGTTTTATAATTTGAAATAATGTAGGAAGCAATGTGATTTGTTACTTACATGTATTTGTGTGGAGAAAGAGAGGGAAGGTTGCCATTACTGGTTTTACCTTGCTGAGAGTGGTGCGTTACATTGATTGTGTGCATTAGAAAATCTTTTATGAGTTTGTGATATTTTATATTCTACAAATCAATTTGGAAGGTGAGTTATAAATTTGTGAGGTGTATTATGTATTAGGTTTATTTTTAATCTTTAAATATTATAGATGAACTGTGATGTTTGAAATATATTATCAAATGTAGAGATGTGTATTGTAGTTTGTTTTATTGTAGTTAAATGTTGTTTGAAATAGATTTTGTAAAGTAATATGTGTATATTGGAAGATGGATTAGTGATTATGGTAGTTTGTTTTAGTTTGTGGATATGTACATTTGTAGTATACCGCATAATTGTAGGTGTTGCTTTAAATTTGAGGTGGAGTCTGTCAAGTTTTAAGGTGTGCATGGACTTCTGTCTCAAGTGTGTGTCTACTTGTATATGCATTTTCATATGTCTTATACATTTGAAGGTGCATGATGTATAACAAAGAGGTGTTGTTGCTTTTTATGTGGTAGGCTCAAGACTGTGAGTAGTAGTGGAATGGTGAAGATGCAGCATAATAGTGTGGTTTAAAAGATGTTGACCTAAGGTATTATTGATTAGGCTTCTTTTTTTAAGTTTCTAGAGAGGTATAGTTGAAATATGCCACATAATTTTTGGTCGTTGCTTGAAATTGGAAGTTTGTTCTGTGAATTTCTAAGGTTTGGATAGTGTTATGGTACAGACATATTCATGTATGCTTTTAGGAATATGGTGAGACTTTTAGTAAAGACATGTGAAGGGTTTCTGCTTTGTATTTGGGTAGGTGTAACATTATAAGTAGTTGTAGAATGGTAAAGTAGCAGCCCAAAAGTGAGGTTTGAGATGTTTGTAGAGATGTTATTTATTAGAGTAATTTGTATGATTTGTGGAAAGTTATATTTCATATATACCGCATACTTT